>CM041048.1:4246374-6646374 GCA_023078785.2 Hyles euphorbiae
AAGCCGGGTGGTAGTTTAAGCGACTTCAGACACAATGCAACAGAAAAAGTTGCAAATAAAAGCGACAATTTTTTTTTTGTTATTTTTTTTCCTATGGCCATATTTGGGTGGTAAATACATTTTTTCCTAAAATAATAGTGTATACCATTTTATTTATAAATAATCTAAGGTATAAAAGTGTTAAAATTATTATTTTAGCAATATGGATTTACCACCCAAAACTGACGATGTTTAAAAAAAAAAAAATTGTCGCGTTTCTATGCGAAATTTTTAGTTGCATTGTGTTTGTATTCACTAATACTACCACCCGGCTTCGTTTTCGGTAGCAGTCTTGAGATACCCGGTATAACACAAATCAATCGCTAATTTTAATACAACATTGTGCTACAAACGAGCTATTTTACTAGAAATACACGAAAACAAGAGAATACACGTCACTTCAGTCTTCATGGCGCAATCAGTTGAAAGCCGGCTGTGAAACGTACGGCCCCGGGTTTGGTACCGAGGCAGACTAATGTTTCTGTGATTGATTCGGGCCTGAGTATTGTACCTTGATATAAGATTTTCACAAAGTGGTATGCACGCGGTATATATGAAAAAATAAAAGCAAATTTCACGGAGCAATTTATAACCGTACCGTGTCATATCACTAATTAGTATAAAACAAAGTCGCTTTCTCTGTCCCTATGTCCCTTTGTATGCTTAAATCTTTAAAACTACGCAACGGATTTTGATGCGGTTTTTTTAATAGATAGAGTGATTCAAGAGGAAGGTTTAAATGTATAATACGTACATATTATTGTACAGAAATCTATTTGTACCCGGGCGAAGCTGGGCCGGGCCGCTAGTACAGTATAATCTCACTAGTCCGGCACTTCAATAGACCGATAATACGTCCAATAATACAAAACCCTCCGCCCGCGCCTTCTATGTTGTGATGGTATGTTTCTTGTTATTTTCTAAAATCCCTGTGTCGATAGAGTGACATGTTAAATCATTTACCTCTCGCTCTGCATCTGTGTGGTGTACAAGACGTCTTGTTGAGACGAGTTGGTGGCTTGCAGCATCGCGAGAGCGTGTTGTAGGGACGCCATGTGTTCACTCGCACCCTGTATATTTTTACAATTGATTATTACAATATTTGCATTCATTATTAAGATCTGCGTAAAAAGAATACCACGATAATCGAGACTGCATTATATGACTCTTACAAATGATGAGTTTAAAATAAATATAAGAAACTAAAAGCAACTCAAGTAAAAGTTAGTTTATTGAGGCATGTACCCTGCAGTGGGATCTAAATGGGTTGATACATGATCGTATATAGAATATAAATTACTTGTAAATTATAACATATTATTAATGAACTGCTGTGATTTATACCAACTTATAACTTTTGTAATAATCACTAATTTGCAAACTGATTCTGAATAGAGCAACACGAGAGTTTCATGCCCATTCTTCTCTATATAAAACCAATTTTCCAAACCGGATGGAAGGTCAAAAAATTACTGATTCTAAATTATGTTGAATATTTTAATGTATTAAATAAATTATATAAATAATTCGTAATATTTTAAATACTGTACATTAATTATAATGTAATACTGTATAATATAGGACACTGCGGTAATAACATACTACGCGTTTGGAAGTTACTGGGTATATATTGTTGAAGAATATTGAATTTACCTGTAGTGCCACTGTATGTGAATGTAATCTTTGTTCCAGACAAGTCATTTTGTATCCATACAGCTCCATCACACTCGACGTCGCGATGTCCGATATCTGTAACAATTGTTAAATTATATTTTATTAAAATGCTATTAAAATAATAATAGCAGGGATTAGTAATATTGAATGTATATCATTGAGATTTAGAAAGGTTAAACAATGCACTTATAGAAATTAATAAAACTGAATATGAAAATGAGATGTTAGTTATCACGGGATAAAAAATAAGATTGTCTTTTTTGCGCCTGCCGCTGACTGCGCGATGTGCAAAAGTGTGAAAGTCATAATTTGAAATTGCCTCATTTCTTTTCACCATTTACTAGGTATCGATGGTGCTGATAATATTGTTTCTACTGGTGGCAAGTCTTCACTACATCGCACCTTTGGTGCGACACTGTCACTTATGCAAGAATGCAACTTTAGAGGAGAAGCATTTGAAACTTTGACATCATATAAAAATATGATATTTCAAAAATGGGCAACATGAATAGCTTATATTACAATATCAACTTTTAATTTACTGTTAAAAAATAATGATCACATTATATTGTAAAAAATATAATATAAGATTATTTTTAATCTTCCAACCTATGCAATTTTTTCATAAGTAACAATGTTGCACCGGTGGTCAGAGAGAGAGAGATATATATATATATATGTACAATTGTCCCTGGTACCTTTCCCTCAGCCAGTGCATTAGCGAGTGCATGCACAAGCTGGTCGATGGCTCGCTCCCTGGCGGGCGCCACGTGTGCGTCCTCGCACCACGCGTCGCCGCCCTCACCGCGCGCCACTCCATCACTGAGGCTCACCACCGAGTCACCACTCAAGTCCGATATACCGTGCAGACTCTCACCGAACACCTGGAATGAGTACAAATGTTCCTAAAGAATCATCTTTATTTTTCTCTCCTTATGTCCCTCGACTCGACTGCCTCGGCGTAGAGTACCATTACAAATATGAAGTTACGGATTCGAATCCCGGGTTGGGCAAAGTGATATAGGATTTTTCTATTCATTATCAGCCAAGAGTCAAGAATTTGTGCCCGATATGGCGATAAGCTCGCCACCTATCACATTGTGGGACGGAACATACAAGGCGAAATGTGGGTGTCCTGGCACCTCTGCCTACCCCTCCTGGGAAGAAAGCGTGAGTTTATGTATGAATGTAATAATAGTAGTACAACTATGTCACATAAAAATTTTACAATATCGTATTAAAAATCAAATACATAACTTGAAATAATTAATAGTTATACTATTTTAAAAATTTATCTCGTGTATTTCCCATGCAATATATAATAATCCTATATACACAAAAATAAACACTCAAATTATATTTATTTATTATATTTATCCTTTTTTGCACCATACATAGAACTAGTTACATAAAACATACCTGATTCATTTGATCTGACGGGAAGTAGTGATGTTTGACTAGCTGCAGCACCTGTCTTCGTCTGCCACCGTTGCTGCTCGTTATGCCGGCGCATAGCAACTTCCTCACCTACAAACATCAAGCACTTGAATACAACTTATTAAAACACCATGATGTAATCCCCCTGACCCCCATACTCGCTTCATATTTATATTATTTTATTATTTAAAAGCTTTATTGTAGATCAGTGAAAAAAAAACATAAACAAAAATTAAACAAAAGAGAAAAGACTACAATGGCGGTCTTATCACTCGAGGCGATCACTTCCAGACATTGACTTATATTCTACCGATAGACGAGGCGCGTCATAGAAAATAATTGTCCCGTATTTGTCAAAAGCTCAGTAGCGACAACTTGTACGTTTACTTGAATATCACAAATTATGATCAAAGATTATTAGACAGACAAGTCAGTTCATGTCAATAATAGCTTTGCCTGACATACTGCCTAAGTATAAATACCGTCATAGCAATAATATATTTGTAATGTTTTTTTTTTTTAATTTACGTGAATAATTCATGGAAATGATGTAAATGAAATTAAATACTCTTACAAGTGTACAAGTCTGTCAAGCAGTCAATCAGTGTACAATCAGTCTGACATTTATTGTAATAAAATTTATGAATTTTTAACAAGCTGATAAGCTTTTTTCGAGACTAATAGACAAAAGGAATGGTACAGCAGAAGTTTTCAAAAATGAGTACCGCATTTGGAATATCTGAAATCTTCGTGTCGAAAATGAATTGAACAAATATAGGTATGTTCTCATGGTAGCCACTTATATCCATTCCAATAATTCTGGACAAATATTATAGAGTTCTCATTTTTTCGTAACCGACGCGGAAGAATATAAAACAATTTTAAATGATATTAGTCTTCAATAACAATAATAATAACACCCAACAGTCACATAGATACAATGGGTTCGAATAGTCCATTAAGTAATTCATATTAAGAAATAGGGTCTAAATACTGTTTCAAAACACACATACAACACACATATTTTGAGTTATTAATTAACAACATATGATTAAAATAAAATACTGAAATCAATTTGCAACTACATTCTTCCTACATATTTGTATTTGTAATGTATTCGAATAGTTTATGCCTATTTGGTCCACTGATATGAATGTCCCTTGAATAATCTATATCTTATATAGTTCGTCTCTCTCACTCGACGGGCAATTTTTATGCGCGGAAATGAGATATACGATTAAGGAGCTCATCTTGTATTTTAACGAGCTCTAAAATATATTTAATCCATTAATAAATAAAATATCTGTATAATCGGCATTATTCTGCAATATTATATCACTTACGTTGTATTCTTTAATTATATTGTAACTTCAGAAAATTTCGCTGTCGGTTTGACAGAGAAAAGTCAAAATAAATTACTTATAAATATAAACAAAGAGGCGTACTATTGCGCGGCCGTCACGCGGCAGACTGATTCGTGTGCGGTGCATTGCACCGCACTTGGGTGGGACACGTTTGTTACAAAGAACGTCTTATCTAGTGTAACATTGATATCGATGCTTCCAGACAACCAACTATAGGTGAATAAAACAGAGACAACAACATATCTTCATTTTGTATCCGTATTCAGTTAGTAACAAATAACAATATTACCTGATGGTGTGCCAACATTCTGTTGAGTGCCGCCTCCCATTCTCGAGAGAGAGGGGATAATGACAAAGCCGTTTTGCATCCAACCACCACCGCCTGTTGTGATGCCTCTGCACCCACCGGACCATTCTAGAGAATAAAAACAAAGGGTTTAGCAGGATACGTATGACGAGTCGGCCCCCAAATGGGAATCGATATCGAAACTTATGTTTTGATATTGACTTGATGTTCTAACACGATTTATGTACTTTTCGCGACCGACTTCTGCTTTGACCTTGAGATAGAGAGCAAAATATCTGTATTCTTGACTTTTACTAAATGTGATATATCTCTGAAGCTAATTAAGATAAAGAAATGAAACCAACGCGAGGTATTAGGTTACATTACAGAGTACATCACATATATTTTTTTATAATTTTTAGAATAAAAAATTACATTAAAAAAATAAAAATAAAAAAAATCTTATTTTTTTTTCTGAGTTCTCTGTGACTTACAATCACGAAATTAATATATGTGATGCTCCTTTGTGTGCTCTATTACCCATAAAAATTGCGTGAAAAAAAAGTTGGTGCAACACAACGAAAAAAAATTATATGTGATTCGCGCCTTGCAGTGTGACTGTATAAACATGACTCTATTTAACACGCGCGGACAAACAAACAAGTTCGAACTTGTTACATATCGCGCTGTTTATTGCATCATTTGTTTAGCTACAATCGCAGTCATTTGTCTTACACAAGGAGGCAGTTTATAACTTAAATTCTGTCATCGGTATTTTGTATCAGCATTTTGAAATTATTAACTATCGAAGCAAATTATTATTAAGTCATAATGTCGAAAAAGTGTAAAAATTGTAACAAGTACCTGTGTAAGATTCCTGGTTATAAAAAAATTATAAAGAATGAAGAAGAAGCTAAAGTGTTTAGTGACTGTTTGAATAAAACCGTAATAGTTAATGATATTTTTTGTTAGAAGTGTCGACTTATCCCATATGTTTACAAAAAAGCTTCTACTTCTAAATGTGCAGCATTTAACGAGGTATCTTTAAGCATAAAAGAATCTGTTGAAGAATTAGCGACTAGAGAAGTGCCGGAAGAAACTTACGTTTACTCTGAAGATTCTGATAACAGTAGTGACAGTGATTTTACATATAAATACCATCTGAGTGATGGTTTTATTGAAGTTCCACTTCAACGTGTTGCATCTACTCACAAGTATTGCATTATATGTCAAAAAACGACTGATCTTATGACAATATGTTTGGAGATTTAAAAGTAGTTTGCACATTTAGAAGTAGAAGCTTTTTTGTAAACATATGGGATAAGTCGACACTTCTTACAAAAAATATCATTAACTATTACGGTTTTATTCAAACAGTCACTAAACACTTTAGCTTCTTCTTCATTCTTTATAATTTTTTTATAACCAGGAATCTTACACAGGTACTTGTTACAATTTTTACACTTTTTCGACATTATGACTTAATAATAATTTGCTTCGATAGTTAATAATTTCAAAATGCTGATACAAAATACCGATGACAGAATTTAAGTTATAAACTGCCTCCTTGTGTAAGACAAATGACTGCGATTGTAGCTAAACAAATGATGCAATAAACAGCGCGATATGTAACAAGTTCGAACTTGTTTGTTTGTCCGCGCGTGTTAAATAGAGTCATGTTTATACAGTCACACTGCAAGGCGCGAATCACATATAATTTTTTTTCGTTGTGTTGCACCAACTTTTTTTTCACGCAATTTTTATGGGTAATAGAGCACACAAAGGAGCATCACATATATTAATTTCGTGATTGTAAGTCACAGAGAACTCAGAAAAAAAAATAAGATTTTTTTAATTTTTATTTTTTTAATGTAATTTTTTATTCTAAAAATTATAAAAAAATATATGTGATGTACTCTGTAATGTAACCTAATACCTCGCGTTAGTTTCATTTCTTTATCTTAATTAGCTTCAGAGATATATCACATTTAGTAAAAGTCAAGAATACAGATATTTTGCTCTCTATCTCAAGGTCAAAGCAGAAGTCGGTCGCGAAAAGTACATAAATCGTGTTAGAACATCAAGTCAATATCAAAACATAAGTTTCGATATCGATTCCCATTTGGGGGCCGACTCGTCATACGTATCCTGCTAAACCCTTTATTTTGCACATTAGGACTAAACTAATTTCACAAAGTCTCAGAATGTCAAGCATTGCTTTGTAATTAAATGTGTTGTTTGGTTTTGCTACTGTCCATGAGCGGTTGTATTGCTTACCATCAGGCGAACGGCTTGCCCTCTCGCCATTCATTGCAATAAAAAACCAGTTATACTTCAAAAACAATAAGTAAGCACTCAAAATTCCTAGTTTCTTGCCCGTTATTCTCTAGTGAAAACCGCATACCGAACCGGGTGGTAGATAAAAACGCCATAATCTAAATTACGTAGAATATGACCTGAAAAGTAAGCTTAAAACCTTACCTGTGAAGTGTATTGCAGTACACTATATAGTGTATCTTCAAAGTTATCCGGAGAGACTTCTTGTAACACTCGCTCTTGTGTTTCACTCGACTCGCATAGTGCACTCACTACTTGCAACTGAAATATACAACAATTTTATCAATTAATGAATACAAGGTATAGCTTGGAAAAATGTTTGTTTTCAATGAGTGGGCTGTAAGGACGAAAACCGATATTAAGATTAAGGTTTTTAAAAAACAAAACACAGTTTAAAAAACGAAAATAGTAGCGTAACTTAATAACGACAGGAAAAATCGTATTAAATTGTAAAGAAATACCTAATTGTATATTATTCAACGAACACAAATGAAATTTTTAATAGTGCTTAATTGTTTTTTTTTTATGCCAGTTGTACACATTGCTCACCACATCATACTTTTTTTGCCAAGGTATATTTGTATCGGTCCATATACATACCACTGCAGGGCACGGAACCACCTCAATAATCAAGAATACGATTTAGAGAGGTTAGGCCATGTAGTCCACCATACTTACGTGACTTTAGACACCATAGAATAGAAATATGGTATGCAGGTTTCCTCACGATGTTTTCATTCACTATAATAGTGCGTGGTGATTGACTATCAATACACACATGACTCCATAAAGTAAGAGGTGTACCCTGGTATTCGAACGAGTATAAGATATAAATATTCTTATTGGTCCCGGTAGAAGCTGGAGCGCTCTTGCTTCGAGTTCCCGGGGCCATTCCAAATTCCAATTGCACCGAAGAGGGCAACGCAGGGTTTTGATTGGTATGCCTATAGGATAACCCAACATAATCACTCCACTTTCCCCTGAGGTGGGGCGTTAGCGGTAACCCGGTTTCAGTGCGACAAAAAAAAATTGTTTAGGTTATTTAAGGTATTATTACCCATTGCAGTCCCGCCTTTCCCGGTTCCAGTGCCGGCGGGACGAGAAGTCCAGGCAAGCCTTCAGCTATCACAGATATCAACTCTTGCGGGAGACGACCCTCGTCTGAAAATATAACACAAACTTACATTACTTTTTGGCGTTAGTCTTAATAATATTAGACTCCATTTATCACCAGAAAATGAATACTGTGTCTAGTTTAGTTAAGATTTAAGAACATAGGTAATCCCCAAATATTGCTAGCGACCTTCTGGAAAATTTATCTAGTCTTTGTAACGGAGTTTTTTTTGTATAACATGTACGAGACTAACTGGTGTCCACATTTCCGCATCGAAGTATTGGACACATCACATAGTATACTTTTTATAGGAATCCATATTTTCGTGTGACTGTTACAATGCGGATCAATGGACGCACTTGAATGAATTCTTATACTAAGAATACTACGATCCGTTTAATGCGATGCGTCCGATACGTACGATGCGAATATGTGGACGCCTGCGTTTATCCTTCGCCAGGCAATACGTAAAGATCACTTGCTTATTTGTCACGATCCGTACGATGCGGACATACTTGAATGAATTCCTATACCGAGAATATTACGATCGGGTTGATGTGATGCGTCCGATACGTACGATGCAATATTTGGACGCTTGCTTTATCTTTACGATACGTAAAGATGCAAATTTTTCAGTCCCATCGACTATCAATTTTACACATTATGTTCCTTCAATTTATTTATTTATTATACCTTTGTATTGTGAGACGATAGTGGCGAATAACTCCAACGCTTCAGGTAAACAGCACTGACTGGCCTTCACGCACAAACACACCAACGCGCCGTGGTGACACCGCAGTGAATACAGATCTGAAACACACGCATATTTTTTTTTTAATTTTGAAAAGAGCAACGCTTGAATTTCTTGCCCGTTTTTCTATGGCGAGAACAGCTTTGTGAACCAGGTGGTAGTGAAAAAGTGACTAAATCTAAATAATGTATGACATTTTATAGATTCAATATTTTCATTTTATAATAAATTATTTTCAAGGGTTTTTTTTTATTTAATTCAGGAAGATTTAAAGACAAATAATATATATAATTATGTAGTACAATTAACAGTGTAGTTCATGAATATTAACAGTTTTCCGATCCGATAAGATTCTTGTCAGCTTAGATTGAGGATATTTTCTTGTTAAAATATTTCCATCTTGCAGAAATAATCTAAGTCCAGTAATATGACGAATAATGGGATATAATTATCATAACATCATATTCCAATGATTCTTAATAGTAAAGCCTTTTGACAAATCGTTTAACAATATTAAAGTCAAAATATTATCCAGATAAACTCACCCAAATTAACTAACACATTGAGGAATTTAAGTACATTTCTCAGACAATTAATGGCACTTTCTGGTTCGCCTGAATCATCTTGACACGCGGCGCACAGGGCGTCCACATCCTGAAAACAAATACCAACTTTATTATCTAAAGACATTTAGGTATTATACTAGAGTGGACATCGGGAACAAAATATGTGCGTATGGTACGTGCACAAGGGTACACAGTGAAGCGAGAGAGAAGACATGTTATTTCGTAGGCGTGACAGAGACAGGAATATAATGTACCCTTCATTTTGTTGTTAACATTTTGTTGGCAGTGTCTACTCTAGTATATTATCTCAATGTCTAAAGGGTATATCAAGACTGTTACCGAAAACCAAGCCGGGTGGTAGTTTAGGTGACTACAAACACAATGCAACTAAAAATTTCGCAAGGAAACGCGACAATTTATTTTTGTAATTTTTTAAATAACATCGTGTTTTGGTGGTTAACAGTTTTTGCTTTAATTATACAATCAAACCATAAAACATTTTTCAATGGCAATGAAAGTCCTAGAATTATTTTCCATTTTCATAAAGTTTGGATACCTATGTGCTACAATCACGTCACGCATGTCAATGACCTTTACGATTGGACACACTTCTGTGCATACCGCAGCCAGCGGCCGGCGCATGCAATTTAAAATAGTATACAATACACATAGTACAAGTATATATACAATATACATAGTACCATATACAATAGTAATTTAAAACTTAAGTTACCCTGATTGCTTCTTGTAGAGGTCCATTAAAATGCGGATAGTTCACAACAAAGTTGCGCAG
Organism: Hyles euphorbiae; assembly: GCA_023078785.2. Lineage (NCBI taxonomy): Eukaryota > Metazoa > Arthropoda > Insecta > Lepidoptera > Sphingidae > Hyles > Hyles euphorbiae. The sequence continues at coordinate 4,256,736 of CM041048.1, forward strand.
ATTTGAATCTGTGCACAAATCGTTTATGAACGTGTATGCGTGTAGAAGTTGCGTCGCGTCTCTTTCACTGAAAAAGTAAAATGGAGTTTCAGTTTTCAGAGTAGTAATAATTAATAATGGGAAGGGTATGCTTCGTAAAAAGAGTCTAGTATCTTACTAAACTAATAAGTACCGTTTGACGTTAAGTACTTTTTCTTACCACAATTTCATGGTTTACTTGAAAAAGTTGAAATGCCAAACGGAACCTATTAATTTAGATGGATTGGAACAGAGTTTACATATATATTTATTTAATTTATAATATATATTTTCCAGCACAAACTTAAAGATCTACCAATGCCTTTTTATTGTTAAAAACAAACATTTTAAACTAACGAAATATTTAAGGTAGCAAACAATTTTAACAGTAAACAGTCAAAGAGAAACCAAAACAATAATAATTAAAAAAACTATTTATTTGTGAAAATAAACAATTCTGCTTGCAGCATACTTACACGATGGCCTTGTTAAATGTCCGCATAGTACAACATAAGTAACTGTGTGCATCAGGTTGCCGAGCCGAGGCGCCGCGCGTCGCTCCCGACAGACACAGTAGCAGGCGACACACCTCCACGCCACCGTACCCACCATCCTACATACAAATTAAATATTATTTACTGGAGGTAGGCCTCTCATATGTGAGAGGCCATCTGGGTAGGTACCACCGCAATGTCTATTTCTCCCGTGAAACAACACTGCGTAAATGCACTGTTGTGTTTCGGATTGAACGACATTGTAGCCAGAGTAACTACTGGACATATTGAGACTTAACATCTTATGTCTCAGGATGGCGAGCGCAGTGGAACGTTCCTACTGTTTATGAGCGGTCGTATCGCTTACCATCAGGCGAACGGCTTGCTAGTCTCGCCATTGATTGCAATAAAATTGCTATAGGGGCTGTTTAATATTTAAATACACTTAACATAGACACGTTGACCTCACGGTAAGATTCAAATCTTATGTTTCGAAACCTTGACTCATAATTTTAGTAAAGGTTTGGAAACACCCATATTAAATAAATACACCCAACAGTCTCAAAGTCCCACATTAAGATCGAGTCTTGTATCGCGGGTATCAGAAATACGAGAGACTTTTCCGCCTCACAAATACCCAGACACGATACAAATACCAGAGAGATACACACATATTAGTTTCGGTTAGGGGATCCAACCCGTTGCCTCACGTTTCATAGGCGACGTCGAACCATCTGCGCCACGGAGGCGCTCAAATATATTTTAAGTAAATATATTATGACGATGCCAGTGCAATATACCTAACCGTGTAAAACCCACATGTTTAACCCTCTTTATGCTCTATGCTACATTTATGATGATAAATTCATAAACAGTTTAAAAAAAATGTTGTCCTATGAGGTTCAAACTCAGTCTCATTTTACAAAGACATTTTCGACATTTTCGGATTGAAGGACATTGTAGCCAGAGTAACTACTTGACATATTGAGACTTAAGATCTTATGTCTTAGGATGGCGAGCGCAGTGGAATTTTGCTACTGTTTATGAACGGTCGTATTGCTTACCATCAGGCGAACAGCTTGCTCGTCTCGCCATTCATTTCAATAAAAAAAAAACAACCAGTTCTCAAAATTCCAAATTCTTTACAAAATCTGTCAACATATTGGATATGAAACCCACCTTTAAACTGATTAAATGTACAACAAAGTCCTTAGTATCGACAGTCCTCATGAGTGCATATATTGCTGGCAAGTTTCCATAGCACACATTAACAAGCACCGTGAGAGATTTGTGACCAATCATCCGATGTTGCGAGTCTGTCATTGGTTGTAATATCCAGTCGGTTAACTGCTTCATCAGTCCAGACAAGTAAGATTCCTGCCAACTTATCTTTATGCCATATGAAATGTCCTGAAATGAAAATAGTTTTTTGAGTTGAAATGTTTTCATTTACATGTGTCATCACTCAGCAGCATCATTTTGTTCTTCTCTCTCTCTCTTCAGTCACAGTAAGTCCACTGCTGAACATAACTCCCCCAAGGATTTATCAACTTTGACCTGTTCGAAATGGGCTATCATTGTGTCCATGGCTATGTTTAAATGGTTTTTTTTAATACTAACATGAAAAAGTGTTGACATTTAATTTTATAGTATTTTTACACACAGATGTGTAAAATAAAATAAATACTTAAATTGTATAGACTAGTTATAATTACCTGCATAACCGATAGAACTTTTATTTTCTTGTCATTGGATACAGAGTCTGATAATAACCGGGCCAATATTGGCATAAATCTGAAATAAAGCAACTAAATTAAAATTATATTATAGTACCAAATGTGGTATATATTTTCATTGAAAATACATTTATAAAAATTAATCAAGCCAAATGTGTTTTAAACATTGGCTAGTATCAATAATTTCAAAATATTCTTTAATTTTAAGAATATCATCTACAATATCAATTGATATTATAAACCATATACCTATAAGTGTGTGTAAGAGCATGTCTCGCATTGGGTTCTATGCAGGCCCGTGCCAGCACAGCCACCCCGGCCCAGTGCGGTCCCCGTCTGTCACACATCACCCTCCATAATGAACTGAAGAATGCACACACTTCTGAACGACCTGGAGAGAATATTGACAGATCGCATGATGATGCGATAAGCTGGAAAATAAATTGAATTTTAAATTTTGTTTTTTAATGTTAAAAAACAAATATTAGCAATCATTGTGTTTCATTTATTGTGTTAGGTGATGAGGATGTATAATTTATAATATATTACTAGTTTCTAGCAGATTGAAATCTAAGAATGTATAGGTCTAAAAGCTTTGCCACTCACAACTTATTGTGAATTAAAGAGACTATAAATATTTATATCAGTGAAATGTTTTAAAATAACCGATTTAAATGAGGTCAAATATTGGCTTTGATGTAAAAGTTTTTATTTATATCTTTTGTTTTCTTGTTTTTCATTGATAGTCCTTTCTGGTAATAATGACATAAACGTGGTCTTAACATGAATGAAAACTTACTCCGAGATATCGAGTCATTAAATTTACAGCTGATTCGCTGTGTGATGCTTCGAATTCCCGCGCAGCATTTACAAAAGCTTTTAAATTACTGAATTTTCCACCGTCCGAATTAGTACTCCAACTTTCCACCCCGTCCACTTCCATTGCAAAATTCACAGGCACTAGCTAAATTTATATTTTCTTTGTGTAAAATTAAATAAATTAACGATTTAAATGATTTCTCACTAACATAGATAAGCTAAACACATCAATATTTCTAAATAGTTTCGCAAATAAAAATATATAAATCATGTATTGTACCGCAAATCAAAAATTCAATTTCAACTGTTTTTTATGTCACGCATCTAGTGTGACCGCCATTTTGCATGTTTATAGAATACTCGCCTGTGATTGGTTGATTTTAGCACAGGGACGAACTCTATTTTCTAAATCAGATAGATTATATAATCTTATGTATTCTCTTAACATATGACTATTTACGTTCTATCGCAATTTGAACGAACGACATAAAAAAGAAAAAATGTACTACAAGATAATTCAATTAATATCCGTATAAATAAATATAAATAATATAGTATAAATAGCCGTATTGTAAAGCTGATATACTTGATATATATTTCTTACCTTCAAACATTGTTTATCGGCAATTTAAAGCAGACTGAAACATAGTATACATGTATGCATAGTACTTCTTGGTCTGTGTGTATGTACTGGTATGTACGTTCACTGTTACTTTGCTCATGTCACGATATTTAAAAAGTTAGCGTTTTCTGTGAGCTGTCATTTGTCAAACGAATTTGGAATTCCAAGCTTGCGTCAATTTATCTTATTCGAGAAGAAAAAGTATTTTACAGTTTTTTCTTCAATAAATTAACTAGATCTTATTTCGCTATATCATGGGTGTGGACGTTGAAACTCTTTCTCCTGGCAATGGTGGGTGTTCACTCCAAAAATGTTTTGCTTCTGCGATCGTAACCTCAACTAATTTTAGATCTAATTCGTCTTTATTATTTGTTTTAGGATCTACCTACCCGAAACCGGGACAAACTGTTGTCGTACACTACACCGGAACACTACAGAACGGCAAGAAATTCGATTCTTCTAGGGATAGGGGCCAACCTTTTAAATTTACATTGGGCAAAGGCGACGTTATAAAAGGATGGGACCAAGGTTTGGCCAAGGTAAAAATCCTCCTGTCTTCATTTAAATCAATCTTTTTTCAAAATTCAATTAAGAGAATATTTTGTGGCAATCCCAAGAATTTAGTTCAGTAATTGGTGTCTGTTTTATTTTTCAGATGTCTGTAGGTGAAAGGGCTAGACTGACCTGTTCTCCTGACTTTGCTTATGGCTCTAGGGGCCATCCCGGTGTGATCCCACCCAATGCCACCTTAATATTTGATGTTGAATTGCTTCGTGTTGAATAATTATATATACATTAAAACTTTGTCTATATGGTTCAGGAAGTTTGTGGGCTATGGTAACTAGATATGACAAGTCGCTAGATTTTTAATTTATATCGCCTTCTGTCTTATTATGAAGGTTGCCAGGTCTCAAAATTATCTAATGTAATGGTCTGAAATGTGCCTCGTAAATTAATGATATTGGTTGAATATGTTACAAAACTTATGGTTTCATTATGTTTAAATCATCGTATTTGGGATTATTTTTATTAAATAAGTGTTAAGTTTTAAAACCAATATCCAAAGTCAGACTTTTATAAAGATTAAGGCTTTGCTTACTCAAAGCAAGCTGTCTTAATAAACTGTTGCTGCATTGTGTTAATGGCCCAGTGCTTACTCAAACTTATATTTAAATTGTTACAGTTATATACAGTCTAGCAGCATAAACTTGCATTTAAAAGAATAGAGGTTTATGAGAGTTTTGCTATCTGATGCTGGTCATTGGGTAATTTTACCATTGATTGCAGTAATGGTGAGAACATTTACAAGTTTTAACTGTTATCAGATTTATTGTGTGATGTTTTTGCAAATCTTTTCCTTTATTTTATAAAGTCTAATAAAATAATGCAATAGGCTCTAGGGTGTAGACCTATATAGGGAAATAGATATATATCACAGCTGCATTTACATATAGAATAATAAATGTTTTTTTCTATATTTTTAATAAATATATCTTTTGCATTTTTCCGATCAGTTTGGGAATTGAACCATATCAGAAATGATGCATTGTTAACAGTCTAAATGTGTTTTTATTTGCACTAAAGTTTGATTATTATTAAGGTATTTGACACTTGTTCTTGTCAACAGTATTTTGGTTGGAGTTTTACTTATACACTATTTGAAGCATAAAGGTAGTTTTTTTACTTGTAATACTCGTGTTAATCAGACATATTTTATAATTGTCTAATAAATAAAATTTTTAGTAAGCATTTACATGTTTTAAAATTATCTTGCATTAATAATACTCAAAATTGTGCATTATAACTTTACTAAACTTTTGTAAGCCTTCATTATATGTTGACTCAATTCGAGTGATAGCTAATTTTATTAGAGTACATTAAACCAAATAACTATAAAATTCTGATAGGTTTTTATCAACATGTATAGTAATAGGTTCAAACAATATAATATTTATAATGTGTGCAATTTATAATATACTTGTAAAATATGCCAGTGTTTACAAATATTTTCTATATATTTGTGTCACTAATTGAAGAAGTCACAAGGTTTTTATTTATTTTCCTAAGTAAAAAGCTTTCTAAAAGTGTTACGAAATAATTATTAACTCAAAGTTCTTTAATGAATTATGTTCTTTGTTTAAAATTGGGCTGGCTTAGAATATACTTGTTTTGCAAACTAGTTAACCATGCTATGAAATAAATATTGTATGTATTTAATAAACTGTTTTTATTTAAAATATTTTTTATTCAACAACCATCACCTAACAATGAAATAAATAAAAATTTAAAGTTTTAATAATTCACTGGGGTCCCATTTCATTTTTTTTATTTGTCATAGGTACAATATCAATCTCCCGGATAATAATTCATTAAAGGCACAACAGTATTCTTTGTAAAAGGTGTTCGACAGAGGGCACAACTTTCCAGTGCACCATAGCAACACTGCATACAGAATATGTGACCACAATTAAGTACACAAGGCTGTATCATCTCCTCCAAACACGCTACACAGGCCTTGGCATTGTCAACATCAGCAGGAAATTCTCTCATCTGTTCTATATGTTTCTTTGCCATGTAGATATTCTGTCCGCATGATATAAATGCATGAAGTAATGTTACAATGCCTAATAACCTCAAATGAGCATAATATGCTGCTGCAGCTGGTCTGACATGCACATAATCTATGCCTGTAACAGTTTTACCAATTTGTAACGGACCTCCTCTGATATACGAAAGAGCTCTATGAATACTCTCTATTTGAGGGACAATGTTATTTAAAGTTTTTACAGTAATCAAAAACAAGTTCTGCGCCTCTGGTCTTAAGCTCCCGTTTTGCTCAATCTGTCTCTCTAGCCTTCGGAGGAGCCTACGAGTTATTGCCTCACCAAAAGCTGATAATAATATGCTGGCTAGGCGAGTGCAGTAGGTAGGTAGTCTATGATAACTTTCGTCCACTTGTACAATACCAGAGTATTCCTCGCCAAGTGTTTGCAAGTCTTTTAACGTTGTGAAGAATTTGTAAAGTATGGATGAGATTGGGACTGCTTTCGAAGCTTGCTGTGATGGTAAAAGTTTGGAAAACTTTTCGGCAAGTTCCTTTTCGTATTGATCGTCTTTTTGCCAGGCTCTGAGCACTTCGGCAGGTTGCGCCACTGGCAAAGCCATTGTTGGTTATTACTGATAGTATATAATAAAATTCTTTACCAGTTTTATGAACAATTATTCACCTATAAAACACTTTGTTTTGCTTATCATTATGTTCCATGTTTTGTCATTGTTAAAGTTTAATGCAATATTTAACATTGACAAATTATGGCGGTCATTTGTCTTCAACTCTTTATATGGGTTAAACAGAGATAGATTCATTACAATGATGCTAAAAATTATTACCCTAAGAAAAGTCAAGTGTGTGGTCAAGTGTCAATTGCTTAAATGTCAAATATAACCATAGATTATAACAATCATATTCCATTTTACGCATATTAATTCACCTATTCTATGCGTACGAATGTAATTATTAGTTATTAGACAATCGGTTACTGGAGTAATTTCGTCCGTAAATAAATAAAATTCATCAGTACTACTCTATTCTAATTCCACCATTTGGTTTATGTATCGAGTATCTATCATACGGTGAATAATTAAATATCGCAGATGGAGTCAACATTATACTTGTCTTTAAAGGCAAGTCTAATATGAAATAAAACCAAACATTACCATTCAAATTTATTACAAAATTCTTACAAGTACGAATTTTAAAAAGACTTCCAGTCCATTCATTTCACAACTAAAACAAATTCACATACAATATTTCAACACACTAATAGTCTTACACCATTAGAAGAAAAACACACTGACTGCGTGGTTTCTCCTTGGTTGCGCTGTGAATGGCCACCACTGGCGCAGCGGTGAGCGTCAGAAGAAGTGGTGGTATGAGTAAGCGTACGTGTGTCAGGTCCTTCGGCGCTTAGCCGGGGTGGTGGCAGGGGGTGTTGACGTATTTGTCCGTCTCCGTCCTCGACGAGAGCCGCTTTCTTCGTCTATTAGTGGTGACTCCCATGCTGTGGGTGAAATGTAGTTATTTATAAAATTTAACATGGTAAATAAGGCAGTAACTGAGTTCCTAATATACTAGTTCTACATTCATAAGTCTGAGAAAACCAAAACAGCATGACTTCTTTTTCTGCAAAACCATATCCCACACTTACATTTAGTCAGTGCAATATGAATTTTTAGCCATGACATGGTCATTTTTGGTATAGTATTTAGTGGAGTCAGCAAGACAATATCAACCCTCAAAGTGTAAAACATAATATTATAAGGTTTAAAGCCGATTAATAATATAATTACCTGCCACAGAGCTAACTTTATTCTTATGTGTTTTATCTCTTTGGGATGTTGACTTTCTACTTGATGATCCATCTCTTGGCCCTGATGCATTAGAATCGCGCGAATCCCTCCTTCTATCTGTGAAGTATTCAGTTATATTAAATTGAAAGATGTTAGCTTTCTGACTTTCAAAAATAGTAAGTATAAATCTCTGTTTAAGTATTACCATTTTCAAAGTGGTACATTTTTTTAGTTTTACTTTATTTTATTATACCTCATACTATTGTATAATCAGTCACAACTTTAAAATAGAACATTAAGTTACATTTTGCCAACATTTGGCATTGAACTTTACTTTCAAAAATAATGTTTGTTTTCTTGGTTTTATGTGTCCCAATTATTTCATTTTTATTACATTAATTGTACTGCTCAATTATGTTATGTCTTCTGTTTACTTTAGTGCTAAAGTCAACATGAAAATAAGGTGTAATTTGTGTTTTATTTTAAACTCACCATAATCTTTTTCAGACTTTATACTTGGTGTATCAGTGGATGCATGTGAACTGCCACTTTCCTTCCTTGACTTGGTGGCTAAAGCACTGACTGTATCTTTTCTGTGGCCTGCTACAGATAATTAATTCAACATTATCAAATATTCGTTATTCTAAACACAATCTAGGAAATATACCTTATTGAAAATGAATATGTCATATGAAGTGTTGGTGATCGAATTTAAATGTAAAATAATATTATGAAGATGAAAGATTTGATTGTTTGTTTACACTGAGCTATGCTCTTCAACTATCAACCTATTTGAAATTTTTTTCACCATTTGAACTCTACATTTCCCAATGAACATAGGCAATAGAATATTTTCATAAAAATGTATCTGTGTCCGGGCTGCTAGTTTTTCACTAAACATTCTTTAAACTGGGGTAACAAAATAAGAGTTCTTTTCTTTTTTATAAGCATGTAAATTTAGAATTGATGACAATAGTAGACATTATTGTACTCATTACAACTGCCAAACTCTATCCATAAATATTTATCACTGTTATAGGTAACAAGATGTTACTTAAGAATACTTTAATGAATCACCTATCACATACTAAGCAAATATATTATAGGTATTAATTTATATTATCTAACAATAAAAAGTAGAGACTAACAAATACAAAGTTCATTTTAATGAGTCGCAGCAAAGCAACTTTGGTAACCGCTGGGTGCGCTGTTGACAAACTTGGCTGTCTAAAAAACTAATAGGCTGATGACGGTTTAAAAGCCTAAATACCTTCAATGTCATCAGCCAGTATGACTTCCTTACATTTCTGTTTCATCATAGCTCCAAACTCGCTTTCTGGTAAACTGAATGGTGTTTCGTGGTTCGGAAAAGGAATCGGTTCTGTATCATCCAGCATGGATACATCGTATAAAGTTTCCAGATGCTTCCATATATCCCTCGTAGAAATCTCCTTTGTTATTGAATTAGATAGTTTCTCGCATATACACGCCATCTGAAAATGTTTGTTTATCCCGACCGGCTTGTGGTTGGCCATTGCGTAGAATAATTGTATTTCCATATCGACGTCCCACTGAACCGTGTCATGGGGTTTAACGTCCGATTCTTCCTCACTGGAAACCATTGTTATTGTAAAATTTTAGGATTAATTCGATTGTGTATTTTTAATTACAAGAATATTTTCTATTTCTACTTTATTTATTTTCATGGGACGTCAAAACGTCAAAGAAAAATAGTGAAATACAGATTAAAAATATATTAAATGACCTATAGACAATGTTTTTTTTTCTGCTTAATTATAATTATTGCTTATTATCATTTGCTAAATAATTTAGTAAGGATATACCTGTTAATTAATTTTGCTCGCGCATTTTATGATTTAGCGTAAATAGTATTATGATTTAGAATATAAGCTAAGGAGTATTTGTGCATTAAAATCATTCGTCTTTATAAATATTCTTAACTGCATTGTAGAAACCTGCTTTTTCCATATTGTATTTGTTGCATACGAAATGTATTTAAATAGCAATACAAACCTCGTTATTTGTAATTTCTCCATAGGTATACTTTCATGGGTTTTACATTTTTTAATTTGATTTTTTTTCTCAAAATGTTTGTACATATTTAGGTCATTTCGTTCAAATCCATTCACTCGGTTATTTTATTTCTTTATCTGTGCTCGGTTATCAATTGTCAAATGTGAAATTGGTGTTTTGCATTTTGCGAGTTAATTTTCGTTTAAAATTAGCGCATATTAACATGTTTGTTTACGTTGTTTCCATTTAAGTTAAATACTTGTGTTTATAGGACTATGGCGAACCATTACGAAGTACCCAGCTGGTATTATTTATGCTTTATTCATATAACCCTATCATTTCAAATTGTGCCGGCCTTCAGGGATGCTCTAACGTTTACAAATCAAATAGTTTAGGTGTATTTATATAAAAAATATAATTGGTCGACTTCATGTTTTGTCCATTAATATATAAGTTTAATAAAAATATCTGGAACAGTAGGCGTGAAGAAAGTTCCGGCATTTACCAAATTATTGGCGATTCATTTGCGTAGAATATAAAATTTACATGTATATTATGCATTTTACTGTGGCAACTGGCATAAGTCGTATCTACCATTGTAAAAAAGGAATATAACATTATTTATATTCCTGTAAAATGATGAATGCCACAGTAAGATAGAATGTAGTTATTGTTCCTGAAAATATTTCCAATAAGATATGTTTTGTATAATATAGTATTCAGGCATACTAATACCATAAAGTCCAGTTGAAATTGGTTTGGATGTTACTTACAAAGTTAAATGACTTTTAGGGCGGGCAAACCACCAACTGGGCTCCACTTGGATGTATTAAAAGGGGACAAGCTCATACAAAAGCTGATGATTGATGAAAAGAAATGCTACCTGTTTGGCCGCAATCCACAAATGAATGACTTCTGCATAGACCATGCCAGCTGTTCAAGAGTTCACGCAGCATTTGTATACCACAAACATTTGAACAGGGCGTTTCTAGTGGACTTGGGAAGTAGTAAGTATCATTAAAATATTTAACTGCTCATAAAACATTACTTGTGGTAGGTCTCTCATATGTGAGTGGCAGCCTGGGTATATGTCTATTTCTTCTGACAAACATCAGTGTAAATAAACTGTCCATGTGCGGTCCTATTGCTTACCATCTGGCAAATGGCACAATTGTCTATTCGCAGAAATAAAAATAAAAAATAAGCCAAAAAAGCTCATCTCATCTAAAGTGCTGAAAGCTGTTTGTAAACACATATACCATTTGTTATTCAAAATGGACTGTGTTCTTTTGAACATGAATACTCAAAGAAATTATACTATAAGTAAAAAATGTCAAGTCAAGGATTATAAGTTTTAACCATCTTGATTTAGACAGAATGAAGCATTACTCTTACTTTTCGTAATATATTTATATGTTTACTACAATGATTTATCAATCGAGCTATTCGTGCAGTAGTCAGCATTACATAATTTTTTTTAAGTAACATAATAATAAGATAACATATAAGCATATTTTTGTGAAGAGATTTATTCTATAATGCTATGCTTATAGCATACACACTAAAACGGTGAAGGAAATCATTGTGAGGAAACCTGCATACCATAGCGATTTATAAGAATTTCTATGGTATGTAAGTCCGCCAACCCGCACTAGGCCAGCGTGGTGGACTATATGGCCTAACCACTCTCAATCGCATTCTCGATTGTAGAGTAGGTCCGTGCCCTGCAGTGGGACGTATATGGGCTGATACATACATATGCCGGTAGTAAGATGACTGGTAAATTGTAAAGACAATTTTTTATTGAAGGAATTTATTTATTTTTCTTTCACTTGTGCAGTAATATGACGTTTCGCAAACTTACATCAATCTGTTTTATAAAATATGGTCTTAATCTTGTTAAACTAATTTTTAGCGCATGGGACATTCATAGGAAAGATGCGACTGGAGCCAGATAAGCCAACACAATTGCCTATAGATTCTTCCTTCCATTTCGGTGCTTCCACAAGAAATTATATAATAAGGTAAGTTGTTACTAACTTAAATTAAATAATTAATATAATAATAGATTAATGTTATTAAGTTTGTGGTGGGCTGTGGTAACAAACCAAGCAAGACTACCAAGATTGTGAAATCTCAACTAAACACTTTTAATGATTAAAGAAATCTCTTTATACTCTCATCCCTTTGATGCTCGAAATCATGGGTGTTTGCCTAATATAGCTATTTATTGGGCTATTACTATCCAAATAAAATGCATCTATTAAATTGTTATAGATTTAACAGACTCACTCATATTTTTTTCTACTTTTACTGGTGGTAGGTGTCTCATATGTGAGAGGCTGCCTGGGTAGGTACCACCGCAATGTCTATTTCACTCGTCAAACAGTAGTGTAAATGCGCTGTTGTGTTTCGGTTTAAGGACATTGTAGCCAGAGTACCTACTGGACATATTGAGACTTAACATTTCAGAATGGTGAGCACAGTGGAATGTCAAGCATTAATTTGTGATTCAAGGTGTTATTTGGTTCTGCTACTGTTTATGTGCTGTCATATCGCTTACCATCAGGCGAACGGCATGCTAGTCTCGCAATTCATTGTAATAAAAAAAAACATTCACTCATAGCTGATCGCTATAATGTATGTTATGTATATTGTTAAATTATTTTATAGCTATTTGTAATCAGTGCAATGATTTCTCCAGAGAGCGGCCGACGGGCAACGCGCGTGGCATTATGGAAGACCTTCCTAATACAGAGACAGAGGGCGCGTTACTCGGCCTGCCCGAGACACAGACTGAATTAGATGTGAGTAAATAAATATATCCAACAGCAACATACATACATGACCCCAAACTGAGATCTAGTCTTGTGTTGGGTATCAGAAACTACGAGAGACTTTTCGGTCCTTTGATCAAATATACACTAGATACAACATGAGCGCTTAGAAAATGGCACCAAAAAATAGTGTTTAAGCACTCTTTTGCCTTCAGTCACGCACCGACCGTTGCTTCTAAAACGTTGCAAAACTTTAGACAATATTATGTATAAATCTACTTTAAGCTCCAGGAATAAGGTGGAATTTGTGTTAATATATTTGGAATATGTGATCTTTTTGTTTACTTTTTTTCATGTCATGCATCGGTGCCACTTTTTAACAGAACTTTTACAGGGAACTGTGTATCTAGTGTATATTTGATCGAAGTTTCGGTCTCATAAACACAAATTCATTCAGATTCAGACACATTTGTTAGAGTGCGGGACCGAACCCGTGGCTTCTCGTTTCTCAGCCGGTGTTTAACCAACTGCGCCATGAAGGCATTTAAATTTATTAGATCAGTTTTTGCATAACAGCCTAAGTAATTATTATTCTTACATATCTGAAAAAGTGCTTATTTATAGCATGGAAACTATCCTAAATGCTTTTCTGTACTCATGACAATATATTTTTTTCATGTTAATTGTTCCAATAGTGGAGTTTCCAACAATTAATAAACAATTTCGTTTCGAATTTGTAATACTAAGTAATAAGTATTAAGGCATTTTAAATTTTCAGAATTTAACAGAGTTCAATACGGCACATAATAGGAGGATTTCCATGTTGGGAATATCCACCGACGATGGAACAGATGTTATGAAAGTAAGTATAAATATCCGATCTATCGTACATATACCTATCTGTTTTTAGATACAACGATAATATGTTTACGATGCGATACGTAAAAAATCGCGTGAAATATGGCGATATAATATTCACTCGTCATAAAGTTGAGAAAAAATTATATAAATTTGTAAAAACCAAAAAAAAAACTGCCTCGGTGGCGTAGTTGTACTAAGGTACGGTTACAAAGCTGAGGTCTCGGGTTCGAGTCCCGGGCTGGGCAAAGTGATATTGGATTTTTCTATCCATTATCAGTCCAGAGTCAGGAATTTGTGCCCGATATGGCGATAGGCTCGCCACCTATCACATTGTGGGACGGAACATACAAGGCGAAATGTGGGTGTCCTGGCACCTCTGCCTACCCCTTCTTGGGATATAGGCGTGAGTTTATGTATGTATGTATGTAAAAAAAAACAAAGTGTTCATTAGTACGTGAAATGTAATAAATGACGTAAAATATTGGTAAGAATATTAAAAGAATGCCTTCAGTATATTATAACCACATAGATGAAATTCTCATAAAAATCTGACTTCACTTTTCTTTCATCTTAAAATCCTTACAGCCGCCAACAGGAACGAAGCGTTCAGCATCAATGCCAGGCGGTATACCCAAGAAGCAGAAGCGCAACGTGTCCTTCAACGAAGAAGTGGACATCATCAACCCTGAAGACATAGACCCGACTATAGGAAGGTTCAGGAATCTGGTCAAATCCACTATAGTGCCCAACCCTAATTCAACGCCTAGGAAGCTTAAACTGCAGAGCGCTGATGACAGTAAGTCAAATAGATTCCTTATTTATAATGTAATATGCACCTGTGGGGTAACTCTGTACTCACACGATGACGAATGTTCGAATATCGAAAAGTAACGAAACGAATATGCCTTAATATTTTACAATTTTTTCGAATACTGTAATCGTGTCGTAATTTTAGAGGAGGTTCGGAGTGAATGATAAGTTTCATAGAGAATTATATTGATTTTTAGAATTGTTTTTTTTTTTTTTAATATCTTATAATATGTTCACCGTCCGAACATAATGTGCGGTTTATGGGATTTGAATCTTTGAGGATATAGTGAATTTGTCGTTTGTAAGTTAAGAGCGTATACACCTTGCGCGCAAAGTCAACTATAGGTATTTCTTCGTTAATTTCACGCACACATAAGCGACCAAAGCTGTGTGCGTAGAGCTGCCGCGTCGGCTCGCTATACAATCGGCTCAAACAATTTTGATCCGTGCGCTTCAAATATTCAGTTGAAATGTAACTGTAATATCCTTACTAATATTATAAAGGTGAAAGTTTGTATGTATGTATGGATGTTTGTTACTCTTTCATGAAAAAACGGCTCAACAGATTTTGATGAAATTTGGTATAGTGATAGCTGACACCCTGGATTAACACATAGGCTACTTTTTATCCCGAAAAATGTAGTGTTCCCGTGGGATGAGTCAGGAAACCAAATATACATATTTTCTACTCTTTCAAATTCTCCTTACTAATATTATAAAGGTGAAAGTTTGTATGTATGTATGGATGTTTGTTACTCTTTCATGAAAAAACGGCTCAACAGATTTTGATGAAATTTGGTATAGTGATAGCTGACACCCTGGATTAACACATAGGCTACTTTTTATCCCGAAAAATGTAGTGTTCCCGTGGGATGAGTCAGGAAACCAAATATACATATTTTCTACTCTTTCAAATTCAAATTGTTGGCACGGGATGTCCTCTCCTACGGAAGGGAAATATAGTCGACGGCACGCGGGAAATATAGTTAGTAGACACGCGAAATAATATGTTCTTGATGTGGATTGGACTCAAAAACTATCTGCACCCGGGCGAAGCCGGGCCCGACAGCTAGTAATATCATAAAAATATTTTATTTGCATTATAAGTAGACAAATATTACTGTGCAAGCAAAGAATAATACAAATTTTGGATACTAATCATATTTTCGTTATTATTACATTGTTAAGTTGCATTCAAATCAGTGTTCAATCAGTAGACACTACGGACATTTTATTAATCATTTCGTGTTCGAACACATAAATAGTGTTAGAGGCCTTACAACCCCTTACAATTACAAAATATATTTAATTTTATATTACAATACAAAACATAATTTAGCCTCGGAATTACGTCCCATTATATTACCTGAAACATAAGTTATACTCACTACAAAATCATTGTAGGTAATAAAAATAATTAAATATTTTACTACCAAAGTACTAAGATGTGGTAATCGCATTCCGCGCGTGGCTATTTTTACTACGCGCGGCATAATCGACTGCAGCCAGGCCGGAGCGACGAGCGATACGTCCTCCCTCTAGAAGGCCTTGCGGCGGTCTGATTTGAGCCACGTCGGACAGCGTGTTTTATAGTGGTTTTTAAAATATTTGTAGAAAACATGAAAACTAATTTTGTTGAAATATAAAAATAGTAATTTATTGATAAGATGTTCTTCTATTATAATATGCAATTGTTATAAAAAATTATGTACGATAAGTTGGTGAAAAAATATATGTTCTTGACGAGAGTTTCTGAATAATTTCGCATTGTTTAAATTTTTATTTTTCAGGAACTAAACACAAAAAGATTATTTTTGTCAGCAAAATCCCTCCATAAGGGTCTTATTAGTCTGATAATATTTTTATTTTCATCTTATATTTAGTGGTTTCGGATATCTTAAGCTTCTAAATTGCCATTTAAAGCCTAAATAACGAAACTTGTGTTCAGTAATCCGTATAGTACTCACAAATTATCCATCAATCTATAATGTTTTCCACCAAAATCCCTAGATGACAACCTTTTCTAAAATTAGTAATAATTATTTTTCCTTTAAATTGTTTATTGGTGGCTATTAACTCATTTGAAAAGTCCTGTTTTTAAGCCAAAAAGCGCGTGCAGGGTATAAACGCTCTTAAAGTTTAAATAAGTTTAATAAGTAGTCAGGTTTTATTTTGAAGTAAATGCTAATGTAATATGTGTTGCAGGTCAACACCACCATTCGCTACGGCTGCAGGAGATATCTCGAGGCAGTAACCTGTACTCGGACCTGCCGGCGCCCAGCTCACACCTCAGTCTCATCGGGGCAAGGTATGTACTTATTAAATTGCTCTTTGAACAATCATCTAGGTCGTTTCAGCATACATCACTTATTATTTATTTTTATAAGATTTCGCCATATGTGAATAGAATATTCCTTTAAGTTAGGGATTTCCAAGTATAGCATGGCAAAAAAAAAATGGTTGCCTGTAAAGTCGGTTTTACGGGCGAAGATTTTACGTGACAACGTCTTTTTCTCGGTAGAATATTTATTGATATGAATATAATTAAATTGCACAATAGGAACAAGGAATTGAATGAAAATAAGAATTGCACAAATTTTAACTATAGAAATATATTTTGTTTACTAAAACACTATCAACATTTATCAATAGTATGACATAACCTATAAACTCAGTTTCTCAACTTTTGTGTCAATCTAACAATTAATCAATCAATCATAGTTTACGATAATGAAATATCAGTGTACAATTATTTACCTTTATTGTTGTAGTTGTTGTAAATGATAAATGACGAATCTAAGCACTCCATATTTTCACTACAGACACAGCTGACGATACTTTAACCACACGTGTGAACTTGTATTGTGACGCTTTCTTGTTTTTCCAACGCCAAGAACGTTCGAGAAAGACAAAGACAGAGACACAAGCATGCGCCGATTCAATGCGCCTAATTCTCTAGTGCTGCGCGCGCGGCAGACCGATCATAGTTGAGTGGGAGAGAGACGCAAGGCATTCGGCGGGCCTCTCTCTCGTTCGGTGACTCATCGTAACGTTACCGGGCGTTACACTTTTTCATAAGTGACTCCCAGCCGCAACCTAATTTAAGACGTTGTCACGTCAAAAACTTTTTTTAATGATGGCGCTAATATCGAATTTTGTGTTGGCAACCCAATATAATACAACGGGAAATGTTTGTTAGTTGTTATTTTTATTCATTGTAGTTAATAATCTCTTTGTTTATTTCAAACAGAACAAATAGAACCATACGACTATGCATAGGAATACCTATGTATAAAATTATTCAACGAACACAATGACATTTTTAATAGCGTTGCCATAATTATTTTTCTTTAATGCCAGTTGTCCCCGCATAGTACACATAATTGCCAATTTGTACGCTTGCCAGTTAGGGTACCTACGTTAGATACACGTAATGACCAATTCCTTATATTTACAGCCTTATTCATAGATAGTTGATAAACCTATTGTAGCTATCGAGGGTTTTATGCCTTTCGAAATACTTTTGAATTCAATTTAAGCGAAGAAGCCAAAACATTCGATATTTAAAATGGTTTTAAAACTATTACGTTTTAAGCTTTTCGGCTTTATAAAAACTTATTCTATCTGAAGATCGATTATTCATCAATCGGCCAACTACGGCGCGTGACTTATTGTTCAATTGATAAGTAAACACGAAACATTCAAATCATATTCCTCCACCTCCGGACAGCCTCCGTGGCGCAGTTGGTTAGACGCCGCCTGTGAAACGAGAGGCCGCGGGTTCGATCCCCGCACCGAGAGAAATGTTTGTGCGGCCCACAAATATTTCTTTCGGATCTGGGTGTTTGTGAGACCGAGAAGTCTCTCGTAGTTCCTGATACCTGCGACACAAGACTCGATCTTAGTGTGACTATGTATGTGACTGTTGGGTGTTATTTATTTTATTTATTTATATTGTTCATATGTTTTTGTTCGCAGACTCGGCCTATCGTTACCAAATCCAGCACCAGATGTGGAATTAGAGGGTCCAGAACCACATCTCAATATACATCCACCGTTGCCAAATTCAGGTAAATATTTTATCCTATTCATATTATTGATGAGATTAGATTAGATGGAGAACTATCACTGGTCTCTCTTTTAATGGGGGCACTGAAGATTCTCACTTGATTGTGCTTAGGTGCTGGAGGTGTTATAGGCGTCCATGACACATTAGGCGAAGCGTTGTTTAGTCCAAGTCGAAGTCGCTATCGGCTTTAGATTCCGCGATTCCCCTTTAGACCTCGCCTCTTAACACAATCAGGGAATACCGTGGTTATCGTGGTTTAAATGGATTTCAAGTTAATTTAATTATGTTTATATTTAATGAAAACATATATTTTATCCTACACAAAAGTGTATCTTACAAAAAAGTGAATTTTAGCTACTGGATGTTCTCAGTGGACTCCAAAATCATAGTCGAAAATTTGTAGCAATCATTTTGAGAAAAATTTTAAATTTATTTATAAAAAAAAATAAACAAAAAAGTTTGTTTCATCGAGGCACAACGCTTCGCACCGATACTAAGGTTCATAGTAAAATGAGCTCCTTTAAAATGTCAATAAGTAGTCCAAGACTAATATGAGACAATAATGGACACTATTTTTTCAGCTCCAGAAGAAGCCGGCCCGTCCAGCGAGCCTCGAAAGAAGAAGTACGCAAAGGAGGCGTGGCCGGGACGCAAACCCGCACTCATACCCGGCGTATGAAAGTGAATGTGTCAGTGACAGTGACTATAAACAGTTCGTGTACAAAAGTGCTTCAATTATCACGTGGATTATGTGCAGTTCGGACCGATGCAATGGTTTGGATTTTTAAATATTATATATAGACCCAACAGTTATATACATAGTACTGACTTACACTAAGATCTAGTCTTGTGTCGTGTATAACTACGAGATACTTCTCGGACTCATAAACACCCAGACTTGAAGCAAATACTGGTGGTTTGCATAGTTTTTTGTCTCGGTGCGAGGATCGAACCCGCGGACTGTCGTTTCATAGCCGGTTATTAGTCAACTGCACCACAAGGGCTATAGGATTTTATTTACTGTTAATGCAATAATGCCGTGTTTTTTATGAGTCATAAATCGATTGACTTTTTGACTGGATTTTATTGTTTATATAGTTTGGATTTAAAACAAAATTATGAGTGGTGAGAGACAATTGAAAATTTGATTTTTTATTCAACTTGAAAGGCTAGGCTATATTATGTTGGATTGAAATAATTTCTTATTGTAGAAATTAGGTATAATTGGTTTGAATATAATAAAGATTTGTCTTTGTCACTATTTACGTTAAATTTGACTTGCGATGTTTTTTTTTATAAAACAAATGCTATTGTAATCGCCACTTTGCGCGATCCTGACATATTACTTTCGCTTAATCCATTTTCATCAACCTCTTCATGCATTTTTGTTGATTCAGGGTAATTTTGACCTGATCCATGTTAAGGGTATCACTGATTTGGATGGTATTGGTTCGGAGAGGTCGACCCTTACTGACTTCCATCCACACTCGCCGCGTACATTTGCTTGGTTAGTAATTCAAAATATTTGTATATCATCAGCAATAATAATGAACCATCATGATATCAAATGCATCTCATATAATTTTGTCACGTTAAAATATAAATTATACCTAGTTATCACCATCGGTCTCAAATGTATGTCATGAAAGCAATCTAACGTCACTTTTGCACTGATTTAGATCATAGAGTACATTTTATACAAAACTTTGAGTTGTGTAGACAAATACTAGCAAATTTTAAGGTGTAAATTGGACATTGAATCACAAGGCACAAGGAGATATGAATTTGGTTCTGTATGCCCATGCATATTAGTATAACACACACACAATAACCTTAGAGTATTTATAATATAGAGGAAGCACTAGTATTAAAAAAATGAAGATAAAAATGTTTGGCCCATTTTTTTCGGCCCTCCTATTGTCTGATATTTGACAGGTTGACCAATATACACGAAAGAAAGTTTTGGGGTGTTGAATTCCACTCAAAATTATTTTAGTAGGATCATAATTCAATATACTTTCGGTTACCAACAGAATTTGTTATTAGATAATTAGTTTAATTTTCACTGATATAGCAGTGCTACCAACTTTACGAAAAAAATATATCTACGTTTTTTAAGACGCAAATGTTTGACAGCGCTCCCTCTATATTATAAATATTCTAAGATAATAATGTAGATCAATAAAGTTATTGAATTTGAGACTATTATGACTATTCTGCCCACACCAATGCAACTTTTATCAGCCAGGAGCGAAAGAGGAGATTTAATAGCAGATATTGAAGCTCAGTGAGTCTCTATATTGCAACTAAATTATTCAGGACTCCAGTGACTTGGAGAGTGTGGTATACTTAGATGCTGGAAGGTTTCACAAGACAACGTTTCTATAGGAGAAAGCCCAGGTCCGGAGTTCTTGGAGAAACTAACTTGAAGTCCAATAAAAATGTGTTTTTTGCCTTCGGCTCTGTGAAAAAATGTAAAATGGGATGATAATTACTTTATTTGAGGGATAAAACAGGAAATCGTTTAAGGACAAACCATAAAAATGCTATAGTAAATTTTAAGCAGTATCGTATCGAATGGGCATTCTTTAGTGAAAACGGTTTGGATCTTTATGAAAGTTAGCGCAAAAGTAACAGAACTTTGCAAGAAATCCAGTAGGATTAGGTCTCTTTTGTACTGACGGCTACATTTATATGTCGTCGAATTAATTTCTGATAATAAGTCGCCGAGCTTTCCCTAAAGGATTATCTGGCCTGGGTTGCAGGAAGTCGCTGGATGCAGGCCGCTTCCAACCGGTCGATGTGGAGATCCTTGGTGAAGGCCTATGTTCAGCAGTGGACTTCCCATAGTTCAAGATCAGAAGAAGAGTTTTCTCTGTGTTAAATATCTGCTTCTTTCTTCTTGACAGGAGTTATACTGAATGTGAGAACAGAATAGTCTCAGATCAACTGTTTTCTAAGCAAATTATAGTACTTACGCCTTTGTTCATGTGTTTTGTGTAATGTCCTCTTGTCTTCTTGTGTCGAATGTAATTTAAGCGAGTTTTATATGAAAAAAATGTGTTGTTTTTAAATTGCCATTTTTCTAATCTGGATTTAGTTTAATGAATATTTGAACCCACATTAATACCACATAGAGGTAAAGTAACTTATATATTGTAAATAGACAATTTTACTGAAAGAAGACATCTTGATTTTGAAAATTAATCTTAAAAAAATCTAAAGACTTTTGATTAATCGCATGTCTGAAGCGGGAACCTGATGTGGTGGTGTGGGAACCCATCATTTGAAGATACCAATTAAAAAGCTCAATCATAAATATTATTTTTCTCGATATAACAGCATTTCAAATAAAGGGAAGGAATAGATTTTTAGTAAATAGCAACCATATTTTGATGAGCTTATTTTTGTTTTTTATAGTGCATGGTGGCCTTTTTGGTAAACGGACCAGACGCGGCTGCCAACATGTTCAAGGGGGTTGCGGGTTCAAATCCCAGGACACACCTCTGACTGTACGAAGTCCTGTGTGTATTGATAGTCAATGCCAGGCCTTAACCAAACCTAGGTAGCTCGTAAAAGGTTTTGTAAATCTATATTAGGACCTCATGGTTGATGACAATTTCCAAAATATTGTTTTGAATAAATCTATAATTTATGTAATAATATTACTTGTGGTTTTTCTATATTCAGCAACTTGGTCCATGTATTATGCCAATTTAAAAACAATATACATTGCGAACTTTGTGGCGAAGTTTTACTGTCACTGTTTATGTACACACTATTGTGTAGTAAGTTATATCACTGAAAAGAACTAATAAAGTATACTATACAATATTTAGTTTTATTTATTGTTATTTAAATTCCCAATAGGTGCTTCAAGTCTGGGCGAGTCAGCTTATGTTCCGTTCTGTGATTGCTTTGGAACGAGTCTACCATGCCGAGAGGCCAGCCCCAGGTAAGCCGTGAAATTTCCTATTATAGATTATGAAAAAATGCAACTTGAGAGGAGAAGCATTTGGAACTTTGACATCGTATAAAAATATGATATTTCAAGACATTGACAAGATGAATAGCTTATATTACAATATCAAGTTCAACTTACTGTTAAAACAATATGACCCATAATATTGTAAAACAGATACTGTAAGATTATTTTAACTTTCTAACCTTTGCAATTTTTGCATAAGTGAAAATGTTGCAATGGAGTTACGATATGTGGTTTCTGATTACAAATATTTGATTACGGATTTCCGTACCTATCCGTTTCCGTATGAATTTCTATGGAATGTAAAGTTCGTCAATTCGCACTAGGCTAGTGTGGTGGACTATATGGTATAACTCCACTGAACCGTACTCTCGATATATTCGATCATAGAGGAGGATCGTGCCCTGCAGTGGGATGTATATATATGGGCTGATCCAGATACGATTATATGTGTAACACCCACTTCACCACCGCTACTCTTGAACAAGCCTGGGTGGCATGATGACGACGCCGAAGTTCGTAGTACGTCATACTGATCTGAAACCTCATGATATTATTATTTTTAATTTAATTTAATTGACAGCCTCCGTGGCCCAGTCGGTTAAACGCCGCCTGTGAAACTAAAGGCCGCGGATTCGATCCCCGCACCGAGACAAATGTTTGTGCGGCCCACAAATATTACACTCGGGTCTGGGTGTTTGTGAGATCGAAAAGAGACTTTTCGTCTCTCGTAGTTCCTGATACCCACGGCACAAGACTCGATCTTAGTGTAGGGTCAGGACTATGTATGTGACCGTTGGGTGTTATTTATTATTTATTTATAATCCTAAGATGTATAACTTGTAATTCTTAAAGGTGTATGGGATTCTAGCATCATACCCTTAGATTATATACTATCATACCCTAGATAAATATTATCAGCCTTATTGATAAACAGTGTTAAAACATATTTTATCTATCTAGTGGTTGGTCTTCTTCGCTCAAATATAATTCAAAAGGAGTTTGAAAGGGACAAAACATTCGAGAAAAAATAGGTTTTAAAACTATATGATTAAGGCTGCATATGATTTTGTTATTGCAATGAATGGCGAGACGAGCATACCGTTCGCTTGGTGGTAAGCGATAAGACTGCTTATGAACATTAGCAATACCAAACAACACCTTGAATTACAAAGCATTGGTTAACGTTCACTGCGCTTGCCATCCTAAGACATAAGATGTTACCACAATATATCCAGTAGTTACTCTGGCTACAATACCCTTCAATCCGAAATACAACAGTGCATTTGCACTCCTGTTTAGTGAGAGAAATAGACATTGCGATACTACCTATCCAGGCGGCTTCTCACTTATGAGAGACCTACCACTAGTACATGCAATGCTCTGCTACCACCTAGATAATCGCTTCTTTAATTAAAACGCCTATAGATAATCTTGTTAAAAACGTTTTAACAACGCACTAAAATATAATTAAAACTCCATTAAGTTACCTTGACCGGCAACCGGTCGGCGGATCGAGTCGCCGTTAAATTAAACTGCGGATTTTTCCTTTGAGTTTCATGTTCCGCTTTCAATATTTCGGTACAAAAGGATTTCAAATTAAACGTTCCTAATTTAATTCAGGTTTCTATGGTATAGTAGTAAGTATAAATTTACGCAAAACCCCTTTCTCCCTCCATTTTCCTTCCCGCTCTCCTGCCGGTCTGATGGTTCGGCAACGCCATTTGTTTCGTCTGCGGGTGTTTGTGAGACCGAAAAGTCTTGCATTTACAGTAAAAATAAATTGACAGCCTTCGTGCCCTCTTAGCAACCGGCTGTGAAACGAGAAGACGCGGATTCAATCCCAACCGAGGCAAATGTTTATGGGAACCACAAGTAGTTGCTTTTAAGTCTGGGTGTTTGTGAGGTCCACAAGTATCTCGTATTTTTTGATATACGTCACAAGACTCGATCTTAGGGTGAGTTCTGGACTCTTGTTCAGGACTATGTATGTGACAGTATCTGTATCAGTCCATATACATCCCACTGCAGGCACGGGCCTCCTCTACAATCGGGACTACGATTGAGAGTGGTTATGCCATAGAGTCCACTTCGCTGGCCTAATGTGGGTTGGCGGACGTAAAATACCATAGAGATTCTTACAGATCGCTATGGTATGCAAGGTTTCCTCATGATGTTCTTCCTTCACCGTTTTAGTGTTTAGAGATTGGCTATCAATATACACATGACTGTGAAAAGTTAGATGTGTGCCATTAGATTCGTGCCACCACCGTGAATGCGTTGGCCGTCGAATCCGGTCCGTTTACCAACAGGCCACCATGCACTTCATCATCACTACATAGTATAAAACAAAGTCGCTTTCTCTGTCCCTATGTCCGTTTGTATGCTTAAATCTTTAAAACTACGCAACGGATTTTGATGCGGTTTTTTTAATAGATAGAGTGAGTATGATAGAAAGAATGAGAAAGGTTTATATGTATAATACGTACATATTATTGTATAGAAATCTATTTGTACCCGGGCGAAGCTGGACCGGGCCGCTAGTTAATTATAAGCCAAATTGTACAAAACTAATATGTTTAAAGACTATCATCTATATCATATTCAATACCTATTTCAATAATAGATCTTTCATTAGAAGCCTCACCAATTTACAAGCATTTATTTCATACCAGTTGTTTAAAATAAATTAAAATAAAAACAAGAAACCAAGCCTTTTTCTCGATTGCCAGGCCTGAGCTACAAATGCAACGGATCCATTTGGCTTATTCCCGGACAATAGCTTCAAAATCGCTCCAGACTGCCTCAGTGGCGTAGTTGTTCTAGAGTATGATTACAAAGCCGTGGTCTCAAGTTCGAATTCAGAGTCGGACAAAAAAAATGTTTTTTTCTGTTTAGTAGCCAGCAAGTTAGGATTCAGGAATTTGTGCCCGATATAGCGATAGGCTCGCCACTTATCGTGAACGGAACATACTAGGCGAAAAGTGGGTGTCCTGGTTCCACCTTTGCCTACCCCTTCTAGGAAAAAGGCATCAGTTTACGTCTGTAAATCGTCTAACGGTCCATTGTAAATTAATGAACAAGCATTGTCTATTATAGGCGTGCATTATTTATCGACTTTTAGTACCAAGGAGCTGTAGAATACAAATTGAAAACCACAATTTGTATTCTACAGCTTCAAAGCAACGTGAAATATTTCACTTCTAAGAAGTAGCTAGCGACAGTGGGAACATAATTTCACATGGAGGATAAAATATTCTCGGAAAATTAAAATTTCGTGTAATTTTAATTTTGTAATGGGTAAATACATGTATGTATCAGCCCATATACGTCCTACTGCAGGGCACAGGCCTCCTCTACAATCGAGAGTACGATTGAGAGTGGTTAGGCCATATAGTCCACCACGCTGGCCTAGTCCGGGTTGGCGGTAAATACATACAGACATAACATTCATAATAATTTAAGCACACATTAAGAACAATTTAGTGTCGTTGGTGTCAGAAACTACGAGATTTGTCGGTCCCACAAACATCCAATATTCGTAGACCCCACGAACATTTGTCTCGAAGCGGAAATATCTATATATTTGGTCCTTGGTGGCCCGCCATATATCCAATATGTTATTCATATATCTTGATTTGTTAGCTAGTCAAATAAGTAAGCAAATGAATTAAAATGTACAAGTAAAATCTAACAAATACTATTGTTTGCTTTGCAGTGGCGTTTTTATTATTATTATTAACTTGGTAGTGGTTTTTTCTATTGGATTTATTTTGTTTGAAAATTCGTAATTATGGGGTAATTTACACGGAGAGATTTTCTCGCATCGAAAATCGAGGAAAATCGTATGCCGTTATCGCATGACATAACATGACATAACCGTCATAGATTATCGTATTCTGACGTATCGTATTTTTCAAAGAGGGTTTCAATTAAAAATATTTATGTCACCCTCATTGGGGCACGTCACATAAAACTAATCACTGCTGCATCTCGTAATACCAAGAAGCTTATACCCAAATGGAGATTGCATTCCGTATATAAAAGTGAAGCACAAAAATTTGACCTCGAATGACGTTGCGACTGATTGCTATCCTTTTCTTTCGAGTGACAATGAATGAAAATGACTTTTTGTTCATTCACTGTCACTCGAAAGAAAAGGATAGCAATCAGTCGCAACGTCATTCGAGGTCAAATTTTTGTGCTTCACTTTTATATACGGAGTGCAATCTCCATTTGGGTATAAGCTTCTTGCGTAATACCTAACATAATATATTTGTAGAAGGATTTAGCCTCATCCGACAAGGGATCAGACAGAATCGAATTAAAATGTTCACCAGATGCAACATTTTTATATTCTTACGATAATTGTATTTTCGAGGCCAGAAACAGTCCCCATGTAAATGGCGCTTAAAATTGAATTCGCTGCGATGGAAATAGGTGTGACTCAGGTATTAAATTGTGATCATCATAAAATTATAATGAATGTACTTTGGAGCAATTATTTTATGTGTAACTAGTACTAAGGGTCGTAATACGCAGAGAGTCATGGGTGTCGCAGGAACGAAAAGCTTTTAAGCTAAGCTTTGCAAATGTTATATCCTACACATCTTATCTTCGTGCCATGTAATACTTCCATTAGTATAAACTTACAAATTGAAGTACTTTGTAGCCAGAATAACTACTGGATATATTGAGACTTAACATCTTATGTCCCAGCCAAGCATTGCTTATAGCTTTGTAATTCATGCTGTTGTTTGGTTTTCTTACTGTCCATAAATAGTCTCTTTTAGAGTCACGCTGACTGCGCGCTGACCGTCAGCGCTGACAGCTCAGAACGTAGTTTACGGTTGGGGGCAAGAAGCTTATACCCAAATGAAATGAAATGAAATGAATGAAATGAAATGAAATGAAAATATTTATTGAATCCATAAAATGTCATACACTATTTAGATTCAGTCATTTTTTTTCCACTACCACCCAGTTCACAAGGCTGTTTTGCCAGAGAAAATGGAAGATTGCATTCCGTATAAACCGCGTAAATTTCGCGTAATGTAATTCCGTATAAATCGAGTGACAATGAATGAACAAAATGTCATTTTCATTCATTGTCACGCTAAAGAAAAGGATAGCAGGCAACAGCGACTGCATTCAAGGTAAAATTTTTGTGCTTCACTTTTAAATACGGAATGCAATCTCCATTTGGGTATAAGCTTCTTGGTTGGGGGTCAGCGCTGACAACTACGCGTTGTTCTAAAACGCTCCTTAGAAACCCATACATTTCAACTGTCAGCGCCGAGGGTCAGCGCGCGGTCAGCGTGACTCTAAAATCAGCCTTATTGCTTACCATCAGGCGAACTACATGCTCGTTCTGACAATAAAACAAATAAGAAGAATGATGCTCTTTAACTGTAGGGTTCATACTGATATCCTTCATCTTAAATCATACATGTGAAGATAATTCCCTACGGGTATTCTCAAACCGATACAAATTAGATACTTTGAAGAAAACAGCCTACATTTTCCTTTAATTAGTTTTTCTCTAGTAGTGGGTGGTCGGACCTAATTATTTACCATTAGGTGTCATGTTTCACGTTTGCTAGTGAGTTCTATGCTATAAAAATCCAGTCGATGACGCAGGCTGATTTATCTTAGAGTAAATGTATATAGATAGACATAAATGTATGGACAGGGCGGAAAGCGGGTAAAGTGTTCCGACGTAAGTGGTGCGCGCGCTCCAGTGCATCTCTGGTAGAGCGTTACTGAAATTAGTCGGCACTCGCAACGATTTTGAAAATGCTTGCTTGTATTATGGCAGGAAGTTTAATAAATACGACGTTCATATTTTAGACAAAATATATAAAATTAAGTTAATTTAATATTTAATTTAGTGAGATTTACACGATCATATTTTTGAAACTCCAAATGTACTTAAGGGCCTATCCTTACTTTATAAATCAATGCGGTAGATCTTTTTAAATTAGCTTATATGTACAAGATAGGAGGCCTTTGCCGAGCAGTGGGACTCTAACGGCTGAAAATAATAAAATAGTAACTAATATGTATATCAGCATTTCTATTTCCAATTCCTCCTATTGATTTAACATTTTGATCCATTTCGTTGCGAGTTAAAGACAAATTAGACATTCCCGGAGGCTCACAGAACTTCATTGCTTGGTGTCATTTAAATTCGTGCCACTGCTGATCTTGGCTTACAAGAGCTCCAGTGGTGGGTGTGAGGGCTGGACAGCCTCCAAATAAAATATTATATTTGCAGCATCCGGTACCCGCTATGTGCAAAATAGGCCTGATGGGTTACCAAGTCTCTGAGACAATATCATAAATAAAGGCTAGTTTATGTCATATAAAAGATGTAAAACTCAACTACCTTCCAATTGATAATACAAACAACAAAATGAAGACAATAATTTTCAATAGTTTTTTTCCGTTCGAAAACCTTTCAGCTACAATCACGCACCAATAATAAGCCATCGGAAAATTCCCAACAGGCGATAAATAAACGTCGAAATGTTAAAAATGTGGATCCCCCGTGTCCAACATCTATTTTATGGTCCCGCCGCGCATCGGCGATTACTAAACGCCATTATGAGTACCGCAACTACCTGAAAAGGATTCGCTATCTCGACTCGTAGGTACATGTTTTCTCGGCAATTTCGCGAAAACCAGTCGCCGCCGCGCATTCGGAGAGGACGGTCGTTCCTTCGTCTCCCGCGTTCTAACACAAAATAGTGTTCCAAAATACAATAATTTTGTGTGAAACATAAGTGATTTGTTGTGTTAACAACGTGCATTATCGGATTTTGTTCACGGTGAGTGTATTTCATTATTAAAATGGTTTTTGTTGATGATATCGCGTGAATGTTACCTGTTGCTCGAATTATATTTCGGGTGATACTAAACAGATTTAAGCTAATTTAGCTGTTAGTTATTACAACGTGTTATTAGTAACCGTTTAATATTATCATGCTGATAGCATTGTTTGTTTGACTCGTTTAGTAATTGATATTCATATTGGATTGTAAATTGTAATATATTGTTTTTAATTTGTACGTGATGTATTTTAGAGGTCACGATTGATTTTCTCTTATATTTTTAATAGGTACAGTTTCACAAATATCAGCGTTGGTTTTGGAAAATGATTTTCGGAGTCATGTGTGTACTGATAGTCAATCACCACGCACTATAACGGTGAAGGAAAACATTGTGAGGAAACCTGCATACCATAGCGATTTGTAAAATTTCTATGTGTAAAGTCCGCTAACTCGCACTAGGCCAGCGTGGTGGACTACATGGCCTAACCACTCTCAATTGAATTATCCATTGTAGAGTAGGCCCGTGCCCTGCAGTGGGCTGATACAATACAATACATTTTAAATACGCAATACCCACCTACCCTATAATATATTAATTCTCTACGTATTTATGTAAGTGCTCATTAGGTATAGGTACCTATTATTACATTTCATAAAAGTCTGATTGGACTAGTGTAAATATAGGCTATAACAAGTGAGGTCCTAGGTTCAATTAACCGATCGCGTAGTCCAATTTATCAGTAAGATTTTCATAAAGAACCACACAATTTGAAAATTGTTTGCGTCCAACAAGCTGGTCGAAAATGATAAGCTAGATTTTAATCCTTTTCTAATGAGATATTTTTATGGACGGGTTTTGAAATCCCTTGCCAGTTGGCTGAATTGTACCGGCCTGGCCAAATTGGATATGTCACTGACTGGACCCGAACCTCAATTCATGCGTGTTCGCGATTGTCGCGGGTGCAAATCCCAGGGCACACCTCTGACTTATCGGAAATCGTAATTTATATGTTTTTACAGTCAATCACCAGGCGAAGAAAAACATCGTGATGGAACCTGCATACCACAGCGATTTATAAAAATGTATATGATATGTTAGTTCACCAACCCGCATTAGTCCAGCGTGGTGGACTATATGGCCTAACCATTCACAATCCTACTCTCGATTGTACAGGATGCCCGTGCTACGCAATGGGGTGCATATTGGCGTAATGCTTGCATTGAAAATCAGCCCTTTTGTAAAGCGTCCATATTCTAGTATATCGAGCAACATAAATATCTTTTTGATGTTTTTTATAAGTTCATTTTCACGCTCCATATACCGTGTCCGATGGCGCGTGTTTACATTGTCGATGGAAATATCTCAAACTTATCATTTTTCGTTTCGGATACGATCGGATAAAGGTAAATTATGCGGATATTAAGGCTCAGTTGCACCAAGTAACTTTGCCAATACCTTTGCCTATGGACATGTCATCGCCATACATTTGAGATTTATTTGACCTTGCAAATGTATGGAATTGATAGTTTCAAGGGCAAAGGTATTGGCAAAGTTAGTTTGTGCAATTGAGCCTAAGTCCTGTGTTGTGCTTCAGGTTTTATGTTTGATATATTGATAAGCCGATATATTTATATATTTTCAAAGGGTGTTTTATTTCTTTGCATTTGTTTTAATGTCGATGAATGCTTTTGGAAATGAAATTCTGTTCTATTTAGTGCGAAAAAATTAAGTATATTGAATTAAACATATTCTTATTTGATTTATTATGTGCTATGCAATAATATAGGAATAATTGGACTAAGTTCTAAGTTGATACATATCGTGACAATGTTTAAATAAATATATCTGCAACGATCAAATCCGCGCGCCGCTAAAAATATATATTGATAAACCACAAATTATAGTTACTTTTAACACGCAATTGCATTGAAATAATCGACAAGCTATTTAAAAATCCCAATTAATAAACTAATTACTTAAATCATTAAAAATCAATTCACGGAATAAATAAGAAGACAAAGCGACCATGTAACAATAATGTCATTATAGCCTACTTATACGTTCTACGGACAGCGTAGAACCTCTTATATGTCTCTTGTTGGAGCTACGAGAGCTGCATAAAATAGTTTTCAAAAGGAATTATTTATTTATTAAAAGTAAAACCAAGGGCGACAAATATTTATATACATTACAATTACATTACAATATATGCAATACAAAGCCACAGATGATCACGTATGAATCTGTATGTACATCTGCCCATACACGTCCCACTGCAGGGCACGGGAATCATCCAAAATCGAGAGTACGATTGAGAGAGTAGGGAGGTCTCTCATATGTGGCTGCAAGGGCAGGTACCACCGCAATGTCTATTTTTCCTGTCAAATAGCAGTGTAAATGCACCTTTGTATTTCGGTTTGAAGGTCATTGTAGTCAGAGTAACTACTGGATATATTGATACTTTAGATATGTCTCAGGATGGTGAGCGCAGTGGATTCCATGCATTGCTTTGTAATTTAAGGTGTTGTTTAGTTTTGCTACTGTTCATGAGTTGTCGTATCGCTTACCATCAGGCGAACGCTTCGCCAATCTTTGCATTTAAAAAGACTCCTAAGTATAAATAACAATATGGTATTATACGAGTATAACTACTAGCGCTCCGGCGTGGCGCGGCTTCGCCCGGGTGCAGATACTTTTGGAGTCCAGGCCACTTTAGAAGTATATATCATTTACTTCCAAAGTGAAAAAAAAAATATTTTTAAAATATACATATAATATACTAATTATATACTCTACGTTACCCTAGTTTAAACTTCCCATCTAATTCCTTTGAGTTTGTATGAGTATCGACTATATTTCAATTCCGTGCACATCCCACGAAATCACTATATTTTGTCGGGATAAAACGTAGGCTATGTGTTAATCCGGGGTGTCCGCTAGCTCCATACCAAATTTCATCAAATTTGATCCAGCTGTTTGAGCGTGAAGAGG
Source organism: Hyles euphorbiae (assembly GCA_023078785.2). Lineage (NCBI taxonomy): Eukaryota > Metazoa > Arthropoda > Insecta > Lepidoptera > Sphingidae > Hyles > Hyles euphorbiae. The sequence continues at coordinate 4,289,136 of CM041048.1, forward strand.
TAATTTGTAACTTGCTTAATATAATACGGATTTTAAAAAATTTCCAGTTTATGATTATGCATAACGTAACCTTTTGATATAAGCAATGATATAAATTGATGATGCTAGGCTTTTGTAGTACTAAAACTACGAAAAACCAAAATACGAGTAAATATAAAATAATAATCGTTAGTTATAAAACACATTTTAAATAACAAATATCACCCAACAGTCACATATATAGTCCTGACCCCACTCTAAGATCGAGTCTTGTGTCGTGGATCAGAAACTGCGAGAGACTTTTCGGTCTCACAAACACCTAGACCGAAAGAAATACTTGTGGGTTATACAAACATTTCTCTTGGTCCGGGAATCGAACTCGCAGTCTCCCGATTCACAGGCGGCGTTTAACCGACAACGCCACGGAGGTTGTCAAAAATGGTATTAGTATTATCCTAAAATCTAGCAAAGTTTTAAATTCTGATAATTCTAAAACGTTGCATCGAACATTGCTTGTTACGATCGTGGTTGTTAGCAGTGTAATCTGAGTATCCCTTTTAATAAATTTATTTTATTAAAGATATTTTTATCAGATACGACCATTCATAAACGGAAGCAAAACCAAACAACACCTTGAATAACAAAGCAGTGCATGGCATTCCACTGCGCTCACCATTCTACAACATAAGATTATAAGTGTCAATATGTCCAGTAGTTACTCTGGCTAAAATGTCCTTGAATCCGAAACAGTGCATTTACACAGCTGTTTGGCGGGAGAAACAGACATTGCGGTGGTACCTACCCAGACGGCCTCTCACATATGAGAGACCTACCACCAGTAAAAGCCATGTCCTAAGTTCACGCACTCCGCATGTTCTATCGACAGATTTATCAGACAATGTAAAGGAGCTATTAATCACAGGATAAGCAATATCCCTATATGCCATGAATTTGCTCCAGTAAATCATTATCTTCCATTCTATCTTGAATAATTGCTATGATTTTGACAAGCGAATATTGATCACTTTAATATCGAATTGATATTTGAGTTTTGAATATGATGCTTATGTTTCTAGGATTAATTTAAAGTTACGAATAGCAATTAACCAAACTTAATTATTGAGAATTTAGAAAACGAGTGTTCTGACAGGTTTACATTTGTTTTTGAATGCAATCAAGTTTTAGAACAGTTTAATTGCTTTGCTTTACTCACAAAGAAACAAATTAGAATGGAGTGTAAAATTCGAATGTAAAGCGTTGCCCTTTTTTTTTAACAGACTTCGAAAAGGAGGTTTTCAATTCGTCGGATTTTTTTAATACCTGAGTTTTTGTAGACGTGATACTCGCTTTTAGGAACAAATGGGTTTGCTGTGTTCTCTTTTCAAACAAACTGCAAACTCTCCATAGTTCGGAATTCGGAATTTTCGGAAATCACTAGAAAGAAACAAAACAAAATAAAAAAGGTTATTAATTTATTAAAAAATGGTACAGCAACAGTCTAAAAAACTTGAGAGGTGTCAAGGGACACCCGGATAGAACGAAGTTCCTTCCGATTAATTAGTGAAGGAATTGTTATGCCATTTTATTACTTTTAAGATATATATTTTTTTTAGTATTAACTATACTACTTTCAATTGTACTCTCGATTGTAGAGGAGGCCCGTGCCCTGCAGTGGGACGTTTAGGGGCTGATACAGATACATATGATTAACTAACATAATGTAATATAAATTTAATCAGTAGGATCAATTTTAGTAATAATTGGCAAAGATACATAGTCAAATGAAGGGATGATGATTGACAGCAGGGTAACAAACTAAAATTGTAAGAAACGATTGTCAAATGTTTTAAAGTGTCGTTACAAATTTTGGTCATATTTTTTCCATCAAGCCCTCTTTCGCAACGCGCGATAAGGAACTTTTCCAATACATTAAATGACTTATTTTTATATCCTACTGTCGATTGTAGAGGAGGCTGATACAGATACATATATAGAAGACAATCTATTTATCGCAATATGCAATCTTAAAATCAATCCAGCTAAAACACTTTCTTACGGTATTTAAGCGACAAAGTTGAAACAGAATTTGATACGTTTGACATTCAATAAACTTCAATGTTAAAGGAGTTAATTGGAACAACATTTACTCTTGTGATTCCGGAAGTTTATATATTAGTCCATCTGAGAAGTAAACTCTATACTTTTGGTGTGGAGAGAGAAAATCGATTTTCAGTACAATATACAGGGTATATCAAGACTGCTACCGAAAACGAAGCCGGGTGATAGTTTTAGTGACTGCGTAAAATGCACCTAAAAATTTCGATAAAAACTCGACTATTTTTTTGTGGTGTTTTAATATGTATTTGGGTGGTCAATCCATAGTTTTTGCTAAAATTATAATTTAAACCATTTCGTGCCATAACGTCTTTACCAATACTCGTAAAAGGGTGTAGGTATACTATTATTTAAAAAGCCTATACTATACTTACCCATCTAAATACGATGGTATTTATCACATCACAGTAAAAATGATATAGGTACCCTGTATTAAATGGAAATAGCGCATGAGTTAAGTAACTTCTACTTAAAAAATTACGTGTGTCCAAAAAAAATGGATTGATAGAGCTTAGACCACATTCATCAAGAAAGAAAGAAAGAAATCGATTTATTTTTCACAAAACCACAGAAAAATATAAGAAGTGAAATTAAATTATAATTAACTACCAACTATAAAACAATAATTAACTGATAACAACGATAATACAGTAACAAGAAATAAAACTTAAATTAAACGCAATGCCAAGCTCTTTAAGATGAAAGAAAGCAGGAGGAAACCTGCATACCGTCAACATCTTATGATATTTTTATAGTATATTCATCCCGACATTCCGTGTTGAAGATAGCACTAATTAACTCAAGACTCTCAATCAAAACTGGATTCTAAATTGATTACAGCAGAGTTGAAACTTCCAAATTCAAATTCGTGATTCCATTCTCATGTTTTGTTAAACCCCTCAATAGGATTATCTAGCCGCTGAATAGAGCTAACACATGCTGACTCAAGCGAACAATGATATCTGTATCAGCCCATATACATCCCACTGCAGGGCACGGGCCTACTCTACAATCGAGAATACGATTGAGAGTGGTTAGGCCACCACGCTGGCCAAGTGCGGGTTGGCGGACTTACATACCATAGAAATTCTTATGAATCGCTATGGTATGCAGGTTTCCTCACGATGTTTTCCTTCACCGTTTTAGTGCGTGGTTATTGACTATCAATACACACATGACTCCGAAAATTCAGAGGTGTGCCCTGGGATTCGAACCCGCGACCACTGTGAACATGTTGGCAGCCGCGTCTAGTCCGTTTACCAACAGGCCACCCCGCATATAACAAACAACAACAATGATATACTCTGCCATTTTATCTTCCAATCGATCGAAGTGCACTCTCATTGATACGGCATGTGGGTAGACAATTTATACAAGCCGCATCTTTCCAATGCAAGTAGTAGCAGAATGAGGTCAAGTGTCAATGTAAGTATGGGTTATACTAGATATCCCTACATACACAGTATAATTTTTCAAGTGGGTATGGATGGCCAAATCTGAAACAATGTGGAATATCCAACAAGTTGAAATAAACTATTATTTACGCATTTTATGGCGGAATTTGTTTAATTTTTACATTGTTAAACTTTCCTACACGTTTCGATTACTTTACAGCAGACCGCTCCGTGACCAAGAAAGCTGTTACAGCTTTCTCTCCACGAAACCAAATGCGCGATATATTCCGTGAATAATAGTTTTATTTCAATGTGTAATATTAGCGTGAATCTAAGAAACCAATATCCACAAAGAATCTGAATTGTGTCACCAACCCGATTCTGATTATATGTAACTAAAACAACGAATTTAGATTACTTATAAATCAATATGCCTAGCGAGGAAAGGCGTCCAAAAAAAAGTAGCCTCTTACCAACTGCACCACGGAGACAATCGAAATTATTTGATTTGATGAAATAATCACGTATTTGGCAGCACATTTGATCTTTAGATTTGAGATCCACTGGATCTTATATACAATAGCTATCATAAAAATAAAAGTACTATCGATCGTAAGCTGCTGCGGTACTTAATGATAATAATGAGCAAGTAACGTTCACCCAAAATGTACAAAAGGGTGTCGTTATTTGAGAACCACTTTACTATATCTACACGTGCGATAAGAATAACAAAACATCTCAAACATTGTAATCCACGCCCCCTATGGCTATTGCCCCCTTTGAAAGTTTTAAACGTCGAATACATCAGTATTTTTATAGTAGGTACAATACACCCTGACTATACATACAGTGCAAAGCAATTCCAATTGAGTAACTATCATCGCGAGATTGTTATCTCTTTTTAGCTGACCCAAAATAGCCTGTTTGATTTTATACAAATATGGACAAAGTGAACCTCAAACGCGTCACACTAACGTTAACGTTACCTTTGAAGGATTTTTAACTGTTGTTTACAGTGGTCGTAATTCGGGTGGATACGAATATCTAATTCTGCAAATATATCAAGGATCTTTCAAGTTTCTACGTGTTAGGCAATATGTATACAAAGTAAGATACATATTTTCCTCGATAACAAATTACTACGCTTCTCGTCAGTCGTCCCTAACGCTCTGGGGAATTAGCACGTATAAACAGCCATAGAATGCCATCATTGTTCTGTTAGTAGGATGCATAATAATGCCTTTGGGATTCTCACTGAATCCTCGGTGTTCAGTTTTAGTCACAATGAGGTGAGCAATGCAAGTCTCAGGCGAGAAACTTTCCATATATACTCACTATAGCCGCGCAATAGTCTTATTCTAAGACGTAATAAACAATGATGAGTTACATACTTTACTGTAATACACCAGTTGTTATTACGGATTCAGGTAGTGACATTTTAAAACCCTGGATGTTTCCAATGTATCTTATAGTATTAGTGCATTTTGTACGTTCTAAAAGGACTCTATTAAATTAAGTAGTTTGTGAATTACCTGAAAAGCTAAACATTATTGTACATTTTTTATATCACTAATATGTACATGTTTTGTTCTTATTATCGTTACAAAGGGGCGTCATGAAAGAAAAGGGGGCGTGGGGAAAACACCAGTGTTAAGAAACAGCGTCCTACTTAAATAAGCCGTAAAACGCTTGAACAGCAAACATCCGAAAGCGTCGTAAACATTGTTTCGCGATTGCAATAACTACGGGTAATCGTATTAATAAACCGATATTATGAACGGCTAAATATACCGTCTATTTGTGTTCTGACGTCTTAATACGGCGTCCGTGTAATCAGATTTTATAATCATTAAAATGTGTGTAAAAAATCTTGTTCTATACAGCCTGCCTTGACTCCATTAATGGGGTGGATCAAAGCTTCAATTTAGATGATACCTACCATTGTTATCATTATTTGAGATTACCTAGTGAGTCCATTCTTAGTGAAGTGTTGTCGAAAAAAAATTACACCGATAGGAAATTACTATCTCAATTGTAATGTACACACGTTTGCACTTTTCGTTAGGTACTGTTTCATTGAGTATACAATGAGTAGTACGTATTATACAAGCAAATATTATGAAGATCCTACTAGATAGTAGATAGATTCTACTAAAGATTTAGTAGAATCTCACTCATCGAATGAAACACAATAAAACAGCCGTGACTTTACGTCGATATTCCGATTGACTGTGGTATCAACCCTTCCAAGACCATTCATCAGTGTTGTAGCATTTCAGACCTATATCTACTTCTTGTCTTTTCCTGCCCAGTCTCTACCAATAAGTAATATATCCAAATCTATGGAAACACAGCAAACGTCAGTAGCCGGTATTCGAGACTGTCCCTTTGGGTCGAGGGTGCTCTGCTCGTTAACAACCACTACGGGGTAAAAGGGCGTCGGTCGTGCCTTAGTTGCAATACCGAAGAGTTTGGAGTGCGCTTCACCTTTCGAGATTTTTCTTCTTGTTTTCCCCGGCTCTGCTTGAAGTTCAAGACATTTGTTACTCCTTTGTGTATTTGTTAACGATGCAAATATATGTCTATGTATAGTTCTCAGTGCAATACTGAGTACACTCAAGAAGTACTTCGAAAATAATATCATTAGATTCGTGATTCCACAAATCTTGTAAAAAAATTCTCCTCCATGTTTTACCAGTAACAAGCATGAATTTTGTGGTTCTCAGTTTTGATTCGTAGGTTGACTAGTGCATAGTTTTTTTATGTTGTAAAATATCATGATTTTTCAGCATACTAGAATTTTCTTCAGATATAATCAGAGTCTCTTCTTTCACTCCAAGGGTCTTATGTAAACTTCAGATACTGTTAGTTGTACTAGTGATACCTTTGCCAACTTGTTCAATAATACATATTTTAATAGAGTTGAGAAAATAATCCGATCTATATACATTTTTGTTAAGGGTAGTATCCAGTAGTTATAAAAATCTGCGGTTGGACTCTAGTTCAAGGATATTAATTATTACAAATATTTATATTCAAATAATGTAGTTTATTCATTGCCTTGGACTGTCCTTTCTTTTTCCTACTGAAATATCCAGGATCCATCTGCCACTTGTACTATTATTATGTGATTTCTTTGATGTTTCTCTGTATAGTGCAAAAAGTATTAAATAAATACGAGTGTAAAGGTGTGCAAGTTTATGTCTAAATTACACCCATCAGCATCGTTTCGATTTGTATGTGCTGTGTGAACGCATGCGTATGCATCCCCATCTATACTAATATTATAATTATTATAATAAGTTTGTTTGTTTGTTTGAACGCGCTAATCTCTGGAACTACTAGTCCGATTTGAATAATTCTTTCAGTGTTGGGTAGTCAATTTATCGAGGAAGGCTATAGGCTATATATCATCACGCTATGACCTATAGGAGGAAAGCAGTAGTGATATTTCTAGCAAATACGAGGAAATTTTGTTCGTTTTTCGTGGTCCGATCGGTCGATATTCTAAACTAATAGTCAGAATTAAACATTTTGACCGCCATTTTAAAACGTGTATGCACCCGGGCGGATCCGGGCCCGACCGCTAGTACAAAATAAATGTTTTCAACATATAAGATACTTATTGATACTCATACATGTGATTCAAGCTTTATGCTTCCGTCATATTGCTGATTGACGCGCTTTGTTGTGCAAAAATATTTTACAAAACCGTAGCAACAAAAGCTCCTTTAACTGTGGATTTCATTTAATAAAAGACGTCCAAATTAAAATGATAGTTCTCTCTCTCTCTCTGCTGAACATAGGCCTCCACCAAGGATCTCCACATTGACCTGTTGAAGCGGCCTGCATCCAGCGACTTCATGCAAACTTAGCCAGGTCGTCCGTCCACCTTGTGGGCGGGCTTCCGATATTGCGCTTGCATGTACGTAGCCTCCACTCCAGCACCTTTCTGCCCAATCGGTCATCAGTTCTTCTCGCTATGTGCCCGGCCCACTGCCACTTCAACTTGCCAATCTTTTGGGCTATGATAATTGTAGGTATTTATAAAATTGGTGGTAGGTCTCTCATATGTGAGAGGCTATTTCTCCCGCCAAACAGCAGCGTAAATTTCCTGTTGTGTTTCGTTTGAAGGGCATCGTACCCAGAGTAATTACTGGACATATTGAGACTTAACATCTTATGCCTCAAGATGGCGAGCGCAGTGGAATGTCTGGCATTGCTTTGTAATTGTGTTGTTTGCTCTTGATACTATTCTTTAGCTGCCGTATCGCTTACCATCAGGCATACTCGTATCGCCATTTAGTGCAATAAAAAAATCGCGTCTCTCTGTCTCCGACAAGAAGTCTACTGCTGAACAAAATGTTGTATATTAAATTTAATAAGACATCAATTACATGTAAAACTTTTGACGGTTGAAAATTTGTAAATTCTCCAAAATATAGTATTTATGATATACGTCAATTCAAATTAAGAGCAGAATCAAAGCACAGCTAGTATACAAAGTAACAAAGGAAATAAAGAGTATTTGTTCCATTGTATGCAAAATATAAAAGGAACAGGGTTGGATGTCCGCCATGAGGCTTCGTAAAAATGGATAAAATAAACTCTTTAGTCTAAAACAGGGGTTGTATGGATATGAAATTTTATATAAAGTGGACAAGATGCGGATATGTTATGATTTGTTTATAGCCTTCATGGCGCAGTTGGTGAGACGATGACTGTGAAACGAGAGGCCGCGGGTTCGATCCCCGCTTCGACTGAGACAAATATTTGTATGGCTATAAGTATTTGTGTTTGCAGGCCGCTTCCAACAGGTCATTGTGGAGATCCTTGGGGGAGGCCTATGTTCAGCAGCGGACTTCCTGTGGCTGATATGATGATGATGATGATGATGATGATGATGAAGTATTTGTCTCGTATCTGGTTGTTTGTGAGACGGAAAAGACCTACTTTCTGATGCCCACGATATTAGACAAGATCTTAGTGTGGGGTCAACACAATATACATATAGGGTATTTCAAGACTGCTACCGAAAACGAAGCTAGGTGGTAGTTTTAGTGACTTTAGACACAATGCAACTAAATTTTGTGCAAAAATTTGTGACGATTTTCTTTTTGTTTTTTTATTTTTATTTTTTTTAGGATGGTAAATCCATAGTTTTTTCTTAAATAATAGTGTATACCCTTTTATTTTTAAAGACGCTATGGTATGCAAGGCTTTAAATTATTATTTTAGCAAAAACTATGGATTTACCACCCAAAATCGACGATATTAAAAAAATAATTTAAAAAAAATGTCACATTTCTTAGCGAAATTTTTAGTTGCATTGTGTTTGTAGTCACTAAAACTACCACCCGGCTTCGTTTTCGGTAGCAGTCTTGAGATACCCGGTATGTGACTGTTGGGTGTATTCATTTAATTACACCAATTAATTGTGACAGAAACCCATTATGGTTCCTACATTGACAAATAACGAGTTGAATTAATTAATCACTTTAGACTATCCAGTTGTGAAACTAATAGTAGACGGTTCTATGTTAAATATTTGTTTTAAGGTTTCTCTGCGACAAATACCAATATGGGTGACATAGTTGCCTTATTTATATTTGTAATATTTATTTCATTCTATAGGACTGCCTCGGTGGCGTAGTTGTACTAGAGTACGGTTACAAAGCTGATGTCCCGGGTTCTAGTCCCGGTTTGGGCAAAGTGATATTGTATTTTTCTATTCCCTATCAGCCCAGAGTCAGGTATGTCCGATTGGCGATAGGTTCGCCACCTATCACAACGTGGGACGGAACATACAAGGTGAAATGTGGATGACCCTGGCACCTCTGTCTAACCCTTTTGGGAAAAAGGCGTGAGTTTATGTATATGAAAAGAGGGGTCGCGTGTTCGATTCCCGCACCGAGATAAATGTTTGGTAGGTTTACATGTATTTGTCTCGGGTCTGGGTGTTTGTGATACTGAAGTCTCTCGTAGCTTCTGATACCCACGACACGAGCCTTAATTGATCTAAATGTGGAGTCAGAATGTATGTGACTGTTGGATATATGGGTGTATTTATTTATTTATGAAATATTTCACCCTGTGGTTGCTAATGAGGATGAAATATACATCCAACGGTCCCACACAAATGTATTTCCACGCAAAGAAACATTTTTCGTGTAACGAGTATGAATACCGAAAGAGAATTTTCCGTTCCTCAACATTCATACATTTTTATTGATATCACAAATATATTTTATCATAGAAATGCTTAGAGATCGTTTCCTCACAATGTTATTCTTTACCTTTATAGTGCGAGGAGATCGACTTTCAATACACACATGATTCTGAAAAGTCAGAAGTGTGCTCTGGAATTTGAACCCGCAACAACCGTGAACATGTTGACAGCCGCCTCTCATCCGTTACCCATTTAATCACTATGCACTACCCTATAGGTAAAATCATGCACGTTTATAAAGTGAAAAATGTCCGTGGCTACACCCGAGCGTTCAACCCATAAATCTATTAAAGAGTTACGTTTACCTACACGGCCAGTAAATAAAAAAAAGGCTGAACGTCCGGCCGCCAAATGTTGTTAAACCGACGTTGATAGAAAATTAAAAACTTAATTATCTGACCAGTTACGGGGAAAATTTTTGATTAAAAAACGCGTTAGTGTTAAAAATCACCAGTGTGCCTTGTTTACAAAATAGATGATGATTTTGCACTACTGTGGTTGATGGGAGGAAAACTTGGGGTAAGAGAAACCCACCGAAGACAAAACTTGCCACTTTGACCGTGGATTTCTTCAAAGATAAAAGAAAGAAAGAAAAATGCATTTTATATCGCGCAAATAAGTCGCACACAACAAGGTACAATAATTGTTATAATGTAACAATACAAAGTAAGTAACAAAAAGAAAGATCGAGCGTATTCCCATCTTAATGGCCGGCAACGCATCTTCATGCCTTATGGTGTGTTGATGTTTATGGGCGGGGGTTATCACTTACCATCAGGTGAACCGCATGCTCGTTTGTTCACTATATTATAAGATGAAACAAAGACTCATAGGGTACCTAAGCATATTATGCACAAATACTTATTTAGGTTGGTATTCACCTATTTTGAACCAAATCATAAAGAGGACTTCTAGGCGGCCCGCATTCAAAATAATCAGCAATCGCATATATCATTTGCTGACTACTCAAGTCATAAAATAAATTAATAAATGTGGACAAGCACAATCAGGTAAACATTATTGATAATTTTGTATTTTTGATGTGTGATTTTCTTATTATTAGTAAAATAATGGTTCATTGTCTCAACATGTCCTAAATTCCAAACATGGACTCAATAAAGTATTTTTCTTAAAAATATTGTACATGTGTGGTTTTTTAAAACTCATAATTGCTTGTATCTTTCTGGTCAAACCATCACTTAGAGCAGGGTTTCTTAAAGTTCTTGCAGTCACGGACCGTTAACTAAATTTAAAATAGTTCACGAACCCTGTCAAAAAATATTTTAGAAAGAAAAACAAACCTTGTATTGAATACTCATTTTTACTGAACATGGACTTTTATTGATAGTTTACAATAGGATAGGGTCTATGCCTTACATTAATTAATTAAATTTGTACATCTTAGGTACTGTGCGAACCGCTTTCAATATGTTACGCATATATTTTGATTTGTTGGCTAGTCAAGTCAATAAGAAAATTAATTAACATGTAGAATGAAATAAATATATATTTTTTGCTTTTCAGTGGAAATTTGTAATTATAATTGTTGACTTTATAGTGGATTTTTAGTTCTGAAGTGTTTCTTAAAAAAATTAGCTATTTGTTTCTTTTTAATATTGATAGGCATTTATGATAATTTTCTGATAAATATATTAAAAGTTTACTGAACTTCTGTGGACCCCTGGCACACATGTTAGGGACCCCTAAGGGATCCGTGGATCCCACTTTATGAAACCTTGACTTAGAGGCTCTACTTTCTAGCTTCCTACGCCCAAAATTCCATATGAAATTAAATAACAAGAATAAGGATTAAATAACATCACATTAGCCCACACACGGCCCACAGTTGGGCAATGACCTTCATAATACGTGAGGTATATAATATTCTACTTTATACTTTAGAAATTGTTGTGGAAACTTAAGCCGTATTAGCATACGCAAGATGTTTGTAATCTTAGAGAATATTAAGTACGCGTGACGTACATTATAAAATAACAAGTTATGGTAAGTCCACGACTTTGTCTTTAAGGATGTGGGCATATATGTTATAAAAGCAATTCAGTCAAACCAGCCTGATTTGTTCTAAAAATTGATAGGGTGTTCATAATCTCCTTCTCTTAAGCCACACGAAGTCCATTGTTGAACATAGGCCTCCTCCAAGGATGTCCACATCGACCTGTTGGAAGCGGCCTGCATCCAGCGACTCCCAGCAACATTAAATAGATATTAAATAGATCGTCCGTCTATCTTGCATGCAAATACGCATGCTTATCATATGGTAGACAAAACGTAGATCTGACTTTACTCCTGGCATTGCCAAATCCATTAGCATAGACCGTTCACCAATTCTAATCGCGTTTAAGTATCGATCTCCAAACTTCCAGACCTAAATCGAATATTTGGGGGCCATACAAAATAAGACTCGATTTTAGGGTGGGATCAGAACTGTGTGTGTGACTGATATTTAATTGTTATTTATACAAGTATTTGTTGTATAGGTGTGAAGTTAGAACCATGAATAAAATTACTTTACCAATATCAAAAAACGGAACAGGCTCTCAATTTGATCTTCATACCAAATTTCATCGAAATCCGTTCAGCCGTTTCTGAATTCATCGCGCACAACCGCACACACAAACCGACAAAAATTCTAAATTAATTGTTTTGGGTTCTATTACGTTAATACAGTCCCCCGTATCAGTTTTTCTCATTTATCTTCCATGTACACACATCGATGGGCCACAAGTATTATACGTGTAGATATAGATGTGACATTTGTTTTTTAACAAAAAGTTAAAGGCGGTCAAAGGGAAAAGTTATCAACGTAAAAGAAAAACTCCTGTGTAAAACCGGGTCAGTACAGTAGTGTCTGATAGTTGGAGAAATACTTTTACTTTTTGTGTTTTGCCTCCGCTCTTACTTGTCTTTATGTCGCCTACGCGGAGTCGGTATGTGGATCTTTCATTCGCGGTTTATTTTTATGTTTTTTATTAGATACGCCTCGTTTGTATATTTTAAGATGGGAAATTAGTTTTATAGGAGGGGTTCCTACTAGACATCCTACCTGTTATAAGAAAATATTACAGTTTATTTGGAGTCTGTGTGTAAAAGGAGTTTCCAGAATTATTTATATGTATTCTTTCACTGCAATAATGAGTGATAAGTCATTGTAATATGTTGAATAAATGCAATTAAACATACGTTACATTAAACTGTCTTCTTGGTGCTGTAGGTCAAAATACCCAGCTATGATACAATTGATCTGAACACTATTTCGATTCATAATATGTTTGAAATCTCGGAATACCGTGTTGTGATAAAATAAAGTCTCTGACACGTGTTGATAGTTTATACCTAAGAACCAGGACTTAAGTCCAGACTTAGGGCTATATTGGTGTTAATAAATAATTTATTTTAATTACAAATACTGCTAAAATTGCCAGCCAATGGTATTATATATATATAGGTACATATTAATCTAAATTCTATTGACGTGTGGCGAGATTTTATATACACTTACAATTTTAAAATATATTGGCATTGTTTGAGACATTTATTTATAATATAAACAACAAGCATTTAAACTCGCAGAGGTGCCAGAACACCCACATTTTTCCTTGTATGTTCTCTCTCACGATATGATAATGGGCGAGCCTATCGCCTTAGGTATGGCGATATATTAATCTATTAACATGACCAATATAATAAAAAGTGAACCTAAAAAGTGAAATGTGAACCAAGTCTGTCGGCTTATATTTTTTTAAGATCACGTGTAATCTATGAAGGAGTGTTTTTTCACAACCCCATTTAAAGAACAAACTGAACAGTAAATTTCGGTTGTGTAATTTCAGATGTGAAAAAATGTTTACAATTTATGGACCTTTTTTTGTTTATAACTTCTGTGGGGCAATTAGTAATAGCAGAAATAAAGAGTACTAGCGGCCCGACCCAGCTTCGCCTGGGTACAAATAGATTTCTGTACAATAATATGTACGTATTATACATATAAACCTTCCTCTTGAATCACTATACGTATTAAAAAAACCGCATCAAAATCCGTTGCGTAGTTTTAAAGATTTAAGCATACAAAGGGACATAGGGACAGAGAAAGCGACTTAGTTTTATACTATGTAGTGATGCTAAGGCTTCAGAAATAACAAGGTAATGTTGATTTGAAATAGCAATAATTCCCATTACTACAGTTCCAAGTTACTGGAAGATACTCGTACCAAGGACTGTAGATGTTCGTTAGTCGTATTTTTCCTCAATCTGTGTACTTCAGCGAGTGCTGTTGAATGCCGTTCAGATCGAATTATGTTACGAGAAAATCAAGTCAAGTAGCATTTAGAGTGTTTTGTTCTATTTCGTGACCCAGATAAAAATGATTTCACTATTTCAAGCTATAACGCTTTAAACATTGTGAATAAACCAACTAGTGTTCTCCATAAGAAGAAAGAAATAAAGTAAGAAATATATTTAATGAACGCGATATAAACATAAGTAGGAAAAATATAATTAAATGAAATAAAAATAACATGACAAAGTATAATGCTAACTAAATCTAAAAAACTACTCCGTCGATAAGAGTTCTCAGAGTCACCAGATTTCCGTAGGTATGGCGTATCAACCGTATTGGACCAACATGGCAGAATAAAAAAATGTAGCGTAGTTAGCAAATCTATACCTACTATGGGATTGAGGTTCGGACTAAATTTAGCGTTAGAAAATATTAAATCTGAAATATACAGTAGTGGGAGGTCTCTCAAATGTGAGAGCCGCCTGGGTAGGCAACACCGCAATGTCTATCTCTCCCGCAAAACAGCAGTGTAAATGCACACTTGTGGTGCGGTTTGAAGGACATTGTAGCCTGAGTAACTACTGGACGGATTGAGACGTAACATCTTATATCTCAGGATAGCGAGCGCAGTGAAATACCATTACTTTAATAATTGTAGTTCATGGTGTTTTATTGTTTTTCTACTGTCTATGAGCATTTCTATCGCTACCATTAAGCGAAAGGTTAGCTCGTCTCGCCATTAACAGAAAAAAAAAATCTGGTATAAAATTATTTTCTATTATAATTTAAACTGCCATAGCCCCTACTGAAAAGGTGTTTAAGAACAAATATTAACATTTCTATTAAAAACACAATTATATTTCTTAGAAACGGATCTTATCAAGGTCCTGTAAATTAATTTCAAGATTTACGGGAAAATTTAATGCAAGCGATTCCGAACAATCTTCCGGGAAAATCTCTTTCTTTATAATCGAAAGAAATGATTGTTTGTTCAAACTAAATGTAAGTCAATATTGTTGACTATGAATTCATATTTTAATATCTGTTAAGCTACGTTAAATGTTCATCTGAAACTTTGCTTTATAAAATTACTAGTGGTCGACCCCGGCTTCGCCCGGAGAGATAGTATTTCAGTCCAGTCCACATCAACAACATATTATTTCGCGTACTGTTTTATATATAAGTATAAGCTCAATGTCACTGCGGTCCACTATATTGCATTTCCCGTATCGTCCCATCATATCCCGTTCTGTCCCATTTCCTTCTATGTCCAATGAGGAAAAGCATGTAATCCTGCCTTCTCCTGTCCCGTTCCATCCATTCGAATTTGAAATAGTAGCAAATATGTTTGTTTGAATTCCTGGCTCATCACACTGGAACACTATATATTTTTTCGGGTAAAAAATATGTTCGTCTCCATTGTCCAATATAACTCTATATTTAATGTCATAAAAATCGGTTAAGCCGTTGTAGTGTTCGCACTAACTGAACATACCTACATACAAACTTTCGCTTTTATAATAATAAGTAGGAATGACATTTTCTGAAGCTCGAAAGCTTATAGTTTCGTTGGATAAGTCTGCATTTTGTTGGAATTTAAGAAGCCGGAAAATTGAATGGCAAATTGAGTTCTAACTACAACGTAGCTTCACAACTTCAAGATAGATCAAATGAACTTCGATCGATACCATCCCAGTCTCTAAATTCACAACTTAGATAACATTTAAAAGAGGTAGACCTGCGCTGTTGTCAGCTATGACTCGGCATGAATGGGCAAGCTCTTCTGGGGGCGGTACCACTGTCTCACAGGAGATTGACGTGAAGTGACGGCTCTGCTGTCGCGTTGCGTTCGTTGAGTGAGATTTTCAGATTCCCAATAACCTTTTGTTCTTTTCATTCTTTTACTTTCCACTTCCCTCGCAATTTGATGGGCGGCAACATCTATGATTCAAGCGTTATGGATGTCTATTGCTGGCAGATATCATGTACCTATTTGCTCGTGAATTGCTTGTGAAATGATAACACTTCGTCAGTCCCCACCCATCAAACCGCAATGAGTTAGTGGTTGAAGCTGTGTATTAACCGACGTCATAGCTTATCTATTTTATCGAGCTCCTATTGATTTTATTCCGTCGTTACAGTTTATTGGTATCACGCTGGGTGCCCTTTCAATCAAGTGTTATTGTTGATTACTGTTGCTTGGGGGCAGGGCAGTTTTTATTGCATATTGTACTGTATATAGGTATAATAGCTACTGTTGAACACGGGTATCATTTATTTGAGTTCTATTGAGAGTCTTAGGTCATAGTCTAACCTGTGGATAGAAGTTCTTGTATTCTTGATTGATTGATGGATTACATGAGGCTTTCGCAATTATTCACTGCTTTGGCGAAAAAGAGTATCCTCATTCTTTGTTCTGGGCGACTTCGCTTCAATCAGCCATATTTATTATAACATCAACATATCCGTATCAAAAATATTTATTGTGAATTTACAACAAATTGTTATACTGCTCTGATTTAAACCAACTTGTAAATTTAGTAATAATCACTACATTGTAAACTGGTTTTGAAAAGAGCAACACTAGAGTTTCTTGCCCGTTCTTCTCTAGTAAAAACCGCTTTCCAAAACAGTCAGTAGATAAAAAAATGACTGAATCTAAATGATGTTGAAAATTTTATAGGATTCAATAAATTATTTTCATTTTCACTTTCACCTATATCTTCTTTGATTCTTTGAACTTTATTTTGCTCCACAAATTTCGAATCGATTTCAAATCGGTTTTCCATAGCGTTTCATATTAGTATAGGATCCCGCCATACATCGACCTTCACCGAGATGTTTATTTGATGAAACCAATTTTATATGCAATTTAATATGTCAATAAATATATTGTATATGGGTTGCCTTGCAAATTTCAGTCCAGAATACGATTAATTAATTATTAAAAAAAAAATATTTTTTACACATTTCACCTGTTTGATTATTAAACAAATTCTATACCAATCGAAAGTATGAAACCCATAGAATATGTAAACGTTAGGTTGCCTATTTTTTTCCGGTCACAACCCTCAGGTTGCCAGGTAACACAGAACACAGCATATACGAGTCTATCGCTGTCCTTTTCATTCTCAAGAATAAATAGCATGCGCACCCTCTTTCTTTATGAGCGGACTTC
The DNA here is from genome assembly GCA_023078785.2 of Hyles euphorbiae. NCBI lineage: Eukaryota > Metazoa > Arthropoda > Insecta > Lepidoptera > Sphingidae > Hyles > Hyles euphorbiae. Next base: position 4,306,328 of record CM041048.1, read on the forward strand.
GAACAGCTGCTATGCTGTGTCACTCGGAGCAATATTTCACTTTTCTAAATTCGACAACCGCAATTCGGGACTGATTTTTCGCAGGCAACCCTATACCACCGTGTTCATAATAAAATGATCTTTATTTTCATTTAATTTCCATTCAATAATCAGACCGGCGCAAAATGCTAGTAGCGATTTACCTGTTTATACCTGGCAACCTGAGGCTTGTGACCGGAAAAAAATAGGCAACCTAACGTTTACATATTCTATGGGTTTCATACTTTCGATTGGTATAGAATTTGTTTAATAATCAAACAGGTGAAAGGTGTAAAAAATTTTTTTTTATTTTTAATAATTAATTAATCGTATTCTGGACTGAAATTTGCAAGGCAACCCATATACAATATATTTATTGACATATTAAATTGCATATAAAATAGGTTTCATCAAATAAACATCTCGGTGAAGGTCGATGTATGGCGGGATCTTAGACTATATACTTTTTGCTTTTAAAATTGATAAATTCACAAATGTTTTCGTACCAACAAGCAAAGCCACGTCAATCCGAATGTTAGAGTGACGGTGACTGTTCTTTGTGTGCGCCCGTCGTTGTTTTGCCGGCAACGTTTTGTCGCGCACTTATTTACTTTGTGGAACTATGGTTCTGTCATCCGGCTGAAAACGTAACAGGCTGTGCATGTGATTTGTTTGAATGATTTTTTTGTATGTTTTAAGTGTGCACTGTGCAGTATAGTCAGATTTTTGAGCCGAGTCATTCATTGTAAACTCCTGAACTAATATGGAACCCACTATGGAACTATGAAATCAACGTGCATACTTAATTGCTTGGGCATACATCAGCAACTCACAACGCCTTGAATTGTTTATTGATTGCGAGAAGTTTTTGATTTATTTTTATTTCAATAAGTGGCGATATGAGCATGCCATTTGCCTGATGTTAAGTGATACGACCGCTCATGGACAGTAGCAAAACCAAACAACATCATGAATTACAGCAGTACTTGGAATTCCACTGCGCTCGTCATCCTGAGACATAAGATCTCAAATCTCATTATGACCAGTAGTTACATTGGCTACAATGTCCTTGAGCCTGGAAGACAACAGAGCATATACACTGCTGTTTGTATCTACCCAGGCGGCCTCTTCCATATAAGAGGCCTATAACCAATATAATATATTTGTATATTTGTATATTTTTCTTACCTTCGTATTAAAATATGTACATTAGTTTTTAAGTTATTTGGTGAGTAAAAAAAGATCTAGGAACTTCAATGCAATTTTAACACATTAGTTTGACTTAACCAAGGATAATTTACACAACAATTTATCAAAACGTCTGTACTCAGCATTGGGCCCTAAAGACTGATGTACATAAACTCCAGAAATCGGTTTTAATTAAGGCCATAGGTTGTTCATTTGTGTACATCGGTTTGATGACCATTAAAACGGAAGATTTAATAGTAATTAAATTAAACGATGGAAGCGCCCTTTGCTAGAGTTCGGTCTAGCGTCAACGAACGGAGTCAATTTATGTATTGCTCTAATTTTCTTGCGATTGGATTTCAAAGATTGAATTATGACCCTTTTTATTAGTGCTAAGATTTTAAAGGAAATGAACATGCTTTGTTTAATTTTTAAGACTGCGTCGAATACAGAAATAGATCAGGACTCGGTAGCAGGAATATAATTCGATAAAATTATTTAAAACTTCCTTTATTTTTTTTAAATACTAATCTCCCCGTAAAATATGGGCGGGGAAAAGAGGAAGATATAAATAGTGGCAAAGTCTTGAAGGTGGTTATAACTATAATACAACAGCCAAGAGTGCACTCGTTCTTCTTGACATTAGCGACCTTAGTAACAAACTGGGATGAGCCAATTCTAAAAATTTACTCGAATCTTTTGAATAGCGAAGTATTTACAACTTTATTAATAATCACGGAGGTATTTTGGTTTAACATGACAATCCTGTTATGGCAACCCACTGATTTTGAAGGTAAAAAGAATGAACAAAATAACCGAATCGATTCTAAAGCCTTGGGCTAAACTTAAGTTTTATTATTGAGACTACAGCTTTTTGCTAAGATGGCCACCTAATTGGCACAATCTGGGCGTGCTATTTGTGTTTTTTTTCTTATTATATAAATACTACGTTAGTTTTTTTTTACTATTACTACTACTACTATACTATCATGTTACTATGATAGTTTATTTGTTTAAACGTTTCTTTCTTATGTCAATACTTTATTAGTTATTTCTGTACAATCCATGTTGTGTCAATAAATGGTTATTCTTTCTTGGTATTGGTTCACCTTGGTTGTAAGTGAATTGAAACCCACATAACCACATCACGGGTTGATGCATCTAAAACTTGTCTAAATTACTGGTATATCCACACCAACCCGTTTTATAGTCAAACTTAATTCAATTTGTGAAGTAACTGTGTCTACACGGATGTTAATTAGTTTGAAATTGTTCTGTATGAGGAACACTAGATGGATTCCGGCTGCGCTTGCAAATTGTCAAGAAAGTGGTTTTAGTTGGTGTGTATGTGTTAGTTTTAGAATTGACTAGCAGATTGACCTAGCTTCCGTCGGTTGCAGATATTATTTCATTGCAATTGTTAAGATTTAAATTGAATATCCATTGATAAGATATGGTTGTATGGTTAATCTATATAATTGGAGCAGCTTACAGTAACTAAATATACCCATGCTGATTCTAGAATGGTACATATTTCGTGAGTAATTTTTACGGATTTTCAACAACACGTAATAAACAAATTTACATTCACCTTTATAATATTAGTAGGGATTATAACATTGAGATAATATACTAGACGGGACACTGCAAACAAAATGTTTGTAACAAAATGAAGGGTACATTTTATTTCTGTCTCCGTCTCGCCTACGAAGTAACATATCTTCCCTCTCGCTTCAATGTGTACCCGTGTGCACGCACCATACGCGCAGATTTTGTTCCTGATGTCCGCTCTAGTATAATACCTCAATGGATTATAACCATACACCTAAAAGCGGGGAAAAGTCTTAACCTCTTTGTAATTTGTACCACCAAATAATACTACATTAAACAATTGTATAACAATAGTAACTAAATCGTCATTTCTCTGAATCTCAACATTTAGTAAAACGGTCGATAGCACTCCGACGCATTAATTTTCGTATTTCCAAGGCAGTGGAGTGTAGTGAGGCAAATGTAGTGACGCGCGATAAAATCGCTCCATTAGCGAGATAATTTGGAACTTGCCTTCACAGCTATTGATTGTGTGCTAATAGATTTGCCTTTACGAGTAGTAATAATATTATAACACATACAAGTATAAAATAAAATAGAAAAATGTTTATTTAATCTTTCGTTAACCTAGGTAACAAACAAAAAAAAAATCACAAATCATAAGTGCTTAGGCTAAGATATGACAATAACGAGAATCGGTTAGATATAAATATAATTGAATGTTGTCTGTATACCATATACGTTTTATTGTAAGGCACGGCCTCTAAAGTAAAGAGTACGATTTAAAATTAGAGTTAGTTGTTTGTAAATATAGGTATTTTAGATTTATTAAAATACTAGGTTCATTTATGATTTTTTATTACTATTTTGAATTTTTTTATGTATTTTATCTTTCTTTCTTAGACCAGTGACATATGTATATTAAATAATCTTAAGAGAATAAAGTACACGTGGCGTTCTTTTCACTCGAAGTGATCTCTGTCAGACAAGCTATTGGTTGACCATCTATTGATGGATAGGAGAAAACAATAAATATGGGCCAGCATGAGGTGTACTACTATTACTAAAAAATACATTATTTTCAAAAAAAGCATTAATACATACAGACTTTTTTTATGCTCTTTTGTCCATCGGTATTATCGGTCGCCTGAGCTATAAAAAGGTTTAATGAAAGTTACCACGTGTTGTTCGTTTAATCAATATCCTTATCGAATTGATAAAAGCTATCTCCCGTGAAACGCATATTGCGCATCCGAGGTATGTACTTACAAAAGAATTTACGCAGCAATTTCATCAGATTTTGATGTTCATTATAGTTTATGGTCTCTCAATGTTTTCTCGTTGATAGTGTAACATTATTATTACAAGAGGTATTTCGTATTACAGCAACCTCCGTGGCCTAGTTAGGGAAATATTGCGATTACAAAGGTGGGGTCTCGGGTTCGAATTCCAGGTCGGGCAAAGTGATATGGATTTTTCTATTCATTGTTATCATCCGGGAATCCGGAATTTGTGCCCGCTATGGTGGTAGGCTCGTCCCATATCATATCGGGGAATTATATGAATGAACGCTGCTTCAGCCTACCCATTCGGAGAAAAAGCGTGAGTTTATGTACGTATCAAGAGTAAATATACCAACAAACCGCATGAATTTAATACAGCCCGGGGCGGTAGATAAACTCATAAACAAACGGGCCGCGAGTAATCGATATATTTGTAGTAATTAATTAACGTGTTTGGTTAAACGATTAAACTAATTAAATTCCGTCAGCTCGTCAAACAAAGGGATGCATTGACCGGAAACAATTTCATCATCTGTTAGTATGTTGGTACTTTGTAATTGTATTAATAATATTGTTTGGTTTGTAATGGTCGATTGGTTAAGGGTTAAGCGCACTATACACAAAGTCGCCGGTTGGCGACACAACTCGGCGACTTCGGCAACAAGCATCCGCCGATAAGTTGGCGGGATGTCGGCAATAGCGCTCTACTCAGTTGCCCGGAGATATTTAACGTCATGAGTGAAGTTAAAGTCGTACGTATAAGTATTAACACGTGGTGTTTGAGATCATCCTTGGGAGGAGGGGTAAAATAAGTCACCCTAGAGGGGAGGGAGGGATAAAATCAGTTACCCTTAGGTCATAGGTGTAACGGACCTAAAAAGGTTAGGAAGCACTGTGTTAACCCATTCAATGCGGCGCACGCCGATCGGCGTATTATATTTTTTATCTCTCAGGGGCGGCTCACGCCGATCGGCGTTTGCGTTAATAAGTATGCCGCATCTGGGTAGCGAGAGCAAAATTTGTTGCCGCATTGAATGGGTTAAAGGAACAATCTTTCTTCAAGTATACCATACCACTGGTAGCTCTCTCATATGTGGGAGAACACCTGGGTAGGTACTACCGCAATGTCTATTTCTCCTAAACAGCAATTCAAATGCACTGTTGTGTTTCGGATTGAAGGACATTGTAGCCAGAGTAGCCACTGGACATATTGAGACTTAACGCTCAACATTTTATGTGTCACGATGGCGAGCGTAGTGGAATGCCAAGCATTGCTTTCTAATTCGAAGTGTTGTTTGGTTTTGCTACTGTTCATGAGCGGTCGTATCGGTAACCATCAGGCGAACGTCAAATTCGTCTCGCCACTCATGGATACAAAAAATACATATTTTATTTTACTACCTGGTAGTAGAAGCCAATTCAAAAAACATCCTAACCTCCCGTTTGCCTTAGTATCTATTTTTAATGTTAATATCGAACGTCGGTTATGTCCAGCGAAATTGCGTATCAAATCGGTTGAAAACCAATCTGCGGATCAGTTTTGCGATCGATTGCGAATATTCGACAGAACGAATACGAAAGTTAATTATCGAGGCGACGATCCGGAACCTAAATATTCATTGGGCTTTGTAATTTTCTAATCAGAAATTTGACTGCGTTTCGACGATGCTGAATTTTAATTTATAAATTAGATGGTTTTCATCGTGGATTCTTTGTAAATTGAAAATTTTGTGATGAGTATTTTTATTTTGTTAGAAATGTAGATGGCATTATTAGTCAGGTGGTCAATTAGATGAATCTACTTGGTTTTCGCAAAGGAAAATTCGTGATAAAGGCAAAAAACTGACTGACACTTCTTTGGGGTAGAAAAAGTGAAGTTTAAGGCCCCATTTGCACAATCTCTTAAAAAGCGTCGTCTATGACTGTTTTTTACCATTCCCAATATTTATGTTCATATGAAATTATACTGTAATGTCTAAAACTCAATGTCGAAAATCTGCCAGCGTTCGATACAAAAACGTCGCGTTTTAAAATCGCCCCCGTGTGAACAAACTACATGGATTTACATTTGTTTCTTTGCAACGTCTTTTTAATGCGCGTTGAAATGGCGTTCGTGCGAATGTGATCTAAGAGATTTACTTTGAGCCGAAAAAAAAACCGTACCTCTATTCTATCTCTACCATAAACTAACTATAAGTTGTACTTACGATACTTACATCCGTTGTATTAATATAACAATAATATTGAAATCCGCCCACATGTAGTTAATCAAACATTCCCGTAACTGTTAAAAAAAACCTTTTGTTTCAGCATGCAATATACCTACCCGCTGTGAACGTCAAAAAACGTTTTACGATCCCGACGACGAAATTGAAAATTCTGTTTGAGGCCCGTTCTCGATATAAAACAAAACTTGTCAACGTTCCATTTCATGTAAATAGGCTCCTTTGTGTAGAGAAAATTATCAATTTTTTACTCAAGCCAAAATGGAGTTCAGTGGATTGAATAAATTAGCACTTAGTCGCTTTTCCGATTTATTATTTACAACGTTTCACCTTTTTGCGTCTGAAGAGAGTTTGGATTAGGGATGTGTCATTATCTATAGAACGTATGTATGTATGTATGTTCTATGAAGAGGTACTTCAGTAGGTCGGTATAATTAATGTTTCGGAGAGATAATTATCTGTAGCCAATCGATAGTAGGTGTGGTGCACGCCAAGTGCGTGGTTGCCTTTTGGTAACGAACTAGATGTGATTGCCAACTTGTTCACGGTCGTGTTCAAGTCCTAGGGCACACTTTTTACTTTTCGGAGTCATCTGTGTATTGATAGTTAATCATCAGGCATTAAAACGACGAAGGAAAACATTGTGAAATCTGCATGAATTTATATGTTATGTAAAGTCCGCCAATACGCACTAGGCCAGCGTGGTGGATTATATGACCTAACCACTCGCAATCGTACTCTCGATGGTGTTGGAGGCTCGTGCCCTGCAGTGGGTCGCATATGAGTTGATATATAAAAATAAGTCGGGTTTTCCTTCCTGACGCTATAACTCCAGAACGCACAAACCGATTTGGCTGATTTTGGTCTTGAAATATTCGTGGAAGTCCTGAGAAGGTTTAAGGAGTGAGAAAAATTGGAAAATTTCTAAGGAAGATACCAAAATCCCTATTTTTTGGGTATCGTTCAAACGTGATGTGTCCAGCCAATATAGAATGATCTTTGTTTATTTGACGGGAGACGTAAAAGACGGTCAAGCTTCTACTAACATCCAACGTAAAATGATCTTTCTTTCCATTGTCTTTCATTGACGGCTGACGAAATAGAACAAAATTCAAAAAAATTTTACATCGTGTATATAATATTATCTAGATACGGCATCTTGCGCGTAATTTTGTTAAATGTAAAATAAAACGAAGTCCATATCTACCAAAATAGCCCATTGTTTTTTGAGATTATTGCAACAGTTTTAAACAAGGTATCCTCTATCGAAGCGTTTTTCCGGAGTATACCAAAATATATCTAATTATAATTTTTGTTTTCATAAAGGACATTATATTTATACATATATTTGAATTGAAACTTTTAGATGCGCTGGAGGGCAAATTTTAATTTCGCATTAGTATTGTTTTCACACTCAAGAATAAAAAAATAATTGGTACGTTGATGCCGTATCTAGACATTATAATGAAACAATATGCAGTTTTATATTTTTAAATATTTGTTGTATTACTTACGTCACCTGGTAAGGCAGTATGAAGGTTTTATTAATTTGTATATGGTAACATACTAGACGCGACTGCCAACAAGTTAACGATGGTCACGGGTTCAAATTACAGAACACACCTTTGATTTATCGGATTAATTTCTACGTGAAATATGATTCGCCAACCCGCACTAAGCCAGCGAGGTGGACTATATCTTCTCCTATGATATAAAAAAGAATCGCAAAATGTGTTGGTAAGCGCATAACTCAACAACGCTTGGACCAATTTGGCGATTTTTTTTAAAATGGTTATTATTACTTTATTACTAACAAAGGGTAATGGCGTGCAATGTAAATGCACGTTATAAGACGGAATGGATAATAAAAAGAAAGGACGGGACGGATCGGGAAGAGACTGAACAGACGGATGGGACGGGATTGAGCCGGACAGTAGGATAGCTACGTTAAGTTCAGGTATACAAGAGTTTATACGAAAAATAACATGTATTTGGTGTAGAATGGAATAAAAAAATATATGCACCCAGAAGAAGCTGGGTCGGGTTATTTTACAATGCTTAAAAAATGAATATAATATTAATCATATATTAACTAAGCCACGGCGGAGCGTGGCCGGGTCAGCTAGTGAGTTGATAAGATAAGTCTTGTCAAGAAGCTCCAATTCGAACAAATTATAAATTTTCACACTTCTAAAATTCAATACTACTCTTTATGACGTTCTATAGTTACGTCGAACGATAGAGAATTCGAACATTTTGTCGAGTACCTAGGCGCATGCATACAGTTTTATGCGCGATTTTCGAACATTCGTACTTCGTTTCGAATGAAATGAAATGAAATAAAAATATTTATTGAATTCATAAAATGTCATACATAATTTAGATTCAGTCACTTTTTTTCTACTACCACCCGGTTCCCAAGTCTGTTTTCATCAGAGAAGAACGGGCAAGAAACTCTAGCGAATCATATAGCAACCCTCTTTGTGAACGAGCCTATAGATAGAACAATACAATAAGACTGCAAGCGTCTATACAAGATTACACCCGTGGGAGGCGATTCATTGAATCTACATAATTTATCTCACTCACAATTCAAGTCTTTGTATAGACTCAATAATATATCTAATTAAGACAAATGTGTCATCTTCTTACTTCTTTATAAATACGATAAAGTGACTACAGTCGACTTGATTCTAATTTCAATTTGCAATTCAATTGTCTTAGGATGGCGAGCGTAGTGGAGTACCAAGCATTACTTTGTAATTCAATACAACTTGGGTTTTGAAAAATGCTTTGAAATCAAAGCAATGCTTGGTACTCCACTGCGCTCGCCATCCTGAGACAAGATGTTTAGTCTCAATATGTCCATTAATTACTCTGGCTACAATGTCCTTCAATCCGAAACACAATAGTGCATTTATATTAATGTATTTAACCTGATGGCCTCTCACACATGGGAGCCTAACCACTAGTAAATACATATTCTTTTCATGATATTTGACACATTGAAATAAATATGAACTAGCACTTTATAATTTTAACGCTCCATTAAATTGTAAAACGAACATTTTACAATGTACATTCAATAAATCATGTATATTTACAACATTCGAAAAATATATCCAATATTCCGTTTCATTAGTTCCCAGACAAAATCACGTTCAAAAATATATTTGGAAAATGTGGAGTTTTATTGCAGTTTATAAGTAAGACTCCTATTCAGTTAAAGGTTAACATATAAAGTCGTATTTTCGTTGATTGAATGAGTAAAAAAATCGGTTAAGTGAAAGTCGGATTTTGCGCGTACGGTTTTTTTTTATTTATTTATGTAAGGACCTCCAATGGTAGTTACATTGTTGCTTATATCTGTTGCACTTAAAATTTGGTAACATGCTAAATACACTACCTGCAGGCGTTACAACATGCATTGACTAACAAATAACTGCTAAATAATATTAGTAGAAATAATATAAAATAAAAACGTAAAGAAATCTACAATCATATGATTAAAATTCTGTTTATATGAGTTCTGTATCATAAAATAATTCTCTATATTATACAACCGCATGTGCAAGTTGATAATCTTTAGAAATATTGTATTTTTATAAAAACCAGAAGTGAAATGGCATTTTCAAAACCAACAACCATTCATTCGTACAATTTAGATATTTCTAACAAATATTAACTTGCGTATACAATAAGACAAAATCCTTCTTATCGCTTCAAAGGGAAAAACAATACTCTAACATTCTACAAAATTACAAATTTAGGCAAATTTACTTTTCTAATTTAATACGGCCAGACATCATCCATAAAGAAGGTGAAGGTTGTGTGTAACATTTTTTCACTATTCTTCTAACAATATCTATTATATATAATAATTTTGCAAATTCTATTATTTAATTTTGCGAATTCTATTATTTCATTCTATACTTGTAATTTAAGACTTATTTTCTTGTCAAATCAGAATTCAATATCGGTGGAAACTTGGGATGTTAAATGCAAACTGATCCTGTAAAGGTTCTGTAAAGTCTTTTATTTTTCAAGAGCGTAAACCTAAAATGGGGTTTATTTTATTTTTAAAAGTTCTAACATCAGTCAGTACTAGTAAGCAGCCTTCAAAAATATTGGAGAATATTTTCTTAGTTCTAAACCCTCGCAAAAAGACTTCATCTATACGTAGGGGTTTTCATTACAAATCTTGTATCTTAGAAATCTTTAATTTTCATAAGTAATTGTTAATATTGAAGTTTATGTTTAAGAGTTTTTGTATTCAAAATTAAATTATATTTGCGCTCTCTTATAACATATCATAATCGGTTTATTCTCCGAATTAATCCTCAGACTGATATTAGGATCGATATTATTTCGGACGTATCTAAACTGCACTGCATCGGAAAGATTGTACAGATCACCTGGTCTATTGACGTGTGGCGAAATCTAGAACTGAAAATAAAATAAAATAAAATCTATTTAAACGCATCGTTTGAGATATGTTTCCATAATGAAAACAGCAAGCATTTAAACTCGTATCCTAATGGTATTAACTTTTACAACGTAATCAAATTTGACGAGAGAATAACTATTCTGATTTTGATAACAACGCTTTTGGCGGCTGAAGACTGTAGGCATTTTGTGATTTTATTTTATTTTCTTTATTTGGTAAACCACAGAAAAAATATAACACGCAAATTAAATACAATTAAATAGTACTTTATCTTAGAGTACTTTATCGACAATCGTTTCCACAGATTACAAAAACACAATGATGATGATGAGTGATGCCAAAGTGCTAACGGCTTTTTGTTTTTTTAAATAACAAAAAAGGAATATATACAACGCAAAACATCTCGACCTCAAAAGAATTATAAACCAACTCGTGATTAAAACAAAACAGGGCTTTATGAAGTCTTTTTACAGTTTATTTTCAGTGGGTCAAGGGTCGGAACAGCAAGGCTTTCACAACATCCCTCTGGAGGGGTAAGGGAAATATTAATGTTTTAGTTGAATTAGCCTTTCACTGAGTTCTAGTGTAGTTGAAGTTGAGAGTCATTTGCTTATCTTTTGTTACAAATCTTTGGGTGTTGCTATTCGGCTATTATGGGAAGTTGTGCCGTAAACTTTCGATGGTTTAAAAATTGACAAAATGAGAATGAAACTTTACTATGAAACTTAGTATGAGTGCGGAAATTTTTGTGCTTCGTTGAACCCTACTTTTTTGTGTAGAAAAAATTTAAATTTAAAATTTATAAACATAATTGCGACCCAGGCTCGCAGTTCTTGGAGAAATTAACTTGAAGTCCAACACACATTTTTTATAGACCAGTGACACTGACAAATCTCTTTCGACCTTCTCCGGGATATCGAAAGGGGAGCTTTTTTGGGGTTTGAGATTCATTTATTACTCCAAAGAATACACGGATTCACTTTAATGAGAACTTAAACAATCAAATTATAAAAACATTTCGGAGGCAAAAAAAAGGGTTATGTATATGATTTTTCGGTTTATTTATTTATTTCTATATAAACGGGTCTCTGCAACGAGAGTACTCATCAGAATTTTACTCAGCAGTTGGCTTACAAACCCAAAAAGTAATCCTAAAATCTCAAAGCAACATTGCCGACAAAGCGTCGAAATACCAACAGAAATCATCCATCAAACGATACAAAGATTGCAATCAACTGTAACTGTAAAAGCTTTTTAATCTTTCATCAGTCGACAGATGGCCGTGTATTGAATTCCACAATATACGAATGTGAATTCATATACGTTAATTACTCGATACAGAGGAATTCAATTCGGGATTTCGTTGCGAAATGTAAGTGCATTTATTGTAACACGTGAAAAATGCTTTTTTGTTTTTGGGAGTACAATTACGAGATGGGTGAATGTTTTTTTGTTTGAATGGCGAAACGACCATTTGCCTGATGGTAATATGTGATCTTCCATGGACAGTAGCAAAACCAAAATATGAGTTACAAAGCAATGCTTGGCAGTCCATTGCGCTCGTCATACTGAGACATAAGATGTTCAGTCTTATTCACTTCAGTCTGGCTACAATGTTCTCTAAACCGAAACACAACAGTACATTTACATTGCTGTTTGATGGGAGAAATAGTTATTGCGGTGGTACCTACCCAGCCGGCATCTTACATTTTACATGCCTACCATCAGTAAATGTATATACGTGGGCCTAGATTGGATTTAAATTGAGTTGTTACATTAGGATATTTTTGTTTTAGCAGAAGGTATTTTTTAAATCACATATATCTTGTATTTTAGGTGTATTACGCCGTAATACTGGAACGCAACGTAAATATAAGTTGCGCTTAACTACCTTAATCCCTTTTAAATGTACTGGCTAAGTGGACCGTGAAATGTTAAGAGTAACTTATTATTTGAATGGTGTTCCAGTATTCGGGCGTTAAAGTAGTTAAATAAACAGTTTATAAAAATGTTATGTCTTGGTCAAAAACAACTATGAGACAATTTTCGGTCTCACATAAAATTGAAACAAATACTTGCGGATCATTTATCATTTTCTTATCATTTTATCATTTTACTGGTGGTAGGTCTCTCATATGTGAGAGTCTGCCTGGGTGGGTACCACCGCAATGTCTACCGTCAAACAGCAGTTTAAATACACTGTTGTGTTTCGGATTGACATTATAGCCAGAATAACTACTGGACATATGGAAACTTAACATCTTGTGTCTCAGGAGGGCGAGCGCAGTGGAAAGGCAAGCATTGCTTTGTAATTCAAGGTGCTGTTTGGTTTTGCTACTGTTCATGAGCGGCCGTATGACTTACCATCAGGCGAACGGCATGCTCGTCTCGCCATTCAAAGCAATAAAAAATTGACAGCTTCCGTGGCGCAGTTGGTTAGACACCGACTATGAAAAGAGAGGCGGGTTCGATGCCCTCATCGACACATGTTTGTGAGGCCTACAAGTATTTGCCTCGGGTTTGTGTGTTTGTGATATCGAAAAGTCTATCGTAGTTCCTGATACCCACGACACATGATTTACTTGATCTTATTGTGGGGTCAGTACTGTGTATGTTACTGTTTTGTGTGTATTATTTATTTATCACTTCTAAACAAACCAACAAACCTATTGCTCATCGTTTTACTATTCATAGTTCCATACCGAATAACTTAAATTGAGACATGGGTCCTATAAAAGGCCATGAGGTCTAACGACTTGTACCCAAACCACTTAATTATACTTAGCCGTATTTTACCAAAGATCTAAATTAGACCTCCATAGAGGTTCCACTGCGACTTAAATAGAAAACTGACCTTAATTACCTGTTTCATTAGGTGTGTAATAGCGTGCTCGTTGCGTGTTACGCAAATACCCCGCGATTTAGATAAAGTCGTGATATGCTAGCCATCGATCATGGCAATTCACTTCCGAGATTAGTTTTTGTGAAACAGAGCCATATTGAACGGTTTTGCCACAGTCGAACAAATTTTGAATAATTTACATCAGGTGTTAGAAAATAGAAATATACATGATTCCCATACTACTTAACTTTCAGCTTTTATTCGGCTGCTTATTGTAATATAGCGTTTTTCACATTTATCAATAAATATCATAAATAGTAATAATTTTTATAATGTGTATACCATTCGAGAACCTTAATTAAATAATTAAATATCCCAACAGAGCGATACTATTTTTCTTAATGAAACTTTCCTTTAACCTTTTTTATAACATATATACAACATGACGATCGATTGTGCAGACAAGGCATGAAAGAATATCAAACAAACATTAAATTATTATTTGATTTTCAGGCCGGAATAATTGTATCGAATGTCTCGGGACTGTCGTCTAATGTTGCCTGGATGGCATTTGCGCTTTCCATCAGGCGCAATTTAATCAGTATGCCGGGCCAGTGTAAAAAAAATAAGACAAAACATTAGATGCTTTCATACATTAGTAGCTGCTTTAGTTTACCTTATATAGTTGGCAGCATTGTCGCCTTACAATATCGCTATCCAACTGAAGTGCAGAGCAAATGACGGTTTTATGTTTTGTCTAGTTCTGTTTGTCCGTTCATATTGGATGCATATGCAAACATTATCCGATGTTTCGGTTATTGGACTTGTGCTAATACTGGTCGGTTTCAAACGTTGTGCCAATGTTGTTTCAGTTGTAAGAACCTACGATCTATGTTTCCTTTGCCTTGTCGGTTATTGCAGAGCGAAATTGGCGGGAATTTTGAAGTTGACATTTTGTTTACTTTTTTGGGGGTACTCAGTGGGAGGTGTGTATTGAATGCAAAACATGAGGACGTGAGTCCTGTACCCAGGTTTTATGGTGCTTCCACACAGCAGTTAGCTTCTGTGAAGTAACATTGTGCAACTATTTTATTTTTTCGATTGTTGTCACATGTTTGGCAACATGTACTAACAATTAATCACATTTTGTTGTCAGATGTTAAGGGGTAAAATTTGGAAACGTTGTTCAACAAAAAGTAACTGCGGTGTGTTTGAAATACTTTATATGTATATGAGTTATCTAGGACAGCAATTTCAGTCTACCCATATAGGGTCACCATCTATCATATCTTGACGAAACAATAAGCTTGGCGAACTGGGTGTGGTATTAGTTTCATTTCTACTCATCCCTTTGGAAGTAGAGGCATAAGGTTACATACGCATAAATGAAACGAATAGTGTTTTATTGCGTAATCCACTCAAGGGTGATTGCTTGAATAGTCTCATATTGAAATAAATTGACTCTATATAGACGATTAAATTTACTTCATTCTTGTGTTACTGATATTGAAAGACGCACGTTACAAAATAAATTTGATAACATTCAGAATAGCAAATGAATAAAACTATATACCTAACATATAAAATATTGGATTTTTTTATCCATCAGCTTGGAGTCAGGAATTTGAGTCTATCACGTCGTGGGACGGAACATACAAGGTGATATATTGGTGTCCTGGTTGCTACCAGCCTTTGTCTTTTATGCCTTAATTTTGTTTGCAAAATGTTTAGTTGCATTGTGTCTGTAGTTTCTAAAACTACCAACTGGCTTCGTTTTCGGTCGAAGTCTGGATATACTCTAAATAATTCTTCTTTAAAATTCGTCTTGTCTCCATCCGTCGTACTAGTCTTTCATTAAGTTCACTCTTATTCTGTCCTTCCACACTTCAAGATCTTAATCATTAGTCCTCTAACTCTTTTCATCCTTTGTATTTTCATTAGTCGTCTCTTTCACACAAACCACGTTTCATATCAGTCATTCGTCTAACGTTCCATTTTACTCATCTTTCTGCTATAAAAGCATTCAAAATCCCACATAGATAAGTGAAAGTTGTTTATAATGATTTATGAATGAATTAAAAATCTTTTTACATAGAACTAAGTAAGTGTTTCGGAAACTCCATCAATCATCTTATTGTAATGAGAAAGTGCCGCACTTTGTGTTATTACTGTTTTAGTAATTTTCATCACTTAAAAATCTTGAGTTCGTCCGTACTGTTATTTATCTTCTTTATAAAAACTTTATATTATATCATGGTTCGAGGGAGAAGAATGTAGCTAACATACCTAGAGCCGGCATGGGCGTAGCCAGCCATGGGCTCAGGGTGGGGCAGAAGTCTATAATATTATTTAAGTAGCGAACTATACCCGCTAAGTAGCATACTATATATGTTTCCCCAGTTATTTTTTCATACAAAAAGGTTACACCCTATAACACCATGTATCGACAGGGTATGTCAAGTTCGCTACCGAAAACGAAGCCGCGTGGCGGTTTAAGTAGCTTCGGACACAATGCAACTAGAACTTTGCGAAATTAAATTATAGTTTAAAAAAACAAAAAAAAATACGCTTTTTTATACGAAAAATGATAATGAGTTTAAGATTAGAAAATGGAGTAAAATTCATACATTTTATTGATACAAAGCGTGGGGGTGCTTACAACCTTTACTACATCGTATCAATCGAAAGTGTGTCGAGCAGGGTAATTTACCTTATAGTTAGAATATCAAAAACATATTCGTTGAAGGTCATACAGGTTTACGCGCTGACCTCGACACGTCCAGATGAAGAAGTAGAGGAGATGTAAGTGGGACCCTACATACTTCCAAACTCTCCTTCAATGTTGTTATAGTATTTCAACGCAGAGTTGAAAGTGGGGCAATTTGGTCATGGGTAACAGAACCCCAGGGGAAGAGGCTGGCCGACTTTCTGGAGAAAGAGAATCTTTTTGCGATGAACTCTTTTTTCCAGAAGCCGCCTCATAGGAAATGTACCTGTCTGAGTCCTGACGGTTCTACGAGAAACGAGATAGATTTTATCTTGACGACGAATAGACGGATGTTCAGTCACAGTTCAGATGTCTCTGTGATCAACAGGGTGAAAACTGGCAGTGATCACCGAATGGATAGGGGCACATTGAATATCAATGTCCAATTAGAAAGGCGTCGCTTGATGAAGCCTACGCGCCGACCTACTCGCGCGCATATCCAAAACCCCAAGACCTTTCAACTTGAACTAACAAATCACTTTGATTGTCAAAAGTGAAGTGGTTTGGTAAAATCTGTCCATACGGTAGGATTTAAGTATTTTAGACCTTACCGTAGAGATAGCCCACAAAAACTCTCGATCCACACTCTTGACCTCATGGCCGAACGTCGGCCCATGGCGCTGCAGTCTTCCATTAACGCCGAAGCATATCGGCTACTCAATACCGACCGATCTGGAAGTCCTTGCGGCACGATGTCCGTGCTGACATGACTGTGAGCATTAAAGAGACGATTGAGCGGAACGGAGGCTTCAAAGTGTTTGCAAGAGACTTGTCTATTGGGCAAAGCCAGTTGTTTAGGCTGAAGATGGACGGAGGCCGCGTAGTATCGACGAGGGTAAAGGTATTAAGGATGATCGAAAGGTTTTACGGACAGTTTTACACCTCGGTTGCCAAATCTACTGTTAGCCCGGGCGAAGTTGATCCGACACTTTAGCGATGGTATCCCGGACACCAGACTATGTGAGATTGAGACGGCCCTGAAGCAACTTAAGAACAACAAGGCGCCGGGAGTGGAGGGAATCATTTCAGAGCTTCTGAAAACGGGCGGAACGCTGATATTGAATGTCCTTCAGAGGCTCTTCAATTCCATTCTCCTCGAGAGCTCAACGCCAGAAGCATGGAGTAGGAGCATGGTGGTATTGTTCTTCAAAAAACGTGATAACACTTTACTTAAGAACTGCAGGCCCATCTCGCTTATGAGCCATGTCTATAGTTGTTTTCGAGGTTTATCATAAATCGTCTCGAACGCAGGTTTGATGACTTCTAGCCTCCCGAACAAACCGGTTTCCGAAAAGGCTTCGTACCATAGACCACATCCATACGCTTCGGCAAGTAATACCAAAAGCCGAAGAATATAACTTGCCGCTTTGTTTAGCGTTTATGGACCATGAGAAAGCCTTCAATTCGATCGAGACCTGGGCTTTGCTACAGTCTCTTCAGCGGTCCCACATCAACTATCGGTACATAGAAGTGTTGAAGTGTATATACAATAACAGCGAAATTTCCTAACACGAGCAAATGTTTGCTTAAAAGGAGATTTCTTACCCTGGACTGTAAAATCACATAGAATTGAAATAAATAAATGTATTTATTATAAATTATAAACAACGCCACCATGTCGGTCCGAGTACAAGATCAGAGCACGAAGGATATGCCACTACAGAGAGTCGTGCAACAGGGAGATGTAACATCTCCGAAACTGTTCACTGCCGCGCTGGAAAACGCCTTCAAGCTCTTGCAGTGGAAAGGATTCGGCATCAACATCGGCGAGTATATCACTCACCATCGATTTGCCGACGATATTGTAGTCTTGGCAGAATCGCTGGAATACCTTAGAACTAAGCTCGAAGACCTCAATCGAGTCTCCCAACAGGTGGGTCTTTAAATGAACTTGGACAAAACGAAGATCATGTCGAATTTCCATGTTGTGCCCACCCCCACCGGAGTTTGTGGCTCGAATCTTGAAGTTGTAGAGAGAGGTCAATCATCGAATCCAACTAGGTTGGGCAGCGTTCGGAAAACTACGCAACGTCTTCTCGTCCAAAATACCTCAGTACCTTAAATTAAAAGTATTCGATATTTGTGATACGGCACCGAGACGTGGCCTCTGACTATAGTCCTTATTAGGAAGCTCAAAGTCACTCAACGAGCTATGGAGGCTATGCTCGGGGTTTCCCTACAAGATCGCACCAGAAATGAGGAGATCCGTAGAAGAACTATAGTAACTGGCATAGCCCAGCGAAGTTACTACTCCTACTAAGATGAAGTGGCAATGGGCGAATCACATAGTGCGAAGAACTGTTGGTCGGTGGGGCCAAAAAGTTATCGGATGGAGGCCTCGTAGCGGAAAACGCAGCGTAGGACGTCCACCCCCGAGGTCAGAAAACCTGGTAAAGGTTGTGGGACGTTTATGTTCAGCAGTGGACTTCCTTTGGCTGATGGATGATGGATGATATGTTTATTTATAGTCACTAAAAGTAGCGCTCGGCTTCGTTTTCGGTCGCAACCTTGATATACCCTGTTATCAAATCAAATCAAATCATAATTTATTTCAGAATAAGAATTCCAAGGTATGTATAATTCGAATGGACCAAAACATTTTTTTATTGCTAACCTTCCTACACCTAAAATTTCTAAAAAATGTCCCTAACTTCAGCAATTTGAGCCGTGGGAGTAAGCCAATTTGTTAATCAGTTAATTTAAAGGTTTATCTCTACCTATAGATAGTTCTTAACCTAAATAATTTAATTTTTTTGGTTGGTTGGGTTGTTGATTAAGTACTTAGAGGCCAGAGCCAGGGTGGGGCAAGTGCCCCACCCTGCCCCACCGTGGCTACGCCCATGAGAGCCGGGTAAAAATGGTTGCCATCCTATTGGCTGACATTAGACAGTTTTGGAATACGCACGAATTATTAAAAAGAAAAAGAAAATAATGTAGTTTAGCGGTATTGAATTCCATTCAAAATCGTTCAGACGAAGAATAACTAAATATACTTTCGATTATTATTAACGAAATTCATAGCAGTTTAGTAATTAGTTCAATTTCATTAATAATTATAGCAGTGCTACAAACATTACGGCCAAAAAAAGTATCTAAATATTTGGAGACGCAAATGCATGACTGCGCTCCCTAAAGATAAAAACATGAATATCGTAAAACAATTTTCATTTCAGCGTAGAACATTCACGAACATAACACACAATATTATACAGCAAATTGCCTTAGTAATCCAATACTAAGTTGCGGTAAGCCCACACGATGTATATGTCTATATCAAGTATAATGCATTGCTCTTTGAGTGACGTTGCTATTACTCACTTTAAGTAGGTATTATATTACGGCCCTATTCATAGACTCTTAAACCGTATTTTAGTTACCTAATTTTTTAGTGCTCTGAATAGTGAGTGAGGTGGGAGAAATAGACATTGCGTTGGTACTTACTCAGGCAACCTTCACATATGAGTGACCTACCACCATCAGTGAAAGTATATGTTTTCATAATATACATAACAAGTATTTATACTCGTAATCAAATAGTATTAACATGTCCAATATAATCAAATGTGAAGGGAGGAAAATTATTCTTATTATTTTGACAACAACGCATTCCGGCGTCAGAGTATCAAATACGTTCTAAGAATTGGAAGAAAGAATATCCTGTTATTTTGATTGGATGGTATAGTATTGATTATTTTATTGAAGTACGATTGATATATTAATTATAATGTTTTCGTAGTACTTTGTATTTGTTGCTGTTATTATTATAGCAGTGATGTTATCACTTCATATTTTAGCGGTTTTATAAGGACTCTAAGGCATAAAAGGCTTCGTTTTCGATAGCTGTCTTGATATACCCAGTATAGTCTACATATCAATGTAGTAAATAAAACAACATATAATTATGCTATATCAGCCCACTGCATGAACATATGACTCGTTTATATTTAAGGGTAATTTTGTTAGGTCTCAAAACATAGTCTACCACGCACACCTATTGCGAGTTTTTGGAGTGTGTGAAGTAAAGTGCTCATGGGGGTGCGATTTCATACATGGCAAATATTGCAAACAATTATTTCGATTCTAGCGCCACACTCTGGTGAGAACGAAAGATTATCGTGTTGATTCGAGTGGAATTGTTAAATGGCGGTACTATGCCACTAAATCAAGATATATGTTTGGTATGTTGATATTTTATACCTCTTTCCAAATTCAACTTGATATTGGTTAAAATTACAGGTTATGAAAGATACAAAATTTTGAAATATTGACATAACAAATTTGAAACGCGCGTTTTACGAAGTTTAAAGTAGTGTTTTAAGAAGAGTTACGCATCTGTCTCTGTATACAATTCTAATCTATGAAAGTGCTAAAACCCTGAAGTTAATTCCAACTTTATCCTGCCAAATAATATTCAAAAATATACAAAATAAGCCTAAAACACTATGACGACATTACGGATTGATTAAGCCCGCTCAACGCGTGGCCATTTTCCCGCTATTCCGCGTTGACGTCACAGCTCGTTGAATAGGCCCGGATTACTTTGATCGTCACTACCACATTCAAATAACGTCATGTGTGAGCGTATTATTTGCGATAACATTATCTATTGTATCTATGTTAGGAGGTCGGGTATTGTTCGCGTAAAGCCGTCCTGATTTTTGGTATTTTGTTGGGCTGTCTAGACATGCGGCACTCATATAGACAACCCATCAAAATACTAATATCTAATATAGGAAAAACATTATGACTATTTAGGCATTGATTCGAGAACTAAGGTTGTGCCCTTCAGTATATTTGAAGTTTCAAAAAGATGAACGTGAAAATCGCGCTAAAATAAATGTTAAAGTTACTTAATTAAATATATTTCGTCAAAACTGTAAAAAGAATAATCATTTTTGATTTGATTTAATTTTCTGTCATAATACAAGCAAGAATTTCCAAATTTGTTGTGAGAGACATCTAATTTCAGTAACGTTTGATCAGAGATCTTCTATCGGAACAGTTTACGCGCTTTCCGCCCAGTCCATATATTAATATCAATGTATTAAGGTAATTATTATCTTCGGCATCAAAAGTTCAACTGCTGCATTCAGTAAAATTCTTCAAAATATTTCTACAGGGATCCATTGGGATATGTCAGTATCTACTGTGTTCCTGCAATTTTCATCATCTGTGCTCTTTATTATTGTATTGTCATGTTTGATTTTTCTAAAGACTATGGAGATTGCCGTACTGATAATATTTATAAATCAAGAGCAGGTGAACGGCATTCTAGGTTTACGAGATATATGTTAATGTATAACAATATTTTATGTATCACTTTGGCATTATTTTAGGTTCCAAAATGTCGTCTTTCTAATTTGGAATTATGCCAAATGTCAGGTGAATACAAACAACGCAGGATAATTTACATTCTAAATGTCAGACCAATCAGATTTATATTTATAGATCATCTACGGTCTTTGGGCGTGCGAATGCGTGGTTATCATGTTGTCAAAATATTATAGACGAAGAGCCCGCGGTCGTCAGACTTTCGTCATTTTATAAAAGCTGAAAGTTTATCTGCGCATGTCTCTAACATAAGCATCACACGATCACCTATTATGAAGTTCCGATCATGGTTATTTTGGAAGTTATAAGCTTCAATGTTTCTGGCAAAATGAAAGAACCATCAAAAGTGTTTGAATACTAAGGATATATTTGTTTATAGTTGCCTTACTAACATATATAAAATTCAGCTTTTATACTAAACTAACAAACTTACATGTTATCCGAAACGAAGTTCGAATAGCAACTCTTCCTACCCCTTTTGGGTTAAATGCGCAAGTTTATGTGTTTGTATTAGAATAAGAATATTGTCAACTTTTCAGTACCAAAGCCAGCGATAAAATGAAGATGTAGCATCGTACAAAACCGGATTTAGAATCGCAATAACGTCTAAATCATATTAAAGTGCATATAGCTTGACGCACATTTCCCCATATAAGCGTAGACAGCGTCATCTATAAACATATCGTGTACTTCAAACGGTTTAAAAATGGCCGCGATACAAGACGAGTACTCATTTCTTGGCTCTTTTGTGTGAAACGGCGTGAATGCACGTCTGGAGGCATTTTGTGACATTGACTTTGTCGATTCATGCGGCTTGCTAAGGGTTGCATCAAGGAAAAGGGAATGCATTAGGGTTCTATTTTTAGTATATATGTGGATAAAAAGTATAGACTGGAATTGTTTCAAATACTCAGAGACAAAGTGATTCAATGTGATCATTTTAGCCTCAGGAAGTTAATAGCTCTTTACTGGCTGCTCCCAAGGATTTTGTTGGAGAAATGTAACCTGCGTTGTGGTTGTTTTTTAGGTAACACTGGAGAGTAAAAAACTATTTTAAGTCCTAATTTTGTTTTTCTTGTCTTAGTTACAGTACGTCAATTATACACTTGTGTTAGTCAAGATATCTTTTTATTGTTAAATCTTTACGTTAATCTTTATCGACATAACATTTTCTTCTTATTATTGCAACACATTTCCATAGCGACCTGCTGCAAGGAATATGAAGTTTCAGTCGATAACTTGGTTCAGAATAGAACCTTTACTTCACATTTTAACCAACTTCAATAAAGATTGATTTTACATGGCAACTCCATGAAAATGATCAGAAAACTATATTTAATTATGAAAACCTCAATAGCGCAGTTGGCATGACGCCGGCTGGGAAAAATGGGGCCGTGGGTTCGATCCCCGCACTGAAACAAATATTTGTTTGATCCACAGATATTTGTTTCTGGTCTTGGTGTTTGTGAGACCGAAAAGTCTCTCGTAGTTCCTGATACCCACGACACAAGACTATCTTAGTGTGGGGTCAGGACTATGTATGTGACTGTTATATGTATACTAGCGGCCCGGCCCAGCTTTGCCCGGGTACAAATAGATTTCTGTATAATAATATGTACGTATTATACATATAAATCTTCCTCTTAAATCATTCTATGTATTTAAAAAAAACGCATCAAAATCCGTTGCGTAGTTTTAAAGATTTAAGCATACAAAGGGACATAGAGACATAGGGACAGAGAAAGCTTTGTTTTATACTATGTAGTGATATGTGAAGGTGTATTACTATTTATTTATAATCCATACTTAGTACATTATTAATCAAAGGAGTAAGAGCTCCTTGGTTTCCGTAAAAATGTTTGCGTACCTAGTTATATGCTTTTAATCGCAATAAACTATAAAGGTCAATTTTGTTTTTAATGAATGAATAAAAGGTATGGATAAGCTACTTTCCTGAATAAAATTATGTAATCCTACATAATTTTCAAGCTTATTTTGAAGTACACTTGAAATTGTGATTAAAATAGAAAGGTTTAACATGTGGGACGTATTTGAAGCAGACCTTTTGTAACAATTTGGCAAGACGGTTTATTTTCGTATCGCCAAGATAATGAAATCAGGGTCTTTTTGTATTTTAACATACTTGGAAATGCCAAGGATGTTTATATTTTCCTCGATTCATAACAATTGAGGAAGTAATTCTTAACAAAAAAACATGCTGTTTTTCTATTTTTACTACTGATTGTTTTTTTCTTTTTCCAGGTACAAGTGAAATGAGTGTCCAGCAGTGAACATGGCGGTGAACAGCCCTGGTGGATATCCTCCCGTGTCTCCCAAGCCCCACACTCCCAAAAGTCCACGTCACTTCGTGTTCCCCCAGAAAAGCCCTTCCATCACCTCCAGTACCTCTTCTTCAGGATACTACACTCCCCAATCCGGCTGCAGCTACGACAAGCACGCGCCTCCCCCGAAATCTCCCATCGCGCATGGACACAGGAGTCCAATAAGCCCGAGGCACTTCAATTTCCCCCAAAAATCGCCGTCAGGAAGGTCGAGTCCTTGCAATTTCGATCGAGCTCATGGCCTGCACTACACCACCTCGCTCAAACACCACCGCAGAGAGAAATCCCGGTCGCCCAAGCCGCCCCCAGTGCACATCCACACGAACCCTGGCTATGTGTCTCCGAACAGAACGAGGAAACTATATGGTTCTACTTCCACAGTGAGTTCTCCACGTCTGGTGACGTCACCCAGCATTGTGTCAAGCCATACTGATGACTCGACTGACGCGATGCCTGGCACACCGTCTGCGATCGTCCACGACGCTGACGATGAAGCGACTACCACGTCATCCAGGGTCTGCAGGAAGTCTACATCAGATTTGACAGATATGACTGATGATACACCTCAGACTCGATCGACGAGTGTTAGTAGACCATGTTCCCCGATGAGACGGGGGTCGATGAAGGGTGGCTTGGCTTATCTGGCCAGTAGGCGAGGGTCTCGCGAGTCTAATGTCTCCAACTGCGACTCCGTTGAGGACATCGGCCCGCTGAACTTCCAGAACACGATGCGTGGCCGGCAGCGCCGGACGTCGAATTTTCTGGAATTGCCAGGTGAGTTTATTTTTATTATGTACATGGCCTACGAACTGTAAAGTGCATGGTAGCCTTTTGTAACGGATCATTCGTGACTGCCAATATATTCATGGTTGTCGCGGGTTCGAATCCCAGGGCACACCTTTGACTTTTCGGAGTCATGTGTGTATAAATTATCAATCACTACGCACTAAAATGGTAAAGAAAAACATCGTGAGTAAATTTCTATGGGATGTAAAAGTCTGCCAACCCGCACAAGGTCAACGTGGTGGATTATAATATGACCTAACCACTCTAAATCGTACTCTCGATTGTAGAGGAGGTCCGTGCCCTGCCATTGGACGTACATGGGCTGATATAGATAGATAGATACAAACTGTATATCTGTTGGTAAAGGGTGACAGTTACACATTTAATGCAAAATCTTGAATACGATCTGATTAAAGAGAGCTGTTTATAATGTGTTCAGTTTTGGAAATTGTGTTTAGTCCATTAGTTCTCGAGAACCATCGAAGCAGGTAGTTAATTTCAGAGTTTTCATGAAACCTTTCGTTAAGGAATTCAATGATACCGCCACACTCCATTCGACCTTCCCCAATGTAAGTACTGTGAGAACAAATAAAAGCTTTTCACTCGCTACAAAGAGTTTTTACGTGGTAGGAGAGACAAATCAAACGAGATGGGATTGTTACAATAGGATTGGGGAGGGATACACAGGGGGATCTACGTCATATTTAAATTGATGTGGGTTGTGTCAGATTAATTATTCACGCTCCAGTCGTGGGCTGTGTCGTGAATTATCAAATTGAACTCATTATCGACTTTTGCGCGGACCGTAATGGCGTTAAATCCCAGTTTATGTCCATTTTGTTTGTAAGCGTTTGATGTTAGGTGATTTTTTTGGTTAATCTAAATATTTAATAAATCGTCATATCTTAAATTGTGCTCATTTTGGTTTCCCAAGCTCTGAGAGTCGTTTTAATAAGCGTAAAATTTTCTGTATGTCGTTTTTTAATACCAATCTCGGTCAACATGTTCCTGAATCCTGTCTACCGCATGACTTCTCCATATATTCAGAAGTCAAAACAATGTGGATGTATACCGCCCTGGTGTTAAAACTTCTTCATGAAAAAACATAATATTGTTAATTTATAAAAACAATTTATTAAATTGGGTAATAAGTAAAATATAATTAACAAAATATATTAATTTAATGTGCATCAATACCTTACTTAATCAATAAACATGCTGTTTTCACATTTAGTAGCATGTAATATACCAGGTATATCAAGTCTGCTACCGAAAACGCAGCCGGGTGGTAGTTTTAGCGACTACAAACTCAATGCACCTAAAAACTTCGCATAAAAAGCGCTAAGTTTTTTTGTAGATTTTTAATATCCTCGTGTTTGGGTGGTAAATCCGGAGTTCTTTCCAAAATAATGATTTAAGACCCAAAGCGTCTGTAAAAATAAAAATGATCACTATTATTTAAAAAAAACTATGTATTATATTAGTTCGTCTGAATTATCATTGTGTCTGAAGTCACTAAAACTACCACCCGGCTTCGTTTTCGGTAGCTGTCTCGATATACTCTGTATAGTTTTATTTACTAATGATTGTTGCATAAGATTATAGTTAATAAGATTGTCTCAGTTCTGAGAAGCAATTTAAAAAAAAACAACATACAGTCGAATTGAAAACCTCCTTCTTTTTTTTAAGTCAGTTAAAAATGATTGAATTTTAGAATCAATAGTTTATCGTTTGTGTGATTGAAGAGGCGTTAAGTAGGGCGCGTAGTGTAAAGAAATGATGGCGTTTGGGACAAAAAGTTTTCGAGTCAGACCACCCACAGAACTGGAAAGGATTTTCTAAAGTTGTAGAAAGTCGCTGAATGTTGTTGAGTTGAAAGATGAAATGGGCATACAAGTTCATCTAAGTACAAAATTAACCACTATTGTACATTGTACATCGTTAGCCGTACTGTTAAAAATACGATAGAGCTTATATTCTTTATTTTCTAGACTGTTCTACTTTTCCTTTTTTAATATCCATCCAAAGGTTGTCTGCGAATTCCAAAGTTTGAAAGGGATTTCTTACGCTTAGAGCGATAAGACCGCCATCTGTACTTTTTAGTTAATTTGTAATATGTAATTTAAGTGTTTTATTCTTTTTATGTGCAGTTAAGAATAAATAGAAAAAATATTGGACATACGTTGGCTGTTGAATAACAATAAAGAAAGAATTCTTAGTAAGCTCAATTTTATGCAATGATCACTCTATTACTAGAATCTACGGCTAATAAATATTTATATTCTTATAAATGTATAAAATGATTGATTTGTATATAAACTCTTCAATTAATTTGACTTGATAAATAAATATTGGATCGCTTTGATCTGATATATTACGATAGACCTCTCGGTTTTTAATTAGAAATTTATATTAATCATTTCTAGGGATATTTTTGGTCTCATGAGTGAAAGAGCTATGAGTGTGTAGCTAGTCAAAGCCATAGTATTATAAATAATAGTTAATTTAATAATATATATTATATGCATACCATTGCTGTTTTCGGCTTTGGTGATGAGAATTCAATTTTTAATTCTATTAGTAGTATAAACAGATACACATACACAATACTTTATTGAACACCACAAATTACATTTTAAAAAAACAAGTCATAGAGAGACCTTACAAATAAGTGAATTGGCGGTCTTATCGCTATGAGCGATCTTTTCCAGACAACCAAAATGATATAATGGTTCGAAAGAGAAGAAAATAAAAGTGGGCATTTATGTGATATAGTAAAAATAAAGATAAATTAAATAAGTGTGTGCGTAACTAATAACGGCAATATTAAATAACCTGGGTAAAACCATATAAAACCATATATGTATGTATAATGTACAGTAAATGAAATACTATAGTAACACCAACATTCATAATATTATTTATAGTACGAATAGGTAGATTGGTGTCACTGAAATTTGACCTGTGTCACTTCATCTCATCTCTGCATCATCCAAAGGTAGACTGGTAGATAAGGCCTTTGGCATTAAGTCCGCCTTTTATACAATATACACATACATTGTATAGGAGGCGGAGGCGGATGGATATGAAGTATAATAAATAAATTGCTGGCTTGCGAAGCCATAGCTTGACGGTCCACACCATCTCGGCGCGAGCCAAACGGTTCTCAAATTCTTTTTTGTGCCGCACCGTCAGGCAGTGGAATTTTTTGCCGTCTCACGTGTTCCCTCCTTCCTATAATCCTGGGTCTTTCTGCTGTAGTGTGAAGAGGCATCTTAGCAGGCCGGCATAATTGTGTCTATTGACATGGGACTGCCGTCCGATGCCAGTGGACATTCTGACTGGGCGGCATGCCGGGCCAGAATAAAATAATAAAAAAAATGGCTACGATTTACGGGGACTTAAAACCTATTGTGGATATTCATATCCACCATAAATACACCCTTATGGCGAACACCGAGCACAATGATGGAAAGCTTATCATAGTGCTTGCTAAACTGAATCGCGTAAGTGCATCACGTATGGGTTTAGCCTATGTGTATCAGTTTTTTGGCACGAATGCAATATTGTATCAAGTATTACAGTAGATACTAATTACTCGTGGTAGGCCTCTCATATTTGAGAGGCCGCCAGAGTAGCTACACCACTGCAATATCTTTTTTTTTCACAAATAATGTAAATCCACTGTAATGTTCGGATTTAAAGGACATTGTAGCCAGAGTTACTACTGGACATTCTGAGACAAGATTTTATGTCTCAGAACGGCGAGCGCAGTGGAATGCCAAGCATTGCTTTGTAATTCAAGGTGTTGTTTGGTTTTGATACTGTCAATGAGCGGTCGTATCGCTTACCATCAGACGAAAGGCATGCTCGACTCGCAAGTCATTGCAGTATAACAAAATATTCAATTCGTATCGAACTAAAGTTACCATAAGGCATATCGGAGTATTAGTGCTATTGTCGCGCAAATATAAAAGTGCAAAGCAAAAGCAAATATGCTGTAAACTAAAACTAAAATACATAGTAAACGGTTATTTATCTAGAAATGTTTATTAAACTTGATAGACACTAAGAACTTACGATAAATATTTGTTGCGGTCCGCCCGGCGATATTACGCGCTGTAGTCCGAGAGCTGGACTTCGTGGAACTTACAGTATGTAATAAGAATGGCAATATATTTTTCTTATCTCATAAGAGGTTTATTTGTTGTACTGGAAATGAAACTTGGAATAGCGGTGAAGAGAATTCAAGTTAATAACTTGGGTACTAAAATTTATAGAACGACGTATGAGTAGTGATCAATAATGCCAGCCACCATGGCGCCTGGTTAGACGTTAGCTGAGAAAGGAGAGGCCGCGGATTCGAGCCTCGCACAGAGACAAATGTTTGTAAAGCCCACCAGTTTTAGTTTGAGTCTAGGTGTTTTGTGAGGCCGAAAAGTTTCACGTATTCTTTGATGTACACGTCATAAGCCTTGATTGATCTTAATGTGGGGTCAGGACGGTATAGTATGTAACTGTTAGGTGTATTTATAATATTTAACAGTAGAAGTAGATAAGTAGTAGGAAGTCGCTGGATACAGTCCACTTGCAACAGGCCAATATGGAGATCCTGGGCGGAGGACTATCTTTAGCAGTGGACTTCCTGGGGTCGCATATTCACCACGCTGGCCTAGTGCGGGTTGGCAGACTTTTACATACCATAGACATTCATACCCACGCTATGGCATCTGGGTTTCCTCACGATGTTTTCCTTCACCAATATAAATAAATAACACCCAATAGTCACATACATAGTCCTGACCCCATACTAAGATCATGTATCAGGAACTACGGGAGAATTTCGGTCTCACAAATACAAAATATAATAATTAAAACTAAAAAATATATATTCAAATAAACTAACATTAAAAAGGTTATCTAGAATAGTCCCCGGCGGACAGTCGTTGAACTTTATCTGGCCAGCCAATAAATAAGTTTCAGTACTTTGACAAACTTTTAGTAATAACCAATGCAAAGTTGCGTCCGAGACTGTTCATTTTAGTTTATTTATTATTTATGTTAATGCGGCATGGAGGTTATTAACTTCAAGATTATATTACAAGAGTTTCGAGAGTAATATTTTAAGAATATTATATTATTTTTCATTTTGCCTTAAGTTTTTACACGGCAAACATTTTGGGTTCAGATTAAAATACTCGTTGAAGTTTGGACTATTAGCATCATTTCGATTCATTATGATGATTTTTGGCCTCAACTAAAATGGTAGAGATCTGCATACAGCAACTTCTTGGAAATTTCATTTGATCTTTCATTGGGTTTTATGGGTTACTGAAAAAAAAATTGTGATCTTTACTAATTTGTTATGATACTAGTAATTGGTATCTCAGAATATTGAGATAGCAATATACACGGCTGAACATGTGACTTCATTTTGTATATATTAGCCAATCTCACACAAGGGAACACGACTTTATACTTCTCTACTACTACTTTTCCGCTTTTATTCAACATTCAAGAAAAAAGAAAAATTGGTAAGGGTCGCCGTTACCAAATCTACACCATCCAAATCAGTGATACCCTCAGTAAGTGTCAGGGCTGTAAGAAGTTCATGAAAGTGGATGAAGCGAAAGTAATATGTCAGGATCGAGCAAAGAGGCGGCCTATAGTCTCTGGCTGTCCCTATGGTATACAGGCGTGACGATTATGTATGTATGTTAAATAATTCAATCCTCAGCTCTAAGACCATTGCCTAATAGAAAGAAAGAAAAACTATTGATCACAAACGCAAAGTATATAAAACATACAGTAATATAAAACTTAATGATAAAAATGGCTGATCGCGACTGTGACCGGTAGGTGACTCAGCTTTATGCTATGATGTGGTGCAAACCACAACACAACGCTGGTTTTCAGTGGCCACCTTACTTTAATACTCTTAGTAGTCGTCAGGTAATCCAAACTCCACAACCGAGTCATGCGCACTCCTGGCTCCCAAACGTCAGCAGTTGTGATTCAGTTAGCCGCCCACCGCGCAGTTCCTTAAGTACGGTTAAATTGGTTGAGCCAAGTGCCGAGTAACTGGAGGATAATTTTTTGCACGTTACCATGGCAACAAAGCTTCCTTAGCGAGAGCTCTCCAAGCATTTGAAATTAAGCGGGGTTTCAGGTATTTTTGGTAGCATTAAAATTCTAGTTAGAACGAGGTAAAATACTTAAGGAACCTACTATGTTTACATGTAGGTCTCTCATATATAAGAGGCCGCCTGTGTAGGTACCACCGCTATGTATACTTCTCCCGTCAAACAGCAGTGAAAATGAATATTGTAGCCAGAGTAACTACTGGACATATTGAGATTTAACATCTTATGTCTCAGGATAGCGATCGCAGTGGAATGCCAAGCATTGCATTGTCGTGTCGCCATTCATAGCAATAAAAAAATTCAGTGCAAATGTGGAATTGATAATCACCATGCGTATTATTTGTATGCGAACTTCTTAAACCTTTGTATGCTATCATAGTATATGCTTTATCCTGGACTTAAATAAGAACTAACTTTATTTACCACCCAATAGGCACAGACATAGGGGGGCTAGCCCTCACTAAGATCGATTCTTGTGTCAAGGGTCTCACAAACACTCAGAACCGACACAAATATTTTTGTACCTGTGTATCACACAAATCCATAGGTCGCTGGTTCAGATCCGGCTCGAAGGACAATTAAATTGTACGGTTTTACAATTTATAAGTTAAATGGAAATATTTGATTGTAAATGGTAAAGGTTTATTGCTAACGTTATTAAATGCTAATATGATTTTAATGATTGATGCTAATGAGTATACGCGTCTATGGCACAGCGTTAACGGACACATACTAACTTATGAATACATAAATCGCATGGAAACAACAAAATGCTGACGCGAGGAACTGTACGTTGCTATTGCACCGTACAGTCTCGGTACGGGGATCGAATCCGCAGCCTTATGTTTTACAGCCAACGTTTAACCAACTGCGCCAAGGAAGTCAATGTCATGTCATTAGCTTTTGCAAACAATTTTAATCATCGATATACATTTTTACTCATCTATCCTAATTAACTCCCCTCGACCAAATGCCAGACATTTTTTACAACAACAATTTTTAATATAAAAGTTTCATAGTAACCTAAAAATGTAGGTAAACACGATGTTATAATAAATTAATTAACATTTAAATACATAATCAATGATGTGGACTTAATATTTTTTCAGTAGAATAAATCGTTTGTTCTAGGAAAACGATTTTCCGGAGGGTTTTTTGAATCGCTCGTATTCAATTTACGAGTAAATCTCGGAATTAATTCCTTCAACGTGTCGGTATACATAACAAGACCTGATTTACTATGTAAGAGATTTTGCGTATGTGAATCGCAGCTTTGTTTATTTATAAAGAACGATAGGCGCAGAGTCTTACAGCATTGAATTGCGCGTTCAGTCCCTACGCAGAAAAATATTTACTTAGCCAAAATAGTACATCGTTTCATGTACTGACATTTTTGTTTACAAATGCACCTACGAAATACGGAAGCGCCAAATACCGTACTTTTTCAGACTTTAGTTTTTCTTTGTACACCGACTCTATTGGAAATTCATTATTAACATAAATACCATATGGACAGGGCGGAAAGCGCGTACAGTGTTCCGACGTAAGTGGTGCGCGCTCCAGTACATCTCTAGTGGAGCGTTACTGAAATTAGTCGCCACTCACAACGATTTTGAAAGTGCTTGCTTGTACTATCACAGAAAGTGTCATAAAAATGAAGATAGTATTTTGTATCACCGTTGAGAGGAAATCTATGAAATTAAGTTAATTAAATATTTATTTTAGCTTAATTTTCAGTTATCTTTTTGCAACTCCAAATATACTGTCCGGCCTACCCTTAGTTTTTCAATTAATGTTAATAATAAATGTACTCAACAGTCTCATGCAAAGTCCCAATTCAAACTTACGAGTAGATAAAAGTTATATGTTGTGGGTAGTAGGGACTACCAACTAGGGGAATTTCGGGAGCACTTTCCCTGAAAGCTGTCTCATTTATTAATCGACTTCAAAAGAAGATTTTCAATTGTATTTATGTAAAATGTGTATGTATATTCTATTGGTGGAACAGCTCAGTTTTTGGATAATATGTTAGTCTATACCACCCAACGTCTAAAAATTGTCGGCATATTTAGGTATTTAATTAAGTTTTATTTCTCTCATTCTATTACTATTTTGAACACGGTATATTTTTTTAAATACTTTTTATTTACACTTCTATTATTTATAGAATATAGTTGTAGTACCTACCTATATTGGTATTTATATATATTACTAACATTATTTTTCTTTCACCCAGTTGTGGAGCATTCCCGTCCGCGCGTGTGCTCGCTGCCAGAGAAGCCGTACAACCCTCGCGTCTCCGACGACCTGTACCGGCTGCGTACCTTCAGCATCACCACCAAGGGCGGCGTGGTCAACTGCGGCGACTCCATCTGCAACCGCCGCAGCCGCTCCAACACTTCTGTCAACTCTACTAACAGCAGGTGAGAAATGAAACATACTACTGACATGCCACCCGAATCGACGCGATGCGTGTTATGACAGATATATATTTTACTGGTGGTAGGTCTCTCATATGTGAGAGGCCGCCTGGATGGGTCGGTGGTGTTATTGTCTATTTCTCCCGTCAAACAGCAGTGTACATGCACTGTTGTGTTTCGGATTGAAGGACATTGTAGCCAGAGTAACTACTGGACATATTGAAACTTAGCATCTTATATCTCAGGTTGGCGAGCGCGGTGGAATGCTAAGCATTGCTTTGTGATTCGAGGTGTTGTTTGGTTCTGCTACTGTTTATGAGCTGTCGTTTCGCTTACCATCAGGCGAACGGCATGCTTGTCTCGACATCCATTGGAATAAAAAAAAAGTAAAGATCACATACTGTCGTTTGGCGCAATTAAACTGCTGTTTGGGAGAGATAGGCATTTTGGTGGTACCTACCCAGGCAGCCTCTCACATATGGCAGACCTATCACTACGAATCCACTACATATATAAACTAAATGTGGTTCGATCAAATATATACTAGATTATACGTAACGGCCTAAAAAATTGCAGAAAAATTAGAACACTAATAAGCGTGTGCTCTTATTGTATTTTAGTATGGTCCAAAACATAATAAATCCTAAATAAATGGAATAAGGTTTATTGTAGCCTGAAGTGGATTATCATTGACGACTTTTTGCTACATCTCGTAGTTCAAAATTTAAATATGTAAGTATTAGCAACCTCGGCTACTTTTGGCGTGTCTAGTATTATATATTTGATCGAAGGTGGTGGTACTAACATATAAACTGTTCCTAATATTTTGACAACAGCAAGATCACAACGCATTCGCAAAAGAAAGTAGACAATCTTTACTTTGTATATTGACTTGTATTAAGAGCTATTTAATTGCTACATTATCAATAAAGTAATTTCATTTTATTCCAAAGAATTATAACTAGCGTTCATGTCTGGCTTCTTAACCTTATTGCATATTTTTTTATGTTACTTCACATCAAAAATATCTTATTTCTCGTACAATTTTTGTATACAACGAAATCTAAATACCCGTTTGTCATTCTCATCCCGATCGAAATGTTTGTTTAATAATTCCATAATATTTTTTCTACATCTCCCGTAGATTGTCCAAAAATGTTTTTCCATGGAATCTTAATTTGGATTATTACGAAAATTTTCAGCTTAAAAATAGACTAATAGTAATTTCTCTTTTATATAATAGAGAACACTACCCGCATTATTGCATTTTTGATGAAACGAAAAGGCTTTGAAACTGTTGTTTTAGAACTAAAAGCTTTATGAGGCTCTTTTGTATTTTAACTTAATAAATATTGAGTATATTTCTCAATATCGAGTGAAAATGAAAGAGCCGTTCGGCTTAGGATTACTATTGAAGTGGGTCGGTTAGACAGCGACATATTATGTTTGCCTGAATATGCCAAAAATGCATTCTATGTTTTCTTTAATGGCTAAAACCTCACATTAAATAGACTTTGACCTATTTAACCCAGCATAATATCACCTATCTTTTGTAATACTATGGAACATTTTTCGCAACTTTTTGTTTCCTGTACTGTACTGTATCAGCCCATATACGCCCCACTGCAGGGCACGGGCCTCCTCTACAATCGAGACTAAGATTATTATTGATATTAGAAGGTTTAGGCCGTATAGTCCACCACGCTGGCCTAGTTCGTGTTGGCGGACTTTACATACCATAGCATACAAATCGCAATGATATGCAGCAGTGGCGTGCCTAGGGTTGTGGACTAGAGCAAGCCCAATTTTTTTTTTTGATATAAAATATATTGATTTAGAAGCAGAATGGTATTAAGAAAGAAGAAAGTATTCTGTCCCATAAATGCAGGTTTTCTCACGATTTGACCCCAAATCAATTACCCAAATTCGGTCCTTACGATATCAAAAGCATTACAGTACACACAACAGTACTTTAAGGAAAACCGTCTTGACCGTCGCGAAGATTTGTTGTTCAAATGTTGCGTGACCGTCGGTGACCTACTTACTGCCAGTGATTAATGGTGGCTAGAGATGGGCCTTTGGTGTTTCGATAATGGGTGGACAGGCACGAATCTGCGCGGTGGACGGGGGCTTTGACCGCTAATTAAGATAGATTGGTTTAGGGTTAAGGTGGGTTAGGAAGTTGGTCGTTTCAATTATGTAACTTAATGTTTTTTGGAATTCTTGTGGGGTCTACTGTTGGTTAATAAATGTGTTACAATTATTGGATGTACCTACATTGTACATATTTGCTTATTTAATGTTTTCAATATTAGTTGTCTTTTATTGCTTTCCTCTTAAGCGTATCATATATTTATGTCAAAAATTTGACAGCCTCCGTGGCGCAGTTAGACGCCGCCTGTGAAACGAGAGGCCGTGGGTTCGACCCCCGCACCGAGAGAAATGTTTGTGCGGCCCACAAATATTTCTTTCGGGTCTGGGTGTTTGTGAGACCGAAAAGTCTCTCGTAGTTCCTGATACCCACGACACAAAACTCGATCTTAGTGTGGGGTCGGGACTATGTATGTGACTGTGGGGCGTTATTCATTTATTTCATTTATATCTTGGGAAGCAATTAGGCTAGATTGCTAAGTGATGCATACGCCTACTTCCTTTCATTAATTCGTCAACATTTTATATTTTAAGCCATGTATATTATTTGTCGATTTAAAATTAAAATAAAGCAATTTTGCAAGCGTAGTCGTGATCGATGGCTCAAATATCATGAGTTTATCTCAACCACAGGGTATTTGCGTAACACCCATTATAATACGACGCACCACACTATTGTGCACCTAATGACACTAATAATTAGGTTCGAAATGCAAATTAATACTCAGCGGAACGATTTATATGAAGGTTTAATACGGATTTTTGGAACGTTTCAACCAAAACATTGTTCTAAGCAGGGTTATTTTGTTGTGTATGGGTTGGCTTGGCCGAGTTTTACTACTATAACATAAAACCTTTGTTATTGAATATTCAGTCAGAACAAAAGCTGATGGCCACCAGCTTTCACTTGTATTTTTTAAATTGTGTATATGCACTGTTGTATTTCGGTATAAAAGAGGTTGTAGCTAGAATAACTTCAGGGCATACTGAGACTTAACATTTTATGTCTCAGAATGACAGCGCAGTAGAATGCCAAGCATTGCTTTATAATTCAAAGTGTTGTTTGGTTTTGCCACTGTTCATGAGCTGTCGTATCGCTTACCATCACGGCACGTTCGTCGCGACATTCATTGTAATAAAAAGCATAACAATTCTTACAATCACAGTTCTCAGAAAACTGCCTCTTCAACATATTAGCTAGTTCATCTTGCAAACCTCAAACTCTTATATAACGAGACATAATATATTTAGTAAAATAACATCGTCAAGAAATACGCTGTTCATTATTTAAATTGCTGGAATAAAATTGCGCGGTTTCACTCCGTTTCAACAATGTAAGCCGATAGCGTTTTGTTATTTTATGTGGGAAAATAAAGGCTTTGCGTTAACATTATCACAGTAGCAAAAGATTACTTATATGTATGACAGCCTTCATGGCTCAGATGCTTAAAGAACGGCTGAAAAACTAGAGACTGCGGGTTCGATCACCGTACCGAGACAAATGTTTGTGAGGCCCACAAGTATTTGTTTCGGGTCTGGGTGTTTGTGAGACCGAAAAGACCCTTGTAGTTTCTGATACCCACGACACAAGACGTAATTGACCTTAATGTGAGGTCTGAACTATGTATGACTGTTGGGTGTATTTTTTTATTGCTGTAATTGGCGAGACCTTTGCCATTCGCCTGATGCGACTGCTTATGTACAGTAGCAAAACCAAACAGCACCTTGAATTTTGAAGCAATACTTGGCAATCTACTAAATTAATGCTAGGCATTCCACTGCGTTCACTATCCTGAGACATAAGATGTTAAGTCTCAATATGTCCAGTAGTTACTCTGGGTACAATGTCCTTCAAACCGAAACACAACAGTGCATTTACGCAGCTGTTTGTTGGGAGAAATAGACATTGCGGTGGTAACCAGGCGGCCTCTCACATATGAAAGACATACCACCAGTTATTTACTGTAGAGAATTTCTCGTTGTGGGCATCGAACTTGTGACCTATCGTTTTACAGCTGGCGTTTACCCAATTACGCCACAGAAGCTGTCAAGTCGCGGTTTACCTCAACAGTATGTCAGCCGATAGCGTTTTGTTTTATGTGGTCGAAATGTAACTTTGTATTAACATTATCGCATATAACAAAAGATTTACACGTGGTTTGAAGACTTGGTGTTAGTTTACTGTAAAAGATAATACGATGAATTAGTTTGCGGCTCGTTTAATTATAGGTTTATGTTTTAATACATCTTGTTTTAACATGGATGGACAATGTAATTATTATGGAAGCCATGTTAAGTGCTATACCAAAGGTTGTTACCGGTTGAGTAAATAATATCGACCTGCTCTGGATCGAATATACTCAGTTTTAACCCGAAACGTAACGCAATTGCCTAGGCCAGGGGAAGGCAACATGCGGCTCGCGAGCCATTTATTTCCATACGCCAATATTATTTATTTAAAAAAAATAAAATTTAAATCATTCTGAATCGACTAACTACTATTAATCACCATTTATATCTCTAAACTACTTTTACTCGTTTTTACCGCACCCCTTCCTTTTGACTAGTATCTTAAAAGCCGTGAGAAAAAAAAAAGCTCTTAAAAAACTTAGATATTTTGTAAATTGTACATTGTTACTCTTCCGACTCAAAAGGTTTCCGACTCCTGGCCTAGGGGCGTGTGATGTTGTTTACAGCATCATATAATCATAAATAAGTACACCCAAAAGTCACATGCATATGCATATGCATGTTGGGTTAACAGGACTTTATATAAAGTCCTGACCTCACATTAAAAGATCAATAAAATCTTGTGTCATTTTTATCAAAAACTGAAAGAGACTGTTTGGTCTCACCCAGACCCGAGACAAACACTCAAAATATACCGTATATAATACCTATAGCAGAACGAATCTTACCATCAATCAATAAAACTAATAACTTCCTATCACTTATATAGCACCTAGAATTCCATAAACACCCGAAGATTTCTCAAGTGAACCGAATCGCGATGAAAGCTTCTTAATACATTTCAAGAGCTAATACAGACAAGAGGTCTTGATTGAATTGTGCCGAACTAATGTACGGAACCGCGGCCTTATTGACTCTATAGAAACTCCAAGAGTGTGTAATCAACGCAAAACCTTAGCGGTGAGTGCTAAATGTTGACGAAAGTTTTTACGTGCCACGAATAATAGATGGCGCTGTTTAGAATCGGTAAAATGTTTTTAGTCATTCAGGTATTATTATACTAGAGTGGACATTGGGAATAAAATTTCTGCGCATTGTACTGGTACAGGATTGAAATGTGCGTGCACTCGGGAATCTAGTAAAAAGAGAGCGAAGATGATGTTATTGCTTAGGTGTGAGAGAAACAGAAATAGAAGCAGTGGTATTGTACCGTTAATTTTTGTTACAAACATTTTGTTTGAAGTGTCTCCTCTTGTATAATATCTCAATGTTAGTAACTAATATTTTTTAATCTAAATCTGATTTTTAAATAGTTGGAAAATTGATGTTAATTTAAGGCTGTTTATAAAAAATCGATTACAAAGTTAATAAAACCTTAATAAAGGACTGATCAAAGTACGTTAGCGCGCTAACTAATTAGCACGGTTGCTAATAGCTATTGACTCGTCTAGGCATTGCAGAAAATGTAATAAATTTACTTGTCGTAAGATATTAGTCTCACAAACGTTATATACAAACCGTAAATTCTTATAGTTACTCGGGTTCGTCTTCAACCTGTGTTAAATAATCAACTTTTGACAGTCGTAAGTACATTATTACCATCAGACGCAGTGCTAATGAGATTGTCATATGAGTATTAAAAATTTCAAAAAAATCAGTATAATTTGGAATTAAATTGTAAAACGCAAGAATTTTAAATAACTTAAATAACTTGAAACGCGAGGCCGCGGGTTCGATCCCAGCACCAAAACCACAGATTCACACAAATATTTGTTTTATATATCTTATTATACATGCTTGTTTCGGGCCTGGATGTTTGTGATACCGAAAAGTCTCTCGTAGTTCCCGATACCCACGACGAAGATCGAATCTTATATTCGATCTTAGTGTCAAGACTATGCATGACTGTTGGGTGTTTGTATTTATTTAATATATGAAGTAAATAAATAATTACTGTGGAATCATTTTAAAGAAATTTAAGCTAATATCTTCGACTATATTGCTCTATAAGAATTTCATTGCGGAACATACGCCGTGAACATCTCGTGAGGATTTCCATAGCGACCTCTTAGGAGCTAATATTGAATATTGCTTAGCCATAAATTAATGCTCCAATATTGATATCAGAACTCCGTACGATTCCGTGGTTGTTAACTCATCCGGATACTAAGTCAAACACAATCGCTCAACTTTGGAGTTGCCAATATGTGAACTGATTTAAGTTAGATGAGAGAGTTAAGTGATTGCATACTTGAAATTGAAAGGTTTTAGGATTACAAGCTGTAGTTGGAAGGCTTTAGTAGTCCAGGGTCTAAAGACTTAAATTAATAAGTAAGAGATTTGATGGAGCTTATAATACAGTGGAAGGAAGATTAAGAGTCATATGCATCAAAATTTTGTGAGACAAATGAACAACATTATAAAAAAAAACAGTAAAATTGAAAATCTCCTATTTTTCTGCAGTCGGTTAATAAAGCAGACCAAAGTGTCATTGATTAAAGTCGTGAAGGAAGATAAAATATGTATAAAGACAAAATGGCGATGTCTGATCAGGAGAAAGAAAGACTGTCTTGTCTTTTTGGACGAATATGTTATAGTCGTTACTATATACTGCCCTAATCATTCTTAATCGTGCTCTCGATTGTAGAAGAAGTCGTGCCCTGCAGTGGGAGGAATGCTGTCTTTATTAGAACGGTTCTACCGACTTCAGTTTGCACGAATCAACCTGTACGGTAACAAAGATGCGTACGCTTTTGTTCCCGTCACCCACTCCCGTTCACTCTCAAAGGTTCTCCACCCACGTAAGACTTAGTACCGTGGGTGTTTGTGGGTGTTGTTAATTTTCAATCAGGTAAGCCGATTTCCGAGCCTTTAAACATTTCATGTAATTAATGTTTTTTCGTGAACTTTCTCTTAAATCAGTATTACGTAGGTGTAGCTAATAACAATGAAATCGCAACAGGGTTAAGTTTTAATTACAATTAGAGAATATTTTATTTTAACTTTGCTGTGACAAGAAAACCCTTTTAAAGTTCTAACGCTTTGTTAAATTATACATTTAGGTGTCTGTAGCTGGTGAGGGCAGAACGAACTGCTGAATAATCTGGGGTTCTGTGTCAGGGTAATTATATTTCGAAATTTTTTCAGCTGGCCAGTTTTATGCTTCGTAATTTTATTCGATGATTACACCAGGAACGTTATCTGACATCACTTGTGAACTTGGTTTTAATAAAATATATTTGTTTGAGTCCGGCAACAATTAGGCTTGCGGCAGGCATAAATGTGTCTTTTATGCCAAATATCAGCTGTAATGCCCATGGTAATGCCTGAGAGCTTTGACTGTCAGGCTGATCTGTCAGCTAAAGGATATTGAAACGTATCCGATTGGAATACGTAATAAATTCCATAATAAATAAAACCATTGGAATTTATGTCGCATTCCCACGTTATAAGGGTGAATATTTTATTTATAAAATTACGTCACTTGGAATAAAACAGGAAAACGTTTAAAGACAAACCGAATAAATGCTATAGTGAATTTTAAGCAACATTGGTATCGGGATCTACGTTTTTTTTACCGACTCTATGAATGGTCATTCTTCTTTAAACTGAACATGAAATTCCGGTTCAATATTGTATTGGCCGCTTGTCCTTTCCTTGAAAGCTACATGGCTTTATAAAGGCGCTACACATTGCCCACGCTCCATTGATCCGCTTAAAGGTAAAGCTGAAACACTCAAATACCCTTCGATCGCTCCTCGCAAAAGGACACAATAGTGGTTCGTAATTAACTTGTTAGGCTGCGGATCGTTCCATTATTCACTCGATCTGACTCCGGCTAAACCGGTGGAGGCCGAACCGGCAGAACCGGTGAGACCGAAAACCGGTTGGCCGGTCAATCAAGCTGTGAGCCTTTTGTGAATTATGTGAGGTATGCGCTTTTAATGCGTTGGATATTCAGATGCGAAATTGATATTGATTTTGGTGTGCAGTCAAGTATGCTCAAATTCTTTGTATCGTAAGATTGAAATTTGCTGAAGACACTGTACAAAAATATGTTTTTTTTTTTAATTTAATTGAAATGAACTTACGTTATGCAATACGTTAGTAGACCATGGGTATTATGGGTATATTAACTATCAATTAAAACTATGCATAATTTAAAATGAAATGACAATTGCGTTCTCATATATTGTCATAACTCCAAAAGAGATAGGTATTTTCCAAATATTATTTATTTAATATCTTATTAATATTACACCCTTGTATCCAACTTAGCAAGTGCTCCATTTTCCTGCACTCCCGATATAAATCTAAGACCCATTTTTATTATTGATTAAATAAAAATATACAGCCCGATAGGTAATCCCCTTATCGTGAATACATACGGAAATAAACCGATACCAATACGCAATATGGAGCATAAAATTCCCCGACGTAACAGTTACAAATATTATTCATATGCCCTTGGCCCGTATACAGGCCCTTATTGCGAGTCCTGCTCTAAAAGGGTTCGATCCGAGTTGGCAAACTCCACATCTCGGGATAACATATGGACCGTCTTATAATTTAGTTGTTTGTGAAAGTGTTTTAATCCTAGATGTATGATAACATCAATGTCTATATATGTCTATATCACTACATAGTATAAAACAAAGTCGCTTTCTCTGTCCCTATGTCCGTATGTCCCTTTGTATGCTTAAATCTTTAAAACTACGCAACAGATTTTGATCCGGTTTTTTTTATTAGATAGAGTGATTCAAGAGCAAGGTTTATATGTATAATGCGTACATATTATTTTACAGAAATCTCTTTGTATCCGGGCGAAGCTGGGCCGGGCCGCTAGAATATATATATAATGTGAATGGGAGTTTGTTATGCTTAAAACCTTTATCTAAATTATTCAATCGTATATACTAATAACAGACACAACGTGCAATATCCTTTTTTGATTTTTTAAAATTATTTTTAGTATTTTCATCAGGGATAATGTAGGATACTAATAGTAAAATATTTTTTCCAATCAGTCCATTAGTTTCAGGGCATATTCAATGCAAACAAACAATTAATCGTTTCCAACTTACAATATCATTATTACGTGAGATACTTCCTACGATACAAAAATCAACATTTCACCTCAAATACCCACAGACAACCAGTAAAGAGTTGAGAGTATCAACATTGGTCAGTATTGAGCCGTCAGTCACAGTGCTCAGAGGAAATTGAAATTATTGAACCGACACTCTCTACTGGGGGTTACTCTATAGTCCGACACGACGACGAATGTTCGAATGTGGTACGTAAAACTGTACGTATATGCCTAAATACCGTACAAAATGTTCGAATAATCTATCGTACGTACCTTAGACTAAGTTCGGAGGGAATGATAAGTTTCATAGGGAATAGTGTCGAGATTTAAAAGTAGAGAGTTCTTTAAACGTGAACGTTGAATATTCGAGCATTCGAAATTCATGTCAGAAAATAGAGTAAGCTCCCTGGGTAGTTTGTGACGCCTATTCTAAGTCCTGTTTGATTTTCTTCGGAGCGTTAATTAAAGTTACGTTCGTGAGTTGTATTCAATGGGAGTGTTCACTTGGTGTAATGTTAGCTTCTGTCCGCAGCGTGGAGTGGTTATAAATATGATAATGTTTAAATTATAATTTCTTGTTAGACTTGTGGTATTCAGGTATTAAACCCAAACAAA
Organism: Hyles euphorbiae; assembly: GCA_023078785.2. Classification (NCBI taxonomy): domain Eukaryota; kingdom Metazoa; phylum Arthropoda; class Insecta; order Lepidoptera; family Sphingidae; genus Hyles; species Hyles euphorbiae. The sequence continues at coordinate 4,349,716 of CM041048.1, forward strand.
CGTTTACTCGTCTACAGACATAGACAATAATGTTTAAATTATTTTTACTTGTTATATTGTTAACTTCTAACAAATAATTCGCATTATTTGTTGTTTACTAGCGGTCTGGCCCGGTATCGCCCGGATGCAGATAGGTTTGAGTCCAGTCCACACCGACAACATATTATTTCGCATACTGTTTTATTTTTAAACCCAACATGACCGCCACCGATTATATTGTTTTCTCGTCCCGTTATAACTCCTTATACCCCATGACAAGCAATGCTATTATCTTTTAACCCATGCTATCTATTCAAATATAAAAGAGCAGCAAATATGTATACTTATTTGAATTCCTGACTCATCCCATGGGGATACTATATTTTTCGGGATAAAAAGTAGCCTATATCCGTTCCTATGATCTAGTTTATCTCTATGTTACATTTCATCAAAATCGGTTCAGCCGTTTTAGCGTGAAGACGAAACAAACTCATTTTCGTATTTATAATATTAGTAAGAATATCATTGTCTGCATTGTTCACAAATATTTATATGTGGGAATTGAGTAGTCTGCCACCAAAGACGTTGGGCTGGTCCCAAGGCACACAGGAAAATATTTTACACAATATACATTTAAACAAATGGGAAAGAGAAAGTAAAATAAATATAAGTAAACGTCACTCCAAGTGCGTGGTGGCCTGTTGGTAAGCGGACCAGACGCGGCTGCCAACATGTTCACGGTAGTCGCGGGTTCAAATCCCAGGGCACACCTCTGACTTTTCGGAATCATGTGTGCATTGATACTCAATCACCACGCACTAAAACGGTGAAGGAAAACATCGTGAGGAAACCTTCATACCATAGCGATTTATAAGAATTTCTATGGTATGTAAGTCCAACAACCCACATTAGGCCAGCGTGGTGGACTATATGGCCGAACCACTCTCAATCGTACTCTCGATTGTAGAGTAGGCCTGTGACCTGCAGTGGAACGTATATGAGCTGATACAGATCACAGAAACGTTACTCAATATGGTCCTAAGAATCTGTATCAGTATCTGTATCAGCCCATATACTTCCCACTGCAGAACATGGGCCTCCTCTAGAATCGACAGTACGATTGATCGATTGGTGATTAAGCCATATAAATAAAATAAATAAATAAATGCACTCAACACTTACATACATAATCCTAAGACCACACTAAGATCGAGTCTTATGTCGTGAGTATTAGGAACTACCACTTTTCGGTCTCACAAACACCCAGACCCGACACAAATACCTGTTGTTCACATAAATATTTGTTTCGGTGCAAAAAAAAAATCAAAATCAAAATATTCTTTATTTAAATAGTCTTTCACAAGATCTTTTGAATCGTTCTTTTCTGCTACCACCGCTTCGGAACGTGTTGTAGCTGTGAAGAAGAAGCGGCGCTAGAAACTCCCTCAGAAACACGAACTGTTTTCTTTTTTCTTTCTTTATCTTTTATTTTTTTGTATCGCCATTTACAATAACAATGGTTCATGTCACAAGTCACATGGTGCGGTGTGCGGTGAGTGCGGGGATCGAACCCGCAGCCTCTAGTTTCACAGCCGGCGTCTAACCAACTACGCCACGGAGGCTGTCGAAATATAATGGAATAGAAGATATGCTTAAGAATAATGTGCTCTTTCTTCTATATTAATTCAAAATAATATAAAAAAAAACAAAACAAATCCAAAATTCATATCAAAATTTCCACAGTAATTTCCGTAAATTACTCCAAAAATATACAAAGAAACCCTAATGTATAAAATAATTTGGACCCTTGCAACATGCCGTCTAAACACGTCCGCTTAATAATTTATACGGCGCGGCTATATCAAAGACTTCCGAATTACCCGGCCCGAAATATTTGCAAAGCCGGCCACTTTCTTATACATTACGCGAACCCTATTGTGTTTCAAGGACTAAATGTGGTGCACACTGACGACGTTTTGTCGGTTGATTGTTTTGCCGTTGTGATTAAGTCGAAATGCAAATTATGAATATTTGAGGATGGAAATATTTTATGTTTTCAATGTTTCTGTGAAGTTATACAATTAATTCATTGCTTTTTTATCCGTCTCATTGATGTAAAAATGGCGTTAAATTTATGTTAATAAAGTTGTAAGGATTCGTGGAAAATATTAATAAAATAAATAGCCTTGAGCCTGACCACCAAAGAATTAATTAGTTTTTTTTTTATTTGTATATTCTATATATTTTCTAAATACGTCAATATTAAAAGAAAAATTCAAATAAACTAAATAAAAGAAATAAATAGTAATCATTCTGTAATGAAATATTAAATAACGTAAATAGGGATAGGGACTGCCTCGGTGGCGTAGTTGTACTTCGGTACGGTTACAAAGCTGAGGTCTCGGGTTCGAATCCCGAGTTGGGAAAAGTGATATTGGATTCAATATCAGCCCAGAGGCAGGAATTAGTGCCCGATATGGCGATAGGCTCGCCACCTATGACATTATGGGACGGAACATACAAGGCGAAATGTGGGTGCTCTGGCACCTTTGCTTACCCCTTCTGGGAACACGGCGTGAGTTTATGTATGTATGTATGTAAGTAGGGATATTCAAGACCCCCTATATTAAGACATAATTATGAGCTTTTGAATGTCTTTCTATAGAAAATAAGCTTCATTAGCATAATCTTAAATTACATTTTATTTTCCGTCCTCATTACGCGCGAGGTTTAATAAGGAAATAAATATAATCCTCAGTGACTTAATTTCCAAGAAACAAACGACGCTGATATATATATATATATATATACACTAGCGGCCCGGCCCAGCTTCGCCCGGGTGCATATAGATTTCTCTACAATAATATGCACGTACTAAACACATAAACCTTCCTCTTGAATTACTCTATCTACTAAAAGAACCGCATCAGAATCCGTTGCGTAGTTTTAAAGATTTAAGCGTTTAAAGGGATATAGGGACAGAGAAAGCTACTTTGTTTTATAATATGTAGTGATATAACACACTTAATTAAAAAAAACAGGTAATAAATTCGATATCACGGTTATTGACACTACAGCGAAACATATAATATTTATCAACTTTTGAAAAATATACCTTCTCTAAATAAATCATTATTCACCTTTTTGAATTATTTAAACAAAACAAATTACCTAATGATTATTACTACTACCACTAAGGACACGTATTACTTGAAATATAGGATATAATACTTTATCAAATTTGAAAATCATGCATACTCTAAATTTAAAAAATACTTTTTTTTTTAAATTGAAGACATAAAGCAAAACTTATTCGAATGTTGTCACCAACGCTTAAGACCTACAGTCTATGCAAATCAATGCAGTGCCGGTTTCAAAATCGATGGGGCAAGGAAATAAAAATGAAAAACTGAGAAGGAATTAATGGGTGCCCAGCAATCTCGCTCACAAAATGAAACACGGCAGCAAATCTGTCATCTCGTATCGGTTTTTACGAGGCTTTGGCACCGACCGTGTGCAGCTTAAAATTCTTTGCATTCTAATTGAAATTGCGTTTAATAACTGACTTATGACGAAATGCTTTGAACAACACTATAATAAAAATATGGCTTCTTTCCTGGAAATAAATCTTTATGCCTTAATAAGCGCGATTATGTTTTGATTTCACGTGAAATTTATGTAGAGCTTGGTAAAAGTAATTATCGACTCGATATTTGGAAAAATATTGTATACAAGTTGAAAACAAAATATTTTTTATTTGAAATCACAAGGTCTTTTTAATAGTGAATTAGTAATACCACTGCCGTGTAACGTGTCTTCAGCTAGAAAAAGGAGACGGAAGTACAAACTCCCTCCGAAATATTCACTTTCTTATTTCGACATATATAAATTCACGCCTTTTTCTTAGGTGTAGGCAGAATGTACACTCAGAAGACCCAATTTTCGTTGCGTATTCTTCCTCCCACGATGCTATAGGGGGCGAACCTCTCGCCATATCGTGTACTTACTCCGGGCTGATAATGAATAGAAAATCTAATACTTCTTTACCCCATCTGGGATTCAAACTTGAGCCATAGCTTTGCAATGATACCTACTATAACTGTGCTAACGAGGCAGTTAGTTTCTTCTTTCTGTTTGTTTTATTAATATTTCTTTGCATGGCGAGACGATCATACCGTTCCCCTGATGGTAAGCGATATGACCGCTCATGAACAGTAGCAAAACCAAACAGCACCTTGAATTACTAAGCAATGCTTGGCATTCCACTGCGCTCGCCATCCTGAGACATAAGACGTAAAGTCTAAATATGTCCATTAGTTCCTCTGGCTACTTTCTTCAATCCGAAAAACAGCAATGCATTTACACTGCTGTTTGACGGGAGAAATCGGCATTGCCATTTATTTTACTTAATTTTTTACTCTATATGTCTCTACACCTCCGAGGTTACCCACAACTGTTCAGTCATTCAACATCAAAGCAACTTTAAATCTTTAAGTTGTAAGTGTGCGCAACATCGCAACTTCAATAACTTCATAAAATAAATCCCGGTTCGACGACCCTTTTTGGAAGCAGGTCGATCTATCACCGTCCAACATTACCATTTTACGATAAACAACTAGTAACAAATGTTCTTTGTGAGTGGAGGTGGCGGGCTCGCTTAGTGTATTAAATCACGCCATGCTGGCTTTAATGTGACCAAGTAATCGTAAAGGTACTTTCACTGGTTTGATGGTTTTCATGGGGTATTTTTGGCATAAAAGATTTGGCACAGATTGTGAAGATGGGCAACGATTTTCATAGTTGAATTAAGTATTTTCTATTTTGTAAGCTAATTTCGGTCGTAAAAAGGGTTTATTATAAATATTTTTATTTGTGCACTGTTGTGTTTTGTGTTTGTTGCAGATTTACTACTGGACATATTGAGGCTTAAAATCGGGGTCTCAAGATGGCGAGCGCAGTGGAATGCCAAGTATTGCTTTGTAATTCTTGGTGTTTGGTTTTACTACTGTTCATGAGCCGGTCGTATCGCTTACTATCGATATAGATGAAGGGCATGCTCGTACCACCATTTATAGCAATAAAAAAAGTTGGAATCGGAGTTGTAAGCAACACGTAATCTAATAATATTATTTAATATCCATAGAAGGCGTTTCGATTTTATATTCTCCTCGGTATAAAGTAAGCTTAGCAACCAGTTCTCCTGGGAGTGAAGTCTCTGAACACCCACACTTAAGTCAATGGTTTGTTGCCGACCTTTAAGAAATGAGCACATAATTCCAAAAGGATCTCAAAGTCGTATCAAGCAAACACTGCGGATTTAACTTTACTGTATTTCAAATTAAGTAACTTTCAGTAACCTTTATGTGTTCTGAGGCGTGGGATAGATTCGTAAACAGAACTATTTTGTATGATAAAGTAATGAAATACTAATCTTTAACATTTCTGTAGTAAAAACATGCTACGTAAAAAGCTACGAGTATTTGCTACGTGAATGCGAGCTACGAGCGTAGCATCGTAGCACTTTTACGAATTGATCCCATATGTGAAATTTCTTATTTCGTCGTGGATGCGTTCGCGAAATGTCATAGCCAATGATTTGTCATACACTCTGCGATTATTACAGACAAACAGCCGCTGCCAATAAACAATCCCAATCCAAAATTTGCCGTTTTAGATTGACAGCTCAATCTTTTTTCTGATACTATATTGCCAATAATCAATCTCGGTAGTGAAAAAACTATGGCAACATGACAAGAGACCAATCGAAAAGTGGAAAACAATCCAGATTGACTTCAATCTAATTTTTTCGATTGATTATTGGCATCGGCCGATAGTATTGTCACAGGTGACTATAGTTTAAAATAGTTCAAATTTAGCATCTCACACTCTACTTATTAAAACTAATATTAAAAAAAGAAAAGAATTGATTGCTTGTTTGTATTGAATAGGCATTGAAACTACTGAACCGATTTGAAAAATTCTTTCAGCATTAGAATCGTACATTATGCCTGATTGGGTGATAGAATATTTTTAAATGAATGTATCTGCACCCGGGCCACGCCTCTAGTGATATCTAGTTTTAGTAAAGCAACCCAAATCCCCAACAAAAATCCCCATTTCTCTCGTGAAACAGCAGTGTAAATGTATTGTTGTGTTTGGGATTGAAGGATATTGTAGCCAGACTAATTTCTGGACATATTGAGACTTAACATCTTATGTTTTAAGATGGCGAGCGCAGTGGAATGCCAAGCATTTCTTTGTAATTCAAGTTGTTGTTTGGTTTTGCTACTGTTTATGAGCAGTTGTATCGCTTACCATCAGGCGAACGGCTTGCTCATCGCCATTCATTTCAATAAAAAAACAGAAATCACTATACCATATATAAAGACGTAAAACAATGAATACGTTTGTCCATACTGTCGAACAATATGTAAGCAATCTGTCAACCACGTCGGAAACATTTAAAATCGGCGAGTGCGCGTGGCGTGTGTATTGTAAACTAGCTCTTATGTAATCCATCAGTGTTGACGGAAACTTTTAAAACTCTTAACTCTTTCTTGTACAGGGTGTTGCACTTTTGATATTTATTTTAGAAATATCGATTTTATACAGTATGATTGATGTTCGATTCATAGAGCAGGTGTGCTTTTTTTGCTTTAAATTGTTTGACCTTGGCTCAATATTTTCTTAAATCATAAATTATTTATTTCACATTTCCAGTAGGTACTCTGGCTACAATGGCCTTGAAACCAGAACACAATAGTGTATTTACACTGATTTTTGTGATATACAATGCAATGCGTTTATTGATAGGACTAACGTGTTGAATTGTGTAATCCAATACATGCATGTACTAGCGGTTCGTATTATATAATATTGTAACCACTCTCAATCGTACTCTCGATTGTAGAGTAGGCCCGTGCCCTGCAGTGGGACGTATATGGGCTGATACAATGATAAAAAAAGCCCTATAGGGCCAACGTGATTAGCGGTTCGGTCCGGCTCTGCCCAAAATAATCAATTCCGACTAAATATTATTTTTAACTCCCGTAAATAATAATCTCCCTAAAAAGTATCCTATGTTATTTCTAACACCTTGTAAAATATGTGTACAAATTTTCATGATGATCGGTTTAGTAGTTTTTGCGTGAAAGCACAACAAACAAAACATTTCAACTTTAGCCAGGTCGTCCATCCACCTTACTTATTCACATTTATAATATTAGTATGATTTTTTTGTCATGAATGGCGAAACGAGCACGCCTTTCACCTGATGGTAAGCGATACGACCGCTCATGAACAGCAGCAAAACCAAACAACACCTTGAATTACAAAGCAATGCTTGGCATTCCATTCCGCTCGCCATCCTGAGACATAAGATGCAAGGTCTCAATATGTCCAGCAGTTACTTTGGCTACAATCTCCTTCAATCCGAAACACAAAAGTGAATTTAAACTGCTGTTTGACGGTAGAAATAGGCAATGCGGTGGTACCTACCCAGGCGGCTTCTCACATATGAGAGACCCACCACCAGTAGATGTTTATTATGAGATTAACATAATGTTTTTGTGCAGGGCATCAGACAGGTCTCCGTTCGACGGCTCGTGCTGCTCGGGCTACCGGCCGGTGGACTCCGCCAGCCTCACCACGCCGGACGATGATGAACTGGACCCGGTAATGCAATATTTATATCTTAATTGACCAACTTCAAAAGAGGAGGTAATCAATTCGACTGCTTTTTTTAGTGCACACAGTTACACACACAGTTTATAGTTTTTATTTGTTTCTGCATCTCTTTAGTCTTTGCCAGTAGGAGACTGTCCCGCCCTCACACCCACCACTGTAACTCCTGTGAGCCAGGATCAACAGTGGCACGCAAAGTAATGACACCGAGCATTGAAGCTCGGCGAGTCTCCGGGAATGTCTAACTTGTCTTTAACCCGCAACGAAATTAATCAGAAAGTTAAATTAATAGGAGGAGTTGGAAATAAATTATTGTCCACTTCCCTCCGTGCAAAGCGGGTGACAAAACATTGAACTGAAGAGGTAAATAACCTCGCAAAAAGACTTTCACAGCCGGAGAAGCCAGCTGTGAAGCACCACGGATCAAATTATTATTACATTTAAATGGGACCTATTATGTGAACTGTTATGCTTGATTCCAGTAATAGGTATGGCAAAAACGCCGGAAAGCACGGAAGTTCTTTCTAGTCTCTACAAGGTCCATGTAGTATACAACTCCAGATGATATTTGCATACTATCTAGCATGATTTTACGCTCATTATGCCAAAGACTACACTCCCAAAGTATATGATGCGCGGACTGCTCATACTCGCAATTAGGTGTTGAACATGAACACGCAGGCGACGCAACAAGCTTAAAAGAGTATAGTTTAGACTTAAAGTTACCATGGCCCGTGAGAAATTGTGATACGCAATAATCGACATCTAGCCACGTCTTTGTTAAACGACCACGTACGCAAGGAAAAAATTGGTATAGATGCCGGCCCTTCAAAGATACCTCCCATCTATTTTGCCATTCATCTAATAGTTCGCTATATACCACTGAAACCGGTTTAAATAATCTGTCAACTTTTAAAAGTTCACGTGCGGTGAAAAAACTTTTATCCATATTCTCTCTATTAGAGTAATACATCGCGGCGCGACGTTGCACCTCCAGGTCGACTGGAAGTACACCCGCTAGGACAGGCAAAGCTTCGGTACTAACAGTTCTATATGCCTTGCACAAGAATATCAACGCCAAACGTTGGCTCTGGAGCAGTTTTCTTCGCACAGCACCGATAGTAGCCCTATCAGCCCATACGGGAGATCCATAACAGATACATCCTAAGTAAGTTGCTCCGTAGATGATTTTCAGTATATTGAAAGATAACCCCCACGTTGATTTTGATATTCTTGTCAAAGCAAAAAAGTTCCTTTTCGACTTTTCCCCGACGTTCTTAATATGTTCAAGAAAGGAAAAATTCCTTTCTAAAATTAAACCAAGATAACAAACCGATTCCTTTTTTTTAACATTGATATTATTAAATTTAATTCGCGGCTGTGATTTTAAATTTCCTTTCAGAAGTAATTGGAAAGTTTTTTGTGGTGCAAAGGTTAAGCGATTTCGATGGCCCCAGTCACATATTAGTTTTAAACACGCGTCCGACATAATTTCTAATCCCGATCTACTATTTGACTCTATAAGCAAAAGGCCGTCGTCCGCATATCCGGTCAAAGAACACCCTGACGGCAAGGGAATTGCAAGAAAATCGTCGAACCCTAAATTCCACAAATAAGGACCTAAAACGGAACCTTGTGGACAGCCCATCGTAAGTGGTTTCGACACAGCATAGTGTCCAAGTTTAAGTTTTGTTGTTCCGTGCGAGAAATACGAGTAAATAAGTGAATATATATTTTTAAAGCAACCTCGTAATTTCAACTTAAGAAGCAGCATCGGCCACCAAGCGTTGTCGAAAGCACCGGATATGTCCAGGAAAATACCGAGTACATATTTGCGCGCCGATGTACTTACAGCTCTTCTAACCGATATTGCCGCGTCGATAGTTGACCTACCCGTTGTAAATCCGAACTGTTTTTCATGAAACTTTGGTCCACCCGGTAGCAATCGAGGGACGATAAGACGTTCTAAAAGTTTACCTAGAGACGGTAAGAGTGTAATAGGTCTATACGACTTAGGATCATGTGGAGATTTATCGCCACCCTTGGGTATTATACGAATGAAACCGGTACGCCATACCCGCGGAAAAACCCCTTCAGCAATACATCTGTTATAAACAGTGAGTAATGCATCGCCGGCCGATTTACACGCTTCTTTGATCATTTTATTAGTTATTTTATCGTCACCGGAAGCCTTGTTTAGGGGCAAAGCTCGTACAATTTCGCTAAATTCATCAAACGACGCGAGATTTGAATCGGAGGAGTTCGGTACCTCCAAGGCCCACATCCTAATCTGCTTATGGTATTCTAGTCTTTGCCAGTAGTGAGGCCAGGGTGGAAATAGAAACAAAAGATGTACTGAGTCTCATTGTGACTGTATTAGACTGTTAATTCACTGTACAAATGATGCATTATTATTAATCTGATACGTGCCTAAATGCTAAATCATTTGACATTGACATTTTGCTAAATCGGATCAAACATTATCTGTTACCGTGCGTGCGTGAAGTTATGTGCTGGCACAAGTCATAGGAAGTTGACTTGCAAGTAGCTTTGCCATGTGGTTAAGGGGTGCAAGAATTCCGCTACGGTATCGCCTGCTCCTCGCCCGCCTACAAGGTGGACGGACGATCTGACTAAGGTCGCAGGAAGTCGCTGGATGCAGGCCGCTTCCAACAGGTCATTGTGGAGATCATTGGGGGAGGCTTATGTTCAGCAGTGGACTTCCTGTGGCTGATATGATGATATGATGATGATCGCCTGCTCCTCGTAAGAGACGACTTAAAGGGTCTATCGGGATCGTTTAGTAAAATGCGGGGGTAACATGCCCTCACCTATATCGACTCCGACTGACTTTTCCTTAGGGGTTAAACCGGCATTAGGACTTTTTTGTAACTTGTGAATTCGATGGTTGTTTCTTACGCCAATGTTACACATTGTAATAAAATTATTATATACGGACTTTATCTCGGATTTGGTTTAATTTTTACATTTTGTTCTCTTCCCGACGTTTCCATTACTTTACAGCTTTTGTGGTTACGTGGCGGACTAAAGTATTAGTCATCCGCTCAGAGACTTGCAATTTATCTTAGTTAAAAAATGTAAAAATTAAACCTAACCCGCGACAAAATCCGTAAATACTAGTTCTATTCAATATTTTCTAAAATATGAAATAAAAATGGAAAGGTCACTAAACTAAGATATATAGAATGTATATAAAGTGCATCGGTACAAGTGATCGGCCAGTGCGGGCGGCGGCTTAGCGACTTATCTACAGCGGAACTGAGCGGGATGGACACTAGGGCTGTATGAGTGTCGACGATGTTTGTTTGCAAGTGTATGTAATATAACTTTTACATGATATAAAATTAAGTAAATAAATATGTAGTCTAACTTTATAAAATTTAACTTTTCGACATTTGTTATTACAGACAATATACGCCAATTTAAGCTGTGAAATTTAGGAGAATTTCGCTGATAGGCCAATATTTATTTTTCGCTAAAATATACTTGATAATATATAAATCATAAATAATATTCTCTAATTGATTAATCAATTTGCATACAATAAAAGAATATTTAATTAATATTTTTATGAAACATAAAAGTTAAGAATAAAATACTTTTTTACAGATGACTTACTGTTTGACATGTATCGATATTTTCTATGAATATCGATGAACAGTAGGTACTTCAGAACCAAGAATCTTATACCCAAATGGAGATTGCATTCCGTATATAAAAGTGAAGCACAAAAATTTGACCTCGAATGACGTTGCGACTGATTGCTATCCTTTTCTTTCGAGTGACAATGTATGAAAATGACTTTTTGTTCATTCATGTATGAAAATGACTTTTTGTTCATTCATTGTCACTCGAAAGAAAAGGATAGCAATCAGTCGCAACGTCATTCGAGGTCAAATTTTTGTGCTTCACTTTTATATACGGAATGCAATCTCCATTTGGGTATAAGCTTCTTGTTCAGAACAGTCATTGTATTGAAATATTTGTTATCACTATCGATATGAATACCAGCTCGCGTCGCGCATCCCTACTCTATTGATAGAGACTTCGATAGTGGCTTTGAAATTGCATTTAGTGTGTAAATGGAGCTTTATTGAAAAAGAGCCTTGTAACTACTCTATATGGACATTGGACAGAAGTCATATGAATGAAATCGTAAAAGCTATGTAGATTTGTGGCCGTTTTTTATACAATATCTATTTTTAACTAGAGATTTCATTATAGTACAGGTTCCCCAGAACAAATTTCATAATTGATTACTAACAAGTTGATTTTTCGTGAGTAGCTTCCTTTCGACTAGACGCCCAACTTTTTCCTTACAGTAACTTTGGGAAATGGTAGCTTAGTAGGGTAGCAAGGATAAAACATGTCGATTTGACGAATTTTTAAAATTTATTAGTAACCGAATTTTTCTTTGTTAATTATCGAGATAATTATCTAAATAACGTGAAAAACTATTTGTCCTACAAAATATAAGGTTTTATCACAACAGTCCCCCCTCTCCAACATGTATCATAAACAAGGTCATGGAAAATAATTACTAACCAGCTGATTTTTTTTTTATTGGTTAACTAATATTTGTATAGTTTACTACCCACAATGTCCTACAAATTGTGTGGTATGTCATCTTGGTCCTACGCTCAAAAGTTGTCAATACCGCAAGACTTTTTTTTTTATTAGTAACTGTAGGACAAATATATCACGTGATAGGTTAATATATTTTTCATCCAAATAAAACAATGTCCTACAAAAATAAAGGTATGTTATATTAGTCCTACAAAATTTGTAATTTTTGAGTATACAAAATAAAATGAAATATTCATTTATACTTACACTAGTACTCGTACACAACGACTTCGCTTATAATGACTAATCGGTTTTAACGACGATAATGTTTACTCAAGTTAGGTTTCATAGTATCATCATCATCATCATCATATCAGCCACAGGAAGTCCACTGCTGAACATAGGCCTCCCCCAATGATCTCCACAATGACCTGTTGGAAGCGGCCTGCATCCAGCGACTTCCTGCGACCTTAGTCAGATCGTCCGTCCACCTTGTGGGCGGGCGTCCGACACTTCGCTTGCCTGTACGTGGCCTCCACTCGAGAACCTTTCGGCCCCAACGGCCATCGGTTCTACGAGCTATGTGCCCGGCCCATTGCCACTTCAACTTGCCAATCCTATGGGCTATGTCGGTAACCTTGGTTCTCCTACGGATCTCCTCATTTCTGATTCGATCTCGTAGGGAAACACCGAGCATAGCCCGCTCCATGGCTCGTTGAGTGACTTTGAGCCTTTTAATGAGGCCCACAGTGAGAGGCCACGTCTCGGTGCCGTATGTCATCACTGGTAACACACAACTATCGAAGACTTTCGATTTTAAGCACTGAGGTATTTTGGACGAGAAGACGTCGCGAAGTTTCCCGAACGCTGCCCAACCGAGTTGGATTCGCCGATTGACCTCTCTCTCGAAGTTGGACCTGCCTAACCGGACCACTTGTCCTAAATAGACATATTCGTCTACAACTTCGAGAGTCGAGCCCCCAACTCCAATGGGGGTGGGCACAACATGGATATTCGACATGATCTTCGTTTTATCCATGTTCATTTTAAGACCCACCTGTTGGGAAACTCGATCAAGGTCTTCGAGCATAGTGCTAAGGTCTTCCAGCGATTCTGCCAAGACTACAATATCGTCGGCAAATCGAAGGTGAGTAATATACTCGCCGTTGATGTTGATGCCGAATCCTTTCCACTGCAAGAGCTTGAAGGCATTTTCCAGCGCGGCAGTGAACAGTTTCGGAGATATGACATCTCCCTGTCTCACGCCTCTCTGTAGTGGAATAGCCTTCGTGCTCTGATCCTGTACTCGGACCGACATGGTGGCGTTGTTGTATATACACCTCAACACTTCGATGTACCGATAGTCTATGTGGCACCGCTGAAGAGACTGTAGCACAGCCCAGGTCTCGATCGAATCAAAGGCTTTCTCATAGTCCACAAACGCTAAACAAAGCGGCAAGTTATACTCCTCGGTTTTTTGTATAACTTGCCGAAGCGTATGGATGTGGTCTATGGTACTAAAGCCTTTTCGGAAACCGGCTTGTTCGGGAGGCTGGAAGTCATCAAACCTGCGTTCGAGACGATTTGTGATGACCCTTGAAAACAACTTATAGACATGGCTCAGGAGCGAGATGGGCCTGTAGTTCTTCAGCAAAGTGTTATCACCTTTTTTGAAGAACAGTACCACCACGCTCCTGCTCCATGCCTCCGGCGTTGAGCCCTCGAGGAGAACGGAATTAAAGAGCCTCTGAAGGACTTTCAGTACCGGCGTTCCGCCCGCTTTCAGAAGCTCTGAAGTGATTCCGTCTTCACCCGGCGCCTTGTTGTTTTTAAGTTGTTTGAGGGCCATCTCAATCTCAAACAGGCTGATGTCCGGGATATCATCGCTAAAGTGTCGGATTAACTCGGCTCTCGGGTCTTCGGCCGAGCTAACAGTAGGTTCGGCAACCGAGGTGTAAAGCTGTCCGTAGAACCTCTCGATCTCTCTTAATACCTCTGCCCTAGTCGATACCACGCGGCCATCATCCGTTTTCAGCCTAGACAACTGGCTTTGCCCAATAGACAAGTCTCTTGCAAACACTTTGGAGCCTCCGTTCCGCTCAATTGTCTCCTTAATGCTCACAATATTGTGAGCACGGACATCGTGTCGCAAGGACTTCCAGATCCGTCTATTGAGCCGCCGATATGCTTCGGCGTCAACGGATGACTGCAGCGTCAAAGATCGACGTTCGGCCATGAGGTCAAGAGTCTGGATCGAGAGTTTTTGTGGTCTATCTCTACGGCGAGGTCTAAAATACTTAGATCCCACCGTATGGACAGCTTCTACCAAACCGCTGTTTAACTCGTCCACTGCAAGGTTTTCTTTTAGACAATCAAAGCGATTTGTCAACTCGAGTTGAAAGCTCTCGGGGTTTTGGATATGGGCGCGAGTAGGTCGGAGTGTAGACTTCATCAAGCGGCGCCTTTCTAATTGGACGTTGATATTCAATGTGCCCCTAACCATTCGGTGATCACTACCGGTTTTCACCCTGTTGATCACAGAGACATCACTGAACATCCGTCTATTCGTCGTCAAGATGAAGTCTATCTCATTTCTCGTAGAACCGTCAGGGCTCAACCAGGTCCATTTCCTGTGAGGCGGCTTCTGGAAAAAAGAGTTCATCGCGAAGAGTCCCTCTTTTTCCAGAAAGTCGGCCAGCCTCTGACCCCTGAGGTTCCGTTGCCCATGTCCAAATTGCCCCACTTTCAACTCTGCATCGCTTCTCTTGCCCAACTTTGCGTTGAAGTCCCCCATAACAACATTGAAGTAGGTTTTGGAAGTATGTATGGCCCGACTTATGTCCTCATACATTTCCTCTACTTCTTCATCTGGGTGTGTCGAGGTCGGCGCGTATACCTGTATGACCTTCAACGAATATCTTTTAGATATTCTGAGTATAAGGTATACTACCCTGCTCGACACACTTTCGATGGATACGATGTTGTTGATGAGAGACCTGTGGACGAGAAATCCGACACCTCCTCGGGACTGTTGGTCGTCCCCCCGGTAGAAGAGCAGGTTACCAGACTTCAGGGTTATCGTATCCTCCCCGATTCTTCGGACTTCCGATAACCCCAGAATATCCCAGTGTAACCCGCTCAATTCTTCTTCCAGTTCGACAATCTTCTCGTCTGTCCTCAAAGTGCGTATGTTGTGTGTTACCAGGGCCAGTCGTCGTCGGGGGTGGTAGCCGGGGCCAACCCGGGGATTCTTAGCACCCCCTGCCCCACCGTAACCATGGCTGCTACCATCGCCAGGAATAGTGGGGCTGCCGGGGACTGGGGGCCTGGTCAATTTTTGTGTTGCCATTTGAGGGGTATTTGCCAATACTCGCCACGCTTGGCAGGCGGGTTGGCGAGCGCAGGAGGGGACTCGCGCTGACGACGCTGCTGCCCATCATCAGCGGGGGAAAGGAAATAGGGTTTGTGAGTAGAGGATATAATGGGAAAGGAGAGTATGACCTGTAGGAGTGGATACTGCAGTCATGGAAGGGAATGTTTGTAGTGACTGCAGTAGCTCGGGGGGCCGAGGTCGCGTACTCGTAGCACCTATTCTAGGACAGGCCATAACCACTAGATAGGAGCACCCCTGACCCAACCAACCCAACCCCATAGTATGGTACTGAGAAAATATCACCGTTTAGTGCGACCCCGGTTTAAGCGACCAACTGCTTATAGCGACCAATAATTACGTCTAGTTAAACCACAGAATACTAACAGAAGTCAACCTTGTGTATGTACTTCACTTTTGTTGCCATACTACGCTCGGCGTTCGCACAAAAGTTGAAACTCGCTCTCGCAGTGGTCTCGACTGGTTTGGAATATCATGTCGGTGAACGCTGTCTATGTGGGCGTTGATTAAGCGCGCTTTATATGAAACTTGACTTCTGTTAGTTTAGTATTCTGTGGTTAAAACGACGCGCAATGTTTTGTTTGCACAACCTATGCACCAATACCTCGGTGCCCCAAAGTTACCCCGCCCCGCGCGCTTCACCTCTCCTTATTAGTGCGTGAATCCATGCTTAGTGTTTGTCACTAAATTCTAAAAGGTCGACAAAATAGTTATTTCGGTAAAATACCTATTTCCAGCTCCGGTGCGAAACGCATCTAAATATATACCGGGTATATCAAGGGTGCTACTGAATACGAAGCCGGATGGTAGTTTAAGTGACTACAAAAACAATGTAACTGTGCGTTGGCCGTCTGTATTTTTAGTCGTCTGTGGTCCACAGTAAACCATGCTGTGCGGATGCGTTTGTGAGCAAGGAAAGCAGTGTGCCTTAGCTACAATAGCAAAATATACAAAATATTTTTTTTTAATTTCATGAATTTCAACTTTGTAACTGGAGGACTGGAATAACGTACCACGCAATTTGTAGGCCAGTGTGGGTGGTAAACTATGCAAATGTTAGCTAAACAATAAAAAAAAAATCAGCTGGTTAGTAATTATTTTTCATGACCTGATTTATCATACATGTTGGAGAGGGGGGACTGTTGTGATAAAACCTTATATTTTGTAGGACAAATATTTTTTTACGTTAATTAGATTATTACCTCGATAATTAACAAAAAAATAATCGGTTAGTAATAATTTTTTTTAATTCGTCAAGTCAACATATTTCATCCCTATTATCTTAGTTATAAACCACAATCGAGAATTTTCGTATAAGAATTACTTGGGCGTCTCATTGAGATGAAGCTATTCTCGAAAATTCAACTTGATAGTAATTATTTTTACATTATGTATTAGTACTACATCTTTTGAGCGTAGGACCAAGATGACATACCACACAATTTGTAGGACATTGTGGGTAGTAAACTATACAAATATTAGTTAACCAATAAAAAAAAAATCAGCTGGTTAGTAATTATTTTCCATGACCTTGTTTATGATACATGTTGGAGAGGGGGGACTGTTGTGATAAAACCTTATATTTTGTAGGACAAATAGTTTTTCACGTTATTTAGATAATTATCTCGATAATTAACAAAGAAAAATTCGGTTACTAATAAATTTTAAAAATTCGTCAAATCGACATGTTTTATCCTTGCTACCCTACTAAGCTACCATTTCCCAAAGTTACTGTAAGGAAAAAGTTGGGCGTCTAGTCGAAAGGAAGCTACTCACGAAAAATCAACTTGTTAGTAATCAATTATGAAATTTGTTCTGGGGAACCTGTACTATTAGACATTTTGATGCATTTTATGTTAAAGTTAACAAACATAGATACATATAGATATGGTTCATATATTTGGGTTTGATTCCCGCACCGAGAGAAATGTTTGTACGGCCCACAAATATTTCTTTCGGATCTGGATGTTTGTGAGACCGAAATGTCTCTCTCAGTTCCTGATACCCACGACACAAAACTCGATCTTAGTGTGGAGTCAGTACTGTGTGTCATTGGGTGTTATTTATTTTTTTGGGTACTAATAAATGAACGTTTTCCACAGATACCAAAGTACCGGGTGGTACTTCTAGGCGATGCTGGCGTCGGAAAGACCGCCCTTGTCTCCCAGTTCATGACATCTGAGTACATGAACACATACGATGCTAGCTTGGGTAAGTTTTTACAAATTATTGATCTTTTTCATAATTTAACATACATTACTGGTCATGTTAGATATTGTTGGTCTTGTCATGTGCGTAGCGTGGCATGGAATGCGTCCTATTAAGAATGATTAGTTAATAGTGGAATGCTGTTATTTAAGGTATGCTAAGTTCGATTTTCATTTTTTAGCAAAGAATAATATATTATAAAATGTACTTTGCTTTTGCTAGTATATTCAAAAAATATGAATCGACCTTAGCTTTACGTGAACCTGAATTTGTTTCTTATGATCATACTGTTTGTTAGTGTTTTAATGGAATGTTAATACTACTCATTTGACCTTATCTTGTTATTTTTCCTAGTTTATTAGTTATGTTATGACGTCACTTGTTGACAGAATGTAATTTTATGAAGTGTTTGTCAGTTATAAAAAATTTAAATAATAATTATTAGCTATAAAGCGGTAAAACTATTCATCCATATTTCACTAGTATTGTCACTTAGTAAACAAATATACTCAACACACAAATATTCCTGATACAAAATGCACGAGAGTGTTGACAGTCGAATCTACCCTGTTAGTTTTTGATCGATTTAGATCAAAATATAACACTTAACACTTAATTTATCTAGACTACTCACTACTTAATAAGCATTTTATCATCACCTAGACTTACTATTATTCCCGAGCGGTACATTTTTTAGTATTATTTCAATGAACGGTGAGAGCATTCTATTCACCCGATGGTAAGCGATATAAACGCATATGGATAGTAGAAAACCCAAACCACACTATGAATTACAAAGCAATGCTAGGCCACTGCATTCGCCATAATGAGACATAAGATGTTAAGTCTCAATATGTCCAGTAGTTACTTTGGCTACAATGTCCTTCAAACCGGAACACAATAGAGCATTTGCACTGCAAAATAGTCATTGCGATGGTACCTACTCAGGCGGCCTATCACATATGAGAGACCTACCACCAGTTATAGGTCAGGAATGCCTCGCTTCGCTGTTTCCTGAGCGCTGTGAGCTGTCCTTCTTGAAATAAAACTTAAAGAGAGTATTCACTTCATCGCAGCGGCTCGGCTCTGAGTAGCGATTGGATACCATCAGGCGGGCGACTAGCTCTTCTGCCTATAACTGCAATAAAAAATGAGCGATGACTTGGGTCCTATATAGCTCCGATAAAGCAGTAACAGCACTATCAATAAACATTTATGATTTCGTTAAAGGATGAAAGTGGGTCGCGGCGGGTCGCATGAGTTATGAAACTACCCTCAATATAAATGCTATAAAGATGTGAACTCGTAAACGTCGTGTGATCTAATCGCGGGACATTGCTATTACTTATGTACATGTCACTCTAAAGGCATTTTCTTGGGACTTTTAGTGATGGTTTGGTAAGTCTGCTATGTCTTTTAGCAATGGTCTTTCCAGCTTCTAAGTTGCCTAGTCACTACATAGTATAAGAGTCGCTTTCTCTGACCCTATGTCCCTTTGTATGCTTAAATCTTTAAAACTACGCAATGGATTTTTATGCATTTTTTAATAGATAGAGTGATTCAAAAGGAAGGTTTATGTGTATAATACGTGCATATTATTGTAGAAAAATGTATATTCACCCGGGTGAAGCTGTCGCTAGTAGATTATATAATCTATGAAAAATACCTATTCAAAAATAACTTCTAATTTTTGCTTAAGTTTTCTTTGTTATGTTGGTGACTTATTTTCGTTTGTTTGAGAATAAATTACATAAACTAAAAAAAAAAACTTATTGAAAAGTCTAAGTAGTACCTTGGGTTCGAACCAAACATCCAATTAATAAAATAAAATAATATGATTCGTTAAATACTAATCCAATTAAATATGACTTATGTTAGCCTTCAAAAGTTATAGCCCTCTTAAAAGTACGTATACACTTCGAAATAACGAGGTTCTTATACTACAAGAGCTCTTGAAAACAATCGCTACGTACTTCGATCAAATATACACTAGATTATAAGCAACGGCCTAAAAAACGGCAAGAGAAGTGGGAGCACAAATAAACGTGTGGTCTTATTTGATTTAAGTATGGTCCAAAAACATAATAAATCTGGGGGCGCGGCCGAGCCCCCGTCCAAGTCGAGCTATAGGCCGTAACATTCTTTTCTCGAAGCAATTCAGACCATTTTCAACCCCCTATAACTTCGTTGTGGCTAAAGCATAAAGCCTGAATTTTCAGTTACTAAGCAGGCATTGTGTAAACACGGTATATTTAAAATTTCATTCAATTTGAACCAGTAGTTTAAGAATTGTAACTAGTCAAACTTTCTTAATTTTGTCACTCACTGACTGACTGACCGATCATCAAAAGTCTAAGGCACTTCTAGCAGACATAGAACCTTCAAATTTAGAATATAATTAGTGTTTAGTGTCTAAAGTAAGGGAAAATTCAAACATTTCATAATTTGTGTCTAGTTTTCTAGATAGACCAACTGTCAACTAGTAGTTGACATGACGTGGCGCCTTTGGATGCATTAGAAATCCGTTAAATATGGCCATTTCGGTCGCACTAAGGGCAATTTGTATTACTATTTTAACCTTGACGGGCATGAGCGGCGGTGCGGATAACTTTGTAATCCCATATAAATGTATAGGATTACAAAGTTACATTTGCAGTTAATGAATCATTGTACCCGTATATAATGGAATAATAGTTGTAGATAGATATCTATATATATGAGGCATAACAGGAGGGGATATAGAGAAGGAAATGGTGTATTCAGCATGTCACATGCCCTTGCAAATAAATAGACTAAATAGCTCGAAAATATCAATTACAATGAAAGAAAGAACATTAATAATCAAATCCGCTATATTTGTGATAAATTGATGCCTACAAAAATAAGAAAAATCCATAAGACAGAGGCTTTAAGAAAAATCGTTAGTGATATTCTAGAAGTAAGAAGTACCGAAAAGGAAAAAAGGAGGACTCTACAAAAAGACGTGAGATCCCATCAAAAACATCCTGTAAAAAAATTCCAAGTCTCGCAGCTCAGGTTTTCTACCGCAAAAAGTTGTCAGATGCATGTAATACCAAGTCGATTAATTTATTTAGTCCTTAAGGGACCTTCTATATAAAGTTATTAAGTTAGTTATTACCATATCATTATCAATCTTAAAAATTCTTTACGATTTAAATAAATAAATCGACTTGGCCAGCAGCATTATGTATAAATTGTACGATACATTATGTTTTCATGCGATGGCCAAGTCGATCCATTTATTTAAATCGTAAAGAATTTTTAAGATTGATATGGTAATAACTAACTTAATAACTTTATATAGAAGGTCCCTTAAGGACTAAATAAATTAATCGACTTGGTATTACATGCATCTGACAACTTTTTGCGGTAGAAAACCTGAGCTGCGAGACTTGGAATTTTTTTACAGGATGTTTTTGATGGGATCTTTATTTAAAGGAATAAGGTTCATTGCCACCTGAAGTTAATTATAATTTAATACTATTTGCTTCATCACGTAGTTCGAAATTCAAATGTACAAGTATAAACAACCTCGGCCACTTTTGGCGTGTGATTTTGTTCCGGAACCTGTATCTAGTATATATTTGATCATCGTTCCCATATTATTCGATGAAATCACCATTTGATCGAAAGCTATGTCGTTGCTATCTTGTTCGATGAGATGAACAATATTTTTATGCGATTCCAACATCACCTACAAGTTAAACATTTTTTTTAGATAGATAGATAGATAACACTTTATTGTTCACCACATATTACATACAAGTAAACAGTTTACATCTTTTGAAATAGTGTAACAACTGGCGGTCTTATCGCTATTAGCGATCTCTTCCGGACAACCAAACGTACGATGGATCATCCGTTATATAAGATTTTGATTTTATTGCAATGAATGGCGAGATTAGCATGACATTCTCCTGATGGTAAGCGATACGCCCGCTCTTGGACAGTAATAAAAGCAAACAATGCCATGAATCACAAAGCAATGCTTGGGATTCCACTGCGCTCGCCATTCCAAGACAGACTATGTTAAATCTCAATATGACCAGTAGTTATTCTGGCTACAATGTCCTTCAAGCCGGTTCACAACATCTAAAACTAGTAGATGAAAAAAAAAGTTTGACGAAAATATTATAAAATAATATTAATACACGTTCGAATTTTGACGTAAAAGCTGAACAGATTTTGTGATTTAATATCGTATAGACTGTTTCCAATTATTTTGAACAAAATTAATTACGAAATATCTTACATTTCATTAATTATGAAGTTATTTGATCGAGCCGGCGACCGGTGAACTCAGTTTTCCGGCTACTCACCGGGCGTAACGTGCATTTTGTTGTATTAAACTTTATAAACAGAATATACGTTGTACGGTACTGTTAACTCGAATATTTTCCTTCACCATTATATTTATTTATTATTACACTATATTGTACATGAAAGAAGTGAAAAATACACAAACAAAAAACACAACCTATATGTGTAGTACAATTGCCGGTCTTATCGCTTTTGGCGATATTTTCCAAATAAATTGTTACAATATTTTTCAACTATGCTAATGGCTGCAACGTCCGCCCGAGTCCTGTAAACTATTCATTAGCCGGCGTCCGACGCACAATGCCCGTGTAATTGCCTTGTCCAGCCGATGTGTGCCGTTGTGGTGACCACAAACACTTTTAATGCAGGACATTTAAATTCTCGCTTTGTTGAGATTGTTTTAATACGGTTTAAACTTCATAAAGCTCTATATTGAGATGAGTTGGGAGTTTTATGTTCTGGATTAATAGGATTTTTATGGTTCGGTCTCATATGGATATTGTTTGTATGGAGAATTGTAAGGTATAGAATTCTTCATAAAATATTTAGTCGTATGGTCCAACACACTGGCCTGGGTAAATAATATTATTGACCTTTTATCGGTTATTATAAAACGGCATTTTTATTTTTTGTATGAGAAAAACCTCCAAAATACCTGCAACATGGTGTTATTAACTTCATAATGTCATCGCGCGGTGGTCAATTACACGTTCGTTTGCTGGCACGCGCAGACCAACGTGACGTCACAATACTCATGACAAGCTGTGCTAATATTGTAAAGCTGAAGAGTTTGTTTGTACGCGATGATCTCTAAAATTATTTTATTGATTCATTGCCTGCTTATTGTGGATGGCTATAGGCTATATACCATCACGCTGCGATCAATAAGAACTTAGTAACAATGAAACATTATGGAAAAAATATTTTATTGAATACGTAGGCAAACAAGCAAACAGGTCAACTGATGGTGAGTGGTCACTGTCGTCAATGAACATCCAAAACGTTTGGATCATGGATGTGTTGCCAGCTCAACTCGGGAGAGGTGCGCGAAAAGAAAAGGGATGGCAAAAGGAATGAGGTATTAGGCATCGGGAAATTTCACTCACCAAACGAAACGTGACCAAGCTATCGCTTGACGTTGATTTCCTGTAAGACAGTGGTACCGCTGAGGACAAGCCATGATAGACAACAGTATGGGTATACCACTTCCAAAATTATATTGCTTTTGAAAGTGATGGGTTATAGGCAGAGTATTGTATTGTATTGTATTGTAAAAGCAGGATTGATATAACAGTAAAGGATTTAATATCAAAATGCACATACATTGACATCGAAAAGAATATGACAAGCGCGGACAGAACAAACGAAATATGAATTAATTGTTTCGTTTATACATTAAAGTAACCGGTCCCAACAAAAAGCTCTCAAAAGGAATATAATGTTATTATATTCCCTTTGTGCTGTGTTAATGATTAATGTTACACAACGGAAATGTATTACAGAATTGTTCCTCTTAAAAAGTTCTAAAAAACATCCGTGACGGCACATTATGTATATCTTTATAGAATGAATCAACAACCTTTTTATTGATAATCAAAGTTTCACCCAATCAGCAATCCATTAATGGCAAAGGGAATAGAAGTATAGAGGACGGTAATCACATTGAGTTTACTATCATATTACAAACAGTACGCGAAATAATGTTTCTTATATGGATAAGAAACATTATTTATTTTTACTAGACTCCAGTCCATACTGGAGACTATCTCCAGCCGGACGACTCCGGGCTTAGCCGCTAGTGTTTTATACAAACGTAGTAGAACAATTGTGTTGAGTGTATTAAGTTACTTTGCGTGGGAACTGTAGGATTGAAAACTAATATAATACTAGCGGTCCGGCCCGGCTCTGCCCAGGTGCAGAGACACTATTCAAAATATCAGCAAAAATGTTCAAGTCTAGCTATCAATTTAAAATATTGGTCAGTCGGACCACGTAAAACGAATGATATGTCCTCGTATTTGCTAGATTTTTCACAACTGATTCCCTCTTATAGGTCATAGCGTGATGATATATATTATATAGCTTGTATCATTCCTTTATAAATGACCTATCCAACACAAAAATAAATTTCAATTCGTACCAGTAGTTCCTGAGATAAGAGGTAACAAACAAAGTATTCAGCTTTATACGTATATGTGTGGTGGCCTGTTGGTAACGCGCCAGGTATAAATTACCGGGACGGTGGTCGATGGTTCACATCTTAATAAAAACACATATTCTCGGAGTTTGTATTTTTTAACTGCACAAACTTTAACTAAGAAAACAACGTGAGAAAACCTGCATACCATAGAGACCTGAACAAATATTTCTGTAACGGGATTTAGCGCCCCTATCATTGTTCATAATATAATGATAATAATTAAATATTGATAGAATTGATATAAGAACGTACAATCAATGCTGCGGCACAGAAAATAATTAGCGAAACTTTTAGAACATGTCGAGATGGTTTGGACCATCAAGCTATGACTTAGTAAGCCAGCACGTTTGGTTCTGTTTAGTAATGGAGTGGAGGGGATCAAATTGAACATTCCTCAGAGCATTCACCGAGATACAGGCGGTAGAACACGCTTAGAGAGGCGACATCCCTCCGCAGTTGTACTGACTAATTTGCTTGTAACGTCTGCATAATTTACAATCTATATTTTGGCCTTTGCCCAGCAGTGGGACACAGTATAGGCTATTAAAAAAATATATATATTTTTTAACTCGTTCTCTTCATCAACACTCTACTGAACATAACATCTACCAAATACTTTACACGTATTTGGTAAAATACTCAACAATAAGTAGTAGACAACAGAGTTTCCTAAAGCTTTTAGTTTTCATAGAACGCCTTTCAAAGGCTTTTAGTTGCAACAAAGCCTTCGTGTTAAAATCACCAAGTGTCATTACTTAGCACCAAATTGACAATTACTCGAAGCCCGTAGGTGTGAAGTTACACTAAGTAGATGCAAGTTGTAGCTTAGTTCTTGTTCAGTACACGATGAATTGTTATTAAAAATATACAGATTACAGAGATACGCTCATTACCAGAACTCTTCAAAACTTTTGCCTTACAGACCAACTTAAACTAATTGTATTTTTCATTTTCTACGTTCACATGTACCACAAAAACATAATACTGAAAGTGCCTGTATTATTATTATCATTATTTTAAAATAATTTTACGCTTACGTAGCTCTTGTCTAAAGATTAGAGATAATTTTAGTACTTACTCCTATTACCAGCGTTCTTGAAGTTTCGATGACGGATTCTGATCATAGCATTGTTGACAAATTGTTGTGGTTTTTTCAATGCTTACTATTGTACATAAATACATACATAAACTCACGCCTATATCCCAAGAAGGGGTAAGCAGAGGTGCCAGGACACCCACATTTCGCCTTGTATGTTCCGTCCCACAATGTGATAGGCGAGTCTATCGCCAGATCGGGCACAAACTCCTGACTCTGGACTGATAATGGATAGAAAAATCCAATATCACTTTGCCCAGCCCGGGATTCGAACCCGAGACCTCAGCTTTATAATCGTACCTTAGTACAACTACGGCTTACTATTGTGATAAGTTAAAAATGATTATTTTGTAAAAGCGATAAAAAAAAGCAGCCTGTAAAACTGATTTAAATTTTACTGGTGGTTGGTCTCTCATTCGGGAAAGGCCGCTTGTACACATACCACCGCAAAGCCTATTTATCCCTTCAAGCAGCAATGTAAATGCACTACTGCGTTCGCAATGGAGTACCAAGCATTGCTTTGTAATTCAAGATGTTGTTTGGTTTTGCTACTGCCAATGAGCGGTTGTATCTCTCATCTTCAGGCGAATGATAATCCCGTCTAGTCATTCATCGAAATAAAAACAAAATACGTTCCACTGCAGGCCACGGGCCTCCTGGACAATCAAGTGAACGATTGAGAGGGGTTATACCATTTAGTCAATATTTTATATGGCATGTTAATATATTTTACTATAAAACTGGGTATATCAACTGCTACTGCTACCGAACGACTGCTACCGAAAACGAAGCTGGGTGGTAGTTTTAGTGACTACAAACACAATGCAACTAAAAATTTTGTACAGAAACGCGACACTTATTTTTTATGATTTTTTAAATATCATCATTTTTGGGTGATAAATGAATAGTTTTTGCTAAAATAATAATTTAAACTCTTTTATACCTTAGACTATTGATAAATAAAAGGGTATACACTATTATTTTAGGGAAAAATGTATTTACCACCCAAATACGAAATTTGTAAAAAAAAACAACAAAAAAATATTGTCGCTTTTTTTGCATCATTTCCTGTTGCATTGGGTCTGAAGTCGTTTAAACTACCACCCGGCTTCGTTTTCGGTAGCAGTCTTCATATACCCGGTATAATGTATGTAGTAAGAGAACTTACTTAATGTACAATACGATTGATTTTCAGCCTTTTCTACAGTCATCATAGTACAATTAAATTATAACAATATCACTCAAATACGTATGTTTCGATTTATTTAAAGTCCTTCTTGCTAGTTGATCATAGTCTGACCTGGGGCCCATTGACGATACGAATGTACCTACATATACTTCTGATCGTTATTGACTTATTTTCCTAACCATAGACTTATGGTTACGATGTACGTTATACAAATTCGAACTTTTACAGAGTAGATACATTCGTATCGTATAAAAAACTTCGATCGTCCGAAGTTTCGAACTTCGTTTCGGATGAATATAGTAGGGCCCCTGATAGTATCAAATAAGGCGTAGCTGTACATGTCAGGTTTACTTGTATGTTTGGTGTATTTATTTATAATATTTTACCACGAATAATATTAGAATATATTCAGAATAATACAGTATACAGAAAAAAATGCATTTTAGTGACAAGTCGACAAAGCTTTAAAAATACTAAATTTTTTAATGTTCAATAACTTCATTACATATTTATTTAGTTTAATAAAGTTCTTATGTTGAATAAGTAAGAATATGCCTGATAGCATGTGACATAAAACCCTTGTAATATGCATGCAAATATGCATGACATATTCTTATTTTTATTTTTTGTTGAATGAATAAGTTGTATTTCTACGCTGTATATAAATATGTTGTCTGCATGCGTTAACCCTATAATGCTATAAGCGAACCAATCAACCCTTCGCTAATAGACCGGATGTGATATAATTTGCATGGGTATATTGTACCCACTCGATATGTTTATATCGTAGATATATTATGTATTATATAATTGACAATTAGTCCCTAAATAAAGAAATTAGCACCAAGCATCATGAAATTAATAATTAGAAATATTAAATCTCAGCATGACTGAATTAGATAAATTATGATTTAAACAGTGTTAAATACTTGTAATATATATAATTGAGTGCAATTTTAAATGGAATTGTCTGGAATGGTGATAAAAATAGTGCTGTACTCACTCCCATAGAAAAATATCCTACTTCTTAATCATTTATGTAATTATTGTTTACCTATTTGTGTGCATATTTCATGCATGACTACAGTCGTAGCTTGGGAGAAAGGATGACTGATATTCAAAGCCGAATTTATCGAATGTTTTGTCCTTATCACACGACTTAAGAAATCAGTTTGAGCTAAGAAGACAACAACATTCGGTAACTGAAATAGATTTTACATCTGTTTATGAAAACTACGTCAATCTTGAATACTCTATCTCCCTTGCTACGTCTTTGTGCATGTTAACAAAAATGTAGCAGTGTGCATGTAAAATAATCTAAATATTGCGAGCAGCTAAGCTATATTTAAATCAAAGATTACTGGGATCAAAGCATTTTCTTCTTGACACCATTTTAATGCTTAGTATTTTCGAATAAATGAAAGGTCATGGCCTACGAGATTTCGATGAGGTTATAAATTAAATATGAAAAAGCCTGAAAGGAAGTTTTATATTTTGTAAATGGCGACATAGAAAGGTTTCTTTTGTTTTGGAAAAATTAATTAAGGATGTTCAAAAGGTAAAACTCATGGCTGTTAATTAAAATTCTAAGCGTAATAATTTCCAATTAGCCGTTACTGATAATTTAATGTTTTATTACAACATCAAATATAAATACTTAGCCGCACGCAACCTAACATTAATAAATATCTATAATTTAAAATAATTTAAATACAAAATGTGAATACTTTAAATAAGAAATGTTATAAAAATGGTAGTTCATTTCCTCAATATTGTTAAATAAAAACTAAAGTCACCATAAATATAAAACAGTAAATCTTTTGTTGTGTAACTCTATTTTCTGACAGCGTAATGACCACAATAGCCTTTTCGTTCGGTAATGGAATTTGAGGAAATTGACTGCCACATATACTTAAAGATATTAGAAATAATGATAATAACGTAGAAAGGCTGGTGTTGAGCTTTGGTTATAGTGATGAGAGCGGGCGGAAGCGGGTTCATAAGCGTTTTTAAATATATTTTTATAATGTATTTTTAGTGACTTCCTTAGTAGCGTAGATTAGTTGTACTACGAAACGGTTACAAAGCTGAGGTCTCGGGTTCGAATCCCGGGTCAGGCAAAGTGACATTGGTTTTTGTATTAATAATCAGGCCGGAGTCAGGAGTTTGTCCCGATATAGCGATAGAATCGCACCCTATCACATCGTAGGACGGAACATACAAGGTGAAACGTGGGTGTTGTGACAGCTCTGCTTACCCCTTCAGGGAAAAAGGCGTGACTTTATGTATGAATGTATGCAGTATGATTTTTAATGACTTGATGAAATATAATTTAAATGGCCTGCCTTGCTGTTTGTCAGTTTTTATATATTATAATTTAGGAATACTAAACTTTATACGTAATATTTTTGTGCATATTTTTATTTGTAAAGAAAAATGGTAACAGCCATGCGCTATACTTGATTGTATATTCTTTCACAAAATATTATTAATGTTCTCTGTTATGTGTTTATAATTTTTAAACATTGTAATTATTATAATTATTAAAAATTTTGAATAATCAGTGTGCTCTAACAAAACAATGGAGAACTTTTTCATGTGTTAAATGTGGGTTTTGCTTTATATTTATAAATATATTCAGGGATTGTACATTGTAATATATAAATTATTTTACTAAAATCGCTTCATAACCCCGCTCTCGCCCTGAATGTGAGCGCAACCTATTGAACGTGGCTGAGGCTATCTCTTCTGTAATAAACACACAACTTCTTTTTGCTTGCTCACTTGGCGAAGCCAAACGTGGTAAGTCGAACACTATGATTGCTTCGCGATCCGCTTTTAGACACTTTTGTTTTATTATAATAGTGTTTATTTTAATAATTGGCTATTTAATAGTAATAGATTCACTTCTTCCAGGTCTGTGTATTATTTTTAAAAGGCGAAATTGATTTTTAAATGTAACATGTATTTTTTGTAAAGCGTTGGGCTTTTGCATCGATGTTTAGTTTTTGCAACCAATGCTGTCACGTAATTATGCGTCATGTACAGCTGACGGATATGACGGATTTTGACGTCACGTTAAATGCACACTTGTTATTTGTCAGGATACGGTAAGTACGAGTCTTATTAATATTCCTACTTCCAAATACCTTTTCCTATAACAATACCACACATCTTCTTCCAGTTCGATATTTAACCATATTATGTTAATACCAACAATAAGAAGATATTTTTTAAATTCATATCATGAACAAAATGACTAAAAACGAAAACTGAATGTTACGCCTATCCCTCTACGTATAATAGTGTAAGAAACAAAAGAAACAAAAGACAGTAAAGAAAACACTGTCTGATACTTGTAAGTCATCGAGTCGTTTTATTCCGTCAACTTGGCACATAAATTCTGTAATGAAATGGTTTCTTATATCATACTAGACTTTCATGCACATAAAATATACGAATATTGAGAAAATCATTTACAACTGTGGTAAGTAAGATATCCAAATCCCCTCTTTGTAGACTTTTCCCCCATTCTCTCCATTACCAATATAATGTTCTTGCACATGTCACTTGGCAAACATTATAGCAAGCATATGGTTCATGTTTAATGGATTAACAACTGAATACTGGAACGCCATTCAAATAATAAGTTGACCTTAACAGCGCACAGCCCACTTAGTCAGTACATTTAATCGGGATTAATGTGGTTAAGCGCAACTTATTTTAAAGTTGCGTTCTAGTATTCGGCCGTAAATGACCCGTTTCCATGCGTTGATATTCACCAAATGTTATGAGGTGTTATTACGTCATACTTTAGGAAAATACGTTTTATTAATTACCAACTTTATTCGGAGTGTTTATTCGTGATAAATTTTCTTTGAAACCATTTATTTTGGCTTTTATCACGTGGTCCATATCTTGATCTGAAACCCTCCCATATTTTATCACATAAGATCAAGATTCTTAATCACTCTACTTTTTTCTCAAGAAACAAGCAACGCCTAATTGAGAACCCTTGCAATATTCTTCATACAGTAAAAGTATTATTATTTTAAAATAAATATTTTCATTTTCCTTTTTTTATATTGTTGCCTAAAAGAAAGATAATTGAACAAAAGAACTCAGACTGTAATTAGATACAGGCCTTATTGATGTTATTTTCAAGCTATCCAAATAAAAGAGGACGCCATTGTTAAATATGTTTGTTAAATATGTTTTACCGCCTCACAGCTCAGTATATAATTTTGTCGAAACAAATAGTTAATTAAATAAATAAGCATCATTAAACACTAATTTGAATGTTGAAACAAAACCTTGACAAGTGCAGTTTGCCGAATAAAATGTTCAGCGGGAATAATTGGCGTCCAATTTGATTATTTGGTTTACCGTGAAATTTTAAATATGGCGGATCATTATTCATTGCTGCTTTAATAAGGTTTCCATTATAATGTGCTGCTTATTCGATATTATAAGGAAGTATATTTTATAGCTTCTTTTTGTTATTGCCTTTAATGGCGAGACGAGCATGACGTTCGCCTGATGGTAAGCGTTTCGACCGCTCAAGAACAGAAGCAAAACCAAACAACACCTGGAATTATCAAGCAATGCTTGGCATTCCACTGCGCTCGCCATCTTGAGACATAAGATGTTAAGTCTCAATATATCCAGTAGTTACTCTGGCTGCAATATCCTTCAATCAGAAACACAACAGTGCATTTAAACTGATGTTTGGCGGGATAAATAGACATTACGGTGGTACCGACCCAGGCGGCCTCTCACATATGAGAGACCTATCGCCAGACAAATGTCTATAAGCTTTCCGAAAATAAAAATAAAAACCACTTAAGTAAAGGATAATGTTTATCCATAAAGAAAATCCATGAAAATAAAGCCGCCAAAAACATTCTGATAAACAAGCCTGAGTACTGAGATTTTCCTTTCACGTAATCTCCCGGTATGTTGATGTAAGCATAATCTCTGCTCGGAAGCCTTACATAATGCAAATGCGAAGTTATGCTAACAGTCCATTAGGTCTTTAAAATTTTTCTAACCCAGGCATTAATTTTAGTCTATACATTCAATTGAATTTTAAACAGATCGGTAATTAGGTAACATGGTTGGAGATATTGATATACGTTAGATGTAAGATATGTTTAGTGGGTGCTTAGCTTTAGACCGGCTTTGGTTTACAATCGATAAACATGGAAGCCGTAGTGCAATGCACTGAAAACTGATGCAACATTTAATTAATCAGTTCATGCAAGATAAACTTTATACGTAGTAAATCATTTATGTTTTCATGTGTTCGGTTTGGTTGTAAATATTAAATTTGTTATCATTACATAGTATAAAACAAAGACGTTTCTCTGTCCCTACGTCCCTTTGTATGCTTAAATCTTTAAAACTACGCAACGGATTTTGATGCGGTATATTTAATAGATAGACTGATTCAAGGGGAAGGTTTATGTGTATAATACGTACATATTATTGTAGAGAAATCTATATGCACCCTGGCGAAGCTGGGCCGGGCCGCTAGTTATCTATAAATCGTGTTACTACCGAATGGCTAAAAAAAATTACCCTATACTCTTTTATGCCTCGAATTTAGTGGTAGACATTGACGATTAGGTGGTAAGTCTCTCATATTTGAGCGACCACTTGAATAGGTATCACTGCAATGTCTATTTCTCCTGGCAAACAACAATGTATAGTAAATACACTGTTATGTTCTGGGTTGAAGGACTTTGTAGCCAGAGTAAATACTGGACATATTAAGACTTTACATGTTATGTCTCAGGATAGCAAGCGCAGGGGAAAGCCAAGCATTACTTTCTAATTCATGCATTAGCAGTTCTCTTCATCGCAATAATTTCTCACATTTTTTATATTCATATTTTAATCCATTAAACCTGAGCCATATGCACACATTCCATTTTTAATTCACGTCTGGCGCGTGGTAAAACAGCTGTTTGTTGCAGATGACGAGTTTGGCGAGAAGTCAGTGTCGGTACTACTGGATGGTGAGGAGTCTGAACTTATATTCATCGACCATCCCAGCACTGAGATGTCTGTAAGTATGAAAGTATTTTGAGGGTTATTTTCGTTGATTTGTTAAAGAAAATATCGGGACGTGTTATTCATCGACCATCCTAGAAGTGGTAGAGCCAAGCTGTTGTCACTCATGACTCAGCATGACTGGGTAGGCTTGTTCAGAGCGATACCACTGTCTCACAGGAGACCGTCGTGAAGCGACAACTTTGTTGGGTTTCGTTCGGTGAGTGAGATTGCCGGATGCTCAATTTCCCTCTCCGCTTCCTATTCTATGCCAATTTGGGATTTAATGGCCTGGCAATATATCCATCATTCGAGTGTGGTAGATGCTCATGGGCATCAGTGATAGCTTACCATCAGGTGAACAGTTTGCTCTTATGTTGGACATATTCAATAAAAAAAAGATAAGATATATCAAAGCTTATTTTTGTACTTTATTGAAATTAAAGAAATAAACGTTATATAACATTAAAATACTCTATGAAGTTTGTGCGGTATTAAGTAGTTTCTACTATAGTATGTAGGAAGGTAATTAAAAAAATATCATTATAGATAGGTTTTGGACAATGGGCACAAATGTATGGAACCTGGTACCAGCTCCAATCGAAATGAGTGATACACCATAGGAAAGGTATTTTTATGTAGGTTAATGATATAAAGGGCGCTAGACCTAATTCACTGTCCAATCGAAGAAATCTTACTTTATATTTTAACATTTTTGTTTATACTTTTATTGATTTTTTTCTCAATTTGGCATGGTATTATTATAATTCCAGAGCACACTCCTGTATTTTCGAAGTCATGTGTATAGTGATAGTCAATTACCATGCATTATAACGGTTAAGGCATAAAACATCATGAAGGAAACCTGAATATCATAGAGATATTTTAGAATTTTTGTCTATGTGAAGTTCGCCAATCCGCACTTGGCCAGCGTGGACTATGGCCTGATACGTTTTGATCGATATTTTAATTGCTGAGGCGTGCCTTGTAGTGGGTCGTTTAATGGGCTGGTATTGTTAAAGTATAGTTTTACTCTCACATTTCGGTACTGTATACGTGCACGTAAAAGTCATAATTCTTCTTCAATTCCGTAGTCAGTTATGACTTATGTCCTCCATAGCAGCTTCTCTATAAGTTTCGATCAGATATAAACTATTATTTAGGTGCTAGTTTTAACTGATATGTCCCGAATACAGCAATATCACGTCTTGTTCACTTAATCGTGCAAAATCGGCCACATTATTGGCTTCCAGTCTCTGAAAAGCTCTTCTGTTATTTAATCTTTTTTCTTCTACATAATTATACAATGTGGGATTTACATTTTTTCAGTTATTTTTTGTAGAAAAGATTCTACGTATTGGCCATCTCCAATTGGCATGTGGCATGTGATTTATTATTGTTGCTGCAATCGGTCAAAAGTCCGCAACCATATTACGAATTGTATTAATTAAAATATCTTAGCCGTAATAGCTTAAAATATCTTTTAATTCGGCCTTTAACTACTTCCACTACCCATCGACATATTGTAACCAGTCGGGAATTATTCTCACGAAGAGTGGTAAGCTGTGCATGTCCCGGGTTTTTTGTCGGAGGAACGTGGTATTCGTATCTATATTCTTTGATATTTTCTAAACTGTCTCTTAGCCCACGGTCTAAAATAAATACATCATTGGGATGAATCTGATCTACAAGGGGTTTTTTCTCATCGTTCATAAAATCAGGTATCAGTCTTAGCACCGTATGGTCATTTTACATCTATGATGTATCCGTCTTTCCTCATTTCTGAATAGTGCTATAAGAATCCTGAGGTTTCTAAAAAGGACATTGTCTCTATGTACGTGATCGAAACCCTTGTGAAGCATAATATAGTTAGTTCTAGGAAACTCGCGCAGGGGCCAACTGGCGTTTGACTTTTCTTCCTGGCATATTGAACAATATTCCAAGTCTTTCATTGCATACTCCAGTAAGTTCTCTTGTCAAAAAAATACCCAAAGTGGTTCTGGGATCTGAACTTGCATTTCGTAGCAAAGTCTTTTGTTCTAAAATTGCATTAAACTGTTCTGTAGTATGTCTAGTCCAAAAATACCAACAACGCATATAATGACTGATTCTTCGTTGGTTCGACTTTGCTTCACTCAGCCATATTAAATATAATGTAAACATGTTCGTATTTAAAATGTTATATTAATGAACTGCTGTGATTTAAACCAATTGTAACTTTTGTTATAATCACTAAATTGTAAACTGGTTTTGAAAAGAACAATACTGCAGAATTTCATGCCCGTTCTTCTCTAGTGAAAACCGCTTTCCAAACCAGGTGGCAGATAAATAAATGACGGAATCTAAATGATGTAGATCATCTTAATGGATCCAATAAATGATTTTCATTTAATTTCATTTTATAGATTTTCTATTCATTATCAGCCTGGAATCTCAACCTGGAAACGGGGTGATCTGGTAGCACATCTGCCTACCCCTTCTGGGAAAACGGAGTGAGTTTATATGCACTATGTATGCATCCGTACAAAAAAGGAACGGAAAGTTAAAAAGTTAATTGACAATTAACCTGTAATGTAGCATTTTCTCGAATTAATTCTGCTATATCTGCTCGCATTCTTGTTAGGTTTTCCGATAAAATGCGCACTTTATATCAGCCTTGGTATAGCCTTCTTCAGCATAGTTACGAAATCGGTCGGTTATTACATTTGTATATCCAACTAGCGGCCCGGCCCGGCTTCGCCTGGGTGCAAATACAGATTCCAGTCCATATTTTATTTAAAATCAATATGACAGCCGTTGTCTAAACTGCTTATCCAATTTCAATCCCATCCTGTACCTATTCTTATGTCCCATTTTATCCACCTTATATTCTATTCTATCCCATCTCTCCAGATTCAAATCATTATTTTGCTATGGAAATATTATAACACTGTTACTACTCCGACGACATTCATTGAAATCAATTAAAAGATACCATAGATGACCCGACCACGCTTCGCTATGGCTTAGTTATTATATGATGAATTTTATATTGAATTATTTAGCATAGCAAAAAAGCCCGACCCACCTTTGCCTGGATGCAGATATTTTTTTATTTTACTCCACACCAAATACATGTTATTTTTCGTATAAGCTCTTGTATACCTAAACATGAATTAGCTATCCTACTGTCCTGCTCAATTCCGTCCCATCCCGTCTGTTCAGTCACTTCCCGATACGTCCCGTCCTTTCTCTTCATTGACCATCCCGTCTTATACCGTGCATTTACATTTCGTCCTATCAAATGTGTCAGCTATCCCGGCCTTATCCCGTACCTTCCACTCTATTATATCCCGTCTCTCCATATCCAAATAGTGTGCCTTATAAATTTTTGACATTAAACACTTTAGCGATTTTGATTATCCATGCAATATTCCATCCCTTACTTCACCCCCAGTATGCTGTTTTCCAAAAACATTACGCCATTACTTTTTGTTAGTAATAAAGAGATTAAATATAAATTTTCATAGAAATACACTCACACACACAATTAATGTAGTAACGGTCATTGAGTAACGGTAGTAACAATTATATTTAACTGGTTTCTCAAGACACAGACAACGCCTAATTTGAGAATCCCTGCAATATTCTCCATAATTATATAAAATTGTTATTTTATTCAGTTCAGTTCGGTTTTTATTTTTATGTGTTATTTTATGAAAGATTTTTCATTTTCAAGTGACATTCTATCTTGAAAAGAAGTAAAACTTCTTACGTGTGAATATTATTTATTTGATTGTCCTATATTTATTTAGCTTCATAATATACTCTTTAGTTTACACAAATTAAATTTCTGAACGTATCCATAAATATTTGACAACCAATTTAAATGTCAACCACTTTTCATTACTGTCATTATTTTACATCTTTAAAATCTAAAATACGCCATTAATCGAATATTGTGGATATATGTTGTCGATTCGAAACCTTTATTTAAATACGTTATTTAATTTGAGGGAAGAGTTTACCGTATTGACGGTATGAACATTAAATGTTTGACAGTTACAAACCCATGAACATTTTGTATGGTAACATGTAAAAATCCAAATATCTTACGGAACCCTATTTTTTTCCAAAATAAAATATAGTCTATGTTACTCGTGGATAATGTAGCTTTCGAATGGTGAAAGAATTTTTAAAATCGGTCCAGTAGTTTTTGAGCCTATTCATTACAATTAAACAAACAAACAAACAAACAAACAAAGTTTTCCTCTTTATAATATTAGTGTAGATATCTTCTGACGACTATATTTCAAAACGGACAAGGCATATAGGTTTGTCGCCATAGTATTATTTTCTTCTCTTGAAAAAAGCTATCGAATGAGGGTAAATTCATTTTGATTGGACATGGGTACCAAAACGCCCATCATCCAAAGAATCATTTTTAAGATTGTAGATTTGATACAAAGTTGCATTAATAATTAAATAGTCAAATATTTATAAATTTGTAGTCTGCAATTTGAAATGTCTAAATTACAATCAACAAGTCGGCCAATCTACTGAGCCAATTAGGCTTAGTTTTAAAACACATTAATTGTCAGACTATGTGCCACTTTTTGTTGTGCTAGAACAACGTTAAATACAAACAGTACAAATCGTAACGTATACTGAAAGATAGAAAGAAAATTGTTTTATGCCACAAACATTAAAAACGACATACAAGTACAGATATACAAAAGACTAAATAAAAATAAAAAATGAAGAAGAAGTTCGAACGTCGTGGCTGTGACAAGTAAGTGATCACTCAACAAATAAGTACTACTGCTCATTTGTATAATTCTAAAGCTAGTTCATAGTTATACTTGGAATAAGTCCCTGAGCGATAGCGCTTTGATGTCGAGGTGAAATGCTCTCTCATACATTTATCCATCTCGAGCGCTATTTGCGCATGATAAATATTTAGCAGCTTGTATTAGGATTACAATATCCAAGCTTTGTAGGAGGATTTGTTTCATCTAGATATTGTTGGAGTTGGTCTGAGCAAAGGAAAGGAAAGTTTGAATTGATTAAATCAAATATGAGCGACAGGTCAATGGTGGAGAAAAGAATGTCAAAGAAATGACCATAGGAACGTATTGACTTTTCAAAATTACGTGTGTATTATTCATTAACAATGGTTCTACAGCAATTAAATACTGCGAGAGGAAACTTACATACTTAAAAGTTTTTACCAAACGTATTAGGCCAGCGAAAATTTATTTAATATTCTTTACATCTATTTATTCTATTTATATTAACCTTGAGTCTTAGATTTGGTTTCCAAAGCGGACTTTATTTTATATGATTAGACAACCCGTACTAGGTCAGCGTGGTGGACTAAATTGACTTAACACTCTTATCGTACTCTCGATTGTAGATGAGGCCCGTACCCTGCAGGGGGACCTATATAAACTGATACAGATAATATGACGGTTCTGACAATTTATATATGTAACCTGAAACTGGAATTATTTCGACTCCGCAACTCGCTTACATGTTCCGTCTACAACAATAAAAATACCGGGACATGTGAGTTCCGTAAGGATCTCTTCCTACCTCCGCAGGGATTTAAGCGTGATATTTCTTCCTGTTCCAACACGGTCAAGTATCAATTCAATTACAAGACACGTACGTATCTGCAATCTGAGTGTGCCGATTGTTATGTTCACGTGCAATTTGCATTGTCGTGTGTTAATCAAAGGCTTTGTTTGTGTGTGTAAGACAAGGCATTCAGATGGGGAGATAAGAGGGGAAATGGGGCAGGAGTAAGAAATGACAAGTAGAAATATTGTTAAAAGGAAATTGTAAGGAATATAATGTAATGTTGTGTGGGTTTGAAAGAATTATTAAGAGATATAGTGTTTGCTACGGGGTTCGAAACTGCAAATATTTAAATCAGCAGGTCTGTATGTTGATCACGGTTAGAGTATTTCGATTCATAAAATATACTTTCTAAGCAAGGTTAAAAATATTTCCTGCCATCATAATCTTTCAGTAAATATATTATAGGAAGAGCTGCTTATTTAACAACAAAATGCTATAAGTTCCGTTCATAACCGGAAGGAACTATTTTTTTTAGGATCTATTTTATTATCTGACTTTTTTAATTAATTCGTGTATTTTATTTGTTTTGGGTCTGGGTATTTGTGTGACCGAATTGTCTCTCGTAGTTCCTGATATCCACGACACAAGACTCGATCTTAGTGTGGGGCCAGGACTATGTATGTTACTGTTGGGTGTTATTTATTTTGGACAATCTGTCAAATGTTAGGCTAGCAAGGCAGAAAAAAGTTCTCCTGGCACCACAATTTGTATCTACTAGATTTTAAATACTCTACGGTAAAATATAGGTACAGTATTGCTCATTTTTTTATCTTGAAATTGACTTTTTGCCACTTTAACGCTCCAATGCCATAAAAAGGAATCTTGATGATAAATATTTTAATACACAAACCGAAACCGCTTAGATGTGTGTGGGCCGGATCCTGAATAATTTAATTGAGCAATATAAAAGCAATCGGAATACGTGAAATCATTGAGTGGTTTAACCTTTGCCTTTGGATGAGTCTCTTAAGTATGATTTTTTTGTGAGCTAAGGAAATTTTTTATTCAGCCTTGTCAATCGGTTCGAAGGTGATTTTGATTTGTTTATTTTATTATTAACATTGGCTGTTGTTTAAAAAAATATTGGTATTTTTCAAAGTAATAACCATGCCAATTTTTTAACCTATAAGGCCCTGCGCAGACGACAGACTATCCGTGACGCACTTTTTAGTCTGTGAAAATAGAACCTATGCAATTATATGCAGTAACGCACACGACGCGCAAAAAGTCCGGCGCACAAAAAATCCGTGTAATTCGGGCAGACCGCACCGCGCCGCGGCGCGCCGCTCCGCACAAGTGTGTGAAAAAAATTGAACGTTTGCTTCAACGCGCGCTAACGCAGACGGCGCACTCTTTAGTCTGCAATCTGCATTTGCTAGGGGTGGGTGGACGTAACGCACGCGATCTATTATCATGGCGCCGGAGGTCGATGTAACTATGTTAATTCAAGAAATACAAAACAGACCAGCAATTTATGATACTTCTAAGGCAGAATATCATGATAAAAAAATAACCATGATTAATTAACCTAACCAAAATCATGATAAAATAAATAGCAACTCATCAAATGTAGGAACAGACATTTTATAAAATTTAAAAAAAATTGCCGGATGTTGTTTCAGAATTGAATGTTTAGTATGGAACTGTCCCTTCAGTAATCTTTCCGAAAGTATAGGATGTACCCAAAATTCTCTATTTCTTCTTCTTTTTCTGTACGTCATGTACAAAATAATACTTCGCGATCTCTGCACGATTTCCATAGCGTCTACGTCCCTACAGCTCTGCCGACAAAATGATCGAAGATGTGCGTCGTGTGCGTTGAGTCTGTGAAAAATCCGCGACCGACTTTTTGCGCGCCATGCAGACTTTTTGTGCGCCGCAGACTCGATCGCACAAAAAGTGTGCCGTCTGCGCAGGGCCTAAGTATTTCTTAAAAGTGCCTATGATATATTTAATACTAA
This sequence comes from Hyles euphorbiae, assembly GCA_023078785.2. Lineage (NCBI taxonomy): Eukaryota > Metazoa > Arthropoda > Insecta > Lepidoptera > Sphingidae > Hyles > Hyles euphorbiae. The sequence continues at coordinate 4,390,027 of CM041048.1, forward strand.
AGTTTCAGATCAAACCGAGTTAATCATTTATATATTTTCTTATACAAAATTCTTATGGATATAAACATTATTTTATTAAATATTTTTTAATAAAATTAAAAATAATTGAAATTTTAATCGCCAACATCTTAACATATTACGCACAAGTGCTTGTGATATATGTAACTACAATATACCTTTTAATAAAACCTTACCTGAATTGAAACAATATATTTCCCGGTTGTGCTTGCTTGCTACCTATTTCTTATCACCATTTCCCCACCAGATCGAGAACTGCCTGTCCACCTACGAGCCTCACGCTTGCGTGGTGGTCTACTCCGTCGTGGCGAAGAGTTCGTTCCTGCGGGCTGCCGAGCTGCTGTCCTACCTCGCCCGGGAACAGTTCACGGTGGAGCGAACAGTGGTGCTGGTCGGGAATAAGGCGGACCTGGCGCGCGCCAGACAAGTTTCTACTAATGGTTAGTGGTTTGAGTTAAGAGTATACCGTATTGTGTGGACATTAAGCAATCTCTGAAAAGTGATTATTTATTTCAAGTATCAATTATACTTTAATATTATATAGTAAATTGCATATACACATATTTCATCATCGATTCCAAATAAGAGGAACATTACTTAGAATAAATATGGTAGAGGCGAGAAATACAAGTAGATATGCTTTAGAGGCCAAAAATCTTTCTGGCGGTTCTGACACAACACCGGAACGTGACTATTGTACGTGACAGTTTTTATGTAACAAGTTTTAAGATTTTTGAGTAAGTTCGACTAAGACTCTCTTATGGCAGATCGATGTTTAGTCAAAGCTGAATCGTTGCGTTTTGTTCGGCGTACGAAATTACTCGTAGGATGTTCATATCTCGAAATCTCAAGAATACATTTCGAACTTCCACTTTGTGGGTCTTGGTAAAAAATCGGCAGAAAAATTAAATATTTTACCCAAATGCTTAGGCATAACGGAGCGGCCGTCGACAGATGTTTTAAATTGAGGAAAAAAACTGCTTTTATGTTGGAACTTTTTTTACGGTAGCATTTTCTTAATTCCAACGTTTTCCTTCAAACGGACGCCGGCTTTGAGTAACTCAGCTTTCTTTGAATTAAATCTAATATGAAAACGAAGCCTTTCAGTTCCTTTTAGAAACAATGTAAGGCGCATTCTACAAATGGAAGGGGATTTTTATTTCGATACTTATTTATGTAAATGTCTTAAAGTTTACAAACATCTGGCTTTAGTGAGATTTAGTTTTTATCAAAAGTTTTTGAACAACAGGGGTCAATGCTTTCGCTGTTGTTGATAATATGTAAACGCTAAAAATATACTACATATTTAAACGATTAATATTTAACGCTAAAAATATGCTTAATTTAAAAATTATCATTATTTAGTGAGTCAACTTAGACAAAATAAATCCAACGGATTATCATATTTATCTATCTATCGCTATAAGATACAACGTTTCTCCTCAATCGTGCTTGTTTAAAAAAAAACACCTAAAAATTGACCAGAATATTTCTAGAACTCACAAAAATACGTCCGCCGATCTATCGGGCTTCAACAAAAAAACGATTGAAACTAAACCAATACAGAATTTTTGGCTCTGCATTATAAGTGTGACTTTGTTTGGTTATGCCTAATGTTCAGGCGAAAGAAAATTTATTAAAAACATATGATATTATTGTTTAACGGTTTCATACATTTACGCGACTATTGCACATTGAAATAAAACTATTTTTAGGATCTGAAATTCGTGACATTGGTTTAATTCGTAGTTCCCGACGTTTCGATTATTTTGTAGCTTTCGAAGTCACGAGGAGGACTTTGTCATCCGCTCAGTATATGTTACGAAAACTACCTTCATTTAACAATTAACATTAATAAAATAATTTTAAAAGTTGTTTTAAAATACATCAGGAAGTTAAAAAATGTAAAATTTAAACCAAATTCGCGATAAAATCCCTAAAAAAGTATTTAAATTCAATATTATAGTTTGTTGTACTAGACATTCGTTTTGTATTGTCCCTCACCATTTGATGTGAAGCAGTTACTTTGCCGCGCCAGGATAAAAATCACACATCAACTTATATTTCTCTTTTTCGTATAAAACATAATAATAAAATTTCTCATTAACTAACATACTTCTGAAGTCCAACTTCTGTTCTATTACTAACACATATGAACATATTTTTTCCTGAATTGAATAATAATAATTATTATTATGCAGAGGGTAAAGCGCTAGCAACAACCAGAGACTGCAAGTTCATAGAGACTTCGTCTGGGATCCAGCACAACGTGGACGAGTTGCTCGTGGGCATCCTCAAGCAGATCCGCCTCAAGGAGACCAGGGACAAGAAGCAGGCCAAGAAACAGGGGAAGCAGGTGAGAATGAGCTGTGGAACTTTCTAGAACATTCTAGAACCATCCTGGTGATGGTCATGTTTGAGGTTCTTAGGGAGACTCTTTGGGGATTTAGAAGATAAATTGGCATTGAATGAAGATTATGTTTTGATTTCGCGTTGAGATAAATGGTGTGGACAATATTAATTGCATGAAATTTCATGGTAATAAAGTAGTGCTACTCAGGAAATCTAAATACTATTAATAAGTAGTTATTAATAATCATAATTAGGAGAGAAAAGAACACCATTATCTAACTCATTTCACCAAATACATAATCATAGTACCCACATGTATAACACTGGATGTATTCCCATGTATCCAATGTCGTCAGAATTTAGGAAAAAAACTCTTCAAGCTACATAAGGATTAAGGAATTCCTGCAAAATCTTAAATAAGATTTATCGATAAACCTCTATCTCATTCGGGGCGTCGAAAAAAATCGAAAAGCGTCCTACTATAAAATGAGAAATACTTGCGGGGCATCGGGGCATCGCGCTACGTGAACCTCACCCGCGCGAGTGAACGAACGTTTGTATCATTCGTTCTTTGTGAGCTGTCGTTCTTTTTCACTCGCCGATAATTGTCCGAGATTGTCTATTATCTGTGCTCACTGTGTTTTGTAATGAATTGTGAAGGCTGTACTGGAGAGTTCCTTTGCGCTGTGTTTTTAATTTTGTCTCGGGATTGGGTCACGGAGTGGCGACAATGACAGTGATCTGTAGTTTTTGTTAAAGGGGTATCTGTCCACTTCAATGTAGCAAACCATGACGGTGCTATGGATGCATTAAACAAAAAACATTGAAACTCATCGTGGGAAGCGTTCCACAGTAATTCATTATGATGAATGAACAGAATACGTTGTTGCTTATTACGTTCATGTTATGCCTTTCATGAATTAGATTAGAAAGCTATCAAAGATAAGTTCTAGAATGTCTTAAACTTATAAAAATAGAGGACGGAACAGAGTGTGAAGAAGAAATAGCAATAATAGGATATGTTACTTATAGTCAATTTTCTGTAAGATGTAATGGTAAAGCTCGGATAGAGACGACTCGTTCATCATTATGAACTTTTTCTAAAACCACTTTACAATAAATGGTATTGTTTATCATTTTAAATTATCGTTTAAATTTATCACGCAAAGTTTAAAATTACCGGCATAGAAACCGGTTATAAAATTCCTCTAGATTTTAATTAGTTGCCGGGTAATGACAAACGTCGCGTAGTAATGACAAAAACTGGGGTCGGGGAGCCCCGTAAGAAATGCTAAAATTACCAAAAGGTGACCTCAAGTTCACTAAGCCGAACTAATTTGTAAGAAGCCTGTCTTTTGAAGTTCTCGGAACACCGCTGTCCATATTGTTTGGATTTTTTTTACATTTTTCTCATTCTCCTGTGTAATTACTGGCTGAAAACAATGACGGATAAATTCTTTTGTTTTATTTTTATTTTGCCATGATTTTGGGCTTCGAGTTTCAAAACTTTTGTGTATGCTATGGAGCGTGGAAAAAAACAAGTTTATAATATCGATTTATTGCTTAAAGTATGGTTTTATGATGAAAATTTATCGATCTCATAATTAGTTTAATAAAATAGTAACTTCAAAGCCTTTTTTATGCCTACATTAGACAGCCTTGTGATATTGTCTTTTTTTATAATATCTCCAACTGGAATAATTTATTTTGAAACTTGCCAGCAGCTAGGTATTTCACCACATCCTTAAAATGTACACGCTAGTTGACGCAACCTTTCCAAGGAGTAAATTAACAACGCACATCAAACTATGAAATATAGTTTGCTAGAGAGTGGCACAAAGTTACGAAGTCAACTTTGTACGAGCTGTCTAAAACTGAATATACTGCCGAACAATGTATAATCCACTTTATTGAAGCACATGGCTCCGTACAAACTTCAACAATTTACTTTTTCTTCAAAAACACCATTATATTTTGAGGTTTATTCTTTTTTATTTCTACATTTTAAAATCAAACCGCATTTTCTTGAATCATAAAAGAACGTCAAATAGATATGGGAAAATATATTTTGTTGATTTTAAACATGCATTTTAAACGTCGCATCGTATAGTTTACATTTCATTAACCAGCGGTCGAAATGTGGCTGAATATCATGTGTGCCTTTTCCGATGCGTGCACTGAAATATATTTTTTATTCCTACGATGACGTAATAACTTTACTGTAGTTATTTCTTTAATTTTTATTTAATAATTACATTTTTTTCGGTGATATTAAATACTAGCGGTCGGGCCCGGCTCAGCCCGGGTGCATACACGTTTTAAAATGGCGCTCAAAATGTTTAATTCTGACTATCAGTTTAGAATATCGACCAATCGGACCACGAAAAACGAACAAAATTTCCTCGTATTTGCTAGAAATATCACTACTGCTTTCCTCCTATAGGTCATAGCGTGATGATATATAGCCTATAGCCTTTCTCGATAAATGGACTACCCAACACTGAAAGAATCATTCAAATCGGACCAGTAGTTCCAGAGATTAGCGCGTTCAAACAAACGAACTCTGCAGCTTTAAAATATTAGTATAGATTTTAGGAAAACTTGCACATGTGAGCACTTTGTACTCTATAGGAATTTCGTATGTGAAATCTAGCAATCAAATTAAGACAGCATGGTTCAAGACAAGGCCTACTTCAGTATTGTGTAAAGAATTTAATGCTGGCACTTCACATGGCTGTTTGTGTTTGGCATATTTGGTAAAAAATTACCATGTGTAGTCAGTTTAATTGACAAAATGTGGCCTTATTTGCCTATGTGACAAACAAGGCCAATAACAAATACGCGTTACCGTGCGCTTGTCAGTTTTTCGAGGCACATTAAAAGGAATAAATAGACAAATTTGCAAACAAACATTCTACACATTGGCCATATTCAGAAGCGCACGTGCCATAGTCTTGTACGGAAGTCTTTTATTTTTGTATTTGTGGTTTGGTTTGATTTTTATACATAGTCAACATCCACCAGCACCTTGCTCTCCATGGTTTTTTTAATACCTCGTGTTTTCTGAAACGTAGCATGTATTTAACACGTTCAACGCCAGGGCGGTCATTGGTGACCGACACTAGATCATCTTAATTGATACTTTGAAAAATCATAAATTTTGCCAAATTGCATGTTTTGTTTTTTTTTTTATTAATGAACAGATATGATTAAAAAAACATATGTTTTGTTAAAACCGGCACTGTTTTATTGGTTTATATCGAGATATTGTGCGTCGGCCACCAGTGAAAACCTTACATTTTTTCTTGGCGTTGAACGTGTGAAAATATAAAATCTCGCTGCAAGTTGAAACACGTCCACAGTATTGGAAACACCCTAGCTATCTGATGCCAAATGTTTGTGTGTTTGTTATTTGTCTGCTAAGTATGGATAGTCATATTTGCATCTATTTGCATGTTTGCGTAAATGTCATATATTTTTCCAAATACGCAAACACCCAATAGCAAATACAAACAGCCATGTGAAGTGCCAGCATAAAATAATTCTGCAATAAAATCATGTGTTAAAATTAATATCATGGTTTGAAATATAGATGGATCACAGACACATTTAACTCAGAATACGCGGTCTCATTTCAAAGCTCTCTTTTATCCAACTGCACCACGGAGGTTCTTATATCTAATCTTTTTTTTCTCCAGCAGGAATCAAAACCATCTAAGCTAGCCAGCTCGAGGACACACATCTCACTCAGCATCGCCCGGGAACTACTGCAGAAGATCTGCATTAACGACATATCCAAGTCGAAGTCTTGTGAGAACCTGCACGTCTTGTAAAGGTTCTACAGTCGAGCCGCTGTAATCCGTATGAGGATTGTAGGATCAGCTGTTTTGATGATACAGAAAAAGGTATTTTTGCCCACTGAAACCAATTTAGAGCCCTTTGGTAATAATAAAGCGCGAAGTGAAGATTATACGTTTTTAACTTAGAGTATTTGTAATATAGACGGAGCGCTGGAACTTCAAAATAAATAAATGTTAGGATTTTTAATTTAATTCTAATACTTTTAAAATGATAATAACTAAATATACTTTCGGTTATCCACGGTTTTGAAGACACAAATGTATAACAGTGCTTTCTCTATATTATAAACACTCTAAGGTTTTTGGCTATTTCATAACAATTGTGTTCTTTCTGAAATAATTATTCACTATTTTGAACGGCCTTGTTACATGCGAATTTTGTAACCTAGAAAGGGAGGTATAAAAACCGTTGACGCTCCATAATACTGCTGATTCTATGATCTATCTACATCTATATTTTATGTAATGTTACCTAGAAATTGCGAAATACATTTATTTGTGGGCACAATCCCACTTTTTAGTTTAACTAACAGTAAATATCTTTAACTTTTTATATTCATAACGAATTTGTAGATGAATGTGTGGCCTTTAAAATTGAAATCTATCGAATGTGTTTACTTTTTTATACGTTCCGTTTCATTAGTATTATTTTCATAAGAATGACGTATCGTTTTTAATCTGTGCTCGATGATTCAGAATGAGTGAATGAATGAAATCTTTACATTAAACATCTTATGCCTCTGTGTTACAAGGCCCAATAGCACAAACTAACTTTATGTCAATCCCATACATTACCAATGTCAAATACCTCTCAAATATATGGCGATAAAGTCAAAGTAATGGGTAAAGTTAGTTAATGCCACTGCGTCTTAAACACATTACCGTTATTTATCGTGAATGTCGCTTAAAATTTAAACACCTGACAAGTATGAAATAGAGCAGAAGTGTGAGAGAGAAGGCGAATATATATCAGTGGTCTGTCTCACCATATTTACATCAAGATAACATTGTTTTTCTAAAGGGTGATCAATTTCGACTACACATTACGAAGTTTATCGTTTAAATGTTTTTTCTAATTAGAGAAATATCACCAATCATCCCAATTACATTCTGTATCTGTATCAGCCCATATACGTCCCACTGCAGGGCACGGGCCTACTCTACAATCGAGAATACGATTGAGAGTGGTTAGGCCATATAGTCCACCACGCTGGCCTAGTGCGGGTTGGCGGACTTACATACCATAGAAATTCTTATGAATCGCTATGGTATGCAGGTTTCCTCACGATGTTTTCCTTCACCGTTTTAGTGCGTGGTGATTGACTATCAATACACACATGACTCCGAAAAGTCAGAGGTGTGCCCTGGGATTCGAACCCGCGACCACCGTGAACATGTTGGCAGCCGCGTCTAGTCCGTTTACCAACAGGCCACCACGCACTTATTACAATTTATTATAATAAAATATCGAATTTATCATGTTAAATAGATTGAACAGTGGATCTCATTTTCTACGAAGGGTCTGCCCTTACGGATTTATGGTCACCCATTCATTCCCATAACTGGATTGCGTCATTATTTCACAATCCGATACATTTTCAATCATATTTGTTAGTTGGTAAGATTTTTATATGGACAAAATCCTTTTATTTCTGGTTGTGGTATATCTTCCTATAAAAATGAATATTCATTTGCGTAAAACCTTTTTTGTCGTTTGCAATGACATTGAATTTTTTTCTTTTGACCATAGATAATAAAATATCAAGAACATAACTTCGTAGTAGATATTGTCTATGTGGCTGTATTGTATGAAATACATGTTTAGGTTTTCTGATAAAACCTTATGTAATTTAATCTTCTATTCAGACAATTTTTCTCGAAGTGTATCCAGCAAAATGTCGTTGCGAATGTTCAAAGAATATTAATCTTTTGGCTAAATTGTACTATAGAATTGTGTCATGTAATGAAAACTTTTCTGATAAACTGTCGTTAATATTTAACTATTTATAAGGATTTTAAAAACTTTTAAATTGTTTGTTTTCAGCCCGGCAATTTTGCCTTTGGGCCATTTGGATTTTTTTTTTTGTTTTAACAGTTTAGATAAAGATGTTTTATATTTGATTTAAGTTTTTAAATTTTAATTTGAAATTTTATAAGTACTTTAAGAAATTTCCATTAGAATAATATGGTGTTTAATCCGTGTTAATAGTGTTTTAAGTGATGTTATAAATATTTATATTATCTCCATTTTAAAAAGTGTTTATGAAATATCATATTTTTTATTGTTAAATGTAAACTTTTTTCCTTAATTTTTTAAACTCATGCACGACTCTGGTGTTTTGGACGATCACTTAAAACACAATTATCAATAATTTTGTAAGTCAATGGTTAATCTTTAGAATAGTCGACGTCAGTATTAGTAGGTACGTATTTACATGTGAAAGTAAAAGATATGTTAGATCACTGCTTTTTACACTCATTAGTTATCATCTCATTTTTCGATACTTCCGGCTAATATTTGTTTTAGTGTTGAAAGAAAAAATCTTTGTAATTATTATTCAAAATGTATGGCGATGATATTTTCAAAAGCAAATAGGTATTGGCAAAGTTAGTTTGTGCAACTCAGCCTTAGTGATTTTAAAAGTACGCTACAATGTTCTTCTTTAATGATTATACATTATGGTGTGTACTGTGTAGTCAATTATACTCGGATACACGTGCAACTTCTACTCGTTATGAACTCGTAAAACTTTCTCATCGAGTCAGCGACACCCGCTTACTTTTAAAACACTTATTACCCTCGTAAATGTACAATATGGGAGCGTGAATTATTGATACGAGTGACAGCTGAGAGACATTTCCACTTACCTCGGCAGTATAATGTGTTTTCCTTAGTCTAATATTTATGACGACGCTGGATCACTTAGCTATTCAAAAACGTGCAGACTTAAAGCTTTAATTTTCCAGATGGTGATATAATTTTGGAGATAAAAGTGAGATGGCATTTTTTTTATTAAATAAGATTTGCTTGTGTATACTTGAGTATCCGAGGATTATAATTTAATTTTACCTACCCTACATTTTAATCTCAAAATTATTCCAGTGCTGGGCAATTATCTCTTTCGTCTCATAATTTTGCTTGTGTGAATTTGTTTTTGTTTTAATACATTTAGCTACAGGAATTCTACTCTAAATATAAGCCTTTTTGCAGTGATGTTTTATATGACGGCTTTTTGCAGCAAACTATTCCAAATTATACTAGGATTTTTAGTAATTTTGGATAGCTGGACCAAGGTGGATATCGTTTTTGTATTGATATGTGTCTTCTACTTGAGGTTTTTAATTATCATTCCTTTTCTAGGCATCTGAATCGCCTTTACATTTTCTATAATCAGCTTGTCCTCATTCCTATGTTCGTTAATAACTTATTTTTCGTTTCCAATTTAAATGTATCGATTTATGCATCCAACAAGCCTGAACTATGGAACATCACACAGGATACAGATTATAAAGTAGCATCGGGCTCTGAAGCGCGGATTTCATACATTTTATATGAGGTTGCTGCAGTACAAACAATCCTTGAATGTGACGCTTACCGCTCGGAATACATTCGTTGGTTTTTCAAAGTTATTTTTAAATGAGTGTCCTTGACTTGATATTTATGCATTCCATGTTATTGCTGAAAATTATATTGCATTTTGGTTTTAAAAATAACAGTCAATAAAAAACTCTCTCTTTAGTTTGATTTTAATTATGAATTGTGTAATTTAAGGAAAACTTATGTTTTAAACAGGACATTTGATACTATCTTAATTTAACATAAAGATTTAAAAACGCATTATTTAACTTCCCTCACCAAGTGTTTAATTATAATTTTTGCAATACTTACTTATTTTAAGATTATAAATCCCCCATTTTATGTATCGACGCCATCTTGTTGATCCTTGTATGTATTCACATGTAAATACGATAGGTTAAGTTTTAAAAACATACAAAAGTTATACGCTTGTTGTAAAAACTATGAAATGTATAGATGTAATACGTGTTACTATTAGAATAACTAGCTATATTTTTCTATAATGAAAACTTTCTACTACACTTTTTATAGAGTTATTTTTACTTGTTTACGTCAATGATAATGTTGCTAGCGGAAAAAAATCCGTCTGACGTTTCACGCGTGGTATTGCCATTAAAAATATGGAATATTAAATACTCTTTTGTTAAATATTTCATATTTTTGTTTTTTATCGTTGACATAAATAAAGAGTTGAGATATCTTTTCGACTGAGTTCTTTGAATGTGATTGTTGGGTGTGTTGCATATTATTTCTATAATCTTCCCGTTCATGTATTATGGACGATTTCCAACGCTGCGATGTTTCGAGAGAGACTTTTCTAAGGATTTAGGTAAGAGTGTGGCGGAGCTTGTGCAAGTATTCATGCAGTAAATGTTACATATATTTCTCTGGTTTCTATCACGGCAATATTAATTTAATTCATATTTATGGTTTGCGCAAAGGTCCATGTAGGTGTTTATGGATTAGTCGATTTAAAAATACCTCATTAAAAATAATTAATTTTAACTATTCAAAGATAAGTAAAAGGGGCATTTATGAATAACTAATTTTATAATTCAATATTTGAATGAGAGTCTTAGGAAAAAAATTGTGACCCATTACCGTCGAGAAAATAATATTCAGGTACGAAAATACCCCACAATCCAAAAACTATTACCAGTATAAAATACATGTGCCATAGCTAAATGTAGTGCGGGGGCTGTAGCGAAAATCAATTTCTCCCGCCATTACCTTCTTCCATGTCACATAAATTCGAATTATCTAGTAAAACGCTCTTCCAACCAGCTCAACATTGTAGTCTCGAGTTCTTACGTAAATTGTTAAGCATGGATATGAATATATTGCTTCTTTAACTACTTACTAAAAACTTAGAAGTGTTTCGTTTTTGTTTGTTTTAAAATAGTTTAAATTGACAAAGTATAAATAGTAATTATCGTGGTCAAGAAAAGTTTCGCTAATAATGAAAATGTGAGTAACTTGGCTTTTTGTTGTAAAATAAACAATGTCTTAATATGCCTTGAAGAGTAAGAAATAATTTTACTTTTATATTGACATGGCTAATTGACACTAATGTTGGTATATTGTCGTATAATTTAAGTATCTTGTAGCGAAAGACAGAAGTCTAAAAAATTAAGCGGGCAAATTTATATATTTTTTTAATTCTCATTTGATTTATACTTCAAGGCATTCAATGGGAGATTAAAGTATGTTTCTTTAACAAAGATGGTTATTGGTATCACAAATCCCATCAAATGTAATACAATTTCTCACAATTCGTCTATTCACGCCAATTTAATTAAATTTTCCCGAAATAATAGCTTTTCACGTAAATTACGAATAGATACTCTATTCAACGCAGTCAGTATTTGCCAGAATTCAGACCAGTCCGATAGCATTCAGGGCATTTAATACCCGCAAATTCGAATACCCGTTTCATTTGAATGCATTCGCGTTCAGGTTGGAAATGTAACGGATTTTCAGAATAACGTGTTTATTCGGATATTTCGTATTAAAGGATCATTGTTAGGTCATAAGGTTTGTTATAATGAAGGTCCAGAGTTAACTTTAATTAAATATGAATATTGGTTAGAATTTATATGGTTTATACCATATTTAATTTATAATAGATTAATATTTTGAATGCAAGATAGCTTTTGGTATTACAAACAATATTTCATAATGAACATAATTAAAATTACTATGATTATGTTATGCTGTTTTATATAATTATGCGTGAATTCTGCCAACCTGCACTAGGCCAGCGTGTTGGACTAATGACTCTAAATCGTACTCTCGATTGTGGAGGAGGCCCGTGCCCTGCAGTGGGACGTGTGTGGGCTGATAAACCTACTACTTTGTACAATCTCTGCATCACCCAAAGGTTGACTGATAGAGAATGCCTTAGGTATTAAGTCCGCCTTTATACAACATTATGTATAAAAATATTAATAAATAAATAAATAAATAAACTACAGAACGGTATGCATGAATTCTCTTTGCTATAAGGCTTTTAAATGCCATCACAAAATAAATTTATTTTGATAAGTTTTGCAAAATTGTTAATTTACAGATTGTTTACGTTCACAGGCGAAAGCGTAGTTTAAAAAAAAATAGTTTTTCTCTCTTCTCATTTTATTATTTTGAACATTTTAATACTATAAGATTACGAGTGATTGTTTGTTTATATTGCGAAAATATATCTTAAACAGTGCGTTATATAGATATTTTTTAAATGTTATTTGTAGATCCAAATATCGCCACATCCCAATAGAATATTAACGAAGTTTTTTTTGAAGAGTTTATTGCCTGTATTTGAAGGACCAATTCATTTAGACATTCATTAATTTCTTTCATATTCTTGTCGGTCTAACCTTCTCGTCACTAAAGCAATACTGAAAATTAGCTTTTACAATATAGCTAATTGAGTAAACAAGGGGAAATTAATGTTCTATTAAGTCCGTGTCAATCATCATTTTCATTACTTTGTGTGTTGTCTTAGCTTAATGTCATTACATTGGTATTAAAAGTCTGTTATTATTTATTGATTTAGAATCCTTACTAATATTATAAAGGTGAAAGTTTGTATGTATGTATGTATGTATGGATGTTTGTTACTCTTTCATGAAAAAACGGCTCAACAGATTTTGATGAAATTTGGTATAGTGATAGCTGACACCCTGGATTAACACATAGGCTACTTTTTATCCCGAAAAATGTAGTGTTCCCGTGGGATGAGTCAGGAAACCAAATATACATATTTTCTACTCTTTCAAATTCAAATTGTTGGCACGGGATGTCCTCTCCTACGGAAGGGAAATATAGTCGACGGCACGCGGGAAATATAGTTAGTAGACACGCGAAATAATATGTTCTTGATGTGGATTGGACTCAAAAACTATCTGCACCCGGGCGAAGCCGGGCCCGACAGCTAGTGTTAATTATATATTTTTATTTATTTAGAACAAGCAATCGATTCATAAAAGGTTGTCAAGTAAAATCTCTTAGTCTTCCATGGCGTGTGGCGAAACCTTTAACTACAAATAGAGCTTAAAAATATATCTTACCCCTTGTTTGACATAATATGATTATATAATTTAATTAATAACTAATTATTATTAAAATACTCGTAATCTAATATTATAAACTATAAACATGTCCAATGAAATAAAATGCAAGGAGATAAAAACTGTTCCTAATATTTTGACAACAGCATGACAACAACGCATTCGGATGCCAAAAGATCAAAGACGATTTATTATTTACAGAAAGTAGAGGAGCTAAGAAATGTCTCATCATCCATTGATATTTGGCAGTGAAAATGTCGGAATACACTGAATATTATTTGTTTCTGCAGGTAATAGGATAGTCTTCCCTAGAAAGCTATTATTGTATGTACACAATGGTTCACAGATCACTCAGTGCCATGGGTTCGAAAACGATGAATGATGGCGTTTCGCATTTCAGACGCAGCTTGAATATACAGGATGATATTGAGTTATCGTATTTAATTCAACTCACATGTTCCTCATCACCCCATGACATGGTACAAAATGTTAAAATTTTATTTTAATATCGTGATTTTAGTTTTCACGAGTTTTGACCACCTCATATTATTACGTATATTTTTACCGGTACAATTCAGTTTAGGAACTTACCTAAGCAGAAAAAGGCTTGTACCTATACGAGTATAATATGTATATGGGTTGATCAAAAGTCTTGAAAACTGAACTCGCTATTTTTAACAAAACTACCAGGTAGTTTTTTTTCAAACTGACTTGACTGTACTAAGTCAGCAACATAAGTCGCTAAACATTCACGAGTTTTGGAATTGTTTTATCATCCAAAATAATAATTATTTTCAATATCGTATGGCACTTCTCGGCATAGATGACTTTGCTTGGTTATATTTTACGACTACAGAGTAGTACGAACAAATTTTAATTCATAAAAAGGTTATCAAAAAATGTGAAGTGTTGTTTAAGAACATTTGGTTTATCTTGAAGACCATATTTCAATATCACCCAGTATATGTGTTAATGCAGGCCGCCATTCCATTATCGACAAGTTATCATTTAGCATCATTGTAGTACTGTATCAGCCCATATGGAATGTATACTGCAGAACACGGGCCTCCTCTACAATCTAAAGAACGATTGAGAGTGGTTAGGTCATATAGTCCACCACGCTGGCCTAGTGCGGGACGGCGGACTTTACATACAATAGAAATTCTTACAAAGGTATAGTATGTAAGCTTTCCTCACCATGTTTTTCTTACCTTCCGTACTAGTACAATATTGTTCATTTTGTTTCTTTTGTAACTTATTTCTTTAGTTATTTATGGGTTATTTAAACTTGCCAAGCTCCGCCCACAGTTCTAAACTGTAGTTAAACCGTGTTTATCCTGCGTAGTCGGTTATGTTTCATTCGATGTTTTCACAGTTTCAAATGTATTTATGTGATTTAAAAATTATAGTTGGAAATAAATGATTATGAAATATTTGTTGTTCATTTTATTATTTAACTATAACATATATTTTTAGCAAATATACAATGCGAATGTGGATTGAAGAGTGGGTAGGTGTCGACCTCACCGAACCTACGCCATCCAAATCGGTGATACCCTCAACAAGGGTCACGTCAAAAGTACCCTAAACCGACGAGAATGCATGAAGAGTTTGATGAAAGTGTATGAAGCGGAAGTAATATGTTAGGGATCGAGCAAAGTGGCGGACTATAGTCTTTGCCTACCCCTATGGGAGATCATACAGTCATATTGGAGTAAATATCATCATCATCATCTCAGCCACAGGCAGTCCACAGCTGAACACATGCCTCTCGCAAGGATCTCTACATCGACCTGCTATCGTCGACCTGCATCCAGCGACTTCCTGCAACTTTAGCCAGGTCCGTCCAACTTGTAGGCGGGCGTCCGACACGTCACTTGCCTGTACGTAAATATATGATGCGAATTCAGTACTTAATTTTTTAAAGTCACTTTAAAATAAGACGTAAATATTTATTAAAAATATAACACATTTTTTAATTTATCACAGTTAACTTAAAACAATTGTACAGAAAAGTAAAAAAAGGAAACTGGTGTTTGAATTTTCTAGGTATTATTTGTTTCACATCTTGATGTGAGACCAAGAAGTCTCATTATCTGTCAGATAAATTCAGGCGTGTATAGTAGTTACCTTACAAATATAGAACTATATTATTTAAAAACAATAAAGTTTCTGTCTTTTTTCCATTATTTTCTTTTATTGTACTTTTTTTGTTTTTTTTTGTGTTTAATTTTACAGTGAGTTGTTGTTGCTTTGTTTTTACATTCTGTAATTCTATAATTGTTATCTAATTTTTAAGTAAAAGTGAGATTCAAGTGATTCCACGATCAAACCGAAATACGGTTTCGTGGGACCTATGCATAAATTTGTAATTATGTAATTTGTGTGTTCTAATAAATAAATAAAATAAAAATAACACCGCTATATAATGTGAGTACACGTGATTTCGGCTATCAGCTTATGCATGCCTGCTGGCTAATTAAACATCATTCCCAACATATCAGATTTTTCCAGGTATTACTGAATAAAATTCATAATGAAAGCCAATACCGCCCACGCCGCCGCATTTTCCTTCCCACACGCAAGGAAAATAAAAAGTTATAAAAGAATCACGTGTTTGGTTTCTTTTGAAAATTCTTAAGCCCCATCCACACTGAGAGTTTATCACCTCGAAGATACGATTATCGTAAGGATATAAACGAGTTGCATCATGTAAATTGGAGAAGGCCTATGTCTAGCAGTGGACAGCAAAAGGCTGATGATAATAATGGTGGTATAAACATTGGTCAGAACACGATAATCTATAGCGGATGTCATGCGACAATAGCATACGATTCTCGGGAAAAACTCTCCATGTAAGTCTCCGGGCTTAGTTACTTAGGTTTTTTTATTGCAATGAATGGTGAGACGAGCATGCCGTTCGCCTGATGATAAGCGATACGAGCGCTCATGAACAGTAGCAAAACCAAACAATACCTTTAATTCCAAAGCAATGCAAGGCTTTTCACTGCGTTCGTTATCCTGAGCCATAGAAAGAAAAGAAAGAAAGAAATACATTTATTGAAGGCGCAAACATACATATTAGGTAGGTAATAAAATAACAAAATATACAAAAAATAAAAACATGACAAAAAATACAATTATGCAACAAAATTACGTGGCTAAACTATTGCGCCGACAATGGGCCTCCCATTCAGCTTTATGCTGCAGAATGGGAAAGCAAACTGCAGCGCTGATTTTCAACGGGGTGCCCTGGTGAGACACGAATATCCAGTCGGTATGCATGCATATGCATAGCATGTTAAGTTTCAATATGTTCAGTAGTTACTCTGGGTACAATGTCCTTCAAACCGAAACTCAACAGTGCATTTTCAACTGCTTTTTGGGGGGAGAAATATAATTTGTAGTTTGTTTTTGTATTGTCTCTATTACCTGCTATTATTTTTATTGTGTATAATAAAGAATTAAATTAATGAGTAATCGTGTTTTACTTCTTTTTGTCATGTATTTCCGTATCAGCCCATATACGTCCCACTGCAGGGCACGGGCCTACTCTACAATCGTAATACAATTGAGAGTGGTTAGGCCATATAGTCCACCACGCTGGCCTAGTGCGGGTTGGTGGACTTACATACCATAGAAATTCTTATAAATCGCTATGGTATGCAGGTTTCCTCACGATGATTTCCTTCATCGTTTTAGTGCGTGGTGATTGACTACCAATACACACATGACTCCGAAAAGTCAGAGGTGTGCCCTGGGATTCGAACCCGCGACCACCGTGAACATGTTGGCAGTCGCGTCTAGTCCGTTTACCAACAGGCCACCACGCACTTATTGTTTCTATTACCTGCTATTATTTTTATTGTTTACAATAAAGAATAAAAAAATGAGTAATCGTGTTTTACTTCTTTTTGTCATGCATTTACTTATCACTATATGTTACGAATTATTTGATGATTCTAAAATGAAGTAAACGTATTTGAGTCATATAAGTCAAGCAATACAATCAATCATGAGCCATTCCCAGCAAATACATTTGTCAAATGACATGTAGTTGTCGCAATGAGTCGCGAGTTTTTCCTAAGTTCCTTTATTATCCTTCGCACGACTTTTTGCATTACTATTTCAGAGATCCTAACAAAGCACGATGACCATTACCTAAAGTGTAATTGATCAAACGACAGCATAAACACGTGATTCATGTTTTTGGTTTGAATCCCAGGTTGGTCACTCTAATTCGTGTGATTTTTCGTGTAAAATTCAGGGTATATCCTGCGACCGAAAAGTCTGTCGTAGTTTCTGATACCCACGACACAAGACTTAATTAATCTTAATGTGGGGCCAGTAGGGCGATTCACGTATTATAATAAGTTCAGTTGCAGTGCAGTTGCGGTTAAGTTTCGATCAAAACAGCCCTCAAATACGCTCGCGTCAAGTTCGCGTCACGCAAACGTTTTAGCTTAATCTACTGCTGCGCGTATATGTCAATGTCAAACAAATTTCATACGTCTGACGTACAGTTGACGCGCAGTTCACGCGCAGCTAAACACTTACAAGAATACCATTTTGTACCAAAGCGTAAACTTAATTGTAACCGCACCGCAACTTGATCGGCGCGTCAAAAAGTTACGTGAATCGCACTACAGGACTATGTATGTGACTGTTGGGTGAATTTATTTATTTAATTTTATTTACATATTTAAAAAAAATGCAAAGATAAATACTAAAAGATAAATACCAAACTAAATCCATTAATATCACAGCTGTCATACAAATTAAACCAAGCTCGAGGGACGGTGAAATCTATAAATCGTGGTGTAGCGATCAAACAAAAAACAAAGTCTCGTACTAAGGAGGCTCCCGAGGGAAGCGGGGAGTTATAATGGCGTCGGGGGAAATAAAAACTAAATTTGACCGTAATAATTCAACTTGGAAAACGTTCACCTGGCTTTAAGTCTATTTGTAAAGATATTTTTTTAAGACTTTTATATGAGCAAACGGGTCTCTCTTTTTTAAATTAAGTCTTTAAATAATAGTTTAAATATCTTTCGTTATAGTGAAAAGAGATAGAATGGGTGACTCCATCCATTAGTTTCTCCGTCTATGACATATACACCAGGGTCATATAGGTCACTAGGACAGTCACACCCCCAAATTAAATACCTTAGATTTTTCGAAAGACACTGGTACAGTAATATTATGCTTTCTTTTGTATAGCTCAGGTCCACCAATTTAGCAAACGGCTCATCTGATGGTACCCAAATTATTACCATTCCCCTATGAAGATAGAAGAAAAAAGGACAAAAGGAAAATTCATCGAAATAAACACAATTTTAAACGAAACCATTCATATTCATAATCGGTTTTCTGTGAGATAGTGACAGATAGTCTTAGGTGGATTGTATTCAACCAGTCCACTATAGAAATCCTAAGAATGACTCTCCAGGCAGTCAGCTTCCTGTAATCGTAATTAGAATTCCAATTTAGATCTAACTTATCGAAGATTACTATTACGGTAGCATATAATTAGAAAACGAGACGAAACAAACGAAACATGTTGGGAACAGTAACTGGAAACTAAAACCACGGCTAAAACTGGGAGTTTCGATACAAGTAATTACCCGCGGGGAGCGCCCAAACCCGTGCAGATCCGTATCAATAGGGTTGTACTTGATTGTAAACATTTTTTTAAAGTTGACCTTTTAATAGGTTAAATAATCTGATTGAATATCAAACACGTGAGAAAAGGTTACCAACCAGCATTAGGCCAGCGTGGTGGACTATATGACCTAACCACTGACATTCGTACTTTCGATTGTAGAGGAAGCTCGTGCCCTGTGGGATGTACATGGGCTGATACAGAGGCTACATTGCTTTTTATATGATGAATAATTTATTATCGAATTATTTGCAGGATAGGATACACTTCACGACGACTTTATTTTATTACCTATCTATTATAGGCTATTTTTATATGCATACAAAATTTTTGATAGGCATATGCGTGAGCATTTAATTTTATAATTGTTGTAAAATATGCATGTGATGTTGGTGATTACAATCCCAATAAACTAATAGTAGGTACCGTCAGACGTTACATAATTTTCAACTTAGTTAAAACCACAATTCCAAATTTTTTGAGTTACGCCTGTAAAAAAGTTGTTTTATATAACTTGAAAATTATGAAATGTCGTATTAGTTTAGTTGCATAGTAAATAAATAAATCAATAATGAAAACTACCGACATAATTAATAAATAAAAAAAAAATATCGCCTGTCGAGGCGAGACGTAAATCGCTCAGCTGTTGAACGGTGAAGTGTTATTGTACTGTTTGTGTTGAAATTGTTGCTGGTCGGCGGTGTTTGTAGGTAAGTCCTGTAGATTATATATTACTTATTAACTTATTTTGGATTTTACTAAAATTCGAGAACGTGTGTGGTTTCATGTATTTATTCAAATTTAAGGTTGTATCTTTATTTTAACTTTGACGCTATCAAATCAATATTATTTAGTTCGAACACATTTCGTTAGAAGTTTAATTATTTATTACCTAAGTCAGGCATATCTATTGATGTTCAAAAACGACATTTACCGAATGGTGTAGTGATTTAGAAATTGAGTACAATGACTGGTATTTCCTTGTGAACGGTTTATGGAGTTACAAAATATGTGCTCCTTATTTATTTTTCCGTACCATTAGGTTTGCTTTATATAAAGCAACATCTTTAGATTAGATCCGTACCCTCGATTACATTTTTCTTGCAGATGGTGCATTAGGCACCGTATCATTGTACCTTTTTGTTTTTTGCAATTATTTCTAGACTTAACTTAAATATTTGACAGCCCTGATGAAAACAGTCAGTAGTTTTAAAGTTCGTTCAATCCTTTAGCTTGGGTACATGTCGGAACACCTTCACAAACGAACCCGTGAGTAACTGTTTGTGTTTTACTTTCTTTGAAGTTTTCCTCTTATTATGCTGTATCGTTTGATCAAATATAAACTAGATGATGATGATATGTCTGAGGTTGCTTATACTTATACATTTGAATTTCGAACTACAAGATGTAGCCAAAGGCGGATCCAGGGGGGAGATCATGGGGGTCGTGACCACCCCTGAGCTGGTGCCAGATTGACACAATTTATTTTTAACTTGTTGATAAAATTTATGAGCACAATTAATTCTTTGTATGTCAATAAATAAAGTAAAAAAGTTTGTGTGTGTTCACAAATCACGGCTGTAAAAAACTTAAAAATATCATTATTACGAATTCGAGTATTGAAATCGGAACCAGTGCTCTGACAAAAACTATATACCCTGGCCTAAAAGCTAGATCCATCCTTATGTTTACGCCAAGCAGCAGTGTAAATGCACTGCTCTGTTTCGGATTGAAGGACATTGCAGCCAGAGAAAGTACGAGTAGAGAGGGCTTAGATATAGCCAACCGCGCTTATTGAGGTTTGTGGACTTCACGTCTTCACATCCTAGAAAAATTCTTGTAAACTTCTACTAGTATACACTATCCTTATTAATAGACGGTTCATAAACCTATTTTACGTATCGATTGTTTGTCTTCTTCGCTCAAACTGAATTTGAAACTTGTTCGAAAGGGACAAAACATTCGAAAACTTACATACTATACTATAGGTAAACAAACTGTCTTTGAGTAAGGTTGTAAGTATGCCGATTTCCTCGGACTGTCTGCTTTCACCAAATTAGGTGTAAATTGTTCAAGCATCTGCGCCTAATTTTTCCAGGTCATTACTTTGCTTAGATTTGAACCCGCGACTATCCGGTTCACAATACCAACTAGATTATCACTTGAAATAAAACTAATACGGGGGTCCGCCCCGTGACCACGAAAGCTGTAAAGTAATCGAAACGTCGGGAAGTTAAAAAAGGTAATTATTAAACCAAATCCACGACAAAATCCCTAAATAATAGTTTTATTTCAATGTGTAACATACGCGTAAATCTAAAAAACCATTATAGATTATCACTCATTAAAAATAATGTTAATTACATTCCCTGAAGGCAGTACAGAGTCCTTTTAATTCAAACTTTCATTTCATTAAGAGCCATTTACACCGCGGCGTCTTCTTGCTTGTTGGATATAATGACATTAAAGTAATAATTTATATGGACCTAAACACTTATGTAACATTTCTGCACTCGAAGACACTTAATATTTTCAAGTTTTATTATGATTATTTACTTTGTTTATTTATGTAGTCTATTGCACACAAAAAAAAGAACTATATACAGAAAAAAAATAATGTACAATTCGCAGTCTAATTCCTATTGGCAATGTCTTACAGACGATCATGTGATGGATTTAAGAAAAAAGAAGAAAAAGAACGATAATTTTAAAAAATACCTGTACTTTTCCATATGATAGGATTTGGGACAAATTAAGTTTTCTTTATTTTAATGTCAATTTCAAGTAAACTTATTATATTTTGAATTATATTGTTTTCACTGCGCTTGTCAATTATTGCTTTGTTTAGTATGCAACAGGCAAGAAACTTGCCCGTAGTAAATGGGCCTACAATCTTAAACTTTCAAAATGGCGACGGTGGTTTTTCTCGCAATTTATAACGGTGGCAACCACTACAACTTTTAAATAATGTAATCTCTGTAAATGTTAACAGCGGTTAAACGAAGATTGCAGTGCAGTTAAAGAGTTTAATTAATGTTCTTTGGGTTAAACTGTTTTGATTTGTTTGTTTACCCTTCGACGGCGAGAGGGCATGAATATATAGCAAAAAAAAGTGAAAGATACGGTAGGATTATAGTGATATTCAAAGGTCCTACCCTAGTGCATTTTATCGTGTATTTTCAATACTTGTTCGAAACAGACTGTACAGCATGGTATGTGGCTAAGTGTACCTCTCATTCTGTATCAGCCCATATACGTCCCACTGCAGGGCACGGGCCTCCTCTACAATCGAGAGTACGATTGGGAGTGGTTAGGCCATATAGTCCACCACGCTGGCCTAGTGCGGGTTGGCATTGGCCTCTCATTAGTCGACGCAATTAAGTCGATATTTTTTAAATCGAATAACTATAGGCGCATCGAAACACTCATGTGGTAATTTAAATAATAGGTTCTCTCACATCATAAATACATGAATTTCTTTTTTTTTCTGCCGCTAGGTGGCGCCTACACGTAAACATCGCCTCAGTGCTAATTAATATTTAAAATTATTTATCGAAAGTATTCAGAACAATAAGAGTGAAATAATAGTGCGTCTTATCGAGAATCATCGGCGTAAATGTGCGCAATCAGTGAAACTCAAGAAGTTTTAAGATATTTGTTCGGAAAGCTGGACTCTCATAGACTTTCTTCACTGCATATAAACTCTTCTAAAAATGAAAATTGAACCCAGACAGTGCTAAAACAATTGTGTATGATTAAGTGTTATTCAAAATTGTTACGGGACAGTGACTAAAAGTGCATAATTTTTAAATCATACTAGTGATAAAACTGGCCAACCCGATACTACCCACGGTGCATTTTAAAAAAAGAAGAATCGGACTTTGAACCCTTAAGTACTTCACCAATTATGCATTGTATCGGTAACGGCAATACTACTCAGTATTTTGACAAGATATGATATGTGTTCGTAGCACTTTGGTCGCCGGCGACGCTGAATAATTGAACGACGGAGGTTCAAATCCTGAGCTAAGAGGTGTCTTTTTGTACATTAAAATTTACTTTATCATTAAATTGGCACCTTCCTAATACCAAAATGGACACTAATATCACAATCCGAAAAAAAAATAGAACCACAAGTAATGAATCGCTGGACTCATTAAATGCTTCGAATACAACGACACAAGATGATTACTTGGCCAAAAGCCTACCAGATCTCTCTACTATTGATTCGGAAGATTTTAGGAACGAAATCAAAGCCCTAAAACACCAACTAGAAAGTTGTCATAAAGAAATTGAGAATCTCTTACTAGAAAATAACTCCTTAAAAAAACAACTCATCAACAACCAAAACATTATAACACAATATAAAAAGATATGTACAGAATTACCAAATATTTCTAGAAAAGATCTCACGCCGAAATCACAACGCCTATCAATCCCGAAACTTATTAAAATTACAAAAATACATGCCAAAAATACTGATGAAATATCTGACGAATTGCTGATAGACAGCTGCAGCAATAAATCTAAGTCACTAACAGTCGACGCAACTGATGACGACAATTCGAATAGCAATGAAACGACCACTGATCCACCATTTACCAAACTACAACCTACGAAGGAATGCGAATCGTACAAGCCACTCTCTGAAATAAAGACCAACTCTCACCCTAACCAAAGCAATTGTAGAAAATTATACATTATAGGTGGCCAACAATGTATAAACTTGGCATCAGTACTAATTCATAAAAGGGAAGGCACGAATTATAACCACTACGAAGTTTCGTCAATCACAAAACCATTTGCATCATCAACGGAAATATTGAAGTCCTGCGACAAGATTATTGATTCTTCAACGAACTATTTAATAGTAAGTGTTGGTGAAAACGACAGCGACCCAACTAAATTATCAATAGAATTTACTTACGCAATGAAACACTTTAAACATATAAACATAATTGTACTTGGGATCATAAATAACAAGAATTTGAACATAAATATGTTAAATAATATGCTAAAACTGTGTTGTAAATATCTGCCAAACTGTACATTTCTGGACATAAGTGATATAAAATATCATAACTTGCACAAAATAGCCACAAAACTTAATTTGACTATAGATTATTCTGACTACAAAAAAGAATATTTGGCAAACATAGTAAAAGTCACCAACAATTGTCAATCATTATATGACCTGAAACCCCTATTACCCAAAAAAGGTACGATACCGTTTTATTTTAAGAAAAAGACTACATCCATGATACAACATTCTGGCCAAAATTCGAAGACTGCAAAACTTGTATCTATCCCAGCAAAAGGTACTATTCCATACTATTTTGTAAAAATATCCCCACAAACAAACAATAGCAAAACAACCACTAAACAGCTTTTTCGATAATTATTTACAATACACCTTGGATAAAAGACAACAAACTACACTAATCCACCAAAACATAGCTGGATTACTCAATAAACTAAGTATGTTAGAGCTTTGCCTTAATGATTTATCCAAAAAACATCAAATTGATATAATATGCCTTTCGGAAACATTTGTGAAATTGGGGGACGAACACAGTATCTACCTAAAAAATTATAACCTAGCATCCCACTTCTCACGGTGTAACATAAAAAGGGGAGGTGTCTGTATCATGGTACATAGAACGTTGGATTTCAAAACTGTCTCAATATGTCAAGAATTAGCAATTGAAAAAATATTTGAATGTTGTGGTGTAGAAATTCCAAGCTTAAACTGCATTGTAATTTGTTTATACAGAATACCACATTATAATGCGAGTACCTTTCTTGACAAATTGAATTTACTACTTCATAAACTGACAATCAAAAATAAGAAAATTATTATAGCTGGAGACATAAATATTGACATTCTAAAATTTACCAAAATGACATCAGATCTAAATGACATCATTCATAATTACAATTTAATATCACATATTAACACACCAACTCGTAATAATACCTGCATCGACCATATTTATAGCAATATAAAGAATGCTTATAGTCAACTTTACAACATGCACCTCTCAGACCATAATACATGTCAGACCATTACCTTCACCACCACGAAATCTAAAACAAATCTTAACCATTGGCATGTAATGGAAAAAGACTACAGCAAAGAAAATATGCAAAGATTTGTAGAAAGCATATCTCATCTATCCTGGTCCGATGTATATAATGAACCCAATGCCAATAACGCTTTCAATTTATTTTATGATATGTTTGTTTTGCTGTATAATCTCTGCTTTCCTATAAGAAAGGTAAAAGTTAGGGCAAATTGCTCAGGTCCACGATGGATTACAAAAGGGCTTAGAATCTCATGTGCCACTAAAAGAAAGCTTAGATATCAGTATTATTTGAACAAATCACAGCAAAACAAGCAATTGTATTTACGTTATAATAAGTTACTTTCAAAGTGTATACTAAGTTCCAAAAAAAATATAAACAATTTACACATTGAAAGGGCAAGAAATAAATGCAAAGCCTCCTGGGATATAATTAAAAACAAAACTGATATTTCGAAACGCTTTCAATCGATAGAATCTCTTAAACACGGAAATAAAATAATTACAGACCCTGTTGCCTTAGCAAATGCCTTTAATGATTATTATGTTACAATGACATCTATTGAAAATTCTAGTAATTATAAACCCAGTAATATAAGACACGTAGAAAAGTCTTTATTTTTACTACCTTGTACGCCAATAGAAGTGGAAAAAATAATAAAATCATTGAAAAGAACAAAGTCGGTTGGTTACGACTCCATCTCGACCAACGTTATAAAAATGTGTGCGCAAATAATATCGTCACCTTTAGCGTACCTAATAAATCTTTCATTTACCCAAGGAATATTTCCTAGTAAACTAAAAGTATCAATAGTAAAACCAATGCATAAAAAAGGTGATTCCAGGGAAATAGCTAATTATAGACCTATTACTCTTATACCAATATTATCAAAAGTATACGAAAAGATGATGCATACACGCATATCCAGTTTCTTAAACAAATTTAAAATAATTAAAGAGGAACAAAATGGTTTCCAAAGGGATAAATCCACGACACTTGCAGGCTTTTCATTAATAAAGAGAGTAACAGAAAACATAGATAATAAAACTCCGGTAACTGTACTGTTTTTGGATATGTCAAAGGCTTTCGACTTTGTTAATCACACGACACTCATTGATAAATGTGAACGCTATGGCATTAGAGGTCCAGCACTAAATTGGTTAAAAAGCTACTTATCAGATAGATCTCAATATGTTGAAATTAACCGTCTTAACGATAGTTTAATATCCACAGCTTATAGATCGACTCTAAAAGAAAATACTAGAGGAGTTCCACAGGGTAGCGTGATGGGACCTTTATTATTTCTTTTGTATATAAACGATCTTCCTGACAATATAAACCATCAATGTATCCTTTTCGCTGATGACATATCAATAATTATACCCAATCAGGAGCCACTAACCAATCATGAGACTATAATGAATAAAGCTTTATCTGACGTAGTTAAATGGCTGAAACTAAATGACCTACAAGTAAATCTAACAAAAACAAAATTTATTCAATTCTGTAATTATAAAATGACCGTAAGAAACATTTGTATAAAACACTATGACCATGAACTAGAGCAAACTGACCACATGAAATTCTTAGGCATTACCGTAGATAAATTTTGCAACTGGAAGTTACATGTTCTATCCATAAGCAAAAGAATAAATAAATTCATTTTTGTGTTAAGAAATGTACGTAGAGTGGCTTCAGAACATACAGCACTAGCCGCCTATCATGGTTACGTGGTGTCCATTTTACGATACGGTCTAGTGTTGTGGGGTAACTCAACAATCATCACAAAAGCATTCCTAGCCCAAAAAAAATGTATTAGAGCGATATGTAACGCTGGGCCCTTAGACTCGTGTAAACCACTCTTTACTCGGACAAAAACACTCACACTGACCTGTTTATACATACTTGAAATTGCACTTTTTGTCAGAAATCATCCCGAATTGTTTGAGAAAATAGGTGATAATAGTCTGTACAGCCAAAGAGACCCCACAAAGCTAATAATAAAAAGTTGCAGAACGTCTCTTTGTCACAAAAATTGTCATAGTATGTGTGTTAAAATATATAATAAAATTCCTCAGGTCCTACGTGAGCTACCACAAAGATTATTCTTGCGAAAACTAAAACAATGGCTAATAGAAAGATGCTTTTACACAATTCAGGAATTTTACAGTTATAAAAATTGAAATAAAATATAATTAATGATAATAGTTAAACTTGCAACATTTGATTTGAATTATTATTGGTATAAAAATGTAGCAAATAGCTGCTACGTATTATTATAATTATTTAAAGTGACATAACATGTAACCTATAATTATTGTAAAACTTATGTTAAATTTGACTGACAGCATGACAAAGATTTAAAATTAAAAAAAAAACCCTCATTAATCATTCATATATGTACGTTTTATTACTATTACCATAATGTTATATCACATAACAAAATATTTGCATGTCAAAATTTGACAAAAGTTGCGCTTTGCCAATTTGTGTTAAGACCTGTCCTGTACCAACTTTTAAGCAAATAAAGATTCTTATTCTTATTCTTATTCTTATTCTTAAAAAACATACATTAAACTTGACTTTTACTAAGTATTATAATGTTGTTACATGCAAAAAGTGTCAGATACTCTTGATACATAACAATGTGATATACATACGAAACGCTTCCGAATTTAAAATAACGTTTTTTTTCCCGCATCTTAAATTCAGTTGGAATTGCTCGCTTATCTCGTGACGTCACATTTCGCCTTGAAGTGATTTGCTGGATAGGTCAAGGACAAAACAAAGGACGATCTCACTTCGCGTTAAGAAAAATATATCATAAATAATAAATTGCCGCTTTTATTCCCATGTTTTTGCCTGATTTATTATTTCACTGATTTTGAAAAAAGCGGCATACGCAAAAATAAATTTCGGTTCTATTGTATCCTGGAGACTTTACGCCTCTGCGCTGAAGTAAATTTATATACTCCAAAATAGAGGAATATATTTTTTTACAAATTTAATTCCGCCTCGGTGACGTAATTGTACTACGGTATGATTGCAAAGCAGAGTTATAGGCTTCGAATCCCAGGTTGGGCAGTGACCTGGAGTCAGGAATTCGTGCTAATGTGGCGATAGGCTCTATCACTCGTGTGACAGAACACATGAGGTGAAACGTGGTTGAATTTATTGATACAAGCACCTCTACCTACCCGTTCTGGAAAAATAAATGAGTTAATGTAAAATATGGATATACCGGGTATATCAAGACTGCTACCGAACACAAAACTGGGTGGTAGTTTTACTGACTACAAACA
Source organism: Hyles euphorbiae (assembly GCA_023078785.2). Taxonomy (NCBI): domain Eukaryota; kingdom Metazoa; phylum Arthropoda; class Insecta; order Lepidoptera; family Sphingidae; genus Hyles; species Hyles euphorbiae. The sequence continues at coordinate 4,418,445 of CM041048.1, forward strand.
CAATGTAACTAAGATTTTCGCACAAAACGCGACAATACCTTAGAGTCCTTATAAATAAAAGGGTATACACTATTGTTTTAGGAAAAAAAATATTTACCAACCAATACGACCGTATGAAAAAAAAATTACAAAAGAAAGTTGTCGTATTTTTTTTGCAAAATTTTCTGTTGCATGGTTCTGAAGTCGCTTGAACTACCATCCAGCTTCGTTTTCGGTAGCAGTCTTGATATACCCTGTATATAAACAAATATTAATAACCTTGACATTATAAACGCGACTTTAACCGTGACTTAACAACCTTGACCTCTCTGTTAAATTTTAAATTTCTACCAAAGCTAGTAATCACAATTAAATGTATCGGGTTCCATTCGGCAGAGGGTACGAATCGATATACCCGAGAGCCAATTAGCAGAGTGGCGTGGGCAGCGGGTTACTGCTTTTGTACGTTACAAGAGTCCACACTTTTGGTGGATTAGTTTCGGATTTTGTGTTGAATTCTGTTTGAAATATGTTTTTTTAATGTTTTGCTGATATGTACAATACATATGAGATGATACGTATATTTATTATTAACTAGCTGACCCGGCCACGCTTCGCTTTGCCTTGGTTATCATAGGATTCATATTACATATTCATATACTGTCCTGCTAAATCCCGTCTTAACCCGTCTGTTCAGTCACTTCTCGATCCGTCCCGTCCTTTCTCTTCATTATCCATTCCGTCTTATACCGTGCATTTACACTTCGTCCTATCAAATCTGCCAGCTATCCCAGTTTTCCCCCGTACCTCCCACTCTATTATATCCTGTCTCTCCATATCCAAATAGTGTGCGTTATGAATTTTTGACATGAAAAACTTTAGTGATTCTGATTATCCATGCAATATTCCATCCTTTATTTCACACCTACAATGCTACCTAAATATAGCAATATTTAGGTTAAATATAACCTATCTCACTCAGAGACGATATATTACATTAATTTCTATCAGTGAATAATAGCGAAGGAAAGGCTACTGTAAAAATTCTGGTTAAAAGTGACATACGATCTTGAAAAGAAGTAAATATAACTTTTTACATGTTCAAATTATTTATTTAATTGTCTCTATTTATATAGCTTGATATTATATTCTCCTTAGTTCATACAAAATACATCTGAACCGTAGACAGATCTGAACGCATTATTTGACAACCAATTTAAACGACAGTCCGTTTAATTAATGTCATTAATTTACGTCTTTAAAATCTAAAATACGCCTTTAATCGAATATTGTGGATATAAGTTGTCGATTCGAAACCTTTATTTAAATAAGTTTTTTAATTTGAGGAAAGAGTTTACCGTATCGACGGGATAAACCAAGGGATAAACATTAAATGTTTGACAGTTACGAACCCATGAACATTTTGTATGAGAAAATGTTAATAAGCTAATAGAAACTCGGGAAACCGGGAACGTGATAAAAAGTATCCTATGTCCTTCTCCTGGTTCTAAGCTACCTCCCTACCAATTTTCAGCCAAGTCGGTTCAGCCGTTCTTGAGTTATAAGTGGAGTAACTAACACGATTTTCTTTTATATATATAGATTAGTACTTATTTGTATTTCTTATATTTTAGCGTCTTAGCTCCTATGCTTTACACTTTAGACTGCTCTTTATTTATCCTTTTATTAAATTCATCCCATGGTTGTCTGTAAGACATTGTCTTTGAGCGATAAGACCGCCAATTGTACTTTTATGTTTGTGATTTTTGTTTTATTGTGCATAAATAAAATAAATAAATATAGTACACTTCTAATCAGAAAAATCGAAAGCTTGCTAGTTTATGTTTTGTAAGGTTTATCAGAAAAATGTGTATATCTAGAAATATACATATGTGAAATGTCGTTTAATAGTGAATAATATGAGGTTTTCATCCTAATGTTGATATTTTATATTCAAATTAAATTAAAAAACATTTTTCTGATGAGAAGTATATTTGTAGTCATCTTCGTTAGTTCTGTATCAGCCCATATACGTCCCACTTCAGGGCACGGGCCTACTCTACAATCGAGAATACGATTGAGAGTGGTTAGGCCATATAGTCCACCACGCTGGCCTAGTGCGGGTTGGCGGACTTATATACCATAGAAATTCTTATGAATCGCAATGGTATGCAGGTTTCCTCACGATGTTTTCCTTCACCGTTTTAGTGCGTGGTGATTGATTATCAATACACACATGACTCCGAAAAGTCAGAGGTGTGCCCAGCCGCGTCTAGTCCGTTTACCAACAGGCCACCACGCACCTTCTTCGTCATTTATCATCATCTTCGTTAGTTAATGGCTCAAATACATTGTTAAACACCTCTTGCCATGGTGGCGTAGCTGTACGGTTATAAAGCTGAGGTGTCGGGATCACATCCCAGGTCGGGCAAAGAGAAGCACTGAATTTTTCTATTCGTTATCAGCCCGCAATCTAAGAAACCATTATGATATAAAATTGAATAAATTAATCATGAATAATGATTTCAGCCTAACAGATAAATGAGACGAATTTGTACCTAAAATAAAATGTACCATAATGCTAACTGGGGCAAGAGCTATCATCTTGAGTTCATTAAACTCAAACTGTTGCTTTATGGCCCGAGTAAAGACAGACAAAAAAAGAATTATAATATTTTGTGTTTATACAACATCTCAGATCACAACAAACTGTGATCTGAGTACAACATACATTACTGGTGGTTTGTCTCAAATATATGAGAGGGCACCTGGGTAGGTACCACTGCAATATCTATTTCTCCCGCCAAACAACAATGTAAATGCACTGTTATATTTCGGATTGAAGGACATTGTAGCCAGAGTAACTACTGGACATATTGACACTTAACATCTTATGTCTCAGGGTGGAGAGCGCAGTGGAATGCCAAGCATTGCTTTGTCATCCATGGTGTTGAAAATGAAAAATGAAATGGAAATGAAAATAATTTATTGGATCTATTAAAATGTTCAACATCATTTAGATTCAGTCATTTTTTTTATCTACCACCCGGTTCGGAAAGCGGTTTCACTAGAGAAGAACGGGCAAGAAACTCTAGTGTTGCTCTTTTCAAAACCAGTTTACAATGTAGTGACTATTATAAAATAGCACAAGTTGGTTTAAATCAGAGCAGTTCATTAATAATTTGTTGTAAATTTACATTTAATGTTATTATATTCCCAAGCCTTAGGAAGCTAAGTTGTTACCTTTTTTTGCTGTACAGGAGGGTCCTATCGTCGATTGGTCGTGTCAAGGACGTATCGCTTAAACGGCATGCTCGTCTTGCCGTTCACTAAAAAAAAAACATAAATAAACTCACGCCCTACATCCAGAAGGGGTGGGCAGAGATGCAACCACCCACTTTCGCCTTGCGCGTTCCATCTCATGATGTCATAGGAGGCGAGCCTATTGCCACATCGGTTACAAGTTCCTACTTCTGGGCTGATAATGTATAGAAAAGTCCCCTGTCACTTTACCCGACCCAGGATTCGAACCTGTGACCTCAGAGTAATAAAATGAAAATATTTAATGAATCCATAAAATGTCATACATTATTTAGATTCAGTCACTTTTTTTCACTACCACCCGGTTCATAAGGCTGTTTTCGCCAGAGAAGAACGGACAAGAAACTCTAGCGTTGTTTTTCAAAATAAGTTTACAGTGAACATACAGGAGTTGCAATTCAGAGCAGTTCATAAATTATTTATAATAATAATAATAGTAGTAATCGCAGGCAGTATTGCTTGACACTAAAACAATGAAGGAAAACATCGTGAGGAAACCTGCATACCATAGCGATTTATAAGAATTTCTATGGTATATAAGTCCGCCAACCCGCACTAGGCCACCCTGGTGGACTATATGGCCTAACCACTCTCAATCGTACTCACGATTGTAGAGGAGGCCCGTGCCCTGCAGTGGGACGTATATGGGCTGATACAGATTGCTTGACACGGCACGCATAGTGGGGCGGTTCCTCACTTTGGGGTCCTAGCCATCGGTGGCTTGAGTCTCGAGCCTCGCCATTGCTGTATCACTTTTAGTTTTTATATGTATTTTGTTTTTATAATAAGAGAACATAAAGTAGTTATCGAACCGTAGTACTAGAAACTGAATAAATTTTGTTCCTTAGTATTTTCCGCACACTTCCCTCGAAGTGTATCCCCGAGGACAAACTCGATCGCTCACTTATTTGCAACATTTCATCATACAAATAGAATATTTATTCCCCTCAAGATGTCGGGATGTGTTTCTATCAACTTTCTATATTTTCCGTTGCTATTAGGTACTTTCCTTCCTTCTTTAAGGCCTTATGTTCTTGAAATGAGAAGAGTTGGGATGAATCACCTATGTCCGTGTTACAGAATGATTGTACTTGTAATTTATTTAATTAACGGTTGCTTGGTTCTGTTTTTTTTATTGCCTATGGAGGCAGACGAGCCAGCAGTCCGCCTGATGGTAAACGGCTACCGTTGCTCATGGACCTCTGCAGTGCCAGGGGGCCAGCACAACAAAATCGCTGCCTACCTTAAAGAGAGTACTCTCTTTAAACCTCGTTTGAAGAAGGACAGGTCATAGCGTTCAGGAAATACCGATGCAGGGTGTTCATTCCAGAGCTTACACGTGCGTGGTAGGGAAGAACGCTGGAAACGGACCGCTCGGGAACGGTACGCTTCCAAGTGGTGGGAATGAACTTCGCTGCGGTGACGGATGGTGCGATGGTAAATTGGTTGATTGTAAATATGTTAGGAAATTCTGATGTAAGCATAATAAAGTTATTAAAATAAAAAAAAAACTGCAAGTACATTGCCTTACGTAAATATCGAACCCAATATCTCACGAAAGCGTGAGATATTGTGTATAAAGATACACACATGCTATTTCTCGATGAGGCATTTTATGAATTGGTTAGGAAATCAATAAAAGTAGTTAAACTGTGATAACTTGTATATTACCAATGAAATTGTCTGTAATTCCAATAAATCATATAATACATCAAATAAACGTTCAAACATATAATCATAATATAATATAAACATATAATATAATCCCTGATCAGAAACCGCATTAAAAGAAAACAAATTATAAATTACACTCATTAACATTTCATTTTACGTTCGGTCAGGGCCGTAATTACTCCTTCACTGGGGCCCGCGGGGCCCGTAATTAAATAACAATTACTGCAACACTACCCACCGGGGACCTCTTCTGCTGTTGTGAACTTGTGATAAACTTTCACGACTACGTACAAGTTGGCAGTATCAAGTTCGCCGACAAATTTATGTAAGCGTTTTTGCCTGACATTTTTATTTAGTGTTCTTTTGTTGTTTGTTTCTTTGGATATCTTTTTTGCTTTATAACCAGTCTGGACTTGTTTATTGTTTTTCGCGAGAGTTACGAGATGAGATGCTCTTTTGCCTGATTCTCAGCATCACGCCTGTCCATTTAAAGTAGTACCCACATCTGGAAAATTATTTTTATTAATTGTTGCATGCCATTGCATTTCACTCAATCTGCTATTCCTATGCATAGGTATAAATATAGTGATATTCTTTTTAGTCAAAACATAATCCTACTTAGTATTTACGTACTCCTGCATGGCGATCAGACATCATCTTGCTTATAGAGTCCTACCACATTGCGATACGTTGTAGTGGGTCGACCTTAAGGCTTAATTTGCTTAAAGTAGTTTCCTCATTCACAGCACATTGCCATTAACACTCTTCCCGCCAAATAAATTATAATATAAGATGGAATATAAAACAAAAGTACTCTATAAAATCTAATATTTGTATAATACTAGCGGCCCGGCCCGGCTTCGCCTGGGTGCAAATACAGATTCCAGTCCATATTTTATTTAAAATCAACATGACTGCCGTTGGCTAAACTGCTTATCCAATCCCACCCTATACCTATTCTTCTGTCCCGTTTTATCCACCTTATATTCTATTCTATCCCATTTCTCCAGATTTAAATCATTATTTTGCTACGGAGATGTTATAACACTGTTACTTCTCCGACGACATTCATTGAAATCAATTAATATATAATATGATAGCTGACCCGGCGAACTTCGTGTCGCCACATTTTTTGCCATCAATACTGTTTACAATACAAACTAATTAATTTATTGCATTGTAATGAACAACATTTTTCGTTTTTCCTTCCGGAGAGAAAACAAATAGTGCTGTTATTATATTAGGCCATATAGTCCAACCCGCTGGCTTAGTGCAGGTTGGCGGATTTTATTTAACGTAGAAATTACTCCAAAAAGTCACAGGTGTGCCCTGGGATTTGAACCCGTGACCATCGTAAACTTGTTGGCAGTCGCGTCTGGGTACGTAACCAGCGGGCAACCACGCGCTTCTGTGAATACTTTTATTTATTTAAGAAGACATATCTATACATATACAAATTAATAAAACCTCCATACTGCCTTACCAGGTGACGTAAGTAATAAAACAAATATTTAAAAATATAAAACTGCATATCGTTTCATTATAATGTCTAGATACGGCATCAACGTACCAATATTTTTTTATTCTTGTGTCTGAAAACAATACTAATGCGGATTTTTGTCCCCCAGCGCATCTAAAAGTATCAATTCAAAAAACAATGTCCTTTATGAAAACGAAAAATTATAATTAGATATTTTTTGGTGTACTCCGGCAAAACGCTTCGATAGAGTATACCTTGTTAAAAACTGTTGCAATAATCTCAAAAAACGATGGGCTATTTTTGTAGATATGGACATCGTTTTATTTTACATTTAATAAATTACGCGAAAGATGCCGTATCTATCTATATTATATACACAATGTACACGTTTTTTGAATATTGTTCTATTTCGTCAGCCGTCAATGAAGACAATAGAAAGATAGATCATTTTACGTTGGTTGGTAGTTGAAGCTTGACCGTCTTTTACGTCTCCCGTCAACCAAACAAAGATCATCCTATATTGGCTGGACGCATCACGCATGAACAATAAAAAAATTGGCTTTTCCTCGCAATTTTTCCATTTTTTCTTACCGTTTAGACCTTCCTTGGACTTCCACGAATACTTATATGAAGACCAAAATTATGAAAATCGGTTCCGTTCTCGAGTTTTAGCGAGACTAACGAACAGCAATTCATTTTTATATATATAGATTGTTAATGTTCCCCAACCATAAATACAAAAATATGATTCAAACCAGTGAACACAAAGTATAATATTACGCAATATTTGAAAACATATAATCGCAATAAAAAGAACCAATTTTAGCTACAATATCAGTCCGTACCTCAAACATATATATGCGAAAGAATGTTTGTTGGTTTGTCCTTCTTTTATCTTATACAGATATTATTTAAAATATTAATTTACGTGTAGAAAAAGTCCCAATATGATATCATTTTTATCAAAAATATAGATTATATCTGAGCCGTAATAGCGAACGGAGTCGGGGGTGAAACCCACTTTCTCATAAAAAATTTAACACGCATCCTTCAAATTTTTACTACCAATACGTACATATGACATTAATGCACAAATGTTAGTATCACAACGTGATAAAATATAATAAAAAATATATAACCACAACGGGGATACGGGCACAAATTATTTATTATGGCACTTTTATAACGTATTTAAGTGCCGCAGGCGGGTGAACAAAATGAATAAAACGCGTAGTGCAGGGAAGTAGCGAGGAGGTTTAGTTGGGGGTCACTGAAAATAATTGATGCAGATGTTGTATGAGGCGTTAAATTATTGAGCCTTCCTCTAAAATTACTACAATATGTCTGGTTTACTCATAGATGTGCCACCGTCTCGCAAAATAACTAACAGCTTAAATAATAGCAAAAGAAAACATATCCACAATTATGTAGAACGAAAATCCCTACTCTAAGCTAGATACAAAGTAACAAATAATTCCCTTTTACATAAAAAAAAACCATTGTTAATGTCGTTCAATTATATTAAATACAACAAGAAATGAAGGTTATATAGAATGTTATTTACATTGGGTTTTGCTCGCAATAAAGAATCTTTAAGAATACAAATGATTAAATCGACCAAGTATATTGAAATTGGTTTTGAGTTATCGGTATTTATGTGATTAATTAAATGAAATGAAATTAAAATTAATCACTTACCATAATTTTGTGAAACAAATGTAACAACTTAATATATTTCACTATAATTGCGTGTAAGTGCGTGGTGGCCTGTTGGTAAACGGACTAGACGCGACTGCCAAAATCTTCACGGTGGTCGCGGGTTCAAATCCCAGGACACACCTCTGACATTTCGGAGTCATGTGTGTATTGATAATAATCAACCACCACGCACTAAAACGGTGAAGGAAAACATCGTGAGGAAACCTGCATACTATAGCAATTTATAAAACTTCTATGGTATGTAAGTCCGCCAACCCGCGCTAGGCCAGCGTGGTGGACTATATGGCCTAACCACTCTCAATCGTACTCTCGATACAGATACAGATAATTATGTCGCCACTAACCAATTTTAAATACCCAACCATCCATTTTGAAAATTATATTCCTCAGTAAGCTATGTATTATTTATATAGGTATATATAAAATGATTATTATTTTAGTATAAGTTTGTTTGTAATGTACTTTAAAATTTGCTAAGTTTTATATTTTGTTCTTTATATTATAATAGGTAATTGAATAGTGTAATTGATGTTAAATAATCGTACTGTTCAAATAAATAATAAATAATTTTATCAAATAAATGTAACAATTATTACCATACTATATTTCACTATAATTATCACAGCACTAACTAATTTTATATACCCAAGGATCCTATTCCGTTCCAAACCACAATCCCGCCAAGTATTAATTGACACAAAATAGTGTCACAATTTAACGCTAACGTCAAGTTAATAGTATTTGGACCACAACACACCTACTAATTACATACCTGGCCAACATAATTGCCGTGAAACCACTAAACCATCCATTAAACATTGTAAATGTTAAATGTGTGACCTATTCTTTTTCAATTTTAACTATGTTTTGTTCTATTAACTAATGAAAACACCTTTGTTGGCAATTAGCATTGCAATTTAATTGTGTGAGGTTTTTTTAGAGCAGACTGGGGATTGCAGTAGATATTGTATTTAATCTTTTTAAGGTCTAGTGCTAGTAGTTTACTGGTGGTACAAAATATACGACGGTTGTGTCATATTTCCTCTATTCTTTTCGAATATAATAACATAATAACTCGCATATAATATGTTAACTCTTAAAAAATCACAGCGCAATCATCTGCCGACTCGGCAATCCTTCACATCAGCCATTGACAACTCTGTTCTGTATTCATTTATTATATTCTTTTAATATAACTGCCACGACCGTCGTCATTCCAAAATAAGTTGCTTTAAATATCACTCATAAAAATCACTCGATACACATAGGTTTTTAATAAATGCATAAAAATTAAAAACCATCAATATCAATGTTACACTAGATAAGACATTCCTTGTGAGAAATGTGTCCCACTATATAGGCGCGGTGCATGCACCGCACATGAATCAGTCAAAAACGCATAAGCGTCATGAAATTCACGGCGCTTTCAAACTTTTGGCCGCGAGAAAACTACACCCTATAAGCGGTATAGCGCTGCATGGTTATGCTGGTTGGTTAGATGACTAATTATTTGTTCCACGATACAGTGATTTATTGAGTTTCAACTTTTACCAAAATCGAACAAAGTATTTGTATAGGTTAACTTCTCTATACGTAGTAATATATGTATTATCTAAAATCTAAATGATAAAAACAAATAAATTCATGTTTTATTTCAAAAGTAACAAAGCTTTTTACATTCAATTAATGTAAACACGCCGAAAACAATTAATTACCGTGTTTATGAATACTAGGCACGTAAACATAATGGATGTTTAAATGTACCTCGTAATATCTTACATTTTTAATAATTCATCCCGTGGGACAGGCTGACCCAGAATTGTTTATTACGTGCTATTATTAAATCCTAGACGAATTTTGTTTGTACAATATTTCAGAGTTTGCGGGGAAAAATCACATTGAAGGTTGGAAGTCCGCCACATTATGTTTTTTTAGACACATTCTCCCCCGTACTACAAATCTGTGGAAGTTGCCAGTGGCAACATTTCCAGAAAAATACCTTCTAGCGATCTACAAAATTGAGCGTATTCCCTTAAAGGCCGGCAACGCATCTCCATGCCCTACGGTGTTGCCGATGTTCATGGGCGGCGGTGATCTCCATCAGGTGAACCGCATGCTCTTTTGCCCCCTATAACATAAAAAATTTCTCAGCATTGTAATCGTACCAAAGTACAACTTTATCACAGAAGCCGTCTCTTTTTAAACCGGCATAATGACTTGCAGTGCACCTGATGTTACGCACAAATGCCGTCCAGAGTTTGGAATGGTATCAGACGACGATCCCTTGCCATTCGATATAAGTATCCCGGTCTGCTAAGATGCTTCTTCTCGATTTTACATATGTAATCTTCGTTAACCTTCCAACTGTTTCTTATTTGTCGATATTCTCAGCAACGGCTATCAAAATGTCGTAAGTAAACGGCTTCAATAATTTTGTGCGCTTCTTTAATTATTTTTTCGTTTTTTTTTTAGGGGAAATCTATTAAGATTTTATGGCATTTGTGATACCGCTAGTATGCACCTATGAACGATCTCAGATTCCGTTTTTTGCACACGTCCGAATATATATTTAATCAAAGAAAATGCTATTGGAGTTCATTATGGGAAGTCATGTCTGAGTTACTTCGAACTTACTATAACTACACCACCGTATCACCTTACTAATCCAACGTCGTAAATATAAAAATGTATATAATATAGCAGGAGTTAAATAACCAGTTTACGAGAGCCGGTCCGTCATAACGAAGCTAGATTGCAGGAATTTTTCCATTTCCACAATTAACTTGCACTTTTATTTGTAATTGTGAGAATCGAGTTAGGGTTTATTTACTGCATCATTTATTTTATGTCTTTTCGTCGAAAATTTAAAGATGGGTGGTAAATCAGAGGTCGAGAGTTCAATTCTTAGGTGATAATAATGCAGTCAACTTATTGGAAAATTAGCACTATTAAGGAAGTGCAAATACTAAAGATTAAAGCCATTAATTTTTTGCAAATTTCAATTGGTTGCACAAGTCATTCAGGTCTACTTTTGAGGTCAACATGGAGATCAAACTCTCAATATTTCTTGGGGCTGAAGTAGTTTCGACGAATTATGAATGACATTAGTGGCATCTCTGCCTACCCTTCCGCGACAATAGTTTCGAGCTTGTAAATATCTGCATATTAGAAAATTGTCACACTTCGGATGTTGCAAATTTTATTTAACATTTTATCCCAATAATTCACAAGGAATCTACAATTTCTTTAAATTTTACGTCGCGCCAAGTGGTCCTTTAATCCTTCATACGTGGATTATATTACAATATACATGGTGTCTCATGTATATTCATAGTGAAAGCGTTAATCTCGGAGAACAACTTGAATCAATAAAGCTTTATAAGCCGGCGATTGAATAACATTACTTGAGCATATTCACGTAGTTAATTTTATGTGTGGTATACAGGATGTTTCTTAATGTGAATTGCTTAAGATGTTTTGAAAAGTTTTTCCTGCTTTTTCTGTTAATATGTATGTGGTTGAGGTCTTTAAAATAAACTAATGAACGATTAATAAGTATATATTTTACATCTTAAGCAAAGACGATGAAAGCTAGAAAGGGGACAGGAAAGTTGCCAATAAATGTTAAATGATTGCCATATACAAATATTGTTTGCGTTTTCAATTATATTTTAACATTTTCACTAGGTCCTGCATACATAAGAGGTTGTACGGGTAAATGCCATTCTGTTTATTTCTGCCGGAGTGTTGAAATACCGTATTGTTAGCTTCTAGTATACTTCCCCAAATATTTCTACACCAACTTGTTATAAGAGGTCTGTTTCCAACGATTTCTAGTGAGCCTTGTACCTAGGTACCGTCATATCGCCTTTAATGTTTCTTAATTAAGTACTTAGTATTTATAAAAGTCTAGCTTTGTTATACCATCCATCTGCATCTTTACATCAATCAATGTAACCTGTAGTAACACCCTGTATAACCGTAATTGGGTGAAGGGATCTACGCAAATATTAATTTTGAGTGTATCTGGGGCCGCGGATTATTGGCCTTAGGCGGTTTTCGTGACAGATTACTAAGATTCGTAATTTTTGTTCTCTACGTAATCCAATAAAACTAAACGAGAAACTTTATAAACACGCGATGCATTATGCTTTGATGTAACTAACAAGAATATACCCGCCAGAAAGTCTAGATAAATTAATGGAAAGAAAATTAATGCGATGAAATTAAATGAAATTTATTTATTGGTCCCGTAGGCAATTAAATAGTTCTCATGACAAATCAATATCCAGTACTTATTCTCTATTGACAAAATATTGGGTATATTTATTATTTTATTTTTATTTCAATTAATAGCCAGATGAGTATGTCGTTGAGCTGATAGTATTCCACTGTGCTCGCTATCCTGAGACATGAGATGTTAAGTCTCAAAATGTCCTTCAAGCTGGTGGTGGGTCTCTCATATGTGAGAGGCCATCTGGGTAGGTACCACCGCAATGTCTATTTCTGCGTAAATGCACTGTTGTGTTTCAGATTGAAGGACATTGTAGCCAGAGTAACTACTGGTCATATTGAGACTTAACATCTTATGTCTCAGGACGGCGAGCGCAGTGGAATTTTGCTACTGTTTATGAGCGGTCGTATCGCTTACCATCAGGCGAACGGCTTGCTCATCTCGTCATTCATTGCAATAAAAAAAACCGGAACACAACAGAGCATTTACACTGAAATTTGGAAGGAGAAAAAGAAATAGCGGTGATACCTACCCAGGCGGCCTCTCACATGTACCTACCATCAGGAGAACGGCATGCTCGTCTCGCCATTCATTGCAATAAAAAAAGAAAAATCCTATCAACGTAATTCTACATAATAGAAAGAAAATATATAGAAAGAATAATGTAAAACACGCGCGAACAGATTAAACTGCGTCTGAATAACGAAGTCACCAGCCCACCTTTGTAAAGAGTAATAATTAAATTTTCAACACAATGTGAAAGCAAATCCTTAACGCGTTGATGTATTTATACTGGAAGTGACTTCAAATAATTGACTTTTCTAAATTATTTCAATCCAAAACAATTTAGAAATTATCTGAATTGTTAGGATTGATGAACGAAGAGTAAGGTAGAAATTTGTGTCATAAGAGTTGTAGAGTTCACTATTCGGTGTAGGTTATATAAAGGAAACACAGTTTGATTTCCGACAGACACACTATTCGTACGGCGCACCAGCAGCAAGTGTCCGGTGAGTGCAGGCACTGCACTCACCGCACCCCCACCACTACCGCTCGCCCCACCAGTAGATGTGTCATCATTTACTTATATGTTACATCTACCTTTTACAAAATTTAAAAAAGTAGAATTAGTTTTTATAGTCAAATATGAAAATGAAAATAATTTATTGAATCCATTAAAATGTTCATCATTTAGATTCAGTCATTTTTTATCTACCACCCGGTTCGGAAAGCTGTTTTCACTAGAGAAGAACGGGCAAGAAACTCTAGTGTTGCTCTTTTCACAACTCTCTTTTTTTTTTTACAAATTAGTTTATCAAAACAATCATCGAACAATATTAAATTCAAACGCTAATGTATGTTATATAATATTAAACACATCACTTATTTATTTTCGACACTTGCTTCGTCATCGGTGGTGTCGTTATTTGAAGAATTATCATCACCATTTGTGCAGACTATTCACTTTCCTTCAACCCTCTTGGAATGTACTATATATCTACGTAACCGTTCTTATAATATTTTATTTTATTTATTTTATTTTATTCGGAAAACAAACAGTTATATATCTAGGTAATATACAATATTAAAATTACAATTAACAATTAACATGTTTTCACATTTTACAAAGCTTATTACTACTATATGGTCGACAACTTGTTTTTCTTCACTGTATATTAAACATATACCTTCTCTCCAATATCAATATTAGATTCTGTTGCTTGCCTCTTTCTATCTGTGTATTCTTTTCCTTGTTTTCGTTAGAGTATCCCTGTCTCTTGCTTCTAGGTCAGTAAACTAAACATCAACAACGGAAGGCAACTTATCTCTAAACTGACGCCCGTAGTTGTTTCAATATATCACGGTTCTGCTTCTCAACTTTACCATTTTGTTGAGGCCAATAAGGAATGCTATGGTCCAACCGAATTCCAAATTCTTTGCAACAACTTCAAATTCGGTATGAACAAACTGCCAACTATTGTCAGCGGTAATACCTATGCGAGCCTAAACGAGGAAAATCTCTTTATCATGAATCGATGAAGCAGAATCGAGACATACATATATAAACTCATGCCTATTTCCCACAAGGGGTCGGCAGAGGTGCCAGGACACCCACATTTCGCCTTGTATGTTCCGTCCCACAATTTGATAGGTGGCGAGCCTATCGCCATATCGGGCACAAATTCCTGACCTTGGGCTGATAATCAATAGGAAAATCCAATATCACTTTGCCCAACCCAGGATTCGAACCCGAGACCTCAGCTTTGTAACCATACCTTAGTACAACTACGCCGAGGCAGAATCGATGTTCTTAGTAATTTTGATTTCTTTATATCTACTAAGATAATCTATAATAGTAAAAGATAATGGCCGATAGGTAAAGGTACGAGATAGTCTATGGCTGTATCAACCCAGGGTTGATTGGCAGTTCTCTTTTGCGCATGAGATTAGGAGAATTTGGAGCGGAAACCAGAGTGCAACCCTTGCAAGCTCATATATAATGTTCAGCATCTCTATCAATTTTGGGCCTAGGCACTTTTAGAACGTAGTCCTATTTTCATAGCTACAATGCCTGGATGGTCTTCATGAGCAGCTGTTAGAAAGTTTGATTCAACATGATGGCATAACAATTTTATTCTCATGTAATAGTAAATTGCCTTGAGAACGAAGTTCCTGCACAAAGACCTTATAAGCGTTAACACTCTGGTCCCAGCTGTTATATATTCCGTTTCTGACTAACTTTAGCTCTAAAGGCTCCCTCGCAAACTATTCTTGACTCATGCAAGGTAACTCTGCTACAGGTCGATATTGGTCAACAACAAGTTCGAATAATTATTAACATCAAAAGCTGTGGTGACTTATCACCCACAGTCTTGACACAGTATAGACCACTTTGAAATTATTTTTATTTTATTTATTTACCCACTTTGTACAAATTAATTGTACAGGCAGACTTAATGCCTAAGGGCAATATGTAATTATATGACTGTAAGCGCTAAACATTTTTTTTGCAGACGGCTTAGAGTCAGGTCCAAATATCACCTCTAATCGCTTGTGATCACTGACAAGTTCAAAACTATCTTTCCCAAATAGGTATGTATCAAAATGTTCCACCACCCAAACCAACGCAAGAGCTTTCTCAGTCTGACAATACCGGTTCTCACGGTCTGTCAGATTTTTTATTGCTGTATGCAACAATTTGAGGCCCGTTAGTGCCATTTTGGACGAGCACAGCTCTTAAACCGACTGGACTAGCATTGGCGAAGGCTTGGGTACAGTCAAGCGGATCGTAGTAGCCTAAGGTCTTAATTTGAGTCATAGCGCTTTTCGACCCCTCAAACGCCTATTTTGTTTATTGCGCCAATAAAATGATATTTACACCTTTGCTTTGTTTTAGTCTTTGAAGTTAGCGCAAAGGTTCTGTCCAAGTAGCTAAGTTAGGGATCCATTTTCCTACGTAATTACTTAGCCCTAAAAAGCTTGACACTTCTCCCGTAACTTTTGGTTCTCGAAACAATTCGATTGCCTTTACATATTTGTCTAAAAGGCTTAGGTCCCTCGGAAGATAGCTGATGACCAAGAAAATCTATTTGATTTACTCGAATGCACATTTTGTATCGTTTAACAAAACTTTGTAGTCTTGTGCAAGGCTCGGCCTCATTGCTACCATAAACGACTATATCACCAATAAAGTTGGCGACTCCTGTACAAGGCAACAGGATACTTTCTAATTTATTTATTTTTTATATTTAATATTCGAGACACACAAGTTTCACAAAACGACGCGTTTGTACCTAAACAGGCAGAGATAGTCCCCGGCTACAAATGAATGTATTTTAGTATATTTGGTACACCAACAGCACAGTATACATAATACTCTTAAGTAAATTTACCATTGGTCTAATACACACGTACACGTGCCAATAACAGGCGAACACAACATTCGTTTAAACATTTATAAAATGTCTAAACTGCTGGTGGACAGTTTTTTTTTTTTTTTTTTCAAATTAAGAGAAAATGATAGCATTTCTGAACTTTGGAATAAACTGTTCCATATTGTGCAAGGATAGTTCTCCATAATGATAGCTCTATTTGCTCTCCTTATGTCTACGCAGATGCGTACATCACCATCTGCTTTTAAGACCGATACTAAGGGAGAGATCCAGTCAGGCTGGATTTTAATTGGCTTTATAATATCTGACTCAATAAGTTCTTAAGTTTTCTTATTAATTTTAGACTCAAGAGGAACAGGGTCTTTACGACAAAGCTGAGCAGCTGGTTTGATTGATTTATCTAAAAAGATATGAATCTGAACATCTTTAAATTTTGGGAACTAATCCAACTTTTAGAAAGCCAAAGGACGTGGCAGTATAATATGTTCCTAGCAAATTCCCATTACCATCTTTAACTACATAAAAGGTGGCTTCGGCTCGGGGGTAGTTGCTGCCAATTGTAATGATTCAAAAGATCTTAGTACAATTAAAGTATTACATGCATTAGCATGAATCTCTTGTTTGGAGATTTCACTTGATTTTCAACTAGGACCCTATTGTTCTTGAGAACTTGCCATGTAACATCATTAATAATATTGCATTTACGACCGGAATCTATTACCATCTCAACTTTGACACCCCCCTAGCGTACATTTAATAGTGTCGTCATTATTAATATGAAAAATATAATTTACTTCTTCAGCCTTGCCCTTAGACCTCCTACTAAACTATTAGAAGTAGAATCATTATTTTTACGCTCTTTCGCCCAAGACCTACACAGTTGGCCGAAATGACCAACAAACCCGCACTTAAGACATTTCTTAATTCGGACTGGGCAAAATTTGAAATCCCTTGGATGACAACCGTCATAACGTCCACGGGACTCGATATTTCAAGTTTTTTTTTTTTTTTTAGAACCCTCCATTATATTAACCGTTAGGTATTTACTTGATTTCGACAAACCAAAATTATTAATTTGTCGATTCACTCCTCCAGAGCGTTGGTTTCGGAAATAATTTTGTCAAGAGTCACATCATCGGTAAGGGTTAGAATTGTTTCCCTTAATTTGGATGACTTACATTTCTCTGTGACTTGAACAATCACGTGTTCGTTAGGGGCAGTGAATTGACATTTAGAGCTCTGGTGTCTAACTCTACGAGAATATTGTCATTATTTTTTCCTCCACTTCCTTATTTGATGAGCCTAAACAAGTGACGCTCATAAATACCACTTTTTAATTTTTTTATTATTATTATTTTATTTTTATTTTATTTTTTTGGAGGAAAAGTATTCGTTTAGTATGTTGACAGCGACGATAAATACATCGTTGTCATTATACTAGTATTATTATTACTAGTAGTTTCTACATATGTACCAGGAATATTATAATATATTTCTTGTAGGGTTGACCCGTCCATATGCAGGAGCAAGGCCTTTGTCCCCTTTTACACTAGTAGTGCACACTCCCATTTTTCCAGCATAGACCAATTGAAGCTGAGTCGCTGTCACAGTCAAAAGACTCCAAAGGTGGTGTTTGCGACATATTTATGGTCTACCCAGAAGGCTGGAGTAATTTCCTTTTAGGTACTGTTCCGAATAAATCGAACTACCTCTTGATCTTATTGTATTTAACTTAAGGCCATTTAGCCTGTTCTTTATACAATGCAAGATCATTTAGGTACTGTTTGCATAAGCAAACTACCTCTGACAACAATGTTAACTTTGATTATTGACAGACTAAAAAGTGTATATTTGAACATCGACATCGAGATAAATAACGAATGTTATCCAGTGTTCAATATTTGCGTTTAACCAATAAAAGAAAATGTGGGTAGATAATAATTAATCATAAAAATCGAAGAATATTTCACACTGTATCAAGTCCATTACAATATCTTGATTTAAACATTCTTACAATCATAAATAACAGCTGTTTATAGTTTATATCCAGAAAATTGTTTTATTGCTTTAAGTTTAAATATATCTTGTTAAGCAAAACCCACATTCTAATCTGTCTTTGCCAATAATCAAAGCATTTAGTCATTGATGTGCTACATATTTAGGTACCAATCAAAGTAACTAAATCAGTTCCGTTTTGCAATAACAAGTGCCTTGTTATAGATGTAATTTAACAACTTAAGTCAGTTACGACGATTCAATGCCCATAAATACTTTAAAGATGCTAATAAAACGCAGAAACAATTATGTAGGGCACGAATATTAACAAAACTGATTTGCTACCGATTTACCTCTAAGCTCATGCTTAGTTTTTAAATTGTTTGGTGCATACCTTTATAACCTTAATTTGTGGATGGCAGGGTCTCCACATGTAGAGTTCACTATTCGGTGTAGGTTATATAAAGGAAACACAGTTTGATTTCCGACAGACACACTATTCGTACGGCGCACCAGCAGCAAGTGTCCGGTGAGTGCAGGCACTGCACTCACCGCACCCCCACCACTACCGCTCGCCCCACCAGTAGATGTGTCATCATTTACTTATATGTTACAAGAGTTAACCTGGTTGGAGAAATGTAACCTGCGTTGTGGTTGTTTATTACATAACACTTGAGAGTAGAAAAATGTTTAAGTTCTAATTTTAATATAATATTTTTGCTTTCTTTTCTTAATTACTGTACTTCAATTACACACTCAGTCAGTGTCAGTCAATACATTTATTTTTTCAATCATTTTTCTAATTATTATTACAACAAACCAAATGACAGCTTACAGGTCCACACGAAACCCGTTATCACAGTCCAAATTTTACTTACCACTAAGTACCCACTATAACCGCGAAGGCTTTTTTGAAGTTTAATTTATAGATAAATAAATACACCCAATAGTCACATACATCTTGTGTCTTGGGAAACAGAAATTACGAGAGAATTTTAGGCTCATAAACACCCACACCCAAAACAATTTATATATCTTATTAATTTATACCATTGCTACGTGTTCCCTCCATCCTATAATCCTGGGTCCTTCTATGTAGACTGAAGAATCAGATATGCTAATCAATTGTATCGACAGAAGGTAACTGCTACCAATTTATATTAAGGGTCTGTTGCTAATGTATATCAATTCTGCACGGCATTGTGCTTCAAGGCACAGTGCTCGTAGAGCTAGATAAAAAAAATAGGTTTACTTTTTAAACCGATAGTGATGCTATTTTTTTATTGCAATGAATGTTCGCCTGGTATCGCCTTCGAATGGTAAATGAAACGACCGCTCATGAACAGTAGCAAAACAATGCTTGACATTCCATTGCGCTCGCCATCCTGAGACATAAGATATTAAGTCTCAATATATCTAGTAGTTACTCTGTCTACAATATCCTGCAATTCGAAACACAGCAGAATTTTAAACTACTGGTTGGCGGGAAAAATATACATTGCAGTGGTAACTACCCATCTTGCCTCTCATATGAGAGACCTACCACCAGCAAACTACTTTTTTATTTATTTAAATATATATTGTACACAAAATTAACAACAACTTAACTATACAAAAATAATAATCAAAAAGATTTAATTACTTACTTACTTAAGTACTTTTTTACTACTTTACTTTCCTTATTAGTTTCATTCTAGTCCGACCTACGTCGCATCTAGTGGTCTTTCTATCTCAGTACCCCAACAAAAGCAAACTGGAGTCGCGGAGAAGGGACAAAGAGTTTTTAATATCATTTCATTTTCTCCAACTTGGTTATTGAAAGGAATCCTTTTCAACTTTTATCTGCAGACCTCGGCATTTTTGGCCTTTTATTGTGGCATTTTCAATATACTGCAGTCCAACTTTTACCGAGTTTATGTGGAAGGGAATATGGCTCACATTATTCAGAGCGGTGTTCGTATTAGATTAGCGAAGTGTTTTTACAAGTCATTCCAGACGGCTTCCTTTTTGTGATCTATTTAAAAATGTTTAGGACATAGCTTACTATACTAGGGGGTTACTTTTTGATTCAAAACGAAGTTCGAATTTTTGGATGTTCGAAATCCGAAGTAAGATATGAGTAAGATATAAGTTTTCCACTTTCAAAATTAAATATTTATTATTTATTTATTTATTTAATTCTTTTTTGCACTGTACAGAAATATTATGAAGATATTATACAATAAGAATAATAGTACAAGTATAAATACTATGATACTTATAATTTTTTTCGAACTTTGTCTATACTAGCGGCCCGGCCCAGCTTCGCCCGGGTACAAATAGATTTCTGTACAATAATATGTACGTATTATACATATAAACCTTCCTCTTGAATCACTCTATCTATTAAAAAAACCGCATCAAAATCCGTTGCGTAGTTTTAAATATTTAAGCATACAAAGGGACATAGGGACAGAGAAAGCAACTTTGTTTTATACTATGTAGTGATTTACGAGTTACGACGCACGATAAAGGATTTAAACATTTTGTGGAATATCTAGGCACACTCGTTTTACTTTGGAAGTCCGAACATTTGAACTTCGTTTCGGATTATAGAGTGGTTAAATGCGGACTTCATTGAAATAATAATTTATTTTAATTATCTCTTTGTTACAGAGTTTTCTTTATGATGTTTTTCTACACTTTAAAATTACACATTTACTATCAACACATATCACTCCGAAAAATAAGACTCAGAGGTGTATCTTGAGATTTGAACCCCTGACCACCGCTTCCAATAGTTTGTAACCGTGCATTATTACCCGGTATAATTATGTGGAATTACTTGGCACAGCTGTCAAATGCACATTTTGGCTCCAACATTGGATGCAATTGCTTTTGTGGGCAAGCTAAGCATTGGCTATTTGGACGGTTGCCATGATCCAAGGGCTCTAAACTTGGGTACTAATGTACAGGACGCCGCTGTGATAATGGATAAAGCTATACCACAGAGACTGTACTAAATAATAAATAAAATATGCATACATATATAAACTCATCTCTTTTTCCTGCTCTTCTGTCTTATTCTGCTACCTATGACACAAGACTCAATCTTAGTGTGTAGTCATGAACACTTATGTATCTGTTGGTATTTATTTATTTATTTTAAAACCTCGAAAAAGTATTTCAATCAAGACTTGTGGATGATAGGCGACGGTAATCAGTTACCATATGCTGGCCCACAAACTAATTTTAGAAAATATTATAGTATTTTATGACATGTTATACAATATTAAAACGAATTACATTTGAATGCAACTAAAATCTGACAATATATAAAGACCAGAGTTAACAGAGCCGCATAGCAGTAAAATTTAATTACAAATGTTTGAACTGCCACAGGTCAGAAGTCAGTGGATGGTTTCCTTTGACTCGCTTCTTGTAATATAATTACGATCAATTTACAGACTACGGTTTAAAAGCTTATTTAAATTATATTGAATTCTCCACTCAAGGGCAATGAATATTTGATACTGTCACAGAATATTTCATTCGTGATATTTGGTTATGATTTGTTATTAATATTTAACGTTGCTTATTTGAGATAGATTTACATTTGACAGCCTCCGTGGCGCAATCGGTTGGATGCCGCCTGTGAAACAAGAGGCCGCGGGTTCAATCCCAGCACCGAGAGAAATGTTTGTGTGGCCCACAAATATTTTTTTTCGGGTATGGGTGTTTTTGACACTGAAAAGTCTCTCTTAGTTCCTGATACCCACGACACAAGACTGGATCTTAGTGTGGGGTCAGTATGTATGTGACTGTTGGGTTATATTTTATTTATTTATTTATGGTAGGTGAAAATTCTGGTGATCCGAAAACTATACAGATTATACAGGTTACCATACCGTAAATTTTATTAAACTTAATTTTATGTTATTTATTATTCATTGGTCAAGCTGTTTAAGCGGAAACAAGACCTACAACCAGTAACTTTTATTATGCCATTGTAAAATATGAATGAAATAGAAGGGCTGTCATTCAGCCCTTCTATTCCCGGGAAGGCAATTTTTTTTGCCTTCCATAAATTATAACAATAATTAAAGACAGTTAATCCTAGTAGAAAATTGTACAAATTATCTTTACACTTGTCAATCCACAAAAAAAGAAACAACTGAATCTAATTTATGTAGAACATTTTAATCGATTCAATAAATACTTTTCATTTCATTCTCATTTTTAAAAAATGAATTTCAAATTGCTTCAACCCACATTCGAAGAAAATGAAGGTAACCTTACGTTCTCTATAGGAAAATATGAAATATGAATAGAACACAATTGGATTTGTGCATCTATCTTAGCTCTTATTCCGAACTCGGGGATAATAGACACAGCGGGCCTTTTATTGCATATGCGCTTCGATAAATAACTGCAACTGAAGAGATCTTATGAATAGGAATATGACGGGGTGTATCGCATATTGATCTCTTTTGTACGCGTTTCTTATAAGTACATAATATGTAAGATTGTGTATTATATGAAGTATGTCTTATCATTGAAACATTAAGAGGATTATTATTTTTATATTGGTAACCTAAGCTTAGAGTATTATGTATAGAGGGAGCGCTGTCATACAATTGTGTCTTCAAAAATTAAAAATGTTGATATATTTTTGTTCGTAATGTTGGTAGCACTGCTATATTAGTAAAACTTTAACTAACTATTTAACAACAAATTGCAACAAATTGCTAACCGAAAGTATATTTAATTATTATTCTTCTTAAATAAGCTAGAATGGAATTCAACAGCCATACATTTTTTTTCCACAAATTCTTGTATGTTGGACAACCTGTCAAATGTCAGCCAAAAGCAGGGCAGGAAAAGATGGTTCGGCATCACCATTTCTACGTTTTTGAAGTACCAGTGCTCCCTCTAAATTATAAATATTAAATACTCTAAGTTACACCGGCGTGATTTGATTATCTCGCACTCACAGAATTGTGTGGACCAAAAAAACAACATAATAATGTGGAGATCATTTGGGGAGGCATATGTTCAGCAGTGGACTTTCTGTGGCTAAAAAGAACGTTTTGACTAAAAACATATTTTATAAATTAAATAAGTACACCCAACAGTCACTACATTAAGGTCAATTAAGTCTTGTGTCGTGGATATCAGAAACTATGAGAGACTTTTCGGTCTCACAAACACCCAGACCCGAGACAAATACTTGTGGGCCTCACAAATCGAACCCACGGCCTCTTGTTTCACAGCCAGCGTTTAACCAACTGCACTATTAAGGCTGTCAATTGTCTAAACATTCTTCTTCTTCTTCTTCTGTATCAGCCAATATACGTCTCACTGCAGGGCACGGGCCTCCTCTACAATCGAGAGTACTATTGAGAGTGGTTAGGCCATATAGTCAACCACATAGTCAACCACGCTGGCCTAATGCGGGTTGATGGACTTACGTACTATAGAAATTCTTATGAATGTCTAAACAATAAACATTACCCAATTGTAACAGTCAATGTCACCGATATGCAATAATCATGTTATGAAATATTCCACACTGATTTCCTGTGTACTTGACCCAATTTTCATTCGCAAACACGCCAATAACAACCCTACTAATATTATAAATGTAACTTTGTTTGTTACGCTTTCACGCAAAAACTACTGAACCGATCATCATGAAACTTTGTACACATATTCTTGGAGGTGTTAGAAGTAACATAGGATACATTTTATGTTTTTTTTTACGATTGACAAAAAAATATTTAGTCGGAATTGTACATTTTGGCCGCCATTTTGAAAAGTGTATCTGCACGACTGAATGTGTGAAAATGAAGGTCTCTCATCGAAAATCAATGTTGCAGTGCTGCTCCGGTGGTGCTGCAGCATATTAGCTGAATGAGAACTACCTTGCTGGCGCTTGATCTTTATTATCTTTATAATTACGACCGTCTCGGTGGCGTAGTTGTACTAGGGTACGGTTACAAAGCTGAGGTCTCGGGTTCGAATCCCTAGTTGGGCAAAGTGATATTGGATTTTTCCGGTGTCCTGGCTCCTACCCCTACCACTATCACTGTATTTTTATTTTTGTGCAATAAAGGATTAAATAAATGTAATAAATAAATAAATGTATTATAATATATGTCTTTATTATTATTATTTTATACCATAATCTGTTCCACTAACTCCACTGTAATTTATTGTGCTAGTAATAAATATTATTTCTTTCTTTTTTCTTTCACCCGGGCGGAGCCGGGCTGGACCGCTAGTTAAAATATAAGGGCGTCGGGACGCGACCCTTTCTTATTCCACGTTACAAATTACTTTTATACGCTACTGAAGTTGACCCCGAATTCTAATATTGAATATAGAGAACCTAGTTCTAGAAATGTCTGAATAAATTGAGTTAGCTGACGAATTACGTTCAAAGAATATACGTTTTTCCAAGTTAAATCGATATTTATACCGACAGCAACCGAAAATATTTACTAGTGGTAGGTCTTTCATATGTGAGAGGCCGCCTGGTTAGGTACCACCGTCTTTTTCTCCCGCCCAACAGTAGTGTAAATGCACTGTTGTGTTCCGGTTTGAAGGACATTTTGGCCAGAGTAACTACATATTGAGACTTAACATCTTAGTGATTTCAGTTGTGGGCCGGTATAGATTATTTGTACCGGGCTAGGATAGTAATTAGCAAACACTGGTGGTAGGTCTCTCATATGTGCGAGGCCATCTGGGTAGGTACCACCGCAATGTCTATTTCTCCCGTGAAACAACACTGCTTAAATGCACTGTTGTGTTTCGGATTGAAGGACATTGTAGCCAGAGCAACTACTGGACATATTGAGACTTAACATCTTATGTCTCAGGATGGCGAGCGCAGTGGAATGTTTCTACTGTTTATGAGCGGTCGTATCGCTTACCATCAGGCGAACGGCTTGCTCGTCTCGCCATTCACTGCAATAAAAAAAAAAAAATACACACTATACTATTATAACAGCCATCACAAACTACACGCAAACCTATCGCGTTTTGGCTTTCCTCTGTTTTCATTAAGAAAAAGCTAGCAATATGTCAATACTGATACACTAAAACACACTATTGTTGAAGAAGCAACGCAAGAAACTCAACACTACCCAACCGAATCGATATTCTTCAAATTTAAAAGATATTAAGCGCCATACTACAGACTTTGCAAACACGTCCTTAAAAGCACACATGAGCCAGCAAATCTTTTGTGAAAGTGAAATTAATTTAACCATTGTTCTATAATGAGTACGCGGTGCCTCCTTCAAGTCCTTTGTTCAGCAGCCATTAATTTTACTATAAATATTGAATAATTAATCATTCACCAATGTACTGTGGAGGCATTCGGCTTTCATTTGAGGCATTCAATAAATTAATGTTGTATTTTGTGTGGTTATTGACGTTGGTTGGACTTGGAATATAGCTTTGGTAAAATTTATTATTTAATTATTTTGCCATTGTATGTAGGCTGGTTTTGAAAGCCCAGCTCCGTCCTTTTAAAACAGGCACGTTGAACTAATTAAAATGAGTAAGTTTCCACAGTTTATCCGACCCAGTGCAGGGTATGAGTCTCCTCTACAAACAAGAGTACGATTGAGAGGCCAAGATTGTTACATCTCCTAGAAAACAAATAAACACAGTCGAAATAAAAAATGCGATACATTGGCGTGGGTTTGTATGGTTGGTATTATGAACATTTTACGAACGTAAATCGGTGGAGGCTTGTGATCAGCTATAGCTTGTAAGTTTGGTTATTTGTATTTGTTACTTGTCTTTAAACTATTTTAAAATAAAATAAATAAATTACTAACATCGCAATGTAGACGAACAATAATATTCGAACACCCGAAAACCCCAAACTCATATCGTCTGTATATCAATCCATATCAGCTCAGATGCATCCCACTGCAGGACACGGGCCTCCTCTACAATCGAGAGTACGATTGAGAGGGGTTAAGCCATATAAACTCATCACCTAATAAGTTCCCAGAAACGAGACTGTCTCTAAAAAATGCCTTGTAAGTTACATAACGTGATCCCAATATGTATCACCGCGATCCCAAGCCACTGTTCTACACAAGGCATTCCCGAATGTTCCGTGGTTAATCCATCAAAATACGCCCACGGGTTGACTACGATTAATAGCTTGCCGTATCGATGGTAATGACGCCACATGTACCGAAATATTTGATGAATTAGAATTTCCAATGTGGATTGTATCAGTTAGTGGCCTGATTGAAGCTGATGACAGACCATCTTTATCTATCAGTTTATCTTTAGAGGGTTAAATGATTAAAAAACAGGATCAGGAGTTTCCTATAAGACGAATGATGTATTTCTTATTCTGACCATAAGACTAAAAGTTGCAAACAAAACAATTACGCGTATATTCAAAAAAATATTCCTTCTGACGACAAACCTTAGTTCAAAAGTTGAAAGTTTAAGAAACAAGATTCGGAGATTCATATAACATGAAATTTTGTTTTTCTTATTCTGTCCATATGACTAAAACTTGGAAACAAAACAATTATATGTATATTCAAAAATAAACGTGACATTTTTTTTGACATCAATCATAAAGAAAAAATTACATAATCCAATTTAAGTTGAATAATATGTGGTACTGTTCTTAAAAACTCTGCCAAATAAACAATTTTGCTACTTTTCCCATTAAAGACTTGATAACAAGGCACAAACAAAAAGTTATTCACAAGTTTTGCAAGGATATCGTCGAGTGTCAGTTGTTTTGAAGAGAAACAATTTCAGAGAGGATTAGGAAATAATTGTTTAACTCGTAAATATTTATTTTTATGATTATTAGCTTAGTTAGATTATGACTCGGGTGTTAAAGGAAGATAAGTTAATCATTATCGCATTTTCGAAAATTTGTTGATAAATTTACAATTGCGGAAATTACAATTCAAATGAATATAAATAGATTTAATTCAATGGCAATGGTGTGCGCCCTGAGAGCAAAAGCGAAATTTTCATCTAAGCTTTATTTCATTCATTATTCATGCTGTAACATTACTTTTCTTTAAAGCGTGTCTCCAGCATATAGAGATGAAGAAGCCGATTTTGATGATTCATCATCAACATCATGAGCCCGTTACAACCTCCAATGCACTGTTAGACAAAGGCCTCTCCCAAGGTACGCGACATTCCACAGAGCCCGATCTGCTGCTTTACGCATCCAGTGGATGCCGGATATATTATATTTTGTTGACCATATGACTTTAATAATTGTTTTGTAAATGTGACACCAAAATGTTAGATTTAGCATCTTACTATTGCGAGGTTGTTTTTTTTTTTTGTGTATCTGCCGCGTGTTTTCATTTATTAAACATGCCATCTGTTCAACGCGTTTGCCGGTCAATACTTTATTAATATTTCGTAAAGCAAACTCATAGTTGACGAAAAATATCAAAAGTAATATTACGGGAGTATTAATATTAATATCGGGACGTTCCAAGCTCCGATCAGTAAGTGGGATTACAAATATCTCGGACTGTTTCTCGGAATTGAGTCAATCTGGTTGAGGTTTGCTCCGTACCGGCCAAGGGTTTCTCAAGTGAATTAATCGGGTCCCTGGAGGAGAATTTGATGAAATCTTAGATATCTTTGGAGTAAGATTTATTTTTTATGGCACTATTAAAGTGTGTGTATCGATTTTCAGAATAAGTATTTTTATGTTCGGAGAATACCTACTTAAGTATGTATAATAAGTTTTTGACAACTTTTCATGTAATTATCAGCATAATTTATCTGGCGAGCAACGCATTCTTATAATTTTTTTGCTAAATGCATGATATTGATATTTTCAATGTGAATTTGGCATCGTTGAGGAGGGAGCGGACCCGTACTTCTTCTTGAAATTTCAATGAACGTAGAATCTTTTAAATTAATTCTATTTAACTTAACACTTGAAGATAAGTTTTTGTAGCTTTACAATAACAGTCCGTTTTTAATGAGGGCGCCAAGATTTATATCACAAAACAAACCAAAACCGTACGAAAATATATAGCAATACCTACATATAAAATCAATAAAAAAATATTCAGCGGACACAATGACATTTTGAATAGAGTTGCTATAATGACAGCCTCCGTGGCGCAATTAGTTAGACGCCGCCTGTGAAATAAGGGGCCGCGGGTTCGATCCCCGCACCAAGAGAAATATTTGTGAGGCCCACAAGTATTTGTCTCGGGTCTGGGTGTTTGTGAGACTGAAAGACTCTCGTAGTTCCCGATACCCACGACACAAGACCTAATCGATCTTAATGTGGGGTCAGGACTATGTATGTGACTGTTGGATGTATTTATTTATTTTATAATCGTTTTTCTTCAATGCCAATTGTCAAAAGCTAGTAAGAAAATAAAAATAAACATCTCAGATATTGCGAGATTCCATCACCGATAAATATTTCAAATACTACAGATATTAGCGATGAATATTTAACCACAAAAAGACAATCCAGTACGCTATAACGCGCTATCTAAAAGCCCTTAGTATTAATGTATTCAAACTGTCCTTTCCACCGAGGTCAGCGACCTAAAAGGCACATAATTCCTACACAATGTCCCTAATGCCATTGTAAGCGAGGAATTAACTCAAAGTCCGCCCTCCTTGGTCCTGCGAGCCTATCTTTATAGTTAATCTTGATACAAAGACCAAACATTGAATTTAAATTGACGATAAATATTCCGGTTATCTTTCTGGTTTAGTGGTAATGAGGTTTAAGATTTAATTCTTAAATAGGTTACTGGTGGCAGGTTTCTCATACTATGTGAGAAGCTGCCAGGGTAGGCAAACCGCAATATCTATTGCTCTCGCCAAACGGCAGTGTAAGTGCACTGTTGTGTTTCAGTTTGAAGGATATTGTAGCCAGACTAAATACTGGACATATTGAGACTTAACATCTTATGTCTCAAGATAGCGAGCGCAGTGGAATGGCAATCATTGCATCGTAATTCATGGTAGCCTGTTGCATGGTAGCCTGGTGCGAGGTGGCCTGTTGGTAAACGGACTAGACGCGACTGCCAACATGTTCACAGTGGTCGCGGGTTCGAATCCCAGGGCACACCTCTGACTTTTCGGAGTCATGTGTGTATTGATAGTCAATCACCATGCACTAAAACGGTGAAGGAAAACATCGTGAGGAAACCTGCATACCATAGCGATTTATAAAATTTCTATGGTGTGTAAGTCCGCCAACCCGCACTAGGCCAGCGTGGTGGACTATATGGCCTTAACCACTCTCAATCGTATTCTCGATTGTAGAGTAGGCCCGTGCCGATACAGAATTCATGGTATTGTTTGGTGTTACTACTGTCTATGAGCGATTGTATTAATCGTAACAAGCATTTTTAAAATCGTTGCGAACGACAACTAATTTCAGAGGTCGCTCCACTAGAGATATTGTACTGAATTACGCGCACCTCTTACGTCGGTACACTTTATGCGCTTTCCGCCCTGTCCTTATACAGGATATCTCAAAACTGCTACCGAAAACGAAGCCGGGTGGTAGTTAAGGCAACTTCAGACACAATGCAACAGAAAAAGTTGCAAAAAAGAGGTTTTTTTTTCCTATGACCATATTTGTGTGGTAAATACATTTTTTCTTAAAATAATAGTGTATACCCTTTAATTTTTAAATAGCCTAAGGTATAAAAAAGTTTAAATTATTATTTTAGCATAAACTATGGATTTACCACCCAAAAATGAAGATATTAAAAAAAAAATTACCGCGTTTCTTTGCGAAATTTTTAGTTGCATTGTTTTTGTAGTCACTAAAAGTACCACCCGGCTTCGTTTTCGGTAGCAGTCTTGATATACTCTGTATTTATGTAAATGCTAAGATCAACATAATATCAACTTATTTCGAAGGAAATCTGCCCTAATGATGTCCTTTCACATTACTTCAAACCGAAATAACATCTCATGAGTAATGGGCATTACGTAACCACATACCAACTCTAGTTTTAATAAAACTTAGAAAAAGCTTAATGAAAGCTCCCACGCGTCAGAGCAAAGCTCGCGTGTGTAAAGCTAAGAAAGAGCTTTTATACAAAACGTCTTAATTAAACATATTCATGGACGCAGCGTTAATGGGCTGGTTTTCCTATGAGGTGCTGTCGTAGTGCACGCTATAGTTAGTTCCAACAACATTTAAAGATTGGGATGTATTAAACGTATTCAGACAGCCTCCGTGGCGTAGTTGGTTAGACGCCGCCTGTGAAACGAGAGGCCGCGGGTTCAATCCCCGCACCGAGAGAAATGTTTGTGCGGCCCACAAATATTTCTTCCGGGTCTGGGTGTTTGTGAGACCGAAAAGTCTCTCGTAGTTCCTGATACCCACGACACAAGACTTGATCTTAGTGTGGGGTCAGGACTATGTATGTGACTGTCGGGTGTTATTTATTTATTTATTTATATTCGTGTAGGATTTGAATGTTATGATGAAAGATGAGTAGAATGGAACGTTGGGCGATTGACTGATATGGAACGTGGTTTGTGTGAAAGAGATGACTAATGAAAGTACTTAAGATGGAAAGAGTTAGAGTATGATTGATTAAAATGTTGAAGTACGGAAGGACGGTATATAGGGGAACAGTCTGCAAGACGAGGAAGGACGGATGAAGTATTTTATTTTAACTAAGAAAAATATATTATTGAAGACTGTTAACACCATCTTCGTTTGATTTGACCCGAGACCGAACTATTCATCAATACACCACACATTCATCAATGGCGCTTTACATATTATAACCTTTCACATTGATAAAGTCTTTTTACCTTAGGTTTTTCTTGGAGTAATTTAACTTTTTCAACCCGGCTTTGCTGCGGACGGAAGCGGAAAATGATTTAATTCCAACTGTCGCCATTAATTTTACTAATTCATTTAGTTTCGTGTCATAGAAAAATTTCCAAATTTACTGAAATTCCGTGCTCGATGGTATTAAAATGCATGCTTTTGCTCTTGAGTTTAAATGGTGGCTGTGAGGGCATTTTACGGCTTTATATTCAAAGAAAGAAAGAATAAAAGAAAAACGACTTATTTGTCAACATCGCAACATACACAAACATGGTTAAAATATAAACAAAAAGGAATAAAAAAATATTATTGGTTACGGTTGTGATCCGTAGGTGTATGCTATGATGTGGAGAAAACCACGACACAACACTGGTTTAAAAAGACCTTTATTTCAAGCCCTATAAATGCTACATAAAAACCGATGTTTTTCTTTAGTCCCGCATTTCAACATGCTACATATATAATGCCAATAGTTTTTGCGTCCTCGATTGTAGAACGGCATTACTAGGTTCTTGCTCCAAGATAGCCTATTAAAAGACAATGGATAATTTATACGTTTGGCCTGATGCCAGAGATATCAAAGCCACAAGACTTCTGACTCAGCTTAAAGAGGGCTGCATTTGACAAACACTGGGGCGATATTTTACAAGAGACTGCATTGTTAGAATCCAGGCCGGGGTAATAAGCATTGAGAAATAATAAATAGGGCATACTAAGATTGTCGACTCACAACTGCAAACCACAAACAATGCACGAAAGAATAAGCTATAAAATCAAATTTTATTGTCTTTGCATTCTGTATCAGCCCATATACGTCCCACTGCAGGGCACGGGCCTCCTCTAAAATCGACAGTACGATTGAGAGTGGTTAGGCCATATAGTCCACCACGCTGGCCTAGTGCGGGTTGGTGGACTTACATACCATAGAAATTTTTATAAATCGCTATGGTATGTAGGTTTCCTCACGATGTTTTCCTTCACCGTTTTAGTGCGTGGTGATTGATTATCAATACACACATGACTCCGAAAAGTCAGAGGTGTGCCCTGGGATTCAAACCCGCGACCACCGTGAACATGTTGGCAGTCGCGTCTAGTCCGTTTACCAACAGGCCACCACGCACTTTTTGTTGTCTTTGCATTCATTGTCTTTGCATTCATTAGTAGTTAATAAAATATACTTTGCTATTTCAACACCAGAAGTGTTAAAACCTTCAGAGGTATTACTGGTGGTAGGTCTCATATGTCTGCCTAGGTAGGTACCACCGCAATGTCTATTTCTCCCGCCAGATAGCAATATTAATGTACACTTGTGTTCCGGTTTGAAGGAAATTTTAGCCAAAGTAACTACTGGTCATATTACACTGCTGTTTGGCTTTTTGCTACCGTAATGTGTATTTCAACATTACGGTAGTACATACCACCCATGGCTTCGCACATATGAGAGACCAACCACCAGTGAAATTAATAATAAAACCCCCAAAACACAAGTGAAAACCATTGTAATGCCAGAATTAGTAGTTTGTGAAATGGATTAACGTCTTTTGACGCATAACAAAAAGCGCCCCTACGGACTAATGTGTTCTTTGTGAGGGAAAGGCTTGGGTATGCGTAGAGGTCACTCACATACACACACACACACACTCACATTTAATTTGTGGCTGCCTTGTACGCCTAATGTCGCAAACGTTAAAAAAATATAACCCGACCTCATTCTACAAGTCACTTCATTATTTTTTATCAAAGGACAATGTTATCTCCCATACATTTTGCCTTAAAAACAAAAGACTTAAAGTATACTTTTTACACAACATTTTGTTTGTTGTTTACATCAAAATAAAATATCAATAAAGACTGGGCCAAAGTTATCCCAGTTGGCTGTACAAAACACAGCATTGATAATACTGTTAATATCTCAGATATTAAGGAGGCCTGTTTACTCAAATTCTGAATCGAAATTCTAAGGACTCCGTAAAATTACAAAAATTGATTCTTAAAATATGAAATAAACCTGTAATTATCGGTTACGTCTGATGAGCGCTGATCCGTGGGCCGACTTGAATAATATCCTACTATTCTAAAGATTGATTATTTTAATATTGCAATGTAGATCAAAGACTGCATTCGTATTTTTTTAGAAATGTTAGAGCCACACTGTTATCGGTCATGACTCAGCATGAAGTGGCAGACTCGTCCGGAACGGTACTAATGTCTCACACGATATCGACGTGAAGTACGATCGACGTTCATTTAGTGAGTATCTGGACGCCCAATATCCCAATATTTTCTGATGGATACTTGATCCATTAGCCAGTGAATACATAAATAAATATATACACCCAACAGTCACATACATAGTCCTGATCCCACACTAAGATCGAGTCTTGTGTCGTGGGTATCACGAACTACGACAAACTTTTCGGTCTCACAAACACCCAGACCCGAAACAAATGCTTGTGGTTCACAAAAATATTTGTTTCGATGCGGGGACCGAAAACGCAGGCCTCTTCAAACTAACTGCGCCATAATATTACTTAAATATTATATTTAAATATTACTTCAACAAATGTACATTCAGTTCATATACAGTTCTCAGATTATTAAAATATTTCATATCTCGCAGTAATACCGTGGCTACAGGTAACAGTAATGAATGGACTCCGACCACCCGGGGAAAAATATATCGAACCGGCTTACCGCTTTTAAATATATGAAACTCACAGCTCCAAGTGCACTGGACTTATTCCAACGAGTTAGAAACCAGTGTAACTTGACCCTCATAGTTTTCAAAGCCTTTTCGACCCATTTGAAATTAAAGCTAAAGTAAACACGAATTTCCTTCAACGCTTGGAGATTTTAATGAAGGTAAACTATTTCAGTACGATTTTTAATTATACTTTTTTTTGTCACGGGAGGTTTTTTGTACATCAACGACTATGATGCACCTGGTGGTAATACAGATCGTGTAAAATCTATTGGCTTGCGGCGAATTTTGGAACTATAAACAAAAGTTAAAATTTACCTATTTAACGAATTGCGTGACGTGTTATTATGTAAATAACAAGTATTTATACTCGTAGTATAATAGTATTTGACAGCATCCGTGGCGCAATTGGTTAGACGGCGACTGTGAAACGAAAGGCTGCGGATTCGATCCCCGCGCCGAGACAAATGTTTGTGTGGCCACAAATAATCATTTTTTTTTTGGTAGATTTGTAATTGCATTGTGTCTAAAGTCACTAAAACTAGCACCTGATTTTGTTTTCGGTCGCAGATTCAACTTAAACTACAACTTATCAAACCGTAAACTTCACGATACATACCTTATACAAATTAAACCAGATTAAACAATCCCCAATTTAAATAAACCCCACATAGTCTTGACCCCACAATAAGATTATTTTATAATTATTTTTTATGTTTCACTGCCCTCTCATTCTCCTTCTCTTTAAATCCATCCCATAGTTGTTTGTGAGACATTGCTTTAAGCGATAAGACCGCCATTTGTACTTTTTATTTTTTTAGTTTCTGAATATTGTTTATTGTGTATATATATTAATAAAGATTTAAATCTTTATTGTACACATAAAAAAAACAAATACAATCTTATGTCGTGATTGCTGAAATACGGGACTTTTCGGTCTTACAGTCATCCAGGCCCGAAATAAATACCTGTGGTATTATCTCTCTCTGTGGTAATATATTTGTTTCGGTCCGAGGATCGAACCCGCGACTTCTCGTTTCACAGAGGGCGTCTGAACAACTGCGCCACAGAGGTCGTCAATTAAGTAATAGTTTAGGCAATTACTGTTATTGAAGGCTCTTAACAGAAACCCGACCATTGTATTTATATAAACAAGTTACTATATCCCGTGGATACGTCTGTGCGTTTTTGTATTTATTGGATATCGAATATAAAAGCAAGATATTTTAGGTTTCGGGTTGGAATCCCGGATTACGCAAAGTGATATTGGATTTTTCTATTCATTATCAGCCCGGAGTCAGGAATTTGTGCTCGATATGGCGATAGGCTCGCCATTATATCGTGGGAGCAAACAAACAAGCCGAAACATGGGACAATTTTTTTTTGTTCATACATTTTTTCCTAAATTAATAGTGTATACCCTTTTATTTATAAATACTCTAAGGTATAAAAGAGTTTAAATAATTATTTTAGCGAAAACTATGGATTTACCACCCAAAAATGACGATATTTAAAAAATCATAAAAAATAATTGTCGCGTTTCTTTGCGAAATTTGTAATTGCATTGTGTTTGTAGCCACTAAAACTACCACCCGGCTTCGTTTTCGGTAGCAGTCTTGAGATACGCAGTATAATAATATATGTTTTGCACTTAACCAGTTTTGACAATAGACTTTTTTTTTGTACTGAACAGCGAGTCGGTCATGCCGTTCGCCTGATGGTAAGCGATACGACCACTCAGGAACAAGCATGTTTTCATGAAGTAGCAAAACCAAAAAACAGCTTGAATTACAAAGCAATGGTGTGCATCCCACTGTCTTTGCTATCCTAAGACATAAGATGTTAATTGTTAAGCCTCAATATGGCCATAAGTAATTATTCTGGCTACAATGTCCTTCAATTCGAAACACAGCAGTGCTTTTAAACTGATGTTTGGCGAGAGAAATAGACATTGCGGTTGTACCTACCCAGGCGGCCTCTCACATATGAGAGACCTGGCACTAGTGAAATATAAAATATAGATAAAAGCTGACAGACAGACATTACTAACATTTATTAGTATATATTTCACCCACGAATTTCTTTGAGCTGCGTTAATGTTTTTGTGCTTTCAATGCAACGTTATTTGGTTTCTGTCTGCGTAGACTTTTCACATTCTTTATTTTATATTTTCTGGAGATTAAATTGTAAAATAAAATGTAAAATGAAAGCAAATGGTATTACTTTTCTATTTGTCGCTAAAAAATGGCGGTTGAAAGAAATATCTTAGAGTCTTATGTACATACGTACATACATACGTCATACGCGCTGCCAAGCCCCATAAGCAACGGAGTACAAATCCGCTTTCTCGCGAGGGAGCCTACCATAGCGATTTGTAAGAATTTCTACAGTATTATCCTCCACCAACCCGCACTAGGCTAGCGTGATGGACTATGGCCTGACCACTCTCAATCGTACTCTCAATTGTAGAGGGGACCCGTGCAGTTGCAGTACATTTCGGTGTGGGAGTTTGTGAGACCGAAAAGTCTCCCGTAGTTCCTGATAACCACTACACAAGACGCGATCTTAGCCATTGTTTGGTTTTACTTATATTAGATTTTCTTCAAAGATACTACATAAAATATAAAAATAACTTATACAGTGTTTAGGTTATATTATTATTTGTGTTGCTAACTTACATACGATTTAAAATACGTTATCATATTGAGACAAAACATACAGTAAGCCCCTGCTTCAGAACACATCAATAACAATTCGACAAAGGATAAAAGATGTCACATATCAAATAGTTTATTGGAATTTCCTGGGATTTTATTGAAGT
This sequence comes from Hyles euphorbiae, assembly GCA_023078785.2. Taxonomy (NCBI): domain Eukaryota; kingdom Metazoa; phylum Arthropoda; class Insecta; order Lepidoptera; family Sphingidae; genus Hyles; species Hyles euphorbiae. The sequence continues at coordinate 4,455,097 of CM041048.1, forward strand.
TATGATGGATACATTGATGGATATGTAAATCCTTGGTTGTGTAAGCAATTCTGTATGGAAAGCAAGACTTTAACCGATAAATTAGAAAATATTTGAACATACAGGCAAGCGAAATGTCGGACGCCCGCCTACAAAGTGGACGGACGAACTGGTTTGGTTGCAGGAAGTCGCTGGATGCAGGCCGCTTCCAACTGGTCGATTTGGAGATCTTTGGGGGAGGCCTATATTCATGATAATTTGAACATAATACATTTATGTTCATATTCTAACCTACATGATTTCATGCCTTGTGTATGAGCCATACACAAAACCGCGATTCGACGATGCGAATTCACATAGCAGAAAACTACGACACTAATTGCTGCTATTCGATTTCGCAAGCAAAGTAGACCCCTTGCATGTTTCGGATTATTGCTTATGAAATACAGGAAAAACAAATAAAAAAGCAGGAATTCCCGATGCGAACAAATTCGAAAGTTATTGCGATACATCGCAAAAGTTTGTCGATTTTTATAATGCGACGTCGCATTGCATTTTATGTACGATTTCTATAAACTCAAAGCATAAGCAGAGCAATACTAGTGCATACATAAAATATTTACATCTCCAAAGCATGGCGAAGATGTAACACTTTAATTACATTGCTAGGTCTCATCGAATTATTTAAGGGCAAATTCGCAATAAAACAAGACCACATATAACCCTTCTATTTCGCCTAATAAGTAATTATGTACATAAACAATAATTGACGGAGCACGCTCGATCAAAATGCAAAACAGCGCCGGTACAGTCACTTCAAAAATGCTTTACATTAATTCTTGACTGTATGATTGTATCAGCCCATATATGTTCCACTGCAGGGAACAGGCCTCCTCTACAATCGAGAGTATGATTGAGAAAGGTTAGGCCATATAGTCCACCACGCTGGCCTAGTGCGGGTTGGCAGACTTTACATACCGTAAAAATTCATAAAAATCACTATGATGTGCAGGTTTCCTCACGATGTTTTCTTACACCATTATCGTACGTAACGATGGTGGTCGCGGGTTCAAATACTAGAGCACACCTTTGACTTTATACGTGCACGATCATATATACAGGGTACATCGAGACTGCTACCGAAAACAAAGCCGGGTGGTAGTTTGAGTGACTACAAACACTATGCGACTAAAAATTCCGCTAAGAAACCCGTCAATATTTTTTTGTTATTTTTTAAATAGGATTTTGTTTGGGTGGTAAATCCACAGTTTTTTCTGAAATAATAATTGAAACTCATGTGTACTATAGCGTTTTTAAAAATAAAAGGGTGTACACTATTATTTTAGAAATAAACAGTTTTTTGCATAATTTTTAGTTGCATTGTGTCTGAAACAACTAAAACTACCACCCGGCTTCTTTTTCGGTAGCAGTCTTGATATACCCTGTATATATGATAGTCAGTCATCGCGCATTATAACTAAGAACAACATCGTGAGAAAACCTGCGTACCATAGAGATTTTACAAACTATGGTATGTTAATTCCGTCAACCCGCACCAGGCCTGCGTGGTGGACTATAAATGGTCTACTCAACCTTACTCTCCTTTGTAGAGGAGGCCCGTGCACTGGAAATACTTAGACTGATACAATACTAATGTTTATTTATTTATTTATTAATACAATGCGGTGGCCACTATATGTGTCGAAACGATCACCAACAATTTATTTATTTATTTAAGTAAGTAAAAAGACAAAAAAATATATTTATAGGTTTAAATACAAATTATGGGTAGTACAAGTACTTCCAGACAACCTTAGGAAGGAGTGGAAAGAGCAAGGTAAAAATAAAGAGTAGTGGTTGAACAGGTAAGGGATACAGATTCTATTAACTTTTCTTTATCAATTCCGAAACTTTCAATATTGAGCAAACAAATATACCTTTTTGATAAAGAGAGAGTCTTTGTATAAAAGTATTTAAAGGAAAATAATCTGAACTATTTAAGCATAAGTTATAATTATTAGATTAGGACATAAGCTTGGGAATGCAATCTAGTTTTTAACAATTATGATAAAATGCTTGTATTTGTATTCTGTTTTATGTCTTATATAAATAAATAATATTTGCATAACAATATGACTCAATATAACCCTTATACGATCTAGAAGACGTAGCTTAATATATTTTAGTAAAACGAACGCATGCGAGTGTACAGGATCTGACGGGACCAATTCAATTACGAGTGACGTCGGCATCGCTATTTACGGAGCGTCGCAGTTACACACATAAATTGATTTGTTTGCAATAAGACTGAGATGCGCCGGTCTTTTGGGATATTTGCATTACTTTACTGGTGGTTGGTCTCTTATAGGAGATGCCGACTGGTAAGGCACTAATGCAATGTCAATTTCTCCTGAAACAATAGCAGTGTAAATGCATTGATGTGTTTTGGTTTGTTGAGAATGTAGCCAGAGTAACTACTGGACTAATTGAGACTTGATTTTTCTGAGTATGGCAAGCGCAGCGAAATGTCAAGGTTTGGTTCGTAATTCAAGATGTTTGGTTTTGCAGTAGCAAAATGTTCATGAGCGGTCGTATCGCTTACCATCAGGCGACCAGCATGCTCGTCTACGCCATTCATTGCAATAAAAAGGAACAATATTGCCACCTATTTGTTGTGTATTCAGCGCTGTATTTTTTTTAGCGTATGCTAGTGTTGATGCAGATTTTATCGATGATTCTAGGTTGTCAGTCGACAAAGGAAACGTATTTCTCTTTCTGTCCCTAAGATTAATTTCATGGTAACAGCACTAAATTCATGATTATAAAATCTGTGGCTAAGATCGCTGATAAAATATAACCTTCCCCAAAGATTTAATAGCGACTTCTTACTATCTTCATACAATCGTTTTCTTAATATAATAGGAATCTAGGCAATTTAATTAATGCTTAATATTATAGTTGATCTACTACTTAACGATCTAAACCTTGATTTGCGCCGAAGGACGACGAACTAAGAATACCAATATTCTCTTTCCTTACTTAATCTTAGAACACAGTTGACTTACCGCCGATCTCTATATTCTATCTATCTTCGACAAGAGTTTAAAAAAGCTACCAAGACTATGTCGATACAATTATTTGCTTCTATAAATAAATATTGAAATATATAATTATCTTGCCTAGCTATCTATAAATATATACACCATATCTATGTAGGAATAGTTCCATCTCAGTATATTTTCGTCTTAATATCGTCCTCCTCATTTGTCCTTCACGTCTTACCTCGTCTTCCAGACTATTCTTTCTTATTACGCCCTTTCCGTACTTCAACATCTTAATCATTCATCATCTAACTCTTTTCATCTTAAGTCCTTCGTTAGTGATCTCTGAGAGGTGCCAGGACACTCACATTTCGCCTTATATGTTCCGTCCCACGATGTGATAGGAGGCGAGCCTATCGCTATATCGGGCACAAATTCCTGGCTCTGGGCTGATAATGAATAAGAAAATACAATATCACATTGCCCAACTCGGGATTCGAACCCGAGACCTCAGCTTTGTCACCGTACCCTTGTACAACTACGCCACCGAGGCAGTCATAGGAGCAAACATGTGACATAGAAAGTTCATTAATATTTTTGCGCGTTACAATGGTCTCGCATTAAGCGACATAACACTTCCATTTACTATTCTCTTGGTCGGATTTTGCTTCTGAGACATTATAGATTGGCCATGGCATTCAAAATATAAATATACATATCATAGTATTTCCAAATCTATACGATGTATGAAAGAGAGAACACGTACTTAAGTTAATATATACAGGCTTATATTAAGACCTCTACCGAAAATGAAGCCGAGTGGTAGTTTTAGTGACTACAGATAAAATGCAAAAAATTTTTTTGCAAAAAAAACATGTAGTTTTGTTTGTTATTTGTTTCTAATGTCGTATTTGGGTGGTAAGTCATTACATTTTCCTAAAATAATAGTGTACTGTTAATTTTAAAGACGCTGTGGTATGCTTGTGTTTATTATTTTAGGAGAAACTCTTTATAAACCATCTAAGCACGACGATTTTTAAAAAATCACAACAAAATGTGATGTTTCTTCTCGAAATTTTTAATTGCATTCAACCCGGCTTCGTTTTCGGTAGCAGTCTAGATATACCCATTATGTATGTACTTATTTGGATATTCTATTGCATTCCAAAGCAATAAATCTCCAACCTTATTATAAAACTATAAAATAAAACAAAATCCTACACACCGGCGTAGTAATGCTTGATAATATATGACCCTATATCGCCCGTCACAATAAATAATACTGAAATCACAAAAAGCTTTCAGCGTAACTATAAACCTTAATAGAAAAATAACTTGAGGACCTAACACTAAGGATTTTGACTACGGACAGGGTAAATACTACTATATTTCAACCCAATGTTCCTAGAAATGGGATGTAAATTCTAGATTTGCAATGACATTTTGTTGAGTAGGGTTTTCTGTATTTGATTTTTACATAAGAGTAATATTGACACACGGTTCTTAACTAAGCCGGCATGTTTTTCATTACACCAGGTGACAGGTAATTTGGATTAATTCTGAAAATTCTGTTTTGTTTGTTATGTTTCTTTGTATTGTTTTCCCTATACCGTGACTACCCATTTCTTCCGTGCTTCCGTTCATTCCAGGCCATCTTAGGGTGTTTGGAAGAAATCGCTGATAGCGATAAGACCGCCGTTTGTTATACATATATAGGTATAAGCGCTTTGTATTAATATGTTTGTTAATTTGTTTGTGCTGTACATTAAAGTATTTATAAATAAATAAATAAAAATAATTTGAAAAAGAATATGAAAAGATATTTGTCAAAAATCGTGTTTTTAGTTTTCATGATTTTTAGGCATCCCTTATAGAGACGAGTATTTTTACCGCCTAGCTGAACTTCAATTCGGTTGCGGACCTTACCTGAGCCGTAAAAAGACTTGTTATCGGTACGGATTGATACGGGATAATACGTGTGATGGACTTTACATACCACAGATATATTTTTTTAAATCGCTATGGTAGGTATGCAAGTTCCCAAGATGTTTTCCTTTACCATTACAGTAATAAAATAAATAAATAAACACAAACACTAAGATCGAGTCTTGTATCGTGGGTATCAGGAACTACGAGAGACTTTCCGGTCTCACAAACACCCAGACCCGAGAGAAATATTTATGGCCCGCAATCAAATTCCTTGTTAAAACTAATACTTACAAAAAATAACGCAGGCCCAAGATGTCTTGCACTCTAATAGTGAGTGCTCGGACACAATCTAATTACCAACCGGTAGGCACTCTCGACCACTCTTACTTGACCTTCCAGCGGGACATGCTGTCTACACCACGGTAGATCACGCGAGTGTGCGTGTGTTATTGTCTGTTGATTTTTGTAATTGAAATTATTGGGATAATTTAGGATTCGTCGCTTTTTGGAAATACATATTAGCTATGCACTAAAGCTTTTATCCAAATAAATACAAAATACGCGCGCATAAACTCGCGCGCTTTTCCCAGAAGGAGTAAGCAAAGGTTCCCGTAATAGCAATTAGGACACCCACGTTTCGCCTTGTGTATTCCGTCCCACGATGTGATAGAAGTCGAGCCTATCGCCATATCGGACACAAGTTCCTTACTCCAGGCTGACAATGAATAGAAAAATCCAATATCACTTTGACCGACCCGGGATTCGAACTCGAGATCTCAGCGTTGTAACAGTACCGTATTCTAACTACGCTATCGAGGCAGTCCTTAATGAATCTCAATTAATTTGTAACCCATGGCTCTCAGATACATAATGGATATATACAATAACTTATATAATGTATTCCAGAACTATTATCAAAATACCAGTGTTCCACATCGGTTGAAGCGTCAATAACGATTGAGGTGAGAGAATTCGGCGAGGCAGTATGTAACAAGCGAACCGTGAAGTATTCCACTAGACACGTCGATTGGAAACTGAACGCTAGATAAGACTTCAACACAACAAAATTGAGTTTTAGATAGAAAATATGTTCTAGGCATCACGGTAGATGTTTTGTTATGAATGTGTAATTTTGAGTCGGTAATAAAATATTAATAATATTTTCTTTAAAGGTATTAAGAAACCAAATAATAAATCTATATTCAGAAAGTATCTATTTAGACTTACTAGTGATAAGGCTCTCATATGTGAGAAGTCGCCTGGGTGGGTACCACCGCAACGTCTATTACTCCCGCAAACCCCCAAACAGCAGTTTAAATGCACTGTTGTGTTGCGGATTGAAGGATATTGTAGCCAGAGTAACTACGGGACATATCGAGACTTAACATCTTATATCTCAGGATGGCGAGCGCAGTGGAAAGCCAAGCATTGCTTTGGAATTCATGGTGTTGTTTGATATTGCTACTGTCCATGTGCGGTTGTATCGCTTACCAACACGCGAACGGCATGCTCCTCTCGTGATTCACTACAATTAAAAAAGAAACTGCCTTTAAATTTAATGGTTTATCAGCAGTTGTTAAAATATTACATGATCATCGTACATTACTATAAATTTAATTTTATTGCAACAAGTATCAAGTCTAAAATGCCATTCGGCTGATGGTAAGCGACACAACTCTCAGTATGTAAAATGTACTCTGTGGACGCGTCCACACATGGAAGTAGCAAAACCAAACCAGTAGAGACCTACCACCAGTAGAAAGTAGTTTATGAAATATATTTCTATCTCAAATTTTATAACTATTAAGATAAACTCAACTTGCTGATGTTGTCAAATTAATAATAAAAAAAAACGAAAATAAAAAAAAGTAGAAATCGTTTCCCGTGATGTGTGCGCAATTTGCTTGTACATTGTCAGCTGATCAAATTGTCCACTCTGCAGACTCCATATAAATTATTAAAAGGCCTTATTGAATTGGTTGGGAGTCTACATTGGGTCACAGTTAATTTAAAGAAGTAGTGTAAAAGGGTTGACTATACTTTCGATTCGTATTAGAAAAACATAGATTAAAAATACCAAATAAAAATACACCAAAAAAATATCATTAGGAATAACAATAATAACTCTTTATTGTATTATTATAATAATAAACAAAAGAAAACAAATGGAATAATTAGTACAGTAATCACAGTCATACTTGCCTCAAAAATATACCATATCGTCTATACATCTCGATATGTAGTGCAATAAAAAACTCACAAACCATGAAGGGTTAACCGACTAAACAAAATTATTTCAGTTCAGGATCGAATAACCAGCATGGACCATTAAAAAAGTAATATTATAAAAAAATTAAGACTACAATTTTTATCTTCTTTGCAATATTGAAATTATCACTCTAAACTAAAAATAATTAAATTAGAAGATATAAATTTCTCTACTTTCCACCTAAAATAACTTAATTTTATTAATTCGAAGTTATTCAATTTACATCAATTAATCTTCACTTTTTGTGTCTACAATGCTCTCAACCTTTAGAGTTAAATTATTCGCGTAACATTTATTACGGCTTCTTATTATTCAAACACTTAACATTTTAATGTGAAATTCTTAAAATAGTGTTTTATTTTTAATATTTTTTTTTAATTCATAATAGAATATAGGCTGAACTGAAATCTTACGATATACGTAAGATTTTGGTTTCTCACCTCAAGTTGTGCTATTCATTTTGTGGACGATATTCCGTTTGAAAAATCTCGTATGTTTGAGTTACACCAGAGTAAATTTTGTTCCAAAAGCTATGTTATATATATATACATAAACACGCCTTTTTTTCTCTGAAGGGGTAGGCAGAGGTGTTACGAGAAAACCAAAGTTTCGCCTAGTATATTCCGTCCCACGATGTGATAGCGAGCGAGCCTATCGCCATATCGGGTGTATTTCCTGACTCCGGACTGATAAATGAATAGAAAAATCAAAAATCCAATATCACTTTGCCCGACACGAGATTCGAACCCGAGAGCTCAGCTTTGTAACCGTACCGTAGAACAACTACGCAACCGAGGCAGCTCTTCCAAATAAATTTATTTAATTGTAGATTATTAGATTAGATTTATTGTGATAAGAGTTTGTCAAAGGGATCGTTCACTTTAATTTTGTCTTGATTAAACTTAGATTGGGGTCTCCATGCGTTGCCATGACAACTTAATTAGTCCCCCACTTATGACCTATTCGAAATGCGCCCATCTGGCATGTTCAAAGAATTTCAAATAATCAACCTTGTAGGCTTTTAAGTACAAATTAAATGTTTTGCAATGACACTTCAGAAGAAAATAAATTCGCTGTCTTTATTAATTCTATTACCAATAATCTTCGCTCCTCCTACCACCTTTATGCAGACGATCTGCAAATTTATACTCGGGCATCCTTGGACAAGATAACTGATGTGATTGGAACCATCAATTCTGACATCCAATATATATGTTCATGGAGTAAAGATTACGGACTGAAGGTCAATCCATCAAAAACTCAAGTCATTGTTGTCGGCAGCCCTAGGATGATATCGAAAATAGATCAGGACCAACTTCCATCTGTTTCCTGTGATGGTATCACTGTTCCATACAGTGATACAGTCAAAAATCTTGGTTTATATATAGACAAATGTTTCACCTGGGGTCCGCAGCTTCGGGAAATTAGCCGAAAGGTTTTTGCCTCAGCTAGGTCTTTGTGTAGGTTACGCAGTTTTCTCCCCATTGCCACGAAAATTTCCCTTGCACAAATTCTCCTACTCCCCATCCTTGATTATGCCGACGTCAGCTATCTCGATCTCACCGAGGACCAACTTAATAAACTTGAGCGTCTTCAAAATTTCTGTATTAGATTTATATTTGGTCTGCGCAAATATGATCATGTCTCTGAGTTTCGTACTAAGCTCAAGTGTTTACCCATACGACTTCGTCGGAATGCTCATATTCTTAATCTTCTTTACAATATTTTGTTCAATCCTCTCACTCCATCATATCTTAAAGAACGTTTTCTATTTCTTCTTCTTCTTCTCATTCAAGGTCCTTGAGGTCGTCGGAGAATCTGAAACTGAGAATGCCTATGCATACCACAACGTTCATGGATAGGTCCTATACAGTGCAAGCCGTTCGACTGTGGAATGCATTACCAGTTGTCATAAGACAAGCTCAAACATTGACATCTTTCAAAAAAATGCTTAACAGTCGTTTAACAGTATTATCTTTCTCTCTAAGTAGCTGCATTAAGAAGTTTTTATTTCCTCTTTTTGTCTCAATAGGTAATTTATAATTTATATTTAGTATGTATATTTATGTCTGTGTTTATCTATAGAAATATTTATATATGTATGTATATTAAGTGTATTATATATCATGTATATATTCACTATAAATAATTTGTTTACCTATTCCTTATAAGAGCATGTTTTTAATTTTCTTTAAATTCTATACTGCCCTCTCTTCTTATCCTTTTCTTATATCCATCCAAAGGTTGTCTGTAAGAAATCGCCTAGGGCGATAAGACCGCCAACTGTACTCTTTAATTTTATATGTAAAATATTGTATACTTTGTCATTTTTTGTGTGCAGTAAAGAATGAATAAATAAAAAAATAAATAAAAAATAAATAAATTAATATTAAAACGAAATCAACTTGTGCGTGGTGGCCTGTTGGTAACGGACCAGACGCGGCTGCCAATATGTTCACGGTGGTCGCAGGTTTAAACTCCAGGGCACACCTCTGCATTTTTGGAGTCATGTCTGTATTGATAGTCAATCACCATTCACTAAAACGGTGAAGGAAAATGTGGTGAGGGAACCTGCAAACCATATGGATTTGTAAGAATTTCTATGGCATGTAAAGTCCACCAACCCGCACTACTAAGGTGTGGTGGATGGCCTAACCACTCTCGATTGTAGAGGAGGCACGAGCCCTACAGGACGTATATGACAAGCAAGCAAAGTATCGGATGCCTACCCACAAGGTAGATGGATGACTTGGTTGGTGAAGGAAAACATCGTGAGGAAACCTGCATGCCATAGCGATTTATAAAATTTCTGTGGTATGTAAGTCCGCCAACCCGCACTAGGCCAGCGTGGTGGACTATATAGCCTAACCACTCTCAATCGTACTCTCGATTGTAGAAGAGGCCCGTGCCCTGCAGTGGGACATATATGGGCTGATACAGATACAGATAGGATTTCCCGGAATATTGACCCCCATACACTTAAGTTTATTTTATTTATTTTAAAGAAGACTTACATACTAATAACAATAATAGATATACAATATAATTAACAAATATTGCTAACAACAAGACTCCATATATAAAATAGAGTGTCATTTTCAAAGATAAGCGTTTATCAGCATCATCAACCTACACTGTTGTTTACTGCTAGACATAGGCCTCCTTCAAATTGCGCTATCTCACCCTGTCTTCAGCTTGTTGCATCGAGCATCTACTAGGGACTTTGGGCAAATCGTCACTTCACCTAGCTGGTGGGTGTCCACACTACGCTTGCCAAGACGCGGTCTCCACTCAAGAACACATACATAACTTTACAAAGTTTACATAATTTTTCAATTTCTCAAATACCGACATAATTTTATAAACTAGTGAATGAAAATCGCCAATGAGTGATTTCCTCTCCAAAGATAGATACCGTTCTACGTCAACACAAAAATATTTAAATGCATTCAGTTCCCGCTTCATGAATACCAATGAAACGTTAATAAAATGTGTAAAAATATGGAATAACAGATTTGGTTTACAAAAGTGCAAAAACTCCGACAAGCGTTGTATGCAAATGCACATTTTTGTGTAAACTGTAATCCCTGTTTCGCTGTGACCGTCCAAACGTGCCGGGATTTAAATTAAAATGTTTTTGGATAATATTATCAAAAAATTACAAACTGAAAAGGAAAATATGTTATGCTTTTATGCTTTACATTTTTATTTATTTATTTATGCTTTTTATACAATATTGTATAAAGGCGGCTTAATGCTTAAGGCATTCTCCGCCAGTCAGCCTTTGGATGAGAGAGAGAAAACCAAGTAGGCGCATAAATTATCAAAATGTTTCTGTTATGCCTATTTCTTTTCGTCTATTTGTGCAATTGTTTGGTATTTGTGACGCCATTATTTATAAACATTATGTTTCACGTCTGTAATAGAAACAAAATGAAGAGACAACAATCAAAACAAGACAACAAAATGAAGAGATAAGACGGTAATTTTGTTTATAGAAATTTTTTCCCCGTTTATTTATTACAGCTACAAGCTACGTATCTAATGTTATATGAAATCTTTTAAAATAATAATATGAAAGATTCTATACACTAACGATCTTATTCATACATACATAAACTCAAGCCTTTTTCCTAGAAGGGGTAGGCAGAGGTGCCAGGGCACTTACATTTCATCTTGTATGTTCCATCCCACGATGTGATAGGTGGCGAGCCTATCGCCATATCGGGCAACAATTCCTGACTCTGGGCTGATAAAAATAGAAAAATCCAATATCACTGCCCAACCCGGGATTCGAGCTCGAGACCTCAGCTTTGTAACCGTACCCTAGTACAAGACGCCACCCAGGTAAGATCGCCTGGGTGGCGTTCATAGACATTATTAAAACCTATTTTAGACGTCAAATGTTTTGTCTTCGCTCAAACTGAATTCAATAGTCAAGTTCAATAGTCATTTTTAAATTGAATTAAATCGTTATTTAAATATATCACAATATTTATGTCAAGATATCACATCATATCCAGATGTATTAATCTATACAAATACTTGAATACCCAAGCGAAACACGAATAAGCTTCAAAACCCTATCGCTCCATTCCACGCTTAACCGCTGGATTAAGAGACTTACAAAATATTTTCTCAAAGGGACGAAATGTAAACAATATTGTTGACGTAAGCTACAGATAATATCGTTCAGTTTGCGATGAAAATATCATATTTGCATAATATAATTTCTTGTTTGAGCAGTAAATAAATACAAGTAGATACATAGTAAGTACTGAAAAGCACACAGACTTGTCCGTATTAGAAATCACTAGGCACTCTTTGGTCTCATGACACTAAGGCCGTATTAGGCCAGCGTAGTGGAATATATGGCCTAACCCCTCTTAATCGTACTTTCAATTATAAATGAGTTTCGTGATCTACAATAGGACTTACATGTGTACAATATGGAATAATAAAGAGCACTCAGACTTGAAATAAATTGTGGGAATCGAACCCGTGGCCCCTCGTTTCGCAGACTTGCAATGTACTCTGTGACAGACTACCTCTGAAGCAATTGCGCTATGTTGATGAATTTCCACAATTAGGCTTTAAAACTAAAGTGTCATAACTGGTCAGAAAAAATACCGGATTGTTAAATAGTTTTTATTGAGATAATTATGCCGGCTTGCATAACGCAATATGCACACAGATAGTTTATCAGAACAAAAATCCTCCAGACATCAGAATATTATAAAATAATTTGAAAAAATATATTTTTGGTACTCTTGTAAGGCTCTGTATTCTAAGGTTCCTTTGCCTCTTCTTTATGACAAAGGAAAATTGTCTTATGGTCTGTGTTTATTTTTTCAGGCACTGTTTACTTTTGGTGAATAATCATTATACAAATAGGGTTGACGCCAGAGCCGAATTGAGTATCCTCACATAATTTATGCAAAATCTAGCAAGATAATTTCATTCTCGTTGCATAACACGTTAAAAAGATTTGATCCCCAACTTTCACACAGAATCGAACCAAAAGCCTCAAAATAAGCAACCTACGATTGCTACGTAAACTATTTCGATCTTATTACATACAAGAAAGCCGAATAGCGCAAAATTTGCACTAAAACCTCCATGGATTTTAGTAAGATTTTGAGAGTCGTTTGAAAATAGGTACCTAGCACAAGGGAGATATTAATATTTTACAACTAAAAGATTCATAAAGAAACTCTATATTATATATACTCTATATAATATACTCTGTCTTATTATGCTGATCTAGTTATTAATCAGCTTATTTTAAGGTGCACGAATCCGTTCGAAAATTTTCTTTTATTAAATCCATACTTCAGATTTGGATTTTGTAAATACAGTTTCGAGTAGGCCTGGTTTTGAGATAATAATATAATGGTTCAATCAGCTGGTTATGTGATTATCTGTATTTGAATCCGCGCGAGTAATTCACGTATATTAAATCCATATATCATATTATTTGGATTTTGTACATCTGGTTTCTAACAGACTGGAATATAGGCAGTTATTTTTACTTGATCGATTTGTACTTGGCATCATTGTCATAAACTATATTTTTCCACAGCAGAGACTTTCCCGTGCACACCCACCACAAGTCCTGTTAGCCAAGAACATCAATGGCACGCAAAGAAAAGACACAGAGCTCCGGAGCTCGGCGAGTCTTAGAGACACTAGCTTAAATATTTAACCCACAAAGAAATTAATAAAAAAGAATAACATATACGAAAATTAAAAATGGTGTTAGTTTTAGTAATTTGTAGTAATAGGAGTTGGTTTTACCAACTAATTGACTACTTTTTCGGCGGCAATCAAATTTGTCTTCTCCCAAATACGTCCACGCACACCGATTAAGTACGAAAAATTATTAGGGCGAACGAAATTTACAAGATCGACGCAACATTGCGAACACGAGTGGAAGATAAACAGGAATATAAACGAATTGATATTTTCATTTACTTAACATTTGTGTCAATAGAAAATCAACGGTTGAGACTGCGGGCGGGTTCAAGATTCATATTCGGTTTGATTGTTGATTCAAAAAGTTTAAAACTCCAAATTCTTAACTGAAAACTCCGAAAAAGGTGTCCAAATCGAGTCTATGTTTCAGTAAAAAAAAGACGGGTTGCACTCCGGGAGTGCCGGCAGAAGTGAAAACTTGATTATTAACGTTGAGCATGTTTGATATTTTGGAATGGTTAGGGAATAATTTTGCACCAATTGCTTTATCAGTATAAAAGTACTATCATTTATGTGGTAGAATACAATATTCATTTATTGCGCTATCGTACACAAACATGACAATTTATATTACATTAAAAATTTAACACTTTAAAACTATTACACTTATTTTACATTAAAAAGTTTATCTCTCCGAAAAATCAACTTTCATCCATAATTTCAACGACTTTTTCACCATCATCATTACCAGAACTATCATCGCCAATCTCTAAAACTGATACGATAGGTTTATGGTAGCTGAAGTAAGAAACGAACAGTTTTGATTCGAACCTATTTAAATGTCTAATAAAGACCGCATCAATAGTAGTTTTGTATTTCGTTGTGCTAAGATTGCGATCATTCGACATAGTTAAACCAAATTCATTATTTAAAAATTCAATTAATAGTTGATTTTTATCGTCTGCGAAGTTTATGTTGAAATCTCCACTCAAAATCATTGGCAATTCATCAAAGCTTTATAAACTGACAGCTAACTGACAGCTGTCTACGCTCCATCCGTCTTACGCTTTTCGTCTTACGATCAGGTCACGTGTCCTGACGCGAGTTTAAGATTTTATACCCATTACAGAAAAAGTGCTCAACGCCGCTAAAGAAGTTTTCACTTCAAAAATAAATATAGATCTGCCACCCAAAAGTATGACCAGCCCGTATATTTATCGTCGGTTAGCTAAACACTAAAGCCCTTATTCAGTGACTGTTTTAAAACCTATTTTATATGAATAAATATGTATATTATTGTATACTTTGCTCAATTATAGTCATAGAAAGTTTGTCTTCTTTGCTCGAACTAGATTTAAAAGTAGTTGGAAAGGGATAAAACATTCGATAACTGGAATGGTACTAACTGCCTGGGTGGCAGTTGTACTACTATATGACTACAAAGCTGGACTCGGGAAGACTGAAATCTCGAGTTCGGATCCCGAATTGGGCAAAGTGATATTAGATTTTCCTATTAATATTATCAGCCCGGAGTCTGTAATTTGTGCCCGCTATGGCAATAGGCTCACCCTATCACTTCCTGAGACGAAAAAGACAATAGGTGTCCTGCACCTCTTTCTACCTCTTCTGAGAAAAAAAAAGCATCATACAGTCGAATTGAGAACATCCGCCTTTTTTTGAAGTCGGTTAAAAAAGGCGTGATTTTTATATAAGTATGTACTAAAATGGGTTTTATAACTGCCTATTAATACGACGGTTATCTGATAAAACCACCAAGAGTCAAGATATAAGGCAAATTACACAAAATATAAATTATCAAATGAATAAATTCAACGAAATAGCAAATTTAATGTCCATAAAAACCCTAGAGAAGACATGGAGGGTTCTCCACAAGTAAGAGTGGCCTCACTAACAATCCAAGCGAAACGCAACCCTTGTAGCTTCCAAGGTTCTAAGTGTTTGCTGGGGTCAGACGTATCAACTTATCTTTTTACTATGAAAATAGATTTATAAATTTATTTTATTAAATGTTCATGTTAGCTTAAAAGTTATATTTTGTTACTTCAAGCCTTGTTTAAAAGATTATAAGTTGGTCTTAATGTTTAAGTGACATACAGTATGACAAAGAAAACCCTGTCCCATCCTAGACGCCCAATTGTAGTGTTAAAAAAAGAACATATAGTGGAATTGAGAAGCTTCTTCTTTTTTAAGTGGGTTTAAAAATGAAAAAAGTGTAATAAAGGATAACATAATGATCGTAAGTATACAAATATTTTTATTTCTTTACTAGCTGTCGGGCCCGGCTTCGCCCGGGTGCAGATAGTTTTTGAGTCCAATCCACATCAAGAACATATTATTTCGCGTGTCTACTAACTATATTTCCCGCGTGCCGTCGACTATATTTCCCGTCCGTATTGAATGCCGTTCAATCCTGTCCTCTCCTATCCCGTGCCAACTATTCGAATTTGAAAGAGTAGAAAATATGTATATTTGGTTTCCTGACTCATCCCACGGGAACACTATATTTTTCGGGATAAAAAGTAGTCTATGTGTTAATCCAGGGTGTCAGCTGTCACTATACCAAATTTCATCAAAATCTGTTGAGCCATTTTTTCATGAAAGAGTAACAAACATCCATACATACAAACTTTCACCTTTATAATATTAGTAAGGATTATCCCTTCCGAAAAGTTCTAAAGTAAATCAGAACCAGCTGGTACAAACGTTATATTTGTTGACAAAACAAAAGTTATGTCTTTATAAGCAAAATAGGGGTCAGCTGAATACATTACTAGTCCATACACGCTCGACATTACATAAATAGTCTAGCTTGTCCTTTATAAGTATTGAGTTCGGTCTGGGTGTCGTAGATCAGTTATTTTATTTCCCTCTTTCACGTTGTTCCATATTTTAATATAATTTGAAAAAGAATCAATATTTTGACTACGAATATAATGGGATATTGTAGGTGACATATTTTGACTTTGAAAGCTTACTATGTAACGATAGTGTGTGAATATGTATCATAAGGTAACGGTTGCGATGCCCAGGTCAGGCAATGTTGATATTATTAAATCACCTTTGGAACTAATTTCAGAGTTAATATTTAATTATGTTAAATCGATAAATCGGGATCCCATACATTTTGTAAAAGACCATTAAAAAAAAAGCGCTATTTTATTTACTTCATTTTATTTTATGAAAGGAAAAACAAACAGTTATAAAATGCGTATGAATAATTTAAATACCGAATAGTAAACGAAAACAGTTTTTATTAAAAAAGATATTAAACCAGATTTTCAATAAAGACGAAATTACTCAGTTGAATATTTGGTACATTTTCATTACACGCACACTTCAATGTATCGATCGGTACACGAATACTCCAGCTTTTAGCTACGAGTATACACTGCAGTATGTTTTCGTTATAGAGGCTGGTCGGGCTTAATAATTCTGATAGCGTGTAATTTACAGGCAGTATGTAATATTTCCTTGGGATGCAAAAGGATAGTAAGTCAAAGGCGTTTTTTTAATGATTTGGAATGTACATAATCGTAAAACGGAACATATAGAGAAGAAAATGCATTAATAATTTACAGAATTATGAAACCTAGAAAGAACGAAAGTGTTACATAGTGTGAACTCACATACGTCCCATAAAATCTATTATTTAAAAAGGCACCTTTGACTGACTGGCCTCTCGATTACCACAACAGTATAACCTACTAATATTATAAATGCGATTTTTTTTGTGCTTGACCAATTTAAATGAAATTTGGCTTGAAGCTAGCTGACATCTTAGATTAGCCCATAGCTACTTTTATCCTGAAAAAAAAAAAACAGTGTCCCCGTGGGATGTGCAAGGAAATCAAATATATATGATACACTTCTAAACTCAAATGAATGGGATGGGCAGTTTAAAGTGCGGCAGTGACATTGAGTATTAATGTTATAGGCACATAATCATATTATCACCCGAAATTATTATATTCTAAGTGTACACAAAAAGTATCTGTAATCGGGCGAAGCCGGGCCGGAATATTATATACGGTACCTACTATAGTCTTGTCTTTCACGCTGAAGGAAAACATCGTGAAGAAACCTACCATTGCGATCATAACAATTTGTTTTCTATTAGGTAGGTAGGTATATAAACTATAAAGTAATTGTACCCACACTAGGCCGGGGCGGTGGATTTATTGGACTATGACCAAAGCCCTTTCAATCGAATTATCGATTGTAGTAAAGTCCCGTTCTCAACAATTAAAATTTCTCAAACTTATTAGTAATACAATCTCCTGTTCTCCATTTCACTCTGTCTCTTCCTATAGTCGCATGAAGTCAACTATACAAGGCTTCCTAAGATTTTCTATAGCGACCTGTGGACCAGTGACTCCATGGAAAAATAATAATAAAATTTGGCGGAGAACTTTATTTCAAGTTCTCACTTATCGACATATGTAAATAACAACCTTTTTTTGAGTCATCTGCCACTCCCTGAAAGTTTTAAGCGCTCATAAAGGGGTGTCATTACCGACTTTGAGAAAGACTGATTGATCCTAAGTCAAATATGACTCAAACTTTAGAATGTATGTGTGTTTCTAAGTTCCTAAGGAAGTTGCAGCGAAATTTTCAACAACCGGCCCATATGGTACATTTATGGCATTGGAAGAATTTAGCTTTATTTCAGAATTTACCCAATTCGAATTACAAAATTCAATTTCAAAATAATTATTTACATCATGATCAAGAAGCTTATACCCAAATGGAGACAACAGACCTTCACGAACGCAGGACCTCCGCGATAGCGGAGGTCCCGCGTTGTGGAAACAATACCGGGGCGTGAGCCCTCTGATTGTGGTCTATCCAAGCGACCCGTAAACACGGTGTCGTTCCTTGGTGAAGTCCGAAACGAGTTCGGACTTTAGGCGGCTTCGCGTTCGGATCTCGCTCGGAGCGAGATCCTTCTTTAGGGCTACCGGGACCCGCAGACGGCCCGCCCATCCGTTATGGGAGGGTCGGCTGACGGGGGAGGCAACGTGCAACTGGAGAGGCCCGGGCCTGAGTGAGGTGCAGGCGAGGTCGGACAGATTCCCTAACCCTACCACCGCTTCGGAATGTGCTATGGCTGAGTAGAAGAAGCGGCGCAAGAAACTTTCAGCAGCACCTTCTAAGGACCTCGTCCGCTACCGGGCGGGTGTTAGCCACCCGCGCCGGTTCTCACCAGGTGACCGAAGACGTCTCAGTCGCGTCGTTGTGCGGGTGTGTCAGGAACCACGGTTACGGAATTCACTTCCGTGAGGAGTTCGCGCGGGAGCATCCGCCCGTCCGGTGGTCTCGCGTGATGTGGGGCCAAGTTCCGGAGATGTCTCCAGTCCGAGGCGTCCGCACGAGAGAACATGGACTTAGTGAGACGACGGATAAAGTCGTCCACTGACTCGATGCGGAGATCTCTCTCTATTGTGGAGTTCCTGACACCTTTAGGGGCGTTCACGATTCTGCGGAGAGCCACCGATTGGACTTTCCGCAGAGCGTCTTTCTGGGTCGGGCTTATGAGCGCGTACCAGGAAGGCGCCGCGTACGTGATGCGGGGGCGAATGTACGTTTTGTACACACCCAGCTTCACGTTCAACGGAAGATTCGACGCGAGTATAGGACGTAGTTTGCCATTGGCAATTTTGCCACTGTTGACAACTCCCCTCGCATGTTTTGCCATGCGAAGAAATTTGTCAACAGTGACCCCAAGATATTTGGCCTGAAAACCCCAGGGGATGGCCTGACCTAGCAAATTGAGGGGAGGGACGGTTTTCCCGCCCTTCGCCCTCATTCTGGAGCGCCTAATTAAGAGGGCTTGCGTCTTCCCGACGTTCACCGCTAGCCTCCATTTGGAGAGCCAGTCGGGGAGATCGTCGAGATTACGCTGGATCCTACCCGCTGCACCCTTCTCCGATATCGACGCCGTGAATAGCGCGATATCATCCGCGTATAGCGCCAACTTGACGTCATGCCTTATCGGTATGTCGTCGGTGTAGAGCGCGTATAGGGTTGGAGAGAGGCAGCTCCCTTGCGGGACACCGGCGGCTATGGGACGGTCGAGGGAGAATTTGCCTTCTACCATGACGTGAAAGGCACCTATTCGTGAGGAACGAATTGATCAACTTGCAGACGCGCCGGGAGTGAGTCCGACAAGGCGAGCTTGTAAACCAAGGCCGTCGTGCCAGACTCCGGTCGAACGCCTTCTCCATGTCCAGGAATACTGCGACCGAGTTTTCACGTTTGTTTTTGGCCACCGTGAAATGGTGCAGTACCCTGGTCAACTGGAGAGTCGTGGAGTGGTCGGCACGGAACCCGAATTGTTCCTGCCGTGGAGTGAGAATTGGGGAGAGATGCGAAAGCAGAAGTTTTTCGAACACTTTAGAAGTGTTCGGGAGGAGAGACCCAAATGGAGATTGCATTCCGTATATAAAAGTGAAGCACAAAAAGTTGACCTCGAATGACGTTGCGCCTGATTGCTATCCTTTTCTTTCGAGTGACAATGAAATGAACAAAAAGTCATTTTCATTCAGTTGTCACTCGAAAAGAAAAGGATAGCAATCAGTCGCAACGTCATTCGAGGTCAAATTTTTGTGCTTCACTTTTATATACGGAATGCAATCTCCATTTGGGTTATAAGCTTCTTGATCATGATCGACATATTTTATTTCAACGCCATCTATACTCAGTAGTTGTAATACAGTAGTATTATTATCTCTTTTGTTCGCTAGGTAGCACTATAATAGAGTTAAAATGTGAATGTGTGGATTTTTAAATCATGAAAATTTTATAATATTAACACAAAGATTAGTTATACATTCTAATATTTTGCATATTTTGTATCGATACATATGCAGTCTTGAAGAAGTACTAATAGATGGCGTGATCAAAAATACCACAGAACAATCATTGTTCTGTGAAAAATACGGCGACAACTGACAGATGATGCATTGTTGACATTGTTTTGACAATTGACATTGACGTGTAACAATTTCGTTTGCCGATTGTTGTTCCGCAAAATAGCAAATAATCATTAAAACGCTGCATTTATTGAACTCATTACTCTCAGGAAGAATTATAACAACTACTAACAATATGTTGAAGGCTGTGATACTTATTGGAGGACCGCAGAAAGGTAATAATCTTGTTTAATATTTATATTAGTCATGTCATTTGTTGTGATGAGATGTTCCTGAAATAAATGCATTTTATTCTGTTTTACATACATTTAAGTTGGTGGTTAAATAATAAAAATCACCTTATGCGTCTATTTAAGTGAATTAATGTGTCTAGGTGTTATCAATTCATTTAAAACTTGTCGATGTTATCTACGTTTCATGTATTATAAAATTCCATATTGTACCTATTTTTCATGTTTCCGTTGATAGTGTAGTAATATTTGATTATAGATAACACTGTGTACTTAATAATTTTAACAATCTGTTGTATTCCTATATGTTTATAAACTAGTTTGTCTATTCAAAAATTGTGAATTTTTGGATCATTACCGAATCTCGGTGTAATGCATTTATTAAAATATATATTATTGCTCTTATAAACACAATACATATAGTTATTATTTCATACAGAGTAGTTATTTATTGATTAATTTATTTATACTGTTCTGCACACACTAGAAACATGATAATAATCTAGAGATAATTGCAAAAAATACAGATGGCGATCTTATCTAGTTTTAATCAACCAAAATAAATAATCAAATGTATTTTCAGGCACTCGCTTCCGCCCTCTATCGCTGGATACTCCAAAACCTCTATTTCCCATAGCTGGTCTGCCTCTAATACAGCACCACATTGAAGCATGTGTCAAGCTACCGGAATGCAAGGAGATCCTCATCATTGGAGCATATCCTACAACAACTTTGGCACAATTTATAAGTGATATGCAGAAGGAACATCATGTAATTATCAGGTATAACATTTTCATTAGTACTTGTTATATTCTCTCTCCGGCCAGCCACAGCAAGTCAATTGCTGAACATAGGCCTCTCCCAAGGATCTCCACATCGTTCTGTTGGAATGGCCTGTATTCAGCAACTTCCTGCAACCATAACCAGTAGCAATGTCTGTAGGCAATAAAAAAAATCCTCTATTTTGTGAAACATAAAGGAATTTAATTTAAATATGTAGATTATCTTCTGGTAAGAGACAGTCAATTCTCACTTGCTAACTCATAATTGTAGGTATACATACAAACATATAAACCCAAATGGGATATATTTGCATGCGTAATTTTGATGTTACAATTTTAACAATGTCACCACAGTGCAACTTAGACTAAGAAGTATTTTGCTGTTCCATAATAGTGTTAAGCTTTATGCTATGATGATCATATTGACCTTGTAAATAAATAAACAAAATAATGAATTGTTACTTTAGGTATCTTCAAGAGTTCACACCGCTCGGCACTGGTGGTGGTTTGTACCACTTCAGAGATCAGGTGCGTGCCGGGAACCCCAGTGCCTTCTTCCTCCTCAATGGAGATGTGTGTGCCGACTTCCCACTTAAAGAGTTGTGGAATTTCCACGAAGAGAGACCTAATGCTCTTGTAAGTTATTATTTTAATAGAATATTAAACACAAGATTGTATTGTTGAAGTATATATTTGTCACTTTAGGTACTGTATTTTCCCAATAGCTTATCAATAATTCGCCAACCTGCGCTAAGGCAGCATGGTGGACTATATAGCCCAACTACTCTCAATCATACTCTCGATTGTAGACGAGGCCCGTGCCTTGCAGTGGGATGTATAGTGGGTTGATACAGGACAGTATATATCAATAAGAAAATTATGAGCATACTCCATGTTCATAGTCAAGATAAAATTGTCGCTTTTTCCTTCATTTTGTCATTCATTAATTAACTTTGGCTAATATTTAGTATTTTATCCTCCAACACTCCCATAAGACCTAGTACCAGTACTACCAAGTAATGCCAATATATTTCTCTCATTGTAAGTGTCTCCTTAGTTCTTTGCCCAATTGTTAGTGTATTTTATTTTTTTTGCCATGAATGGTAAGATGTGCATGTCATGAACAGTAGCACAACCAAACAACACCTTGAATTACAAAGCAATGATTGGCATTCCACTGCAAATGTCCAGTTACTATGTCCTTCAATCCTAAACACAATAATGCATTTATACTGCTGTTTGGCGGGAGAAATAGAGATATTCTACTATACCATTATCATCCTCATTTGTTTATTCCAGGTAACAATAATGGCGACAGAAGCTACTCGTCAACAATCAGTCCACTACGGCTGTATGGTCCGCGAGGCTTCCACTAAGGCAGTGAGCCATTACGTAGAGAAACCCAACAGTTACGTATCTACACTGATCAATTGCGGCGTGTATGTGTGTTCGTTGCAAGTGTTTCATACAATGGCGGACGCTTTTGAAAGGAAACAGGATGGATTTTATAGGTATGGGTTTGTTTTTAATATATTTGTTGGTGTAACTATAGGAAATAAATAAACCCAAGATTCACGTATATTCATAATTTTACAAATTAATGAACTGCTCTGATTTAAACCAACTTGTAAATTTTTGTAATAATCAGTATATTGTAAACTGGTTTTGAAAAGAGCAACACTACAGTTTCCTGTTTCGCTTTCCAAACCATTGGGAGATTAAAACATTACTGAATATAAATTATGTTGAACCTTTTAATGGATTCAGTAAATTATTTTCATTTTCATATTACATTTGTTTCAGTGGTAATGGTCAAGGCAATCCCGGACACATGTCGTGGGAACAGGACGTATTGGCGCCGCTGGCTGGGACCAACAAATTGTATGCCATGCAGGTTAGAACATTATTTTAATATTCGTTCAGAAATAGACATCTAGATGCCTCGGGGCTTTCGACCACTGTATTATTAACTTATTTTGAAAAGAGCAACGCTAGAGTTTCTTACCCGTTCTTCTCTGGCGAAAACAGCCTTGTGAACCGGGTGGTAGTGAAAAAAAGTGACTGAATCTAAATAATGTATGACATTTTATGGATTCAATAAATATTTTGATTAAATTTCATATAATAAACTTGACTTAATTTTTACTCTTATATCATTGTGATGCATAAAAATCGATATAAACTACTTGGAAAGTGTTTCATCACTAGAAAGCCATGTCGATCTGTCGCCTGAAGTACTTTTATATACTACATAATGTGTTGCAGGTGGTGAACTGGTGGTCGCAGGTGAAGACTGCTGGCTCGGCCATCTACGCCAACAGACACTACCTGGAGCTACACAGAGAGAGGCTGAGCAGAGGAGACGCTTGTCAGATCATACCAGATGTGTTCCTACACCCCACCGCTGTAGTGGACCCCACCGCTGTCGTGAGTATATGGACCATAGAGTCCTGCAATCATTGAGGGACAACTAGAGGGGACACTACAAACAAAATGCTTGTAACAAAATGAATGGTACATTCTATTTCTGTCTCTGTCACGCCTACGAAGTAACATTATCTTCCCTCTCGCTTCACTGTGTACCCGTGTGCACGCACAATACGTAGAGATTTTGTTCCCGATGTCCGCTCTAGTATTATACCTCAATGCCTGAAATACTAAACAGCCAGTTAATTTCATACAATGGCACACGTCATTACAAAAACATTGTAATATATTTGTATAATATTTTCACATTCTTCTCGTAATATGTAATTTGTAAATATCATACATCCTTGTACATAGGATGTAAATGTGGCTTTAAATTCCTCCACAAGTATTTCATTAATTTCATCGAGAAGGAAACGTTTAGTGGTGGTAGGTCTCTCATGTATGAGAGGCCGCCTTAGTAGGTACCACCGCGATGTCTATTTCTCCCGTGAAACAACAGTGTAAATACACTGTTGTGTTTCGGATTGAAGGACATTATAGCCAGAATAACTACTGGACATATTGAGACTTAACAACTTATGTCTCAAGATGGCGAGCGCAGTGGAGTGCCAAGCATTGCTTTGTATTTCAAGGTGTTTTTTGATTCTGCTACTGTTCAGGATCGGTCGTATCACTTACCATCAGGCGAATCACATGATCGTCTCGCCATTTAATGCAACAAAAAAAAACATATTTATTTGTACAGTTTTGACCGGCATAATTCAATTGTAAGACAAGAGACATAATTTTTGGAATGCAAATAACTCGAAACGTAATCAATTTATAAACATGATTTATAAAACCCTGAAATTATTTGTAATAACCTTTATTTTCAGATCGGTCCGAACGTATCAATAGGTGCCGGAGTCACTGTAAAGGCGGGCGTGAGAATAAAAGAATCGATAGTACTGAACAACGCCACAATACACGACCATGCGTTGGTTATGTACTCTGTAGGTGAGTGGTAATAATAATTAGTATGTAACACCCACATACATAAACGTCACGCCTGTATCCTATAGGGGTAGGCAGAGAATGTGGATATCCATTTTGCTCGATCATAACATACTATTTTCGCTTCTTCTTCTTCTTTAGTATTTAATATCACGCATTAACTTAATATGAGAACAGAACGGGAAGGAATGGGTTGAAATTTACTTAATTGGTATAATCTTTAATTAACATTTTGTGTTAAATTTTTATTAAAAGGCGCAGTCGAGAAAAATTTGCTGTGAAAAGAGGTATCGCGTTAACCCTCCCGCCAAGCTAAGTGTTTGTAATATTAATGAATAAAATAATACGACTTAATATTCTAAAATCGAATCTAAGCTTAGCTTTATAAAACTTACCCAACTTTCTAACCAACTTAAAAAAGGGGAGTTTCTCAGTTCAACTATGTTTTTTTTAATTCTTTTATGTATCTCCAAACACTATAAAAATTCTTAACACATTGAGGAATGAGTATGACTTTCTCTTATTTTTTGAATTATTCTATGATTCTCCAAGCACACCATTAAGATGTTCAACACATTCAGGTATAAATATAATACTATTTACTTCAGTGGGTCAAGAAGCGTCAGTAGGCGAGTGGTCTCGCGTGGAGGGAACTCCATCAGACCCTGATCCCAACAAACCCTTCGCCAAGATGGACAACACGCCGCTCTTCAACACCGACGGACGCCTGAACCCTTCTATCACTATACTAGGTGAGATATTTGTTTTACATACATACATACATACATACATACATCTTACCAGTGGTAGGTCTCTCATATGTGAGAGTCCATCTGCGTGGGTACCACCGCAATTTCTATTTCTCCCGCCAAACAGTAGTTTAAATGCACTGTTGTGTTTCGGGTTGAAATACATTGCAGCCAGAGTAACTACTGTGCATATTGGGACTTAACATCTTATGTCTCAGAATGGCGAGCGCAGTGGAATGCCAAGCATTGCTTTGTAATTCAAGGCGTTGTTTGGTTTTGCTACTGTTCATGAGCGGTCGTATCGCTTACCATCAGGCGAACGGCATGCTCGTCTCGCCATTCAATGCAATAAAAAAAAACTCAAATACGAATAAAACAATACCAAAAAATATTTGCTTTTATTGTAAAATTTTAGAATTTTTCTGAACCCACTAAAACTACCAGCAGTCTGGATATAACCTTTAATTATATAATTTTATTTTGGTCACAGGTGCAGGCGTAGTGGTCCCAGCGGAAACAATTCTCCTCAACTCAATAGTACTTCCGCACAAACATTTGTCAAGGAGTTTCAAGCACGAAATTATTTTATAGTACATACAGACTGGATTTGGATTTACAGGGTCTTACATTAATTGTGTGAAATATTCTAATGGCAAAAGGACCGGGTGCCAGCACCGTAAAATAATTTACCATTGACAACGGCGATTTCCTGCTTGACTGTAAAGTGTGACTTGTCCAAATTATTTTCTACCATAGACAAAGCCAAGACTATGCATTTCTACGAGTTTATTTACAATTTCCAAGTAAACAGCAATGAAAAATCGTATTACAAGTCAATATATGTGTTTAAGATACACTTCACATCAACTAGACGCCTTATCACAATATAAAAAATATACTAAACTATATAATTATTTAAATTAATGGACACTTTTGTTATGTCAATATTTTAAGTAGTAAGTACTATTAAGAGACTGTAATTTTTTATTCCAAATATTTAAAATAATTTATATTTACTACATTATTGATTTTAGTTCATATAATGTGACAAATTATATCATAAAATATTTACTGAAATAATTGTTTGTCGCCAGTCGGTACAGTTATGCCGAAAATAATAAAATATTTTAAAATCAAATTATATTTGACCTGTGAACCTGAATTTTTTTTTTTTTTGCCATTACATATTTAATAAGTTTTACGCTCAAATACTGGAACGCCATTCAAATAATAAGTAGCTCGTAACAGCGCACGGCCCAGTTAGCCAGTACATTCAAGCGGGATTAACGTAGTTAAGCGCAAGTTATATTTAAGTTGCGTTCCAGTATTCGGGCGTATTAATCCAAACAGAACCGGTGTGATCCGGTTTCGGTGTTCGGATTTTTACATTTTTGTAAATAGCAATAAGTCTGTGAACTATGGTGCTTAAAATAAATTAATGAAGCACATTTTATTGTTTTATTAACATATGGAATACTCCGTTCGCCATTTTTCTAGTGATAATTGAAATTACCGTAAATTGGAAGGTTCACGCTATTCTGCAATAAAATCTTGTATTTTTCTTTTATTTTTATTTGAATACTAATTCTGATATCTTTTGCAGATTCATTCAGTACTCATAGAGTTAATAAGTCCATATGAATTGACTTAAAAAAGCACGGAATTTGATGTTGCTGAAACAATTGAACTAAATCTCTCTACGTTTGACAGCCTCCGTGGCGCAGTCGGTTAGACGCCGCCTATGAAACGCGAGGACGCGGGTTCGATCCCCGCATCGAGACGATTGTTTGTGCAAATAAATAGCTTTGTAATCATATTATAATATCACAATATTTCTCTCGGGTCCGAGTTTTTGTGAGGCCGATAAGTCTCTCGTAGTTCCAGATACCCACGACGCAAGACTCGATCTTAGTGTGGGATCAGGACTATGTATGTGTATATGTGTATGTTGAGTGTTATACATTCATTTATATATTTATTTTATCTAATTTTACATATTTTTAATCCAAGCCTTTTTTAAAAGCTCCCTTTATTTCTTTGATTATACCAGCTCACTATCATTGAACACTTGGTCCTTTATTTATTACCTGTTGTGTTACCTGTCCACGTGAAATACCGTCAAGAAACAATTGCGATAAGTTGTAGTTAGTTAGTAGTTGTAGCTAGTAAAAGTAGTAAGCTTTCACGCTGCGGTGGCAAGACCCGGAAATACAGGAAGGAGGGAAAATGTGAGCCAACATTTTCCACGGCATAATTGTCCAAGAGTATGACTGCGGACATTTTGGTCCGAGCCGATAATAATCCTATCGACTCCTTTTGTTGACTACCAAACTGGTATAGCAAACCAGCACGCCGTAGTTTCCTCTAGAAAAATAAGAGGTAAGTACATACATAAGACTCGAAACTAGGACTACTGTATTATTAGTCAGGAATTGTCAGTTCAATCGTCTTCTAATAAGTATGCATACATATGTATGTATGTAGTACGTATCAGCCCTTAGATTATATACATGTTAGATTGAGCAATGCCAACAAACGACGCGCTAAAAATGTCCCCACTTTCATTGATATGTGTGAGTACCGGTCGTGTACTTATTGTAATCCAACTGTCAAGGTGTGTGTGTTTAGGGATGCTTACTCCAGATTATTAACTTAACTTTTCCACATTATTTGATAAACAAAATAGGTAAAATAAAATAATTTTCTTTATTTAATAATAATTATAAAAAAAATATACTATTTATCATATTTATAACGCATTTTAGTAAAAACAATAAATACAATGGTAAAAATATACAGTAATTTTAGATCAAAATCCATCTCCTCTTGTTTGTTTCGGAATAGAATTAACTCTTAGGATTTATTGCCTGGGCAGTGTTATCTGATTTCTGTATTAATTTAAAATATAAATCATCATAAGTAAAATGTTCGGAAAACACGGCTGAAGTCTTGTGAAGCTACGAATGGTCTTCATTTCGTTTCCGGTGTATAATGTCTCTCCAGAAATTTGCTAGCACGGAATCCGTAGGAAGCCTAAAAAATACATATTAGAAAGAATTAACAAAATTACAATAGAGTGCATGAAGTCATGGGTTTCACTCATATTGTGTAGGTAAGTTATTATTTGCTCATCAAATAATTAATGCCATTCTTCTTGTTCTTCTTCTGATCGAAATATGATAAAATGATATTTGTATTTTATCTCCCATAGTTTCACCAAATCTCCCTAGTAATAAATTGACAACACTGGCCAGTGAAACTCATGTTCAAAATAATGAATTTAAAGTTCGTGTTTTCTTCATATAATAGTGGTTTAACAACAAAGGTTACCGATGAAAAGTGATATTGGTGTTATTATACATTTTTCCCGCATAATTGCGATACAATTCGACAGCACAAACCGGCATAATTAATTATTTTTCGGGAGCACGTTATCCATATGTAGTTCAAATGACACTGACGTACGTGAGAAGCGAGTCTACCAAATTTGGTAGACTTTTTTTGGGCCGTGCCGTGAGGTGTGATGTGTCATCTAGACATGTATATAATCTAAGGTATCATCCCATACACGTCCCACTGCAGGGTACAAGCCTCCTCTACAATCGCGAGTACGATTGAGTGAGAGAAATTCATACAAATCGCTATGGTATGCAGGTTTCCTTATAATGTCTTCCTACATCGTATAATGCGTGGTGATCAACAGAAACATGATTCTGAAGAAAACAAACAATAGTTTTTTCCTAATAATCTCTGGTTCTTTACAATGTTTTTTTTTTAAGTGCTTGGGTAGTTGGTTATCAGTACTTTTACACAATATGACTTCGAAGTGATAGATGTGCCCTGGTATTCGAATCCGCGACCGCCATCTCGGCTCATCGCTTCCGGTTATCAACCAGTATTGACTCCGGACTGGTTGGACTCAGGAATCTTGAGGAATTTCAATAATATAAGGTATGTGTAATTATTTTTATTTCACAACAATAATTACTCATCTATTTTTTATTCAACTACAACAAAACCGAAGGAAGCTGTCTGCATGTATTTTTAATGTTTTATTTCTTTATTTTTCTTCATTTTATAGCAGAAAAAACAAACCACTAAAAATCTCCGCCCAAGAGGAAGAGGTCGCAACAATTCGCCTTATAAATTGACCTTAAACAAATAAATAAAAATAAAACCACATCTTATATAATTTACTGCACAAACAAGAATATTCGCGAAATCACATGACCTATAAAACAATATAAACAAAGAACATGTTTAAGGAAATATTTTTTGATCGAGATGACTCATATGACGTAATGCATTTCGTCTATTTTGTAAAGGTTTCATTAATATTAATGCTTCGATAACTTTGTCGTAAATTGTAATGCTGGTTAAAATATTTTCATTTTGCAAATTCTTAATTATTGTTGAATACATAATATAATGTTTTTGTTAACTTCCATAATGATTAATATAAAAAGGCTTATGCATGTGGGCTTTTAATTATAAAACAAAATCATTTATTTAGTAGTTTGATGTCGCTACTAACTAAATAACTTAATACTTTAATTTCTTATGGCCCAGACTTTTCCCCGGACCTTAAATTAAAATGTTCTAAATCCTATATTTGATTTTCATGATACCCAATAGTCAATACTTGTGGAAATATTTGTGGTTCAAAGAAATATCCCGTATGTTAATAAAAAAATAAATTAGGCGACTTGTATCATTCCGTTTTTTGTCTAATATACCATGGCGTAAATAAAATATTTAGTACAAATCCAGTTAAACGACTGTCATGGAATTAAAAACTAGTTACCAGACACTTATCTAATTAAATTGTTGTGTACCACGGTATAATTAGTGTCGACCTTCACATAACGTAACATACTATATCGCATAACATCCCATCTCGTAGATAAGCAGAGATGGAACCAGTTAAACGATTTACCAGCGGTATGTCCCTTGACGCATTAGGTCTGTGTGGTGTACTATATGGCCTAACCACTCTCAATCGTATACTCGATTGTCGAGGAGGCCCATGCCCTGCAGTAGGACGTATATGGGATGATACAGATATCCCGTGACTTAATAGGAACAACTCTGTTTTCACGTCATTTTGTACCGGTGCATTGGATGAATGAAGATTTTTAAGTGGTGGTTTTACTGGTGGTAGGTCTCTTGTATATGTGGGAGGCTGCCAGGGTATATACCACGGCAATGTCTATTTCTCCCGCAAAACAATAGTTTAACTACTTAAGCAAGACAGTCGTTCCTCCTCTCTAGAAAGAATTGTAAAGTCGAGCAACATGCATATACTTTCTCTTTGTGCTACCCATCATTTTCCAAACTCGTCCCCTTCTCTCCTTGATCTAATCATTATTTCATCGCTAGAGCATGTGGCCAAGTATGGTCAGTGCCTAGCTGATTGTTTTTCCTACCATAACTTAATTTTTCTGTCATATAAACTTCGGCCTCCTAAATCAAAACCTACAGTTATTCTGCAACGCAATTTTGGTGGTATGAACGAAGAAAATTTCTTAAAGGATGCTAAAGCTATTGATTGGGCACCTGTGATAACGGCTAACTCAATCAATGAGCAAGTTGAAATTTTTAACTCGACAATTATTCAATTGTACAATGTTCATGCTCCTTTAAGAGCTATTAAAATAAAACACTTACCTGCTCCCTGGATCACAAAAGACATCAAAGACCTCCAGTGTAAGAAGTCTGCAGCCAAAAGCAGATATAAGTTGCATCCAACAGAGGCAAACAAGGCACGTTACGCTAAAATTAGAAATCGCTGCAATATGGTGTGTAGGGACGCTCAACGACGCCATATTCATAATTCTGTTCAAGTCGAGGACTCGGCTAAAGTCTGGAAGTTCCTTAGGTCAATAGGAGTTGGTAAACCTCGTAAAGAGACTATTCCAAACAATTTAGACATTAATTTGTTAAACCAGCACTTTTCCTGTACTTCACATATTGATGATGCAGTTAAAGCATCCACTATTAATTACCTTTCACAAAGTTCTGCTCCTGGCCTTTCTACATTTGTGTTTCGTCAATTTACTACTTGTGATGTTCGGAGGAGTATCGTCTCAATAGCTTCTAATGCAGTTGGGATGGATAGCATCAGCCGCAATATGCTTCTTCCCATCCTAGATTCCGTTCTTCCTGTCCTTTGTCATATACTAAATTATTCCATCTCCAGTGCTGTGTTTCCTTGCTCCTGGAAGGAAGCACAGATTATTCCTTTACCAAAAAAACCTAACCCTAAATCTTTTTCGGAATATCGTCCAATATCCATTCTTCCTTTTCTTTCTAAAGTCCTCGAGCGTCTGGTCTATAACCAGTTAAGCTCATTCCTCGCCAAACATGATCTCCTCAATCCCCTTCAATCCGGCTTTCGTCCTGGGCACAGCACAGTTACTGCACTTGTCAAAATCACCGACGACATTCGTCTGGGGATGGAAAACAGTCAGTTAACTGTGCTGACACTCCTAGACTTTAGCAATGCATTTAACACGGTTGATTTTGACATTCTCATAGCTATACTTCGCTCCTTCAACATATCTCCAAGTGTGATTGAATGGTTTCATAGTTACCTGTTTGGTCGCCGTCAGTGTGTTCGCCTAGGGGATTCGGTTTCCTCGTGGTGCAACACATCTGCCGGTGTTCCTCAGGGTGGCGTCCTATCTCCCCTTCTTTTCTCAGTGTTTATTAATTCAATTTCTTGTAATCTTTCTTCCTCCTACCACCTTTATGCAGACGACCTTCAACTTTATCGTCAATCTCCGCTCGACCAGCTGAATGACTCTATTCGTCTGATGAATAGCGACCTTCATGCAATATCCGAGTGGAGTAAAGCATATGGCCTTAAATTGAACCCAACAAAAACACAAGCCATTATTATAGGAAGCCCAAGAACTATCTGCAAGATCGACTGGTCTCTTTTGCCTCACGTGCTGCTAGAAGGGGTTGTGGTCCCGTTTAGCGACACTGTGAAAAATCTTGGTGTTATTTTCGATCGCAGTTTAACTTGGGGCCCTCAAATAGTGGCAGTTAGTCGTAAATTGTTTGCCTCTGCTGGTTCGTTGCGTAGATTGCGTAATTTTCTTCCGACTACCACTAAGATTGCGCTTGCACAAGCTCTCTTGCTCCCTATTCTCGACTATGCCGATACCAGCTATCTCGATCTTACTGAGGCCCAGCTAAATAAGCTTGAGCGCCTTCAAAATTTTTGTATCAGGTTTATATTTGGTTTGCGCAAATATGACCATGTTTCTGAATATCGTAACAGGCTCAAGTGGCTCCCTATACGTCGTCGCCGAAATGCTCATATCCTGTCTCTTCTCTACAGTGTTCTGTTTAATCCCTCTTCTCCGCGCTACCTTCAGGAACGTTTTAACTTCCTACATACTGCTAATTCACATTGTCTTAGGTCATCAGAGAATCTGATGTTGCAGTTTCCAGCACATAGGACGTCATTTTATGACCGTTCCTTTACTGTTGAGGCAGTGCGGCTGTGGAACGCTTTGCCTCTTACAATTAAGCGATCGTCCTCGCTGGAAATATTTAAATCAAGGGTGAAAGCTTTCTACCTTTCGCAATAGATTTATCATCATTCACTATTATTGTTATGTATATATGTATGTTTATGTATTATATTGTATTTAAGTGTATCATATCTTGCATTTATTTGTTTATATCGGTATTTATATATTTATATTGTATGTAAGTTTATTGTTAATAATAAGCACCGTCCATAACCATTGGATCTTTCCTTTACCAACCGGTTGTCTGGAAGAGATCGCTTAAAGCGATAAGACCGCCAGTTATATCACCAACGTTATGTTTCTATAACTATTGTTTTCTTCTTTTTTCTTTTTGTTTTTGTCTTTTGTTTATCTTTTGTATATGGTGTTATAATAAAGAGTTTATTATTATTATTATTATTTAAATGCACTGCTGTGTTCCGGTTCGAAGGATATTGTAGCCTGCGTAAGTACTGGACATATTGAGACTTAACATCTTATATCTCAGAATGGCGAGCTCAATGAAATGCCAAGCATTTGTAATTCGTGGTGTTATTTGCTTTTGCTACTGTCCATGGGCGGTCGTATCGCTTACCATTAAGCGGAAGGCATACACGTCTCGGCATTCACTGAAAAAAAAAACGATGTTTCACATACGTAGTTCGAATGTACGGACGTGAACGTCCCGAGTAAGATAAAAAAAATCCGTTTTTTTTTAAATCATTGTCGAATATTCTCTGTGATACTTATCATTCACTCAGAACTTAATCTATGGTTACGAAGTACGATAGAACATTCGAACATTATGTATAGTATTTAGTTGGTCTTTAGATGTACGATGTTCGAATATTCATCGTCGTTTCGGAGTATCGAGTAACTCCAATATCACTTTGCCCAACCCAGGATTCGAACCCGAGACCTCAGCTTTGAAACCGTACCGTAGTACAACTACGCCACCGAAGTAGTTTATCATCAACATCATTTGTTTATATGCAAATATTGTTTCTCACGCTCTTTAAGTCTTACATTATAGAGATCTACGAGTTACGTTTCGTACTATGTATATTTGGACATCATTAAACCAGCATAATTATGTACATTGATGAGAGATACTCATCTCGTGTCGTGGACTAATAGTCCCTTTATCATGTTTGTGTATCTGTATCAGCCCATATTTGTCCCACTGCAGGACACAGGCCTCTTCGATCGAGAGTATGAGTGAGGCAATGGCAGATTAAGGGGGGAGGTCATGGGGGTCATGACCCCCCTATCCCTGGGCTGGCTCGAGGGGCCCTACTATATTCATCCGAAACGAAGTTCGAAACTTCGAACGATCGAAGTTTTTTATACGATACGAATGTATCTACTCTGTAAAAATTCGAATTTGTATAACGTACATCGTAACTATAAGTCTATGGTTATGACCATAAGTCAATAACGACCATAAGTATATGTAGGTACATTCGTATCGTATATAAACTTCGATCATCCGAAGTTTCGAACTTCGTTTCAGATGAATATAGCAGGGCCCCAGATTGACAGAATTTATTTGTTAACATGTTTATAAAATTTATAGGTACAGATACATTATTTTTATGTACGATTATTAAAGTAAAAAGTGTGTGTATTCACAAATCACGGCTGTAACAAACTTTTAAAAATCATTATTACGAATTCGTGTATTGAAATATTAGCCAGTGTTCTCAGAACTATGTGACCTCACCTGGCTTGGAAGCTGGATCCGTCCTTGCATTGAGAGTGGTTAGGCCATATAGTCCAGTTAATCGTGTCAATATAAAAAATAATCATAAGGGGCCTACCGTTTGAGTATGCAATGAAAATATAAATAATCAGGCTGAGATTTTATTATCGTCATATCATGGTGGTCTTTTAATTTATATATAAAGACTTGTACTTAATTAAAGAAAACCTTTTTAAAATCAATGGTTGTCGTAAAATATTTAATTTATTTAACCGAGTCATATTGTGACATGCATAATAATGTTGAAATAAACAGCCGAATTCTTAATTGCAAAACTTTTTGCCTCTTGCAAGCTAAATTATTTGTTTAATATTCGATCATTATGCTAAACGTGATTTGATCACTTTTTCTCGTTTAAGCTTTGGTAAGAATTATAATGCTGGAGACATCATTCAATTATCGATCTTTCCTAAGGTACCGATTTCCTTTCGAAAAAAACATTGAGTCGATAGCATAAATCCGAATTTACTAATGCATAAAAAGTATGCTTTGCTTGTAAAATCCTGATGTATGATATTCTATCCATTTTTCTCTTTTAAAGTTAAATGCTACGATTACGATATAAACTCATACCTGACTTCTCGAACCGTTCAAATAGTTGCAATTAACAATAAATATTATTCACAATTCCCCGAGTTTATTCCCTTACACGAAAGAGGATAGGGATAGGGAACGATTTCAGGCTTGGGTAAATCATAAAATGATAATTTCAAGTCTAAATTTTCGCGTTTCGCTCTATCGTGGTTTGCCTTACCAAGAAGTCGAACCGTGAAACTCACGCGACTGTAACAAATTATTTCTATACTATGTTGTAAATGTTTATAATATTATGCAAATAAATAAATACACCTAATGAAGACCTTATTACCTATTTAGGAAATAAAGGTTCTTGAACTTACAGTTACATTTCTTATCTGCCATCACAATGAGATTATTTTAATTGAATTGAGGTGCAAATAAATTCAAAAATGTTAATAAATTATTCACGTTCCAGTATTCAAATTCCATTTTTAAAAATTAAAAATATTATGGAACTTTTTCGTTAGTCGCGTAGCACCAAAGAGTATCATAGCACGCAGTACGCGCCACAATCAGGCGCATCGCCATTGCCGATACGAAGACCGCTCAGTTCGATCAAAGACACCCGAGTGTCTGGCTGAATGCTGCTTGTGTCGTGTTAAGTGTTTTAAAAAATGAATATCGTAATCACCAAGTTTATGTTCAAAAATGGAACGCGCATTAATCAATATTTGTTTGCTGTTCTAAGTAAGTTCTAATTCTTTATTCAAATTTTGTGTTTTATTTTTTCTGTGTGAAGGTAAGAAAAACGGTTTTGTTAACTTTCTTTTTTTGTTTTTATCAGTACCTTTTGCCAGTCCATTTTTAATTTACTATAAAATTGGTATGTTAAAGATGGTTTCTAATGTTAATATAATGCTTCAACTTTACTTAAACACTGTTTATGATTTTGTAATATTGCTTCTACACACTATACGTGGGAAAAATCAAGAAAAACTTAAAAGTATATTCAGTTGAATTCATTTTCTTTTAAGAGGCTATTGAATGAAATGTAATAAATAGTAGATAAAAATCAGGGTAGGAATCAAACAAGGAAATGTAACATCTTTTTATTTTTAAATTAAAACCTTATAGCCATTATCATCTTGTAATCAGCGCGGGTCATTAAAATCTGGTTGAATTGAAATTTGAAGTGGCTTAAACCGGTAAAAACATTTTTTTGCGGAAATACTAAAGTATGCGACAATCTAAAACGTTAAGTATAATGATATTAACTTGATATTCAACTCGCTGAAGATTCAATTAAATTTGTTATTGTGCTTTTGTTTGTAAATACTTAATATTGCATTTAGGCTACATCCAATATCTATGTTATTGTTTAGCCTACAAACAATGTGAAAGTTAGTGAGCCAGTATGTTACTATTTCTTGAGAAAACTAATGAATAGATTTTGGTGAAACTTTACTATATTATACAATAGAATTATAAGTAGGTTATAAATAATGAATACCATGAGTAAATTGCCCAAATTATAAATAAATTAATTACACACAACAGTCACATTCATAGTCCTGCCCCCAGACTAATATCGACTCTTGTGTCGCGGGTATCAGAACTACGAGAGACTTATCGGTCTCACAAACACCCAGACCCGATAGAAATATTTGTGGGTCGCACAAACATGTCTCTCGGGTTGGGGGCTATAAAGATTGAAAATATATATTTTTTAATATAACCAAAAAGTTGTTAACGAGAATTGTTTTATTTCGTAGATATCTCAATTGAGTCAGAATATATCTGCTATCTTAATAATGAGGTACTAACTGTAACCGAGCTAAGCTGAGTCTGTCCTCTAGTTTGAAACACAGATGACCAAGTAAATATCGGAAGTAACTGGATGTAGATATTTTCTGGTTAGTAGTAGAGTATTTGAAAATTTGGTGTATGCTCAAGTGTATGAGTATACGCCAAATTTTCAAATATTAAGACCTGACTCAAAAACGATTTTATTTTATTTATTTATACAGGGTATATCAAGACTGCTACCGAAAACGAAGCCGGGTGGTAGTTTAAGTGACTTCAGACACAATGCAACAGAAAAAGTTGCAAAAAAAGCGACAATTTTTTTTTTGTTATTTTTTTCCTATGGCCATATTTGGGTAGTAAATACATTTTTTTCCTAAAATAATAGTGTATACCCTTTTATTTATAAATACTCTAAGGTATAAAAGAGTTTAAATTATTATTTAAGCATAAACTATGGATTTACCACCCAAAAATGACGATATTTAAAAAATCATAAAAAATAATTGTCGCGTTTCTTTGCGAAATTTTTAGTTGCATTGTGTTTGTAGTCACTAAAACTACCACCCGGCTTCGTTTTCGGTAGCAGTCTTGAGATACCCGGTATAAGACATAAAACAGAATACAATCAGACACAAATACAAGCATTTTATTATAATTGTTAAAAAACAGATTGCATTCCCAAGCTTATGTCCTAATCTAATAATTATAACTTATGCTTAAATAGTTCAGATTATTTTCCTTTAAATAATTTTATACAAAGAAAACTCTCAAACGATTCATAGAGGTCAAAAATCACTAATCAGTTATTTAACAGCTTTATTTTTATAATGGCCGAGACCCTTGTTTGAGCAGATTTTGTCTGTCAGCTGGACATGAAGTGGCAATATCAATGTCAAAATATGTATTTAAAAAATCCGCCAACCTGCATTGGGCCAGCGTGGTGGACTATGGCCTAACCACTCTCAATCGGAAATCCCAGTTGTACAGGAGGCCCTGCAGTGGGACGTATATGAACTGATAAATAGATGTAGAAAAAAACATTATGAATAGCAAAACATAATCAACGATTTATCTCCTCGTAATATGATTTAACTAATAACCGTTATGTGGTTGTTTTGCGGTTTTTGTATGAATAAGGGGGCTAGTGTATAAAGGCGCCGTAACCCAACGAAACTATGCTATATTACGAATAATTCAAGGCTCAATGGACGTACACGTACAATTTTATTTACCTAAAATTAGATCCACTTAGCAGATACATTAATTGCTATGAGATGCAGATTGTCTTTTGTTTTAGCAATTACATATTCGACTTGTGCATACATTGGGATTTCCCATCAACAATTTAAAAGCCCAAACTTTGTAAGTACCTAATTCTAAATTTAAATATTTACTACCTGGTGCCAGAATCTGCCTTTATGTATTGCCTCATCAATTTCGTCCGATCTTTAGCGTCCTCAGTTGTAAGACAATTTACTGTCATACCTTTCGGACTTTATCCTTATTCCACTTTTTAATTATTGTTTTCGAGCTACTGCTATACTATGCTTACTTTGTAACCTCCCATTCTATAAAAAAAACTCCTAAATTGGTGATTCCTTTGAGTATAATAAATACAACTTAGAGGGACCACTGGTACTAAAAAAAGTAGGTAAAAATGATGGCGTCGGGCCACCTTTTTCTGCCTTCCTATTGGCTTACTTTAACAAGCTGTCCAACATGCACGAATTATCTGAAAAACAAAATTAAAATAATTAGTTTAGGTTTATTAAATTCCACTCAAATTCGTCTTACAAGGATAAGAACACAATTTACTTTTGATCACCAACATAATTAATTTAAATGTATTGTTATTGAATTAGTTTAAATTTCGCTAATATAGGAGCGCTCCCAACATTACGAACAAGAAAATATCTACTTTTTTCAGACGCAAATGTATTTTATTTTATTTTATTTTATTTACAATTTTAGGAAAGCTTACAGACTAATTACCTACAGACATAAATATTTAAATCTTAAGTGTGTTACAAATTTGCCGATAACAAGCTTCCACATATACAATGACAGCACTTCCTCTATATTTTAAATACTCTAAAAGTGATCCTTTGTTACTACTTCCTATCTGTAACTATCGACCAATCTATTATTAGTTCTTATTTACTGGCCGGATGAAACAACTTCTTTGCTCCTTATAGCAAAAAATGCAAATGCTTGGTCGCCATGGCGAGTTAGACCGGGTGGGTATAAATATCTCTCCACTAGCGATATAATTAGCTTTTTAAAGCCTATCTGTGCTAGTTTTTCTTGTATCTTTTAATACAAGAGCATTTCATTTTTAACTATGCTTTATTTTGGACAAAGAAAGTGACTGAACTGAAGAATTACTGAACGTATTGAGACTTAACATCATATGTCTTAGGATGGCGAGCGTAGTGGAATGCCAAGCATTGCTTTGTAATTCATGATGTTTGGTTTTGCTAGTGTCCATAAGTAGCCGTACTTACCATCAGGTGAAAGGCATGCTCGTCTCGCCATTCATAGCAATAAAACTAAAGTAACATTATACAAAATCATAATTAGAAATACATAAACAAATACACCAAAATTTCACATACATAGTGCTGAATTCACAGTAGGTCGAGTCTTATGTCGTGGGTATCAGGAACTACGAGAAACTTTTTCGGTCTCACAAACACCCAGACCCGAAACAAAAATATTTGTGTGAACCGCAAGTATTTTTGCGGGAATCGACCCGCGGCCTCTCGTTTCACAACTAGTGTCTAACCAACATAATTGTCATGCAATGAAATTTTCAAATTCGGTTTTCAAATTAAAAAGTAACACTTACTACACATTTGGTGGTCGGTAGAACAGCTCATAAGCCGCATCGGTGTGAAAGAAAAACCGAGTGTCCCCACTTCTCTACTTAAAATATTAATATCTCAGAAATTAAACGGCTATTTTGATTCAATTTTAAATTCATGTTTGGTATAAACAATATTTTGCAGTGATCAATAAATATTAAACATTGGTCTCTTATATGTGAAGGGCCGTCTGGGTAGGTATCACCGCGATGTCTATTTCTCCCGCCAAACAGCAGTGTAAATGCACTGTTGTATTCCGTTTTGAAGGACTTTACAGCCAGAGTAACTACTGGATATATTAAGACTTAATATTTTATTCCTCAGGATGGCGTGCGCAGTGGAATGACAAGCATTGCTTTGTAATTCATGGTGTTTGGTTTTGCTACTGTCCATGAGCGGTCGTATCGCTTACCATCAGATGAATGGCACGTTAGTCTTGCCATTCAGACCTCTAAAAGAAGCGTATGAAAGACATTGCCACTTGATAAGCTTCAATACTCGGTGTCATTAAAAAAAATTAAAATCGGTTATAAAACAAATAAAAATAAATTAAAAAAAAGCCTTTATTCTCATTGCTTTATTCCCTTATGCTTAGTTTCCATGTCAAATGTGGTATTTGTTTGTTAGTGTTTGGTTAATTATTTGCGTTTTGTCTAATTATTGTTAGTAAGATTTAGGATATGGACCCTTCCTCGGGTGAAGGCCTCCTCCAGTCTTTTCTATTCATCCGCAGTGTCGGTTATCAGGACATAACAGTCCAACATAATAGTTATTTTTAACAGTTCTGTGACGTAACCTAACCTCGAATATTCAAAGTTAAGTTCCAAGTACCCGCATTCGTCGTTAACACACAAACACGGTTCTAATATAGTGTTTTTATGGAAGTATGCAAATGGCTGTTAAAATAATACTGATAGATGCCAAGTTATACAAGTTTGACAAGGACGCAGATAATTTATGCCAAGTTCTTTAACAAATTGTCAGTTTTACGTCATTAAAAGCCGTTCTCTACAATCTATCTATCTTTAACAAGAGATTTCATTATTGATACTTCGATGCAATTTATGTTTCAGTTTACAAAGATAGAGAGGTATAAATATGGTGCATATATTTATAGATAGCTGCATTATATAAATATATATGTCTATTTTTGTTTAATGAAGCGTAGAATTGTACCGATTTAGTAATGGTTACTATTTTAACCTCTTGTTAAAGATAGATAGGATATTGAAGAGTGGCGATATAAATATACGTATAATAAGTAATTAACGGTCAACGAAAACTTACAAATCTGAAAGATCTCCACAAAAATGTTGATGATGTTAAGTCCGTGGTTCCTAACCTGGGGGTAATTACCCCCGCGGGGGTAAAACTTGTATTTTGCGGGGGTAACAATTAGCTGGTTATCGTCTTAAGTGAAACAAAACCTAATATTACCAAACTTGTAAAAACATACATAGACAAATACATACAAGCAAGATAAATAACACCTAAACACAAGTATTCATCATACCAATGTATGCCTACAATTTTTAACTGATAATTGTAAAATATCCACACTCCTAAGTTATTTTATTTTTAGTTATTTTTCATTATTATTTACTAATTATTAATAATTGGTTATGTGCAATTGTTTTAAATTTAATAAAGTCTATGTATAAGTATTAACACGTGTTGTTTGAGATCAACCTTGGGAGGGAGGGGTAAAATCAGTGACCCTTAGATCATAGGGGTAACGGACCTAAAGAGGTTAGGAACCACGGTGTTAAGTGTACCAAACACATAAAGCTAGTATGTTAGACTGAAAGACATGTTTCCTAAATCTATACTAATATATAAAATTCAGCTGAGTGTTTGTGTGTTTGTTTGTTACCTCTAATCTCAGGAATTACGGACAAGGTTCGAATTGTAAAAAAATATTTTTGTGCTGATCTGGGGGCACGGCAGTGCCCCCTCCCAAGTCGAGCTAAAAAGCGGCACAGTCGTACCATCCTTTTCTCGAAGCAATTCAGACCATTTTCAACCCCCCATAACTTCGTTGTGGTTAAAGCAAGAAGCCTGAATTTACAGTTACTAAGCAGGCATTGTGTAAACACGGTATTCCATTTGAACCAGTAGTTTAAGAATAAGATCTATTTGTTTAAAACGTAAAGAATTTTTAATATTGATATGATAATAACTTACGTAATAAC
Source organism: Hyles euphorbiae (assembly GCA_023078785.2). Lineage (NCBI taxonomy): Eukaryota > Metazoa > Arthropoda > Insecta > Lepidoptera > Sphingidae > Hyles > Hyles euphorbiae. The sequence continues at coordinate 4,497,313 of CM041048.1, forward strand.
TTTATACAGAAGGTCCCTTAAGCAAGGACTAAATAAATTAATCGACTTGGTATTACATGGATCTCACAACTTTTTGCAGTAGAAAAACTGAGCTGCGAGACTTGGAATTTTTTTACAGATGTTTTTGATGGGATTAAATATTATTCGTTTTTTATCGTCCGATTGGTCTCAAAATGGATATCTGAGGGATCCTTTGCTCGGATATTCTAAATTGATAGTCGTAATTAAATATTTTGATCGACATTTTGAAAAGTGTGTCAGCACCCGGGCGGAGCCAGGCCACTAGTGGTTGATAGATAAAACAAGCAACGGTTCCAAACACTGGATGTGCACTGGATAAGGACAACAATAAGAAAATTGATCTGTTTGGTTTTAATGTTCGCCCAATTAGCCTACACTGGTTGTGATTTAGGTTAAGTGTTCAATTCACAAAAAATAATTATTCAAACGATTTAAATAACTGGAAAACCAACAATTAATATTAATAGAAGTATGCAAAATATGTATAAATAACAAATGCTAATTAAAATATAGGTCACGTGTATCTATTTACGTGACATAAAATGTATAAAGTTTCTTTAAAAAAACTATGTTTTGTAAACTTCAAAGTAATGGTTACTCCTCTCTGTTGCTGTCCCTTTTACTCTTACACAGTCACTCTATCTACCTTCTCGTACCTCCGGGGTTTTCTGGTTCATTTAATTATCAAAGCTGAACAGATTTTCTGTACCCAATCCAGTATTATACCTCAATATGTTAGAATCACTAATCTCGCAGCTCGGCGCTAAGATCTTAAAACCGGGCTAGATCCTGCAAAAACCCCCGAGTAGCAATCTCCATGATTTTTTAATTTTGAATGGTGATATGTGATGGATGATAATAAGCGATACGACCGCTCATGAACAGTAGAAAAAATACCCTGAATTACAAAGCAATGCTTGGCATTCCACTGGTCCGAATCTAGTGGAATGCCAAGCATTGCATTCCGTAGGTTCTTATTGGTCGTCTTTTACCACAGTGGTTTGCTCAATTGAATTCAAACAGCTTTGTTACAGGAATATATTGCTCGTACATAGTAAATATCATCAATTCTACAATAATATACAAAAACTCACGCCTTTTTCCCAGAAGGGTTAGACGGAGGTGCTGGAAGCAACCAGTACACATTTCACCTTTTGAATTCCGTCCCACGATGTGATAGGGGGCAAGCCTCGCAATATCGGACAGAAATATATGACTCCGGGCTGTTAATTAATTGAAAAATCCACTATTACTGACACTATTTTGACAGCATCCGAGGCGCAGTTGGCGGGTCTGGGTGTTTGTGAGACCGAAAAGTCTCTGGTAGTTCCTGATACCCACGACACAAGACTCGATCATATTGCGGAGTCAGGACTATGTCTGACTGTTGCGTGTATTTATTATTACTTCGCTCACTCGGGATTCGGACCCGAGATCTGAGCTTTGGAATCATACCATACTAGAACTAAGCCACCGGGGCAGTGAATTATATAATAAACAGTAAAATAACAATCTTCGCTATATTGTTTTGATAGGATGTTTATTGTATACAAAACAACTATGTAGAATGCACCGGTCATTCCAGTTGCAACAAATTGATGCTTATTAAGTAAACAATACTATAATGTTATACTCCTTGCAAAGGTAGTATAGTTATCGTATCTCCGTTCTTCATTTTATTGTGTCGTAAATAATATTAAATAACCAAATACACTCAAGTTTCACTGGTGGTAGGTCTCTCATATGTGCGAGGCCATCTGGGTAGGTACCACCGCAATGTCTATTTCTCCCGTGAAACAACACTGCTTAAATGCACTGTTGTGTTTCGGATTGAAGGACATTGTAGCCAGAGCAACTACTGGACATATTGAGACTTAACATCTTATGTCTCAGGATGACGAGCGCAGTGGAATATTTCTACTGTTTATGAGCGGTCGTATCGCTTACCATCAGGCAAACGGCTTGCTCGACTCGCCATTCATTGCAATAAAAAAAAAAAAAAAACACTTTAGACACTACAATGAAAACCATAATGTATTTTTAAACTTACGGTATAACTTTGATACATGTATCTTAATTATATCACCTTTTGACCTTTGACCTCAAATATAATACGTAAAATATTAGGAAAAAAAAACACGGAACAATTTATTTTACTCCATTTAAAACTAATACATTGAATTTTATTTAAATAAATTTTCTAATTATTTTAATTTTAGTTAATTTAGTCTTGACATTTTATCATCTTGTTTAACCTGCTCGTAATATTTAGTCTAATACGTAATTTGTCTAAAACGTGCATTGTAGCCGAGTTTGCGCATCAGAGGATGTCCCTCAAGGTCTACTCAGGGTTTAGGTACAAATACGGTCTATAGAATGTCAAACGGATAAAACAATGTGTAGCGTTTGCAAAACTAGTCTATGTTGAGTTCATTTTTAAAGTTAATTTTGTTTTATAAAAACAACCTCTATAACACAGGGCTTTTTAATACGCTTTTATTAGCTTCAGACGTATGTTAGTATGTAACGGAATCTTTGAACATGATTTTGACCCCCTTTAAAACGTCGGATTGACTCGAAATTTTTCATACTTATTCAGTTCGGATGACAACGCAATAATTTAAAAAGTATATGTTCTTATCTTACCCAGAATCATTAAAACATAAATTTTATTGTATAATAAATGTGTGTAATTTGCACTAGAACGGTGAAGGAAAACATCATGAGGAAACCTGCATACCATGGCGATTTATAAAAATTCTATGGTATGTAAGTTGTAGAGGAGGCCCGTGCCCTGCAGTGGAACGTATATGGGCTGATACAGAAAAACATTAGAAAATGGAGTAAAATACATACAACTATAAACGAAGATAAATCATAATCAATAAGACAACTGATAAAGGTTACATAGAGACTTTTTAATTATAACAGTTACAAAAGATAAATTGGGCTCGTCCGGGATTAGATCCCGGGACCTCTCGCACCCTAAGCGAAAATCATACCCCTAGACCAACGAGCCGTTTGCACTTATTTAGAGATGCCTTAATACTGATACGCACAAAGTTACAATGCAAATTGTATTAAGTGTACTAACTACCCAAATAATCTATCCACCACAGTGATGATCCAGTTTTTTTATTTCGATAAATGGAGAGACGAACAAGCAAGCATAATGACAAACGACACGACCGCTCATGGACAGTAGCAAAACGAAACTTCACGAATTAATCAGCAATGATTGGCAGTCCACTGTGCTCGCCATTCTGAGACATGACATGTTAAATTTCATTATGAAAAGCAGTTACTACAATGTATCTCACATATTATGAGAGACGTAGTATGAAGACGCATCTTGGCTGGCATAATTGTATTGAATGGCATGGGATTGCTGTCTGATGCTAATGTAATAATTATATTAATGAAAATATTCTACTATAAATTATTACATGAATTTAAGTTGTTTAAATTACAGAGAATGAAATGAATGTCATTTTTTTTAATCCAATATACATCACATATTGTAAACTAGCGGCCCGGCCCAGCTTCGCCCGGGTACAAATAGATTTCTGTACAATAATATGTACGTATTCTACATATAAACCTTCCTCTTGAATCGCTCTATGTATTAAAATAAACCGCATCAAAATCCGTTGCGTAGTTTTAAACATTTAAGCATACAAAGGGACATAGGGACAGAGAAAGCTACTTTGTTTTATACTATGTAGTGATTTTACGTGGTCCCCTTACTAGGGAAGCCTGTACCGAATTTTGAATTAAATTTTCTTCTAAATACCACGGTTCTACTAACAACTTATAATTATTTTGTCATAAGGAATGACGAGAAATAAGCTAAAAGATGACATAATTGATTTCGATATCTACCGATTTCAATTTCCTTGGGCCGTTTGCTAGGTCGTAAATGTTATCGCTAATATATGGGCATTTCTTCGTGTTTATGTGCTTACTTAACAGGTAGAATACATTGACCAGAATCCTATGATTTTTCGATGCATTAACTTTATCTTCAACCCCCAAGAATAAGTAATTGATGAATTAAGAAATATACCCAAAAATACATAACAAAAAAGAGTAAGTTTATTAGTATTAATTTTTAGAAGTGGAAAACTAATAAGTTTCTTTGGACGTGGGACGTTCGAACTTCGTATCGGGTCATTTAGTAAACTCCTAAATTATATTAAAAAATGAAATAAATAAAGTTTTGATACAATCAAAACACAACCGTGAAACACAACCGTTTGTCCTTAACTCACGTACTTACGACACCAAGATATTTTTGCATAGAAATAAAGTAATAAATAGAAAAATAAAATAAAATAAAAGACTCTTTCAGCCCAAACGAATGAGTTTCCTAAAAAATGTAATTTAACAGTAATGTTGTAGCTAAAAGCTATTTTATATAGATTTGTGTTGCGATTAAACACGTTTTATGCATTTAAATGGCATTCAGTGAAACGCTATTCCATTCGGTTAGTGTGTCATAATCCTTAGTATTAATCTTACGGTTTCTACATTTTGTTATTATTATCAAAACGAGTTTTATCACTGATAGAAACGCTTACTATCGGATCATTGAAGTATTATACTAGAGCGGACATTGGGAACAAAATCACTGCGTATTGTACGTGCACACAGGTATACAGTGAAGCGAGAGGGAAGACATTGTTACTACGTAGGCGTGACAGAGACAGAAATAGAAGGAGCGGTACGGTACGCTTCATTTTGTTACAAACATTTTGTTTGCAGTGTCCCCTCTAGTCTGAATATCGGATATAGGAAAATATGCATAAATGCTGTATGAATCATACAGCATTAATATAATACATTGTGGATGTAATAATGAATATTCTAATAGTTATTTACCTGAATGTAAATATAACTATTGTATTTCGGATTGAAAGACATTGTAGCCAGAGACCTACTTGACATATTGAGACTTTACATACACCTAGTTGGTTTCCACCATAATGTCTATTTCTGCCGCCCAATAACAGTGTAAATACACAATTGTTTTTCGGTTTGAAAGACATTGAAGCTAAACGTAGTAACGAGTAACCACTGATCATATTGAGACTTAACTTCTTATGTATCTGGATAGCGAGCGCAGTCGAGGACCAATCACTGTTTTGTAATTCAAATTGTTGTTTGGTTTTGCTACTGTCCATGAGCGGCCCCATTGCTTACCATCAGGCGAACAAAATGCTCGTCTCGCCATTCATAGTAATAAAAATTATTTTAGGAATGTATGTGCATAAATTCTGTATGATACATCGTAGATCTGATAATGAATATTCAAATATAAAAATGTTCATCTGAATGTAAATAGTACTATTATGGGTTGAATAATTTGCATATTGTTTTTGGAAAACTGGAAAACTATGTCTCATACATTGATATAATATACTAGAGGGGACACTGCAAACAAAATGAAGGGTACATTCTGTTTCTGTCTCTGTCACGCCTATGAAGTAACATTATCTTCCCTCTCGCTTCATGTTTATATAAAGCCTATCTACGAAATAAAAGGGTTCCCAAAAATAAGTCGATATCCCTATTGTATTCTCTCAAAATATTTGTAAAACAGCGTAAATAAAAACAATTTTTCTAGACTAATCTTCGAGGCGGAGGGCTATTTAAAAACGATTGCATACAATTAATGCGCGCGCGCACCGTACTGACATAAATTTGTGAGGCGCGACATGAATAATGATATAACATGGGAATTCTCGGCGCATAATGATTAGCGGGTCAACTCGTTATGATCACGTGACTTCGGATATTACTAATAATAGATCATTTCAGATAAATGTAGATGACAATTCGGTTTAAAGAATAGTGATTAAGTTATTAGTGCTACCCACAAATAGCCGATTTTTTTCATTCTAAGTTTTATGCTTACTTTATATCGCCCTTATTCGGACAGCGGACAAATTTTGCATTCAGTTTGAGCGAAGAAGACAAACATTCGCTACCTAAAATAGCTTTTTAAACTGTTTATAAATAAAGCATTACATATAATGTTGTACAAAAAGACGATAAAATTGGAGGTTCCAAATCTAGTCGCAAACACAAAAAAATACAAAGTATATTTGTAGGCCTCTTTGTTGACAGTTCAAAAATTGTTAGTATATGTTTCTTTAGTAATGTATTACATGAATTACATAATAAAGTTTCATTACTTTGGCCAACCAATCACCTCTGGCCCTACCATTCTCTCAGTCTTTTTGTTGCATTGGCAACACAAAATATTGACATTTTTTGTGGCAACTCTGCCTCTTCCGTCCCACACATAGTCGATTTACATGTTGTACAAACTCAATTAGTTTTATTTTAAATCGGTAACAAACCCAGTAGTAATCTATACATATAAATAAAATTGAAGTGTCTGTTTTTAAAGTGAAAATAAAAAAAAATGTCCAATTACATATCGCTATATACACGATACCTATAACGAAAATGACCTTAGATTTTGTTTTGTCTGTCTGTCTATCTGTACCCCAAGCAGGAACATTTTGAAGTATCGTATAGTAATAGTATCGTGACAACGATTACTATACTATAACTACTCCATATCGGTAGCATGAATCGATTAACCATACTCTCGTGAACTCGATACTATTACGTTACGATAGTGACAGATAACCTAGGGTAATGAACGAATGTTATTGAATGATTCGTGCGGAATTGTCATTCACTACGTGGGTACATTAATTTATTATTATTATAAAATAACAAAAAAATATAAAACATGCATTAATGTCGCGTAGAAAGGTTATGGAAATAAATTAATAAGCAAATACATATTTCTTGCTTTTATTCCGCAATATACAAAAATGACTCCAATTAATTATGCGTTTAGATTTCCGAACGTAGCAATTTTTTTTTATTAGTTTTCAAACAATTAATGCAAATTAATAACTCTCATATTATTTAAGTTATAGATAAAGATATGTACATATGTTTTATAAAATCCCTCTACATTTTTAAGGAGGAGAGCTTTATGAAAGTATTCTCTATATTTTTGCTCGTTAAGTTCCTCGGCAATTATTTACACATATTATATGCTCACACTTCTCTGCCCTAAGAGCTTGCTCGACTATACATTGACTTATAAGCTTATAAGTATAACATAAAATGATTAAGTAGGTACGCAAAACGAAAATCAAAGTTCCATGTAAATATTTTATTTATAAGTTTTTTACAGTTTTAGGTTAGGTATGTTTTTAACTACAATAAATTCCAGACTTTCTATATCCTCATACTTGTTCGCAAGATTCCCAAGTTCGTTGCTCCGATTCCAAACAGTCCATAGTCTAAGAAATAACCTTCATATTTGAGTTAGGTATCACAATAATTATAACTTCATATCGCAGCATTGAATTTCATATAACTAGCGAAATACGGAGTAGATAATTACACACAATAACACTAAGGCATCGGGAAACACTAAGCATGACCGTAATTAACACATTTTTCCTTAATTCGATGTGTAGAAATGCAAAAATATACTCTCGATAATGTTCTCACGGTAAAAATGTCGGTGACAAAACAATCGTATTTCTCGATTGTAAATCGGCGATACTATATGTCAAAAATTATTCCTGCTACCACTTTTCATACATTTGTATAGTAAAACTATCGTTATTACCATACTACAGTATCGTAAACGTTTCCTGCTGCCATAATTTAGTTCCAAATACGCTCACAATGGCGCTGTTCAAATTCCCATACAAAATTTTACTATTACGATTACTATACTATAGAGCCAAATGTTCCTGCTTGGGGCACTGTTTGTTCCGGCTAATCTCTGAAATGGCTGGACCCATTTTGACAAGTTGCTGATATAATAAGGAGTAACTTAGGCTACATTTGTTTTAGAAAATTTCATTTATTTAAAAAAAATATATTTAAAAACTTTTTTTTAAACTCCACGCGGACGAAGTCGCGGGCACAGCTAGTTAAATTCATAAGTTTAATATGGCTACACATTTAGTGCCCCATGGGCCGCCGAATAATTAACTTTTCAGTCTATACAATATACCCTTTTCTTTTTTTTGTTTCTATGAATGGCAAGACGAGCATGCCATTTGCCTGATGGTAAGCGATACGACTGCTCATAACTAGTAGTAAAATTAAAGCACCTTGAATTACAAAGCAACACTTGGCATTCCATTGCGCTCGCCATCCTAAGACATAAGATGTTAAGCATCAATATGTCCAGTAGTTACTCTGGCTACAATATCCTTCAAACCAAAACACAACAGTGCATTTACACTGCTGATTAATGGGAAAAATAGACTTTTGGGCTTATGGCATTGGGCCATTTTGGCACTGGCATTGGGCTGGTACCCAGGTGGCCTCTCACATATGAGAGACCTACCACCGGTGTATCCTTACAAGTTTAAACATCAAAAACAATTTTTTTATTAAGTTTCACATCACGAAGTCATAAAATTAAATACTTTATGTTTTAATCGAATATTTTATTTAAACTAATGTTATTAGCGAGGCAGAGGCCGTTGGCTTTTAGTTTAATATTATTTTGGGTCTCTATACCGAGTATTGGATGCACTTCGAAAGTTCATAATAACGGTATTTGACCATACTGTATGTTTTCCTGTTTCTCGGGATTGCATTTGAATTTTGAATGAGTTGAAGAGGAAAGAGTCTACAGATGACACCTCGGTTAAAAAAATATATAATTAATGATTACATCCACTATTATCCAACTAAACATCAGTTTTAACACGATACCTATCATAGACTTTTTGGTCTAAGAAACACAGACCCGAAACAAATATTTGTAAAGTGTAAACCATAGAAACATTGATAAATGCCAGGCACCGTGGCGCAGTTGGTTAAATGCCAGTTGTGAAGCAGAAGAATTTACTGGTGGTAGGTCTCTCATATGTGAGAGGTCATCTGGGTAGGTGCCACCGCAATGTCTATTTCTGCCGTGAAACACCAGTATAAATTCATTGTTGTGTTTCGGATTAAGGACATTGTAGCCAGAGTAACTACTGGACATATTGAGACTTAACATCTTATGTCTCAGGATGGCGAGCGCAGTGGAATCTTGCTACTGTTTATGAGCGGTCGTATCGCTTACCTTCAGGCGAACGGCTTGCTCCTCTTGCCATTCATTGAAATAAAAAAAAAGATGGCCGCTGGTTCAATCCTGCACCAAAACGTATATTTGTATGGTCTGCAAGTATTTGTTTAGGGTTTGAGTGTTTGTGAGACCGAAAAGTCTCTCGTAGTTCCTGATACCCACGCCATAAGACTCGATGCTAGTGTGGGGTCAGGACTATGTATGTGACTATAGGGTGTATTTATTTCTTATAAATATAAATATTCGTCTTGAACAAATGAAACCATTAGTTCTAAACTATTATATCTTAAACCATTCTACTCGTATCTGTGGAGCTGGGTTTATGTAAGTAATTATGAATACAAGTATTACAGTAATAAAATTATCAACGTTACAAAGAATTAGGTTAAACTCAACTAGAAAAAAATCTGTGTTTAAGGATAAATAAACATTTATAAATAAAACTTTCTGTTTAAACACCAACGTCTAACAAGATAACACATTGAAAATTTCTCAAACGCAGAGAAAGTAGTCTATTAGGATGTGAATCTTTAAACTAGTTTTTTCGAATTCCAAGAATAGTTTGCCGTCTTAGCAATGATTTATGATATTTAAGCGCTTTCTTCGCTTGTTTAATGGGATATCCAAACCTAGTAATAACCTAAACCTAATATAGTTTAGTCGTGATTTAGGAAGAATCATTAAGTTATTAAGTAAGTTGTTTGCCGTCTCACGTGTTTTCTCCTTCCTATAATCCTGAGTGCTTCCGCCGAAGTGTGAAGAGGCATCTTAGCAGGCCGGCATAATTGTGTCTATTGACATGGGACTGCCGTCCGATGCCAGTAGACACTCTGCCTAGGCAGCATTTGCGCTCACCATCAGGCGCAATGAGGCCACTATGCCGGGCCAGAATAAAAAAAAAAATGTCTTGTGTTCGAACTCCATTGTTAGTTTTTGTACTTTGTCTCCAGTTCAGCGTGGATAGCGATTGGAAGCCGACATAATTGTGATGACAAGCGATGAAAAATGGTTCCTCAATATTGATTTAGAATTATGGACATTTTGGTCACGTTTGCCATTTAAATACGTATAAGATAAATAAATAAACCCAACGGTCACATACATAGTATTAGACTAATATTTGTGTCAGTGAGGGGATCGAACCCGCGGCCTCTCGTCTCACAGCCGTCGTCTAACCAACTGCGCCATTGAGGTTATCATAATTCACTGATATTAAGTCTCTCGTATGTGAGAGTCCGCCTGGTTGGTTACCACTACAATATCTATTCCTTCCGCCAAACAACAGTGTCAATGCACTGTTGTGTTTCGGTTTGAAGGACCTGACATCCTATGACTCAGGATGGCGAGCGCAATGGAATGTCAAACATCGCTTTGTAATTCATGGTAGTGCTTGGTCTGTGGTGTTGCATGTTGTTTGGTTTTGCTACTGTTCATGAGCGGCCGTTTCTCTTACTATGACCTTATGACACGCTTGTCTCTTCATTCACTGTAGAATAGTCACAAAATGTGTTATAGTACCACATATTATTTCCTGCTGATTAACTTCCTAAGACATCTAAACAATAAAACTATTTAAATGTTATTTCTTGCAGCGCGACGCGACCTTTACATGTTTTAAGATATCCATATTTTTAACCTAATTTATTTTATACGATATTTTTAACCTAATTTATTTGACAATATATGTTAATCTATTTTAGTTTTTTTGCGCATTAAAAAACACATGTTTATATAATTTATATGGCGAACGGCATTGAAATATTTAAGTGCAAAAATGAAAATCTCAAATCAAAACAAATATCAGCACACGTAGAACTAATTTTATTGTTGTCCCCTTCACACTTAAGGAATCATTATATCTTCCCTCTCATTTTTCATGAATAAAGTCATATTTCTACCACCATGGGCGTAGCCACGGTGGGGCAGAGTGGGGCGCTTGCCCCACCCTGGTTTTGACCTGTCAGGTACCTAGCCAACCATAAAAAAATAAATTATCTAGGAAAAGTACTAGGCAGGTGAACAATAACAAAGTATTTAGGATCATTCGAATTATAAACACAGATGCAGGGTCATGGGCGTAGCCACGGTGGGGCAGAGTGGGGCGCTTGCCCCACCCTGACTTTGACCTGTAAGGTACCTAACCAACTCTAAAAAAATAAATTATCTATGTAAAGTACTAGGCAGGTGAGCAATAAGAAAGTATTTAGGATAAATCGTTTATAAAAACAGATACAGGGTGTTATAAGGTGTAACCTTTTTATTGGAAAATAATACCGGGGGAAGACCGTGGGTACAGTTTGCTAATTACATATGGTTTTAGACTGCTGCCCCACCCTGATCTCACGGCTGGCTACGATCATGTGCAGGGTGTTATAGAAGAATACCGTGGGTACAGTTTGCTAATTACATATGATTTAAGACTTCTGCCCCACCCTGATCCCACGGCTGGCTACGATCATGTCTACCACATTGTATAAAAACAAATGAACAAGTTTTATTTTCATAATTAACAAACGTCATTAAAATTACCCGCAATTGAACAATGGATTAATATAAATAATAAGATAAACAACTAAAAAAGTAAAAATAATTGATACTGAATTTAAGATAAGAAAATGGAGTAAAATACATATATTTTATTGTTACAAAGCGTGGGGTGTCTACAACAATTACTTATCCTCCTGCACCCCACGCTTTGTAACAATAAAATATATGTATTTTACTCCATTTTCTTATCTTAAATTCAGTATCAATTATTTTTACTTTTTTAGTTGTTTATCTTATTAAAGCGTGTATTTTAGTTTTTTTTAACTATTATATAATTGTTTTGACTAAAAAACATCCATCTACGGCTGTATTTCCAATCAATAACGCAATCTGTTGGTCAGTAGTAACATTTGACACTTGAAGAATACAAGAAGCTTATACCCAAATGGAGATTGCATTCCGTATATAAAAGTGAAGCACAAAAATTTTACCTTGAATGACGTCGCTGATGCCTGCTATCCTTTTCTTTAGCGTAACAATGAATGAACTTCACGTGAACTTCATTCATTGTCACTCTAAAGAAAAGGATAGCAGGCAACAGCGATTGCATTCAAGGTCAAATTTTTGTGCTTCAGTGTTTTATACGGAATGCAATCTCCATTTGGGTATAAGCTTCTTGGAAGAATACAATGTTAACGCCATCTAGCGATGAATGTAGCAATGGTCATCAATTATAAGAATAATTAATCCTGGCGAATCTAATCAGGATAATTATATATTTTAATCGAATTATTGTATTGTCATCGGTCTTTGACAGGTGTGCAAAATTTGAACGAAATCTGGCCGTTTAAAGTGGGTCAAAATCGCGCCCAAAGAAGTCGGTTACAAACAAACATACAAACATACAAACATACAAACATACAAACATACAAACATACAAGTGAAGCTAATATAAAGCGTGTAAAAAAATATTATGTGTTGTTAAGGATTTGTTCGTAATTACATCTCGTTACTACGTCGGCTCTGTGTTATGTTGTAATTGATTTAAATATAATTATTTTAATAAACAAACTACGTGTTTGTAAGGAAAACCCAGGTAGACAACAAACCAGGTTATGCATCGAATTTTATGCGTCATATAACATTGTATAAACAAAACACTTTGGTTGTTTTACTTATTTTTTTTTTCTTTTATGAATTGAGTTTTGTGATATTAAACTATAGTATTATACTCAACGCATAGTCTCTCTTTCTGAAGAGATTCATTCTAGCTGAAGCAACAAGATGATCACTGTTGAAAATAGGCCCCCCCAAACATTTCCTTTGACACCTGTTAAATTCTTTACAACAACCTGCCGGCACATTCGCGTGGCAATGCCGGCAACTCATTTGTGCTGCTTCGCCGGCTCAAACACCCATCGTCAATGCCGCCAAGCTAATTTGCGGCATTTGCGCCGACAACGCCGCTGGCATAGTGTGGGTGTGAAAGCCATTAGAAGTAGCTTGCATTCAAAGACTTCCTGAAACATCAAGGATGTTTGCAATTGGCAACTAAATATGACATATTATGCTTCTATGATTGTGGTAAAATTGATATGCGTGTTGCCAACATAACGAACCTATTAAAGTTTAATAGGATCACACAATTGTCAATGTTCATAATAAGCGTTACTACAATTTCTTCGTAATGAACTAATAATTACGATTAGCTTTGTAATGAAATCGTGATTTCCTGTGATTAAACTTCATTTCTAATACCTTGTTTGTTTAGTGGGTGTGGTGATATAACTGTAGTGTAAAGTGTTATAGGTTCGAGTGCCATTCGTAAATTAAATTCAAGATTTTTTTGCGAGAAGAGCGTGCCTTTCTCCTGATAGTAAGCGATACGACCGCTCATCGACAGTAGCAATACCAAACAACATAATGAATTACAAAGCAATGCTTGGCATTTCACTGCGCTCGCCATCATAAGGCATAAGATATTGAATCTCAATATGTCCATGGCTACGATGTCCTTCAAACCGAAACACAACAGTGCGTTTAATCTACTATGTGTTGTTGGATATGCAAGAAAACAATAGACTTTCAGAAATTATGGTTAGTACAAGGAAATGACTCATTCACCTGACCTAATAACACAGGCTATTCGTTATGCCAAATACATTAAAAAATTATAACAAATGACTACACTGCATATTTTTATTAAAACCAGTTTGTATATTGGTATACGAAAACAAGATTTTAATATATTGCTGTATGACATGAGTAGAAAAAAAACTGCACATATACAGAGTATATCAAGACTGCTACAGAAAACAAATATGGGTAGCTGAGAGTTTAAATAACTAAAAAGATAATGCGACAAAAAAAAATCGCAAAAAAATAAGTTAATTTACTTTTGTGAAGTTTTAAATATTTTTATGTTTGGGTGGTAAAGCAATAGTTTGAGCTAAAATAATAATAAAGGCTTTGCGTGGCATAGCGTCTTTAAAAATAAAAGGATGTACAGTATATACCTCAATAGGTGTTCACTATTACTTTAGGAAAAACTATGTATTATCATCACCCAAACAGGACGAAAGGAAAAAAAATAAAACAAATTCAACGCTTTTTTTGCAAAAAATCTTGTTGTATTTCGTCTGACGTCACTACAACTATGTATCTCCTGGCTTCATTTTCTGTCGGAGTCTGGATATATCCTTTCTAACTGTCAAGTATCTAGAACTATAATAGAACCAGTATTGTGAGGATGCTATTAATTAACTTGTCGATCAACCCTTCTTTCTATCTTTTTATGTTTGGGTACAGTTATAATACTTTTAGTGCGTGGTGGCCTGTTGGTTAACAGACCTGACGCGGCTACCAATAAATTCACAGTGGTCGCGAGTTCAAATCCCAGGGCACATCTTTGACTATTCAAAGCTAGGAGTGTATTGATATAAAATGCGGTGGCATCGTTTACCACCAAGCGAACGGCATGCTAATCTCGCCATTAAATTAAAAATAGTAAAGTCTGCCAACGCGCACTAAGCCAGGGGTGGATTATATCGACGCAGGTAAGCGATTTTGTCGTATCTCAAAAAATGCGGATGTGCGTTTTGTATATTATTTAATACAGAAAAAAAATACCGCAATTATTTTCCTCATGAAAATGTAAGGTTTTATTTTAAAATACTATTATTAAAGTTCATTTTTTAAATATTTTTTGTTTGGTTCTAGTGTAAAATTGCTTGTTTCGAGATACGACAAAACCGCTTTCCTGCGTCGATATCGCCTGACCACTCTCAATCGTACTCTTGATTGAAAAAGAGGCCCGTCTCCTACAGTGGGACATATATGGGCTAATACAGTAGATACGATATGTTTCGATTACTAATCTTGTATTTACTGCCTTGGTGGCATTGTTGTCTATGATTACAAGGCTGAAGTCTTGGATCGATTCCCAGGTCGGGCAAAGCGATATTGAATTTTAGTATTCATCCGCATCATCAGGAGTTATGTGTTACTTATGTGTTCCATCCCACAATGTGATAGAGGGCCTATCGTTATATCAGGCATTAATTCCTGTTTCGGGGCTGATAATGAATGGGAATATCCAATATCACTTTACCCGACCCAGGGGGAATACTCTATACTCCGAAACGAAGTTCCAATGGTCAGACGATGAACGTCACAACAAAACATATAAGTTTTCCATTGCTAAAAATCAATAGCATTATGTATGAAAATTATCATTCTGATTTGTAATCTATTTATTCATATTCCTACAGTTTTACGTGCGATGTTCGAACATTTGTCTTCGTGTCGAACAGAGTAACCCCTTAAATTTGAAACAGGGACCCTACTACATTCATCCGAAACGAAGTTCGAAACTTCAGATGATCATAACGTAACCATAGACTTATGGTTACGATCATGGGCGTAGCCACGGTGGGGCAGAGTGGGGCGCTTGCCCCACCCTGGCTCTGACCTGTCAGGTACCTAATCAACTCTAAAAAAATAAATTATCTAGGTAAAGTACTAGGCAGGTGAGCAATAACAAGGTATTTAGGATAATTCGAATTATAAACACAGATACAGGGTGTTATAGAAGAATACCGTGGGTATAGTTTGCTAATTACTGGTGGTAGGTCTCTCATATGTGAGAGGCCATCTGGGTAGGGACCACCGCAATGTCTATTTCTCCCGTGAAACAACACTGCGTAAATGCACTGTTGTGTTTCGGATTGAAGGACATTGTAGCCAGAGTAACTACTGGACATATTGAGACTTAACATCTTATGTCTCAGGATGGCGAGCGCAGTGGAATGTTGCTACTGTTTATGAGCGATCGTATCGCTTACCATCAGGCGAACGGCTAGCTCGTCTCGTCATTCATTGCAATAAAAAAAAAAAAAAAAAAAAAATTACATATGATTTAAGGCTGCTGCCCCACCCTGATCCCACGGCTGGCTACGATCATGGTTACGATGTACGTTATACAAATTCGAACTTTTACGGAGTAGACACATTCGTATCGTATAAAAAACTTCGATCGTCCGAAGTTTCGAACTTCGTTTCGGATGAATATAGTAGGGCCCCAGACCTTGGCGTTTGTCTAAATCAATATTCGCAGAGTTAGTTAAATAAGCCGTGCTGTAAGCTATCGAATTACACATAAATTAATATTGATTACTCCATTGATGCGAAACCTCCATTCAGTTATGTAAAATAGAATAATTACATAAGTTACAAATGAATCTTGTACACGAAGTTATTATATTATTTTTCATTAATAATCGCCATAAAACGGTTTAATAGTGTTTTAGTAATTTTTATGAGTATCCGTAATGCCTTAAAAATTAATGGAAATTGTTGGTTAGCGTAGTTCTTTTACCAGAAGCGAGGTGAGACATGGGGCCCTACTATATAACTCCGAAATTCGAATCTTCGTGACGTTTTTCGTTTCGAAACCTACTCTGTAACACGAAATTCGAATCTTCGGATCGAAGAATGAATGATTCGAATATATCGGCAATCCGAACATTTACATTTTTATTTACTATATTCATCCGAAACGAAGTTAGAAACTTCGGACGAACGAAGTTTGTGACGATACGAATGTACCTACTCTGTAAATGTTCGTATTGCCGATATATTGGAATAATTCATTCTTCGATCCGAAGATTCGAATTTCGTGTTACAGAGTAGGGACCCTACTATATTCATCGAACGAACGAACGAACGAACGAAGGACCCTACTATGTTCAACGAAACGAAGTTCGAAACTTCAGATGATCAAAGTTTATATACGATACGAATGTACCTACATAAATCTTATGGTCGTTATTGGTTTATGGTCGTAACCATAGACTTATAGTTACGGTGTACGTTATATATATATACATTCGTATCGTATAAAAAACTTCGTTTGTCCGAAGTTTCGAACTTCGTTTCGTTGAATATAGTAGGGTCCTTCGTTCGTTCGTTCGTTCGTTCGTTCGTTCGTTCGTTCGATGAATATAGTAGGGCCCTAGGTTTCGAAACGAAAAACGTCACGAAGTTTCGAACTTCGTTTCGGATTTATATAGTAGGGCCCATGTTATTTGGGCAAAATCGATAATAGTCTTGCATTACAAGTACGAAACACGTCGATTTCACAAACAGATATATCTAAAACAAATATTTATAAGTCATCCATCTACTTTGGCGTGCGCCGAACTTTAGAACTAAAAATAAAATTTAAAAAAATCTAGTAAACGCATTGTTTGAAATATGTTGTCATACTATAAAAAACGAGCATTTGTATGGTAATCGTAATAGTATTAACAGGCCCAATATAATACAATGTGACGCGAAATCTGTTCATAATATATTGACAACAGCATTCAAAAACGCACTGGGACGCCAATAGATCAGAGACGATCTGTACCTTGTAAATCACACGAATATTTGTCACTGGCCAATCGAACCTGCACCATTTTGTTTGACAAAGGAGCCACTAAATCTATCCTGAGGGCAAATTGTAGCATGGTTTACCTTGTTTAACCTTCTTTACCAACCGAAAAGTCTCTCATAGTTCCTGATACCGGCGACACAGACTCGTTCTTAGTGTAGGGTCAGGACTATGTAGGTATGTGACTTTTGGATGTTATTTATTTATTTATTCAAGCATAATTATATTCATAAACACTACAGGCCAAAAACTTACGTCACTGAACTTAACTTAGTACTTAGTTAACTTACTATTGTCGTCACTATGTCGCACATAAACATCGCAATTTTCCTCTCAAGTACCCGCTATTTTGTTTACGAAAATATTGCACCAACAGGTCTGTGTCACGTATCGGTACATACCCGTAACTAGCACACTCGAAGTTCAATGCTCGTCGTATTTGCAATTATAATTTACCCAGTTTTCTAGAATAGAGATTATTTTGGGCCGTGTTTTGTCTTTCAACACTACCTACGACAAAAAATAAACGGTTTATCAAAGATCTTTTAATTATAATCGTTTTCGAGTTTTGGTATTAAATTTTATTTGTGTTGAGGAAAATGACGTACGAAATTTTGTATAGGTATCTGAGTGTTCCAGAAGAATTTTATGGTAAACAAAGTAGGCTATTCACACTTACACAAAACATTTACGCATATTGCTTGGTTAAACCCGGCAGGACATACAATGTAGCAGAAAATAATTATGTAAATTTCCAACAAAACACAGTATTAAGACTCATTGATTAAGACTCATTAAGTCATACAAAACTGATCGTTGGATCTAGGAATTGAACCTAGAACGTCTCTGGTTCATATCTCGTAAGGAAATAATGAGATTTGACAACCTCCTTCTTCGATCAAATATACAACCTCCTTAGAGCATTTGGACCTCCGCACCGCGACAAATATTTATGTGATCAACAAATATTTGCCTCTGTTTGTGAGGCCGAAAAGTCTCTCAGAGCTTCTGATACCCACAATACTAGATTTGTGTCCTACTGTTATTTTCTAACTGTAATGTACTTTGTTGGCACCATAATTGGGTAATAATATTTTTTTTTATAGCATTGAATGGCGAGACGAGCATGATACAGGCTGGTACAGGCTACAAAGCAGTGACTATGTATTTATTTGACAGCCCCCGTAGCGCAGGTGGTTATACGCCGCCTGTGAAACGAGAGGCTGCGGGTTCGATCCCCGCACCGAGAGAAATATTCGTGTGGCACACAAATATTTCTTTCGGGTCTGGGTCTTTGTGAGACCGAACAGTGTCTCGTAGTTACTGATACCCACGACGCAAGACTCGATCTTAATGTGGGGTCTGGAATATGTATGTGACTGTTGGATGTTATTTATTTATTTTGAATCTTGTCCACAGTAACAATCCCGCTGCTAAGCTTTGGGATGGTCCAAGGATGGCTTTCACCAATGATATCAGTGCTACAGTCTCCACAAGGCCCCTCTCCCGAGCCGTATACGAGCAGCGACATCTCGTGGATGACATCGGTAACTTACATCACGGCGATTATCTGCGGAGCGCCGATGGGTCACCTTACTGATAGATATGGAAGGAAGATCATGACTTTGGTCACTACTTTTTCGCTTATTGTAAGTATATTTTTTTTAACGATGAAGGAAATAATCTTGAGAGACATACCAATGAGATGTTTAGAACAGTTAATTTGTTTTCTTATCCGCAATCGGGGATCGTGATAAACTATGCCATGCTGTTTATTATTCATTTATTTAATATTACCACTAAAGGTTTTTGCATAAACATTAATTTCACATACACAAATAATCAGACTATTAACAAATTCGAATACTCACACATAAAAAAATATGCGGAAAACAAACCTTCAACTTTAAGCGTAGATTTCCAAAATATTCTTAGTAACATATGCCAGGGGTCGACAACCTGCGGCTCTTTGGATGTGAAGCTTCGGTTCTTTAGTTCCATATACCAATATTATAATTTCAAAATCTTTCAGAATCGAGTGATGAGGATTATGCACTATTCCTTTCTGTCAGCCACTTCTATTCGCCTTTTTACTGCGTCTCTACCCCGCCGTCACTGTAGTCAGAAAAAAATGATGGCTCTTTTAAAACTTAGAAATTCTTGACTCTTCGACTCAAAATGTTGGTGACCCCTGGTATAGGCTGATTGCATTCCTACACTGTCATCACTGTCGTATGAAACAATAATTGTGCTTTTTAAAAACTTAGAAATTGTTGACTCTTCGACTCAAAATATTGGTGCCCCTGGTACAGGTTATTGTCCAGATAGCGACCACAGTAGATAATATTGAAAAATATGTGATAGTGACCATTGACATAAATATAATCCATATTTTGGACAGGTCGGAAAGCACATAGTGTTCCGACATAAGTCGTACGTCCGCACGCGGCACGACTGCATCTCAAGTGGAGCTTTACGGAAATTAGTAGTCGCTCGCAACGATTTTGAAAATATTTCTTTGTATTATGACAGAAAGTTTAATGAAAACGAAGATAGTATTAATTTGTATCATCGTTTAGACGAAATCTTTTACATAAAGCTAATTTAATATTTTTTTGAGTACTATTTTCACAGTCGCCTTTTTGAAACTCCAAATGTAGGCCCTGAAGAGCCTATACTTAGTTTTTAAATCTATGATAGTGACTCAAACATATCGCAATTCGAATTCGGCCGTACGTAATTCTAGCTAATAAAAAATATATACAGACGAATTCAATTTCCTTCTTTCTTTTAAAAGTGCTAAACACAAATTTTAACACTTGAGGAAAACTAACGCACTGACATGACGTCGATAACATTAGATAACGGGGTGAATGGAACTCAGGGGGAATCGAAATGAGGTAGTCGTGTTTTATGAATTAGATTAATAATCCAAATTCCAACTCTCAATTACTATTTTAGTACGTAGAAGAATGACACAAGCATGAATTTCGTTATACAAATATGTCACATTTCACTTTACAGCTTTGTTTCTATTCGCCCTTGAGTTTATTTATTACTTATGCTAGTTTAATACACTACACGTATCCCCATTATTATTCATAAAAAACCGCTGATCAACCACATAAACTTTATTAGTTAAACCGTGTTCTATTCATAATGGTTGTTCAACATATTTTCTCTAATAAGTCCACAGACTAAAAAACGGTCTCGAATTGTGATTTCATTCACTTGACAGTAATACCAAACGTCAAGCTGAGAGACATTCTTCATTTTTCTGCTTAAAATTTGCTTAGACGAGGGTCTCAGCTATTTTAAAATTTTATAAGGTGTTAAATATCTAATTAGAGATCTTTGATGTCTATGAATAACGTTTTTGTATCAGCTCATATAAACGGCATTTGAAAACTGCATTAAGTCTTTATGAATAAGGGGGTAAATATATAAATTTAGATGAGAAATAATAAACTGGCCGTTGCGGTCGGATGCGTCAGGATTCCCACCAAAATGTCATATTTTTTTTTCGCACAATGCGTAAATGTAATCAAAAGAGTAAATACTCTGTGATATAATGCTACTCGTATAATAACAAAGACATTACGTTCATATTTTTACTGTGGGAAATATTTCTCATTGTTTTGAACTACGTAATAAGAATCTAATTCAGTACCAAATTAGTGAGTTTAGCTCATGCAAAAACTGCTTAGAGTAATTAATCTTGAACCAACGAACTACACGGCACACGCCATTGCAAAACTAATAGAGCCTATAATGTCTTCCTTCCGAGTTCCGACAGCATTGCAAAAATACTCTAAATCAGAAAACATCACATAAAAACGCCGTGACGGTCACAATGAACATTCACAATACTGTTCACTAAAAAAGTTAAATGACGAAGGAAATATAATCATTCTGCCTAAGTTCATTACTCCTTATTTTTTTCATGTTTCACGCTAGATTTATCTACAATGGGCGCAATGGGATACTTTTCCGGATTAATTTATTAATGACTTGTTTTCTGTTATTTGTTGTTTGGCTATACGATTTTTTTCCTCTGGCACGCTTTTTACAGTGGCGTCAAAAGTTGTGTTAGCGGGAATTCCATTGTGTGTATCGGCAGTCTTCTTAATTATTGATTCTTAGACCGATTTCGATTTGTTTTTGTTGGATAAATCTACCCAGCTACGTTTTCGGTCGCAGCCTTGATATACCCTGTATAAAATCATGGGGTCATTTTCAAAAGGTAATGACCGTTGGATATATATTTTTTTAATTTAATGAGGAACACTTTTTACTGAACCAAATACGCAGCCTTTTTTTATTTAAACTGATATCCGTATTGCTTATTATTTAGTTGAATTGACGTCATGCATACTACCGACCTTATTATTATAAGCATTTCGAATAATCAAAATTCAATGCGTTTAAATGGTTATTACGACTGATTGCTCATCTTTTAAATTATTCCGGACAATGCAAAAAAGGTGTGTCGACTGTTGACCTCAGTTACATTTAAAATAGGGAGGAATTAAAAAGAAGGTGGAATATATTTTTTTTTTATGTAAGCAAGATTTCATGGGTGATTGATATGAAGGTAAGATGTGAAGCCGTTCAAAGAAACTGACTTTAAAACTAAGAGTAGGCACTTCAGTACATTTGGAATATCAAAAAGACGGCCGTGAAAATCGCGCTAAAATAAATTAACATAATTTAATACATTTCGTCGTAACGGCGATAAGAATGAATATCTTTTTTTACCAAGCTTTCTGTCATAATACAAGCAACCATTTTGATAATCGTTGTGAGCTACAAAAAAATTAGGTAACGCTTCACTAGAGATGTACTGGAGCGCACGCACCACTTACGTCGGGTCACTTTACATGCTTTCCGCCCTGCCCATGTATTTATGTTAATTATCATTATTATGATTTTTGATATAATTTTTTTATTCATAAACCATTCATAAAGTAACTAATGTCGTTTAAAACCTTTTTTATTCAATATTAAGTAAATAAATTAATAAAGAAGTTGTTTGCAAAAGGAGAAAGGCTTCCAAGTGGTAAAAGAGTTGTTGTAACACTTTTGAATCCTGTTCTTGGTGTTTTACTAAACCATAAGCGTGAGCAGACGAAATAACTGCTCATCTGATGAGAAATTACCACTATTACTCATGAACTAATAGGAATCGGGTTTTCACGCAAACAGATGAATTGGCCACTTTAATCGCGGATTGATGAAGAATACGAAGAGTTTTAGAGGTGAAACATTTATAAATGGTGGTTTACTGGTTGTCTCTCATATGTGCGAGGCCGCCTGGATAGGTACCACTGCAGTGTTTATTTCTCACGTCAAGCAGCAGTGTAAATGCACTGTTGTGTTTCGGTTTGAAGGATATTGTAGCCAGAGTAACAACTGGACATATTGAAACTTTACATCCAAGTACAATCCACACTAGACGCGGTTAAACAGTCTTTTTAAATTATAAGAATATAAAGAGCATTGTCTAAATCAGTGATTCTCAACCACTGTGCCGCGGCACTTTTGTGTGCCGCCAAATTTCAAAAGTGTGCCGCCAAATTTTGCAAATATATAATAATGTTAATATTATTAAATTATATCATTTAAAAAGAAAAATATTTTTAACATGAATATATATTTAAGTCCACATAAAAGTTAATTATTTTATTATTTGCTTTGCAACGCGTTTTTTCTTAGTGCCAAATTATGATGAAGCGGCGTGCATAGCAATAGGAATATGTCTCAAGTCGGCGCACACTTGCCACTTCTGCGTACAAAACGTGTTGTTGTGATAGTTGGGATTCACAAGGTGTTGCATAGTAGTTACTGCACCTTTTCTTTACGATATGAGAGTAGCATTGTCATTTTTACGACCAAATATAAATAAAATTACCAAAAAAATCAAGCTCAAATTTCGCATTAAAAATATTTTTATTATTAGCTTGTAATTAATCCCTTAATAAACGTTTAGTTATTATTGTAGTATATATTAGTTTATTTCGTATATTTAAATATTTTGGCATAAACTATTTATGCAGTGTGTTGTAGTAAGTAAATAACTTTTATCTTTTTCTTTGTGTGCCGCCAAATTTTGAAATCGTTAAATGTGTGCCGCCAAATTTTGAAATCGTTAAATATGTGCCGCAACAAAAAAAAGGTTGAGAATCACTGGTCTAAATCATCACAAAATAACCAAGAAGCTACTCGTATATTATACAAAAATGCAGTAACATTGAATTTAAAATCAGGAAACGATTAGCAAACAAGGTTATTATAACCTGTTGTTATCGAAACATAAGAAAATCTTATTAATTAAACAACATATTATTATACGCAGTTAATAAGGGAATACATAGATAAACTCACGCCTTTTTCCCAAATGGGCAGGCAGAAGTACTATTTAGGACACCTAATTTTCACCTTGTGTGGTCCGTTTCCCCATGTGAATAGGCTCGAGCCTATCACATGAATAATAATGTCTGATATCTGACAATGAATAGAAAAATCTAATATCACTTTGCCCAACCCGGGATTCGAACCCGAGACCTCGATGTTGTAATCATGCAGTACAACTGAGCCACAGGGCAGTAACTTACAAATTTAATGAGATATCATATTGCAACACCTAGAAACATTACATGTCAATCAAATTCCACCTTAATATAGATTTTGTTGATAATAAAGTAGTTAAATTGGTGCATTTTTAGCAAATGTACGAAACTATTAATGTTTGCCTTTACCATTAAAGTAAGCGACAAATCATTGCAAATATGGAGGCGTTAGCCGCAAACCCAAATTAAAATCTAAATTAGCATATGTACAGTTCATTTAATTTTAATACCAAAAAATATCAAATGGTTTCCTATATTTATGCGAATGTTACACATTGAAATAAAACTATTATTTACGGATTTTATCGTGGATTTGGATTTGATTTTTTAACGTTTCGACGTTTTTAACTTCCCGACGCGACGCTTCGATTATTTTCCAGCTTTCGTGGTCACGGGGTGGACTCCACCATGAAAGCTGTAAAATACTCAAAAGGTCGGAAGTTTTTTTTTTAATTTCATAAATTAACACTATTCTTTCTTTCTTTAAGGTCTTTATAACGGAAGCTGTGACTGTTTAATACCTTATACCTACTGTTAAGGCTGTACTTAAAATTTAGGAAGCGGATATAATTCAAATTAAAATAAATAAAATAATTACACCCAAAATGTCTACATGGTCCTGGATCCCAACATCTTATTAAGATCAAGTCTTGTATCAGTAGCAGAAATTATTAGACTTTTCGATCTGAAAATACCCAGTCCCGAAATAAAAACTTGAGGATCCATATGCATCAATTGTTTTTGGGTAGAATTCGCGAACTTTCTTTTCAGTTTTTTTATTGCAAATAACGGCAAGACGAGCTTGCCATTTAGCTGATGGATACAAACACTCATGGACAGTAGCAAAACCAAAAACAGCATGAATTACAAAGCAATGCTTAAATTCCACTGCGCTCGAAATCCTGAGACGTAAGATGTTAATTCTTATATATCCAGTAGTTCGTCTACCTACAGCAGTACATTTATACTGCTATTTAGCGGGAGAAAAAGACATTGCGGTGGTAGCTACCCAAGTAGAATCTGACATATGAGAGAAATAACACCAGGTCCGGCGCCTAACCAACTGCGCCACAAAGATTGTAAAAAAATAATACTTTTAATGGAATCTATAAAACAGGTCTTATGATTAAACTCGTCAATGTGTTGTGGTCCTCTGGCGTTACAAATTAGATGTCGCCGGGCAGTGAAGGCGAACCAATGGCACGTGTTGGTATATTTATTAATAAAGCATTTCCGACGAAGAATACACACAAAAAATATACTTAAAAAAACATAAAACAAATTAATCTATGCTGCGTGTTCCTTCAATTAAAGGAAATCACATCATGCGTTAACATCATTCGATAGTTATTTTAGCACTTAATCTAGAGTAACATAAATATGAAAAAATAATAATAAATAATCAAAAAATATAATAGGATTTAATTTTTTTTTAACAAAATCAAGTTCTTTGGTACGGTTACAAAGCTGAGATCTCGGACTCGAATGCCGGGTCGGGCAAAGTAAGGATTTTACATGTATCAGCCCACAGTCTCGGGAATTTATGCCCGAAATGGTGATAGGCTGGCCCCCTATAATATTTTGGGATGGAACATACAAGGCGAAATTTGGATATCGTGGTTGCACCTCTGCCTACCCCTTCTGGGACAAGGGGTGAGTTTATTTATATATGTATTTATATAAAAGCCACCGCGACGCAGGCTATGAAATGAGCGACCACAGCTTCGATCCTCGCGCCAAGACAAATCATTTTGTTATCCCCAGATGAGACCGACAAGCATCCTGTAGTTTCTGGTATCCCCGACACATAACTAAATTGATCTTTATATCAGGGTCAAAACTAAAAGGTAAAACAAAAGTTTTATAAAATATGAAGTTTAATAATTAAATACTTTTTATGTGACCCATATCTGTTTCCTGCCCTCTAATCACTCTTATGAGTCTACGACTCGGTAGAGGAGCTAGGGTCGGGGTTGTTGCAACGTGACCTTTCATCCATATTGCAGAATGATTTTACAATTCTGCCTGCCTGACATAAACCTTACGTGAATTTTCAATTCATCACTATCTAATGAGGGTTTGTCGACTTTACACTATTTTGGAATTCCTGTTCAAAATTCTAACCTATTATGTATGTTGTATGTTCTACGCATATACCTGATTATGGTTTCCGTCACCGCAAAATCAGGCGTTAATTAAATATGCATACAGAAGTAATTTTGACATCTACGTAATTTTGGTCATATTTTAGAGTTCGGATGATAACTTAATTTACATGACATGATGCTAAAACAATATTTCCTTTTTGGTTTTCTTCTATAAATTATGGTGCATCGAAATTTGCACCAGGCCTGTGTTGCGGACTATATGACCTAACCACTCTCAATCGTACTCTCGGTTGTAGAGGAGGCCTGTGCCCTGCAGTGAGACGTATATGGGCTGTTACAGTACAGTACACTGCACTGCAGGGCACGGGCCTCCTCTACAATCAAGAGTACGGGTTACACCTTATAGTCCACCACACAGGCCTCGTATTGGTTGGCGGACTTTTACATACCATAGAAATTCTTCCAAATCGCAGTGGTATGCAGGTTTCCTCACGATGTCTTCGTGCATATATTTGGAAAAATTGCTCACAAAAAAATTACAGCGCTTTGGATGCACGATTAGATTCATTGAGCAATCACAAGAGCCTTATAAAAATGTTATCATTACATACGTCAAAGGTTTGTCATCCCTGTCCTATAGTTTTTGTGCAGCAATGCGCGTTCTTAGCTTCATTATAAACGGCATGTGTTTTTATTGAAGCTATTTTTACTTTAATGTGCCGAAGGCTAGCATAGACAGAAATGTCTATGCACCAATTTTTATTGTTATTGGTATAGATTGTTTAAATTTGTATTTAATTAAATCCAGTTTCTTAAGAAGAATTTCTTTATAAATATTAATTCTCAAAATCATTTAGAAATAACTGGTACCATAGATACACTGTCGCGACAGAATATAATTATATATTTTATATTTATCATCCATCGACATTAAGATATGGAGAGGACGAACAGTGCGCCGTTTTGATGTAACTAGTGCAGAGCTCCACTGGATCTCCAATGAAGCGTTACGATTTTAAATATGCTTGTTTGTATTTGCATCATTTACATTACATCTTCAAAAACTTAGATATTTCGTGTTCGTAATATTGGTAGTACTGCTATATGTAAGTGAAAATAAAACAATTGTTTTAAAACAAATTGGTATAAGTAGACTCCCATTAGTCACCGAAAATTGGACAACTTGTCAAATCTCACCTAATAGGAAGGCAGAAAAAGATGGCCCGGAACCGCCATTTTTATCAACGTTTTTGAAGTACAGATTAAAAATACTTTAAGAGATCACTGTGGTATTCTTGAGTGAAGACCGCATCTAAACAAGCATAGTATACGCCATCAACCTGTACTTAGTGACTATTTGCGAAAAAACGTTGGCAGATTCTACATGAGGCTAAGCCAAAGACAAATGGAATTGGCGCAATTTCAAGGAGGTCTATGTCCAGTAGTGAACAATAGCATAGGATAACGAGGATGATGATGATGATGAAGGGATCACCATAAAGGGTCCTAAACCTTTGTGTACGGTGAAGGCTATTCAGGCGAATACCAAAACCCTCCAAACCTTTTATTAAACTTCTGTCCCAAAAACACAAAACTAAAAAGAAGTACATTTTCGAAAAGCATAAAATACCACAGCACCGTAATGCAGTTAATTAAAATTCAAACAGTCGTCGGTGTTATCGGACGCGGTACAATCCTGTTTACAATAACTGGATACACGACCATCGACGCACCATGTAGGCCGTAGGGCGAGAATTTGTAGAGGAAATTGAGATTATTTTTAGCGGTTGGTAGAGGGTACCTTTGTTAAATATTGAGGATGAGATAGACTATTCTATGAGTAATTTTTATTTTATTTAAACTTTTTACACGA
The DNA here is from genome assembly GCA_023078785.2 of Hyles euphorbiae. Lineage (NCBI taxonomy): Eukaryota > Metazoa > Arthropoda > Insecta > Lepidoptera > Sphingidae > Hyles > Hyles euphorbiae. The sequence continues at coordinate 4,525,496 of CM041048.1, forward strand.
TCCACCAACAGATGATAATGCATTAAATAATTAACTAAAGTATAAAATGATGGTTTCAGATCAAATTATATTGTTCATCTAGTTAAAGACAAATCTACCTACATTGTACAACTAAAATTAAGTGTTAATATTTGTTCTATTACTTAGTTAGAGAAGATAAAGTCGGCATTGTCTGGCATCCTTATTTAAGCTAAAATAAAAGAATATAAGCGCTCATTTAATGCAATTTTGACCATAGGTTATAAAAATTTAGCTAAATTTCTGTGCACTATACATTCAAATTGTTACCTAACCTTTTGTAGGTGTTTAATAAGAGCAGTTATCAGATGAATTGGTAAATTAATTGCCAGATTTTCGTAAGCAATCACAATGCATCTGACGAATATTATCATATTTTTCTTTGGGCATCATCACTTACAAATAATCCTTCTCTTCCAGGTGTACTGGCACATCAAGCTTCTCTGCCTGGATCCGTGGAGTTTGATCCTGGCGCGTGCCATCGCCGGCATACCCTGCTCAGCGTGCTACATAGTACTGCCTATCTACCTCAAGGAGATCAGCGATATAGACCTCCGAGGCGCCTTGGGTTCTTTACTTATTCTTAATAGGTTGGTTCTCCCTTTCTTTCTATATTCTGTCTTTATCTTTAGCCACAGGAAGTCCACTCCCGATCATAGGCTTCCAAGGAGTCAAATAGTGACCTATAAGAAGCAGATTGCATTCAGAGAATTCTTGAGAGTTACTCTACGATCCAAAACGAATCTCGAATTTTCGAACGTGAAAACTGTACGAATATGGAGGACCTGCTCCACAAAATGTTTATCGTTAATTGTAACCAACTAAGTTAGGAATGAATGATAGGTATCATAGAAAATAGTATTAATTTTTAAAAGTGGAAAACTTATAACTTACATCGGGCATCGAACGTCTGAATATTCAATCGGATCGTATAATAACCCCAAAGAATTTCCTGAATGCAGTCGTCTTCGTACAGGTCATTGGAAGCCTATTTTTTTTTATTGCAATGAATGGCGAGACGAGCATGCCGTTAGCCTGATGGTAAGCGATACGACCCCTTATGGATAGTAGCAAAACCAAACAATGCCTTGAATTATAAAGCAGAGCTTGGCATTCCACGCTAACCTGAGACTGAAGATGCAAAGTCTCAATATGTCCAGTAGTTACTTTGGCTACAATGTCCTTCAATCCGAAACACAACAATACATTAACACTGCTGTTTAACGGGAGAAATAGATATTGCGGTGGTACGTACTCAAGCGACCTCTCACATATGAGAGACCTACCACCAGTATTCGGCAATGGACTTTAAACGTGAGTTAGATCAAGGTTTCACTTGCCGGTTCTTGGGCGTATTATAGTACCATACCACGTCATCAGTATCTGTATCAGCCCATATACTTCCCGCTGCAGGGTATGGGCCTACCTACAATCGAGAGAACGATTGAGAGTGGTTAGGTCACCACGCTAGCCTAATGCGGGATGGTGGACTTACATATCATAGAAATAATAAATCGCTATGGTATGCAGGTTTCCTCACGATGTTTTCCTTCACCGTTTTAGTGTGTGGTGATTGACTATCATATTATGTATATAATCGTATAGCATATTCACGGTCTGACATGGTATCTCTGTGATCTGTCTTTTCGGAGTCATGTGTGTATTGATAGTCATATATTTAAATTTAATAAAAACTCTAATGTATGTAACAAAGCTTAAGACGTAATAATGTTGTAAACATGTTATCCTAAGTAGGTAGGACTTGATGATACAAAAAAATATTGTAAACAAAAAGAAACATTTTTTCCTCGTAGTTTTTTTTGTTTATAAAATTGAATTGAGTTTAAAAAAGATCTGGCGCTTTATTTTTTTCTTTTTATTACTTATCTCGTTTTATGTTTCAATACAAATATAATATAGAACTAAACCTTGGGTAGTTAGGTCCGATATGATTTTTTTATTACTTACTTTTTTATTAAACACAAAACAGGTTATAGTAATGTAAGCATCAAAGATAATCAATAATTATAACCCAAAACATCCATTAATTCATCCATCAATTCCATCAGGTAATTAAGAAATAAACGCCCGAATACTGGAACGCCATTTAAATAATAAGTTGCTCTTAACAGCGCACGGCCCACTTAACCAGTACATTTAAGCGGGATTAACGTAGTAAAGCGCAACTCATATTTATGTTGCGTTCCAGTATTCGGGCGAAAGCTACACACTGCAAAGTTAAATAAGGTAGCTGATAAGTAGGGTAATAAGTAACATTCAATTTTGTGATATTTTAAGGCAGTTGAGGATATTTTTAAGGCAGTTTTCATTTTCTTTATATATTTTTTTAATATTTCACAGAAACATCGGTTATCTAGCCAGCTACGTGGGCGCAGACTTGTTGGACATCAACACAATGCTATGGCTTGGTCTAATGGTGCCTACAGTGGTGTTCTTCTTATTCCTCATTATGCCAGAGACACCAGAGTTCCTAGTCAAGCAGGGCAAGATTGACGTGAGTTGTTTTTTAATTGTGGCAAAGGCATTGAGAACATACAGCCTTGGTTGCTTGCACATTTAAAAAAATAAGCGTAATATTTTACTTAGTGTTATGACTTTTTATAATCAAAAATAGTTCTTTCTACTCGTATTATCATAGATTCATATTTAGAATATGATGTTTGTTTTTTGTGAACAACAGAAACCATTATATTATGGTTTAGTGCTTTCTTAGTACCAAAATAAAAAAAAAACCCGCTTAGAACGTTACTGCTAACAATAACAATGATTTTGGTATTGAATTAATTACCTACGAATTCACTTTCATTAAAGAAAAAACGCTTCTTTCCTTATTATGTATGCTTATCACATCGGCTCTAACATCGCACGTAGATTTAACTGGAAATTTGGCAATCTGCCATTACCCTAAGTATACCTAATTCAATCTTAAGCAATTTATTTATTTATTCATTCAGTAGTGTTCGTCGAAAGAGTATATGTACTTTGAACAACTCAGATTTTACTTTCTGATACACCCAAAAGTCAAATGCATAGTTCTTATCTTTTGTCTCGTGGGCTTTTAAATTGAAAATACGAGGGACTTTTTGACCCCAAATACACTCAAGTCCGAACCTCTGGATGGAATTACACAAATATTTGTCTCGTTGCGGGGATCGAACTCGCGGCTTCCAGTTTCACAGACGGCGTCTAACCAAGGGCCCTACTATATAAATCCGAAATTCGAATCTTCGTGACGTTTTTCGTTTCGAAACCTACTCTGTAACACGAAATTCGAATCTTCGGATCGAAGAATGAATGGGGCCCTACTATATTCATCCGAAACGAAGTTCAAAACTTCGGATGATCGAAGTTTATATACGATACGAATGTACCTACACTTACTTATGGTCGTCATTGACTTATGGTCGTAACCATAGACTTATGGTTACGATGTACGTTATACAAATCCGAACATTTACAGAGTAGGTACATTCGTTCGTCACAAACTTCGTTCGTCCGAAGTTTCGAACTTCGTTTCGGATGAATATAGTAGGGCCCCAACTGCGTCATGGAGGCTTTCGATGATATATGATTTAATTTTGCCTAACAAGGAATCGATCCTAAACCTTACTATATCGACACAAAATCGCTCAGTGCTATGCACGTCGGGAAGTTAAAGAATGTAAAACTTAAACCGTAAATCCGTAAAAAATAGATTTATTTCAAGGTGATAATAATGACATTGTTATAAGCATACAACAAAAACTATTAGTATTCTTGGAAACACTAAGGCTGGCCTCGCAAGTTTCTACATGTACTTTATACGACAATAGAACATAATATATAATCGATATTACTCATTATATCATCAATACAGTTCCTTATACTGTGTTTTCTAATGCAAATCAACTTCCAAGATTGACGATTAGATTTTAAAGGTTGTTTGATTGTTTACCTAAGTACCCATTGTTTACAAGTCTGTATGTTAGATGAAAGTAGTTTGTTTACATTCTGCTATTTAATATTTATTAATTGGTTTTGTACTCTTCATTGTAGAGGAGGCACCTTGCAGTGGGACGTATAAAGGCTGATACAGATTTATTGAAAAATATATAATTTTGGTCTGTGAATTGAACCCTCAAGGAACTTCAAGCTATTTTAATACGAATATGCTGATCTTATTAAAAGCTGGGCTAAATGTATAAACCATTTGTTTTCGTAAAGTAGCGGTTAATGCATAATTAAGTCCTCTTTTACACAGATTTTATTAATGACTTATTTATCTATGATTGTATCAACTTTTATTTATTTTCTCTGTGTGCTCTATCGTTTGTTCCACGGGGAGTGCTCTGAGGAATTGTTTGAGATGGTACCACCGTCGCCTTTCTACCATCGGGCCACCAGACACCGCATTGGAGTTTATTGTTCATTCCTACCACTTCCTACTCCCTGCTTAGTATTTCCCAAGCGTTATGACCTGTCCCTCTTCAAACGAGGTTTAAAGAGAGTCCTATCCTTACGGTAGGCAGCAACCTGGCAGTGCTGGATCCCTGGCATTGCGAAGGTCCATGAGCGGCGGTGATCGCTTGCCATCAGGCGAGCCGCATGGTCGTCTGCCTGCTAAAGGCCAATAAACAAAATCTATAGGTATTTTAAATAAATAACACCAAACTAATGATTGTATATCTGTATTCCAGGAAGCGAAGACAGTGCTGGCGTGGCTCCGTGGCGTGTCGCCGGCAGAGAGGGCCATCGAGCAGGAGATCGACGGGCTCGTGCGCACTGAGAAGCAGACCAAGGTCGACTCCAAGTCTGTCTGGGGGATTATATGTGAGTTCAGTTCTATTGATTACTCCAAAACTGAATATGGAAAAAGAGAATAAAAGAGTTATATTTGAGTTCAATTCTATTATACCTACGTCTCAGTAGTATCAGGACTGCTACCGAAAACGAAGCCGGATCGTAGTTTTAGTAACCGACTGAAAAATCGAATTATTTGTTTTTATTTTTTGCCTGACATCGTATATGGGTGGTAAATGTATAGTTTTTATTTTAATATGATAGTGTACACAATTTTATTGTCAACCACGCCTAAACCGTCTGGGTCCTTGTGAGACCGAGAAGTCTTTTTTTTTTTTTTCTCGCGGGGAAAATCCCTTTACGGACCATCCCACCCCCGAAGGGGCGGGGGTGTGTCGGACTCACCGGTGCGCCTTCCGGCCCAGCGAGACGTGGAGCTGGGTCGGGTCCCTATCGTAGTCTGCGCACCGAATAGAGATGGGTGTTTATTAAACGAACTAGTTAATTCAACCGTCGACGACCTGTGAACGAATAGACGGTCGACGAACATTAAATCGACTAGTCGAATCCGTAAACGGCAAATTTAAAAAGTTACGTTGAACGTATGAACGTATGTTCATTTCGACTTAAAGCAATGAACGCCATGCACCGCGACGATCGACGCCGCGACGACGCTCGAACGTGGCGGGAAATGTAGTTTCATACTTCGTTCAAAGAACACAACTTCGTAAGCAAAATTGAACTCTAAATGTATAAGTTTAAGGTTATAAATGGCCATTTGTTATTGAGTCAGAAGAAGAAAAGGATGCAGTCATATTAACATGGCGTGTGCAAAAGAGATGTGTGTTTTCGTTCGGGTTGTCGAGCGATAGTTTGTTTAGAAAATGATTTTATTATTGTTTTGAGACTTGAGTTTTGCAATTGAATTGAATGGAAAAGTTCAGTGTTCATTACAATAATTATTGAGCGTTACGAACTTAATGATTAACTGATTTTGTATGCTTTTAATGTAAAATTATAAGAAGTGTAAATACTTTTTTTAAATAGTTAGTGTGCGTATAATAATTGTTATATTTAAATATAGTGTTTACGGTTTCAATGTAGATTAGTAATAAATAATAACTTTAAACCAGTCTACGGTCTGTTTAAGTAATAGGCGACGTCATAATATCGGTTAAACGATGACGGATTATCGACGTTTGCAAAACCGTTGACTCGTCAACTAGTCGACAAAGGACATGGCCAGTTTTTGTATGGCGCTGTGCCTAGTACTTCGAATCTCGTCTACATCAATTAGTTTTGCATTGTTGGGGTAAGGTTTGTTCCAAGATTAATACAGAAAAATTACAAAGCCTATGAAGTTCAGGGTTTTTAGATATTTACTAAAACATATCTTATTTTTAGGTTAGGTTTTGTAGGTTATCCGTCAATTTATTGAATCTAACAAGAATACGTTTACATAAATGCTTTATCATCGAATTTGGAATTTAAAGGAACCAATATTTTATAAGTTACACAAAATATACACCGAGACGTATTTTAATTGTGTCACAATGTAAACAAATAAACAAAGCATGGTTCCTGTCAAGCAACTGTCAAGTGTCAAGTATTTTACTGCAGCGTTTAGTTATTGCAATGAAAGTGTGTAAAAATGGGAAGAATATATGTGTAAGTATATACTACAAACATTGCTTTATATATATTTAGTATTGTTAGTTATTATGACCTATTACCTACTTATAGATTATTTTTAGGAATATTTTAGACAAAGTTATTTTTTTTTCCTACACTTGCTTTACTGCGAACGAAACGTTTATGCGGGGCCAACAATGGCGGAAATGGGTCATCAATCAATGCAAAATCTAATTAAACTTTATATTACTCCCTAAACTTCTACAGAAATATGACATATTCTTAAATTAATAGTTGATTTTTTATATTCATTCAATTATTGCTTTGTTTTTGTACATGATAAAAAGTAACTAGGCAGAAACTGTCCAGGTCCTTTAACTAGTTTATCAACTAGTCGATGAACGAAAATGGACGGTCTAGTTTCGTCGACGTCAAATACGTCGACGACCCATCGCTAGCACCGAAATACCGACTAAAAACCCCGCGTTGGCCACCATCGGTGCACTTTGGAGACGGCCCCGGGATACCGCTCAACAGACGCGCCAGGACCGCCTCCTTGTGCACTGCCGCTTAAAGCGATGCGGCTTCAAACGCGTTTGGCGTTACGTCTCGGGGGCCGCCAGGGTAGGGACGGCGGCCCCGTGTGGCCTCTGCGGCGCCGGGTTAGTTGGCGTCCCGGCGCCTAGTTCGTCGTCTGCGGTGACGACGAGCGGGATCGTTCTGCTCCCGATCCCGCTCGGCGCTCTCCTTCTGCAACATGACGCGTTCGCAGAAGGAGAGCATTGCTCGCCACGACCTCTGGCTGCCGACCATGGCGGCGACCACGGCCGGCAGCGAGAGGTCTCCACCCAAAACCGCAGTGAGAGCGCTGCGCTCCTCGTCCCAGGCTGGGCATTCCTCCAGTGTGTGCTGGGCCGTGTCCTCGCGGCAGTTGCCACAGTGGTGGCACACGGCGGACTCCTCAGCTCCGGCTACGCGACACAGGTACGCACCGAAGCAGCCGTGCCCGGTGAGCACCTGCGTCAACCGGAATGTCGGCGCACCGTGGCGCCTCTCCAGCCACTGTTGGAGGACAGGTCGCACTGCCGCGACGGTCCTCGTGCCAGCACTGGGGTTCTCCAACCTGGAACGCCACTCCTCCACGGCGGTCCTACGGAGGGAGGCCAGCATTGCCTCGACCTCTCGGGACACCAGTCTCTGCCCGCGCTGGGACGCCTCCTCTCGTCCAAAGAAGACAGACGAGAGGGTCTTAGCGTCGAGCTCCCAGGGCAGAGTTCCCGCTAGAACGCAGGCCGCCTTATGCGAGATCGTGCGGTAACCCCTGACGATTCGCTGCGCCACCATGCGCTGCGGACGGTGCAGCAGGCGGACGCAGCGAGCGTTCAGGGACTCGGCCCAAACGGGACTCCCGTAGAGGGCCATGGACCGCACGACTCCAGCATACAGGTTTCGGCAAGGGATGCCAGGACCATCGGAGTTGGGCAGCAGGCGCCCCAGTGCGCCCGCCACCTTCACCAGTTTCGGCGACAACTTCTCAAAATGCGCGCGGAAATCCCATCGGCTGTCGAGGATGAGGCCAAGATATTTCATGCTCGAGCCGACAGGAACCCGCACGCCGTCCACTATGAGGTGGGCCTCTGGTGGGGGCCCACACCGAGGTCCGTGGAAACACACGGCCTCGAGACCGAGAAGTCTCTCCCAGCTTGTGATATCCACGACACAAGACTCGATCTTAGCGTGGGCTATCTGTGGGACTGTTATGTGTATACTTGTTTAACTGTCACACCCCAATATAATATTTAAATTAATTTCATTTTCAGTGAAGGACAAGCCAACATTCAAAGCGTTCATAATAACACTAGTGATAAAGATAACGCAGCAGTTCGACGGCTACCTAATAGTGTTGATATACGCGGGCTTCGTGTTCGAGCGCGCTTCGGAGAGCATTTCGCTGAAGCTGAGCCCCAACAAGCAGGTCATGATGATCGGCTTGGTCCAGCTACTGGGCTCTACCATCGCTACTTGTATAGTCGAGAAGACTGGGAGGAAGGTGAGTTAATTATACACACTTAGATATATTATCTTGTTGAAGCTGAGCCCCAACAAGCAGGTCATGATGATCGGTCTGGTACAGCTGCTGGGCTCCACCGTAGCTACTTGTATAGTCGAGAAGACTGGGAGAAAGGTGGGTTAATCATACATCCTTACATGCATAATCTCGCTGAAGCTGAGCCCTAACAAGCAGGTCATGATGATCGGCCTGGTACAGCTGCTGGGCTCCACCGTAGCTACTTGTATAGTCGAGAAGACTGGGAGAAAGGTGGGTTAATCATACATCCTTACATGCATAATCTCGCTGAAGCTGAGCCCCTACAAGCAGTTCATGATGATAGGCCTAAAATATAGTCGAGAAGACTGAGAAGTTCTGTGAATTAGTTATATTATAGGGTAATTGGATAAAAAGAAAGTGATATGTTTAATGAAAGTAGACCGCCTTTAGAGTAATGTTAATTTGAAAGATCACCTGAAAGTTCTTTAAAAGTGCAAAGAGCTTTATAGTTCACCAAAATATCCTAAGCCAGGCTCCTGCCTAGACTTGTGGAAGTATATAAACATCATGATACATCAGGTTAAACAGAAATCCTATCCTTTCCTAGCTGATATTTGTTAGGACTTAGGTCACATACGAGTATAATTCCAAATCCCTGATCAACACTGAAATGTAATTTGGCTAACGTGGTGGACTATATAGCCTAACCAATCTCCATTGTAGAGGAGGCCCGTGCTTTGCAGTGGGACGTATATGGGTTGATACGGAATCTCCTTAATAACAAATAACCTTATTTCCCCCAGTTGCTGCTAGTAAGCACGTCATTCGCAGTGGGTGTGGGTATGCTGGTGCTCTCCGCGTGGTTCTACCTGACGTCGTCGGGCATGTGGCTGCCGGGCTGGCTGCCCGTGCTGGCGATGTGTCTGTGCATATTCGCCGACGCCGCCGGATTCCAGCCCATATCCTATATTATTATCACGGATTTGTTTACTTTCCAGGTATGTTTTATGTGATTTATTTTTAAAGCAATATTGAGACACCATTTCAATTTTGAGGCACAGCCTGTCAGCAGTCACACTCTGTCTCAAAATTGTATTCTTTAGAATCTTGATGAAGAAAAATATGTCAAGAAATAAGTCCTTATTTCAGTTCAACAGTCCTGTTGTCTCTAGAAATGTTTCAGTCCAAACGTAAGAAAGAAAGCAAATTAGTTATCAATTTCGTTGTACCAGAAATTTCGCCATTACTGTGCCTTCCTAACCTTATTATAAACACAAAAGCGTTTATACATCTTAAAAATGGATCCTATTTATTAATCTGTAATTATCTATGGGTTAATTAACGTTTCTAGTAATAACTTAATCAAAATCTTCCAGCTCCGCGGCACAGTATCCTCATTCGCAAACATATGCGCGAAACTCAGCAACTTCGTGCAAATGAAATGGTTTACGAACCTGTGCCAGCTAATAGGCATCCACTGGACATTTCTGTTCTTCGCTGTTGTGTGCTTCATTGCGTGCCTCTACACCGTGCTATACTTCCCGGAGACCAGGCAGAAAACTGTGGCAGAGATCTACGCCAAACTAGAAGGGAAGGAGGAACAGAACGAGAACAAAACTGAGGCTGTGCCTTAGAAGTTGGATTAATCTCTTCAAAGGCAGGGCTTGCCGGAATTGCTGATTTTAAAAGGCAAGGTCGTGTACGATCGACTTACCTCAACTTCTATGATTTAAAAAGCTAGGTTTGTTAGGTGCCTTATCTGCAATTTGTTACATAGGTAGGTCTTATAAATTCGGCTCAAATATTGTCTTTTAAAAGGCAGGTTCTGAAAGGCTTGCTTTATCTACAGTCTTTTAAAATTGAAATATATAAATGCCTTCACTGTTGTCTTTTAAAAGACCTTACAATTGACTATTATCTGCTACCTTTTATAGAGCTAGCCCCAATAAGCTTACCTAAATATCATCCTTTCAAAAGCTGGGTTTGATAAGCTTGCCTTATCAACTGTCTTTTAAAAGACTGGGTTTAATGGGCTTGCCAAATCTGCCTTTTAAAGTCGCCACTGATTGAGGTTGTCTTTTAGCTATCAGCAGCCAATAATTTTTTAGCAATGTGTTGCTATAATTCTGTGTAAATAAATGTTAGGGAATATCAATGCAAATAAAAATATTTCTCTGTATAAATACAGACTTGGTCGTGAATACTTTAAGAATACAAATTATATTATAATGGTTTTTAATTATTTTGTAAATATTATTAATAATTATCATATTATAATGCCTCCGTGTGGAGTCTCCTAGTAATTTATTTTATGTCTTTGATCGAATTTTTAGTTCTTAGTGAGTTTCATCAATGATAGTTCTATGTGGAAATATGTTTATTCCAATATAAATATGTAAATACTCCGAAACAATTTAGTGTCTTCCAGAGTTGCAGCTCTCTTAAATGAAAAAAAAAAAACGATTGTCTATGGGTTATTATGGCATCGTGTGAATTTAAAAATGGTGCTTATGGATTTGTCCATACTAAGAATTTCGTGTGTTATTATTATCTTTTATTTTAATAATGAACAAAAATTTGTCAATGTCTGCAGTATGCTAGTGTAGTCAATGTTAATTATAATTGTTTTTATTATACTTAACTCTTCGTTTATAACTGCTAACGCAAAATATGCACAACCATTGAGATATTATACTAGAGGGGACACTGCAAACAAATGATTGTAACAAAAATGAACCGTACCGTACAACTCCTTCTGTTGCTGTCTCTGTCACACCTAGGCAGTAACATCATCTTTGCTCTTGCTTTACTGGGTCTTGTACCGACACAATGCGCAGAAATTTTGTCGATGTCCGCTCTAGTATAATACCTCAATGTGCACTAAATATGTTTTGTGTTGTATGCATGAAAAGTTTTATCATTAACATTTAATATATCCATAATTGTCCTCTTTTGGAATACACAATAGTTATTTATTCCTGAATTGAAGATTTACCGTAGTTTCAACAACCACTGCAATCGAAGGTTTATCAAGAAGTGGGTGATTTGCGAATAATATGTGCATTAATGTGGGTGATTCCATACATATTCCAGTTTTAAGTGTTTTATATTATAAGAATGAATAATTTTAAATAGCTGACCGACCCAATATCGGGATTTTTATCGTGATATTAATATTATAAAATTGGCAATTTTTTTAAACATTCGCATTTTAATCGAAATATTATTTTCGTATTTCATTGTAAATAAACGAAATCTAAATAAGATGTGAAAAGACGAAGGATGCGAAATTTCGGGTTCAAAATCGATGCAATGAAATACGAAAATATTATTTATTGTAAATATGTGATAATACCTAAATATATTATTAGGTATGTTAAATGTAATGTAAATTGTTGATAATTTGTTATGCAAAATATAGATGTTTTTTGAAGTGTCACTTTATTTTATTTTGTCAAGTTTGTACATTTAATAAAAATGTCTGAGGCAATTTTATCATAGCAATTACGAGCTATAATTTCTGGATCGAATGTTAAGACATCTCCGTTTTACAGTACTTTATGTAAATTAATTTTATAGCCCGAGTAACTACTGATCATATTGAGACATTTTATGTATCAAGCATTGCTTTATTTCTTGGTGTTGTTTGTCCGCCGCAATGTCTATTTCTCCCGCCAAACAGCAGTGTAAACGGCCTGTTGTATTTGAAGGACATTATAGCCAGAATAACTACTGGACATATTGGGACTTAACATCTTATGTCTTTGAATATCGAGCGCAGCTAATTGCCAAACATTGCTACGGTCCATTAGCGGTCGTATTGCGTGCCATCAGGCGAATGCCATACTCATCTCGCCATTCATAGAAGAAGAAGAAAACCTCTTATATGTATACTTCTATCTGATTTATTCCTCTGATATAAACAGCGCCTGAAGAATTTGTTATAGCAAAGTAGTCTAACTGCGCTCTAACAAATTGTATTATATTGTAAAAGAATAAACAACTCTTTTGTCAAATCAAAATGAAGTGGGTCAAAATCGCGCCCAAAGGAGTCGACTACAATATACAAACATACAAGTGAAGCTAATATAAAGCGTGTAAAAAATCATATCATATCAATAATTTGTTGCACTTAACTACGTAAATCCCGGTTAAATGTACTGGCTAACAGCCGTTCTCTATAATCTATCTATCTTTAACTAGAGATTTCATTAGATATTTCGATGCATTTTATGTTTAATTTAACAAACATAGAGAGGTATAGATATGGCGCATATATTTATGGATAGATAGATTAGATAATATATATGTCTATTATACATATCTAGGCAAGATAATATTGTGGTATCGACATAATAACGATATCCATTTTAACCTCTTGTGAAAGATAGATAGGACACAGAGATCGACCGATAGTGTGCCGTGTGCTGTTAACAGCAACTTATGATTTAATTGACATTCCAGAATTCGGGCATATACATATGTATTTATGAATTTTATTGCACTTACGGTTCACAGAGGAAGCTGACAAAAATTAGTGTTCGATATGTTACATGAATACGTTGCGCTTGACAAATGTGGGAGTTAATATTTCCCAGACTCAAATCCCAGACCATGGTTTCCCATTATCCACTAGAGTTTTTTGCCCGTTCTTCTCAAGTGAAAACCGCTTTTCGAACCGGGTATGGTGATATTTAAAAAAATGATTAAACCTAAACTATGTAGAACATTTTCAATTTATTTTCATTTCATTTCATAAATTTTACTTAATAATTCTAACTACTAAAGATCATTTACGAATGGCATAAAATATTCTCTCCACGCGGGTTTGAAACCGCGGTCGCCCGGTTCACGTCATCAAAACCAACTATTATTTTATTTATTTTAAATGAAGTAGGCACGTAACATTTTTTAATAATATAATCCTGGACGAACTGCTGATTTTTAATAGTACATAAAATTAAATTAGAAGAGAAATAAGCAGATGGAAAATCGGTTAACACAGGCACTCCTACGATCATTCTCTATATCCTATCTATCTTTAAGCTATCTTTAGCTATATATAATATATTATGCACCATAACTACACCTCTTTATCTTCGTTAGCAGACAAGACACAAATTGCACTGAAATATCTAACGAAATCTCTTGTTAAAGATGTATATAGGTAGATTATAGAGAACGTCTTATAATAATTCTCCTAATAATAATTCCACAGGATTTCTTATGATTAGTCTAAATTAGTCTCGGCAAATATTACATCTTATCCACATTAAATTACTAAATCTTGCGCCGCCATTACAAACAAATCATTCCGTCGTTCAATAAAAGTATAATTAATTGAGAATATAATCACATACATACACTCATCATTACCAGCAAAAACCTATACAAAGGCTAGCATTAGACACATGTATGTAGATTTACATCATAAGCACTAAGGGGAATTCCTTCACATGACATATTAAAATAGTAATCATAGGTTCAATTTATGAAAGAACATTGTGACTGCCTTTAATTGAAAAATATATCCAGGTATTGTATTAATATTATACAGCATTAAACAGGCTATATCAAGACTGCAACCGAAAATGAAGCCGGGTAGTTTTAGACAGAGGTTAGAAAAATAGTTGCGGGCACCCCGAGATTTCTCGCAGGGTAATTAACTTTTGGACTGACGTCCTCAGTTTCAATAAGAAGTAATTCAGCCGGTCGTGATTATAAGAAAATATTGAAAAATCCTCCTTACTCGATTCCTTGTAATAAGCTTTGTTAATTTACCCGCTGACATAATATGGTAAGAATTAATTATCTTCGAAATTCCTGTGCCTAAAAGCTTACAGTAACACTACCCATACAGTGACACCAGAAAATGTTGCTGAAAATCACTACATAGTATAAAACAAAGTCGCTTTCTCTGTCCCTATGTCCCTTTGTATGTTTAAATCTTTAAAACTACGCAACGGATTTTGATGCGGTTTTTTTTAATAGATAGAGTGATTCAAGAGGAAGGTTTATATGTATAATACGTACATATTATTGTACAGAAATCTATTTGTACCCGGGCGAAGCTGGACCGGGCCGCTAGTAATTAACAAAAGCTGATTAATGCTGACATTGCTTTTTATAGAATAAAGCCTCATTTATACAAGGATCATTCGAGGAGAGAGTAGTATGCCATTATTGCATGATAATATAACCGCCACAGATTACTTCTATGCAATGACAATTACCTAAAAATGTGGTTTAAAAAATAAACAAAACGCTGATTAGTTGGCATTACTTTTCAGAGAATAAAGACCCATTTACACTAGAAGAGTTTCTTGCGGCGAGAATCGCGTGATATAACCGCCATACATTATTTTGTTCCGACAAATGTTTACTCAATTCAACTTTTTTATTTTCTTACGATATTCGTATCTTTGAAGCTACAAAAAAATCCTCATGTAAATGAGGCTTTAAGAGCTCTGTCTTAATAACTACTTTCTTAAAATAGCTTCATGATCAACACTCAGAGAAACTGCGACTAAAGCGACAATATAGAAAATATTATTTCTGTCTATATCAGCACATATCTATGGCCCACTGCAGGGCACGGGCATCCTCTCTAATCGAGAGACGGTCCAAATACGATTGTGAGTGGTTAGGTCATATAGCCCACCACGCTGTCCTAATGCGGGTTGGTGGACTTTACATACCATATAAATTCTTGTAAATCGCTATGGTATGCCGGTTTCCTCACAATGTTTTCCTTCACCGTTTTTATAAAATATTAAAAAAAAATATATTAAAAAAAACTCTATAAGAAAGACCTTGACCATGAATAAGGTAAACTCCCGAACTGGTTTCTTAACCGCAAGGTTGGTGTCATAGTTGTGACTAGGAATGCCGAGGTTAAAGCTTGCGACTGAAAGGTACAGTTGTATAAACAATAATATATTTTGCTTTAGTGACATGTAGGTTTTCTTGGTGCGGCCGTGGGTTTAAATTCTAGGATGGGAAACCACTTTGTGTGAGGCTTTTAGCTTGGAAAATCTATCTCGGGCCCGAAATGTTCAATTGCCCCGTTTTGAAAGTCGGCAGCTCCTCACATATGACTTATGAGAGACCTACCACCAGTTAATCTCTTGTTCCTTTTTATTTAATATCTTACTTGCCGATAGCAAAATCCTCGCTTTTTCGGCGGACCTCTGGGCCTTGACCTCTTTGGAATCGAGAGTTGCTTGAAATGTGTTACGTCATAGTTCACCACGCTGGATTGCGATAGATCTAACTCCATTTATATGCTTTATATTTAAACAAAAACGTGGTTGACGGTGTTCTTGGTAACAAATCTCAGATCATATTTCGGACTTTTTGGAGTGATATTGATAGTCAATTACCACATACTATAACGGTGAAGGAAAACACATCGTAAAGAAATCCGTGTATTGTAGCGGTTTGTAAGAATTTCAATTGTATGTAAAGTCCACCAACCCACACGAAACTATGACTTTTCGGAAGCACTTTTCGGATGTACATTATATTGATAGTCAATCACCACGCACTTTAACTGTGATGGAAAACATCGTAAGGAAACTTGCATACAATAGCGATTTTTGAGATTTTTATTCATACGTACAATCTAGACAAGTGAGGTCTATATCGACTGACCTCCCCTAAATTGTACTCTTAATCGTATAGGAGGTCCGTTCTCTGCATTGGGACCTTTATGGACTGAAATAGATACAGATCGAGAAACAAAAACAAAAACTGTTTTAAAACAAAACAATGTTATTATGCAAACAACACAGAAGAACAAATAACTCGCAAAAACAATAGAAAGCAATGGATTAAATTATATTTTATATTCAATAGAGTAATGTATTCTCCTCAATGACGTAGCAACACGTTTGTTGAGTGAAAGTTGCATTATGTATAAGTTAGTGGCAATGTATATTAAGTGTATTCTATGCCTGAGATGTTAAGCCAGTGTATGAAACTTTTATTTATTTATTGATTTAAAACGTTAGTATTTAAATGATATAGTGTTATACGCCATTTTTATTTTATAAAAGATGTCCATTTCCAAAATCTAACAAACAGAATTTTTTAAATCCATTCAGAATGTTACAAGTGTTTACATCATGTAGTCGGAGTAAAAGAAAAGAGATGAAAGCAAAATTAATGACGACACTAGCCCTAAATTGCTAAATTCCTAAATTAATAATAATGCATTGAAGTTTGTGCATATAAAAGAGCTCTTAGAGAAAACAGTATTTGCGAATGATGTTATTATTATCAGAAGAAAAGGTAAAAAACGGTTCTTTAAAGATATTTGGAAAACTTTGCATTATATCTTTGGATCAAATTAACAAACGAAAAATATCATCAGTAACTTTTCAACCTTAGAATATTTTGAAGAAATCCTAACAATTACAAGCTGCTCTAAAAGACTAAAACTTATGACTATAAATTATATTTAGGACATCAGTAGCTCGTAAAAATCGTGGGTGGTGATTGTCTGAAAAATATTATAGCTTAGGTACCAAAAAAATAGGTATAAATTAAGATTATTAAGTGTATTGGCAGGCGTTCGCATATCACTATAGGTGACCACTGAAAATCGGTGGGTTTACTGTAGAGTATAGATGTTATGGGCCAAGTGATTAATGCGGGCAGTATACATAATGCCCGGGCAGTATAAATAATGCCCAGCCATATCGGGCCAAGTGATTAATTACCATCTAAACTCACCTATTTATCACATTGCCCGGGCATTATGAATATGGCTACATGATGATCGAGCAATGTGATTAATAGGTAAATTTTTACGTGGTGCGCTGCCGCATTGTCGCATCTGCGATAGACCCATAAATTAGAAAGGTTGAATTGATCTGCTTATGTTTAGTTGTTTTTTTATGTCTGAAACATTATCTTCAGAAGGAAATTAGTGTACCCACTTTATGGATCAGTTAGGTCGACTGTGCCCCAAAACCGACTCGGGACACTCCGACTTCACGTAGTCTTTTGGCTACCGACCCTAGAGTGTATATAAAAAGCCGGAGGCTCAGCTCGGAGAGCAGCCCCCGCCCGCTGTAACGAAGGATAGGCAACCGTGCGAGCCGTAGCGGCTGAGGCGACCAGCAAACCGAAGCTACGGAGGTGAGCATGGGTGCCTATCTTTTGTTAGGCAAGGGCGAAGGGGCTGAACTTCCCGTAGCGCCGGAGACGATGCAGAAGCAAATTTGTATTGAAAACAAGTGTTTTGAGGTTAGGTTACTATAATTGATATTTCTCAGGAATGGTGCGTTACCTTTTCATGGGAGTGGTACCAGGGGAGGTGCGTGACCTTGCAATAGCCGCAAGATGTCATTTCTGCTCATTGTTTTAATTTCGATTCGCTTTACATCACTCTGTCCAATAGGCACTGGGCATTATTCATAATGCCCGGGCAATGTGATAAATTTATTGGTTATAATCACATTGCCCGCTATTATTGGGCATTATTCATATTGCCCGGGCATTATGAATAATACCCGATTAATCACTTGGCCCATAACATAGACATGGTATTCAGACATATTCGTACAATTTTACGTATGATGTTCGAACATTCATCGTCGTGTCGAAGTACAGAGTAACCCCTCAGCTTTGCGCTGTGGCTCGTGCCGCAGCCCGCAGTGTCACATCTAAGGCTCAATTGCACAAACTAACTTTGCCAATACCTTTGCTCTTGAAACTGTCAATTCCATACATTCGCAAGGTCAAATATATTTCAAATGTATGGCGATGACATTTTCATAGGCAAAGGTATTGGCAAAGTTACTTGGTGCAACTGAGCCTAAGCTGAGTGGTCACTTACTTTGTTATAGCGATTCGACGTGCATTCTACTTCTTTTTTAATCTTTATTGATGCACGTTGTCTTTTCTGAAAAATGAATATGCTCTTCTCTCTTTTCCTCTTTCTTTCATATATTTTTGTATTCCATTCTGCTTGAGCGAGAATAGACAACTATTGAATAAAGTAGATGGGGTACCTACCTAGAAATAAATCAAAATGATTAAAATGCTTTCTATAAACTAATTATTTATACAATTTGAAGGCTCTTATATTTGCATTAGTCAGTAACAGGTAAAAATACAGTTGATGTCTAAACTAAGCAGGTAACAAACTATGTGCATTAGTATCTAATACGTAAACCTCCTTCATAATGACAATTAAATAAATATTTAGATTTATATGTCAAGATAATTAATTTTAATTAAATGTTATAGTACAAACTGGTGGCCTATAGCTAATCTACGTAACACGTAATTATTATAATTAGTCATAATATAAGTTGTGTAAAAATAAAACAGACGTGTTTTATTTTATTTTGTTTGTATTAATTATTTTTCTATTTATTTGTCCTAAAAAGTAATGATATATGGTAAATAAGACTCATAATTACTGTAAGTACCTACATTAAGTTATTATTTTAAATTCACCATTGACGCATAGAGCGTCATATAATAATTATAACAAAACCCAACTTCCTTCACCAACTCACGCAATTAAAAAAAATATCCTCAATTATTTTTAAACCGTTGTTGCCGTCACGTTTTTCGTATTTTTATTCCCGGTTTTTTAATGCGTGCTGCCAGTCGCCAGTTGCCACACAGCACACTCTCGTTTAGTGAGCGGGCGATACTAGCAGCGACCGTACGTTGTCACCGTCCGTTAAAAGTTATTCGATCTTTTTTTCGATTATTCTAAATTCAATTTAAGATTTGAAATTCAATTCTTTGTTTTTTTTTTCTTTCTGTTGTTACAACCTCTTTTCTAACTTGAGTGCCAGTGTACGTTTCGTATTTAGTGAAAGTTAGTGTGTGCTTGTTTTAAGTTATTCTGTTTTGGGATATTTTCAAGAATTTCGTGGCACGTGGAAGAAGTTGGAGTAAGTAGTTTTCGTTATTATTTTTACCATAACTATGTGAATAAGTAGAATAAAAACGTTTAATACATGAATAAAAAAAAATACAATTATCAAGCAAGAAATCAAAATATTTATATAAAAATATATTTACATATCATATTTATGGTGACAATTAAAAAATATTATTTTACTATATTTCATATTTTACACATGTTGTCCATATCCGGCATTTAAATAATTATCACATTATGTAATACAACTATTATTTATTTCCCTTATTAACATGTAAATGCTTTATAATATCAACAAATTATTTCAAAATTGGAAACTACCCACGTCTTGTGTCAATGAGAAAAAAAATATTCCATATAATTGTATCATTCATTATTCATATTAGCCAGTGACCATAAAAGGTTATGGTAGAACAATCATAGATGATAGAACGGAAACCTAATTGGCACCACAAAAAATACATTGTTCGTATCGACGAGGATGTTTTGAATTTTAATGGATGACTATGGACCATTTCTGCATGCCAATGATCAGAACGTCGTTAAATGTGTGGGCCATAAAAGTTCCATATTGTTTGGAAATTTACTGGTGTCTAATATACGGATCTAACTATTAATTAAAAAATACTCATAAAACCTAGGATTACGTTTATTCTAAATTGGGCATGATCAATATAATTACACAATATTATGTTCAGTCAAAAATTTTATTTCAATTCTAAAGTTAATTTTACCAAAAACAATATTGTTTTCGAAATACAAATTCATTGTTTCATAAAATATTTAATATCAGTTATTAGTTGCGATTTCCTCTGAACTATTCGTATGTTTAAATACCTTGTAACGAACAGTAAAAAATATTTTTATACACAAATATTATATCAATTAAAATTATATATGGATCTTGTGAAAGTTTTAATAATCAGCTATAAATAGTAAACATATTATAATAAAATACAACTATTTTACATGTTGTGGTGACCTCTACATTAATTAACATCGATATTAAATATTGTATCAAAAATAATAAATTAATTTACACAACAAAGACGTATAATTAAGATATAACATTTTTAAACTATTTTTATTCCAACTATAACAAGATTTGTTGATCTCAAAAACATTTATCCTATGAGGTTCAGAAAATAAGTATTTTTTAATCATAAAAACCTGAACAAGAAAAATTTTAACCACCGGAAAATTTGATTTTTGTATGGGATTGATGGGACCTTTCGTCCAGTCCATTCCAACTTTAATCAAAATATTATTTCTATGGAATTTTATTCCAGTTTATGGTTACAACGGCAAAATAGTTTACTGCAAAATGTTCCGCACAATATAATCTATAGAATTCTAGTATGTTATATTATTGAAACATTTTCAAGTAATTGCAAGAAAAATATTTCCTGCAAATATTAAAAGATTGGCGTTCTTTCCATTACATCCATGGCTTTTTCCTGGTCATAAGTATGAATCATTTGTTTTCATTTCACAACTAAAAAAAAATAAAACAAAGTAAAACCATTGAGGTATTAGAGTGGACATCGGGAATGAAATTTGTGCGTATGGTGCGTGCACAAGGGTACACAGTGAAGCGAGGGGGAAGATAATGCTACTTCGTAGGCGTGACAGAGACAGAAATAGAATGTACCCTTCATTTTGTTACAAATATTTTGTTTCAGTGTCCCCTCTAGTATATTTTCTTAATGAGTAAAACTAAAAAAAGTAAAACTATCTACATAGTCATCATCAACAGTTAGTCAGTCAACTATCTACAGAGAGAAAATTGTGAGGATACCGGCATCATAACGATTCGGAAGAATTTCTATGGTAAGTATGTAAAAATCTGGCAGCCCGCAGTGGGCTAGCATCTTGGACTACACGACCTAACCCTTTCCAATCGTACTCTCGATTTTGGAGGTTACAGAGAGATGTATATGGGCTGATATGGAAAACTACGACATTACATTTTGATAGGTCGTGTAATCAGATGCAGGAAAATATTATCTTGCCTCTAGGCACTGATTTACTCAATAGATCTGCCGGAAAAATATGTTTGGAGGGCAAACATGTTGTAGTTCCCGAGACGATACCTAAATTTGTTCCGGGTAGTTCATTTAAACAAGTAGTCAAGAGCATACGCCTATTATAAAGTATTTATATGTAGTTTATAGACTCCACATGCATTGGAAACTTAAAAGATAAACTTATCTTATACGATCAAACATTTACAAATTAAAATGTTCATACAGGTGTTTTTACGATGTTTTCATTTCCTTTAAATTCTGTAACAAGCGATCATTGACATTTACAAATATTATAACTTTAAAACGTCAGAGGTGCATATTTGTTAATAACACTTTCTAGACTCTAATAACGAATTATAATATCGACCTTTTTACATACTTTCCCTTAATACTACGCTACCTATATACCTATGTGTTTGTCATCCTATCCAGTTTTTAATTCCGTGACATTAAGTTGGATTTGTGTGTCCGTGTTTTGCACCTGCCCACAACGATCCAACCGTGTCGGCTTTTTTCTACATTCCTTAGGCTCAGGCATTTTTTTCGTTCTTTTTTATTACCACTGAATTTGAACATAGTGCTTACAAGGGTAATAGACAAGATGGACATACTTTATTAAAACTGTTTATGGAGACCGATAAAAAATCAATTTTTATTTATTAGTATTTCGTTGTCATAGTTTAAACTGTGCTTGTTTTAGGTTTAACAAAGAAAATGTCATGGAAGTTAAAAACCTAATTCACACAAATGTTGGAATTAATTTATAATTTTGTTGATGTCCAAAGTAAAAATTAGATTTCCATTCTGTGACAGTTTCATATGAAAGTGAAACTTGAGCCAAAACTTGGTATTATTTCTGCTCCATAGTATAGGCAAACGAGCAAACGGTTCACCTGATGGTGATCACTGCCGCCCATGAACATTCGTAACGCTTGGATCATGAGAGGAAACATCACTTTCACCGTACAAAACGCGACAGTTGAGCTCAGGAGACTGTCCCACCTTCACACCCACCACTGTAACTCCTGTGAGCCAGGATCAACAGTGGCACGCAATATAATGACATCGAACATTGAAGCTCGGCAAGTCTCCGGGAATGTCTAACTTGTCTTTAACCCGCAACGAAATCAATCAGGAAGTGAAATTAATAGGAGTTGGAAATAAATGATTGTCCACTTCCCTCCGTGCAACATTTGAGCTGTCACTTCTCGTCACTTTCCTGTAAAACAGTGGTACCGCCCTGGATGAGCCTTTTCATGCTCTATTGCGTGGCTGTAACATTTTTCATACTCCAAAACAAAGCTTAATAGTTACTATGATTCACGCTTGTAATTTCAACTGCGTTGCTCCCATCTCATTCATTTACGACTGTTTTGTGGGTCATCGCTCCATGACCCTCGCTAGGCCGCAAATTGCCTCGTTTATTTCGATAAAGAACAATTAAAAATATCTCAATTCTATCGGGGCTTTTTATCGAATATAGCAGCTTTTAGGGTTCCAAATAGACTCATTCAAAATGGGGTCCTTATTAAATCACTTAATGCTCTATCTGTATGTCCATAAAGATAACTTTTTGTTGACGTACTCTTGTCTGGAAAAAGGAAGGTCTTTTGGTATAAATAAAGGAAAATTTCCCAAAATTTGAGATTGTAACGAAAATTATTTCATTAGATTCTAAACCTAGACTTGTTAGATTTGTATTCATCATCATCATCATCATCGTATCAGCCACAGGAATTCCACTGCTGAACATAGCCCTCCCCCAAGGATCTCCACAATGACCTGTTGGAAGCGGCCTGCATCCAGCGACTTCCTGCAACTTTAGTCAGATCGTTCGTCCACCTTGTAGGCGGGCGTCCGACCTTTCGCTTGCCTGTACGTGGCCTTCACTCAAGAACATTTCGGCCCCAACCGCTATCGGTTCTACGAGCTATGTGCCCGGCCCACTGCCACTTCAATTTGCCAATCCTATGGGCTATGTCGGTAACCTTGGTTCTCCTACGGATCTCCTCATTTCTGATTCGATCTCGTAGGGAAACACCGAGCGTAGCCCGCTCCATGGCTCGTTGAGTGACTTTGAGCCTTTTAATGAGGCCCACAGTGAGAGGCCACGTCTCGGTGCCGTATGTCATCACTGGTAACACACAACTATCGAAGACTTTCGATTTTAGGCACTGAGGTATTTTGGACGAGAAGACGTCGCGAAGTTTCCTGAACGCTGCCCAACCGAGTTGGATTCGCCGATTGACCTCTCTCTCGAAGTTGGACCTGCCTAACCGGACCACTTGTCCTAAATAGACATATTCGTCTACAACTTCGAGAGTCGAGCCCCCAACTCTAATAGGGGTGGGCACAACATGGATATTCGACATGATCTTCGTTTTATCCATGTTCATTTTAAGACCCACCTGTTGGGAGACTCGATTAAGGTCTTCGAGCATAGTGCTAAGGTCTTCTAGCGATTCTGCCAAGACTACAATATCGTCGGCAAATCGAAGGTGAGTAATATACTCGCCGTTGATGTTGATGCCAAATCCTTTCCACTGCAAGAGCTTGAAGGCATTTTCCAGCGCGGCAGTGAACAGTTTCGGAGATATGACATCTCCCTGTCTCACGCCTCTCTGTAGTGGAATAGCCTTCGTGCTCTGATCCTGTACTCGGACCGACATGGTGGCGTTGTTGTATATACACCTCAACACTTCCTGTAGTTCTTCAGCAAAGTGTTATCACCTTTTTTGAAGAACAGTACCACCACGCTCCTGCTCCATGCCTCCGGCGTTGAGCCCTCGAGGAGAACGGAATTGAAGAGCCTCTGAAGTACTTTCAGTATCGGCGTTCCGCCCGCTTTCAGAAGCTCTGAAGTGATTCCATCCTCACCTGGCGCCTTGTTGTTTTTAAGTTGTTTGCGGGCCATCTCAATCTCAAACAGGCTGATGTCCGGGATATCATCGCTAAAGTGTCGGATTAACTCGGCTCTCGTGTCTTCGGCCGAGCTAACAGTAGGTTCGGCAACCGAGGTGTAAAGCTGTCCGTAGAACCTCTCGATCTGTCTTAATACCTCTGCCCTCGTCGATACCACGCGGCCATCGTCCGTTTTCAGCCTAGACAACTGGCTTTGCCCAATAGACAAGTCTCTTGCAAACACTTTGGAGCCTCCGTTCCGCTCAATTGTCTCCTTAATGCTCACAGTATTGTGAGCACGGACATCGTGTCGCAAGGACTTCCAGATCCGTCTATTGAGCCGCCGATATGCTTCGGCGTCAACGGAAGACTGCAGCGTCAAAGATCGACGTTCGGCCATGAGGTCAAGAGTGTGGATCGAGAGTTTTTGTGGTCTACCTCTACGGCGAGGTCTAAAATACTTAGATCCCATCGATTAGATTTGTATTGTAAAACGGAATTGTATGGTACGGAACTCTTAATTTTGCTAAATAAATTTGCTCTTGGCCGGATTTTTTAAATAAATCTAATTCAGCGGGGTCAAATATTATCAGTAAGAAACTATTGCGAAATACAAGCGTACCTAATTAAAAATCCAAAGATGTTTCTGGAACAAGTCTTGATTATATAACTTCAATATGGCGATTATTGTTAGATACTGGTGGCATAGCATTGTTTTCTAAAAAAATGTTGTCTCTAAACTTCCAACGAAACGTATTATTGCATTAAATTGTACTTTAAATTAGTCATTAGAGGTTACAGCTCTGAATATAATGCTGTGAACAATGTATTAAAACGATTCGTAGAAAACCACAATTTTTTAGTTCACCTTAAAACCTCCTTTCCGTACACATTCTAAATGGGGTTGCAAACAGTCAATTTGTAAATGAACAGTCTTATATTATTACTATTATTAAATAAATTAACTTACATACATACATAATTTCACGCCGTTTACCCCGAAGGGCTAGGCAGAGGTAGCAAACTTGAACTTTACCATTTTACGATGGAATCAGGGACGAGCCTATCGCCGTATTGGGCGTAATTGCGACTCCGGGCTGATAATGAACAGAAAATCCAATTTCACTTTACCCGACCCGGGAGTTGAACCCAAGACCTCATCATTTTAACAGTAATGTAGTACAACTACACCACTGAAATTAAGCTAACACAAAAAATATGGATCAATCTGAAATTACGCGTAATCTAAATTCCTTGAAACCCAAAACTTATGAATAATTTGATCGGATTAATCTTTGGGAATGTCTAAACGTTGTAACATTTATGTGAAATCGTAGTGGGAGGTCTCGATGACGTCACAGCAGCTGTCAATGCCACAATTTTGTCAAGAATTTTGTGTCGTAGCCATCTTTTATTTTATTAATTTTCAACAGTAAAGACATTCAACAGTAAAGATGTGGTATTAAAATATAAATGTGTTATAATCTGAATATTTTATAGTGTTTTTAATAATTCAGTAAACAATATTCACAAAAATGTTTCTCAAGACCAATAATTATTTTTTAATGAATGGCAACTGTCAAAATACAAGTTATTTTTTTAAAGATTAACGCCCGAATACTGGAACGCCATTCAAATAATAAGTTGCTCTTAACAGCGCACGGCCCACTTAGCCAGTACATTTAATCGTGATTAACGTAGTTAAGCGCCATTTATATTTAAGTTGCGTTCCAGTATTTGGGCGTAAGAATCCTACTGTATTTCACTGTTGTGCACTGTGTCAAAGGATATCGTGAAGCGACAGCTTTCGCTTTGTTCGGTGACTGAGATATCCGGGTGCCCAATACCCCTCCCTCTTCCCATCCGTTATCCTTCCCAATCCCATCCCGATTTGATGGGCCGGTAACACAGACATCCAAACGTTAACGATGTTTATGGGCGGCAGGGATCACTGACCATCACGCGACTGTGTGCTCTTAGACGGAATTTATCCTATAAAAAACAAGTTTGAAGTCTTATTCTAACAAAAATATAGAAAGTATTACATAGTATAACTTATGTTTTCTGCCCCTGGAACGGTTGTTTTTATAAAAAAAAGTATGAATAATCAATCATCATTATATGTTTTTAATATAGGTACGTCTATAAAACAGTTTTTTTTTTTTTTTAATCTTTATTAAATGAAAAATTTAGAGGGTTTGGTCAAACATGACCATGCCACCCCCATTGGAACATATCAAATCAAATGTCAAATAACAAACTATCTACGCTTAAAGACTAAATGCACCAACTTATATATCTTTTTGGCCTCTTCGGATAGGGGAAGTGCTAAGATGATATTACATTTCCCCAACTCTTGCAAGTGTATCCCCTGCTGCGTAAGCATCGTCCTTTCGGCCTCAACCCGAACACACTCCACTAAAACGTGGTATGCATCCTCTAAAATATCGCACTCTGTACAGTTTGGAGTTAGGGATTTCTTCATAAGAAAAGCAAAACTGTTCGAAGGTATGTGACCTGATCGAAGCCGAAAAGCCGTTACAATATCAGATCTTGTTAGAGTTGATCCAGCGAACCAAGGCCTAGACATGACAGTAGGTTGTATCGTCTTGTACCATATTCCTTTAGTTAAAGATCTTTCATCAAAGTACTCCTGCCACATATCTTTACATTTATTTCTGACTAAGAAAATTAGATCACTGAATAGGGGCACATACCTTGAGGGTATACCATCCGTAACAGCTTCTTTGGCTAGGCGATCTACTTCCTCATTACCTGGTATTCCAATATGAGAAGGAACCCATTGTATTTTTATCACTTTGTGTTTACTCCTCATTTTGAGGAGCGAATCCAAAATGTTGTAGGCCGTCGGAATACCTCGTATATTCGAGGTACACCGAGCCAAATGAAGAATGGCACTTCTGGAATCCGTCAGAATGACATAGTTGCCAGCCTCAAAGGAATCAATATACGAGATCGCCTCGCTGATGGCTAATAACTCCAGCCCCATAATAGAGATGGCATCATTTACCCGTGCTTTAAATACTCCCCTTGTTTGTGGATCATATAAGGCGAAACCGTTATAATTATAATTTTCTTTGGAAGCATCTGTATATATCTTATAAAATTCGGAATATATAGTTTCTATAAAATTTGTACATATAAGTTTTAATTCATTTGGACGGAATTTGTTCTTAGGTTTAGTTACAGCTTTAATTTCTGGTTCCAAAAAAGACGAAAGATCCACATTGCTGACCCATGTATCCAAAGCATATAGTTCTAAACGATGGCTTGAATAAATCGAAATATGATTTAAATGATTGTGCGCTAAAACTAAAAGTGGTTTGCTTCTGGCATTCCAGTAATAATTTTGAGTAAACTGGCATAAATTATCAATCATATTAATGATGGGATTAGCTAAAAAAGATTTACATTTTAGCCAGAACTTGCCAGCCAGATAGTATCTACGGAGATGTAGCGGTGGAAGGTGGAGTTCGGATTCCATTACATGTATAGCTGTACTTTTAATAAATCCCCCAATGACACGCATACATGTGTTTTGAATTCTGTCTAGCTTGATCAGACGTGTCTTACAACTATTTCCATACAAATAACATGCATAATCTATCCTGCTACGAATCAAAGATATATAGACGCGTCTCAATATGCTAGGATGAACCCCCCAACCAGATCCAGACAAGACCCTAAAAACATTAATTAACTTTGAACTTTTGCTGTTCAGCTCATTTATGTGTTTTGTCCAACGTAAAGCTCTATCCATCCATAGTCCCAAATATTTTACATGTTCCACAACTTCTATTGATACGCCATTAATTCGAATATCTACAAATTCCCTTCAGTACCCTCTTTTAAATACACATATTTTTGTTTTTGTAGAGGAGATTTCTAGACCGATAATGGACAGCAGATTAATTAAATTGTTCAAAGCTAGTTGAAGTTGACGTTCTCCGTATACAATATTGTCACAATTGATGTAAAATACAAAATCATCAGCATACTGAGTAACTAACACATTATTAATGTTCTTACAAATATTTATGGTGGCTATATTGAAGAGTAAAGGCGACAAAGGATCGCCTTGTGCCAGGCCTCTACACGTGCTTCTGTAATGGCTGTACTTATCGTTTGTCTGTACTCTCAGGTATCTTTCTTTAAGGAAATTCCATAGATATTTGCATATAATAGAACTTACTCTCAGATGCTGCATAATATGAATAAGATTCTTAACATCAACATTATTATATGCGCTTTCGATGTCAATAAAGGAGGCAATACACATTTTATTTTGAGAAAAGGCAGTTTGTATTGAAGAAACAAGACAGGTAAGGTTGTTTAAAGTTGAGTGGCACTTTCGGAAACCAGTTGTATTGGGAGATAATAGATCATTTTTCTCAATATACCACTCTAAACGTCTTAACAAAATACAGTGAAATATTTTACACACACAGGAAATCATTGATATTGGGCGTAGGGCACCAGATGATTGGGGGTCATGGCTCACTTTAGGGATTGGGATAATAATCACATCCCGCCATTGCATTGGCACAAAGCTAAGAGAGTAAAATAAATTATATAATGTTAATAAGATGGACTTCCCCTTCTCAGGTAAATGTAATAACATGAGGTATGTTATATTGTCGCTTCCAGGCGCTGTGTCTTTATGACGCATGCA
Source organism: Hyles euphorbiae (assembly GCA_023078785.2). NCBI lineage: Eukaryota > Metazoa > Arthropoda > Insecta > Lepidoptera > Sphingidae > Hyles > Hyles euphorbiae. The sequence continues at coordinate 4,554,526 of CM041048.1, forward strand.
GCTTTTTAATTCTGACATAGTAATAGGAGCATCTAAACAAGTGCTACGGGTGAAAAAATCTGGTTCACATGGTACTACGTAGTCTGGAGATAAAGACCGTAGAAGTTGCTCAGCCTTATCTGTATCAATAGCATCCCGAGTAAAGTTGCGGCCTTTTAGCCATTTTAACTTACGCCACATTTGACTTGGAGTTGTGGTACTGTCTAACGAATTGCAATAATCATGCCAAGATTTATCGCGTGCCTGTCGTATTAATTTCTGCGCTTCCTTAATTTTAGTTTGTAAGTGGGCCAAATTGAAGGGGGTGGGGTTACGCCGAAAATTAGTCAGCGCTAGACGACGTTGGGCGATAACTTTAGATAAAGAAGGATGCCAATACGGTTTGGGTGTAAATTTTTTATTCGGTTCACAAGCTACTATAGTATATGGTATATAACGGTCCGCCGCTAGATTTATGAAATGAACAAATTCGTCGTATAGTTTCTGGGGGTCATCGGAATTATTTATGTTAAAATCACAAAGTATCCTTTCGAGTAATTTAGAATATGATTCCCAGTCGGCTTTTTTTTGATTGCGGCGCTTTAGGGGAAGTATAATACTTTTTTCTAAATAAGTGGTAATCTTTAAAATTACGTGATCACTTCCCAAGGTTTCACGCATAGCGCTCCAGTTAAACCTAAGGGCTATATCAGAAGACGCTAATGTTAAATCTGGCGAGGATTGCTGAAGATTATTGTTCACTAATTTAATTCGAGTTGGAACTCTATTATCATTAAGGCTTACAAAGTTGGATTCTAAAACGGCGTCATATATTTGGGAACCTCGAGCGTCTATTTTTTTTTGACCAATTTGTATGGTGCCCGTTAAAGTCACCTACTATAAGGGTTTTTTCTTCAGCAATCTTAAATAAATAATCCCAGTCGCTCTTACGCGTATGTGCGGATGGCGAACAATAAATGGATGCAAAATACTTAACATGCTCACAGTTAGAAATTTTAATCATCACAACTTCTACGCCATTGTTTAAGGAGTTTATATTATGTAGACAGGATTTAACAGAGTGGTGGACTAAAATCGCTACACCTCCGTAGGAATCTTGTCTATCTTTTCGATAAATATTATAGCCATTTACCTTAAGTTGACTGCCAGGTGACAACCACGTCTCATAAATAGCAGCAATGTGAATCTTTTCCTGCCACAATAATTGTTCTAAAGATATTAACTTAGGACGGATACTTTGCGCATTCCAGTGTATAATGTTAAGTCTCACAAGAGATGAGCCTCGATCCATTATGGGCCGAAATAGCCCAGCAACGACTTTAACCCTGGCCAGTCAGATATGTTTTCCACTAATACTAAAATTAACCACTCCACACACAGTTTCATCGCAGATTGGATTTTCATTTCGATTGTGCTTCCCTTCAAAAACAAGATTTCTTTTAACCTATTTACGAGCTCACTGAATTTCACGTTTCTTTCGTTTTGTGTTCCTACATCTTCTTCGGATGCGACTTCCTTCACTCTCTGGGTCTCCGTAGGTGAAAATACTGCTGTATCAGCCGGGCTAACGTTCTTTGTTCTTCTATGATTCTTAGACGGACGAGCGCTGATATTTTGATGACTACGTACCGACACATTGGAAGCGACTGTTAAATATGACGGCCCTTTAATGATTCCGGTATTGGTACTGTTTACCTGAGATGGAACTTCATTAGTGTCATGCTCATTCTTTGTAACACCAGGCTCAAATTCGCCATTCGGAACATACATTGTAAGGGCCCGTCGATAAGTGCAGTTGAACTCCGCCATCAGTTCTCTCAATCTTCTCTCCTTGCGATAAACTGGGCAAGACCGAAGTAAAGCCATATGATGACCACCGCAGTTCACACATTTAAAACTAGTGGTGTTACAATTAGGATGGTCCTGACCGCATTTAGGGCATATTGTTTTCGCCGAGGGACATCTTTTCAACACATGTCCAAACTTCCAGCAGCGCGAACACTGAGATACTGGGAATATATAGGGGTCCACTCTGATCCTTAGGCCATCCACAGAAATAAAAGGTGGGCGAAACGAACCTGCAAAGCACAATCGAATCGACGCGCTAGCTATCCAACCATCACTGTTTGTATTCCGGCGCATAAGTCGGCTAACTGATAATAATTTACCTGGATCAGGACATTTAATACTTGTCAAAATTTCCTCTTCTTTTATTTCCACGTCAATATCTTAAATGACCCCATAACATGAGCTGACCTCCATAGCCCGTTGTATACGCCAACCTCTGTCTATAAATTCCTGACAGCTTTCTATTTTTTCAACACTTTCAGCATTAGCCGCGTCCACCCGGATTTTAAAAGGATTAATATATTTAACTTTTTCAATATCCGTGATACCTTGGTTTTTAAATAATTTAGCCAGCGCGAATTGTTTTGGCATTATTTCATTCGACGAAATATACACTTCGTTACTGCCTTGTTTTCTTTCTATTTTGTGTTTCTTCTCTTTTCTTTGAACTACTACAGTCCACTCATCCGATTCATCTTCTTCTCTTTCCCTCTTCTTCGCTTTCTGTTCTCCCTTATCAGTTTCATCGGTCTCCATTTCCTCATCATGGTGATGTTCGTCCCTTAAAAATCTATTTTCGTCGTCCAAGTCGGAAAGGGAATTAGACTTGCTATTTAAACTTTCCTTGTTTATTGTATCTCGATAAATTACACTATCATTCATAATAGCAAAAAACGGCCGGCGGCCGGCGACCGCAGGTAAAAACCTAACGGTACTCGCCTCTGGCCGGCTCGTACGATAAGATGTAAACAATTAAATACTTGTTAATAAAAACGTTACGCAACTACCTCGTTCGAATGCCGAGACGAGACTGTATAAAACAGTTGCATACCAGTTACTAAATCATACCAGATGCCCAAATATGGTTATCGCTGGTCGAATAATTTTGTCCGCTTGTAACAAAAATATACTAGGATATATACTTACTACATATTTAAATTATAAAAATGAGACTTTTCTCTGTTGGAATCTCGCCAATTATGCCATAGGACTGGTTAAAAATACGAAAACCCGACCCAAGAATATATTGAGACGTTAATGACACTAAGATGCCGGAGAAACGCTTGACAGATCGTTGGTTTGATTCCTGCGATACATTTTTTAAAATTATTTTTATTGTTTTTACGATTTTTTTACGGGTACGAAGTAAAAATAATTTGTTACATAATGAGGATTTTTTTACCCAATATGTTTATTAGGATCATCAATACTGAATTAAAAAAGAAACAAAAAATATATTTTAAACCTTCTTGCAAACCAAAATAAATAAAAACCTAAATATAAACGTTACTACTTCGGTGGCGTAGTTGTACTAAGGTACGGTTACAAAGCTGAGGTCTCGGGTTCGAATCCCGGGTTGGGCAAAGTGATATTGGATTTTTCTAATCATTATCAGCAAATCTAATCAATATATTCTAATCAATATATCACTAGAGTCAGAAATTTGTGCCCAATATGGCGATAGGCTCGCCACATTGTGGGACGGAATAACAAGGCGAAATGTGGCTGTCCTGGCACCTCTGTCTACCCCTTCTGGGACATAGGCGTGAGTTTATGTATCTATGTATAAACATTAAATTCACATTCCAATTCAATTATTTGCGAAATATATGTATGTTACAGGAATTTGTACAGATGTTCCGTAGAACAAAGTTGCTCTGTATTCAACACAGTCATTGGCATGCAAATTAAAAAAAAACTATCATCTTATCTTTCTTAAGATTTATTCCACGTTAATTTCATATAATATTATCTTAATTATTATAAAGTACATGACTAATTTTCTTTTTGATTGATTTGATTACGGCTTGGAAATGCCTTTAACAGTTACGCACGTGTATGATTTATGGTACTGCAAACATGTTCAAGTATACTGTTTGTTATCTATGATATCTACGGCACAGGCAATGTAAACTGCGTTATCTTATCTCTAAGATTGGTCGTCCCAATTTAATCTTAGCATGTTTCTGGGGAGACAAAGTTTACGAAACGTATTTGATGGACAAGATATTTATTTAGAGATTGTGTTTTTATTTCCCTATATATCTATTATGTACAATTTACGTACATCTTCATATCAGCCACAGGAACTCCATTGATGAACATAAATACGTAGGTACATGCAATGCTAAAAAAGACGGGCGGACTTGATTACAGGTAGGTACAGTCAGCGACATAAGTCGTTGAACACTTCACATTTTTTGATAACCTTTTTATGAATTAAAATTTGTACGTACTACTCTGTAGTCGTAAAATATAACCAAGTAAAGTCATCTATGCCGAGAAGTACCATACGATATTAAAAATAATTATTATTTTGGGTGATAAGACAATTCCAAATCTCGTGAATGTGTAGCGACTTATGTTGCTGACTGTACGTCTTGCCTGTATAAAGTCGAACCTGTCGCATCAAAATTTTGAGCGTTTCAACCGTAATTTATCAAACCCGGGATATTTGAAGCATGTCATTATTTTTCTATTTACATGTTCTGAAAGATCAATGTGATTTTGATACAATAATAATATATTTCTTTATAATACCATAAAAAAAGAAAATACAATTGTTACCGCAGTAAAAACGAACAAAAAAAAACTTACACAAATATAGTGACATAATCGGCAGTTTTATCGTTCTAAGCGATCTCTTCCAGACATGAGACAACCGTAGGAGCATATAGGAGTACATTACAAAAGGTGAAGACTGTGATATTTTGTAAAACCAAATTCACCCAGTTTGTCATATCTTTTACTACAGTCGATTTTGTGGCACAAAATATGTTAAAATAATAAAACTGAATCGAACGCAAAATTTCACAGCGAATGCTCTATGACCGGATGAATGGCGATCTTACTTTTCTTAATAAAAATTGATATTTAACACTAAACAATAAATACAACCACCCATTTAATTCTACAACCGTAAATCTATTTTGTATATTCTGACGCTACAATCACGACAGGTTATAAAAACAATCTATTGAATTGGGCAGTGCAGTTAATAAAACAATACACGAATGATCTTTTTGAGCGCAAGAAACTGGCCGAAACCGGAGACACCCAGCTTCGTTCTTTAAAAAAGTAAAATAAAAAGTATATAAAGGAATATGTAGAAAACAGTATTGATATTGGGATTCCCTTATTATGCGTCATATCAAGCTGTTTGCGCTAAAATATTGTTAATTTTATCCTATATTATTAGGAAACGTGACAAAAATGAAAATAATGTGCGGCCAATTAAACAATTGTTATAATATTTTCCGTACTAGCATCTATTGATCTGTGTGAGATAATTCCACAAGCGATAAAAATCGCCATCTTGAAGAATTTCCGATCATAATAGTGGATATTTTTAAAAGGTTCATCAAAGTACATCGGTTCAGTTTGAATTCCAGTTACATCGGAAATAAATTGGTTATTTCTGGACACAAAGAATTGAATCGTAATATATCAGACCATTGTCGATTGAGGGAACATTGCATGCAGGCGGCAAATCGCGAATTGTCAGTCCTTTATCCAATAATGGACATAAATTCTTATTGAAAAGATGCTATAATTTACGCTTCTATTCTTAAAATCTATAGTTCGTTAATAAAGTGGGTCTCGGCTTTGTAAATATTATTCGCTTCTTTGTATTGACTTAAATTAAATTCTATGAATCATGATACAACTTTTTAAAGGATAAACCAAAGTACTATGATGTCGACTACGTCTTACTAATTATTACAAATGATAATTCAGAAAACCGTGGCTTGTAATTATGTTATTTAAAGTTATTGCATAAGGTTGAAATTAGTATGAGGCAGCTATGTTTGTGGTCTACCAATAAGTTTTGGATAAGGACATTCCAAGAACATGCGGTTACAATTTCTATATTTTTTTGTTTGAAACAATGAATGCTAATATTAATAATGAAAACGTTCAAGCATTCAGGCAATATATTCGTGTTTTTGATCCTGGTAATATGAACAAAAACTATATACCATGCTGAAGTCTTAAGGTGGATCTAAATATTCAATATGTATTTTTTTTCCTTTTGAAGATCAACTAACAACTTAAGAAAGCCTTTTTAGGTAACTCTTAGAATTATTTATCGTTAATTAAATCCGTGTTTATCGGTTAATTTATTAGATACCTACAGCAATTTTAAAATTAGGCTGTATGCATTTGTTTCCTTTGTTAAAAGAAGTATTGAATAAAATAATTTATTTATGTAATTTGGGCGGGAATGCTAAAGTTTTTTATTTAAATTATTTCTATACTGTGTGAAATTATTATCAATTAATACTGTAACGAGAGACTTTTTTGTCTCACACACACCCAGACCCGACAAAAATATATGTGGGCTGCACAAATTATGTGAGTTATGAATAACAATCTTTTTAAGAAACGGAGGATGCCGTTTCTTAACAAATGTCGTCTTCCGCGTCTTGCTAAAGAGCTTTGGCTGCATCGCAATATTTTTCTACTTTCGCAAAGGTAACATAACTTATTAAACTAACTACATTAGACTCAAAATCTTATTAAAATATTTAATTTTACTAGTGGTCGCCTAGCGGTCGAAATTCGACCAAATCAAGAAGAGAAAAAGTTTTTACCTGTATGATGATGTTGTTATTCTGATAATACGTGCACATTTAAATGTACGTATCTCTCAAAATCACTTATTTCCCCTGAAGTATATGCAATTACTAAAATCGTAAACTACAATAATTGCTTTGAACCAGCAAAAGTAAATTATATATTTTTTTTGTACCTGAATGTTGTTATTGCAGATTGCTGATACAAAACTTTCTTTATGCATATAATGATAGTCCATGTACATGTATCTTACTGCTACACAATTTGTATTAGCGCTCAGTATTTCACGTAGTATTCATCAAATAAATATTTTCTGTTTGACATTCAACAAAACCACAATAAACCGTCAATAACCAAATTTTTCTGATTGACATTCAATTATGTCTATAATAAACCAAAGAAACAATTTGACCAAAGAGTATGTATAAATGTACAAATTCTGGTGTATGCGTGTGTCAAATGCATGCTGGTTTATTTATTGATTTAATGTACTTTTTATGCATTATTAATAAAATCTTTTTTTATATATTCAAATTAATATCAGGCCTAATATTAATATTATTGCCTCATTTAAAATTAATATTCTCTTTTAATATTAATATTATTACCTCATTAGGCAAATAAAACTTTTTGTTTGATATGTCAGAAGAACAAAATGAAAAAGAAAAGATACAATTTGACACCTGAGTATGTCTGCGTGTACAAATACTTGTGTATGAATGTGTGTGTGAAATGCATGGCAGTGTGTGTAATGTTTTATTTTTTGATTTAATGTACTTTATAAGCATTATTATTGAAAAATATTAGCATTCTCCACTTCTCCTACACATAAACTATAAGTGTGCCAAATTTTATGCTCCTGCGTCCGCGCAATTTTCGTAAAAAGGGATCCAAAGTTTTTGCATCACGTATTAATATATAGATAATGGCGTATAATATTATGTACCTACTTAAACTATCAATATATTGATACGTACCTACACCAAAGAATGTTGTATCTCAATACAATTATCGTATTCTATGTTTGTATTAGGAAATTTTGCACTCAAGTATTTATCAACTTTAAACCTTCATTCTTTGTAATTAATTTATTCGCTAAAAACACTTATTCAAATTTGCATTCATCACAATGAAATACTGTGAAGAATGTACACACTACATATAGATGCATTTAAAATTTAAATCAATCAGTAATCAATTTAGATCAATCAGTTTCGATGGCGATAAGTGCAGTGGCGGCGTAAGGTAGGTTGGCACCCGGGGCGGTTTTGTATTGAGCACCCCTACATAAACATAACACCCAATACTAAACAATCCTACACCGGACACATCGTGCACTTATCAAATCTGACTTTTATCGGAGGAAAGCTATTGTGCTCTTCTTTGGGTGGCCCGGAGGCGGCTGGAACTGTATGTTAGTGTCACTGGCCTTCCAGCCTGGCACGTTAGGGATGTTTTGGCCGAGCCGGGTCCCTCACAAAACCTCCGCTAGCATACCGACTAAATTCCTTGGATGACCGTCACACGCATTATGGGCGGCCCCAAACATCACAAGTCGAGAAGCGCATGGCCTCAGCGTCCTATAGAAAATCATTGCAGGATGTTTTTTTTTTATTTTTTAATTCTTGCCCGGCATAATAGCCGCATTGCGCCTGATGGTGAGCGCAAATGCCGCCCAGGCAGAGTATCCATTGGCATCGGACGGCAGTCCCATGCCAATAGATACAGTTATGCCGGCCTGCTAAGATGCCTTTTCACACTATGGCGGAAAGACCCAGGATTATAGGAAGGAGGGAACACGTGAGACGGCAATCAATTCCACAGCCTGACGGTGCGGCACAAAAAAGAATTTCAGAACCGTTTGGTTCGCGCCGGGATGGTGTGGACTATCAAGCTATGGCTTCGCAAGCCAGCACGCGTGGTTCTGGTTAGGAATGGTGTGGAGGGGATCAAGTTGAACAATTCCTCAGAGCATTCACCGTGATACAGGCGGTAGAACACGCTTAGAGAGGTGACATACCTCCGGAGTTGTAGCGACTCTAAGTTGCTCGTAACGTCTGCATCATTCACAATGCGGATGGCCCGCCGCTGCAATCCATCCAAGGCATCGAGCAGGTACTGGGCGGATTCATCCCAGAGGTGCGAACAGTACTCCATACCCGGCCGGACCTGTGCTTTATACAAGCGATAAAGCTGACCGGGCGTGAAGAACCGACGCACCCTGTTCAGGACTCCAACCCTGCGTGATGTGGCAGATATTACGCCCTCGATGTGATTCCTTGGATTGAGATCACAGCGGATATCCACACCAAGGATACTCAGGTCATTCCGCACTGAGAGGGGAGCACCCTGAAGAATGGGGAGGGGAGAGAACGGTAATTTTTGCACGTGAACGCACACACCTGGGTTTTCTTGGCATTGAACTCAACCATATTCCTGGAACCTCATATAGAAATGAGATCCAAGGTCCGGTAGAGCTCAATGACAAGATCTTCGCGTCCCTTCACAGTTTCGACTCGGCAACCCGGAGGCCCGCAGTGGTATCGCCCATGGACCGAGGTGTCATCTGCATAGCAATGAATGTTGCTAAGCGACAACATGTCATTGATATGCAGAATAAACAAGGCGGGGGACAGCACCGAGCCCTGTGGAACCCCGGCATTTACCGACATGAGCGCCGAAGCGTGTCCGTCGACGACTACACGTATTCTACGCCCGTGCAGAAAGCCGGAAATCCACGAACACAGGTTGCTGGGCAGACCGTATGCCAGATTTCTTCTTTTGAAGGGTGCGACTGTTTCAAAACGCGGCGCCAGTTAAAGATGTTTAGGTCGTCTACGTCAGAGCCGATAATACCGTGGCGAAATTCTCATACTCTACGACAGGGTAGAGGCGCCGCAGCGGTTCAGTCATTTATTGCCCGGCAACCCTTTTGTGCAGGTGGCAGTAAGCGGGATCGTTCACCTCGCGATCTCGTCTCGTGCTATTCTTCTGCGACATCACGATCTCGCAGAACGAGAGTTTTGCTTGCCAAGCCTTTCCAATCACGACCGAGAGCGAGAGGTCTACTCTGGCGGCTGCATGAAGTGCAGAATACTTCATGCAGCCGCCAAAGCTCGTCACCCCAGAGTGGGCACTCCGAACGAGTGTGTTTTTTCACAATGATGGCACACAGCGGAAAGAAACCGTAAAAGGCCATCGATCGCACAACTCCCGCGTACAGCCTCTGGTAAGGGGTGCCAGAATCTTCGCAGTTGAGTTGGTTAGACCAGGACTTCTCGAAGCCGAACCCTTAAGAAATTATTTTTTTTTTTTTCGATTCCCTCAGACCAGCCCCTAATAATAGATTATCAGAAAAACTCTCTTTTAATTAGAAAAGAAAGAAATTTATTTTACTTTTGGTTAACTGATAATGGGAAGAATGTGTTTGCTTTTCTGAGCAAAGCTTCCCAAAACGGGGCTCCAGTTTGGCTCACTCGACTCGATCGCCACTGGGCCAATGCTGCGACGCCCCAGGGCTTCGTGGCGCTTAGTTTGGGAAGCCCTAGGCTAGAGAATGCGTCTGCTGCCTTGACTAGTTTCGATCTTAGGCTCATGGTAGGACATGAACATTCCACCGACTATACAAGACAACTCTAACATACTTCACCAGGAGATGATAGAGACCTCCACGCCATCAACTGTGATGTGGGCCCCTGCAAATGGCTCCTAGCCTCGTGCAAGCGGATAATCTCAAATTTATCCGCTACGAGGCCCAGCTACCGAATTTTAGAATTCATTATTTTAGAGAATGATACATTATATTTAAAAAACTTCAAAATATACTATTAGTATTATACAAATAGCTAGATACAAGGGTTGGTAGTTATTTCTGGATACAGGTAGATTTTGTGTGCTTTCTGTGGGTATCTTTGGCACCCCCTGGTGCTTGGTACCCGGGGCGGACCGCCCCCCCCGCCCCCCCTTTACGCCGCCACTGGATAAGTGGAGAGCCAATCAGTGAGTGCGACTGAACGAAAAAATACTGGAAAAGTGCACTTCAAACTTGCGACGTTAGTGTTCCGTACACGTTCGTGTATGGAAGACAATAACTTCCATTACGTATACATAAGTAATATTTACATTCATAATCCACATTCATAACGCTTTCGCAATTTTCGAAGAAACCATTTCTCATATTCATGTATCACCTCTACCCTCATTTCTGATCTTGACACATAAAATGCAGTCAGAATTGTTGGTTCTACAACAATAAAAAGACCTCACAAACATTAGTCTCGGTGCGAGGATCGAACCCACGAACTTCAGTTGGTTGTTTGTTGGTTTCCAAGTTGGTTTATTATCCAACTGACCACAAATACTGTGTTATAGATTAATAATCTGCATGAAAGTATTGGTGCCACTGTGAGATTACCGAAGGCTTTACAATTTCCTACCATTTTCATAACAACACCATTGACTTCGCAAGTATACTAGTCCATTAAAAGAAAAGTAAATTGTTTCATAACCTCGCAATAAATAAACTTAATTAAATATTACAATACATACATTTTAAAAAGTAGGCCAAAAAACAATGATACATTTAGCTCTAAACAATGCTATTTACATAAGAGCATTTACAAAAGGAATTCATAATGACATAGGCGTCACGGTGTCTTCGTAGAAACTGATACATAACAAACATTACTCTATCAGTGCAGTTTTACGATGTAATTACCGTTATCAGTAACACGAGGTTGCAAGTAGCATGTGGGATGCGTGATTATCACTGGGCGATGCTGGGAAAACGGGAAATTAACCCACTTTCTTAGAAAATGTACATGTATGGTGCAATATCTTAGTAATTTTGGTAGGTCTCTCATACGTGAGAGGCCGCCTGGGTAGGTACCACCGCAATGTCTATTTCACCCGCCAAACGGTAGTGTAAATGCACTGTAATGTTACGGTGTGAAAGACATTGTAGCCAGAGTAACACTGGACATATTGAGACTTAACATCTTATGTCTCAGGATGGAGGGCGCAGTGGAATGCTAAGCATTACGCCAGTGTATGACCGGTCGTATCGCTTACCATCAGGTGAAAGGCACGACCGTTTCGCCAATCATAGCAATACAAGTATTTTTTGGAGATTATTTTAATATGTTTAAAGCCACATCCATCTTCATGCCACCTAAAAAAAATCAATTAATTTTAATATCTAAAAATTCCCATAGCCACTGTATCTAACTAAGAGTCAATAATTGCAATTACTATGTTATACAACACAGAAAGTATATCTACACCCGGAAAGCCACACGGGTTATAGAAATAATTGTTCCGCCACGAGAATTGACCCCCGACCTCCAGACTCAACTCGTGTTATTGCACATTACGTAGCATTACGTCACAATTCACAATATTTTTGTGATAACTGGGAGATAGGTGAGTGAATCACGGAACCTATGACTTACAAATGACGTATGTAATTATTGCATGATTATTGAAATCTTAATTATATATCTGTTAGTCAGTAGCAAATTATGTTCATCTATACGCCATCTAGTGGTCAGTAGCAATGGTCATCAATTATAAGAATAATGAATCCTGGCGAATCTAATCAGGATAATTATATATTTTAATCGAATTAGTGTATTGTCATCGGTCCTCAATAAATCTACAAAGTTTGAACGAAATCTGGCCGTTTAAAGTGGGTCAAAATCGCGCCCAAAGAAGTCGGTTACAAACAAACATACAAACATACAAGTGAAGCTAATATAAAGCGTGTAAAAACTAAAATACACGCTTTAATAAGATACACAACTAACAAAGTAAAAATAATTGATACTGAATTTAAGATAAGAAAATGGAGTAAAATACATATATTTTATTGTAACAAAGCGTGGGGTGTTTACAACAATTACTTATCCTCCTGCACCCCACGCTTTGTAACAATAAAATATATGTATTTTACTCCATTTTCTTATCTTAAATTCAGTATCAATTATTTTTACTTTTTTAGTTGTGTATCTTATTAAAGCGTGTATTTTAGTTTTTTTTTAACTATTATTTAATTGTTTTGACTAAAAACATCCATCTACGGCTGTATTTCCAATCAATAACGCCATCTGTTGGGCAGTAGTAACATTTGACACTTGAAGAATACAATGTTAACGCCATCTAGCGATGAATAGTGCAAACATTAATTATTGACGTTATCACGCCATCTGTTAGTCAGTAGCAAATTATGTTCATCTATACGCCATCTAGTGGTCAGTAGCAATGGTCATCAATTATAAGAATAATGAATCCTGGCGAATCTAATCAGGATAATTATATATTTTAATCGAATTAGTGTATTGTCATCGGTCCTCAATAAATCTACAAAGTTTGAACGAAATCTGGCCGTTTAAAGTGGGTCAAAATCGCGCCCAAAGAAGTCGGTTACAAACAAACATACAAACATACAAACATACAAACATACAAGTGAAGCTAATATAAAGCGTGTAAAAACATCTGCATGTTCAGAGTTTTCCATTAAACATACAAAGTAAAGTGTAAGCCATGCAGATATTAAGAAAATCTGCAGATATTATAGTTTTCTATGAAATTTAGAATCCTATTACTAATCCGTATTGGACAGTGCGTAAGACTAAAACCGAACTTTTATAAATTTTATCGAAGAATCATTTTTTATTGTAATGAATGGCTAGACGAGCCATTCGCCTGAACCAAAAGTCCATTAACACTGCTGTTTGGTGGGAGAAATAAATTAATATGATGGTTACGAAAACATTAACGTAAAAGTGTTAGATGGCCTGTTGGTCAATACACTTACTATAACGGTGAAGGAAAACATCGTGAGGAAACCTGCATATCTTAGCGATTTGTAACAATTTCTATGGTATGTAAAGTCTGCCAAACAGCACTAGGCCAGCGTGGTGGACTATATGGCTTAACCACTCTCAATCGTAATCTCTATTGGAGAGGAGGCCCCCTGATGTGGGACGTACACATATGGACTGATACAGTACAGTACAATATTTTCCGTAGTAGTAATTATAGTAATGAAACATAATTCACAAGTAAAAAATAATAGTTAGGAACAGGATGTCAATTAAAGCAATTACAACAGACAATGTAATACCTACATTTTAAAATAAATAAGTATTTATCTTAGAAACTCGAGTTGTGCTAGTTTGATTAACATTTACTTTGTCTCTATACGTATAAAAAATCCATTAAACTGCTTCAAAGTATAAAATAAATGTAATTGGAATCAATTAAGGAATTATTTGCATTTATTCATTGGTACATATTATGGTTGTTTAATAGGCTAGTGTCATACATTTTTATTATTGTTTATATCAGAAGGTTACGTTATGCATGAATATATTCAGAAAGAATTTTCAAAATCCGTTAAGTAATAAACCAGTAAGAAATATATAAGAGTTGGTGGTAGGAGTATTGAAATGAAATGAAATGAAATGTATTTGAAATGTATTTAATGTGATGTAATGAAATGAAATGTATTTGAAATGTTTTTACTGCTTAAAATCGAATCTTGGACACAACCCTATTGTAATACAAAGTCACATCAAGTACTATGCAGTCTGGGGGGTGACTTTACGATCCGAAACGAAGATTGTATATTCGAACGTCCCTTTGGACGTCCCGAGTAAGTTATAAGTATGGTTTTAAGTATTCCATAGTCCACTTCTAAAAATCAATACTATCTGTGATACTTATCATTTACTTGAAACTTAGTTTATTGCTGCGACATTACGAAAGAGGATTCGAAAATTTTGTAGAGTACCTAGTCACATTCGTGATTCGTACAGTTTTACGTACGACCGAACATTTCAACTTCGTTTCGGATTATACAGTAATAATATATTTTTACCAAATCAGGCTTTACTATAATTTATCAGCCTAAATATCTATACTGCCAATTACGAGACAACTTTAAACTCTTCTATTGAAATGGTGATTAACTATTGTATCATTGGGATATTATACTAGAGCGGACATCAAGAACAAGTCTCTGCATTGTGGATTCCCGCACGTATACGGGAACCCAGTGAAACGAGAGCGAAGATGATGTTACTGCGTAGGCAAGACTGAGACAGAAACAGGAGTGGTACGGTACCGTTCATTTTGTTTGAAGTGTCAACTCTAGTATATCTCAATCTATTGTATAGATATGATTATTATCAATGATATGAGCATGTGAACGGCAGAACCTTGATAACATTGATCTAGGTAATTATAAAGCACCTAGAACAATTGTCACTTCCTATTTCTGGCATCGTTAATTTACTTCGTTTAACAAACTTGTTAGTTCAGCTATAAATGTGTATGAAAGTCATGAGATGCCTGGATTAATTGCTGGTTGAATCGACCGCTGTTTATCAACCGACTTAAAAAAAGGAGGAGGTTTTCTATTTATCGGAATCTCTCTTTTAATTAGGTATTTTCCAAATAAAATTTAGGACATTTTTATGTCCATCAAAATATTTGTAACCTTTGTCTACCTTTCCCTTCCTTCTTTCTCCTTATTTCTCCCATTTTGAGATAGTGACATATTTAGTAATCATATATGTTAAGGTCTATCATTTCTTTGAATAACGGATCCATGCCTTACTAAAGCAACTACGTTTTAAATTCCGTCAAAAAAATCTACCATTTTTCAAGCAATCGTTCCGTGTAATTTTGCCCCATGTACATATTTATTCAGCAGGCACCGTACATCTCATAATGATAGTGACGTTTATTAATCTAGCCATTTTTGTTCACAGGCGGGGAAGGCACCAGAAAATGCGTGCCTGAGACAAGACGGACGCGCTAGGCCCGGCTCCCCGCAGAATGCTATACACCCTGCCAGCGCGATGGCTCGCAAGCATTCGACATGGCGGCATCGCCAACCAGTTCTTCATGGCGCTTATGGGTAAGTAGATAAACCTTACACCCAACGGTCTTCTTACAACGATGAAGTCTCAGGTTCTAACCTCGGATCGAGCAAATATATTGGATATTTCTATTCATTATCAACCCGGAGTCAGAATTTCTGTCCGATATGGCGATATCATGAGACCGAAAATACAAGGCTAAACGTGGGTGTCTTGGTCCTCTGCCTACCCCTTCTTGGCAAACGTTCATATATGTATGTCACATACACAGTCCTAATCTCACAAATGTATGTCACATGCACAGTCCTAAGATCAAATCTTGCTTGGATCATTACTACAAGAAACTTTACGGTTTCATAACTTACACGACTGAAAAGATTACGTCTAGATCACATAAATATCTGTTATGATATTATAACAGATATCTCTTAAACCGTACCGCAATTTATGTTTCTCTCACTTTTACACAGGCTTACTTTATTTATTATTTTGTTCGACCATTCGTATCGGAGTATAGAGTAAGCCCCCTGGTACTCGCGCACATATTTTTCTGCGATATTTTCTACATTACCTCAAAACATTCATATAACATATTGGTAGGGATTCAAGCTCATATTTTATGGTGTATCCGTCTCATTTACAATAGTTACATTTACAATTAAGTATAACAATTTCCTGTTACCTTGAATCCTACTAAACCGAAGTGTGAAACTCCGAATGAGCGGCTGTCGGCACTCGATTATAAAATAAATAAATTATTCGAAATAATAAAGTGGGAAATATGCAAGAAACGGACGCTGACAAATAAAATACCGAAATATTCTGTATGTTTATTAGTAGATATAGTTAGCTATAAATAAATATTCACACATATTGAAATTATTTAACGAAAATTAGACTTATTTATAAACATTTTTGTGCATGCAAAACAACTTCCTACAACGACAAGATGTTCCATTTGAATTTAAAAAAAACACGAAATATATTATGTATAATCAAGAACTTTCGCATTTTACTTTAAATACATAAATCTTTAATCAATAAATAGACGATACATTAACCATGAAGCGATTTCATTCACAAATCACTTACGGCCGATGCCAATAATCAATCGAAAAAAATTAGATTGAAGTCAATCTGTTTTGTTGTCAATTGTTTTCTACTTTTCGATTGGTCTCCTGTCATGTTGCCATAGTTTATTCACTACTGAGGTTGATTATTGGCAATATAGTATCAGAAAAACGATTGAGCTGTCAATCTAAAACGGCAAATTTTGGATTGGGTTTGTTTATTGGCAGCGGCTGTTAGTCGCATTCTGATAATTAACAACTTGAATGAAGCATTGACTTTCTAAGTTATGAGTTCAATTTATTTCAATCAATATCCGATGTGTCTCTTTAAGCTTACTTGTAAGGCAAACAATCAATAATATTCAGCCGTATAGCCTATAAGGGCAAGTTTTATGATACAATTTCATTGTCAGATCATGAGATATAACGTCGCTATTATTTTATTTGTATGATCCACATATATTTATAGGTTATGACGTTAGTAGTTTTATTGTTCTGACTATGTTTATCAAAATTTATAAACTGATCCAGCTTAGTTTCACTTTTGTACAAAAAATTATATAACATATTTACGTAGAATTAGTTCACTTTTGCAAATGAAATGTGATTGTATTTTATTTATTTTTTTGATTCTATTCAATTAATCTGATCTTCATCAACTCTGGTTTCTTTTCAAAACGTATATGTATTTTATTATCCTATGGGTTACTCTATGATCCTTATTGAAGTTCGAATGTTCGGACGTTCGACGTCTGAAGTAACTTCTAAGTTTGACTTATAAAAATCAGTACTATTGTCTATGATACTTATCTTTTACTCCGAAGTTAATCTACGGTTACGAAGTACGATAGAGGATTCACAGTCTTACGAAATCTGAACAGGCCAATTTCGTTTATGATCATATAGTTACCCTTCTGATTACTGGACAAGTGAATTTTTCAGCCATTTTTCTCCATGTTTTAAAACTTCGTACTATTCCGTCTTCTTTCCATTTCTATGTTTTGATTAATGCAATCAAGTGGTTGAATATTCCGTGACTTTACTAGTGCAAACTAAAAAAACACAGCTCTACACGGTAGTCCTAAGCAATTAAACATGACAAGTTAATAGTGGATAATAACCGCAGACTACACAGGAGTTGCCTGTCGGTGGCTGTAATCGATACTGAGAAATAAGGATAACCAATGTCACGGTCGGTGGACGTCTACACGTGATCATAAAGGTCTGAGAACTAACATTGACATTTTTGTTGCTATTCTTTTATTAATTTATGGGCAAGTTCTTCTAATACTTAGGGCAAGAATGACAATAAGTTTCTCGTTCAAAGGGGCGGAGTAATTTTATCTTTAACTCTTGTGTAACTCTGAATATGAATTAAATATCAAACTATCGACGCCCTCCAAATAGGTGGAGCGACTTGCGACGATATTTGTAAGTGGCTGGTAGTGGTTGCAGACAATGGACAGAAGATCGAGCCCAGTGGCGTGCCGTAGGAGATGGCAGATGCCTATGTCTAGCAGTGGACTTGGAAGGGCTGTTGATGATAATGATGAACAAAATCTAACCATTCGGTATTATGTGTGAATCACGCTAGAAACGGTGAACTCACAAAAACTAAAAACAATTATTAAACTTGTCTGTAAATTATGTAGGTACACAAATATAGGCCCTCTATACTTATATATCTTAGTACCCTAATTTTGGGAGACACTAGTTTTCCAATAAGGGACCAATTAGCTCTTAAAGATCTTAACAGAACTCCCAATACAAATATTCAACATCGAATAAACATTTACGCCCGCTTTATATTTACAATAATTGTCTTGGAATAAATAATAATTGACAATTTAATAGGCCATAATGAATGGCAGCTGTATCTGAAACTCGTTTGGGTATAGCCGGTAGTGTCCCAAGGACTTATTTGTATTGTGTATTATGCAACGAGCATAACCGTTTTCTAGCGTATAGAATATAGATTAATGTAGACATGTTTAATAGAGCACGAAGTCGCAGATTGATTTTTGAAGAATTTTAATTAGATCATTCTGTTATTGATAGTCTATCACCATGCACTATAACGGTGAAGGAAAACATCGTGAGGAGACCGGCAAAACTATTGCGATTTTTAAGAATTTATATGAAGAGTCCGCCAATCCGCACGAGGCCAGTGTGGTGGACACTGAATTATATAGCCTAATCCATCTTAATAATATTCTCGATTGTAGAGGAGGTCCGTGCCCTGCAGTGGGACGTATATGTGCTCATACAGTATTGTGTTATTAACTTTTAGTTTGGAGTCCATTACAATATTCGAGTACTGTACTGTATCACCCCATGTACGTCCCACTGCAGAGCACGGGCCTCTTCTCCCATCGGGAGTACGATTGAGAGTGATTCGAGTACTGTTAAATTATCTAAGTTAATTCATGGTGATTTATATGGATTTATTGGGTACAAGATGTATCATATTTTGATTGCGTAAATAAAAAAACCTGAAACTAATATGAAACTAACTAATAATGCATCATCTCTTGCTCCTACACCTCAACAATTACACGTATAAAACCACTAAATAAGGATATTCACCTATATTATATTTTCACCTTACGGTCATTTCATAATGACATCATCACAGGAGGTACTTTCATGACGTCACTATTTCATATTGATCAGGATTCCATTGTTTCGTTTCAGCCTACTAAGGTGAGATAAGCAATTCATGTATTCCACAAGAGTGACGTCAATTGTCAGTTCTTGAAATCACAAGATAGTGGTTAGGTTGGCTTTTACGTTCTAGTTGCACAACATCATCCAACATTCATTTGCATGTTGTGGCATGATTCTACTAATCATTATTAAGACTGATCACCTGTCTAACGTTTATTCTTATTAAAAATATCCAGTCCCGTCTTTATTCTGTCTACAGAGCCAAAAATTTCCGAATTTTCTTGTCTGATTTGGAAGTGCAACTAAAAACATCAAGATTCGAAGCCATACCCAAGAACCAAAACAGAAACAGAAATTCCACGCTGCTTATCTTCTAATTTACCCATTCACCATGCTCATCAACCAAGCGTCGAGACAACTGTTGAACATAGCTTTCTCCCCTGGTTTTCCTCATCGTATTCGCGAGCATACAACAACTTCCTGCAAGTTTTTTCATCAAATTGTGTATTCACCTTGTAGATTGGCATCTGAGGCTGCGCTTACTAAAAATCAGGTTTTGGTTCATTGTGTTAAAACGATGACTCATATTAAATACCTCACAAGCCATAGAGTAAAAAACAAAAGTGAAAGACCATGACGCACGCATCCCGTCGACTCGGTTAGTTTACTGAGAAATAGTTCGGAGCAGGTATGTGAATCATACCAAATTATACAACATTGCAGACATAGGCCTTTTAAGCCACTTCCAAATAAGTTTTGAATTTCCAACCTTCCTTAGTAACAAACAAATAAAAGCAGATTCTTTTAAATCTATTGATCAACTAAATATTATTAAAATAGAATTAAAAAGAAAGGAAAACGTGCGGGAGTAGGAAAGAGGTAACGAGCCTTCGGATTTATCATTCGTTGACAACACGACGGCAAGATTAATCTGGTCAGGTATTTTCTATTGCGTATCTTGCTTCTTGCTTTAGTCGGGTATACGCCAATGATATTCCGTTACCGAAAAGGAAACTTACAGTCGAGTCTAATATTGTCGTGCGTAAGTCAGCGTCACCGGTTATATAAAGTACGTGCTTTGAATTGATTCGATATGACTTTCATAATCGTTCGTTATCGTTATGCTGGCTAAGGTTGCAGGAAGTCGCTAGATATAGGCCGCTTCCAACAAGTCGAAGTGGAGATCCTTGAGGGAGGTCTATATACAGCAGTAGACTTCTTGTGGATGAGATGCTGCTGGTGATTATGATGATGATATGACGTATTTATTCAGTTAGCGAATACATATCCAACTCAATACTTTTTGTATGAAAGTTGACGTCAGGCTTATCAACTTTCTGCAACATGCATCACATAAATATCCACTGTAAAACCTGATAGATCTGAGACATGAGAAAAGGTAAAAAATGAAAATAGAGAGAAACAGGTTAGAGTCATGTAAAAGCGGCTCTAAAAAATAAAACAGTCACAGATCTTGTGATAGATAATAATCTTCTGCTAGGTTGTTAAAGTTAGCTCTACGCAAAAAAATCTTCTTTAGGCGTAATAACAACATTGTATGGATATAACATGGACTTTGTATGACAAATATTTGTCTTAAATTTGAATGATGTTCGTATGAAAAATATTCGATCTTGATTCAATCTTTAGCACAGAAAACCAACAAAAATTTGCCGTTATATCACAAAATCTTAGGAAATAGCAATAGAAATGCTATCACCATAGAAATTCCTACTCTCACAGCCGGAACTTCTGATATATTCAAGTGAATTACATATTCAAAGGTTGTCTGGAAGAGATCGCCGTTAGCGAAAAATTATTTTATTAATTTTTGTGTACAATAAAGAATTATAAATAAATAAATAAATTCTAAACACGCGAGACTGCATAAACATTTACATATACCGTAAATGCAAACTTGGCTACCAAAACTACACCTCAGCGGTCTTTATACCAAATTGACAATATTAAAATGGTGTCTTCTTGAATGATAATGTAAATCGTATGTACGTGTGGAATTTCGCCCAAATTTCGAAGCCTTATTTGTTTAGCGTTATATCACTTTTCAAATGGAGTTTTTTCTTAATGGATCGACCTTTAAAACATGGGCTCTGTAATGTAGTACTGTCATACCCACAGATGTGGATTACTGACGTTCATATGTGGTTTTCTTGAGGAATAAAATCAATTAGAAAAATAAATATTTCACGCTAATCTTATACGAATAAGAAGTAAGAAGGTAAACCGAGTTAGAAAATGGGCGTCAACAAATTTAGATTGCGTTATTCAGTTAATGCAATTTTTAATGAGCTTCGGATTTTTTTTGGATGATGCATTCAAACCTTTGACATTGTATTAGGCTGCATTATAGCTAGCAGAGACCCTTGCATTAAAAAAACATTTCCAGAAATCAAATCATTTCCTGGAACCAGAACCAAAACATAACACATCATTTTGCAACATATAAAAAAAAGATTGCTGATGATCTCACATAAACGTACTTACACTTAGCACACGGCTGCTTC
The DNA here is from genome assembly GCA_023078785.2 of Hyles euphorbiae. NCBI lineage: Eukaryota > Metazoa > Arthropoda > Insecta > Lepidoptera > Sphingidae > Hyles > Hyles euphorbiae. The sequence continues at coordinate 4,576,318 of CM041048.1, forward strand.
ACAACATCAGTTAATTAGACTAACGCCCGAATACTCGAACGCCATTCAAATAATAAGTTGCTCTTAACAGCGCACGGCCTACTTAGCCATTAAATATAACCGGGATTTACGTAAGTGCAACATAATATTTAAGTTGCGTTCCAGTATTCGGGCGAATCCATCTAATAGTCTACAGCTGTAATAATTGGTCACACGATAGACTTGTTACAAGCACTTCCGAGAGCGCGGTTTGTTTAGTCGTGAACTTGGCCGCTGTTATCAACAATGTGATTGCTTACTAAACACACATTGTTACAAACGCTGTTGCGTCACTGTTCACGCGCTTTGTGATTGTACACTTACGTTTATAATTTACAGATGTTTTAAAAATGTAGTCTAAATACATTGGAGAAATTTAAAATGAATGTCATAGTTATATTCATAGATAATTAAATGAAAAATAATTTTATACTAGATAATATTATAAAGAGAAAAGATTTGATTGATGGCCTGAAATAGGCTCTTAAACTACTGGACAGATTTGAAAAAATCTTTCGTAATTAGAATCCTGCATTATCTTTTAAAAAATAAAAAATGATATCTGTAACTCGCTATTCGTAAATAAAAGTTCATACAGTACATGGAACTATCAATATCTAGAATCTTATCGCTTGGAATTTAATGTGGTCTTAGCTTGACAGCCCTTGAGTTGTCAATTCTTATTAAAGAAGTTTCAGGATGACGAGCGCAATGGAATGTCAAGCAATGCTTTGTAATTTATTGTGTTGCTTTATTTTGCTACTTTCCATGAGCTTCCGTATTGCTTACCATCGGACGAAAGGCATGCTCGTCTCGCCATAATACAATACATGAAGATACAGTTCATAATATAAGTAGAAAGTAGTCCCACATTTCAACACCTCGACCCGACCCCTATACCAATAACGATACGAACCGACTAATACCAGAGCTTCGTGAGCAAAGTCTAGTGAGTCGGCCAATGAATACCAGCCAGTAGCCAGTTAATCAGTGATCCAGACTCGGCCGGATACAGTCGCACTAACAAGTAACAAAGTCGGGAATTTCAGTTGGGAAAACCAACTTTTTATTTATCATTGTTGATTCATATTCGATTTGATTGAATGGAATTTTGAAAAGTGCTATTGCAATGAGTCAATGCTTGCTTTGGTTCTTTTATGGATATATTTTATACTGGAAGAGCATTGCAAATCAATTTAAATATCGTCATTTTTGGGTGGTAAATCCATAGTTTTTGCTCAAATAATAATTTAAACTCTTTTATACCCTAGATTATTTATAAATAAAAGGGTATACACTATTATTTTAGGAAAAAATGTATGTATATTTATTCATTATTTATCTTTTATCGTATGTTGATTGTCTCGGCGCAGGTATCGAACCCGCCCTCTTATTTCACAGCCGGTGTCTAACCAACTCCGCCATGAAGGCTGTCTGATTAACACGTCTATTGGTCTATCAAAGCCGGATATACTTAGGCGGAACTCGAATCACGATTCACGACACGTTTGCGTGGCTCATTACGACTGGTTGTCTAATGGCGAACTGCTGTTTATATCCGGACGCATGCATTGACAGATACCTATATAGACAGGTCGGAAAGCGTAATAAGTTCCGACGTAAGTGGTGCGCGCGCTCCAATACATCTCTAGTGGAGTTACTGACATGAGACGTCACTCGCAACTATTTTAAAAATGCTTGCTAGTAGGTATAACAAAAATGAAGATAATAATATTTAATATCACCGCTTAGACGAAATCTATTAAATTCATTTCAATATTTATTTTACCGCGATTTTCAAGGTCATCTTTTTGAAACTCCAAATTTACTGAAAGACCTATCCTTAGTTTTCTATTACGAATGGGAATTTATTATCATCCGATGTGACTATAGGCTCGCACCCTATCACATCGTAGGACGGAATACACGAGGCGTAACGTGGTTTTCCTATAAGTACTGCCTACCCCGTGTGGGTAACAGGTGTGATGTTTATGTATGTAATAAATCCAACGGCCACGTGACAAAAATATTGCTTGACAACACGCCATATACACTTGGTCCCACGTTTATTAAATGCTAATTTGACATCGTGATAAATAAAGTGATCTATGAATCATTCTACCTGGAATTATGTAAATGGAATAACTTGTATTGATTGCATATATTGTTTAGACAGCCTCCGTGGCGCAGTTGGTTAGATGCCAGCTGTGAAACGAGCGGCCGCAGGTTCGATTCCCGCACCGAGACGAATGTTTGTGAAGCCCACAAATATGAGATTTCACTACACAAGACTAAATTGATCTCAGGACTATGTTATCTATTATTGATAGCTTGCTTTACTATTATAATGACAGCTTTGACAAGTTTTATGGACAGTTTTGATTAGATTTACACCGTACACGTATTGTAAAGACGGGATATAAAAATATACAATTACATAAGTAATGGTTTCATTAGTACCACATAACTATATTATATATAACATAAGTTTTAAACTATATTCGTTATAGTTTCAAGTAAAAGCTGTACTTGATATCAGTCTATATTTTAGCAACAATAAAAAAAAAACTAAATGTGTGTACTTCTGATTACAAATTCGGCTTTTGCGTTTATTTCTAAGGATATCGATTCATTACAACAATTTCTACATTGTAAACTTTCCGTCTCATTTATATACAGCATCCTTAATTTGTTCACGGTTATAAAATTAGCTATATTATTTATAGTATCGGTTTGCGGGTATTTTTATCCCCAAGAACGTGTTGCCATAGCGATAACAGCGTGGCGTTGGACATATTTTGCACTGACCATGAAAAAACGTTGCTCGAATCACTTTGTTGCCAAAAATAATCTCACCAACAAATATTGGCATTTAACTTAAACCAATTCGCAATATTTGCCAGTGCCAGTGTAAAAAATATAAAATAAAACTTGTTAGAATGGTATTATAAAGACGAAAAATATTTGAAAATTTAAATAAGTAGTATATTTTATTACCATTATATCACCCTGTTTCTATGTATAGGATGTTGATAAAACTAATCACAGTAGACCTTCACCTTTTTTAGATAAAAACCCGGGCTAATACGTCTATTTATGACATAATAATTTATCTACAAACTAGATACTTAAAACAATAAAGTACACACGTTTGTTATCGAAAAATACTCTTATTAACGTACATAATATCCATAAACAAATAAAGATTTACAACGTCAACCATTTTACTATTAATTATGGACCCCACATTTCACTTCACAATGGCGTTTATTGTAAATGATTTATATTCCTCGTACAAGAAAACCGTTATTGCACATGTAATTGCAGAACTCATTATTATATGATTCATTATTTTGCATACATCATCTCAAGAAGATTATTATAATGACGATCATTACAAGCATAAATCTACAAGTTCATTCCATTTATTATGTTCATCAATAAGAACCGTCGTTCTACTCTCGATTTTTTAGGAAGCTTGACGATGTTTCCATACATCCATCACATACATACGTATAAAGGGGTTCAGTGCGAAGTAATTTTTCCACTAAAAGTCTTTACATTTTAATATTGTTTTTGAGTGTCTCTCCGTGGTACTTGCCGCACTTTTTATGTTCTTTCCCACTCCAAAAACTCGCTCAGCTGCAATAACTACCCCTCTCATTATTTAAAACCTCTGTAGTCTTCATGGATACCGTCAAATCTTTACTTAAATATAAAATTATAGAAGTTATTTTTCTTTATCAAAACAATTATAAAGTCATCAGTCTCAGGTCGAAATGTTGGTCATAAATTGTAGAATTAAATTCAAAATTGTGTAAAACTCAGACCCAGGGAATTCCTTATTTTCTGCTTTAATAAGAATCACATTTAAGTGCGGATTTCGGACCTCGTTTATTATGTCTATTTTCTGGCTCTTCATACATCACAATTCACAGACCAGTCTCAATATCATAGAACCCTTTATAACCACCTTCTTCTTTATAGTTACCATCCCGGTCCTGAACTTCGGGATGCTGATGGGCTGGCAGTCCCCGATGACTCCGATCCTGCAGGACGTCAACGGACCAGCTCCGGAGATGATCACCGACGACCACATTTCCTGGATGGCCTCCATCACTTTTTTCCCACCCATATTCTGCGGGATCTTCGTCGGTGACCTTGCTGATCGGTGGGGCAGGAAGATCACCACGCTGTTGACTTCTCTGATGCTTGTTGTAAGTAGTTTTTATACACTTTCGGATGATTAGTTTGAAATTGTTTGAAAAGTCCGAAAAGATAAATCGACCTGAAGAATATCCGAGGTTGTCGCTAAATGCAATTCACTTCAAATAGATTGTTGTGAGAAACTTTGGAGAGGCTTACATTTTGAGTTAAAGACGAGCACTGCAATGTACTCTGTGAATTTTGAGTCTCATTTACCTTGGTTTCTTATTATTAAATGAACACTGAAAGCACCGTTCACAATTCAAAAACAATGTTCTACTAAAGCAACTGCTGTAGCCCCAAATAAATTACAAGAAAGGACTGGACGATGCGTTGTTTCAGATCAGCTGGGTGATCACCCTGATCTCGCTGCGACCCTGGGCCCTCATCGCGTCTCGAGCCGTCGCAGGCCTGGCCTGTGCCGGCTGCTATGTCGTCACACCGCTGTATTTGAAGGAGGTAATTACTTTTGGAATAAAAACATTGACAGCAATATGTGATGTTTGTGCCATATTTATTATGCCTATTATTTACGGATTTTATCGCGGTTTGGTTTAATTTTTACATTTTTTAACTTCCCGGTGTTTTGATTATTTTACAGCTTTCGTGGTCACGGGGCGAACATACATTAACTTTTCTGAAAGCTAGGCTCAGTTTGATCGTCAATACCAATAAACCACCCCAGTTAAAAAATAAATTTTAAATTTTTCATCAGTGCTATGATATATCCAAGTCGTATTCTTTACTTCAATTATCTTTAAATGTTCATCAAAAATAAATTTAGTGGCTTCGAAGGTCCCAATTTTACCTCATTCATCACTATTACTTACATTACCTATCTGCCTTACCACATAAACCAACACAGCAACCATTTCAGGTCTCACCTTGCCCGGACAAACCCCCTGTCCACAGATAGCATCAGACAACGTGCGCGGCGCCCTGGGCTCCCTGTTCATCCTGTCGCAGAACCTGGGCTACCTGCTCGTGTACGTGGCAGGGGACCTCCTGCCCTTCGACGCGGTCATGTGGATATGCACTGCAGTGCCAGTACTGCACCTACTGGCCTTCCTGGCCATGCCCGAGACCCCTGTGTTCCTGGTCAAGCAGGGGAAGATACAGGTGAGGGGATATTTCATGAAGTATTGAATTCTAGATCATTTTAAATAGTATTGTCTTTATTCTCGTCTTTCTTTTGTAATGTATGATCATAAGGGCTAATAAGATATTTTCTGTCATATCAAAATAATCTTTAATTTTAGTTTGAAAGTCTCATGTCATGGGTTATTGACATTACTAAAATCGATTGTGATGCTTTAGGAAAAATGAGCGTTTATTTATTTAGAACTTCTGAAGTGTTGATTTTGCTCTCAACTCGTTCGGATTTGTCAGTTCTTATGTTAAGAGGGGAACTGTGTTCTGTAAAAGGCCTCTCGTATCTATAGATTATGATATCATTCATCTCGATTTAAATAACTTCGCTTAGAATATTAGAACAAAATATATTAACAATTCTAATGTTATACATTTTAAGGTTATTGTTTATGTTACTTTTACTTTAGGACCTGCAACGTAGTCATCAATTTCTGGTTATTGGTTTACAGCAAGCTCGATCCGCCTTAGCCTGGCTACGTAACACCACTACAGATGACAAGGACCTAGAGGAAGAAATTCAAATCATGGAGAGGGAAGAGGAATACGCCAGGACCATGAAGAAAGCCACGTGGAAGAGTATAGGTAAGAACTTTGATATATCACTTTGATTTTAGAACTAATTGATATTGAGGCTGTGGAACAAGAATTCGGAGATTCGATATCTAAGTGTTTACTTAGATAATTTAAATCTAATTTATAAATTGTGTCATCTATGAGTAGGGGAGAAGTGGTATGAAAGAGCCAGTTTACTAAACGGAGCAAAAAAATATACTTTTAATGAAAGAAATGATGATTTTTTTTTTGTCAAACTCTTATTTATTTATTAACCTAGGTTATTTCATACGAAAAAACCTTAAACACATTACAAAAAATAGTGAAATATTCATTTCTAAAAAATGTGTCTTTTGGCTCTTTCATAACTTTTCGGTATTGAAAGAGCCACCAAATTTATGTTTCACCAAGTTATGAATGAGCCAGTCTGTGAAAATTATGTAAAATAATAATTATTGCCCTATAAAAAACAAAAAGACAATTCTACCAAATCCTTTTTATAAACTAATGACTTTCTTTAACAAATATTTAATTCTATCAGTCATTTTAAGTCATTTTAACAAGCGCTTCAATCTTAACATAATAGTCAATCAAACCTATTATATTACTCGTATATATAATCTTAATATATTAGAGAAGGATTCTTTTTTATTAATAGCAATCTCAAAAATTAACAATAATCAATCTTCTATCAAAAACAACTACGTTAAATCATTAAGAAATTAAAAAAAAATTGCTCACTTAAGATTCCGATTTTTTAGGAATTTTAGAATATAATGTTATTTTCTTGAAATTAGAAACATATCTTGCAAAATAAAATTAAATTTCTCCTTAATGCCACAGGATTCATGGGCCCAACCAGAACAAATTTTGCACTTAAGCCAATCTGGATCACTGTCTTCATATTTTTTGTTGCAAACTACGCAATCATCACTATTTTTATTTGTTTTCGAGTTTGACCTTTCTCCAAAACTTCATTGACTGCTTCTTCAATTACCGATTTCGATGTCAGCCTCCGTGGCGCTGTTGGTTAGACGCCGTCTGTGAAACGAGAGGCCGCGGGTTGGACCCCCGCACCGAGAGAAATGTTTGTGTGGCCCACGAATATTTCTTTCGGGTCTGGGTGTTTGTGAGACCGAAAAGTTTCTCGTAGTTTCTGATACCCACGACACAAGACTCGATCTTAGTGTGGGGTCAGGACTGTGTATGTGACTGTTGGGTGTTATTTTATTATTATTAATTTATTTTTCGGGTCTTATTCGTTTTTTAAAACCAGGCTTCTCCATAATGCAATATCTGAAGCAAATAATTTAATGGTATATGAAAAAAAATCATATTTATTATTAGTATATTTTATTTACAAAATTCAAATGCAGGGTTTATGACCGAGCCGGTTATGAAAGAGCCAGCTCTTTTATGGCCCATTCACCCGGCTCTTTCAAAACTAATTCTTAAAAAAAATATAACCTTAAAAATAACAACAATATTAAATCTTTTGGTGCTCAGTTTTTATGCAGCTGCAAAGCCAAACATATGAACAAACTCAGTCTACAATTCATGTATCTATATTTGTTTACAGTAAAATACTAAAAAAACAACGAACGTTTTATTAATCATTTCGTGTTCGAACACATAAATAGTGTTAGGGGCCTTATAACCCCTTACAATTACGAAATATATTTAATTTTATATTACAATACATAACATAATTTAGCCTCGGAATTACATCCCATTATATTACCTGAAACATAATTTATACTCACTACAAAATCATTGTAGGTAATAAAAATAATTAAAAATTTTACTACCAAAGTACTAAGATGTGGTAATCGCATTCCGCGCGTGGCTATTTTTACTACGCGCGGCATAATCGACTGCAGCCAGGCCGGAGCGTCGAGCGATACATCCTCCCTCTAGAAGGCCTTGCGGCGGTCTGATTTGATCCACGTCGGACAGCGTGTTTTATAGTGGTTTTTAAAATATTTGTAAAAAACATGAAAACTAATTTTGTTGAAATATAAAAATGGTAATTTATTGATAAGATGTTCTTCTATTACAATATGCAATTGCTATAAAAAATTATGTACGATAAGTTGGTGAAAAAAAATATGTTCTTGACGAGAATTTCTGAATAATTTCGCATTGTTTAAATTTTTATTTTTCAGTAACTAAACACAAAAAGATTATTTTTCTCAGCAAAATCCCTCCATAAGGGTCTTATTAGTCTGATAATATTTTTATTTTCATCTTATATTTAGTGGTTTCGGATATCTTAAGCTTCTAAATTGCCATTTAAAGCCTAAATAACGAAACTTGTGTTCAGTAATCCGTATGGTACTCACAAATTATCCATTAATCTATAATGTTTTCCACCAAAATCCCCAGATGACAACCTTTTCTAAAATTAGTAATTATTATTTTTCCTTTAAATTGTTTATTGGTGGCTATTAACTCATTTGAAAAGTCCTGTTTTTAAGCCAAAAAGCGCGTGCAGGGTATAAACGCTCTTAACTCATTACACCGACGTCTGTTGATGTCGGCGAACTGTCAAATGTTTGTAGGTGACGAGAAATCAGTTTTACCACTTAAAAATAAAATCCCCAACCAAATCGGTTCCTAAACTAGCGAAATAATAGAAGTGGCTCTTTCAAAACCTGGCTCCTTCATGCCACTTCTCCCCTACATGTTTCGTATCTGGATGTTTTTGAGACTGAAAAGTCTGTTGTAGTTTTTGATACACAACAAGACTTGAATGTTATTGTTAGGACTATAAATTACTGTGAATTTATGAAAAATGTGTATTTATTTATTTTTTCATAAACGACTTCTGGTTTTAAAGGTTAGCACGTTTAGTACAGATCCTACATTTGATGAAATACAACTCTGAAATGCGTGTTTGCCTGTTGGTAAGGGACTTCTTATGTCACACATGGCGAGCGTAGTGAAATGCCAAGCATTGCTTTGTAATTCAAGGTGTTGTTTGGTTTTGCTACTGTCGATGAGCGGTCGTATCGCTTACCATCAGGCGAACGGCATGCTGGTCTCGCCATTCATGTCAATTAAATAACATACATTCCGAAAGCGCACAACCGGAGTCTGTGTACGAGTACATACGCCATACAGTTAGCTTTATTCCGCGAAGGCGCCTCTCACTATATTCCGGTTTATGCCACCATAAATAATGACACGACAAACTGTATAATACATGCCCTTGAATAAACTTTATTGATTTATGTTAAGATAATAATCAAAATCAGAATATACATGGCGTTATTAGGGTTGGAGAAAATGCATGCATTAAAAGTGGACAGGGAAATTTCACGACAAATAATATTCAAAGACCTTTTAAAATTGAAAGCATAATACTTATATGAGATAGATAATGAGAAAAAACACAATATATTAGGATTGATTTGATTGGTTGCAGAAAGTGACAGGATAAAGGTCACGTACATACTTCTAACATATTGCTACGGATATATTGTTTAGCAGTAGATTTATTGTAAGTGAAAATTATGATGAATTTAAAACATAAACATCTCTTGCTACTGGATACCTTATTTGAATTTCGCTGTATTTGAACATCAGGTTGATTCTAGCCAATAGTCACTCTCTTATGTCAGATTACAAAATATATGTATATCTATGGTTGTTAAAATATTATTCACAGAAGTGCCTTTATCATTTGTAATGTTATTTTAACTTTTGTCGAACTATTGTTTAACCAAATTATTTGTATCGGTTAGCAATCGCCTTGCCTCAAAAGCTCCTCCTCGCATCGTTTTCCTCATTGCTGAGGGTCGTGATCCCCTGAACATGGAATAATCTTTGACCGGATTATGCCACCTTTTTCTATCCTTGGCATAGTGGAGCGCAGAGTAAAATTTGACGTCAAGGGTCGAGCTGACTTGGTCCGACCATCTGATGGGACATCTGCCTTTCGGACGTTTACCGCCTCAAAAGCTACGTCTCAATATCTACCCAATCCTTTGCAAGTACAAATCGGTAAACTCACACGTCACTTCAAACAATTTACTAGTAGTTCCCATAGATCCTTACTAATAATCTCTATTTTTAACCCAACCTGTTTTTACTTGGGGCGCTGACTATCTTTATGTCTGTTTATCGTTTGGTGTTTAGTAGGCCTAGTTCTGAAGAATTAATTTTAATTGGACACTCGTAAATACTGTTAAAGCCAAACCATAGTGTATGTATTATACAACAATGGTTATCAGATTGTGTTTTATCATTTATGAACCGTGGGGCCATCGATTTGTTTAACTGGTCGGGTTATTTCACATGTTGTTGATAATTTGTTAGAAAAATCTTATAATAATTGCCAGATTTGTACCGGTCATTATACATTTTAGATACTCGGTGATTTTCAATATCAGGCAAAGGCGTCCTTTTCTTCTAGACTTTGTGGTCTTGTTTACTTTGTGACTATTTCGCTTGTCAATTTCATATCTTCAAATGACTGCTACAATAACTACCAGCAGCATTTGATATTTCTGACGAATTGATGTAAACTCCAAAAGAATTTACCAACAATATAAATAAAATGCCTCACGTGTTCTGAACTTGGCCAATTATAAATATGTGAATCCGTTGTACTAATTTGTAATCAATCAATTAATGAAATGCAATGAGTCTAGCCGACGCTTTACAATTTGCATTTAAAGCGGTCTTTTAGAACTACACTGATAATCGTGCGTAAAATTCGTTCTTTGTGACAATTAAAACTAAACGATTATGAAAAAACAAGCCTATGACAAAAATACTTGTCAAGTAATGTACCTGTTAATAAAGTTTTTTTTATTGATGTGTTTCACGTAATGACGATAATTAATCCCTACAGGTACCTGCTTCAAATGCATGAGTAATTTGTTAGCCAGTAAAATTAACAATATAGCCATGGTTAGGTGCCAATTACCAACATCATAAGAATTTATAAGATTGTAATATACTTCATCATCATCATCATCATCATCAGCCTAAACTGTTGTCCACTGCTGGACATAGGCCTCCTCCAAGTAATATACTTAATAGTAACAAAATATTTATATAAAACAAATGAATAGAAACATAGTTTAAAATGTGTTTTGAAGTTACCTCATTAGGTAAAAAATCCGCAAAGAAGAAATGTATTGTAGAATAAGGAAAATATTCTTTTGGCGATGCTACCGCACCGTAAAAGGAAACGCAGACGGACAATAAATTACATCACGATTTCGGTGAAGGTACTTCTATCATATGATGTAAAATAAACTGTATTTTTTATTGGTGGGTAGGTCTCTCTTAGAGACCGCATGGGTAGGTAACAACACAATGTCTCCCACTAAACAGCAGTGTAAATGTACTGTTTTGTTCCGGTTTGAACGACATTGTAACCAGAGTAACTAACTGGACATATTGAATCTTATGTCTCAGGATGGCGAGCGCAGTGGAATACCAAGCATTACTTTGTAATTCATGATGTTGTTTGGTTTGACTACAGTCCATGAGAGATCGTATCGCATACCAACGTGAATGTCATGCTCGTCTCACCATTTATAGCAATACAAAAAACATAGGAACTAGAAGGACGTAGGAATATACATGAATGTGATCACTGAAGCATATGCTTACTCCTCGTTGTAGTGTAAGAATCGTAGATGCTCAGAAATAAAATGTGTATGTACACACGTAAGAAGTTAAACTTCTTTACGATATCATTTTTCGAAAAATGATCTACTATTTACAACTTTACAGAAATTGGTTAAATAAAGCTTTTCAAATTTTTAAGTCGATAAAGAAATTTCACTTCAAAGACACGTTGGAACATAAGTAATGAGATGAAGGAATGATTAGGAGTGGCGGATTATCGAACTGTATTTTACGTTTATAAAGACACGTTTAAAACATATTAAGTCATTTTTCTTTTCTTTCTTTATATTACCCTGAATATTGTAATGGTCAACATGGGAAATAAAATAATTACGTAGAGTTCAGACCGAGAAGAAAATAAATTCCAAATCTTATACAGCTCTCATATCTCAGATACGACTCATACATTCCTCACATACCTAAATTAAAACTAACTCTGGCCAGCATCACTTACCACGAGAACAATTTCGCGGGGTTATTGAATTGTTCAACGAGCAAAAGTGATTGAAACACGCGGACCGGTTTGCCAAATATTTTTTTGCATAACACACCGGTTTCACAAGAGGTAACCATAGCAATATAATTAATGTATCGTTAGGCCTTTTAACTTGCATATCTATATATTATTCTATGAATACGTGCCTACTTCTTAAGTAAGGAAATAATAGAAGTGCCCGTGGACTTTTTGGAGTTTGTGTGTATTCATAATCAATCACTACGCACTATGAAGAACAACATCGATACCTGCTTACAATAATGATTTTCTATGGTATGTAAAATCCGGCAAACCGAACTATATGGTGGTGGACTATATCTGTATCAGCCCATATACGTCCCACTGCAGGGCACGGGCCTACTCTACAATCGAGAATACGATTGAGAGTGGTTAGGCCATATAGTCCACCACGCTGGCCTAGTGCGGGTTGGCGGACTTACATACCATAGAAATTCTTATGAATCGCTATGGTATGCAGGTTTCCTCACGATGTTTTCCTTCACCGTTTTAGTGCGTGGTGATTGACTATCAATACACACATGACTCCGAAAAGTCAGAGGTGTGCCCTGGGATTCGAACCCGCGACCACCGTGAACATGTTGGCAGCCGCGTCTAGTCCGTTTACCAACAGGCCACCACGCACTTTTTATGTGGACTATATAGCCTAACCATTTTCAATCGTACCCGTTATAGGCGAGGCCCGTACCCTGCAGTGGGACGTATATGGGTGGATACAAAGAAACAATGGATTTTCTACTGGGAATTATTACAGTCAGTGCTAAAATCTTTAATTGGCTCACATATCAGTGATTTTATTTGTTTTGTCTTATATAACTGTAATGCTATTGATATGTTTGCTGTTGATGTAGGTCTATTTTAAATAAAAATAATATAAAATCTGCCTCTCTGTTAAACCGTCATCGGTTATTAATCTTTCCAATTGTTACGTACAAAATCAGTAATCACATAATTGATACTAGATTTCGTCACGTTGCGGCCTTCTTGTGTAGCCTTATAGTCTAACACCAACCCATTGTGTTGAGGAATGTGAGGTCGTTGATTCGTTTCCAGATCGAATCGAATGAACAATACTTAATACTAAGACTGGATTTTACTGTTATTGACATCAAATAGATAGACGTCAACATAGATAGGATGTCCTGAACTTATCCGATATTGCCGGCTTAAGGCATAATTAAATAAATACATTCAGATACATAGTCCTGACCCTACACTAAGTCTTTTGTCATGGGTATCAGGAACTATTAGAAACTTTTCGGTCTTACAAACACCCAGACCGGACACAAATGGGCCTCACAATTTTTCTCTGTGCGGGGATCGAACCCGCAGCCTCTCGTTTCACAGTCGGCGTATAACCAACTGCGCCTGCAGTCATTTATAAACCTTAATGGAATAAGAAATGGCTATGTTCAATTTTTTTTTTTATTGCAATGAATGGCGAGACGAGCAAGCCGTTTGCCTGATGGTAAGCTATACGACCGCTCATAAACAGTAGAAATATTCCACTGCGCTCGCCATCCTGAGACATAAGATGTTAAGTCTCAATATGTCCAGTGTTGCTCTGGCTACAATGTCCTTCAATCCGAAACACAACAGTGTATTTAAGCAGTGTTGTTTCACGGGAGAAATAGACATTGCGGTGGTACCTACCCAGATGGCCTCGCACATATGAGAGACCTACCACCTGTGAATGTTCAATTTCATCTGGTAGATCAAAGTATTCACGATTCTTTGTTTGAAGTCATGACACCTATAACGGTTCTGGCAGTCCATAGCCTACTCTTAAAGTAGGTGCAAGTCAAAGTTCACTACACCTACTTGACCCGGTTTAAAATAAACGTAGTCGAGTTTCCTACAGGTCGTAACCTATTTGTTATATATGTACTTTATTTTACACCATAAAAATAAACAATAAACAGATTAAATACTTAAAACTAACGACATGGTAACAATTGGCGGCCTTTTTTATTTTAATTGTTAGCATTTTGTTCTTAATTGTTCAATAGTTATTATCTTCTCCAAAATACCTTTCTGAATCTGGGGAGTTATTCTATGATCAAGGATATGGTAAATGTCGCGGGACATCGCTAGATGCAGGCTACCTCCAACAGGTCACTGTGAAAATCATTGGGCGAGGCCTATGTTCAGCCTAACTTCCTTTGGCTGATGGATGGATAATTCAATGAACCAAGTTCGAATGTCCAAAGGCCGTACGTATAAACAGACATAACCACAGACTAACTTCGGAGTGAATGAAGTATTTTAGAGAGTAGTATTGATTTTTAAAATTGGAACACATACTAATAAATTATTTTTGAAAGAAAGAAAGAAAAAAAAAAGCTTTTATTATCGCGCAATTGGCTGCGTTCCAATTATGAATTCTTATTATTTTTTTTGCAATAGGAAGTGATTGAACAAATAACAATCCAACACCGAAGAGTCTAAATATCTTGATTTACGATTGGATGGTTTATGAGGTATCAAGATAGGGGCCGATAAAATTATTAATAGACGGCCAGCTACGTTACACATGATCAATCACTACTGAAAATTAAGAATTCGCGTATATAGTTTCCGTGGTGTAGCGGTTATCACATCTGCCTAACACGCAGAAGGCCCCCGGTTCGATCCCGGGCGGAAACATATAACTTTTTTTAATGCGCGCATGCTTTTTACCATTCCATTATCAATCTTGGATTGATTGCAAAGTATTCAAAGTGATCAATTTAAAATTATTAATTTATAGTTTGACACATTTTTTAAGATAAATGTTACGGTTCACAATAGCCGATTAATCAACTTGTAATTATTTCTATAAATTTTCCCAATTTGTAACACTTGTCAATCATTATTACACTATACTTCTCGACTGTAGAAAACCTACTTTTCCTATCAAATGCCACTTTCCACAATCCTCTTTTTTTATCACTACATAGTACGCACCATCATTTGCTGTCACAATGACGTCACTATAACCACATTGGATATGGGTTACGAATTAGTCCACAGCTGTGCAATTAAACCGTACATCTGGCATTTTAACATGTGGCTCTATTAGAACCTTATCTAGTATTATACAGGGAATATCAAGATTGCTACCAAAAACGAAGCTCGGTGGTAGTTTTAGTGACTTCAGACGCAATCCAACTTAAATTTTTGCAAAGTTTTAATTAGGTAATGTCATCGATATCAATGTTACGGTAATGTATTTTTTTCTTGCCGTCGTATTTAGATGGAAAACATATTTTTATCTAAAACAACGCCCTTTTATTTTAAAATACGCTATGGTACGCAAGGGGTTAAATTATTATTTTAGCAAAAACTATGGATTTACCACCCAAATACCATGGTTATTAAAACGTCACGTTTCTTTGCAAAATGTTTAGTTGCATTAAGTTTGTATTCACTAAAACCAGCACCCGGCTTTGTTTTCGATAGCAGTCTTGATATACCCTGTATAGCTAATGAAACTGCCAAATACTGACTCATTCATGATCTGCCCACTATTTACGATAGCTAATTAAACTGCCAAATACTGAGTCATATAGCCGCCCACAATTACAAAATCTGTGTGATGTATCGCCCACTGCTGAGGTCAAGGCTCTGGAATTGGGAGTTCGATTGATTGAAGTTAGGCCATAGTACTCCACGTTGGTGGGAGGTATCTCATATGTATGTGAGAGGCTGCCTGGGTAGGTCCACCGCAATGTCTATTTCTCCCGCCAAACAGAAGCGTAAAGGCACTGTTGTGTTTCGGATTGAAGGACATTGTATCCCGAATAACTACTGGACATAATCAAACTTAATATATTATGTCTCAGAATGGCCAGCAAAGTGAAATGCCAAGCATTGCTTTTTAATTAATGGTGTTTGTTCACTGTCCATGAGCAGTCGTATCGCTTACCATCAGGCGAACGGTATGCTCGTCTCGTCATTCTTTGCAAGTAGCAACAACAAAAAAGTACCTTTATTAGTTCTGTACTATATCGGTCCTTAATCGGTTGAGTACGGAATACCTATACAACCAATTAGACAGACCAGACATTTCTTATTCACTACCAGAAAGCGTCATCTGTTACGATTGTGCTATAAAAAGCTCACACATACAAATCCGTGATAGTAGCATTGACCGAACACTCGGTATCTATCAATGTTTATTCTCATTCACTTTGTATGTTTGTAATCCCACGAATTCGGAATTGCGAATATCCCAGATGCACATCAATGGTTGGGATATCAGTGACGCATGGTCATGATTCTGAATCCGCGTATCGGTTTTATAAAACAAATAATATTATTGTTATTAAGTGGCCTTCGTCTGATAAGTAACTGTTTTCGGTATGAAAAATCTTATTTGAGTTGTCTGGAATGGTGTGAGAGTTTCTCTCCTCGAAGATACGATTATCGTCAAGATATAAAAAGTAGCATTGTTGTCAGAACACCATAATTTATGGCGGTAATGTCATGCGATAATTGCAAAGAATTCTCGTCGCGAGAACCTCTCACCGTGTATTTATGGGTCTTAACAAATTAAGATAAGCTCGCTCTATATCGTTTCTTGGGCTTGAGACGGGGTTAAGTGTTCATGGACATCATCTCCGATGTTAACATAAATTTGAAAGTGCTAATTTCTGCAATCACCAGACGGATCTAAAAAATCTTTCTGCATTTCTTAGCTCAATACTTGATTACGTTACCTACTTTTTAAAATCACGCTAAAACCCTTAAAAGCTAAAAATACAAGGTAATATGAGAAAGGTATTGTTAGTCAGATTTATTTAAAACCTTATGTCAATGAGTATGAAAAAGAATACATTCAGGCAAAGTATAACCGAACCGTTTGATGCAATATAAAGGCAAAAGGTTATTTGAAGTACAAAACGATCAGATTAATCATAATATAAATACATACTTCGTGGATACTCCGAATATAGTTTCCTTTACAATCATGAATGAACGTGTTCTGCTTCGATAAGATACGCAATGCGTATAGACTTCTTTTTTTAAAATACCTTGACTCGTGAACTTTCTTATCATACAAGTCTCGATATCTAATTCTGGTTTAATCGTACCAAAATGTTGAGATACGCACAAATTATTAATAAGTGAGATGAAGAGAAAAAAGTTTATTTGTTCCAATGAAAGCAGTGGATAAAGGAGCGGATTGATTTTTCGCAGTATTTTCTCAATTCTCAATATCTTTGAGAATCAAAATCAAAAATACGTAATTTTTTTTTTAATGTACAATGTGGACTCTGTTGGGCATGGCAACAAATAAGGAAATAAAAGTTATAGTGGTTGAAATAATAAAATAAATAAATAACTCAATAGTCATATACATAGTCCCGAATCTAATCGAGTGTTGTATCGTGAGTATCAGAATAAATGTGATAACATGAAAAGTCAATCAATCTACTTGTATTATCATCTTCTTTGACCAGCCTTTTTAAGCCATATGTAATGTCGTCCCAAAAGAAAAATCTACTAAAATTCAATTCTCTATCTTTCCAGTACAAGACAAGACGACGTTCAAAGCATTCCGCATAGCAGTAAACGTAATGTTATCACAAGAGACGTGTGGGTACCTGGTAGTGCTCATGTACGCGGGCTCCATCTTTGAGCAAGCGTCAGAGTCTATCAGCTTGAAGCTCAGCCCCAACAAGCAGACCATTGTGGTGGGAGCTATACAGCTGCTGGGCTCTGTGGTCGCTAGCTGTATAGTTGAGAAGACTGGCAGAAAGGTAAGGAATTTGAGTGCTAGGTGTGAAGAACATTTAAAAGTAGAGTTGTTGGTAATTTAGTCTATCGAAAGTATTTTAGAAAATAAATTGGTATATTACTAGTAGTACTAGTACTAGTAATGACTTACAGTAGTTTAACAACCCTACTTGTAAGCTATCGCCGTAAACACTCGACATTTTTGAGGAATTTTAGATGGATTGGCAACTTTTAGGTCATTAGATGGCAGAAGTGGTAGATGTAAAGATTAGAATAGATTTTCTAGTAATATCTAAGGGCATACAGCAAGACAACCGATGTCTTATTCATTTTTGCCTTCTGCATGAGCAGGGTTTTACACATTGTTTTACACCGACACAAACTTAAGGGAAAGCGCAGACCGGGACAACATGGCAAGGGATTTAATTTTTTACCAAAGGATATTCAAACTTATCCGATGGGAATACGACATAACTCCCAATAATTTTTATTTTATTTCGTGGCATCAAAAGCCATTTCTCAATACCGTGACATCAATTTAAAACAATGGAATTTATGTCGTAATCCCACCAAATAAGTTTGAATATCCTTTTGAAAAAACCTTTATCGTGCGCTGTCCTTAATGCAATCTAACCAACGACTTCACCACAATTCTCATCTCTATTACAGTGGCTACTAGCATCAACATCTCTAGCAACAGGTCTCTCGATGTTAGCACTAGGAGCGTGGTTCTACATCACATCGCTTTCAATATGGTTGCCGGGCTGGGTTCCCGTACTCGCCATGTGTTTGTGCATCTTCTCAGACGCCGCTGGATACCAACCTGTGCCTTACGTTATTACTTCGGAATTGTTCTCGTTCCAAGTAAGTTTGTGTTTTTTTTTTGTATGAGATGTAAAATAGGAACTTATGCATAGACTTAGCATCATAGGAGTAGTAGTAGAATTAAAGAATGTATGGCTGCTGAGACCAGGCGGCTTCCCAATTGCAAGAAGAAACTGTGGAAATATTTGTTGGATGGTCTATTTCTATGGATTACTGAGATCAGACGACTTCCAAAATCCAATAAGAAACTGTGGAAATCTTTAAGGATGGTCTATGTCCAGAAATGGACGTCCTATAACTGAGACGATGTATTGTAAATCTCTTTTTTTGATAAGTAACATCCTATTTTAGGTTAGCTTGCGTGAAAATATTTACCATAACATTATCACTACTATTTATTGACTGGTCAAATTATTGCACCTGACGGTAACTGCAGTTCTGTTCAAATAAAGTACCAACAGGAGGAAAAAGATTGTCTTGTAAAAAAATATTATGCCTGCATATCTGAAATGTTTGTTGGAAGTCATTAAAACTTTAAACTTCTTGCACCTCTGCGACATATTTAGTTAAAACTGGACCAAACGATAACGCTACATATTTGCTAACTTATCAAAACTTCCTGCAAACTGCGATAAAATTTCATCATAGTAACAAAATCTATACATTGTGAATATTTCATTTGAATCTATGAATTTTTGCCCGAGGTTTAGGATAACTGTTTGACCACGTTATCAAGCCAAAGTTCAAGTTTGTGTTACTACGCAAAGTGTCTTCTGGGTATCATTGAATCAATATTATTTATCAATTATTACTTTAAATAACCCACTACCCTGTATAATTAGAAGACTTCTGGAAATTATTTAATGAAATTCTACTTAAGAGAATACGAGTTACTACACAATTTATTACTCGATAATCACATTTTTATATCAGAAATAATAAAAGTAAATTAGCCTTAAAAAAACATAGTTGTATGTCTGTTGTTAGATCGTTAGATTCTGCGCTTTCCATACAAAATCACCAGATTTTTCAACAACATTATAACGTTTTTTTTTTTAGTTTTTATCATCTATCTCTCTTCTCTTTCCAGCACCGAGGAATGGTCACATCATTTGTAAGCAGCGTTGATGCACTTAGCGATTTCCTCCAAACCAAAGCTTACGACCCGCTCTTGAAACTATTAGGGATCCACTGGGTCTTCATAATGTTCTCAATCGTGTGCTTCTTCGGCACTTTCTACACCGTCATGTGGGTTCCGGAGACCAAGGACAGAAGCGTCGAAGAGATCTACGCACTTCTGAAGGATGGAAGACAGAAGGAGAAGAGAAAAGACTTGGAGGCAGGCAAGGAAGTTAGTAGATTGTAATTTTGCTCAGTAAACTAGATCTGATTTGCAAGACGATAAGATAAACGTTGTTTTGGATTCCGATAGATCAATGGTGCCTTATTTTGATAGGAATTTCAAAAACCGGTGATTATTAGATTTAAAGTTTAATTTATTACCGCTCCTGAGATCTATTAAATCGTTGTCTTTCCTTCTACATTCTGCAAGATTTGCAATAAGCCTTCTATTTTGTTAGAAACTAAGTGCATGCTTACTGTTTCTGTGCCTTTAAAAACTTTAAATATGGAACTTCTTCCTTGATAGTCATCATCCAAATGCCTTTCCATCTGGTATCCCGTTTAGGTTTCCTTCTGGTTAATCGTATTAACTATTATCTTGTCATTTTAGTATCAAAACGACTATGGAACCTTTGCCAACCCTGATCACTCGGCATGATCAGTGCATCTGCGATACCTCTGAAATTGTGAGTTTCCAAATTCATTGGTTATGATGTACCAAGTTAAGACATTTCATTTTTATTCGTTCTTTTTGGTTTGTTAAGCCTCTTTCGACTTCCCATTATGGTCAAATTATTATTATAGTAAATGTTCGCCCACAATCTTGCCCCAATATGATTATTATTCCCTAGTTTAATAAATTATACTCCAATCTCATTGAAATTACTGAGATTTCCCTAATGATTATTGAATAAAAATTGTACAAATTTTACATTCCAATTCGGAATTAAAAACGCGACACGCAGCTGTAGCCGTGTATTTATTTATTTATTTTTTAATTGCTTTTTCTATTACTTTTTTATTATAAGTGGTATTTGGAGCCAAAGAAATTGATAAATTCTGCAAGATGTTATATTGCATTCTTTAGAAATGAAGTAGTTTGTAGTACTATTGATACGCACTAAATAAAATTCTGATTTTGAAGTCAAAATATTTGCAAATGGCAATTTGGAACATAATATTTTTTAATAACTAGAAAACATAAAAAAAAAAACAAGACTGAATTGAGAATCTGACCTTTGAGACTGAAAACTAATTAAGATTTATGGCATAAAGATATAACGTATATTTTTGTAGCCTATATTGTGTCCCACTGCTGGGTGAAGCTCGTGCCATTTATGATAGCATGCCATTTTGGGTGAACAAATATAAAAAAAATCCCATAGATTTATAATTACTATATGAATCAAAGATATTTTGACTTTGAAACACATTTAGCTGTTATAAAAACAAGTAGTACTACAAATATTGCAGAATTTATTTCATTTTAGAAGAAATAATTAGGAATTTAATTATGGCCAAAATATTAGCTTTAAATATTGCACAAAATTTCCTACCAAATTTTTCTGCTTATTTTTTATATTATCTTACCAGTGATGGTACAACGTCATATAGGGTAAACGTCATAGTGTTTGTCCATACTGAGAAAAAGCCGTATTTATAAATAGAATAAGTATGTATTTACGTATTTAAGTTCTTATTTACCTTAAAGTTTTAGTATGTAGATGTAAGTTTTCTTTTTGAATTTTTGTAAACCATTTTTCAACCATTTGGTAGTATCTGATTGAAAATTGGCATAGTTAAGTAAGTGCGGATATAATTAAATATAATGTTACAGTCAATATAACCTGTTCATTTTAATATTACGCCATATTTTGTATATTGTCACAATCATGGATTTCGTTTAATTAAAACTTTGTATTAGTTTTTTTTTTAACCATTCAATAAAAACAGTATTCAACAAGTTGCATCATTGATCATAGCTTAAGCTATTTTAACGGAACTTTTCATTGTAGACACTAGTACAATTAAAAGTTTTAAATGTCAGCAATCTTCTAGCCCACAGTGGAACTTAATGTGCTGGATTCCTTTATTCCATTGATTTCCATTGTTGTCCTTAAAAACATAATATCCAATTTGATTTTAGATACTACCAAGATCCTTATCGACATTTAATTGATATTTACAAATACATGTACAAAAAATGCGACTTTTTGTCGCATGGACAATCATTATACCGTTTACCCTATTGTTGTTGTTTTATTTATTGACTTGTACTTATTGGTTGCAGTGCGTCGCGTTGTGCCGGTTGTGATATAATGACGAATTGTTAATGTTTAATTATAGTATTATTAATTAAGATTTGTCGATGCGACAATAAAATTATTTCCATGGTATTGTTGTTTTATTTGTGTGAGATTGTTGTTGTTAAATAAATAAAAACAGATGACAGTCTTACACATCGAATTCCTTTCCTCAAATTAATTATAAGTATCATGTCGTATGTATAAGAAAATATTATCAACTATTAAGATTTCATAATACTTATGCATAAACAAATATAATGGATCACGTTGATTTGATTACCTTAACCTATCCCATACTAACTTCCATAGTTTGGTCCAAATTTATTTCTACTAGCATAATTACCTTCAGCTCTAGAATTTTCTGCTGAAGATAGGCTTATACCCACCTGTTGGAAGCGACCTGTATTGATTGACTTTCTAACTTTGGGAGGTTATGAAATTATTTTACTGGTAGGCTAGTAGATCTCTCGTGAGTGAGAGACCGCCTGGGTAGATACCACCGCAATGTCTATTTCTCCCGCCAAACAGCAGTGTATGTGCACTGTTATGTTCCGGTTTGAAGGACATTGAAACCAGAGTAACTACTGGACATATTGAGACTTAAAATCTTATGTCTCGGGATGGTGAGTGAACTAGAATCTTTGCTTTTGTTCATTTTATTGCTTTGTAATGGTAGACATCATTTGGTTTCGCTTCTGTCTAAGAGCGGTCGTATCGCTTACCATCAGGCGAATGGAATGCTATGCCATGCATAGCTATAAAAAAAATAGTTGTCAGCGTGTACTGCCCTTGCGAGTAAATTTCTAACGTATCTGTATCTGTATCTGTATCTGTATCAGCCCATATACGTCCCACTGCAGGGCACGGGCCTCTTCTACAATCGAGAGTACGATTGAGAGTGGTTAGGCCATATAGTCCACCACGCTGGCCTAGTGCGGGTTGGCGGACTTACATACCATAGAAATTTTTATAAATCGCTATGGCATGCAGGTTTCCTCACGATGTTTTCCTTCACCATTTTTTTTTCCTTCACCATTCCATCTAACGTATGATTTAAATCAAAATAAAATTATAGTCAGAGAGAAATATATAAGCCGTAAATATAAAACACTTTTATTACGTAACACTATAAAATATTGTAGTAAAAGCAATGTTGAACCACAGTTTCGTTGTAACAATATTTTTCATATTTTATTTTGCAAATGTTTATGCATCCCTTGGTGAAGATAAAGAATCTGTGGGTAAGTTATTTTTAAAGTGACCGAAAATTTCAAAGTGTTTAGTTACTGAACCCATAATTTGGTATTCTACATATCATAAGCTCATAGGCATCCCTCAAAAAATCTATCCAAAAAAACATTTGGGTAGTGGAATGTGTGGTAAAGTTTGTGTGACAAAATGCGAAATAGCATGGTGATGAAAATTTGTGGAGTAAAAGAGGATTTAGTTATGAGAATTAATAAAGGAATTTACGATGGTTGGTCAAGAAGAGAGGATGGATGAAAGGAGACTAACTATGCAATTATAAGTGGCGAGTACCCTCCAAATGAAAGACCGCCGTGAACAAGGTTAAGAAGCCGTCACAATGACCTCACGTTAATGAGTCGCAATCACAGAATACGCAATTCTGGTCTACTCTGTGTAAATTGAGAAACATTTTCGTCTGCATTATTGTCTCCGCTGGCGATACAGATCTTGCGTTGCTTTATCGTTAACTAGGAATCCAGCCCCGGCTTCGCCCGGGTGCAGATACACTTTTTCGAATATATTCTATCGTACACGTACAGGATAATATACAGTGAAATAATTTTTCAAATCAGGTAGTTTTTTTTTTCAATGCCAACAAACAATCAAATATTTCCTCTGTATAGCATTAGTATTTAAAAATTGCTATCCATAAAACTATACCAACAGCAAAATTCAACATAGACGTATCCGATGACAATACATTCCCACAAGACTACCGCCGGCGCAACTTCGAGCCTGAGATGCGCGTGCGCAACGACTATAACACCTTCATCAAGGCGAAGCCCGCACTCAGGATCCGCGGCGGTAATACTACCAACACCAAGAACTTCCCCTTCATGGCTGCCATCATCATCAACGGGCGGCTGTGGTGTGCCGGCACTATTGTTGATGAGAACTGGATAGTTACTGCTGCGCATTGCTTGAATTAGTAAGTAGTTTTTTAACTGCAATGGTTACTTTTTACTTATTTCTTTCCTCAACCATTCTCAAAACTTTCAAATATTTTGCTATGATTGAAGATGGACATGATGGAAATTCCGCGGCCTAAAGACATCTACAATATTGACATCGTCTTTGAGTTGCCAGCTTTTCAAAGGGCAAGGATTTTTGGCTTACGGCAGTAAATAATAAGTAGACAGAATAATAAAAAGTACTTTATTCTCTTCAGACGTTCCTGTACTACAGATTTAAATACAAGAAATATGTGTAAAGCAGAACAAGCTCAACACTCCCATTTTATACTTTGCACCAAGTGTTTATTTCCTCTTTGCTTTGCACCATATATTTTAATGTGTATGTATGTGTATTAGCCCATATACGTCCCACTGCAGGGCACGGGCCTCCTCTACAATCGACAGTACGATTGAGAGTGGTTAGGCCATATAGTCCACCACGCTGGCCTAGTGCGGGTTAGCGGACTTACATGCCATAGATTTTTTTTTATAAATCGCTGTGGTATGCTGGTTTCCTCACGATGTTTTCCTTCCCCGTTTTAGTGCGTGGTGATTGACTATCAATACACAAATGACTCCGAAAAGTCAGAGGTGTGCCCTGGGATTCGAACCTGGCTTCTGCTATAATGAATCTAATGTCCTTACCCAGTGTTCTCCACGTATCCCCAACAAAGACCCTGGGGCACTATGTGAAGGTGCGCGTGGGTAGCGCGTACCCTCACGAGGGGGGGACTCTAGTGGACGTGGTCGGGGCAGTACGACACCCCAAGTTCGAAGAGGAGCCAGTGCCACATGCTGATGTTGCGTTGTTGAAGCTCGCTGAGAATCTCGGTAAGGATGTAACAGGAGTTTGATAAGAGTAAGTTGGAGAGTAAAGGCAACTGGATTTGGTGTTGCGGAATTTTTTACACGAAAACATTGTACCTAAATAATTAATGAATGGAAAAAAGAGTACGCTCAACAGTCACACATAATAAGTACTAGATAAAATCAATGATTGAGACTTTTTGGTCCGACACATACTCACACTAATTACAAAAAGATTGGATTTTGAAAATATTTTTCTTACATTTATATAAACTGAACCTGTGTTAGGATATACATCGTGTTGTTGTTGGTAAAGAACCTCATGTTTTGTAAAAACGTCGGTTGTAGGTAGGAATCATAGGTTAAAGTAAGTATGACAATCAGACAATCAAAGTGCTGGTGTATTTCAGAATTCTCTCGTCACGTGGACCTTATTAAAATTTACGAAGGCGTTAAAGAACCGTTTGCGCAGAGTTTTGTTGTCGTCTCCGGATGGGGAGCTACAAGGGTAAGTGTTATTTAATTTTTCTTTATTATCCGGGGAAATTGCCTCACCACTATTTAAATTAATTTCGATTATGACTCAAATTAGCATACAATTTAAAAATCAAAGGTGTAAAAAGAATATATTAATGAAATGAATAGAATAAAGAGAAAAGATCATTCTAGGGTTCAGATACAGCGTTCAGAGACCACACATCGGATCTGCTCTCCGCTCGGCTGAAGGTCCGGTCGCGGCACTACTGCATCGACGCGTACCAGCTCGTCAACGGCTTCCAGTTCACTGAAGATTTCTTCTGCGCATCACTTAGGAACGGCACTAGGGATGCTTGTCTGGTAATTGTTTAGAAATATTGGTATTTCAATCGTTTTTAGAAGAAAAATCAGTAACTCATCGACTTTTATAAGTTTCCTCATACATTCGTGATGGTTCAATATACTCTCTATCTATCCACATAATATTAGTCAAAAATATATTCTCTTCCCATCCTTTTTTCTTACGAATCCACTCCCGATTTGATAGACCGGCAACACATCCATGAACATGGTGGATGTTTATGGGCGGCAGTCATCACTTACCATCATGTGACCTGTTTGCTGGTTTGCCGGACCCATAAAATAAAAAAAGTTGACAACTAGGTATCTCAACGCCTGAACATAATATATCTGCAATATATCAGCTAGTAATTAAGTGCCTACGTTAAATTCCACAGCAAACTCAACAAATCCACCGCCTGTTGTAAATTTTCTTGCTATATTTACCCGTAAAGAATATATTATCACTATAGTTCGACGCAGGCGCCCCGGCAGTACAACAAAACCGCTTGATGGGCATCATGAGCTTCGGACCAGAGCTATGTGGTCATGAGTATCAGCCCGCTGTCTTCATCAAGGCTTTTTACTTCAGGTATACCATCATAAACTTTAAGGACGTCAGGGTTTAGGTTCGAGTCCTTGTATTTATTGTGAATTAATACACTTTAACGGTGAAAGAAAATGATAAGAAGGACGCTGCATGCAAAATAAACCTTACCAAGGTTTTTTCGGTAGATATGTGAAGTTCAGGAACCAGTACTATGCTCTAACCACTCTCCGTAAAACTCTCGGTAATCCCATTCCAAGAAGTGTCAAATATGTGACGATAGAGTATAAGAAAAATATGTTGGTAGATAAAGATTTAATTTAACTGCAGAAGGTTACTGGATAGTAGATGCATGTTCTGTATGTTCTGCAGTGAACCTCTTATGCTTGATGATGATAGTCAATGTTGAAGATAGTAAAATAAAGAACTTTTGTTATTTATTTAACGGGTCTGATAAATAAACTACAAAGAAACCTAGTCAAATTATCTGGAAAAATCAATCCATATCAAAATACATACATAACAATATGAAGCAGGAAGTTTAGGGAATATAAATATAAAACATTATATTTAACCAAAGTAGATTAACAAAGTAGCATTCTAAATGCGTCATTTGGGCCGGGCATTTGTAATCAAATTTTGAAACATTTGTGATTGTATTAACTACAAGAAGAATCAAAACTGTGATATTCCTTTTGTCTATCGCCAGTTTAGTAGTCGCATATATGGGCTTGAATTCTGAGCCAGAGCAGTTTATGCAACTGGTAGGTAATAGACACTGTGGCATGATTGATTGCGAGCTATCTGTAAAACCAACTGCAGATCCTATCCCAACATCGAGACAAATGTTTTTCAAGCTTCCAAATATTGGACTCTAGTCAGATTAACTCGTGTCACACTAACGTTGTTTCTAATATAACACAAGTCTCGGTACGTTAATGGTTATTAGTATGACTATTGCATGCATTTTTCTATTTTCCAGAGACTTCGTGAAAAGAACTATATCATCGTACAAAACTACGCGAGACTTGATCGAAGCAATGAAAGAGGTGGACACCGGAGCTAAATTTGCAAAGAACTCGCAAAACGCTCCCGCGTAGCCTGGCTTACACAATAAACCATTTAGAGAAATTACTATTTTCCTTTATTATGAGTAAATACTATTTGCTGTAGCCTTGTAGGATCACCTTACACAGCGAATCCACCATTATGATTGATGTCGCTGTAGGTGTATAGAGTTTCATAAATTAATGTATTCTAGTTGTATCCCAAAAAATATATTGCCATAAAAAAGCACGTACCTTATTCTTCTCTTAAAAGTATATAGAGCGTATATTTGCGATTTTAAACAAAAAGAAATAATGAATTTTCAATATCAAAATGTTATTCGAGTCTAATTTTGTCAATGTTGGTATTGATCGAAGCAATCTATAAATAAATGTATTAAAATTGTAAACAATGGCTCTCTTTGTATATTTGCTTATCTAATGATCCTGCTTTACTGTAGAGGGTATTAGACAATTATATACAACATCTTGTTTCCAAGTTCTGTTTGTTTTGTTACTGATTAATCTGGTTCGATTAAAGACAAGTTAGTATCCCTAAGAGTCTCGCCAAGATTCAATGCTTGATGGTAATTTTTGCTGTTCTTCCTAACAGGACCAGCAGTAGTGGGTGTTTGGGCGGGCATGTACCTTTTAACTAATGACCCGATAACACATTTTATTTTTGGTATAGCAACGCTAAAGCAGTCCTTACCTACTGAATTAAAAAAGCAGGTAAGACAAGACAAAAGTGATAGTGCTGTGGGTCCTAATGCGACGACTAGATCGCTTGACTTGGGTCGTTCCACAGTACCCTTACTCTCTACTTTGTACGTTACAGTTTTGCTGTCTCGTTTTGTTTCGTATGTGGCATAGGTGGACACACAAAAAATGGTTGTAGGATAATTGTTTCCACCGGTTGGTAAACGAACCAGACGCGGCTGCCAACATGTTCACGGTGGTCGCGAGTACAAATCTCAGGGCACACCTGTCTTTTCGGAGTCAAGTGTGTATTAATAGTCAAACTTGCATACCGTAGCGATTTATGAGAATTTCCATGGTATGTAAGTCCACTAACCCGCGTGGTGGACTATATGGCATTTGTAGAGTAGGTTCGTGCCCTGCTGTACGACGTACATGGGCTGATACAGATACAACAGTCGAATACATTGTCTTGACTCTAGTCTAAGATTGATCAGAAACTTCGAGATACTTCAGTCTCACAAACACCCAGAGCGAAACAAATACTTGAGCTTCACACATACATTTGTCTCGGTACGGGGATCGAACCTAGGTCTCTGATTTCACATCTGGCGTCTGACCAACTACTCCACACTGGTTGTTACTGATTATACAACGATAAACGAAGTACCTGCTTGAAATTTTAAGCAGTTATCAATATTTCTAAAATTGTGAATTTATTTCGAAACATAAAAATGTATAATTTCTCCATCAGTTATGATTTTGTAACAGCATATCGAGGCCATCAAAATCAATGGCAATAGAAAACATTCAAAACATTTCAATAACTGTTTCCCAGAAACTGCAATTCGGGACAATTGTCACTTAAGTAGATACTATTTTATACCGAAGACGCGATTAAATAGATCATGAACTAATTTTTCTCTGAAATCAAAAGGGATCTCCATACATGATAAATGTGACTGAATCATCAATTTATCATTCTACACGGCAGGCACACACCATCTAAGATATGATTATGGAAGAAATAAAGGTCGTTTTCCTTTAACTTTTTACAAACGAATCATGACCTTGGTCATTTCTTTACACCAAGTCCGATGGCACGCGAAAAACTATAGTGAAAATAATTTTCGACTTTATTGCGTAAACAATAAGGTGATTTCTCACATCTGTTGTGTGTTCTTTTAATTTGGCCACGTACGTAACTGTTTGTCGAAAGAAGTTGCATATGGTTTAGGGATGTTACATCATTCGGCTTGCGGCAATACCGAATGTTGTGTGGTTGGATACCGAAAGATAAATAAAAAAGTTTAGGGCTAGTCCATAGTCTACCACGCTGGCCCATTGAAGATTGGCAAATTATTACAAGATTCACATCTTCAAAGTACTACAAATAGAAACAGATGGGAATGTCGTTTTTGAACCGTCGAATATCGACTCATCAATCAATATACGCCTCTCTTTATCCTTATTGTCATACGTCGTGTCAATACAACAATGAATCACACGGTGTAACTAATCTGTGGATTTGTGTAATCAGCATAAAAATTCCTAGCGATAATAAACGTCTAATTTTACGGCACAAGCATGGAAATACAATCATTGATCGATACATATGAATCGATTTATATTAATTGCTCCGCACTGCGAATTAGATTAGCTATTTATAAGCTGTTTCTGATATCGATGCCAAATGCCGCCCACTTGCAATTTAATAGAACTATGACAAGAATATATTTCTACTATGCAAAAACATAAAAATATGGTATTTTTACTAAATAATATATTCAGATGTCTATTTTGAATACATTAAAAAATATCGATTAAAATTAATAATGCAGGCAACACATTACAGAATGAACGTCTACTTTTTATACATAATGAAATTGACTCTTTGATATCTGTACAAGATTAGCAATGTTACAGGGAAATTGATACATAATACGAGTATTCAAATACCCAATTAATAATACGAAGCCGAATCTCGAAAGAGCTATTACCCCCGCACCATGTTTCATTCATGACAGAATATAGGTTATAATGTATTCAGTCGTTTGTCCGTTTCGATTAGAATCGCTCATACACGCGATTCGACGTGGAAAATCAATTAAAACACACAACAATTAAAATAACAATGACATAGAAGCAAACAACAACCCGACTCTTATTTGTTAAAAGTGAATAAAAACAAGATTTCTGTGACACAGTGTGAGATAACCTAAGTTTTTCATTGGGACTGCGGAACCAAACACATACAGCCATGGATAGAAAGCGGCAGAATGAAAGTAAACCAGGAAAACAAATTTTAACGGCCCTCCTTGGTATGTATGATTTAATTTATATAACAGAATTAAATAACAAAGTTGCCTTATTTTTATGCTACATCGCATCTAACAAATAAAAATAAAATCAACGGATTAGATATTTATTTAGGTGTTTGAGCCTTCGCTTAAACCACATATGAGAGTGTACCCTTTCAATGTCCACCAGCTACCCCCATTTTTCCTTTAATCATGTGTGTGAAGAGTGCCAACTATCAATGCCACTCTCTCTCTCCCCCCTTGTCCCTCACGTCAAACAGCGCAGGCGGTGGAACAGTTTTGGTTCTCAGTACGCTTTCAACGTTCACGCGTTTTAGACATATAATTAATCTAAAAATTCAAACCTTACAGTTTGACTCAAATAAAAGGAAGTAAGTTATTATCATAAAATGCTATTTATTTATCATAATCTCTGATGTATGCACGAAACTTTCGTGCGCCGGTAACTTACCTACCGCTCGACGCCTTTTTGGCTCAGCGACGAGTTGAAACTGGCTTGCAGCTTTCAACATATTAATATCAACCTCTGGTTTGATATCGAAACCTTTTTTCTGGTTGGCAGCGAACGTCAGCAAATGACGGTATCTGTCTCAAAAATTGACGTTTGAGTATTCTAATCGACGTCTGAATTATTGAATCGACGTGTGTTAAGGTTAATCGACGCTTGATATACTGAGTCGTCGCATGAATTGAATCGACGGCTATCCATCTGAATCGTTGTGTGCAGCTAAATTCCGCGATTCATTCTTTGTACTTTTTACTAATTACTGGAAATTTATTTTCCTAGGACTATGACGCACGACTTGACGACCATGGGCGATCTGGCTCAAGTTCCTTGTCCAGCTGAAGACTGGAGGGCGTTTGAATCTATCGTAGCCTCTCTAGACCGCCACTTTCCCGTTGATTGGCGAGAATGGAAGGTTTTTAACTTTTCATTTGAATATTTGTTCGGGGGACAAGAAGTAAGCCGGGCATTGGAAATAAAGTTGAGATTCGCTATCCCGACCATAGACCTGGCACGAGCATTTGATCCGAACGCGTCAGTACTATCAGAACGAACATACACACATATACGAAATATAGTCCTCAGGTGGCCCTTGGGTAGGGCTCTAATATTCTCTCCCCACAAAATAGTAGAAAAAGTGCATGCTCACTCTTACGAACCTTTTATGAATTTAGTTAAATCCATAAAACCTTTACTTCTTAAACGAAGTGACGCCTCGAGGGAATTAAGCGGCAGTGAGTCATCGGTCTCAGGCAAACGACCTGCTGAATCGAGTCTTAAAAACTCTAAACGAAGTCGTCCCATTGATACACAAGAATGCAATTTCTCTGGCACGGCAGCTTCAAGTCCAATGCGCTCACCTTCGGTTCATCATAAACCTAGCGATGATTTACTAGCTCGAGTGCTAGACCACCAGATGTTGCTCTTTAATAAAATGATAGAAATGCAGTCGGAACAAGGGCAAAACATTAGGACTATCCTTAAACGCCAGGACGCATTGGATAACGTAAACAAGAATATTTTAAATCATTCGTTTGACTCACAGCCGGACAGTACCCGATCAGAGGAGGAACCTGAGTCTCCACCTTTCGAAAGTCTAAGTACGTGCAGTGCGGAGGAGGTACCTGCTTTCTCTTCTCAGCAATATCCGAGACCAAAGGTACAGCATAATGTCTCCAGGGGAGTCACTACTCCGAACGAAGTACAGGCAAATCAATGCCCGGACGAATTTGACGTTGAGTTTGATTTTGCCCCTCAAACCACGGAGCAAGAGCCACGAATTGCTAAAGCTGATCCCGTAGCCGTAAAATTTGGCGCGGAATGCCAAAGACTGGGTCAAAGCAGTTGGCGTAACATACGATATGCCGATACGCAAAAATCATTTCAAGCTGTCCCTGTTTTTAGCGCTTTAAAAACCAATAATATTTTGGCTGGGGTCACACCATCGTGGAAATCGGTAGCGCTCCTTGAAAGGTTCGACCTTACTCTAGGGGCCATTACAAACGGGCTTATTCAACAAAGGCTCACTTTCCAGAGTCTTCTTAATAGTCTCCCAAAAGAGACTAAACATCTTGTGGAAAGAGAACTGGTAGCAGCTGACTCTAAATTCAGGAAAACATCTGATAACTTGCTTCAATACGTTTGCGGGCGTCGGGCAGAAGTAATTCAAGAGAGGCGAGACATTTATATGCCTCAAAACAGGACGTTAAAAAATATCTTGAATGATATTCCACCTTCCGAAACCCACATATTTGAGGAAAAAGCGTTGTCTGAAACTATAAAGGAACAAGGGGGCCTTCGGCGGTTTTTTCCTGAACGAAAAAGAAAACCAAGACCCAGCGGAAAATCCCAAAAAATTCTTAGGTTCGAGCCTATCAATAAAGAAAGACGTGGGCCGAGCACCTACCATACAACGCACACCGCTAGAAATGAATTGTTCAAGGGAAAAGGGAAGAACAAGTCTAACATTTTTAATAGATCCGACCCCGCGAAAAAGTGGGGAGCAAGCGCAAAATGACTGCTTCAGGGCGGGTCGTCTAATGCAATACATCTCGCACTGGACAACAGCACCCAAAGCCCTGAAGGACATCATAAAAGGTTACAGAATTCCTTTCAAACGAAAACCCCCTTCCACAACACTTTTAAACACAACAAATATTACAAAGTTCGCTACCATCGTTTCCTTCGAAATGGACAAGGAAATACAAAAACTTCTTCACTACAAAGCCATAGAAAGAAGCTTTCGACAGACAGGATTTCTCTCCACCATTTTTTTAAGGAAAAAAGGAAACGGAGAGAATCGCCCGATATTCAACTTAAAAAGGTTGAACGAGTATGTAATCACTCCGAAATTTCGTCTCATAAACCTGCATCAGATACCGTACCATCTGCAAAGCAAAGATTATATGTTGAAAATAGACATTTCACAAGCATATTTTCATATTCCGATTCACAAAAGCCACAGACGTTACCTATCCCTATCGTATCGAGGATCAACTTACGAAATGACATGCCTACCATTCGGGCTAGCAAGCGCCCCATCAGCTTTCGCGAAAGTCACAAACTGGGTAGCTCATCAACTAAGACGCAGAGGTCTAAGGGTGGTTGTCTACATGGACGACTTCCTATTTATCCACGAAGATCCCCATGTTCTGAAAGAGCAAAGCGTCTTCGCCATAAACTATCTAAAGCAGTTGGGCTGGCAAATAAACATGGAAAAGTCGTCCTTAAAAGCGACAAGAGCACTAGAATACTTGGGGGTGACTTGGGACACTGTGAGGAACACGAGAAAACTTTCTGCTGTGAAGATTGCAAAATTAAAGTGCTCCATAGGAGAGCTTATAAGAAGGAGATGTTGGAGCTGGCACGAAGCCAAAGTCATTTTAGGGAAGCTCAATTTCGCATGTTTCGCCGTACCCTTGGGTCGCCTCCATTGCCGATGGCTTCAAAAAGCCCTTCACTGTTTACCACACAGAAATCCGCATCAAAAGGTAGACATGCAGAAGGATGTTCTTCGAGAACTGAAATGGTGGAAAGAAAATTGTCACAGACACATTCCAATACACTACCCAGATCCGTCCTTTTTCATCGCAACCGATGCCGCAGACAGGGGTTGGGGTGCAATAGCGAACAGCACTCTCTTATGGGGAAAATGGACACCACCTCAGAAAAAGTGGCACAGCAATCTAAAAGAACTGTGGACGGTATACGAAGTTTTACAACGGGTGAGTCGAGATATACAGGGAAAGACGGTGATAGTCCAAACAGACAACTGAACAAGTATAGCTTATATAAACAAACAAGGTGGTACGAGGTCGGCGAATCTACTGAGAATTGCTACAAAAATTCTCCTGTTTTGCGAACACAAAAATTGTCACTTGATTGCCCGTTATATTCCGGGCCCGTACAATGGTATCGCCGAGGGCCTGTCGAGAGAGAAAGCTCTTCCGGAATGGCACCTCAACAAGGAGTGTTTAGGCGTCATATTTACGACACTCGGCACACCAGAGATAGACCTTTTCGCATCAGAGAGGTCTGCTGTTGTCCCAGCGTATGTAAGCGAAGATGCACGGGACCCACACAGCTTGTTTACCGATGCTTTCAGCAGGAAGTGGGAATACAAACTGGGTTGGATTTTCCCTCCTCCAGCACTAATACCCCGGATCCTTCAGCACCTACGCATTTCAGTAGGCCAGTATCTAGTTGTGGCCCCACTGTGGGACAAAGCCTTCTGGGAACCGGATCTGCGTCGGCGAGCAATCGAACCACCGTTCCAAATCAAGAACCTGAAGGAAAATCTGATAGATCTTCAAACGAAATGCGCGCCACGGGGAGTGGAAGACCTATGTTTGGCGGTTTGGAAGGTTCGGGCTGGTTAAAGCAAACAGAAGGCTGGAAAAACAGTGAGCTGAAGCTACTTGAAACTTCATGGAGACGATCGACCCTTAGAACCTACAAACCTGTTTGGTCAAGATGGTGTCAGTGGGCTCGAGAATACGGTGTCCCTGCGGATAATCCGGACCCACAGGCTATTGCAAGATACCTATGCTACCTCTATAATGACGTAAATCTAGCACCCAGGACAGTGGCGTTACATAAATCGGTTGTTATCAACTTTGCAAACCCATTAGTCACGGAAAAGCTTTCCTCTAATCCTCTCATAAAGCAGGTGCTCAAAGGTATTTTCACAGATAGACCTCCCACTAAAAAACAAATATCATGGAAAATAGAAGATTTAGTGACCTTTTTACGCACATACAAATTCGACGAAAGCAGTATCTTCGGGGTTTCCAGACACGCTTGTGTTCTCCTCCTATTGGCATCAGGGAGAAGAGTTCATGATCTGACACTGTTAACACTGGAAAATGAAGCTTTCGAAGATAAGGGAGATGCCATAATATTTTGGCCAAAATTTGGTTCAAAAACCGATTCCATTTCATACAGACAATCGGGTTGGTTGTTGAAAAAAGGCTCTGTAGAGCAAGACCCTGCATTAGATCTTGTCTACTGGATTAGGAAATTAATAGCTGTGACGGAGACGCGCCGTAAAAATTTAGTCAATTTATTTATAACCACACGAGGTCCAGTTAAAAATGCTTCTCGCACCGTCATCTCAGGATGGGTTCGTAGTATCTTCTCGTTAGCTAACATTAGTGCGTCAGCGGGTAGCTTTAGATCCGTAGTAGCAAGTGATAACTGGCTAAATAGAAACTTAAATATAGACGAAGTTCTACAAAGAAGTAATTGGAGGTCTAAGAATACGTTTTTCAAACATTATTTCAGGGAAATTGCTATCTCGGAAAACTCGCATACAAATCTACTAGCAGATTCTTTTTTGCCAATTCGTTGATTAAATTATTATCATTAGAAGACATAATAGTGATTATTATTATTTTTGTTAACAATATGTTGATTTTTATTCAATTAAAACATTAAGTCAAGGAGGGTTTTTGTTTTTCTTTTCTATCACAGTACGCTTTATCATAAATCAGCGCAGTCGGCAGATAGTAAACACGTCTCATATGTGGTTTAAGCGAAGGCTCAAACACCTAAATAGAACCGTTTTCCCCCCGAAGGGTAGAAAACGGATATTTAGGTTTTAGCCGAAGCTTAAACCACACTTAATTGTCTTGCCGACTGGCAATTCAAGCTACTGAGAACCAAAACTGTTCCACCGCCTGCGCTGTTTGACGTGAGGGACAAGGGGGGAGAGAGAGAGTGGCATTGATAGTTGGCACTCTTCACACACATGATTAAAGGAAAAATGGGGGTAGCTGGTGGACATTGAAAGGGTACACTCTCATATGTGGTTTAAGCTTCGGCTAAAACCTAAATATCCGTTTTCTACCCTTCGGGGGGAAAACGGTTCTAATTTGTCTATAAGAACGTGATGCAATTCCACAATATTAATATGAAATATCGATTAAAATAATAATAATACATCGTAAAAATTATACATCGATATGAATGTACTGTATTTTTTTTTATTATTTTTATAGTATTTTTTTCCACTAGGTATGCTTTTTTAATTATTTTAAATATCTACGTGAATGATCAGGTGTTAATGCAAGAACATCATAAGAATTAGGAGTTCCCATATCTACTCCAAGCTACCATAAACATTACTAGAAATCGTCTTCAATCGTCGTGCAAATTAAGGCTTTTTTCACAAATACTATTATCAATAGTAATTTGTATGCTGGCATTGCAACCACAGTTGTTGGTCATTTTGACCTTAACACAAATGCAGATTTTAACAATGTTACAGAAAAAGTTAAGGGATAGCTTCGAATTATTTTCGGTATTTTTTTTTAAATGTTACTACTCGAGTGCTGATAGTCTCCTTAGTGCAGTCTGCCTGAGAACCGAAATGCCATGGGTTCGATTCCAGCAAATGCTTCTTTGAGCAAATCTGTGTGTTGAGTATTCTGTGTGTTGAGTATTCTTAAAACGGATCGTCGTGTAGTATATGATTCTAAATAAGACTTGTATCTTACTATGGGACCCTGAACATATGCTTAGACTAAGCCCTACTATGGGCGCCAAAAGACATGCTTAGACTAAGTAGTCTTTGCTGTGGGGTCAGGACTTGGAGACTTTAGATGTTTCTGATGGTTCATTTCGTGAAAGTGTAAAGTCAGCGAAATGTAATTATGTGTAGTCGCCTCGCCCTACTTGTACAATAATTGTCATATTTTACGATTCTTACTTGATCTACTTAAATAAATAATTTTGAACCAACTTCGAAAATCGGCGTGGTCATCAGTTCAGCAAATGTGTTATTTTTAATTTTTGGAAGTAGAGCCACGCTCCGAAAAGTCAGAGGTGTGCTCTGGAATTTCAACCCGCAACCACTGTGAACATGTTGGTAGCCGCGTGTGGTCCGTTTACCAACCGTGCGTGGTAGTCACGCAATTTTATTTCTTAATACTACAAAATAAGTAATGCTTCATGGTTAAATACACAATCGAATCCCAGGGCACACATCTGACTTTTCGGAATCATGTGTCTATAGATAGCCAATCACCACGCACTAAAACGGTGAAGGAAAACATCGTGAGGACACCTGCATGCCATAGCGATTTATAAGAATTTCTATGGTATGTAACTCCGCCAATCTGCACTAGGCCAGCGTGGTGGACTATATGGCCTAACCACTCTCAATCATACTCTCGATTGTAGAGTAGGCCCATGCCCTACAGTGGGACGTATATGGACTGATACAGATTCAATTGTTTCAGCGACGATCCCAACATTCACATACGGCATCCAGATAGGTTGGCTGTCCCCTATGGGTCCGTTGCTAAAGTCTGCCGACACTCCAGCGAGTCAGCCTCTCCACAATGAAGACATATCGTGGATGGCGGCCGCACTACCGCTCGCTGCTATTTGCGGGATACCGTTCTTCAGCTACGCCTCTGATCGATTTGGAAGGAAGATCTGTGTCATTGGAGTTTCGTTTTTATCTTGTGTGAGTCTGGGTTGTTCCTTTTTGGATTTTTTTTTGTAATAATACTACGGTTTTAGTAGAATCTCATATTTTGTAACTTTTAGATAAACTTTTTGGTGAAGGTTGAATAGGTGAAAAAAGCTTTTGTGTTTAAATCTTATATTACTAAGTAAGTATACCAACTTATGGTTAATGCAATGCTGTGTAATATCAAAATATTGCCAACCCCTTTAAAAGCATATAGGTACATTGCTTGATCCCGACAGGTATCAGTTCTGTACACCAATATGACGACTTTTCTTCGTAGTGTACCTTGGTTGCTGTTCCATATGATTTATCAAGATTGAGCTCCTAGGCAATTTAATTGAATAGAATAAATACATTTTTTCCTGCCTCAGAAAATATAGAACTTATGCTATGACAACATACGTCCAACAGTCCGTATACCGCTAATTATCACAATATTAATAAGGTCCAACATTGTAGATATCCTGGATTATAAAGCTGACATCAATTACACCAGTGTCCCTAATAGTCGCCCGGGTCATAGCGGGGTTGGCAGCAGGCGGCTGCTTCGTCGTGGTTCCAGTGTACGTGAAAGAAATATCTGAGGTAAGGATTTGGAGTAGTAATTTGTTAAGAATATTTTAATGGTGGAATCCAAAATTAACTCTTTTTATTGCTATGAGTGGCGAAACGGGCGTGTCATTTGCCTGATAGTAAGCAATACGGCAGCTCATGAACAGTAGCAATGCCTGGCTTTTCACTGCGCTCGCCATCCAGTGACATAAAATGATTAAATAAATAAGAGAGTTTATTGGAGCGCCACGGTCTACTGCGCAGGCTTATTGCTGTAACTGGGATGGTGGACTTTATTTTATTTTATTCAGTCCTAAGTATGTCCTGGGATTTGTTTCCGCGAACACTGTCTCTTATTTGATAATCCGATTCGACCATTAAGTCACACACTTATTTATTTATCTATTTGCTTACTAAAATCATGTCACGTAACTTCGATTGTTGCAAAATAAATAAAAATGTTACTTTACTCAACAAAATTTTAATGCAATAACGTTAAATAATCTGAAAATCAATGCGATTCAGACTTCAACAAGACATATTTATGACAAAGATTACATTTAAAAACACAATTAATTACATTTATTACTGCAGATAAGATAATTAATTAAATGAATGACGCCAGAGTCTTGCAATAAATTTAGGTATTATAATACAATTAGAAATAATAAAAATAAAAGACACGTTTATTATTGATATAACACATGTTTTTTGTTTAACTTTTTCTATTTATTTTATAGCTGTCACAAAAAATAACCCTTAGTCGCATAAATCGTCATCTTCCATGAAGTATAAGAGCCCAATTTTTTTTTTTTTTTTATTGCAATGAATGGCGAGACGAGCAAGCCGTTCGCCTGATGGTAAGCGATACGACCGCTCATAAACAGAAGAAACATTCCACTGCGCTCGCCATCCTGAGACATAAGATGTTAAGTCTCAATATGTCCAGTAGTTGCTCTGGCTACAATGTCCTTCAATCCGAAACACAACAGTGCATTTAAGCAGTGTTGTTTCACGGGAGAAATAGACATTGCGGTGGTACCTACCCAGATGGCCTCGCACATATGAGAGACCTACCACCAGGATATACTGAAGGCATTTCTTTTTTGGATGGCGATCGCTATCCTCTGCGTCAGAAACTACCCGCGATAGTCCCAATCCAGGGGCCCTACTATATTCATCGAACGAACGAACGAAGGACCCTACTATGTTCAACGAAACGAAGTTCGAAACTTCGGATGATCAAAGTTTATATACGATACGAATGTACCTACATAAAACTTATGGTCGTTATTGATTTATGGTCGTAACCATAGACTTATAGTTACGGTGTACGTTATATATATACATTCGTATCGTATAAAAAACTTCGTTTGTCCGAAGTTTCGAACTTCGTTTCGTTGAATATAGTAGGGTCCTTCGTTCGTTCGTTCGTTCGTTCGATGAATATAGTAGGGCCCCAGACTCTAAGGCTGTAACTAACTCTAAGAAGGCCGCTAATATATTTCAAAATCAAAATCAATATTATTATCAAAATGCTTTAAATAGCACCGATTGATAACTAGCTGATGCACTCATGTTCACGAATAGAGAGTTTTCTCTCAAGAGTTTTCGTTCCACGACGTGATGGCGGGCTGAGATGGGAGGCTAGAATTTACAAAAAGTAACGGGTAAAAATGTTGAGAGCCTCGCTTGTCTCCAGTGGCGGCGTAAGGTAGGTTGGCACCCGGGGCGGTTTTGTATTGAGCACCCCTACATAAACATAACACCCAATACTAAACAATCCTACACCGGACATATCGTGCACTTATCAAATCTGACTTTTATCGGAGGAAAGCTATTGTGCTCTTCTTTGGGTGGCCTGGAGGCGGCTGGAACTGTATGTTAGTGTCACTGGCCTTCCAGCCTGCCACGTTAGGGATGTTTTGGTCGAGCCGGGTCCCTCACAAAACCTCCGCTAGCATACCGACTAAATTCCTTGTATGACCGTCACACGCATTATTGGCGCCCCCAAACATCACAAGGCGAGAAACTCATGGCCTCAGCGTCCTATAGAAAATCATTGCTGGATCTTTTATTTTTTTTAATTTTTGCCCGGTATAATGGCCACATTGAGCCTGATGGTGATCGCAAATGCCGCCCAGGCAGAGTATCCATTGGCATCGGACGGCAGTCCCATGCCAATAGATACAATTATGCCGGCCTGCTAAGATGCCTCTTCACACTACGGCGGAAGGACCCAGGATTGGAAGGAGGGAACACGTGAGACGGCAAACAATTCCACAGCCTGACGGTGCGGCACAAAAAATAATTTGAGAACCGTTTGGTTCACGCCGGGATGGTGTGGACCGTCAAGCTATGGCTTCGCAAGCCAGCACGCGTGGTTCTGGTCAGACATAGAGAGGGGGGATCAAGTTGAACAATTCCTCGAAGCATTCACCGTGATACAGACGGTAGAACACGCTTAGAGAGGCGACATCCCTCCGGAGTTGTAGCGACTCTAAGTTGCTCGTAACGTCTGCATCATTCACAATGCGGATGGCCCGCCGCTGCAATCCATCCAAGGCTTCGAGCAGGTACTGGGCGGATCCATCCCAGAGGTGCGAGCAGTACTCCATACCCGGCCGGACCTGCGCTTTATATAAGCGACAAAGCTGACCGGGCGTGAAAAACCGACGCACCCTGTTCAGGACTCCAACCCTGTGTGATGTGGCAGTTATTACGCCCTCGATGTGATTCCTTGGATTGAGATCACAGCGGATATCCACACCAAGGATACTTAGGTCATTCCGCATTGAGAGGGGAGGACCCTGAAGAATGGGGAGGGGAGAAAACGGGGATTTTTTGCACGTGAACGCACACACCTGGGTTTTCTTGGCATTCAACTCAACCATATTCCTGGAACCCCATGTAGAAATGAGATCCAAGGTCCGGTTGACCTCAATGACAAGATCTTCGCGCGTCCCTTCACAGTGGTATCACCCATAAACCGTGCTGTCATCTGTCATCAAGGTGGGCGACAGCACCGAGCCCTGAGGAACTCCGGCATTTACCGACATGAGCGCCGAAGCGTGTCCGTCGACGACTACACGTTTTCTACGCCCATGCAGAAAGCCGGAAATCCACGAACACAGGTTGCCGGGCAGACCGTATGCCGGATTTCTTCTTTTGAAGGGTGCGACTGTTTCAAGACGCTGCGCCGGTTAAAGATGTTTAGGTCGTCTACGTCAGAGATGAGGCCATGCGCCCTGTCGCTCATATCCAAGTTGCTGTAGGTAAGGGCGCACCGCCCCCTGCACAGTATGCCCAGCCCAGCGTAATGTCGCCTCTTATGACGGTTAGGAAATACCGTGGCGAAATTCTCATACCCTACGTCAGGGTAGAGGCGCCGCAGCGGTTCAGCCATTTATTGCCCGGCAACCCTTTTGTGCAGGTGGCGGTGAGTGGGGTCGTTCACCTCGCGATCCCGTCTCGTGCTATTCTTCTGCGAGATAACGATCTCGCAGAACGAGAGTTTTGCTTGCCAAGCCTTGCCAATCTCGACCATGGAGGGCATCGCGGCCGAGCGAGAGGTCTACTCTGGCGGCTGCATGGAGTATTCTGCGCTCGTCACCCCAGAGTGGGCACTCCGAAAGAGTGTGTTTTTCCACAATGATGGCACACAGCGGAAAGAAACCGTAAAAGGCCATCGATCGCACAACTCCCGCGTACAGCCTCTGGTAAGGGGTGCCGGAATCTTCGAAGTTGAGTTGGTTAGACCAGGACCTCCCGAAGTCATTTGTACGGTTCACACATAGACAGACATTCACAGACCCTTAAGAAATTATATAATTTTTTTACGATTCCCTCTGACCAGCCCTTAATAATAGATTATCAGAAAAACTCTTAATTTGACATGACATTTTAATTAGAAAGGAAAGAAATTTATTTTACTTTTGGTTAACTGATAATGGGAAGAATGTGCTTGCTTTTCTGAGCAAAGCTTCCCAAAACGGGGCTCCAGTTTGGCTGCCTCGACTCGATCGCTCCTGGGTCAATGCTGCGACGCCCCAGGGCGTCGTGACGCTTAGTTTGGGAAGCCCTAGGCTAGCGAATGCGTCTACGGCCTTGACTAGTTTCGATCTTAGGCTCATGGCAGGACATGAAAATTCCAGCGACTATACTAGACAACTCTAACATACTTCACCAAGAGATGATAGAGACCTCCACGCCATCAACTGTGATGTGGGCCCCTGCAAGTGGCTCCTAGACTCGTGCAAGCGGATAATCTCAAATTTATCCACTACGAGGCCCAGCTACCGAATTTTAGAATTCATTATTTTAGAGAATGAGACATTATATTTAAAAAAGACGATATTTACAGTTGCGATAAACTTCAAAATATTCTATTATATACTAATAGTTAGATACAAATAGCTGGATACAAGGGTTGGTAGTTATTTCTGGAGACAGGTAGATTTTGTGTGCTTTCTGTGGGTGTCTTTGGCACCCCTTGGTGCTTGGTACCCGGGGCGGACCGCCCCCCCCGCCCCCCCTTTACGCCGCCACTGCTTGTCTCAACTCATTTTAATTTGACTAACCGAAATACAAAATCTGTCCGAAAGATTTCATGGTTAACAGTCAATATGGTCCAAAAATTTTATCATTATTTATTTATATACCTACTCTTAATTGTACATCTAAAGTTACGTAGATAGTGATTAAATATATCATGTAACCATCAACCTTTGGACGATCAGGAATTGGTGAATTGAATATCTAAGGATTTAAAACATTAATATCTCATGTGTCAGGATGGCGAGCGCAGTGGAATGCCTGGCATTGCTATGTTATTCACGGTGTTTTGCTAGTGTTCAAAAGCGACCGTGTCGTTTACCACCAAGCGAATTGCATGTTCGTCTCGCTATTTATTCAAATAAAATATAATTAAAAGACACAAACACCCAGACCTGAAACAATCACATTACACATACATTTGTCTCGGTGAAGGCCTTTTGTTTCATAGCTGGTGCGCCACGGAGGCTGTATTTATAATTATTGTTCTTCTTGTAGGATTGTTGGCGCGGCGCATTGACTTCTCTTATTATGACAGTCTGCAAGGTCGGAGTGATTTTCGTGTACACTGTAGGGATGCTGTGCTCGTACAAAGTCAACCAGATTATCTATCTCAGTGTTGCCAGCGCCCATGTATTCATATTCTGTTTTATGCCGGAGTCGCCGAATTATTTACTAAAAATTGGAAAGGAGAAGGCAAGTATTTTTTCAACAAGGAAATATTTATTTATTTTATTATTTATTACACAACAAAAACTTAGGTCTAATTACACACATATATACCCTACAAAACCACGTAGGTGATTTGACTGTAGGTCGTAAAGCCTCTAATAAATCATATCTAGACAT
Source organism: Hyles euphorbiae (assembly GCA_023078785.2). Classification (NCBI taxonomy): domain Eukaryota; kingdom Metazoa; phylum Arthropoda; class Insecta; order Lepidoptera; family Sphingidae; genus Hyles; species Hyles euphorbiae. Next base: position 4,620,253 of record CM041048.1, read on the forward strand.
TAATATGATGAGAGTGGATGAAAGACGCGGGACAGGGCTAGATGGAAAAGGAACGAGACGGGACGGGAACGGGAAAGAAGGGAAGTGATTTTGAAACTTTTAACCAAATAATCTTGCTTCGATTGTGTTTATAAATGTTTTTGAAAATCCATTGTCTTAAAAAAGATGAAAATGAAGTTGCAAAAAGATAACCGTGAAAATCGCGCTAAAATGAATATTACAGTAACTTAAATCAATAGATTTCGTCTAAACGGGATAAAAAATATTACCTTCATTTTTATTAAACCTTGTCACAATACAAGCAAGCATTTTCAAAAACATTGCGATCGTCAATTAATTTCAGTAACGCTCCATTAAAGATGCACTGGGGCGCGCGCACCACTTACGTCGGAAAACTTTACGCGCTTTCCGCCCTATCCATATATTTATGTCAATGTGAAAATCAAATGTATTTTACCATTCAACGCAAAACATATTATATATCAGTATTTTGTATTTATTTCTACATAATTAAGATTGGCCGTTGGGGCCGAAAGGTTCTAGAGTGGAGGTACAGGCAAGCGAAATGTCGGACGCCCGTCTACAAGGTGGACGGACGACCTGGCTAAAGTTGCAGGAAGTCGCTGGATGCAGACCGACGACAACACGTCAATGTGGAGATCCTTGGGGGAGGCCTATGTTCAGCAGTGGACTTTCTGTAGCTGAGATGATGATGATGATGATAATGAATTGAGTATTTTGGTATTCTTTTGTTTGTAGAAAGCGGCAAAAACAATATCTTGGTTGCGCAGCCTGAGTATAAGGAGCAATGTAGTCGCCGAGGAGATATTGAAACTGAAGGACGAACAGCGGAGATTCGACGCGGCTCCGCGAGTCACGCTACTTAGTGTGGGTAATATAGATTAATACACATTTTATTATCTTCTCGCCTTATAAGCTGAGGCAAAATACACAAAAGAATCTCTAGGCGAAAAATTTACTCCCAAATAAAGCTGTTCACATGATTCGTATGTGTGGTTGTCAAAAAACTTGGTTGTCCTGATAATAACTAAATAGATTTCAATTGATTTCATTCCAAACCAATTAGATTTATTTGCATTTGTGATAAAAGAAACGTGGTTCACCCGACTTGAGATGGTTTTTACTTGAGATGTTTTTTACGGCTGGATGAGAAACGGGATGACTCCTAATATTGCAAGTCAAATAACAAAGATATGACGCGGATATTGCATCAAACTAGAAAGGTCTATATGAAATTGTTTTCTTTCGGCATTGACCGAATATGTATTCAGCATTATTTTCGGATTGTCAATAAAACACTGTTTGTGGTACTATTAACACCAGGACCAAAAAACCATACTTAGTCAAAGGGATTTAAAAAAATAAAGGGGGGTTTTTATGTAGCGTGTAAAGCTGTAAAGACAGATTTTCCGTCGTGATTCATTCAGTTAGTAGGACTGCCGGATGCTTAATACCATTTTCCTTTTCCTTTCTTATCTAATCCCGATTTAATAGGCCGGCAATACATCCACGATCCAAGCGTTGTGGATGTTCATGGGCAGCAGTGATCACTTACCATCAGGTGAACAGTTTGCTAGTTTATCAGATCTTGAAATAAAACTATTTTATTTACAAATTTTATCGCCAATTAGGTTTAATTTTTACATTTTTGTTTCCCGACATTTCGATTACTTTACAGCTTTCGTGGTCACGGGGCGGACTGACCCGCCGCCCCGCAAATTCGCGATAAAATCCGTAAATAATAGTTTTATTTCAATGTGTAACATTCGCGTAAACCTAAGAAACCATTATCAGATCTTAGCAAAAAGAGGTGAATTTTAGGTAGGTACGTATAGAGAGTTATGTTTAAACGAATAATATAAAATTTGAAACGTCATAGCGCGAAAATGAATATTCTTCCCGTAGATAAAATCTCAGCTATAAATCTTTTTGACATTCTCACGCCAAAATATATTAATCAAATTGCATAGTGCATACATCCTGTCTAATGAATACATTTGAATAACATTATATTTGTTTCTTACATGCGTTGTTGCATTTTAATGTAATATGAATTATTATTAATACATATACCTACGATTACAACTCTGAGGTCTCGCGTTCAGATCCCGTGTTGGGCAAAAAAATATTTAATTTTACCTACATACACGCCTTCTTCCAGAAAGGGTAAGCAGAGGTGCAACAAAGACACTCACGTTTCGTCTTGTATTTTCCGTCCCACAATGTGATAGGAGGCGACTAGCGAACCTATCGCCAAATTAAGCAGAAAGTCCTGGCCAGGGCAAGAGAAAAATCCAGTATCACTTCGCGCGACCCGGGATTCAAAACTAGATCACAGCTTTGCAATCATTTCAGGGATTTGTGTCTGATATAACAATAGGTTCACTCACTATCATATTTTGAGACGGAAGGCACAAGGCGAAACGTGGATTTCCTGGAAGCGAATGATGTTTATGTATGTATGTGTGTGTGAATTATTTAATAAAATAGCTAAAAAGCTTTCTTGTATAATATTAAATTGTACCAGTAGAGCGAGAAAGAAGATAGTGTGACTACGTAAGAATGACAGGGACGGAAACAGTAACAGCGGTTCGGGTACCGTTCTTCATCACATATCTACAGTTTCTTTGGAGATTGCCCTCTATTATAAAGCTACCGGTAATGCTATTGCACGGTATCCTTGTTGGAATAAAGACAAGTAGATATTGCAAAACCTGTAAAACGTACTACACACCAAAGCCGGCGGCCCATCGACACAGCCCGCCGTCATAACCCGACGGCCTATAAGAAAAGAATCATGTCGACGACAAGCGACCGCACGTGTTGCCCGACGACATGTTGACGGCATGCGCTCTGTTCAGTTGCCCGGCAACAATCAATAACGTCATAAAAATGTTCATGTTATGTTGTGCCGGCGACATATCATCATAGTATTTCGACTACCAATTAGTTAAGCCGCCGATTAGCCCGCCAACAACAAGTTGTCGACATGAACAGGCGGTTTTGGTGTATAGAGCGCTTAAGAAATTTCATACAAGTCATAACTAGCTAAACAAATATTTAGTGTTAGTCTGTTACAACAAAACCGTCGCGTCGTCGCGTCGTTCTCATCTCTATTCTTAGCTAAACAATGTTAATTTAGTTTATCTCAGCATTAAGATTATAACTCCATTGTGTTTTTGTTTTAACACACCATTCTAGATGTATGGAACAAATACAAACATCACGTACATACTTATATCAACATTACGCCTTTTCATTAAAGGGATAGGCAGAGTTGTTACCAGGACACCCACATATCGCCTTATGTATTTCGTCTCATGGTGATGGGGGCTAGCCCATGGCCATATAGGGCACAAGATTCGAAAGACCTCAGTGTTGTAATAAAATTACCTCATAGACAATTATTAAATCTTCCCCTTTGTTAGGGGGGAATATAGACAATTATATTTTTTGTTCCTATTACTTTTTTGATTAATTTATTTCTTAATGCAAGAAGTTCTCTAGCTGCTTATATAACAAGCTATTTGCGAAATCTTAACGTAGGTATAACAAAAGAGGGACATATCTATATACAACAGTCAATTTTATTACAGGATGATGAAAATGACAACAATAAAATGATAAAACGATTCTACCTTAATAACATTGAATAAGCAAGCAATTTATCTCTGTGAAAATACCTGTTGGCAGTAGTAATAAACGTGTGATATAATATTTGCCGAAGTGACGGTAATCTGTGTACTGACATTACCATTGGGATTTACTGAGTCTCGTAATGTTTGCGACGAATGCGAATAGTAGGTATTATTGTGTATTTATGAAAATTTAAAATGATTTTCTGGCCAGCGTGGTGGACTATATGGCTTAACAACTCTCAATCGTACTCTTGATTGGAGAGGAGCGTCAAGCCCTGCAGTGGGATGTATAATTATGGGTACGGATAATAAAAATAAATAAGGGGTTCGCAATTTAGGCATCGCCTGATTCTTGAGAAACCAGTTTATGTGTGAGAACGTGGTATGCATTTGTGTTTGTATGTATGAGCATGTACATATGCGTTTACGTATGTAAAAAATATATAAAGCAAAGTTGAATAAAGAAGCATGTTTTTGTGCAAAAAGTTGTAAATTAATAAACACAAAAGTCAGATACCTGACCTTGCATAAGATTTTATGCCGTGGGCATCAGTAGCCAGGGAAGACTTATTGGTCTCACAACAACCACACTCAAACAAATTATAATTTACTAACGGCCCGGTCCAGCTTCGCCCGGGTACAAATAGATTTCTGTACAATAATATGTACGTATTATACATATAAACCTTCCTCTTGAATCACTCTATCTATTAAAAAAAACCGCATCAAAATCCGTTGCGTAGTTTTAAAGATTTAAGCATACAAAGGGACAGAGAAAGCGACTTTGTTTTATACTATGTAGTGATGCAAACATTGTTTTCATTATGATTTCTTTTATTTTTTGATAACTTCGATGTAATGTAATGATATCCTGGACCTTATAAGATATTTTAATCTACATATTATATTGATATACATAGATTGGCGATCTGTATTTCAAAAATGGAAGCCCCAAGCGATAAATGTGACTGTCTTTGTGACAGTCAGTGGCGTAACAATAGGGTGGCAGAGTGCGCAAAATGCCACGGGCCCCCGGCCTAGGGGGCCCCCGGGCTGGCGCGGCAAGGCCCTGGTCCGACAAGGTCTTAGTCCCGATAGGGCTCTGGCCCGACAAGGCCTCGAGCTCAAGCCCGAAAGGGTCTAAGCTTAGAAGTATGTAACATTAATAACAAAACTCATAATAATAAACAATTGGCTACATTTTAAATATGAAATCCCAGACCCCGTGGCCTCGAAATTTTCGTAATTTTATAAAAGCTTAATGACTATCTACGTATGCATCAAACATAGGCATCACAAGATCAACTATTACGAAGTTCCGATCGTGCTTGCTTTGGAAATTATGAGCTGCAATGTTTCTGGCAAGATAAAAATCCATCAAAAGTGTCTGAATACCAAGGAAATATTTGTTTATAGTTGCCTCAATAACATATATAACATTCAGCTTTTATACAATAACGCCGGCAAAATTATAAGTTATTAAATATTACGCTATCTTCAAACTTTAACATAATTATTGATGAAAATGCGAGTAAGAAGAGTCTCGGAAATGAACAAATGGACGAAACTAAAAATTTTATTTTAGCAAATCCCGACAATTGGGAATATTCAGACCCAAACCAACCACAATCAGGTACGAGTAAACATGAATTTGAATCATAATTAGGAGTAGAAAATATTAAATCTCATAATTACCTAACAGATAAGAATAGCTGGAAGAGTTGCAACAGATGCTGGACAGTCTGGCTTCAACCTTACGGTGAATAGGTCTTAACGGAAATTAACTGTGACAAAACCAAAGTAACGATCAACCACCACCTTAATCCAAAAATTATCGTTGTATGTGATCATCAACTCAAAGTTTTTTATTTCGAATATACCTATCTGCGGCAGATCTTTTAACTAGGTGGGAACAATTTTGAGGAAGAGGCTATGAGGTGGATCCAGCTGAGCTGGACAGCATTTGTGAAACGACGTCGAATATTCTCGTCAGCTTTACCACAAAGCTTGAAAACGAAAGTTTACAACCAGTGCATCCTAACTGTCATGACTTATGGTGCAGAGATTTGACCACGCATAGAACAGTTGGTACAGCGAGCTATAAAGCGTGCTATTATCGATGTCTCTTTGAAGGATAAGACAAGAGAAGTAATGAGCTTATCCGACAGCGAACCAAAGTTATAGAAATAGCAAACAGGATTAGCAAGTTTAACTGGCAGTGAGCTGACCACATTTGTCGAATAACCGAAAACCGTTGGAGTAAAAGAGTTCTTGAGTGGAGACCGCGTATTGGCTAACCTAGTTTAGGACGCCTTTCAGCTGGGTAGAGTTGGGATTTGCAAAAGGTTGACGATGCGATAAGCTGAAGACAGGGTGAAATGTCGCAATTTGGAGGAGTTCTATGTCCAGCAGTGGACAACAAAAGGCTGATGATGAATAAACAAAATGGTTGAATTGAGGTTTATGACGATTATAAAATTGTAAATGCGATATAGAAACACGTAACATCGAAAATTCAATTGGAGTTTTGTCTTTTGTATCAACTTTAGATGAAGAGCAAAATCCATATAAAAAATAATGAACATATTTTTGGCGCCAAGAACTTACTATACTCCTCAAAGTCATTAATTTAGCTTTTTTTGACCAAAGAGAAAGCGTGGATATCAACAATAAAGAAGCTTTTTTGAGTATTGTTGAGTTCTTAAAAGTGATCCTGATTTATAGAAATTGTTAAATAAGTTAAAGGGCCAAATGAAATACTTAAGTCTGAAAATATTTTTTATGGAATACAGTATTAAACTGTGACTGAACTGAACTAACTGTTGGGTAAATAACACCCAACAGTTAGTTATTTATTTATAATGAAGAAAATGATCTTTTTAACTTTTGTAACATTAAAAACACTAAATCCAACTATCTAGTTCTATCTACAACTATCTAGCACATCTGAACACGTTATGATGGCATTTTTGCTTTAGAAGTGCGGTTTCTTGAAGTTCAAAAAGCAATAACGGAATGTTGACCGCCGCATCTGGTCCGATTATCATTAGTCCACTGCGCACCTTAGAAAATATCCATAAAAACGAAATTATAATGTTATTTTTTACATTTACTAAGGGCCCCATTTGATGAAATTTGCCACGGGCCCCCGATGGGGTAGTTACGCCACTGGTGACAGTGTTACTAAAGTTACATTGCAAAGCTGAGGTCTTATGGCATGATTATCATGATGTGATATGGCAATAGGCTCGCCTCCTATCACATTGTGGGACGGAAACTATGAGGCGAAATGTTGGTATTGTGGTTGCACCTCCGCCTACTCCTGCTGGGAAAAAGGCGTGACTTTATGTATAAGAATCATTTACGCCGACGCCTATTTTCAACAGACTATCTATTTATAATTCCCGACGCAATATGGTGTTATAAGATTGACGTGTGCTTCTACTCGTATGTATCTGTAGCAGAGTAGTAGCTATGACATAAATTATTATACAGTGTATATCAAGACTGCTACCGAAAATGATGCAGGGTGGTAGTTTTAGTAACTATAAACAAAATGCAACTAAAATTTTCGCAAAGATATGCTATTATTTTTTGCGATTTTTTATTTTTTGTATTCATTGAAATAAAACTATTATTTACGGATTTTATCGCGAATTTAGTTTAATTTTTTACATTTTCGACTTCCCGACGTTTCGATTACTTTACAGCTTTCGTGGTCACGGGGCGGACTGAGGTATTAGACGTCCGCTCTGTGACTGTTACAATTCAACTACCCTTATTTTACAATTATTAATTTAAAAAAATAATTTTACATATCTAGTCTGAGTTTGCGATCCGATCTACGCAGAAGGAGCTCACAGTGTCTTGAGGTCTGGCAGTTGGTCTTTTGGTCTGGCAGTTGGTCTTTCTAAAATTAAACTAAATTCGCGATAAAATCCGTAAATAATAGTTTTATTTCAATGTGTAACATTCGCGTAAATCTAAGAAACCATTATGTAATTTTTTTATTGTTTGAGTGGTATAACAATCTATAGTTATTGCTCAAATAATAATTTAAACCCTTGCGTACTATAGCGTCTTTAAAAATAAAAGGGATTATTATTGTAGAAAAATCTATGGATTTCCAAGAAAAAATGTGGCATTATGTATGAATAAAACTACCACCCGGCTTCGTTTTCGGTAGCAGTCTTGATATATCCTGTATTTTCAATTTGTATATTTTGATCTATCTCAACTCCTAAACGAATGAATCGATTTTCATACATCTTATAATTCTTCCACACAGTGCGCGATCGTCCAGCATTCATGGCGCTACGCATGACGCTCATGCTGATGGCAATGCAGACGCTGTCGGGTTGCTTCGCCCTCATGAACTACGCGGCGGACGTGTTCCACCGCGCCGGCACTGAGTGGAGCCCCAACACGCTCGCGCTCTTTGTTGGCTCGCTGCAACTAGCTGGGTCGTTCTTCACTACTATGTCGATTGAGAAGTTTGGCAGGAAGGTAAGTTTTTTTGTTGAAATTGCAAGACGAGCATGCCGTTTCTCTGATGGTAAGAGATACGATTACACGTGAACAGTAGCAAAACCAAGCAACACCTTGAATTATAAAGAAAATTGAGAACTCAACTGCTGTACTGTTGGTAGTATTTGAAGAAGACCGTTTGGTACCGATTTCTCGCTAAACCATTTTTCTAGGTCATTATTACATATATTAACGAAACGTCCCCTGCTCACATCCCATATTCGTGACGATTTTCCTACCATTTGGCGGTTGCTAGAGTCTCATTGGTTGGCCATCAGCCTGTACCGCGGGCAGATAAAGATGGCATAGATTTTGGTTCTGACCAGCAAACATACAAGCATTTCCACTATATACGTGTAATCTTGGGACTGACGAAACCTGGTGTGACAAAAGTCCCTAAATAAAAAAGAGTCTAATCAAATTATTCCAGATCCCCCTAGCCTGCAGTTCGCTCACGGTATCCCTGTGCATGGTGACCCTGGCGACGTGTTTCCTGTTGGGCAGTGAGGGAGCCCGCTGGCTGCCCGTGGCTGCGGTCTGCGTGTGTATACTCGCGTACGGAGCGGGACTCGCGCCTGTGCCGTTTGTTGTTATGGCTGAGGTCTTTACTTTTCAGGTGAGGGGATTTTTGAATTGGAATAAATAAATACACCCAACAGTCACATACATAGTCTAAATCTTTCACATCAGCCATTGATAACTTCTGTAATCAAACCCTTATTCTATTCTTCTTAATATAACCGCCAGCACCATCGTCATACTAGAATAGGTTGCGTTACAAAGTATTTGGAGACTGTCCCGCACTCAAACCCGCCACTATAACTCCTGTAAGCCAGGATCAACAGTGGCATGCATTTTAATGACACCAAGCATTGAAGCTCGGCAAGTCTCCGGGAATGTCTAACTTGACAAGTATTACATTATGAGGTAATTTTAGTGTTGGAAAATTCGTAGGAAATAGGTTTTGTTTAGGATTTGTTAATTGACGATTTACAAGCAGATTGCCTCGATTTTAACGAGATTTTGATAAATTTAAAATACTGCGAGATGGTGTGACATCTAAACATAGACAAAGATATTGAACGATTTATGGATGTAAATAGCTATCAAGTTAAAAATTATGCGGCAATGTAAGCGAGCTTATGCGATTACAGATAATGGTGGTGGCATTAATTAAAATAAAATTAAATGTTAATAATCTATGCTTTTTTACAGCTCCGAGCACGGATGGCGGGCGTGTCTATGGCGTTTTCATTCTTCTGCAGTTCCATAACCGTGCTGTTCTATACCCCAGTGGCGGACACTTTCGGAGTATACGTAGTATTTTATAGTTTCGCAGCGGTCACGATGTTCGGAGTAGTCTACACCATACTATGGGTACCAGAGACTAAAGGAAAGAGTTTGGCAGAAATTCAAAATTTCTGGAAAAAGACTGAACCGGTTTTTGTTTGATATTAAATGACTGATTTGTTTAAATGCTGGTCTGTTTATGCCAATTTGATATTTATGTACATTCTACTCAAAGTAGACAGTTAACTTTCGTTTTGTTGTAAGATATTTCTTTACGTATTCAAAATATGTATCATGGATACATATTCTTATTTATTTATTGTATTCTTTTTTTGTGAATGCGTGCTATGATTGTCAACACAATACTATGACTGTAAAATCAACATATCAATTTATACAAATAATATCTTTGTATTTGTCTACTGCGCAGGTCTACAAGTTTGTTCATTTTCTTCTATAGTAATTTTTGAATATTAATTTTGACTTTACACGCTCCCTTGGGTATTAAACCATGATATCTATTAGTTAATGACTATTCAGCATTTTTGAGGTACTATACTAGTCACTAGAGCGGACATTAGAAACAAAATCTACCATTGTGCTGGTACAAGAACCCAGTGAAGCGAGATCAAAGATGATGTTACTGCCTAGGCAAGACAGAGTCAGAAACACAAGGAGTGGTACCGTTCCTTTTTATTACAAACATTTAGTTTGCAGTGTCCCCTCTAGTATAATATCTCAACGTTGAGCATATTTTTATGCGCATTTTATCCGATATCGGTTTTCTCAATTGTTCATATTGCATATCTGAAATATAAAGAAGCAACTTATTGAATTATAAATATAGAACATAAAATGGAACATTAATGACTATAGGACCTACTATACTTTATATAGGTCACGCCATAATTGGCACAATTTTATAGAACGTATGCACCACGCATGTTAAACTTAAGCGACTAATGTTATTGACCCCTCAGGCATTTAATGTGAAATAAATTTTATTGTAAATACAGGAGATTGCCCATTTGACATTTTAATATGAAACTTAGTATCTGTGCGCAGATATTTTTCTTCTTCTTTCTGTCGCCCTGTATAAAACAAGAAAACGTTTAAGAACAAACCATAAAAAAGCTATAATGAATTTTAAGCAATATCCACTATTAGGATCCACGAAAGTTTTTACCGATACTTTGAATGGGCACTCTCTTTTGTACGTTTGAATGTGTATATAATCAATTTTTAGCTCCGTCCATAATGTGAAACAACGTTCTAAAAGGACAATATAATTTAAATGTATTATTAGACTTAAGGCCTTTTGGCTACGTACTCATGCCTATGGCACGCAATCTACGGAATGTAGAACAAGATACTCAGTTCCATAAGGGATTATGATTGTTCTAAACTGATGTCGCTTATGACGTTTAGGTATTGCTACTGTTGAATAGCGATTGGTTTTCTAATGTACTTATTTCCGACACGCGAACTAAATGCTTGGTGTGACCTATCGCATTTTTAACTATAAAAAAGTTGAAGTATAATGAACACAATACGTTAGTAAAAAATGAATTTTACGATAATACAATGCAATTATATTCTTTTGTTTCTTTTAATTTACATCCATACCTTTAATTATTACATTATACTCAGTTTTTTAAGCAAAACACCAATCAGCCATATTATTAATATGGACGAATATTCTCAAAACCTTAAGAAAATACTATACTGACTGCATATTTAGACTAGGTAGGTTTTATGGGGTACTACAAAACTTAAATGTTTTTAATGGAAGAAATCGTTTGAGACCACAAAAGTGTCAAGGCTCTCATAAATATAACAGGAGATTGCCTACATAATCTTTTTATTGAAGTGAAACTTTTATTACAGTAGCGATTTGAAAATTAGATGAAACTAAAAACGAGACAGAAGTTCTAGAATCTAGGGGTGACAGAGAAAGAAACGAGATTTCGTTCTTTTAGTTTCTCATCAATACGCGCAACAATTCTTAGAGCAGAAAAAGTACTAGGGCGAAATAAAAAAGAAAGAGGTTTCGTTAAGCCCCATCTATTACCAAGTATTGCAGTAAAATCTAATGATCCATTTCACGATAGATGGCTCAACTATATATAAATCACACAATAAATCATCAACAATATGCGGAATATTTCCGAAACTTCAAAAGTACTACTAGGGCAACAGAAAAAGGAAGGAGGTTTTATTGTGCCCCATCTATAGCCAAGAAGATTGCAATTAAATATAATCAATCATCTATTTGACGGTAGATGGCCTAACTGTAATAAAATCAACAATATGCGGAATATTTCCGAAACTGCAGAATGTACTAGGACGACAGAAAAAGGAAGGAGGTTTCGTTAAGCCCCATCTATTGCCGAGTAGATTGCAATTAAATATAATCACCATCCATTTCACGGTAGATGGTTGGTTCAACAATCGTCAACAATATGCGGAATATTTCCGAAACTGCAGAAAGTACTAGGACAACAGAAAAAGGAAGGAGGTTTCGTTAAGCCCCAGCTATTGCCAAGTAGATTGCAATTAATATAATCATCTATTTGCCGGTAGATGGCCCAACTATTAAAATAAATCAACAATATGCGGAATATTTCCGAAACTGCAAAAAGTACTAGGACAACAGAAAAAGGAAGGAGGTTTCGTAAAGCCCCATCTATTGCCAAGTAGATTGCAATTAAAGCTAATCATCCATTTCACGGTAGATGGCTCAACTATGAACTATATTATCAACAATATGCGGAATATTTCAGAACCTGCAAAAAGTACTAGGGTAGCAGAAAAAGGAAGGAGGTTTTGTTAAGCCCCATCTATTGCCGAGTAGATTGCAATTAAATTATCCATTTCACGGTAGATGGCTTTACCTTATTTAAAGTAATAAATCTACAGTATGCGGAATAATTATTTATTGGCCTAAACTGTTCGTCTCTTTTTGGTATGAAAAATTCCAGGAAGTCTCATAATTGAATTCTATCAAGCAAGATTAGTTATAAATATTTTTGATACATTTCTACCGAGCACAAGTTTGCGCAGTCGAAATGTATCAAAAATATAACATTGGAAATAAAAAAATAAAACCACAAATGTTGTTTATTATTTATTTTAATACATAACTACAGAGAATCATCACTGCGGGCGCTGTGGGACGCGACCGCACGTATCAATTTTTGGTACTCTTATTAAAGAAGTTATATTTAAAAAACATTCTGAAACTTATCTTAAAACGATTTGGACATCGGAGCGGGGACGAGGGCACGACTATACAATAAATAGAGCTTATTTCTCAATCATATCAATTTTAGTAACAATTTTAGCAAATTTGCTTTTCTGTTGATAGTAACTATACGATTGAAAAATCAGCTCTGCGTGTAGTTTGAAAGTCGATTAATAATATTCTACAGACGACAAAGAATTGAGTAAATATCTTCCAAGATTTACAAACACTTAGTGCTTTAACATCTATGTCAGACTATAGACGCCTTTAATATCGATTTTGACAAATTATATGTTTGAAAAGAAGCTGCATTTACACCCTTTTTTAATATTATTCATCGACTTTATACAAAGTGATAGGGATATTACTATATTGGTATGTGAATGTTGACCTTTCTTTAAACTACGTTCGTTCCCCGACAAACAAAACTACATTTGATATTTATATTAATATCACGAAAGTTAAATTATTTCACAATTATTACTTAAATTATACCTACTTCTGAGGTGTGTTGTAAATAAAGCGTGGTTTTGGCAGCTTTTCATAATTAAAATGTAACTATTGATAGACATAATATAATTTTGCCAATCACGATATCGTCCATATTCGCCTCAGAAATAGAGCATGCGACGCAAGCATTTCATCGATATTTATAATCGATACTAATTTAATCGTAATGCTTGCATCGCTCACACAAATAACCCTAATGTAAGCCGCTGCGATGACCACAGATAATAAAAGTTCTCAAAATGCACAGATAAGTGATAGGTCACTATACATGTTCCGACTTCCGCGCCATAGGTACGTAGTAAAATAAAAATATTATGTATAGGACAAAAAATAATAAAATCGACCAGCCGAAAAAAAAGGATTTAAATTACAACTAAAAACAACGATCAAACAAACATTATGTTATTAAAAGCTACGTTTACAAAAATCTATAATACAGACTCATTTCTCGAATTCCTTAACGTTCACTGCACCACTTCTCGCCTTGCAAAATATTCACATCCGACCAAAGGAAAAACGTTTTGTTGCAAAAATATCTGAGCATAGTATACAGAAATCTAATATACAGTCACCGGCATGATTTATTTTAATATATTCCGTTGATTACCTTTGCCTACTTAGTATAATTTTTAAACATTATATAAGACAACATAATTTATTTTTATTTATTTTTCAATCAATCAACGGTTTATCTGCATTATTGTATACCCGGTTACGATACAAATTCATAGATATTGCGCTATTACTGAAATATTATATACTGACATAATTATAAATGTAATGAACATAGATTTTAGTGCACAAAATAATGTACTATCATAATTATCGACCTTAAATTACGGGCACACATAACCATATTTCGATACTAGAGTATAATTTTATAGATAGAAAAAAAAATCACCGCTGTTTATCAAATTTCATCCTTCGATTTACTTACAATGATCTGAGTCTTAAAATTTATTCCAAACCTACTATAACAATTATTATCAATCGTTTTTTCACATCTATTTTTCTTCTTTTTACTTGTACACATAAAAATTTTATGACACAATTTATATTATCTTGAAAGTGAATACGCCCAGATATTTTTGCATAATTAATGCTTCACATTTCATCTCCATTGTTACATAGTCATAGTGTATATTTAGAAATGTAAAAAAAGCCTTTTTACATATTTTAACGCGACTTAAAACAGTCACTAATGTTTTGTTTAAATAAAGTACCTTAATAGAGACGATTTTATCGACAATTTACGTTCGATAAAGAATACAACCAAAAGTATTGTATTTGGTGGTAAAAATTATAATATGCCATTGCGGAAATAAGCCAAATAAAATTATTGCGATTTTTATAAAACAGATGAGAGTAAAATTATAATGTTCAAATAGAATTATCATTTATCATTGTATGTATGCTATGCCTTTCTATCGATAAAACACAGATAGTCCAAAAAAAACTATTCACCGATATCGACAACTATTGTAAACATATTTATGTAGAGTAAGAATAACAGAATGAAATAGAAACAGTAAATAGAGTATTTATTAGTAGTTGAATAGTCGATAGACACAAGATAGAGAGGATCAGATAATTATTTAATATCAATTTACAGTAGAATCTTTGCAATTTACTTAATTTATCGATTGCCCCAAAAGACAACCTATGACAAGATTTTTAATAAACATAATTTTATTTAATATATAAAAATAGTCGATAAAGTCAACGTCGACATAATGAAGAATAAAAAATCGATATCGGCAAATCAAAACAATTAAGTTTAATTCCTCGTATGCTTTCAGATAATTAGCTCATTAATCTCAAACATAGGAAAGTATATACAGTTACTAAAGTAACATGACGATGTTAAATTAATGTTATTTATTTATTTATCATGTTCTCGACATAAATATCCAGTCTTCATGAGTTAAGCGTAAATAACTGACTGGGGTTTGCTAAACAATCGCACCCTTGATGTTCTAACAGTATCCCATCCATGTTAGATTAATTAAAATCATAGACTTCAACGATAGACGGTAATGACAGATTAAGATATATTTTACGACCTAATTAACGGTAAACTGTATACTGTACGGTCTACCTACAAACATTTATTTTTACATCCTTAAACGTGTTACACCTTAAATTTATTTGTCATTATCTTAAAGAAAAGGACATTTATGACCTTACATTCAACACACAGTAATCAGTTTCGTATATTACAATTACTAAGTCAAATTAAAAGCTCATTATATGCTTCACTTAGTTTAATTTAGGGGTAGCGTATGTCAGAGTTCTTGGTTATTGAAAGTATGCTGGAAATTGATCCGGCTCGAAGGACCATGAGCGATATTTAAACGTTTTAACGTGTATATCAGTTGGTCGTGCCGGTGGGTCTTGTAAACTGTTGTAAGTTGGTATGATACTGTCATTATTTCTATCGACTCGCCTGGTGGTCTGTATCGGCAGCGTGATATCACTCCATTCATTCGCTCGCCCGCTTTGATTGCGGCTCATCGAGTTCCGTTTCCGGCGTTTGTTCCAATCCTGGTAGTTGTATCTGTGTTTCTGACGCCTCTGACGGCTGTGAGGACAAACAAACACATAATTTAATATAATTATTTTATTACAATAAACACACTACAAACAAAAATGGTAATAAGCAACGTCGGCCTTGTCAAACTCACATTAAACACTGGCAAACAATGAAACAAACAACATTTAAGAGTGCAATCTAATATACTTTGCGTCCGGCGTTTTTCATAGCAGTTTCAAACCGATTTAAGGTATCGAATATTTTGTTTGCTTAGCTCGAAGTGAATTCAAAAGGGACATAATATTCGACAGTTAATATAGGCTTTAAACAGTTTTATGTTCGTTAGTGATATACAACGTTGATGCGACCGATGGGCATTAAATGACACTATGTATGCTATACGTCCTTAGTATTAATTCGGCACGGCACAAAAATTAATAATACCAAAAATGGGATTTTGTTTGTTTCAAACAAACTAAATAGCTTCCAAATAAGAGTAAAACGCAACCATCCTGTGTAAATAAATGTCATTGACCTGTAGATACGTATAGACAAGAAGCTTATACCCAAATGGAGATTGTATTCCGTATATAAAAGTGAAGCGCAAAAATTTGACCTTAAATGACGTCGCTGTTATCTTCTATCCTTTTCTATCGAGTGACAATGAATGAACATAATGTCATTTTCATTCATTGTCACTCTAAAGAAAAGGATAGAAGATAACAGCGACGTCATTCAAGGTCAAATTTTTGTGCTTCAGTGTTTTATACGGAATGCAATCTCCATTTGGGTATAAGCTTCTTGGTATAGATAACAAATTAGCAACGTCGCGCGCGGCGCGTGTTATTGTCGCGCCGCGCCGCAGCGCTTCTTGTGTGACTTGTGTAAGAGCGGCAACAACGCGCAGATTTTAGTACGATCTATCGTTTTAAGGTGAATGACCATGCATTAGACGTAATCAGCTGTTAGAAAAGCTACATCGTGTTCAAATGGAGCAAAAACTTAAAAAATCATTTATGAGTACAGAGCTTCAAAATGGTACCTAGTATATGCAGTTTAAAGAAACGCCCATCGGTCGCATCAACGTTGTATACGGAGTATTGAAGGTGTCGTTTGTACTATCGACTCCTGTATACATTCGCGACGTTTGTAAATGAGATAAAGAAAAGGAGAGATAGTGGTCGGGGGTATGAGTAAGCAGAAGATATCAGACAAATAAAAGCACATTTTTTATTGCTCTAGTATTTTTTACAAATTATTATTGGTGTATGTTTGTGATTATTAACTCAGTCCTATTATTACTTTATGTTTTAGACATATTATAACTGATTATTTAAATTTTATGTCGTAAAATCAGTATTCTATGGCGTCAATTAAAATGTATTTCAAATTATTTTTGTTACGAAAATTTATAGCTATTGAAGAAGATTTTATACTTGCAAATGCATGCGTTCCATCAAATTTGTATATTATTTAACGTATAATATTTTACATAGAAAACTAAACATCAAATGGTATTTTTTTACTTTTTATTATTCAATATAGTGTTTTATATTGAATTAACATTTCTATTGCGTCCATTGTCAACTAGTATTTAAATACCTCCTTTTAAAGTAAGAATCACAGTTTTATAATTTATTTTGGTTAGCATTAAATTCTACAATGTTACCTTAGCGTCAATACTTCCAGAGCGTCCGACGGTAAGCTTGGAACACACACAAACATACATTACACATATAGCTTCTAGCGGCGGGCGAAGGATGAAATTTAATAGGAAATCTATTCCCAAAGAAAATTGATTAAATTCGAATATTGTAGTACCTACAATAATACCCCGACTTACGCTAGCTCGTTTTATGCGAATTGGGAGGTACTTGGTTTCTCTTTTTGATAACGCACAACAGGTTTTCCTCGTGTTCAGCATATCATTATTTTGTGTAAACTTTGTTTTTTTTTTTTAATTAAAAATCTATATCATGTTATCATATATAGTGAACCGCACAGCATAGGCATCTACCTGTTTTTTTCCTTTTTATTTTTTGTTGAATCATAACAATGTATTGTGTTGCATGCGGCTAATTGCATGATAGTAAAAGCATTTTCTTACTTCTCTTTCTTTACAATTATGTCATTTAAAACAAAAAGAGAACAACCTTAACAAGTTTTTTATTTAGCACAGAACCGGCAAACAAGCAAACAGGTTCCCTAATGGTAAGTGATCACTGCCGTCCATGAACATCCACAACGCTTGAATCATAGATGTGTTGCCGGCTCAACCATTCTGAGGGGCGCGGGAAGTACAGAGGATTGGAAAAGGTCTTATGGTAAAATAAAAATAAGCAACTATTTATATATATTTTTTTCGACTAACACGACTATCGCTCGGTTCCACTTACTGCGTAAGTCCGGGGTATTATTGTATATTAAATAAAAGCCGATAGTAATCGGGTAGGACACTTCGCCCCTGGCTTATATGTGATTCTGACAACCGTGCGCAAACAGCAACATTTTGTGCATACCATAATTTATATGAGAAAATATTGAAACGACATTAACGTTTTGATTTTTTATCGATATAGTACGGAGATTAAAAAAGGTAAATAGGGTTAGTACTACAGCGACACTAAGCCATTCAATGTCCGTTTTTGAGTTGTTTTAAGTACACAAATAATAATTACAAAGCAATTTATTATTTTGGTATACGTAATGACAGTTTTAAGTAAAGATTTTTAAGTCTTCTCCTTTTTGCGTTACACACCTATGTGTTAAGTTTCAAATATACAATTTTCAATGGCAATTGTATCATATATTGCCTATTTTACGTTAGGATACCACCTAGTAATAATATTACAATTATATTTATTGAATAGTTTATCTAATTTTACGACAACTTATCTATTTACATCTCTATTTCATAAAAACAAAATGGCGGCCGATAGCAACAACTTTTCGTAAATAAATAACATTGAATGGGTTAATGGTCCAACAGAAACAGCACACACAGCAATCCAATACTTAGCAATGTCTGGAGTTTGTATTACACATCCAGTAATGTCGGGGCCGGGTTAAAATGTATAGAAGTAAACATAACATTCGATTTCATAGGAATCCAATAAATGTTACCAAATAAAAGAGTAAAATTGTATGTTTAATAATGCCAAGTTTTCGATCCTAATGCAAGGTTTCAAGTGAAATCGAGTGGCGAGAGTAGGCCATCAAGGATAGCAAACCATTACTGTGTCGTTTTAGTTTTGTTTAATAGAATATGTAAATAAAATAGTTTTGCACATATTTTTTTTATAATTTATTGTATCTTCCATTTCCAATATTGCCGGGCAAAAATGTGTGTATGAAACAAAACATGCGTGAAAAGGTGCGCTATCGCTGACAATACCCCAACATTGAAACTGTTTTATTATTCAAATATTTTACATTAACCAGGCCCCGACATGTATGGCAGCGGCATATCGCGATGACGATATTTGTATGAGCGTGTATGTATGTATGTATGTATGAGCGTGTATGTGTGTGTATGAGCGTGTTACCTCGACATCGTTGGTGTTCTCTCGCTCGGTGACGGGTCGCGGCCGCTTCTTGCCGCGCGCGCCGGCGTCCGTCACTAGCGGCCGTTTTGGCTGGAACTGTACAAATTATATATTAGAAACTAGTTACTCAATTATGTGAGTGATTTAATTGGACAGATTAAATCAAAATCGACAAACGACGAGCATACCGTTCGCCTGATGGTAAGCGATACGACCGCTCACGATCAGCAGTAAAACTAAACAACACCTTGAATTACAAAGCAACGTTTGGTATTCCACTGCGCTCGTTATCCTGAGACATAAGATATTAAGTCTCAATATGTACTACTCTGTCTTACTCTGGCTTCAATGTCTTTCAAAACAAAACACAACAGTGCATTTGCACTGCTGTTTGGCGGGAAAAATAGAAATTTCGGTGGGGGCGGACCCAGGCGGCCTCTCACATATGAGAGACCTAGTAGGATGTGTATGAATTTGACTATACACGGATAGATAACTGATAGGTGCGTATATTACCTGCAGTTCAGGCGGCAGGAACACGCGCGTATTAGCAAAGTATTCCGGCTGCGGCGCGAAGTACATGGTGGGGATGCGCGCGTCCGACGGGAAGTCGCGCAGCTCGAACGAAGACGAGCGCGACCAGATCACCGACATGGCCAGGTCGCACACCGCCCACAGCTTCTGCTCACATAAAAACACACGCATACATTAATTAAACCACTTGTATTTTGTAATCTATACATAATAATAATAATAAGAATAAAGTTATTGCGGAAAACCTCCAAGAAAATACAAAATACAAGGTACACTTTTTAAGTATCCAAAATGTGGGTCCCAAAGTAGGCAAGCCCGTATCTTGGGCTAAATAAATAAAATTGAAGTGTCTGTTTGTAAAGTGAAAATAAAGAAAAATGACCAACTACATATCGTTATACACACGATACCTATAACGAAAATGACCTTAAAATTTTATTTGTCTGTCTGTCCGTCTGTCTGTCTGTTTATTCCGGCTAATCTCTGAAATGGCTGAACCGATTTTGACAGGACTTTTATTGTCAGGTAGCTGATACAATAAGGAGTAACTTAGGCTACATTTATTTTAGAAAAATCTTTCATTTTAGAAAAATAAAGTTTTTGTTAAATTCCACAAAACGAAGTCGCGAGTACAGCTAGTAAAATAAATAATAATATAACTTTATTTCACATTTTTTTACGGATAGGTGTGTGCGTGTATATATGTGTGTGTGCGTGTATATGTGCGTATACGTACGTAATTGACGGCGTCGTCGGTCTCGTTGAGCGCGTCCTTGTGCAGTTTCATTCGTTCCACGAGACTCTTGTAGAACCCGTAGCAGTAGAAGTCATTGCGTGTGATCAAAGGCTCTAAGATGAACCACAGGCAGTTCTTTACCACCTGTTACATAACACAACGTTATTATATTGCATCACAAAATAATTAATTAATACTAGGCATAGAAATCTCTATAAGTGCTATGATCGCCTACTGTGAAGCAAGGGATCTGGATCAGCCCATATACGTCCCACTGCAGGGCACGGGTCTACTCTACAATCGAGAGTACGATTGAGAGTGGTTAGGCCATATAGTCCACCACGCTGGCCTAGTGCGGGTTGGCGGACTTACATACCATATAAATTCTTATGAATCGCTATCGGTTTCCTCACGATGTTTTCCTTCACCGTTTTAGTGCGTGGTGATTGACTATCAATACACACATGACTCCGAAGTCAGAGGTGTGCCCTGGGATTTGAACCCGCGACCACAAGCAAGGGATATTACAAACTAAAGTTTTATCAAGAGGGCTTCAGCTATGAAACGCCATGTGGGCCTAGTACAGTTTGGTGAACTTCACATACAAATCTGTTTCTTAGACAGATCTTTGTGTAATTTTAAAATATCTATTCTTTTACTCGGAAAGCTTACAGTCTTATAACAAAAATATAATATGTTACTCTGTAATCCTATCAGTAATTACAAGCCTTCACCAATTCTACAAGAACAACCAAAATCTAATTTAAATACACATAACTTTTTCCTAATTTATTTTTTCGCAAACAACCTTATCAGTGACTTTAATACAGACATCATTTTTCTCTATGTATACAAACTAGACTTTAACAAGAACAGCAATCAAAAACAGTACAGATAATAATATTACCTTAAGTTGTGCAACATTATCGTATGCGGTGAAGAATGGATCGTGAGTTAGTATGGGCACCGCAAACACCAGCATGTAGTCCGGCAGGATGTGAGGCAGCTGGGAGACCGCCCGTTCCACTGCAACAACACATAGCATGTAACCACACAACACTACTTGCAACGTCGCAACACACCTTGCAAAGTTGCAACACACCTTGCAACATCGCAACATACCTTGTAACAACGTAACATGCAACTTATTACTCAATAAACTTCCGGCAGTGTACCACTTAACTCCCAAATACACAACAGTCAAAGGAGAATGTCCATTCATAGCATAAGTAAAAAAAATCGTTGTTATACAGCTTAAAATTGACTATAACTTTTTTTTTGTTTGTCCTTAAACGTCTATATCTATAAAGTAAGGATCATCGGATTTTAATTTTGTTCACAGAGCCAAAGACAAAAAAATATTTTTATCAGTCTTCAAGAACTCCATAAATATATATTCCCTTCACAACAAAGTAGGTTCGATCAAGCACAAAAATCTTCGAACAGATACTACATTTCATAGTAAAATGGGCATTCTCCTTTTACCATATAATTTATTTTTTAAACCGTGATACACAGCTTTTAACAACATGCATCTTCTCCTTCTAACTCCACTAAACACACCTATTTTAAACCAAACACCCTTTAACTTCGTATAAAACGCCTTTATATTCCGCAACACCCCTTATAATTTAAAAAATGCAAACAATTTGGGCACAACAATATTGTCAAGTAATATTTGGCATAGGTACTACTACCGCCAGATACAATTAATTCAACAACTTCTAACTTCTACTAAGTAGTCAGAACACTGAACAAGAAAAAGAGTATTTTATGTCCCTTCCATGGTATCCATTGTAACTACCAAAACATTGCAACTCATTCTGGGGTTAGATTTTGTAAGACAACACATTGTATAGTCTTTCTTAGTAATATCTGTCCTTAACCTAGCCAAATATTTAATCGTCATTTACGTAAATTATCAATTTATCACTTACATAAAAATAAAAAAAAGAGTAATATTCATGATAATATCGACTTTGAGTTAAATACTTTAACGTAGTGCCAATACACTCATTTCTATTTCCTTTTTCTAATTTAAAAGTAATTGATAATTGACTTACATCGTTTTTCGAAAACCTGTTTTTGCGACAGACCTGACCAAAAAAAAACTTGAATCAATGACTATGACAGCCTACCCTATAATCGTTGATACCTCATAAAATATTTTTTTATAGTTGGGTCATGGGTGTAAGTGATATACATTTACATTCAATATTTATCTGTGTACAAGTGTTTGTGGGAATACTTGTACTACGAATTTCTGTATGTGTGATTAACGTGTAATAGTTTTTGTTAATATTTTTACGTGTCACATCATCATTGATATGTGTTTGTGTTTCTGTGTATGCGTGTGCGTACGTGTGCATATGAGTGTGTGTGCGTGTGCGTGTACATGTGTGCGTATGCGTACGTGTTGGTGTGCACATGTGTGCGTATGTATGTGTATGTATGTGTGTGAGTGTACAGCCGCGTGTACCTGTGTGCGTATGTATATGTGCGTGTGCTTGTGAGTGTATACACGAGTGCGTGTGCGTGTGTGTATGTATGAGCTTGTGTAGTGTGTAGTGTGTAGATACCTTTAGTGCCGACGGTGATGTTGCGCACGTACTCGCGGCGGCGCACCACGTCGGCCAGCATGTACTGGCGCACGAGCGCGCGGATGCGGCGCTCCGGCTCGCGGCCCGCCAGCGCGTACATGTACTGTGCGTATGTGTATGTGTATGTGTATGTGTGGCTGTGTAGGTGCGCGCGTACCTTTAGTGCCGACGGTGATGTTGCGCACGTACTCGCGGCGGCGCACCACGTCGGCCAGCATGTACTGGCGCACGAGCGCGCGGATGCGGCGCTCCGGCTCGCGGCCCGCCAGCGCGTACATGTACTGTGCGTATGTGTATGTGTATGTGTATGTGTGGCTGTGTAGGTGCGCGCGTACCTTTAGTGCCGACGGTGATGTTGCGCACGTACTCGCGGCGGCGCACCACGTCGGCCAGCATGTACTGGCGCACGAGCGCGCGGATGCGGCGCTCCGGCTCGCGGCCCGCCAGCGCGTACATGTACTGTGCGTATGTGTATGTGTATGTGTATGTGTGGCTGTGTAGGTGCGCGCGTACCTTTAGTGCCGACGGTGATGTTGCGCACGTACTCGCGGCGGCGCACCACGTCGGCCAGCATGTACTGGCGCACGAGCGCGCGGATGCGGCGCTCCGGCTCGCGGCCCGCCAGCGCGTACATGTACTGTGCGTATGTGTATGTGTATGTGTATGTGTGGCTGTGTAGGTGCGCGCGTACCTTTAGTGCCGACGGTGATGTTGCGCACGTACTCGCGGCGGCGCACCACGTCGGCCAGCATGTACTGGCGCACGAGCGCGCGGATGCGGCGCTCCGGCTCGCGGCCCGCCAGCGCGTACATGTACTGTGCGTATGTGTATGTGTATGTGTATGTGTGGCTGTGTAGGTGCGCGCGTACCTTTAGTGCCGACGGTGATGTTGCGCACGTACTCGCGGCGGCGCACCACGTCGGCCAGCATGTACTGGCGCACGAGCGCGCGGATGCGGCGCTCCGGCTCGCGGCCCGCCAGCGCGTACATGCCCATGAAGTCCAGCGGGAGACACTTGTTCGGGATGCCCTGATGGATTAACAATTATTTATTTATTAAATTAGTACGGTTGACACCAATTGCACTAATTAATGACAATATTAAAAAATATTCTACATCTGATACATCATCACTATTGTTCATTTGTGGTTTTAATTTTTTTTTTTTTGTTTTGAATGGTAAGATGAGCATGACATTCGGCTGACGGGAAGCAATATGATCAAACATGGACATGGACAGCAGAACCAAAAATCCACCAAAATCTTTTCATCGCTGTCGCCGTGCGTCCTAAAGAATTTTTTTTTATGCAATGAATGGCGAGACGAGCATGCCGTTTGCCTGATGGTAATTTATACAATTGCTCATAGACAGTTGCAAAATCACAAACACACCATGAATTACAAAATAATACTTGGCATTCCACTGCACTCGCCACCCTGAGACGTGAGATATTAAGTCTCAATATGTCCAGTAGTTACTCTGGCTACAATATCCTTCAATCAAATTTTACGTGAAAAATGGACAATGCGGTGGTACCCACCCAAGCGGCTAAAACCAGTATGTATGTACTTATTGCTTTAATACGTTCTTTTTTTGTATTGAACGATAAGATAAGCATGCCGTACGCCTGATGGTAAATGATACAATTGCTCATGGACAGTATCAAAACCAAAAAACACCATGAATTACAAAGCAATGCTTAGTTTTTCACCGCTCTCGCCATCATAAAGAAAGTATTTGTTTATGGCAATTTATAACAGTCAACTATCAGGAACGAACATTCATTAAAATAAACAAGGAAAAAGAGAGTACATTACAGAGACAATATTACCTTCGAAAGTCCTTTGTGTAATTTGGCTGCGAAAGCTTCTCGTACTTGTGGAACTTCGTCCTGTAACACAAACAAACGGTAAATATCCATAATACAATTATACATACATATAGCGGAATATGGTATAGAGATGTGCCAATAATAAACACCCAAAGATTTTGCCGAATTTATTTTCTTCTTAATACACGAAAAAAGTGAGTCTGTCGTCTATTACACCTGGGTTTAAACCCCTGGGAAATTTGATTTTCTAACTGAATAACTTACAAAAAAGAGCGTCCAACCTAGCGCAATAATCATCATCAGCCTAAACTGTTGTCCACTGCTGGACATAAGCCTCCTCCAAGTTGCGCCATTTTACCCTGTCTTCGGCTTGTCGCATCCAGCATCTGCCAGCGACCTTTCGCAAATCGTCACTCCACCTAGCTGGTGGGCGTCCTACACTACGCTTGCCAAGACGCGGTCTCCACTCAAGAACACGTCTGCTCCAGCGGTTGTCGGTTCTTCGACAAATGTGGCCAGCCCACTGCCACTTCAGCTTGCTAATCCTATGTGCTATGTCTACGACTTTGGTTCTCTGCCGGATAAGATCGTTACGGATCCTATCCTTCAGAGAGACTCCAAGCATAGCACGCTTCATAGCTCGCTGAGTGACACTGAGCTGGCGGACCAGTCGTGCTGTGAGTGTCCAAGTCTCAGCACCGTAGGTCATAACAGGTAGGACGCACTGGTTGAAAACTTTAGTTTTCAGGCATTGTGGTAGGGGTGACGAGAAGACTCGACGTAGTTTGCCAAATGCTGCCCAGCCCAGCTGGATCCTCCTCGTAGCCTCCTTCTCAAAGTTGTTCCTACCTAGTTGAAGGATCTGTCCAAGGTAGGTATATTCGGAAACAACTTCGAGCTGGTGGCCACATACAGCGACAGGTCTTGGATCAAGGTGGTGGTTGATCATAACCTTGGTTTTATCCAAGTTCATTTGAAGACCTATTCGCTGTGAGGCTGAAGCCAGGCCGTCCAGCATCTGTTGCAGCTCCTCCAGCGATTCCGCCATTAAGACTATATCGTCTGCGAAACGTAGGTGCGAGATGTGCTCGCCGTTTATGTTGATGCCCATATGAATGAGGTGCTGAGATGTCTATATTATGAATCGGCCACTATGTATGTCCAATTACAGAACCAGCAATCTAAGGCCATCCAGTTGCGCAGAGGGGTGAGACAGGGGGATGTTATTTCCCCGAAACTGTTCACAAGCGCACTGGAGGATATGTTCAAGACTCTGGACTGGAACGGTATGGGCATCAACATAAACGGCGAGCACATCTCGCACCTACGTTTAGCGCAATAATAACTAACAACATTTGTTCGTAATCTGTATGTATACGTGGTGGACTATATGTGCTAACAATATCAATCGTACTCTCGATAGAATAAGCAGGCCCATGCCCTGCAGTGGAACGCATATAGGCTGATACAGATACAGTAATATTAGACATGTATAATATAAAGTTACTTACAATCATGAGATGTGAGAGGTTGTAGAACTGTTCCGCGGTGAACTGGTCACCGACGCCCTTCTGTTCGCAGATCTTGAGCATGGCCGCGCCCGCCGCCAGCCTTAGGTGAGCCATCTCGGCTTTTGATAAGCGGTTTTGCTGTTTGGACAAAAATAATGTAATGATTCCTGGATACTGATTTATCGGTCTGGTTTGAAATATTGATTTAATTAATGTTTTAAATATTATATTTTTAAATGAGACGATCTATTTGGAAGCAAGTTATTGCAAAACCTTTACTGCACTGTTTAAGATTTTACCGTTAGATATGCTCCTTTTTATGTTTTTTTCTTGTTTACTAATTTTATCACATACCACCGTGATATATCTGACATATTACTTATAAAAAAAAATCTTTAGTATTTAACTACAATTACCATACGTACAATCAGCAAATCAGTTAGGTAAAAATAATATTATATTTTTTTATTTCTCTCATACAGAAAAATGGTAAAAGCATGTTAAAAATCTGATGTACGCAGGGCTTATGTGTGAAACACATAAATATTAACTACCCCTAAATTCGTCATAGAAAGGGCTGTCAGTACCTGCAACAGATCCCCCTTATGCACAATAAAAGCGTTGAGCATGCGGAATGTCTTCTGTGCGGAGAGCTCGTCCTTCTTGAGTCCCAGCAGCCAGCGCGCCATGCACTTGAGTCCCTCGAGCTTGCAGCGCGTCTCCTCGGGCAGCTCGGCCTCGGCGCACCACGCGCCGCCGGTAGTGGCGCCGCCGCCGCCGCCGCCGCCCTCGCGGACCAGCAGCTCTTTCACTATCTACAAAGTAAAGAAGGAAGGAAAATCGATTTATTAGTCAGATGCAGGATAGAAGAGGAATGGAAATATAAAATTTGTTATGTATCTAGGTTTAGCATCATACCCGGGACAAAAAGTACCTATGTTTAGCTGCCAAACCCAGGTCAAAAAGTACCTATGTTTAACCGTCATACTCAGGTCGGGAAAGTATCTACGTTTAACCGTCATACCCGAGTCGGGAAAGTAATATTTTTTCGTCATACTCAGTACAGAAATTATTAAGACAAGCTAAAATTTAGCAGACTGTGATTGAAGAGAAAGAGAGAGAAAAGAACCACAATTATCACCGTGATTAATGAACTCATCGGTATTCCATGAATGCTTACAACTAGACCAGCATAATTATTTTATATCGACGACAGAAGGTTTTTGTAATATTCCCTTTATCTTAAAAAAGTGAA
Organism: Hyles euphorbiae; assembly: GCA_023078785.2. Classification (NCBI taxonomy): domain Eukaryota; kingdom Metazoa; phylum Arthropoda; class Insecta; order Lepidoptera; family Sphingidae; genus Hyles; species Hyles euphorbiae. The sequence continues at coordinate 4,648,028 of CM041048.1, forward strand.
AGAATGAGCCAGCTGTTTGTATTATAAAAATAGTAACGTAATGAAAACAACATATAAATAAAAATCATATCAAGAACGCTGACGTCACGACACATTACCTTCCTGGAGACAATATTCTTGATGTGCACGGGGAAGTTGTCGGGCAGGTTGTGCGCGATGTGACCGAGCGTGACGATGGCGGTGCGGTAGTGTTCCGAGTGCGGCGACAGAGTGCCCTTCAACGTGTCCAAGATCTCCGTGAATATGCCCGTGCGCTGCTCGGGAACGTTCACGAAAAGACATCTGCGGAACATTGGTGAATTTTAGTCATCATCATTTTCAGCCCGTGTGGACGATGGGCATAGTTACTCCTTGGTTATGAGTAATAGTGAAGATTAGATGAGATAAGAATATTAAGAGAGGAAGATTCTTACTTCAAGGTCAAAATTATGTAAAAAAAAGAACAAAACAATGTAGTAGTGATTATTATTATTTTTACCTAAGTCCAAGGAAATTGTTATTGAAGTATCAATGAAATTATGTATCGAAAAGGTAATAAAAATTATTTTAGTTTTTATTAATTCATGGCATTTTTTTTATTTATTAAGCGTCATATACAAATGTATACAAGGCGGACTTAATGCCAATTTAGCCTCACCCCTAAGCGTAGTCATTCATGCTATGATAAATAATTTGCCGCCAAACGTTACGCTTTCAGGATAACACTGTAGTTTAAATGAAGCAGACATCTTCAAGTTGGAGAAAAGAATACATACCTGACGGCATTCTTGGCCTGTTTGGGCGTGCCTACTTCCGCGTATGCTTTGCATAGTGTGATCAATCTGGGGAACAGCGCGGGGCACGCCTCGCCTGCGACAAAATACACATTTCACTCATATCCTTACAACATAAGTTTATTCTTTATCGAATGTTAACCAATCTTATGTATTTTTGAAATTATCTCATACAAAAATACAAAAGATAAGTATAAGTTGGGATATTGTAAAAGAGGGGACACCCTGTATAAAACATTTGGAAAAAAAGAGGGGTACCGAATCATACGCCCCTCGAAGTATGGTGCGTGCGCAAGGGTACACAGTGAAGCGAGAGGGAAGATAATGTTACTTCTTAGGCGTGACAGAGACAGAAATAGAATGTACACTTCATTTTGTTACAAACATTTTGTTTGCAGTGTCCACTCTAAAATATTATCTCGATGATTCAAATTAAAATCCAAAAACATTTTATGGTGAACATACGTATAGATAGATGGTGTTACATTTTTTTGTCCTAAATAAATGAAATGAAAATTAGTCACAGACACAGGACAAACGTACGTAACATCAAACATGAGAGTCACATTTGAAATCAACTACCTGCTACAACTAACAAGGACCAAGGTACAATAATAACAACCTGGGGAAATAATTCAACCGTCATGCTCGGTTCGAAATGTCAATGAACAGTTGACAAGTACTCACTGAGCGGGCGGTACTTCCCGAGGAAGGTGAGCGCGGCGAGTATGTGCGGCGCGACGGTCTCGTCGTCCAGCTCCAGCAGCGACGTGAGGCGGTCCAGCACATCCTCGTGCAGGAAGTGAGCGGGGAACACGAACGACAGCATCACTAGCAGCTTGAGACCGCGCTCCGCCGCCTTCTCCAGGTTTATACCTGTATGATAAACACTCACAATCAAACCTTGTCATACATACTTATATGAGGGGATCCCTAGGAGAACAGAGGCTACCGATATAGCCCATAGGATTGGCAAGAGTGGCAGTGGGCCGGGCACATAGCTCGTAGAACCGATGGCCGTTGGAGCCGAAAGGTTCTAGAGTGAAGGCCACGTACAAGCAACCGAAATGTCGGACGCCCGCCTACAAGGTGGACGAACGATCTGGCTAATGTTGCAGGAAGTCGCTGGATGCAGGCCGGTTTCAACAGGTCGATGTCTTGTCTTGGGGGCGGCCAAAGTTTTCTCTTGTTAAAACGAAGGTTAATTAACTAGGAACACACACATTACTTCAGAAGCAGTTGTATAGTCCCTGTATTCAACCCAACAATATCAACATCCTATATAATAAATACCTGAATTTAAGCATACACCTCTATTAACTCATTGCACTCACCAGCAATGCTAGTCAGTCGGTCGGTCGGGTCGATCATCGAGGAGCTCACTCGCTCCAATAGCATCTTCACCGTGTTGTAATACAGGTTCGTCTTTACCTATTGACCTAGCTCCTTCAGGACACTTGACTAGAGGGAACGTTAGTATAGTCTACTCACCGCACTCATCAGCTATGCTTGGGTCGGTGCCCTTGACGGCGCCCTCCACGTAGCCCACGAGTATGAGCAGGGACTCGTGGTCGATCATCACCGAGCTCACTCGCTCCAGCAACATCTTCACAGTGTTGTAGTACAGATTCGTCATTACCGGCTGCCCGAGTTTCTTTAGGACGCTTGACTGCAGTTGGGGAGAAAGAGGTTAAATGCTGATTAGGATGGTACCAAAAGCATAAGAAAGCTGCAAATTGTTTTGAAAATGAGGGTATCTAAAAACTAAAGATTTCTAAAACAGCTGTTAACGTATTTTCTGTAGAGCCTAACACAATGCTCAAAATATTTCAATTCACTTAAAATGCATAAGTCTGAAATTTCTTTATTGAGTTTATTATCACTTAAAACATCTCTAAAATTATTCACTGATGTTGCAATTGTTGACTAGATAATTTCAAACGAGTGATCATATACGGTGTGAATGCATCGTAAAATTGAATATAAAAAAGTTCACAATTACTCACGGTAGTACGAACGCAGACTTCGCAACTGACATTGGGGTTCAAGATCGTCTCCATTCCTTGCAATAGTTCCGGTGCCTGTTTCATATGTTGAGAGAATTTGTTCAGAAACTCCTGGGCCTTCACCGACTCGGGGAGAAACTTGGAGCTGATGTGCAACACCTTGGCTATAAGCTCCTTCTGTACAGCAGGTGTGGCTGGCTTCGTGTGTAACTCTATCCACTCGGCTACAGTACGACGGACAGCCAACTGATGCTTCTGTAGCTCTATGAACGCTTTGGTAGCATTATCATCGACATTTGACATAAGGTAGTACAATTTTTTCATCCGCACCGGAGCTGGCAATGTGTACGGCACTAGGGAGGTGTTCAGTAATCGTTCCACCAATAGACGGTCTTCTAAAGCCGTCATGTAGTATCCGTGGAGTATTTTGTCTTTGATCCATTGGACTGCTTTTTCTGTGGCCGGTGGTACTGATTCTTCGGTAAGGAATTTCTTGTAGATCATAGCGAGGCCTGACATGGCCTCTTTTCTAATTTTGAATTTCTTATCCAGCGTTCTTTCGCGTACAAAATGAAGTAAATCTTCCGATTCAGCTACAGCTTGGAAATCTCTCTGTGCTGTAGCTATGATGGCCATGACGACTTCATATCTCACTTGTTCGTGGGCGTCGTGTTGACGCAACTTTAGGGTTTCCGTTATGTCTTTTCTCAGATCAGGGTGGTGGACTAGGAAGTGCATGCAGTACTGTACGCATTTGATGCGAATTGGCACGGATATATCATTAAACCTGCCTAAGAAGGCCCTCCATAAGGCAGGGTACTGTTTGGCAAGTTGTGAGCCTGGCTCTGAGAACATTCGTGCTAAGAGGGCGACACCGCTCAACCTCTCTTGGAATTGAGCCGATTTGAGCTTGCATTCGAGTTGTGGCAGCACTGATAATAGAACTGATGGGCAGCATTGATACAATTCATAAATTAGTTCGTAGACTTTTGAGAAGATTAGCAAGTTCTTCTCTTCTTTTCCCAATATCAGAACGTGGTTGAAAAACTGTGGGTGAAATAATACATTTAAATATCAGGTATATACTACATTAGTAAGGAGTTGCTTATTTTCTTCGACAACACGTTAAAACGTAATGGTTTTTTAAAATAAAACCACTTTGAAATAAACCTATTTTTTACGGATGAAACACGTGAAAATTAAACCAATGTCGCTATAAAATCCGTAAAAATAATTTTATTTTAACATTAAAATGTGTTTGGTCAAATTGTTAAACGGCGACATTTATTTAATTACACTTTATGACAGCCTTCAGGCTTCAGAGTAAATCGGCTTTACGCGGAAACTGCTCGAACATAATGTTTTACTAAAATTACTTCGAATTATTTAATCACTGCGGATGGAAACTGCTGTCATATCTTACTACAACGAATAACGTTATATTCCAATCTAAGCACCATTAAATTTAGAAGCATCTCCTTTAAACAAGTCAAACATCATACAAACTCAGTTCCTCACTATGACCAAAAAAGAATACTCACAGCTTGAATATAGGGTTCCAAAGTCTCATTAGTCTTGATGATGAGCTCTTTAGCCAGAGCATACGCGTGCTTGTGGTCCCTCTTGTTGGGCTCCACCAGATTTATCAAGATCACGTTGAGGAGTTCGTTGGAGACCACGTCAGACTCCGTGATCAAAGGACATAGGACGTCCAACATGAAGGACTTCACTTTCGTAGAGTGTTCTGTGCTGTTGGGACAAAAAAAAAATACAATACAACCAGCAATTAGCAACCGCGCCGAGAGAAATGTTTATGTGGCCCACAAATATTTCTTTCGGGTCTGGGAGTTTGGGTGACCGAAAAGTCTCTTGTAGTTCCTGATACAAGACTCGATCTTGGTGTGGGGTCAGAACTATGTTTGTGACTGATAGGTGTTATTTATGTATTTAATTACACTTCTCTCTCTCGCTCTCTCTCTTCAGCCACAAAAATCCGCTGCTGAACATAGGCCTCCCCCAAAAGGGGGTATTTACCAACACTCGCCACACTTGCGAGGCAGATTGGCGTCTCGCGTTGATGACGCTACGTCACGTCATCAGAATGTCATTTGGCTAGGCCATTTTGGGATGATTATCCCATGACCCACCATCTGTTGGTCACCAGATTTTCGTCTGTGGCCAGCAGGGAGCACCGGGAGCAGGTAAAGTTGGCTTGGACCTCTGAAGGTGTCAGTTTTAGCCCCTTACTCCCATATTACACTAGGAGTAGTCCTAAACTTCAGTGACAAAAGACATAGTGGAGTGGTTCTTTATACAACAGGAAAGCCGGTGGCAATCAGGACAAAAGGAATATTTTCCTGCTGACTACATTGAGATATAATTCTTTTGCCATTTCATATTAGAGAGCACCATATCCTTTTTGGTATCATTTGTAAACCTTACAAACATTCATTCCTATACGAGAGTCGAACCTGCGACTTCTCATTTAACAGTCTTTGACAGCGCCACGGAACCTATAATCGATTTATATTCAACAGATTCACGTGAATGTACGCAACATATTTTATTAAAACTGGATTTAATGGAAACATTTTAATTACTTTCATATCAATTAACGAGTATTTCAAGTAATGGACGTACAGGGTAAATATTCCGTGAAAATATATTTTCATTTGGTATTTGTCTGAAATTATATTAACTGTATTGCATTCGTTGAAACGGAAAACGATATGTTATTAATTATATTATATTTTCCGAATCACCCCTCTCAATCACACGAAATGATGTCATTATATTTTATGATCAGATATCATGCATGCATATTTTTTTTTTATTGCATTGAATGGCGAGACGAGCAAGCCGTTCGCCTGATGGTAAGCGATACGACCGCTCATAATAGTAGCAACATTCCACTGCGCTCGCCATCCTGAGACATAAGATGTTAAGTCTCAATATGTCCAGTAGTTGCTCTGGCTACAACGTCCTTCAATCCGAAACACAACAGTGCATTTAAGCAGTGTTGTTTCATGCATGTTAAAATTAGGTTTTTCCTTCCTTGAACATTTCATAATACTAAACAACAAATGAGTATAGCATCTAAATTCTAAACTATGTATGTCTATTCCTGACTCGAGTAATCCCTATCTTCTTCTTTCTTCTTTATCAGCCCATATACGTCCCACTGTAGGACACTGCCCTCCTCTACAATCAAGAAAACGATTGAGAGTGGTTAGGCTATATAATAGTCCACCACGCTGGCCTAATGCGGGTGGGTGGACTCACATACCTTAAAAAAATTGATGAATCGCTACGGTATGCAAGTATCCTCACGATATTTTCCCAAATCCCTATCCGAGTATTAAAACAAAAAAACTATACACAAGCTTATGCTTATTGCCTCTAGTCTATTAAGTCATCTAATATCCCCATCCCTACTAGAGATATCATGCAATAGTTAATTTTTTTATTGAAACCAATGAAGTCCATTTCAACAATTTCTAAACTTATAAATTGTAAGATGCATATAAAATGGAAAAGTCTAAGTTTAATTGAACACGGGTGGGAGTTTGTTGCCCTTCTCGAGCCGATGTAATCGACACCCCCTGTCCACCCCCTCCGGTCCGAGGGGTGAAGTCTACGGAATGCGTTGAGCTATCATTTGCTCAGACGGACAGTGGAGTGCTTGTGCCAACTGCTAAGTAAGTAACAGGCACTGTAGAAAAATTGTTAATGATTATTTTGCAGTAGTTAAGAAGAATAATAAGTAGCTGTGTAGCTTCTTAGACATTTCTTTTTCACAACGATTGGAAAGGAAATTACGGCTTGAAGAGATTTAAAGCTTCGTCTCAATACACACCATACCTTGGATTCGAGAGTCATATCAGTCTGGGGTTACTGTACTTTAGTTACTCTACCGAAACGAACTTGGAATTTTCGAGCGTTCGACGTCCGAAGTAAGCTGCCTTATATGCTTTTGTATATGAAACTTAATAAAAAAATAATACAACAGAAACCAGAAATCAAAATTATTTTAAACAAAATTCGCATAAAATCACAAACCCGACATTCCAATACAAAACAACGTAACGATACGGCAATATCGCGCAATAAACATCCAGTGAATCGTTCAGGTAAATAAAACTGAAATAAACTTCACGATAAATAATATGAGGCAGTTTGTTCTCCACGCGGTATGGGCCGCTCTGTATAAATGTTTAATGAAACTATTGATAAACGGAAACTAACGGCACTCTATGTCAACATCCTGAATTGGGTCAACGCAAATTATGCAAAATCAGGTTCGCCGAGAGCCGAGTTTTTTTACTTTTTTTTTCATACAGTAGTGGCAATACTTCCGTGCTTTATTTTGGCACGATAGAGTTACGACAATGCAGGTGGTGTTAAATAAATTGCAATCAAAAGAGAGTATCCAGTATCCACATTCACGTTCGATGCACTTTTTAAATATATGCACAATAAATTATACCTGATTGTAAATACAGTCGAAAAGACGTAGCGTACTCATCAGATATAGTGACCTTTTTCAAGCCGATGCAATAAAGCCAATCTGAAACCTGAAAAACACAAGCTGAACCCAAAACGCGTCTCACTTGCGTGGGTAAATATGAAACACTCTTCTTGATCGTCGGTCGTTCGGTGAGTGAAATTCACGGATGCCCAAAATAATACCCCTTCCATCTTCCTATCCTTTATCCCGCTCTCCTCCCGATTTCATGGTCCGGTAACACATCCACGATCCAAGTGTTATGGATGTTCATGGGCAGCAGTGTTCACTTACCATCAGGTGACCTGTTTGCTTGTCTGCCGGATCAACGCAGTAAAAAAAACGTGTATGGTGGTCGGTATCGAGGTAGATACTAATGTCTTACATCATCAAATTTGTATTTATGTAATTACAAACTAGATTTATAATTACAATTTGAAGTTTTACCAGAACCACTTATCAAAACTACATCGGCAGTGTGCAGTCAACAGTGACGTCACAGTTCACGCTGAAGCAAAATATTAAATCTCTTTCAACGGAAAACTTTTATATTTAGACCTAAACCGGCCGGTCCCTAGCTGATTGGGTTTCGCTCGAAACGCAAAGAACTTAATTGAATTCGTTTCAATTTTGTAACAGAAAAACATTTCATATAAATAAAATGTATCGCTTTTTTTCAAGTTCTACTTTATGATAAACTAGCATCAGATTTACTTTTGTAAATGATATTAGCTACCTATAATTAACTATAGAAAATGCATTACAAGTGCGTCAACGGATTTTAAAAGATTAAGTAGGTAAGCTCTATGGTTCACTTGAAGGCTTCCAAGTAGTATTTCAGTGCAAATGTGTTCACCACAACGGTTTTCAATGGTATGGTGGCATGAATTCGCTAGACTACAGAATGCGTAAAATTACTACATAAGAACTTTTTTTTTACCTGTAATAGAGCTTTATACATAGAGCTGTATATACAGTAAAAGCTCTTTATTCGCGGGGAATAGGTTCCGTAAATATGCCGCGAATACAGAAACCGTGAATATGGAATGGTATTTTATATGGAATTATAGGAGATACGTTCCTTGGTGACAAAATAAAAAAAAAACAACATTAAAAAAAAACAATAATTGATGTTTTTGACCATACTTATTGAATGTTATCTTCAGGATTAGGCAACGGTTTACAGAATTTTGTAACTTTTTCTTGCTTGGCAGTTTTTAAAAGCTCTTTCAGTTCAAACTGATATTCAGCAGTGGCATTAACAATTTGCCTCTTAAAAATAAGACTTCGTTCCATAGACGGATCATTTCTCATAAAGAAATCACAAAGCTCATTTGCCATTCTTAACCCTTCACTAAGACTTTTCAGATTAAATGTCACATTTCCAGTGTTTTTTGAAGCCTCTTCTTCTGTGGGCTGTGCATTTAACATTTCTTCCAAGTCGGTTTCAGCCAAATCTTCATCTTGCGATTCAAGCAATTCTTAAATGTCACTTGATTCTATTAGTTCGATCCCATCTCGTCCTATTCCATTCGCAATTTCAGCTATTTTAGCAGCCAAAGTTGTTATAAAGCAAGTTATTTCGAAGGTTCGTCTAATGTAATAGAGCTTAAAGGCCTGGATTATTCCTTGGTCCATAGGTTGAAGCAAAGCGGTCGTGTTGGGTGGTAAAAATGACACTTTTATATTTGGATGCATAGTTTCAAGTTCGCGAGGATGGCCTGGTGCATTGTCTAAAACTAGAACCGCTTTAAAGTCTAAATTCTTTATTTTACATAAATTTCAACTTGATTTCATTCTCAAAAACACCGACCGCGGTGAAGGCGGTTTATGTCAAAGGCTGATCCAATGCAGTGGCGATAGCATTTAATAACATACTTATTACATTGCTGTAATAAGGTCTATTTTACTTTTTTATTAGCCCATTTATGGGCCCATTTACAAAGGATTTTTGGTTGGATACATATTGGAATTATTTTTACTAACATGCATGTACTATGTACCGATTAGATCCGCGAATAAAGAAATCCCTAGCCGCGAATATGGGAATTGGGTCACAATTTTTTAATCCGCGAATAGTGAAAACGCGAATGAAGGAAGCGCGAATAAGGAGCTTTTACTGTACATAATTTAAAATTATCTTGGCTTTCCTCTTTTAAACATCTTCAAGATCATTTCATAAACAATCCATCAAAAACAAAAACAAACTGACCCCACAAGCATAATTATTCTATGAAAGACTAATATTATCATCAGCCCATTGAAGTCCACTGCTGGACATAGGTCCCTCCCAAGGTACACCACAGAGCCCGGTCTGCTGCTTTATGCATCCAGTCGCTGCCTGCCCTCTTCTGCAAGTCGTCCCGCCATCTGGCCAGAGGGCATTTATAGTCCAATATTCCAATCCATGGTCTGTATCTTACCTCCAAAGATGAACTCTAATATACTAAAGTACAATACTTACTTGACAATCTTGAACATCAAGGAGAATAAAGCGCAGAATATCTCCTGGCAGTCTTCCAACTCGAAGCACATGTTGAAGGACTTGACGTAGGCCAGGTTCTCCAGCAGGTAAAAGTAGCGCTTGAACGCGGGGTCCTTCGGGTCCCGCAGTCCTTGCAACTGGTTGATCAGAAACAGGAATATTGTCTTCACCTGGGAAGGAACAAAATTCCATATTAAAAATATCTCTAAATACCAAAGATGATAGTCAAGTTAGATAAGGACTTGACCAACCGGTGGCCGTCTACCCATCAGTCGAGTTGCATATTTGTCTGCCTGCTAAAGGCCTTTAAAAAAAAACCGAAGGACACATTTCATAGGGCACACCGCTGACTTTATAATTAAGTGTTATTTATTTATTAATACTCTTTATTGTACATCTAAATTCTAAAGTATTATAGCTGTAACATAAATAAGGAATACAAATTAAAATGGTACATGAGGTGGCATTCTTAGATAATTATTAAAATTTAGTGCTTTAAATGTAGTAGAAACCATCGTCAGAAAAGCTGCGTGAATGAAAAATGTTCATAAGAATATTTAAGTTACATAAAATCCTCATAAGCCAGCGAGGTGGTCTAGGCCTAAACCTCTTAATATCTACAAATATTATTTTCTTTATTGGATCATCTCAAAGTAAACACAATTTAATAATAATCTTAATGTCAGCCAGACCGAGCCATGATTAGCAAACGATCATTATCTGCCTTCTAAATTGTATAAAGCGACGTCGCTTTTTGTTTCAAACTTTTCTTCAAAGTAATCAATGGACTTAAAGATACTTTTGACTGAAATTCGATAGGACTTATGACTGACAATATCTTAAGAGATTTCACAAATTGATATACAGAATTCTAGATTGGTTTGTTACATATATTTTTATAGGATTTTCAAATTATTGTTTACACTTTTGTATTGGCTCGACAACGTCGCAGCACTTCACCTGATTGCAAGAACCGCCCGGGTGGATTATATCGACTGGCGAGAGACAACATATTTTTTTATTGCATAGATTCAGGAAACGAGCAAACATGTCATCTAAAATCAAGTTATGGTAAATTATCACTGCCGCTCATCATAACGCTTGGATCATAGATGTGTTGATGGCCAACCAAATCGGGAGGTGAGCGGGAAGGAAAAAGGATGGAAATAATGGAAGAGTATTTAGCATTTATTATTTTAATTCAGTTCAAAACACTCATCATGAATCGACATAACATTCCTCACAAACATTAAAAACCACTCGCACAAATGCAAACTCGGACACGTAGCAAATAATAAATTTTGTAGCAAAAAACAAGACCAGTATTTTATTTCTGTATTGTTCGTTATTTAATTACTCTGAAAGTGTATATTATAGTGCACAGCTATGACATTCTCGCAGTGGCATTAATTATTCCAGCTTAACAACTCAGGTACGTTTTGATCGCAGCGTTGCATAATGAGAAACGAGCACTTTGGACAACATTAAAATTAAAACAGTTGCGAACTGTTATAAGCGTCATAGCTGGGTATCTATATATTAATACGTGATGTAAAAACTTTGGACCCCTTTTTACGAAAATTGCGCGGACGCAGGAGCATAAAATTTGGCACACTTATAGTTTATGTGTAGGAGAAGTGCAGAACGCTAATATTTTTCGATAATAATGCTTATAAAGTACATTAAATCAAAAAATAAAACATTACACACACTACCATGCATTTCACACTCACATACATACACAAGTATTTGTACACGCATACATACTCTGGTGTCAAATTGTTTCTTTTCTTTTTCATTTTGTTCTTCTGACATAGACATATAAAAAAAAGGTTTTATTTGCCTCATTTAATATAAAAAAAGATTTTAATAATAATGCATAAAAAGTACATTAAATCAATAAATAAAACATTACACAAACCAGCATGCATTTGACACACGCATACACAAGTATTTGTACACGTATACATACTCTTTGGTCAAATTGTTTCTTTTGTTTATTATAGACATAGTTGAATGTCAAACAGAAAAGTTTGTTTATTGTGGTTTTATTGAATGTCAAACAGAAAAGTTTTATTTGACGAATACTATGCGAAATACTGAGCGCTTATACAAATTGTGTAGCAGTAAGATACATTGAAATGTACACGGACTATCATTATATGCATAAACAAAGTTCTGTAGCAGCAATATTGTAGTTTACGATTTCAGTAATTGCATATACTTCAGGATAAATAAGTGATTTTGAGATTTTCCTCTTCTTGATTTGGTCGAATTTCGACCACTAGGCGACCACTAGTTATAATAATTATTTATGACACGTTCTGATTTTAGTAATGCGGTGGTTAATGTCTATCCGGAACCAAGGGACATTCCGTGAAAATTTAAAAGAAATCTTGCTTTGAAGTTAGCAAACCATATTATAGTGTCAAAGTAGAGATTCGTATACTGGCATCACAAAGTATTATCATGGACTCACAAAGTATTATCAAGACCAAAGCTGTTAGTTACTTCACGTAAGAAGGCTTAATTTATCAATGGCAAACGGTTCAAACTGTTTCGTAGCTCGTTAATCTAATAAAATTCGGACAGCATGATTCCAGCTTAGTGAATTAAATTCAAACTTCTCGAGATAAAAATGTAGAAAAACCCTTGTCCGTCATTAGGACATATATACAGAGCCCAATATAGCTAGACAAAACAGTTACACATAGTCTACTCAACGTAACACAGAAACTATCAAACGAATAACTACAAAGGAGAACGTCGTCACAAAAGATCTTTACAATGCACAGTTTATAAAGAATCTCGTACATAATATTTTAGAGTTGGAATCACAATGGGAATGTGTAATTTGCTTTTCAATTCTCAGCTTTCTATGAAGAAATAAATTCGTCGAGGCATTTCAATTTCATTTTTCACACTCTATTTGATTTTGTCTGCGAAATTATTTGTTCTGTGTTTAAGGTAATTTTACCTTAATCTTTCATTGTTTGTTTTGTTTAGACAAGTCAATTTATTAAGCACATTAGGCAATTCATGTACAACAATTAAAGTAATGTGACCTTTAAAATAATTAGGTCAGACTGTCGAATACAAAGCATATACATCTGATTTTTTCCAATTGATGTACGTATGTTCTTAATTACTTAATTTGTCGTTCTGATGCCCAAGAGATTTCCTCGGCTCATAGTATTAAAGTTCAACCCACACTAGGCTGACGTGGAAGGCTTACACTTGTCTAAATAGAAAAGGTAGAATGCTCAGCAATAGTTGTAAATGGGTTGATACATTATTTCATTATAATACAAATTGCTAGGGGATGGTATTGAGTGATACAGATATAAATGCCGTTATACTCAATTTCGAATCTGATATCGAGACTAATACGCTAATTGGAGTAGCTCTCTAGTTAGTTGAAAAGCTTTCAATCCACAATCTAGCCATTTAAGAGATACAGGGGTTGTGAATTCATTGCAGAAATCCCGGATTGAAATTTCCTATACTAGACTATATTAATAAAGCCCATCTGGACTCTCAATTAGTTCACGGTCAGAAGGAGATTAGAATTAAAACATTATCATGAAAGCAACTGCTTTAATCAAGAGTTTATTGAAAATATTAATGTACTGCGTGGAAGAGAAATTTCCGCGAAGCACATACACTCATTATGATAACATTTCATTTTACAATTTTCCTTTAATTAACATAAGTTTCAAAGATGTATTTGCGCTGATGACGATGTTTTTAATTGCTACGCGAGTTTTTACACGGAAACTTACTCTCCTACGTGCTATTGGTTGTTTAAGCAAATGTGACGTCTACCGCTTGTCATCAATTTGACAGGTCTACGATTTGATATATCCATGATTTGGTACAATGCAACGACTTAAAAACTTACCATCCAATTAGCATCTACAATAGATTTTTTTACATTTTAATTATCCTTATATTAAATCTAAATATAATATAATAAAACCTCTATACTATTGGCTTTTACATTTGATTGATTCGACAGCAGACGACCAATTACAAAACCTAGCCTAACTTAAATGGTTAAATATAATTTGATATTTAGAAAGCCCGCAATGTAAAACAATTTTTTTTTATTACGCTCGTGAATTTAACGGCTAGTATCAGTCGACATTTTCTTAGCATTACATTACGTTATTCATAAATAAGATTTCGAGCGTAATCGTTCAATTTCACATTTTTGTGATACTATGTATTAGTAATGGGAATTATTGCTATTTCAAATTAACAACCCCATTTTGTTATTTTTAAAGCCTTAGCATGCTCTATATGTCTGCTATTGCTAATTGCCACTCACAGAATTTGTAAACAAAAAACTGACCAAATATTATAACCATTTTTCAGATCTAAAATTACACACACAAAATTGACTGTTCAGTTTCTTCTTTAAATGGTTTCGTAAAAAAAATACTCCTTCATAGATTAAATATTAACTGATTGGCTTTGTGAGTCACAATCGCAAATCGCAATATTTGGCTTATATTAACTTCACTTGCTATTTGTGAACGCTATGGTTATTTATTCCAACACTACTGTGTATCGTAATGATTAGACAGCCATTATTATTAATCCTTGTCTTCTTTTTTGGGTGAGTTCCCTATATAGCCGTTACTGATAAAACATTATTTATACGAAACATTATCATTATAATCCTTCTGTTATACCCAACTCAATATAGGTCTGTGGGGAGAACCTTTAGCCCGATATACGGTACAATAAAAACAACGCTGAAAGGTTTATTAAATTTACTTTGAAGTTTATATCAAGGTCGATTTATATTAAGGTTATCATAGAATAGTCTTGTTACCTAAGCTTTTGTAATATGATATCTTTTTCCGTACCTACCCAGGTGGCCTCTCACATTTGAGAGGCTTACCATCAAGCCTGTAATACTTTAGTATGACCTTTCGGAATTGTTAAGGAAAAAATATAAGAACTAGAAAAATATTTAAATCCCAACAGTCACAATATACTAATAACACCGAAATATAATCCCGTATATACCGGGTATATAAAGACTGCTACCGAAAACGAAGCCAGGTGGTAATTTTAGTAACTACAAACACAATGCAACTAAAAATTTCGCAAAGAAACGCGTCTATTTTTTTTTTTATAACTTTTTTAAATATCATCATTTTTGGGTGGTAAATCCATAGTTCTTGCTAAAATAATAATTTAAACTCTTTTATACCTTAGAATCTTCATAAATAAAAGGGTATACATTATTATTTTAGGAAAAAAAAATGTATTTACCACTCAAGTACGACCATATGAAAATTAGTAACAAAAAAAATCGTCGCCTTTTTTGCAAAATTTTCTGTTGCATTGTGTCTGAAGTCGCTTACACTACCACCCGGCTTCGTTTTCAGTAGCAGTCTTGATATACCCTGTATAACTAGCAGTACGGCCCGGCTCCGCCCGGGTGCAGGTACACTTTTCGAACTGGCGGCCAAAATGTTCAATTCCGGCTATCAACTTAGAATATCGGAGCAAAGAAATCCTCATATATCGAATTTGAGACCAATCGGACCAGGAAAAGCGAATAAAATTTCTTCCACTTCACTACCACTGCTGCTTCCCTCTTATAGGTAATAGTGTGATGATATATAGCGTATAGCATTCCTCGATAAATGACCTATCCAACACAAAAAGAGTTTTTTTTAATTCGAACCAGTAGTTCCTGAGATTAAAGGTAACATACACACTAACAAACTCTTCATCTTTATAAAGTGAATTGAAAAATTTAAATTGAATCTTTATAGAATATAATTTGTCCAAGTACAAGAAAATAAAGTTCGGCGTATGTGAGCACGACGAATGAGGTTAAACGCAGGCATGTCGCGTGTTGCGACAGACCTTATCGTTACGTCACTTGCAGTCCGCAAGACGTTTTTACTCGCATCTTACTTCATTGTAAATATTATGGCAATCGGTTAGTTGAATCTAACAGTAATATTTAACAAGCAATCTATACTTCTATACTAATATATAAAGCCTAATGGCCCTATTCATACACAGTATATACTATTTTAGTTATCGACTATTTTATTTTTTGTTGCTATGAATGGCGACACGAGCTTGCCGTTCGCCTGATGGTAAGCGATACAACCGCTCATGAACAGTAGCAAAACCAAACAACGCCTTGAATTGCAAAGCAATGATTGGCATTCCACTGCGCTCGCCATCCTGACACATAATAATATGTTAAGTCTCTATATGTCCAATAGTTACTCTGGTTACAATGTCATTCAATCCGAAACACAACAGTACATTTACACTGCTGTTTGGCGGGAGAAATAGACTTTGCGGTGGTACCTACCCAGGCGGCTGTCACATATGAGAGACCTACCACCAGTTAAACCCTTTCGAACTTTTTTAACCCTTTCGAATTTGATAAATAAAATTGGTAACTGTCTATGAATACGGCTGGAAATGTTTATATATTCGTTTGTTTTAACGCGCTAATCTCAGGAAATAATGGTTATCTTCTCCTATTGAAACAAATATTTATTGTTGGATAGTACATTTATCGAGGAAGGTTACTCAGGGTACTTCCTACCACTATCCATCATACGATCAGAACCGCGAGTAATACTAGCGCAGTATTATCTGTTCTCGTTGTTCATAATATGAAAACATATTATATCTAACTATGTGTTTAATCTATGTTTTTACAAATTAATTATATAATAGTTAAAAAAAACTAAAATACACGCTTTAATAAGATATACAACTAAAAAAGTAAAAATAATTGATACTGAATTTAAGATAAGAAAATGGAGTAAAATACATATATTTTATTGTTACAAAGCGTGGGGTGTTTACAACAATTACTTATCCTCCTGCACCCCACGCTTTGTAACAATAAAATATATGTATTTTACTCCATTTTCTTATCTTAAATTCAGTATCAATTATTTTTACTTTTTTAGTTGTATATCTTATTAAAGCGTGTATTTTAGTTTTTTTTAACTATTATATAATAGTTAAAAAATTTATTGTTGTTTATTATATAATAGTTAAAAAAAACTAAAATACACGCTTTAATAAGATATACAACTAAAAAAGTAAAAATAATTGATACTGAATTTAAGATAAGAAAATGGAGTAAAATACATATATTTTATTGTTACAAAGCGTGGGGTGCAGGAGGATAAGTAATTGTTGTAAACACCCCACGCTTTGTTAGTTGTATATCTTATTAAAGCGTGTATTTTAGTTTTTTTTAACTATTATATAATAGTTAAAAAAAACTAAAATACACGCTTTAATAAGATATACAACTAAAAAAGTAAAAATAATTGATACTGAATTTAAGATAAGAAAATGGAGTAAAATACATATATTTTATTGTTACAAAGCGTGGGGTGTTTACAACAATTACTTATCCTCCTGCACCCCACGCTTTGTAACAATAAAATATATGTATTTTACTCCATTTTCTTATCTTAAATTCAGTATCAATTATTTTTACTTTTTTAGTTGTATATCTTATTAAAGCGTGTATTTTAGTTTTTTTTAACTATTATATAATTGTTTTGACTAAAAACATCCATCTACGGCTGTATTTCCAATCAATAACGCCATCTGTTGGTCAGTAGTAACATTTGACACTTGAAGAATACAAGAAGCTTATACCCAAATGGAGATTGCATTCCGTATATAAAAGTGAAGCTCAAAAATTTTACCTTGAATGACGTCGCTGATGCCTGCTATCCTTTTCTTTAGCGTAACAATGAATGAACTTCACGTGAACTTCATTCATTGTCACTCTAAAGAAAAGGATAGCAGGCAACAGCGATTGCATTCAAGGTCAAATTTTTGTGCTTTAGTGTTTTATACGGAATGCAATCTCCATTTGGGTATAAGCTTCTTGGAAGAATACAATGTTAACGCCATCTAGCGATGAATGTAGCAATGGTCATCAATTATAAGAATAATTAATCCTGGCGAATCTAATCAGGATAATTATATATTTTAATCGAATTATTGTATTGTCATCGGTCTTTGACAGGTGTGCAAAATTTGAACGAAATCTGGCCGTTTAAAGTGGGTCAAAATCGCGCCCAAAGAAGTCGGTTACAAACAAACATACAAATATACAAACATACAAATATACAAACATACAAGTGAAGCTAATATAAAGCGTGTAAAAACATCCATCTACGGCTGTATTTCCAATCAATAACGCCATCTGTTGGTCAGTAGTAACATTTGACACTTGAAGAATACAAGAAGCTTATACCCAAATGGAGATTGCATTCCGTATATAAAAGTGAAGCACAAAAATTTGACCTCGAATGACGTTGCGACTGATTGCTATCCTTTTCTTTCGAGTGACAATGAATGAAAATGACTTTTTGTTCATTCATTGTCACTCGAAAGAAAAGGATAGCAATCAGTCGCAATGTCATTCGAGGTCAAATTTTTGTGCTTCACTTTTATATACGGAATGCAATCTCCATTTGTAATAAGCTTCTTGGAAGAATACAATGTTAACGCCATCTAGCGATGAATGTAGCAATGGTCATCAATTATAAGAATAATTAATCCTGGCGAATCTAATCAGGATAATTATATATTTTAATCGAATTATTGTATTGTCATCGGTCTTTGACAGGTGTGCAAAATTTGAACGAAATCTGGCCGTTTAAAGTGGGTCAAAATCGCGCCCAAAGAAGTCGGTTACAAACAAACATACAAACATACAAACATACAAACATACAAGTGAAGCTAATATAAAGCGTGTAAAAACGCCACATGCCAATAGAGTTTAGATTAATTATAATATTATTCGATTACACAACAAATAAAAATAGGAAGAAAAGAAGATGGTTGGTGTTGTTTATTTTTGTACCTTGTTTACAGCAACAACTCGTTTCGAAGCGGTGGTACTTTTAATTAACGATGGAAAATATCATTTTAATAGACTAACTAAATAGAGAATATTTTAAGTATAGTTTGATTATTAAATAAAATGTGCAAAACTCTGAAGTCTCTCAGACTTAACACCTTTTAGCTAATTAGAATGAACACTGTCATAGAGAAAATAATACGGACTCACAAACTCAAAAATAGGATAATTACAACTGTACCCTTATTGACGGATTGGGGTAGTCTTTAGACATGAAATAGTAAAACAGCAAGTTACTTAAACCTAATGACATAAAAATAAGTCACAATCTTCAATTGTAATTCAAAGCAAAATGATACAACATATTTAAACTGGGTATCTCAAGACTGCTACCGAAAACGAAGCCGGGTGGTAGTTTTAGTGACTACAAACACAATGCAACTAAAAATTTCGCAAAGAAACGCGACAATCATTTTTTATGATTTTTTAAATATCGTCATTTTTGGGTGGTAAATGCATAGTTTTTGCTAAAATAATAATTTAAACTCTTTTATACCTTAGATTATTTATTAATAAAAGGGCATACACTATTATTTTAGAAAAAAATGTATTTACCACCGAAACATGACCAAAGGAAAAAATAACAAAAAAAAATCGTCGCTTTTTTTTTCAACATTTTCAGTTGCAATGTGTCTGAAGTCACTAAAAGTACCACCCGGCTTCGTTTTCGGTAGCAGTCTTGAGATACCCTGTATAAAGAACTTGAATTCGAACAACTGATTTTCAGCCACTAGTAACTACGGTTATTTAAGACGTAGACAGTAAAACTTGGCGTATAGTTAAAGTCTCAAACCCTGCACCTGTAGGTAACCCCCATGCAAACGCAATTACCGGCATCGCCGACGTAACCGAATCACGGACGGCAAACGGTAACGCCACGCATCAATACCTCCTGAATTCGCCACAATCGTATACACATTTACAAATAGATCGACATTTTACAATATCGGATGCGCAGTTGAACGATACACAAGTTTATATTCTTTACGGAGAAAGAGGCTTTAAACAAAAAATATCGCGTCAGATTTTAATCTAAGTAAATAGACGACAGTCGACGAAATAAAGGTTACAGGAAGTCGCTGGGAACAGGCCGCTTCCAAAAGGCCGCTATGGGAATCGTCAGGGCGAGCCTACGTTCGGCAGTGAAGATTCAGGGTATCACGGGTCACCATTATTAAAGTATTATTCTAGAGCGGACAAACTCTACGCATTGTGCTGTTTCAGGATTCACCCATTGAAGCGAGAGTAAAGATGTTACTGCGTAGGCATGACAGAGACAGAAAAGGAGTTGTACGGTACCGTTCATTTTTGTTTCAACCATTTTGATTGCAGTGTCCTCTTTAATATTATAATGTCTCAATACACACCAGAGATATTATCTTTGAGGGACACCTATAAATATTTATTCCTTCTTGTTGCTAGGGATTACAACGATAGTCACTTGTTTTTGACGTCATAGTTCACACCACTAACCTGTTCCTGATCCTTATAAGGCGCTTCAGGAGCATACACTCGGAGAACATCTGCGATGCAACACGCTATCAACAGCTGGACGTCTCTGGAAGGATGCGTGAGGAAGAACTCGTCGGCCAGGTGCAGAGCCAGCGGGATGTACTGCTGGTACATGCCCTCATCCTGCCCGAGACCCTGGAGTGTGTGGGCTAGGACCTGGAGACAAAGATCACGGTTAATACTACACTTATTACTATGATAGTCATTTACCACTCACTATAATTGTGAAGGAAAACATCGTGAGGAAATTTGCATACCATAGTGATTTTTGAGAATTTCGTACGTAAAGTCCGCAAACCCGCACTAGGCCAGCGTGGTGGACTGTATCTCCTAAACACTCTCAATTGTACTCTCGATAATAGACGAGGCCCGTGCCTTGCAGTGAGACGTATATGGGCTGATACAATACTAAGACACTACAATACGGTCTTTACCTAGATGCATTGGTTTGAAGTGTTAATGCTCAGTAGTTTCACAGGTTATAATTTTATTTAAACCACAACAAGATTTTTGATATCTTGTAACTTGTTGATAGAAAGGGACAGAACGTACTAAAGAAGGTACGGAACCCTGAGAACGTCAGTCGACATCACACTTCACCGGATTTTTGTTCGCTTCACAACTACGACTATTAACATACAAGTATATATCGTTAAAACGCATAGAATAAACGTAATTAAGAGCGTATACACCTTGCGCGCAAAGTCAACTATAGGTATTTCTTCGTTAATTTCACGCACACATAAGCGACCAAAGCTGTGTGCGTAGAGCTGCCGCGTCGGCTCGCTATACAATCGGCTCAAACAACTTTGATCCGTGCGCTTCAAATATTCAATTGAAATGTAACTGTAATATAATATCATAAAA
Organism: Hyles euphorbiae; assembly: GCA_023078785.2. Lineage (NCBI taxonomy): Eukaryota > Metazoa > Arthropoda > Insecta > Lepidoptera > Sphingidae > Hyles > Hyles euphorbiae. The sequence goes on from CM041048.1 coordinate 4,669,122, forward strand.
ATATTTTATTTGCATTATAAGTAGACAAATATTACTGTGCAAGCAAAGAATAATACAAATTTTGGATACTAATCATATTTTCGTTATTATTACATTGTTAAGTTGCATTCAAATCAGTGTTCAATCAGTAGACACTACGGACGTTTTATTAATCATTTCGTGTTCGAACACATAAATAGTGTTAGGGGCCTTACAACCCCTTACAATTACGAAATATATTTAATTTTATATTACAATACATAACATAATTTAGCCTCGGAATTACGTCTCATTATATTACCTGAAACATAATTTATACTCACTACAAAATCATTGTAGGTAATAAAAATAATTAAATATTTTACTACCAAATTACTAAGATGTGGTAATCGCATTCCGCGCGTGGCTATTTTTACTACGCGCGGCATAATCGACTGCAGCCAGGCCGGAGCGACGAGCGATACATCCTCCCTCTAGAAGGCCTTGCGGCGGTCTGATTTGATCCACGTCGGACAGCGTGTTTTATAGTGGTTTTTAAAATATTTGTAGAAAACATGAAAACTGATTTTGTTGAAATATAAAAATGGTAATTTATTGATAAGATGTTCTTCTATTACAATATGCAATTGTTATAAAAAAATATGTACGATAAGTTGGTGAAAAAAAATATATGTTCTTGACGAGAGTTTCTGAATAATTTCGCATTATTTAAATTTTTATTTTTCAGGAACTAAACACAAAAAGATTATTTTTCTCAGCAAAATCCCTCCATAAGGGTCTTATTAGTCTGATAATATTTTTATTTTCATCTTATATTTAGTGGTTTCGGATATCTTAAGCTTCTAAATTGCCATTTAAAGCCTAAATAACGAAACCTGTGTTCAGTAATCCTTATAGTACTCACAAATTAACCATCAATCTATAATGTTTTCCACCAAAATCCCTAGATGACAACCTTTTCTAAAATTAGTACTAATTATTTTTCCTTTAAATTGATTATTGATGGCTATTAACTCATTTGAAAAGTCCTGTTTTTAAGCCAAAAAGCGCGTGCAGGGTATAAACGCTCTTAATAAATGTTTATTTCTTTATTTCTACTTAATCATCCGATAGTATTCTTGTAAAACTGAAACTGAATCACGTTTTAGACCTATCTTTTCAATTTTATTCGACGCAGTGTACCGAGTGTAACCGTATATCGGAAATCCGGGTCACCTAGATACGCGTTTTGCAAAATAACATACATTTTTTTTCGGTATCCAAATATCGGTAAAATACACAAAGACTCTATCGAAAACCTTCGCTTTAGAATTTACAACATATTTTGTTTATCAAATTCTAAATTGATGAATTTAATATTCTTGTATGACATATCCTATCTTCATCATCATCAACAGTTTTCATACTAAAAATCGTTTGGAAATAAGCAACAACCATGGTTACTCAAACAGCTGCCATTTCAAACAATTGAGACTTCAAACCGTTTTATTATCCATGAATATTAAACATATCTGGACCGACTAGAGTTCCTTCAAACTTTTTTAGCAAAACCGTTTTAAAAACGAGGCCTTGAATAAAAAAAAAGAGCCGACAGACAAGAAGGGTGGTTATTTTGCGTCTGCTTTCATAATTCATTGCGCCACCGAACCCCAACACGTGAACAAAGACAGGGACATCGAGGGGCTCTGGTAGTTTTTGCATTTTTGAATTTTATCTCTTGACGTTGAGGGTCCAAATTCCCTTGGACATGGAACAGACAGATTTGTAAACAAATTTTAACGAAATGAAGAGTTATTTCGTGTAAATGTCATTTGGTATTTGTATAACAGATATTCGTCAAATGTACAAAAAAAATGTTAGTCATGTTTTATAACTTCTGTATACTTCCCTGAGCTCTTTTTTATTATTGCATAATTTCTTAGTCTGGCTTGTGAGGACTACTCACCCGATTATACGTGAATACCGCCACCCTTGAATATCTACAACACTTTCCGAGGCGGGAAGGAAAAGAGAACAAACAAACTTGCTTTCAAAGACCATCACCTGTTTTTCCCAAGACATCAAGAGATCCTACTGATTACTTTTTTTAACCGACTTCATTAAAAGAGGTTCCCAAATGTCAGATTCTTTTTTAGTATGTATGATCATCGATTATTATATCAAACCTCAAATGCTGTTTATATTTGAGACACATTTTTTTTGCCATGACTTCAAAATATATTTCCACAATGAATTGATTGCATGGACGATCTCCGATAACGCATGTGACAGGTTATATTGCCATTCTGATAACAAACCCCTGTCATAAGAATATCAAGACATGCCGGTGCCACTGTCAAAAACTTCATCCAACAAAATATATTACTACCATCCGATAGCTCCCGTAGTAGCACGTACCGTTGAAATAATGGATATATGCCAAGGCTAACCCACAAGTTTCACCCAAATTGTGTAAATTATGACAACTAACAATTACTTTTGACCAAATCTGTACGGGTATGCGAAGGTTTTATAGAATAAATATTATAAAAAGTAAAGATTTGATTTTTTTGTATTGAATAGGGACTGAAAATACAGGAAAATACATACATACATAAACTCACGCCTTGTTCCCAGAAGGAGTAGGCAGAGGTGCCAGGGCCCCACATTTCGCCTTGTATGTTCCGTCCCACAATGTGATAGGTGGCGAGCCTAACGCCATATCGGGCACAAATTCCTGACTCTGGACTGATACTGATTAGAAAAATCCAATATCACTTTGCCCAACCCGGGATTCGAACGGGACCTCAGCTTTGTAACCGTACCGTAGTACAACTTCGCCACCGAGGCAGCCAGTACAGGAACTATTTAAAAGAACCGTTACAATCCTATATTATCCCTCATGAACGTAGGTTATAGAACAGTTTCAAAAAAGTGGCCGTAGTGGGTAACTAGCATAGAATAAATTAGCAAGTCCTACAGTAGGTAAAACTACATTACAATTAGATCAATTAGACTATGGTGGTGCCACTGCCTCACGGAAAATTGAAGTGAAATACCAGCTTTGCTATGCGTTTTGTCCGGTGCGTGAGGTGGATAGAGCCCAAAATCTGGAGGAAGTTTATTTACATCCATAAATTAGTTACTAATCAGTAATAATCAGACAACACTCAAAAAAGCAACCGACTAAGTAATAAGTATGCTCGAAAAGGCGAAAATTAATAATAGTCCACATATCACAAAATACCTATTCTGATTGTGAATGAAATTACGTCACGAATCAGTATTTTAAATAGTCTGGGAATGGACGCAAGTCATTCCGTGATGCGTCAATAAACGTAACATCATTTCAGCATGACATAACTTAGTCATTCGTGCAACTGACATGCAACTAGAATGATCGTGTCTATCAATAATGCTGACAACTTATTGTTAAAGATTATTTTTGGTGAGGAGCCAAGATAAAACTAATCATATCTTTTTTCGCCTCATATTTGTTTTCGGTTTTTATTTAGAAAATTGTTTTGAGTTATCTGGGTCTGAAGATTGTGCCGGGTAATAGATTCGCTCCTTACTACAATTTTCAGACAAAAGTAGGCTAGCCAAACTACGGACGTACTGGCTACGTGCACCCCCTTGGGAATACAAGTAATGTTCGTTTTTTTCATTCCTTTACGTTCCGAAACCGAATATCAGATTAATGTTATTTAATTACAAAATAAATTGTGAGTGTTCAATTAGAGAAACGCAGTAATTTATAATCATTATCAATTTATCATTTCATTTTCATTCTTTGCTTGAAAACCTTCGGTAAATAAATAAATAAATTATAATTGCTCTTCCCCTGCACACACATGCCATGGTCTATCCTCCTTTGTCTACCTTCATATCAAATTATCTTCCCCAACCGACGAGTCAATTAACCCTGGCACGTGCATACAAGCACATTATCAACTTAAATCGCCTTTGTGAACTGACATGCAGTAGCAACGTTGGAATACATTGCCTGTTTTATGTAACAGGCTCCGCAGCGCCACTTACAAGAGAGAGTAATGTACAGAGAGCAGTTATTAAGTAGCCATACGAGCTTTTAACGGGATCGTACATAGCCCGTGAAGTGAATGCAACGGATATTGATTTAGTCGGATACCAGATAATCGGCATAAAGCCTAGTCTGGCATCGTTAACGAAAATACAAATACGCACACTAGTATTAGTGACTCTGCTAATTGTGAAATGCTTTGTTGTATTCCTCTCGGATTGAATTAATTACTTTGATATCAAACATTTCAAGCTATCAAAACGAGAGTGAATGAAAATTTAATTGCCCATCAATTAAAACTATTGTGCGCACGTATGGAGCAAATTATAATATGTTCCAGATTGAAGTCGCAATAAAATAACCCTTTTTATATATTCGACGCATTTTATATTGAAAAGGCTTTCAGTAATTGCGTCGAATGTTACTCCGATTTAATAAATGCGAATACTTGTTGAGCCGCATCAGAAACAATCATTAACAGTTGCTATACCGTTGACAGAATTTAATGAATTGAGTATATCAACAATCATGGGATAATTAAACTAATTTGAATTCAATTGTACGATTTGGATGATGACGAAGTATATACACTTCTGATTTAAAGTAATATCTTGAACCAACTTTACAATAGTTACGTATATTTACTGAATAAAACAACCCATCCAACAATAAAACACCTACATAATTACCGGACATCCGCACCTGTGCTTTCCCACATTGTACAAAGGGAATAATATACTCCACGCCAATTTCACAGAATGTCCGCGACATTTCCGCCTACCTAGACCCGTTGCAACGTGGGCGGAGTCTACAGACGTTCGTGCAATCGATAAAAAAAATAACACAAGAGACTCTTCAATCTCGCACTGTAATAAATATGAAACGAGCGCAAAACACTTTCCGCCTCGAAAGACACACTTGAAACGCGATAACGTGTATATTGTATGGAAACTTTTCTACTAATATTTTGTTTTCTTTCATCTGAAATATGTTGGGATAAATTCACCTTGGCTCCCAGTTAACTTTGTCTATTCATTTAATTTTGTTAGTAAGGAGTACTGTACAAGGACAGACAACTTGACAAAGGTTATGAGAGGTCGATGGGTGAGCCGTTTTCAACAGGTCGCTGCGGAAACCTTCGGTAGTGGGATTGTTAATCTTGAACATCTACTATTTGTTGATGGCGATAAGATTACAATCACTACGACGAACCTCGTTCGTAAGTTTTTGGAAACTTTCAAGGTGGTAAGGGGGCATACTAAAGTCTTTCCATTATATCGAACTAAGTAATTAAAGAAAGGAGTCTTAAGAGCTTTTAATATATTATGGCAATAATGTTTCTCTTATAGCTAGAAGATGTCTGTTACTAGCTGGGAAAAAAGGCCTCTTTAACTTGACTTTCTCTTATTTTACTCCATTATCTCAAAGTTAAAGCTTAAAGAAAAAAAAAAACAAAACAATCCAATCAGAACATAAAAATCTCAACTCACATTATGAAATAAACCTATCAAAGCATCCCTCTTGTACATTTCCATGAAATTCTCTCAAGAAATGCTCGATGAAGCGACGATCCTCTCAAAGTACGATCTCGTACCGAGAACTCTATAGAAAGCATCTTTGAGGCCCTCTCCCCTAACTTCAACGAATTCACGTAATAAGCACCTGAACAAAAGATATCTTTAAAGGCAGAGCACTCTTTATAATATACTTGCTACTTTTATTAGCAAGACATTACACGAGGGTATTAAAACTACTACGAGTATGTTGTAACGTAGATACCCACTACAACTGGTGGTAGGTCTCTCATATGTGAGAGGCTGCCTGGGTGGGTACCACCGCAATGTCTATTTCTCCCGTCAAACAGCAGTTTAAATGCACTGTTGTGTTTCGGATTGAAGGACAGTGTACCCAGAGTAATTACTGGACATTTTGAGACTTAACATCTTATGTCTCAGGATGGCGAGCGCAGTGGAATGCCAAGCATTGCTTTGTAATTCAAGGTGTTGTTTGGTTTTGTTACTGTTCATGAACGGTCGCATCGCTTACCATCAGGCGAACGGCATGCTCGTCTCGCCATTCAATGCAATAAAAGAAAAAAAAACTACAAGAGTAAAAATGTTTCTAAGAGTTTTATTCTGAATGGATTTATATATTTTTTTATTTATAAAATATTGGATATGGATAAGTTTCGGTAAATACAATAACAAAAACGGAGTCAAATACCCTTTAGTCCTCATATACATATTCATACTTACACAACTAAAGCTGAATGTAAGTAGCACTATGAATGAATGTGATCATTTGGTTTCGCAATACATATTTCAATTTAAAGTCCGTTATAATATCAATATTGGGAGGTTTCTCGTCCCTTATTCTATCATTGTAATGGAATCTTTTGTATTGACCATGCATTCAAAGCTGTAATAGAGATTGGGAATTCTATAGTAATGCTTTTCAAAGCTTTGTAACGGATAACATATACTGTACTTTATACTAGTGATACTCACGACTGCAAATTCTAAGAGGATCGATAGTGGCCCATATTCTAAATAGACACAGGCAACGAGGCATGAAGTTACAATATGGAAATTAGTGACGGTCTTCCGTCACGTTGACGATGGAATATCTCAAAGTACACATGGGCAGTAATTATTTAGTTTTTTATTGCATTGATCCGACAAACAAGCAAACTGGTCATCTGATGGTAAGTGACCACTGCCGCCCATGAATGTCAACGCATCAAATCGAGAAGAAAGCGAGAAAAAGGATGAAAGGGGTATTGGGTATCTGGCAATCTCACTATATAAGGCCAAACCTGGTTGCATCTGTATCTTCCCCTGCTGGCAAACAGGCGTAAATTTATGTTCGTATTTCTTCCACCGTTCACAAACCTTTACCTCTTCCTACGTCCATTAATTATTCTAATTAAGCACTCTTATTTCCTACACGGTAAACGGATTATTGTTATTGTTTACGCTGAATTGTAGAACATAATTCTTTACATCTTGCCTTATTTATTATTCAAATACTAGAGTTAAGTACTCTAGCGTACTTGTTTGTTCGCTATTTAGGTCAGCGATTTTCAACCGTTGCACGGTGTACCGTGAAAACATCTCCAGTTTACATTTCTTTATCAACAATTAATTTATTATCTTCTTTGGAATTAATTGAAATCTTGTTACAGTGTTTATCACGATAAATATATTAAATATGAATGCGTATTTAAGCTTACTTTTATTTATAAAGATGCGGTAGCTCTTTTTAATCGACTTCAAAAAAGGAGGAGGTATTCAATTCACCTGTATTTTTCTAATTGTTTTTTTTTATAACTCTGTACCGGGTAACCTAATTTTGATTATTTTTATTTGATTTTTAAAGATTGCTTGTCATTGAGTCCCATAAAAATTTTAAAGTTCTAATCTTCGGACCTGGAGAATAGATCTCCTCAAAATTAAGTAGGATTCCAATGGTTATTTTTACATAAAGTTCAGTATCAAAGGTATTAATTATAGGGTGACTCATACTGTTGAAGATTATAATTTATAATTATATTAAAATTGTAAGTTCCTTCTTGGGTCAAAGTTTTCATTAGTTTATTCTTTTTGATTGTTGTCTATGTTATTCTTTGTTCAAATTCTGTCGGTCTATCATCTGCTCTGTATAATGTGTGGTCTATTAAAAGTTAATTATTTGAATTAATAGTTTTAATTTCATCACATACAATATGCAATAAAACACATCTGCAGACCGACATTATCACTAAAACAAACTGTAGATCATTATTCAATCAAGTCACCTACATGACAAGGAGCATAATTAAATTAGCAATGGAATTCGTTTGGCTAAAGATGATAAAGAATATGGATAATAATAAAGTTATACTCCATAAAAATCGTACATACATAAACAGTATACACGCGCCTTTTCCCAGAAAGAGTAGGCAGAGGTGCAAACAAGACTCCCCACGTTTCGCCTTGTATTTCTGTCCCATGATGTAATAGGGAGCGAGCCTATAGCCGTATTGGGCACAAATTCCTGACTCCGTGCTGATAATGAATAGAAAAATCCAATATTACTTTGCCCGACCCGGGATTCGAACCTAAGACCACAGCCACCAGCATCAACACCAACACTAGCACACCAAGGTTGTTATACAAAAATTCGTTTACTATTATTACTTAATAAATAAATAATAATAATAAAAATAAACAAATACTTAATAAAATAATAAACTTTTATAATACTTCAAATTTTACCAACTGTTCCTTACAATAAAAAATCGTCTACGCGATGGACGTATACCTCTGCGTCACAAATGTCATATTCGAACATTTTAATACTTCGGATATTTCTTTAGATTTACGATTATTAACTCAGCCTATCCAATTGGTATAATCTAAACAGATTGTAAATTCACGCTGAACATATAAATCTGGAATCCGTATAATCCGCCTGTTGATTTATCGTCAGTAAACTACGGAGTTAGAGAACCTGCAGCCGTCGGGATAGTGAGCGCTGTAAATACAGCAAAAAAGAACTCATATGGATACACTTTTACGGACCATTTTGCAAAGTCAGCAGGTCTATAAATATAATTGAAATATATTCTACAGTCATTCACATAATCCTAGGTCTACAGTTGATACATGTGGTGTCTTGTGGGTATCCACAATTGCAAGGATTTTAATAACCAAACCCAATTCAATATATCGATGAAATTCATTATTGTGATTGTAAATCCGATAGTAAATCTTTTATTTCAGTTAATAGCGAAGCGAGCATACCGTTCGTCTGATGGTAAACGGTACGACCGCTCATGGACAGAAGGAAAACCAAAAATCACCATGAATTACAAAGCAATGGTCATCGTATAGGTGGTGCAAAGCCTCCAAAAGTCCCATTTCAGGTTCAGCCTTTTGTCGTCCAATTTCGATCAAACAAGCATAACAATGTCGATATTGTTGACGTTACGACCAACATCTATGCAGACATACTGGCTTTAAGTCTGACCGAAGGGTGAAAATTTTCGAAGTGTGAGAGTCGCCCTATATTTCTCCCTAATCACCCTTGGTGCGCGACCTTGCTTCGACACAAAGGACTTAGGGCAGGACGTATGGACAAGTCTCGGCACGCGATGGCATTTAATATTTTATCCAGCCCGCGTCGTGTTTGAAAATACATAGCAAACTAGCATATTTATAATTATTAGATCACGCCGCTACAAGAAAAATGAATACTAAACTGTTTTTTTATACCTGCATCATAGGCTGCCCACGAAATGTTTAGGTGCACCCGAGTCTCTTAGTTTCATTTTCGTCTTTGATAGGTAAATACCACAGTACTACAATTACTGTATTTTTCAAGCCATTGTTTTCTTATTTGATGTGTTTGTAGTACGTTTCCCGATTCACAAAGCTAATGTGACCTGCTTATGAGTCAAGCTGTACCTGTACAGAATGCATCAGTTCTTATCTTATCGAAAATAACGCTCAGAATAGCTGTACTTATCGACTTACTAATTAAAGCCGGATAGATTTTTATATTAACATGATATAAAGTATTCACTCTTCAATTCTAGATAGAATCATCATTCTAAGTTTGAACTTATCATATTTTGGTTCGATAATGACTACACTGCGCCTGATGGTAAGCGCAAATGCCGTCCAGGCAGAGTATCGAATGGCATCAGACGGCAGTCCCATTTCATACAACTATGCCGACCTGATAAGATGCAGCTTCCCACTACGGCGGAAGAAGCCAGGATTATAGGAAGGAGGGAACACGCCTGACGGCAAACAATTCCACAATTTAACTTAAAAAATAATTTGCGTACCTTTTAGTTCGTGCCAAGATGGATAGTATAGTTCAAATTAACAGAAGCCAGGTTCACATTTATATCTATCATTGCTTATTAGGTAGAGCGATAAGAAACCGATATTTCTCTTGGGGATACAAGCAGAACTTGAAACGTACGTTTTTTATTTTAGTTTCGGGTTGACGGTGCCTATAAGTAAGCATCAGGGAGGTTACTCTACGATCCGAAACGTAACTCGAATGTTGAACGTTGTACGTAAAACTGTAGGAACGTGCCTAGGTACTCGACAAAATGTTAAATCCAATATCGTACGTCGTAACCATAGACTAAGTTGGGAATGAAAGATAAGTATCAAAGAGAATAGAATAGTATTGATTTTGAAAGTGGAAAACTTATAACTTACATTGGACGTTGAACGTCCGAATGTTCGAATTTTATTTTGGACCACAGAATAATCCCCAAACCGAATACGAATATTCCCTTTTCCCTATCGCTATCCATTTAAAAAGGTGTGCAACAGGTGCGTTTCGGACAGCGGGATGTCATGTTTATTAAACAAAACGAAGAAAATTTACAACAATTCAGGGCCTTGTTCACTTATCAGACTAACCAAATACCTATATCATATATATTATAAATATGAACTATGTTTTGGAGTCCTGCGTTTTTTTTAGTCAATCACCAATGTGAGGAAACCTGCATATCAGGGATTAGTAAAAATTTGGTATTTAAAGTCCGCCAACCCGCACTAAGCCAGCGTGGTCAACTATTTGGCTTAGTCCCTCTCAATCGTACTCTCGATTGTAGAGGAGACCCGTGCCCTGCGGTGGGACATATACGGGCTGATACAGTTACAGATATGTATAAAAGCTATTCATAAAAACGTTGCGAGTAAACGACCTCAACCACATTTCACAAGTTATTTCGTCTTTAACAACTGCCGGTGCATTCAGTATTTATACACAATATTATGACACACAACAATAACGCGATTATGTGTGTCAGCACTACTTATGTTTGTTTCTCATGTGTGTGTAAGTGCACGATTATATGTGTGTCCGTTATTTCTGTTCAAATTGTTTTAAAAATAGCCGCATGTTTATTTTGGCACATACACGTGAATAATTATAGCGGTTCGTTGCAATAATTTGTCAACATGGGAAAATATAATTTTCGGTTATGTTATATTTATAATAACAATTTTAGGCACGTATGTGTGCACAGCACTTTATTTCGATATGTTACTTTCGCGTAAATCTAAGAAATTATTTGCCCATGAATCGACAAGCTCATACGTCGAGCTTGTCGGATGCCCAATACAAGGGTTATTTATCCTTTTCCCATCATTTTTCCTTCCCGCTCTCCTCACAAATTCATGATCCATACTTTGTGGATGTACATGGACGGCAGTAGCGTGAAGAGGCACCTTGGCAGGCCGGCATAATTGTTTGCCATGCCAATGGATACTCTGCCTGAGCGGCATTTGCGCTTACCATCAGGTACAATGCCACCACTATGCCGGGACAAAGACTAAAAAAAAAATATCAATTACCATCAGGTGACCTGTTTGATCGTCTGCCGAACTTATACGATTAATAAAAAAAAACTACGGTACTTAATATGGACAGTAATTTAAGGCATAATACATATAATAAAATAGTTCTAGACTGGCCATAGACTGTGCATTATTCCAACTAAATAAACGACTGATCAAACCACATGTGACAACCATTTCCGATCCTCGTTAAAATAACTCGTGTCTTATTATTTACTTTTATATTGTTGTATGTACTATATCAGCCCATATACGATGCACTGCAGTGAACCAGGGGCCCTACTATATTCATCCGAACGAACGAACGAACGAACGAACGAAGTTCGAAACTTCGGACAAACGAAGTTTTTTATACGATACGAATGTATCTATTCTGTAAAAGTTCGAATTTGTATAACGTACACCGTAACTATAAGTCTATGGTTACAACCATAAATCAATAACGACCATAAGTTTTATGTAGGTACATTCGTATCGTATAAAAAACTTCGTTTGTCCGAAGTTTCGAACTTCGTTCGTTCGTTCGTTCGGATGAATATAGTAGGGCCCCAGGTTTCCTCTACAACCGACAGTACGATTGAGAGTGGTTAGGCCATTTAGTCCACCACGCTGGCCTAGTGCGGGTTGGCGGACTTTACGTACTACAGAAATTCTTATAAATCGCTTTGGTATGAAGGTTTCCTCACGATGCTTTCCGTCACTGTTATAGTGCGTGGTGCTGGACTATCAATACACATATTACTCCGAAAAGTCCGAGGTGTGCTCTAGGATTTAAATCCGCCACCACCGTGAATATGTTGGCAGCCGCGTCTGACCGTTCATGAACAGGCCACTAAGCACTTATACTGTACATTTTTTATTTTATAATTATGTTTTAGAGTACATTTATGTAGGATTTGAATGTTAAGAAGAAAGATGAGTAGAATGAAACGTTAGACGAATGACTGATATGGAACGTGGTTTGTGTGAAAGAGATGACTAATGAAAGTATTTAAGATGAAAAGAGAAAGAGGGTGAATGATATAGATGTTGAAGTATGCAAGGACGGAATAGAAGAGAACAGTCTGGAAGACGAGGAGGACGGCTGAAGGATAGACGTGTTTTAAGACGATAATATATTTAATATTACCAAGACGATCTTTATTTCATTTGACCCGATACAGAACTAATCCCACATTTATTATACTGTAGTAAATATATTTATCACAATCCTATCAAAGCGAACTTATTTATTATTTTACCCATTAGTGGTAGAAAGTAAAAGGAAAGCTTCAGTATTACGAATCCACCAACCTATATTTAAGAATCTAACAAACACTTGTATGGACGCGAGAATCGAACCTGAATCCCCTATTTGTCATCCGTCATTTAGCAACTGCGCTAGTAGCTCTCAAAAGCATTTGAATATTGGATAACATTGTTTTACTACGAGTGAGCCATTAAATAATTACAATCCTTTTCTTAGCTTTGTTATTCGTAAATCGCGTCAATTCTTATACCAAAAAGGAAACCTGTCACCGACGTATTATCAAGGCACAAGCAAGGTTACTCTTCCTTTGATTAAATAATATTAGATTACAGTAATGACGTAAGCCTCTTTATCTTTAGTCTTTCATTACATTTTGACACTCCCTGCTCTCCCAATGTCTCTCAGTTGAGGCCCTTTATTCCCCGTTGCCCTGGGCGACCGTCAGTATCGTCGGGAGCTCAAGTACTATGAAATCCCGTCGCAAAATCCTACCTATGGCCTTTAAAGGTCGTATAAAAATATTCATGTAAAAACATACTATTTATTATGCTCATATTAACCATCTCATAATAGACAATTTATTTATTTCTTCTATTCTATTTTAGGTATCGAATATTCTGTCCCTTTCAACCGACTTTTTAATTTAGTTTCAACGAAAAAGATAAAACATTCAATAACTAAAATAGGTTAAAAAAATCTATTAATAATACCGTATATGACATTTATTTAAGTTTGGGAAAACTATAGCCAGTTTCCTAAACCCTACTGAGAAAATGGAAGACATATGTATTAAGCCTAATTTATCGCTAAATTTAATGTCAAAGGAAATTCTACTATATAATCCGCACTAGGCCGGCGTGGTGAAATAAAGCCTCAAGCCCGCTTGACAGTAGAGAAGGCCCGTGCTATCAATGGGATGTAAATATATGGACTTACGTATTATATATTATTAAAGACAACTTAGAAATGTCCAATAGACTATACAAAAATTATAGTCACTAAAATCCGTGCCATTGTCATCCATTTTTATCATAGCAATGTAGAGCGAAACGAGCTGGCCATTCGCGTGATGGTAAGCAATACGACTGCTGATGGACAGAAGCAACCAAAAAACACCATGAATGCTTGGCATCCCACTGCGGTCGCCAACCTGAGTCACAAGATGTTCACTCTCAATATGTCCAGTTAGTCAGTTACTCTAACTACAATGTTAGTTAGTTACTCTAACTTCAAACCACAACAGTGCAAAGATTTAAGAGGCAGTCTTTAAACACAAATGGAATAAATAATACTAAACTAAATAATGTTATAAAAGCCGTAATGTCACTTATTTCAATATATTATAACGACACTTGGCGCATAATTACATTACTGGAAAACGTCTCATTAGGTAATCAATGGACGGCTTTCGCAACAAATACCGGTGCAATCGCAACGATGACACTTAGCTACTAATTATTGTAAGAAAGTGATCATTTGCAATGGGATAGTTGGATGCAGAAAATATCGCTGGAATAGAGACCGTAGTTCTGAACCCACGGCATATAATAATACACCAAACAGTCACATACATAGTCCTGACCCCGCATTTGATTGAAGGACATTGTTGCCAGAAGACATATTGAGAGTTAATATCTTATCTCTCAGGATGGCGAGCGCAGTGGAATACCAAGCATTGTTTTGTTATCCATGGTGTTTGGTTGCTTCTTTCCATGAACGGTCGTATCGCTTACCATCAGGAGAACGGCATGCTCGTCTCGCCATTCATTGCAATAAAAATAAAACACTAAGATCGAGTCGTGGGTTTGTCGTGGGTATCATCAACTATGAGAGACTTTTTGGCCTCACTCTGATCCCAAACAAAAACACGTGGATAACACAAATATTTGTCTCGGTGCGGAAACTGAACCCGCTAGCACTCGTTGCACAGACGGCGTGTAACCAAATGCGCCACAGAAGCTATCAATATGCCTCTATAATCGTCATCATCGAGGTGACGACAGGATTCTACCTATCAATGTACGGGTGTGTAGTAATATGTATTTCAAATGGTAAGAAAAAAAAAACAGACGAATTGAGAACCTTCTCCTTTTTTTGAAGTCGGTTAAAAATCGTTCTTAATGTGGAATACCAAGTGAGAAAGAGCACTTAAATTAGATGCAGTCAGTGTAAAAAAAGATATTTTAGATCCAGGGATAATGCTTCGACATAAAATAAAAATAACAAATAGGTACATGAAGATATCCATACCGATGTACATACCATAACATTCTGAACTCGCCCAAAAAAGAAAATATAAAAGCAATCTTGCTTTCTACTCGTAGTCGAAGATAATGTAGAATTTATGTCCTTCCACAAAATGATGTAATACATCTATTTAAAGTTAGTTATCGTGGAAATAAAGAAACGAGGAATAAAGAAGATCTTACCTTTAATCTTCGAACTAGTTCATCCGGTCCTAGGTCATCCCTGATTGGGCGGCAGCCTTGCGGGTACACTATTTCCGCCATGCTGCCAATCTGCACAACACAAAATAAACATTAAAATATAAAATAGAATACCAATACATTTACACTAGCAGGACAAACTGACTATATTTCACTTGATTGTAAGTGTAGGGTCTAGTTTGTTTACTATCGCGTTTCGTTCTGCGAGTGAGATTGCCGGATGCCCAATACCCCTTACGTCTTCTGATTCTTATTTCCTTTTCAATGCCTTCCAGATTTGATGGGCCGGCAACACATTCATAATCCAAGCCTTAATATTCATGGGCGGCAGTGATAACTTACGAAAAGGAGAGGTCCTGTAGACAAAAGTCACTTTTCTGTGGGCGTGAACGCCTGCGGAAAGATCAAATGTATGGAAATGACATTTGCCACTCACGTTACTTCTGTCATTTCCATACTGTATTTGATCTTTCCCCAGGCGTTCACGACATAAGAAATTTGACATTTGTCTAGGGGCCTTGTTTGCTGAACCTATGCAAATAAAAAAATGTACCTAACTTCATGAGAACTACGTTTCGAATCGACACATTTCTGGCAGCCACATTATTTTTGATCCGGATAAACTTCGATCAAATATACACTAGATACAACATGAGTGCTTAGAAAATGGCACCAAAAAAGAGTGCTTTAAGCACTCTTTTGCCTTCAGTCACGCACCGACCGTTGCTTCTAAAACGTCGTAGAACTTTAGACAATATTATGTGAAAAGCTACTTTAAGCTCCAGGAATAAGGTGGAATTTGTGTTAATATATTTGGAATATGTGATCTTTTTGTTTACTTTTTTTCATATCATGTATCGGTGCCACTTTTTAACAGAACTTTTATAGGGAACTGTGTATCTAGTGTATATTTGATTGAAGCGGATAAACACCAAGCTGAACTCAAATTACAGCACACTAACATGAGCTGTATGACGGCGTTTCTACTATGGTGTAAGGTGGTGGCTATCAAAACAGATATATGTCTTGTGGTCACTTAAGACCAGCTTAATGGTCACTTATTTCACTCGCCAAAGACAACAGAGCAGCTGTTCAAAATATCACATCGGTGGTGATCGGATATTAAAATCAACCCGGTCCAGCCGACCCATTCGTATTATATCTGTGTATTGTAACGGCTTGACTTCTCAACCACCCCCAATATTTAAACTTATTTTAGGTAAGCACAATATTAATTAGTTCAGTTAAATTTATATTTATCCGGAGTCGCGCTGATTGTTGCCAGGAAACGTCTATGTACTGTACTGTACTGTATCAGCCCATATACGTCCCACTGCAGGGCACGGGCCACCTCTACAATCGACAGTACGATTGAGAGTGGTTAGGCCATATAGTCCACCACTCTGGCCTAGTGCGGGTTGGCGGACTTACATACCATAGAAATTTTTATAAATTGGCTATGGTATGCAGGTTTCCTCACGATGTTTTCCTTTACCGTTTTAGTGCGTGGTGATTGACTATCAATACAAACATGACTCCGAAAAGTCAGAGGTGTGCCCTGGGATTCAAACCCGCGACCACCGTGAACATGTTGGCAGTCGCGTCTAGTCCGTTTAACAACAGGCCACCACGCACAACGTCTATGTAATCCCTTCTAATTTATATAATCCTTCTTATCTTCGGTTGGCAAAACAAAATAATTAAGTCTTTTATCACAAATAATTTAATCAATCTAATTATTTCCCTCGATGAAGATTCTTGTACATCTGTGAAAATGAATACAGCACTAAGGCTTCATAGGCACAAAGGTTACCGATATAGCCCTTAGGATTAGTGAGGTGAAGTGGCAGTGGGCCGGGCGCACAGCGCGTAGAACTGATGACCGTTGGGGCCGAAAGGTTCTAGTCATACATTTTAAAACTATTCGAATTTTCATGCCATTTGTACTTGACATATTTACATTGGTCGATTGGACCCGGATACTTGGTGCGGGAAGCTTCTAAATACGCGTGCTCTGGAGAATTACTTTATAAAACGATACGAACTTCGAATCTTCGGACGCCGTAAGTAAAACTTCAGTAATGTGCCTAGATATTCCACAAAATGTTGGAATCTTCTATTGTACGTCGTAACCATAGACTTCGGAGAAAATTATACGTATAATAGACAATAGTTTTGATTTTTACAAGTGAAAAACTTACATATTACTCAGGAGTCTGACATCCGAACAATGGAAGTTCGTAACGTTTCATAGAATGTTTTTACTTTTTCTAGTTTACGTCAATTTGTGTACAGATACCCGCAATTTTAACGCTAGCCATCTCAAAGGTTTTACAAATTTTAGTTTTCACGTAAAAGTTTCATAAACTATTTATTACAGACAAACTTAAATAAAATAGTTATTATAAAAAATCGAGTAAGTATAAAAATGTGTAATCTACGCCTCTGTGTAAAAATAACATGAAACATAAATTATTTACTTATATTATTCAAATTCAAATTTATCATTCAAGCATTCTAACTAAAGCACAACCCTTCAAAACATCGCTAATCAAATCATACATGGCGGGAGGCTTCCAATATATCTGGCATGTGAACGCAAATTCAGTTAATTACTCGATGCAACGGGAGCTTCAACCCTTAGCTCTGTATAGTTACCCCTTTATAGGCTACATTGGCAATTTTCATAGAAGTATACAACCTTCCGTATACTAAAACGATTTATTTTTATTTATTTTTATTCTTTTTTGTACACCAAATAAATCTTAAACTAAATTAATATACATAACATGAGAGTACAAATGGCAGTCATATTGCTCAAGGCAATCTCTTACCGACTACCATGGGATGGACAAAACCGAAGGAAAATAAAGATAGGGCAGTCT
Organism: Hyles euphorbiae; assembly: GCA_023078785.2. Classification (NCBI taxonomy): domain Eukaryota; kingdom Metazoa; phylum Arthropoda; class Insecta; order Lepidoptera; family Sphingidae; genus Hyles; species Hyles euphorbiae. The sequence continues at coordinate 4,687,073 of CM041048.1, forward strand.
AAAGTGTTTATGATTGTAAGAGCCAAGGAAATATAGCTTTTGTTGTTTTATGAATTTGAAATACGACATCAGGTTTAAGGTTCTCGATATTTATTGTTATAATAAAATACTTTTGTATTAAATAGTAGGTAGAAAACCTTATGCCTTCTGTACCGTGAAATAACCAATAACTGGTATGTATTTTGGTATTTGATAATTTCTCGTTTATTACATTTATCCGACTGGACATATTGAGACCTAATATAGTATGTCTCAAGACGGCCAGCAGTGGAATGCCAAGTATTACTTTGTACTACGTGGTTTTGTTTGGGATTGCTACTGTCCATGATCGGTCGTATAGTTTATCAGGCGAATGGCTTCTCGTCTCGCCATTCATTCCAATAAAATAAAGTTAAACAATATATATTTTTTATATTTTTTTATACATTAGATCCGGTTAACTAGCAAACAGGTCATCTAATGATCACTGCCGCCCATGAGCCAACCTTGCATCATTGATCAATAATCTGTTACCAGCCCATTATTTGATTTTGTTTAATTTGCATGTGGTGTTTGCCTGTAACTAATTGTTGCTCTTGTGTATCATGTTATTAAATCGTAGTCAAATATTTCTGTAAGAAATAGGGAAACCCATTGTTGGCAAACCTTTTAAATAATATAAAATAAAAATATTGGGAAGGCAGCGGGAAGGAAAAACAATAAGAAGAGGAAAGACTAATTTTGAAGCATTTGATGACGAATTTTGATGTGACACCTAATTTAATTCTAAAGTATTATAAGTCGTAGTGTTTTTAAAGTTGAATGTCGTCATGTCCCCGTCATTCTTTAAAAATGGTTTATACTTATTTTAGTAATTCGATATTTTATAATCCGGCAACATAAAACGTAAAACTTGATAGCATCAGACGAGTCATTAAACGCTTGCAACTGATTTTATTAACATTACATTATGTTGGGGATTTTCCGACGTGGGGTTCGAACTCAGGACCTTACGATTTACGGCCCTCATACTCTATTTACTATAGGTTGTTTTAATAATCGCTCATTAGTCCGGGTCTAAATTGTAAGCCCTGGCGTAAGCAATAGACTCACTCTGACAGAACAGCAGACGAAAACCCGGACTAGGCCAGCGATGCGGACTATACAGCCTGATCCCTCTCAATCGTACTCTCGATTGTAGAGGTGGCCCGAGCCCTGCAGTGGGACGTATATGATCTGGGACAGTCATGTATGTAATTTATTTAAGAAACAACTAATATATTTACGTCCACGAATTCGGTACAATACTACACAACTGTAGAATAAATTATAATACATTAACTTAAATATTTTATTCTTGCTATTATATAAGAAATAAAATGCAACATAATCGCCTTTGCAAGTTGAAAATCTTTCAGAAACACTATAAGCTATATGAAATGGCTCTTAGCGACGAACAAACGACCCTTGCGCAATTTAATTAAAAGTTCAACTGATATTCTTAAAAGAATATAAAAGTTAATTTTTATCTGAGTAATTAAAATAACTGCTTAAAAAGATTTTAATTGTTTAATTATATCGGAATTAATATAAGCTCACGCTTGGATCCTCGTAAAGGTAGGGTAGGCAGACATCACTGGGGCTAGTGCCACTTAAAGGTTGATAGCTGTTTTCCGTTCCAAATATTTCTTATTTTATTGCTATGACTGACGAGACGAGCACGCCATTTGCATGATGATAAGCGATAGGACCGCTTATGGGCAGTTGCAAAACCCAACAACACATGGATTACAAAGCAATGCTTGGAATACTACAACGCTCGCCATCCTGAGACACAATATGATAAGTCTCAATTTGTTCGCAGTTACTCTGGATACGACGTCTTTCAAAACGGAATACACAATGCACTTACACTGCTGTTTGGCGGGAGAAATACGACATTTAATACCAGACGAACCTATATTTAATATATGAAAATTTAAAATCTTTCTAGGTTCAACAATTTTTCTAACGCTACAATAATATTTCGTGGATATTAATCTGATTATTCAGAAATCTTTCGAAATTAACTTAGGACAAGCCTTCTCAAGTACGTCAAGAGGCTAACAAAAAATCTAATAAGCTTTATCAAACTTTTCTAAGGTAACTAAATTTTTATAGCTTCCATCGTCATTATATCTTTCTTTAAATCTTTCCCCTATCCTTTATACCGGGTATATCAAGACTGCTACCGAAAACGAAGCCAGTTGGTAGTTTTAGTGACTACAAACACCCTAGAATCATGGTGTAAGTTACTGGACCGTATTTTTTGTTTCGTTTGATACCAAAAGGTCGATTTAGGTGCAACGAAGGCAAAAGTTTTGCATATTTCGCCAACTTAATAGCAATTAGTTCTATATTAATGACCGTAGCAAGGAAATAACTATAAAACATGACAGCGAGAGAGGCGCAGTTAGTGACACGCCGGCTACGAAACCAGGGGCCGCAGGTTCGATCCCCACATCGACACAAATGCTTGCATGATCCACAAATATAACGATTAATTTAATTTAATTTACGACAGACCCCCTTACATGAATTTTCGGAAGTATGGTTTTGAGTCACTGGCATAATGCGGTAGATCATATACTTACTACTATCGAAGTTCTTGTGGGCATCTTTTAGGTATACAGATTCCTCACATTGTTGTACAGTCAGCAACATATTATAAGTCGCTGAACAACTTCACATTTTTTGATAACCTTTTTATGAATTAAAATTTGTACGTACTACTCTGTAGGCGAAAAATATAACTAAGTAAAGTCGTCTATGCCGAGAAGTGCCATACGATATTGAAAATAATTATTATTTTGGATGATAAGACAATTCCAAATCTCATGAATGTGTAACGACTTATGTTGCTGACTGTACTTCACTATTAAAGTAAAATTTTAATAAAAATACACATGTAGCTTCAAATTATGTTGTGTGCCCAGCATATGAATCTTAATGGAGCGCACAACTGCATCCCTTCAATATTAAAAATAATTTAAATTAATCGTACCTAATATATTTTACCCAAAATTATACATAGTAACAAGAAACCTTTAAAATCGAACAAAACCACAATAAATTAGCATATTTTAACAATTGAAATGGAGTAATTCGAACACCCAGAAAATTCTTCATAAAGTCAATGTCTTTAAAATCACACTTAACCCTTTCAGACCTGGCGTACACAAATGTACACATAAAATATAAAAAATGTTTTAGTATTTATTTCGCTACAAGTGCAATTGAGAACGCTTGTGTTCATATGTCCACATTATAATCTACAAAAATGTATACTAGTAACGCCATCTCTTAGCATTATTTGTGACTTTTTCGACATGGTTCGATCAGTGGCTGACCGAAGTTGGAGCTATGCAGGTAAGCTCGTTATTTTTATTTCTAAAAAGTAGGAAATAGCTAATTATACGCACTGCAAAAATATGAATTAATGTGTTATATTCCTAAGGTCATAAGTAACATATAATTTGAGTTTGTTATTCTTTTTTTGTATCAATTATCACAATTTTTATATTTGTACACAAATGTACACATCAGGCGTAAATGATGTTTTTACGATTGCTGAAGTATTCTAGCTGTATTTGAAAAATCTATTTTGGATATGTTTGTAACTACATTATTAATGTTGTTGTTGTTGATGCTGTATAAAATATATGTTATATGTTAAGATAAAATACTTTTTTTAACATTTTCAGATAAAAAAAACTCCGATATGTTTTCACCGGACGCCTTGAAAGCCCTATTTTCTGGAACTCTTTCCGATTTGGAGCTATCGTCTGATGACGAAGAACCGTTTGGATGTACGTCTGAAAGGGATTTGCTGTCTGTCCGAGTTGGTGCAGATGTCATCAATCAAAACCAACGAGAGGTATTCCCACCCGACACTGACGTAGATGAAGGGCCCAGCTCATTGTGGGTTGGACCGAATGATCCAGGAGTTACTGACACCTGCGATGAAGTGGTTCTCGAAGTACCACCGACTACAGAAATAGAGTCCTCTCATGAAAATATACTTCATAATATTACGCCTAAACAGAACATTAGGTGGAGACACAGGGAACTGCTAAACACAATCTCATCAGATTGGTTACCACCAATATCAATTGACCCTATAGTTGAATCCCCAGTGGATTATTACTTTCGGTACGTGCCAAAACAATTATTTGAAATTATGGCTGAAATGACTAACATATACGCAATACATTCAAATAAACCCAGGTATAAACCTACTACTACACAAGAAATAGAAATTTTATTTGGGTTACATTTAGCTACTGGTATATTTAGCTACCCATGCTTGAAAATGTACTGGGAAACTGGCATCAGCATACCCTTGTTCTCAGAGAATATGGGCCGGGATCGCTTTTTTGAATTACGTCATAATTTACATCTTGTTGATAATACAACAATACCAGCTAGTTGCAAAGATGCATTTTACAAAGTTCGACCAATATATGATGCTGTTAGGAATCGATGTTTAGAGTTACCGCTTGAAAAAGAACTTTGCGTTGATGAGCAGATTGTTCCTTTCACTGGGAAACATGTTGCCAAACAATACATTAAAGGTAAACCTTGTCCATGGGGGCTTAAGATATTTTTTTTATGTGGTAAACATGGGCAAGCCTATGATTTTCTACTTTATCAAAGCTCTAGTCCAGAACTTGATAATAATTTGACAAAGAAAATTGGATACGGTGCAGCTATTGTCCTTCATCTCACTAAGAGAATTGGAGAGAGCAAGGGCCACGAGCTGTACTTTGATAACTACTTCTCGTCATATCATTTATTACAAATTATGAAACGAAAAGGCATAATGGCTGCATGCACAGCTCGTATAAATAGATTCGCCAACCCGTCGCTACTAAGCGATAAAGAAATTAATAAAAAGCCTCGAGGATTTTGTCAAGAAGTAAGTAGTTTTGACGAAGATGTAACTGTGGTCAAGTGGCTGGATAATAAAATTACCTATCTTGCTTCTAATTTTGTTGGTATTGGTGAAAAAGACTTAGTCAAAAGGTGGTGTAAGAAAGACAAGAAATTTAGTGACGTTGAACGGCCCGAAGTGGTCAGGAAATACAATCATGCAATGGGGGGAGTTGACCTATTAGATCAACGCATGAGCTACTACAGGACGTTCATAAAATCGAAAAAATGGACTCTTCGCATGATATTTCATGCTTCTGATTTAGCCGTAGTGCAGGCGTATCGAGAGTACCAAACTGACAATGCGTTGCTAGGCATACCAAAAAATAAACAACTAACGTTGCTTCACTTTCGTCGTCAGCTGGCTGAAAGTCTGGTGTTGAGGAATAAAATTATCATCGGTAAAAGAGGACGGCCCAGTGGCAGTAGCCCAATACCGCAAATTATTCCAAGAAGACCAGGAGAGGTTCGCCCTGTAGCGAATATAGCAAGAGACGGTGTTGGGCATTTCCCTGCACATGATGAGGGACTTGGGACACGGTGCAAAATGGTTGGATGCAAGGGAAGAACCAGGATTAAATGTATAAAATGCAAAGTTCACCTTTGCCTTACCAAAGATAAAAACTGTTTCTTAGCATTTCATACGTAAACTTATGAAACATGCTTCTCGAATGGGGCGAATGACTGATTTACCTATGTGCCAATTATTTGCCTATCCCAAAGAAGAAATGTTTTTTTGCTAATAATTATAAGAATTGTACTTAATTTTTGTTAATTTTATACAAATAATTAATATTTCCTAATAAAACAAAATTATAAATAAAACTTTTTATAATTCCAATGAAACCCCCATAAACACTAGTCTTATATTAGGTAGGACGGATGTGCACATTTGTACACAAAAAGAAAAATTATCTTTTCTTAAAAACATGACAACCAGGATTTTTTTCATAAATTTTTCCTTAATCTTTTTACTCTACTCTTGCTACAATCTTTTTTTTTAGATTCATTGGACACAAAAAATAATTCAGGTCTGAAAGGGTTAAGGCAAATTACTGTGCAAATATACTTTTGAGTTCAAAACGGTCCATTTACATATTTATGTCCAGAACTGAACTTAATAAACCAAAAAATAAAATTAATTCCAGAACTTTAGCATGGTGGACTTTAGGACCTATATACTCTCAATCATACTCTCGATTGTAGAGGCCCGTGGCCTGCAGTTTGACGTATATGGGCTGATACAGTAATGTATGGACGGGAATTATGACGCACTGCCTAGCTTTCCACTGCGCTTGCCATCCCTAAACATAAGATGTTAAGTCTCAGCAGCTATTCTGGATACAATGTCCTTTAATCCAACAGTACATTAACACTGCTCATTAGCACCAGAAATAGACATTGCGGTGGTATCTACCCTGGCAGCCTCTCACATATGAGAAACCTACCATCAGTGGAGTCTCAAAATCTCAATGTGTCTAGCACTCTGGGTAAAATGTCGTTCAACATGGAACACAATGGAATTATGTATTAAAGGTTACACTATATTATATAAAGATACTTAGCTCAGTAACAGTTTGACATGGAAGATGCTAGGCTCAAGTTTCACTACACATGCAGAAATCAATCTGAATGGTAGCATTTTTTTATCTAGTTATGCGTCATATATACAAAGAATTATCTATACAAAGGCGTAACATCTATAATAAGCTTTGCTTTAAATAAAATATGACTCTTTATTCATGACTATAAGCTAATAATACTATAATAATACCATTGTATACCAAAGTATTGCATAATGAAGTTGTCAGTTTCATGAATAATTATAAGTTTCATACACATTTATTATTTGTAAAAATTAGCTTTATCCTTATTCTATCAAAAACAGGGTAAGCAAATATGCAGTGTAAAGTCTTTAATTAGCATTGAGGTATTATACTAGAGCGGTCTGCGGACACCAGGAACAAAATCTCTGTGTATGGTGCGTGCACAACGGTACACATTGAAGCGAGAGGGAAGATATGTTACTTCGTAGGCATGACAGAGACAGAAATAGAATGTACCCTTCATTTTGATACAAATATTTTGTTTGCAGTGTCCCCTCTAGTATAATATCTCAATGTTAATTAGTGTAGTAAATTGCTAAATACTACTGGTGTCTATTGTTTTTTGATATTTTAAGTTAATTGTAGGATATAATAACAACCAGATTGTTGATGTAAAAAGCTATAGACTAGTCAGTGATGTTTAACCTTTTACTCATCGGGGACCATTTGACAAAAGGAGAATGCCCATTTTAGTTTGCTATGTATATTTTTTTTATTATTAATAATCTTAATGTTTTCGGATAATTCTAACATTGTTTTGCCTTTGATTTTTATGTCCATTTTGTAAACTTAAACATTTAAACAATAATTTCATCTTATAAATTTAAATATGAGTGTATAATAATATGTATCATGTATATTGTTTTATCACAAACGGTACAAGTAGGGACTGCCTTCAAAGGATGTTACTCTTAAGTTATTTCATGTTTATTTTATTAGTCTAAATTATATTGTAACAACCACTGGCTATCGTGAATAAATAAAATAAAAATAAAATAGTATTGGGTATGAAATATTGTTGATACTAATACTGCTTGAAATTCAGTAGTATTGTCATGATTTGTCCTTACACGTTTTCTGTTATAACCCAGGCGACAGATTATATTAAATTAAGTCATTATCACCATATTTTATATTTTATTCCCTGATACGAATGAAACAAAGATAAGAAAATACTTTTTATTGGACTTAAGTTCATGTCTCTAAGAACTTCGAGGCCTGGGTTGCAATTATGTTTGTTAATAATTATTTAAAATATTTTTACTCCACAAAAAAGTAGGTTTCATTGAGACAACAATCTTCACACTAATACTAAGTTTCATGGCAAAATAGGCATTCCCCTTTTTGTCTAGTCATTGTCGACCCAGTTTGATTGACTGGTTTGATTGTATGTTGAAATAGTACCGAAATGTAAATAAATAAAGGGTTTTTCTATCTATACATGTATAAAACATGCAATAAACTTAATTTCAGAATTCTCCACGGATACTTCCATGGACTACAAGTGGTCCATGGACCATTAGTTATGAACTACTGGTCTAAACCACCCCCATAAAGCCTTTAATAGTAATGGAGTTTCATGCTAAACATTTAGACGACTATGGGTTAAGACAATACCGTACCTGTGTCTTATTAATTGATTTAGAATAGTCAACCTATAGAAAGCCTAATATATTATTTATCAACATATCAAATCCCATCAAAAACATCCTGTAAAAAAATTCCAAGTCTCGCAGCTCAGGTTTTCTACCGCAAAAAGTTGTGAGATGCATGTAATACCAAGTCGATTAATTTATTTAGTCCTTAAGGGACCTTCTATATAAAGTTATTACGTAAGTTATTACCATATCAATATTAAAAATTCTTTACGTTTTAAATAAATGGATCGACTTGGCCATCGCATGAAAACATAATGTATCGTACAATTTATAAATAATGCTGCTGGCCAAGTCGATCTATTTATTTAAAACGTAAAGAATTTTTAATATTGATATGGTAAGAACTTACGTAATAACTTTATATAGAAGGTCCCTTAAGGACTAAATAAATTAATCGACTTGGTATTACATGCATCTCACAACTTTTTGCGGTAGAAAACCTGAGCTGCGAGACTTGGAATTTTTTTACAGGATGTTTTTGATGGGATCTCACGTCTTTTTGTAGAGTCCTACTTTTTTCCTTTTCGGTACTTCTTACTTCTAGAATATCACTAACGATTTTTCTTAAAGCCTCTGTCTTATGGATTTTTCTTATTTTTGTAGGTATCAATTTATCACAAATATAGCGGATTTGATTATTAATGTTCTTTCTTTCATTGTAATTGATATTTTCGAGCTATTTAGTCTATTTATTTGCAAGTTTTTCTTCGTCATGTTTTTCTAGAGGAATGTTGTACAGTTTCATGGGCTGAATATACCATTTCCCTCTCTATATCCCCTCCTGTTATGCCTCATATTTATAGATATCTATCTACAACTATTATTCCATTATATACGGGTACAATGATTCATTAACTGCAAATGTAACTTTGTAATTATATACATTTATATGGGATTACAAAGTTATTCACGCAGTTGGTCTATCTAGAAAACTAGACACAAATTATGAAATGTTTGAATTTTCCCTTACTTTAGACACTAAACACTAATTATATTCTAAATTTGAACGTTCTATGTCTGCTAGAAGTGCCTTAGACTTTTGATGATCGGTCAGTCAGTCAGTGAGTGACAAAATTAAGAAAGTTTGACTAGTTACAATTATTAAACTACTGGTTCAAATTGAATGAAATTTTAAATATACCGTGTTTACACAATGCCTGCTTAGTAACTGAAAATTCAGGCTTCATGCTTTAGCCACAACGAAGTTATAGGGGGTTGAAAATGGTCTGAATTGCTTCGAGAAAAGGATGTTACGGCCTATAGCTCGACTTGGACGGGGGCTCGGCCGCGCCCCCAGATATTATAAATTTCTAATTATTTAAAACATACTCAGAAATCAAAGAATTTTATGCATATTTGAATGTTATCTGAAATATTATTTTGTATTTATGGCTTTATTCATAGACAGTTTTAAAACCAATTTCAGTTATTAAATGGTTTGTCCCTTACAAACAACTTTTAAATTCAGTTTTAATGAACAAGACAAAACATTTGATACCTAACATTGGTTTTGAAACTCTATGAATAAGGGTGTTTATGTTTGCATTTTAAGAAATAAATTATATGGGAGATTAAAGACCATATGAACAGACCATATTCCAAATTCAAAAAGTTTGTTGCCTGTTATCAAATCTTTTTGGTCATTCTAATACCAGGTGTTTCGTTTGTACTGAGTATAACAAATCGACAGTTCGTTTTTATGTTTAATGGTACATCCACACTACAGTTACCTTTTGTGGAGCAATACTGTGCAATAACATTATCTATTGTTACCACATGTTAGACAATATAACTTAATACATATTAACATAGCAACACATTGTACTAAAAATCAATAATATTTTGCTATAATATTTTGTTATTAGAATTTGTTAACTATTTTTTTTAATAATGCACCCACCAATCACTCATATAGTCCTGACCCCACATTAAGAACAATTCAGTCTTGTGACATGGGTATCAGAAACTACTAAAGTCCCGGCCCGTGACCACTAAAGCTATAAAGGAATTGCAATGTTGCGAAGTAAAAAATGTAAAATCCATAAATAATAGTTTTATTTCAATTGGATTTTTTTTAAATAATTTTGCCTAATATACCCGGTATATACTGGTAGTACTTACTGGTAAGTAGGTCAATACCTTTTCTGGATTTATTATATGTAAGAAAATGTTAATAAAGCTTTAATATCCAAAGTAATAATACTATTGCTAGTTGTTCAGTCTGCATTATTATGCTGGAAGAGAGCGAACACACACTGAGTGTTAAAGTGACCTAATTCAAAATAGTTCATAAAAACCATAAGACATTTTGCAAATACAAATTGAGTGCTCATTTAGACCTATATTATTCTGTCATTAGGTTTAACTTATGATTAAAGCAACAAAGAGTGAATAATTTAACCAATGGTGCTAAAATAAAGCCACAGTTGGTAAACATATTTATACCGAAGCAATATGAACAACTATACAATATGTATTAAATTATCATTATACCTATACCAATATGGATCTGATTGAGTAAGACCTGTGTATTTATCAACAAGACATAATTTTATACTCTTTCTTTACTTTTTAAATCTCCCAGAGTGGGCTTTTGATTTTGTATAACTGTTTAGAGTGGCAATCCAAAGTTTTTATTGGTTATGGTCCAAAAAATTGATATGCACAAATCAGACCCATAATCTAGTTTTGTACATTGGTAGATGTTTAAACCTCTTGTTAAAATCAAAATTTAGTATTTAACCTGGAAATAATGTTTATTTAATTTATTTATTTCATTTGCTTAAATATACAAATAGTATAAAAGCAGACTTAATGCCAGAGGCACTCTCCTACAGTCCACATTTGGGTGAAGCAGAAATAAAATAAAGCAAGTTTATTCATCATTAAACAGAATAAAAATTGGTATTTAATTGAAATACACTATACATACATAATACAAACAACTAATTTAATCTGTCAAATTAGTTTCTGTTCTCCGAAAACAGTCCCCGAACTCTTACCAAATGTTTTTAATGTTAAGGCAAATATTCCCTCAACAACTTGTATTAGGGATTCTAGAGGATGATAATAATGCTAATAGGATGGGGTTCAAATAAAGAAAATAGATAAGATATGTCTCATTCTCATTTCAAATTTTAGCCTATTGCTCATATTTGTATTTGGAATATAATCATGAAACCATTGAGCAGGACATTTGAAAATGAAGGAGATCTAACTTCGCCAATCTGCATGCACTTGGACCATTAGCAAGCTTATCAAGCAAATCTTTATTGATTACCACTACGAAAAACATTGTACGCTACGTGTACCCAAAACAAAGTGAAATATACACGCCTCTGTTTTACAAAACAATCAATTTCAAACATTCCACTCGTGTATCCTAATAATTCCTTTTAGACTCAAAAAAATCAAAATACAGGCAAAAGCGGTGCCCGATGTGATGTACTCGCACTCGTGGTTTACTTACAATAGGATTATGCATGAATTATGGCAGATACATTTTTTACATTTGTAAGCAAACAAAACCTAACTCATGAGGTTAATGCATGTTTATATCTCGATATTAATCCGAAATAAACCTTATTTATGCACTTTAGCTTATGGAATACAAGTAATATTGGCAATAATAGCCTAAATACTCACAAGTCATAGACGTGGGGCCGAGATCCCGTCCCTGTGTTTACTACAACACCACAAAATCACAAAAAAATAAGAATGGTTCACTGAAATAACATAATCGTGTCATTAAAACGTCACTGGAATACAAAACATAAGGTATTACAAATGTACTATTGATCTAAATACATAGAAAATGTATCTTGATACAATTTTTTATCAATCTATGTGGACGCCAAACTGCGGGAAAAACTACACCGAAGTTAGCGACAATTGACAGCGTTTCAAGGTCGTTCTGTTATCTATGGACTGGGGACGTGTCTATGCTTGTCTTTTGTCTATTGTTTTAGCTTGGGCCAAGGCACAGGGGTAGCCACCGTGTAACCTAGTATGAGATAGCGATATTTGTGGGAGTGTGGCCAGGTTGACACGTTTTTCCTAAGGTATCGGGAAACTTTGACCGTTCTTTAAAAAAATATAATTGCTAAAATATCGATATTTTAACTTTGAGGGGAACTACAATGCACTTACATACCTGGGTCGTCAGCCATCACCCAGAACTAATAAAAACACTGTATAACATAAACATAATTTAAGTAAATATTTAGTTCTGAAAATAAAAACGATTGTAATAAAAGCTAATAACAAAACAACATCTAGTCCGCCCCGTGACCACGAAAGTTGTAAAGTAATCGAAACGTCGCGGGGAGAAGTTAAAAAAAGCAAAACTTAAACCAAATCCGCGATAAAATTCGTAAATAGTTTTATTTCAAAAACAATATCTATTGTGCATCCATATACAGTTCAAAACATATAAGGAAAAAGTTTAAAAAATAAAAGATAATTATTGAAGTTTGTTTTTTAATATGTAATTTAAATCTATTAATATCGTTTGTTTTAGGGAATATCAACCTTTGGACCGCTGGCCACCCCAAATAATGTAAATATTTGCCTCCAAAACGTCAAATTTCCTGGAGTCAAGCGGTTACGCCGATAAGGACAGGTTACAAAAGCTTGCATCTCTTTCTTACATGAATGTTATGTATAAATCTCTTTCGTTTTGTGGAAAAGGGATAGAACATGTGACTCCGTCTATTAGTTTCTCCGTCTACGGGCCAAGGAAGTTACCTTTGTGGAGAAAACAAACTATCGGATGGACAAGGACGAGGCTGACGAACGCCTCTATCTGGACATTGGATTCTAAAATTCATTTGCTATGTGCACAACATAAATCGTAAATCATGACGTTATTTTTTTTTTTTTATTTTAAATGTTAAAACGTCATACACACAGAACCTCCTACACAAATAGCGGGTCTACCATAAGTTGACACGTGGTGGAATTAAGAACTACAAATGAAAGTAAAAAAAATATCTGCACACTAGTTTTCTAAGTTTTGTGATGGATGAAAAATAAATAATGACAGAAATTTTAATAAATTATTTTTATTAGAATTCAATGACCTGTTGAACTATGGAACGCTGTAAGACTCAGATAAATTAATGAAATTAAACAAATTTGTCGAGGAAATTATTCGTTGTAATCAGATCAATAATATTTCTCTGATGTTATTTTTATTTTAGTAGAAAAAAAATGTTATAACGCTCAAAAGGAAATTCAACAATGTTCAGTTATTTTGTATATAACTTTTTTATTTTCTATTTAACGATGAAAAATAATAGGATATAGTTATTGAAAATTTAATTTACTACAACTAATTTCTCATAACATTTTCTGTAGGGCTGCTAATTGACGAGATGTACATTTAATCGGGATTAACGTAGTTAAGCGCCATTTATATTTAAGTTGCGTTCCAGTATACAGTTCCAGCGCTACTTAAAAAAAAGTTGCATCCTCTGACACATACGTTAAAGCCTAAAAAAATTAACAAATCATCGGACTAAATTATGATTAGAACATATATTGACGGCATTGATATAATTTCTACAAATTATGCATTTGGCGAGGTACGTATTAAAATAAAAGTAAGGAATGTCGACACCATGATTTATTTATAAGCCTATAATTTAACATTGGGTTTACAATAAGTCATTACCATGATAGAGAAAAAATAAAAGCAATCTTACATTGTAGGTAGTAAATAATGTTATATTGGCATTATGTATTTTTATATAAGACAAAATAATTCCATTTATCCACAAACAATGACCCAATCACAACACATCTTGTCATGCTAGTTGTGCTGCCAACAATACACAAATTATTTTTCATTCTAGAAAATAATATTTGAAAAAATATATCAGTTGGACGAAATCATTCTCGTTCAAGAATGGTAACGTGACACCACCGACGGCTGCCACTAGATTTCTAGCTTAGTATTAATTAAAGTAAAGGCGTTTACAATAGTGTTACCATACAAATGCACATCCGAATAAAATTTGGTAGGTTCACCCTGCCAACGTTTCTTTTACCGTTTCATATAATAATAATATAGTCTAATAACCTTATACCTTAAAGTGAATTGATTTTGCTTACACATCATGAGATCTATGTTACAAGATACATAATAATCTATTTATAAGAAAAACAATAATGAAATAACCGTTTGACTTGCTGAAAGCGACGAACAAACCAGAGCAAAGCAAAAATGATTTTAAGGCCTTAATTATTAGTTACATTTTAATTTTATATAACATACTTTTACGCAAGTACACAGGACGTGAGAGCCAAATAAAACAAATGTTATTAAACCTAACGTATATACGCTTTCGGTCCATTTAAATTTAGCGTCGACACATGGAAAGTCGTCTGCTGCTAACTTCACACTAGTAGCAAAATTGTATGCGTTTATGTAGAAGGCATTTAATATAATTTGCATTTTTTGCACGGTCTCAGAATCGGAGCTGATATTCCACAATTCAATATTAAATTCGTCTGTAAAATGCTTTAAATTAATTTTTGAGGGAGAAACATTTGATTAAATAAATTAGCACGAAAAAAATATTTTCTAGTCCACGACAAATATTAATTTAACTATCTACTTAGAGATATAATTAACTTAAAATTTACAGATTATCTTGGAATTTTAAGGCCGTTTGCAGTTAAAAATCTTAATAGTTATTTAAAATAATACACACAAATTAAATTACGTCATACTAATCTAATTCGAGTTTTCTGAAGGAACCAGCTGTCGAATGTATGTCTTGTGTAAGATCATTCTTCTCTAGAGCGTAGAGGTCGATGCACAAGTCATCTAGTGCTAGAAGTTCTTCTCTGTGCTTCAGAAGTTTACGTTTGAGTTCTTCAATCATATCTTTTAGGGGGACAGTTCCTCCATATTCCTTGGGTAGAATAGAAGGATCTACGTGCTTAGTGAGGTCGTCACACGAACGGTGGAACTGTAAAAGACAAATGTATTTAGTTTGAGTCTCGAAAGAAAAAAATACCAATGCAAAAATATGAACTATTTAATGTGTTTTTTTTTATTGTGATGAAAGGCGAGACGAGCATGCCGTTCGCCTAATGGTGAGCGATACGATCACTCGGCGTGAGCAACAACACCAAACAACACCTTGCATCATTGAATTACAAAGCAATGCTTCGCATACCACTGCGCTTGACATCCTGAGGCATAATACAGTAATTCACACTAAGTCCAGTAGTTAGTCTGGCTACAATGTCTTTCAAAACGGAACACAACAGTCCATTTACACTGCTAGTTAGCGGGATAGAGATATTGCGGTGGTACCTACACTGGTGGCCTCTCTCATATGAGAGATCTAACGCAAGTAAAATGAAATATATTGAATTATAATATTCTTACCATGACGCGATCTTTTAGCTTATCGCTGAGCAAAGACACGGCGAATTCGAAGAAACGGACGCCATATTGGGGTATGTTTACGAAGTGTGTGCATTTGTGACGCATCGGGGTAGAGTTCTGAAAAGAAATGGATGGATTATTTGGTGTCTTGAATCATACTTTCTTGCAATAAATAAAGTATCTTAGCTATTTATTGTCGTGGACCGACTCATCGTTGGGAACATTGTAGGTAGGTCCACATTTTATTCGGATCATAATTCATAAGTATCAGACGCATCTCATCAAACGGATTACTTTTTTTTACAAGCCGTCCCCAGTTTTATTAGCGATCGGATTTGCTTGGATTACCTCTGAGAGCATCGGCATTGGCATTATCGACGTGTAAATTCGTGCGATCCCTACGATGCGGATCAGTGGATGCATTTGTATAAGTTCCTATACAAAAATACTACTTTAATGCGATGCGTCCAATCCGTAAGACGCAAATATGTGGATCCCTTCCTTATCAACATTAGCTACCACATTTTTCACATGGAAATACCTGATTAGTCTCAATAGGAGCTAGATCTAGCGTATTTACGTCAGAGCTGATAATTTTCCAACCAGGTTCATGAGAATTTGTCAAAGGCATTTTAATCCCCTACTATTTATTCAAACTCCGTTGATCTCTCTTTCTCTCTCCTTTCACCCATAGAATGTCAATTGCTGAACATAGGCTTACCCTAAGGATTTCGTTGTATTCTGTTGATATCTATATGAACTGATATCAACCATCGAGGTAGTATATTAGAGCGGACATTGTGAACAAAATCTCTGCGTATTGTGCTGGTACAGGAACCCAGAGAAGCGAGAGCGGAGATGATGTAACTGCGTAGGCGTGACAGATACAGAAACAGAAGGAGTCGTACGGTACCGTTCCCCTCTATTATAATAATATCTCCATGATATCAACCAATATTATTTCGGTAATGTTGTCAGTAGTGCTGAGTGTAAGACTTGTCTACATTTGAGAGTTCGATGAAACAAATCAGACCATGGCGGCTGGTACCAACTTTTAGATGTACTATAAAGATTGGTTTAAAAAGAGCGAGAGAGATTTTTTGGCCGTGTTGTCCGGTTCCTAACCCATTTACACCACATTTACACGGGGAGAGATTCTCGCCTTTAAGATACGATTATCGTAAGGACATAAAAATGTAGCATCGTGAAACATTTGTAAGGTCACGATAATCTATAGTGTTTATGTCATACGATTTTCATAAACTCTCTGATCTAAATGGGCCCTTACTTTCTCACTTAGCATAGTGAACTACGGCCTAACTTCTCAGTCAAACTCTCAATTGTAATAACATACGTTGCGCGGCGTGTTCGTAGTGTGGTTCTGGTCATATAAAATTGTACGATTTGATTTGAGGTAACTACGTGTCGCGATGGGTTGGCTGGCGTTTCAGTAGTATGTTCCCTTGCTTTATGGACTGATAGTTGTCATAGTCTAACTAACCTGTATACAATGCAGCATGAGCCGTACATCGGTGAGCGACCATAGACTAACGTGTGGCATCTGCATACCCGCCTCGTCGTTGACGTGCGTGTATCCGAGCAGCTGCGAGCGCGGCTCGTCGAGGAGCAGCTCCACTATCATGGAGTGCACGCGCGCCATCACGCAGCTGTCGTAGAGGTGCGGGTCGAAGCGGCCTGGAGAGGGATTCTGGTTAGAATGCTGTTTATAGGGAAGGATTGTAAAGTTTCTTCTTAATCAGCCCATATACGTCCCACTCCAAGGCATGGGCGTCCTTTACAAGCGAGAGTACGATTGAGAGGAATGAGGCAATATAGACTGGTTGGCGGACCTTTACATATTGTACATTTGTGTTTACAGTAAAATAATAATATAATACTTATTTGAAATTCTTTCGTGTTTAGCACGGGTTGAGCACGGTCCTCTTTAGAGAATGTCAGGATTTTGGAAGACTTGTAACTTTTTTGCCAGAATCCATTTAGCATAAATAGCATTAATAGCTGCCTCCTAGATCTCCATCTGCCATAAGATATATTACGTAAACTTTGTAAACTTTCAGAAAATATCTAGCTACTCATAGAAATACTACCATAAACAACATTCATAGAGAATTCCTGTCCGTTAAAAGCTATTGGAAATCAGATACTTACCCATACAAGACAAAACCACTCTGCGTCCTTCAGCGTCTCTCTTCGGCAGGGGAACCAGGTACCCAGCTTCGATGACAGCGGCTATCTTTGGGTCCAAAGGGTCCAGCTTCTGGAACCAGTGCGGGTACAGTTGTCTGATGGTGAGGTAGCGCTCCAGCATGGAACATGCCTGGGGGATGGAGTACTTCTTGGTGCGAAGGAAGCGGAGCAGAAATGGCGCGTCTGAAAAGAAGAATAATGGAATAATGGTAAATGTGATTGATTTTTTTGGAACTCTTGGTTATTAACTGTTGTCTTCATCATCGAAGCCAACAGAATTTTCTAGTGCATTTAAAATCTTCTTTTGTGGAAGATGTTTTGACGAAATGTATGGAGAGATTTCCTTTCGTATCCTTTTTAAAATAATTTGGAATCTAATGTGACCATGGACCATTTTATAAACTGATAAAATTGAGTTTATCCATCAATTCAATGAACACATCACCTCACCTAAACTTGAAAAAAAAAAAAATAGTCTATTATTGAAACATTACCAAGAAATTCATTTATTATTTAGACAATTCGATGTAATCGCACCAACTTATTCATGCCTACTGCCCCATAGCATCGCAATGAACCACGTAAGCCACAAGTTTTCATACAATATTCCACAGAAGTATTACTAGGGCACGTACCAACGTACGGACGGACGGATAGGACATTTACATACTGTTTAATGTGGTCTGAATACGTAATCCAAGATTCTCACGGAGTTAAGGGCAATGGAAATGTAAAATGGACGTGAATCAGAAAGCTTGTACGTTTGTGTCGGTTGATTATTGGTTTTATAATAGTTATAATACGTATTTTACTGGCAAGTTAGTACTTCTTTGATAAAGGAAACAATATACTAGACCTAAACCGCAAGTATTTAAATGGGATCTAGCAGTACACAGTATTTAACGGTTTCAATGTTATTTAAATTTGCCCTTACAAAGGTGATAAAAAGGTGTACCTACATTTGTAGCTGACAATTTGAATTACTTATAGAATTTCTATATTATATATTATAGGAATTCGACGTCCCAAAGTAGGGCTTATGTCTCCTCTACAATTAAGAGCACGATTGAGAGTAGTTAGGGCATATAGTCCACCAAGCTGGCTAATAAGATTTATGCACATTAAAAAAACATGTAAGAGATAATAAAGAGGTCCCTCCTACTTAATTAATATTAAGTTTACTAATCAACTCACCAGTCCTGCACTTCTTGATAGCGGGATGCTTCTCAATAAAATGTCTCATCTGGGACAAGGCTTGTTCTCGCAACGCCGGTTCCTCTCTCAGCTCCAACCTGGCCTTCTCCCGGAGGTCTGCTGGCAGCTCGCCCGTCTCCCGCTCCTTGGCTTCCAGTATCTGGACCCTCTCATCATCAGTGAGCCTTGGCGAGTCCAGGATGTCGGGTTTGGGCTCATGCTCCCTGCATTCGGGCTGGAGGATTGTAGTTGCCATGTTTTATCTGCAGACAAATGAATAGATATTGAAATTCTATTGTGAGATAGCTAGGAGTTCACATTTTCATGGGATTTGTATAGGAAGATGGCATCTATTTTTCTATTTTCTATCGGATAGACTAGCCCATTATCACATCGTTGGACGAATAATACAAAGTCAAACGTAGGTGCCCTGGTTGCTACCCCTTCTAGAAAAAACGCGTGAGTTTATGTATACCAGTGGACTTGATAAATGCATAAGAAAAAAATTTTTATTCTTCCTTAGATCAGCGCTTAAACCAAGTCAGCTATATCATACAGAATAGTCATCGTCAGACATCGATGCACGTGTGACAAAAGGCGACATGAATCAAGAATAAGTGCTCAGTCTGTAAAAGGCGTATGCCATATAAAATTCTAATGCTATGCCACGTGTCTCGGTATGAATTGACTGGGTTTTAAAGCTTGTGAAAAAAGTAACATAAGCCAACTAAATCACTAACTTCGCTCACAAATTCACAACATAAACTTTTTTGAATTCTTTATTTCACACAAAAAAAATTATAAGGTTATTATATAGAAATGATCAACAAAGTTCATATGGCGGTGTTATCGCACTAAGGCGATCTCTACCAGACGACTATTGGATGGATACAAGAGGAGAGAGACAGGGTAGTGTAAAATAAAGAGAATATCAAAAGCTCAATAAATAATACTATTTATACACTTATGTAGGTATGTTGATTTAAAAATTGCCATCCACAGGAGTGCCGCCGAAAGTCGATCAACATCGAGTATTCGTCAACAAGTTTTTAAATCAGGATATAAGAGAATAATAATATATTTACTTAGGTTATGCAGCCTCCGTGGCGCAGGCGGTTAGACGCCGCCTGTGAAACGAGAGGCCACGGGTTCGATTACCGCACCGAGAGAAATATTTGTGCGGCCCACAAATATTTCTTCCTGGCCTGGGTGTTTGTGAGACCGTAAAGTCTCTCGTAGTTCCTGATACCCACGGCACAAGACTCGATCTTAGTGTGGGGTCCGGACTATGTATGTGACTGTTGGGTGTTATTTATTTATTTATGGATAGACAGAAAAAATATTTTTTAATTTATATTTCTGTACTTTAGTAACATAACCCTACCAGTCAACAAAATGAGTGGTCATTGGCAGTCAAATGGGCCCTCATGACAAGAATGCTAAGAAGGACTGTTCTATAAAGTACCTACTAGGCCTACCTATAGCCTACCTAGCAATTTCAAAAGCAACTGTTGCATAATTAATAAAATGCTTGTATCATAAATATTGTGTAAGTAGGTAAGGCAGGTTATCCTGTATTAGGAAACTAAACATTTTAAATAGGATATTACGACCCATACAATCTAACTACGGTGTAAGACTCCGTATCAAATAACAAACTAGACACACTGGATCTATTACGAAAGCGTAAAATGTCCAATGTTATAACATTATGTCCGTTTCAATGACTTACACTGTAAAATAAACATTTATTGTAAACAGATGTATGAAAAGTAAATAAAATCTTTATGTTTTTGTGTGGGGTAAGTGGTCGTAACGATGAAGGAAAATGTGAGGAAAGTTGCATACCATAGCGCTTTATAAGAATTTCTATGGGATGTAAAAGCCGCCTACCCGTAGGCCGATGTGGTGGACTATATGGTCTAACCACTCTCAATTGTACTCTCAATTTGAGGGGAGGCCCACGCCCTGCAGTGGGACGTATATGGACTGCTACAGTACAATAATAAACCCAGACTTTCGTCATGTTATAAAAGCTGAAAATGTACGCATGCCTCTGACATAGGCATCACACAATCGGCTATTATGGAGTTCCGGTCGTGGTTGCTTTGGAAGTTATCAGCTTTAATGTGTCTGGCAAGATGAAAAAACCATATATCAACAATAATATCTGACTACCAAGGAAACAAAGGAAACAACTTTTAATAGTTGCATTAATGACATAATATATGAAATTCAGATTTTAAACTATAACGCTGGCAAAATTAAATTTTATTAAAGTTTAAAGACATCGTAATATTTAATAAATTGTATTTAATTGCCATGGGCTCTTGTTCTATAAGTAATCTTTTAACTTTGCCTAAATTTAAGTATGTGTTATATCTGAAAAGGGCGAAACATCTGCCAATTCAACTTAAATTATTTCTTCACTTCCTTAACACTCATTGGTTTTAATAACATTTCTCCGCATTCTTACAGACACAATTTCCTGTTGTTCGACCAATCATAAAGTACGCAAGTGTTATGTACCACAAGGAAATTATATGAAGAAAAGTCGAGGTCTTATTATAATGGTTTTTAATGTTTTCTCGGGTCAAGGCAACGTGGTAGAGTGGCCGGTTAAAAACCTCATGCACGTTACAATATTAAAGTACTTTGGACACGACCTTTACTGTTATTTTATTGAAAGTTACATTAAATAACTTGGAAACCTTCTATAATGTTTATTTATTCAAAATACATTGTATTGAAGTTTTTTTAAAACGCCACACAGGTCTTATCGTAGGGTTTTATTCTTAAACGTCTCAACTGTCATACAATGAAAATAGCTCAAAAAATTAATCCGACTTCAAATATTTTTTACAAAAATAGCATTTTGAAATAGTACAACAGGTAGGACTAAACGAGAAAATTCTTTCTCGGGTCGAAGACTAATTAAGAAAATAAACAAATATTGTTTCATAATGGTTTGTAAGACAAGTAATTTATTGAAACTAGGTATTTCGCACTAGATTAACACAACTCAAGCACTCCGTTGAAGATGCCAAAGTAATAAATTAAGCGGTGTGGTTTGTATCTCAAACATCGACTGATTTGTTTTTCTTGTTAGATCTGCTATTCCTACGTCGATAAATATACTTTACGATCCATTTCTGCGTACGTACCAAACTGTTCTAAAGCTCATTTGCAAACTAAACAATGTAATGTAAATAGCATTGATGTTTTAAATTTGGAATTATGTATGTAATGACGTTAGGAGTTCTCAAATATTTGCTGTAGATCGCCATTTTAAACCTGTCGTTGTGTAACTAACGAATTTCTGAAGTAAGTACATATTATCAATTTATCAAAGCTCATAATTATTATATGTATGTGACTGTTGGGTGTTATTTATTATTTATTTATTTATGTAAATATCGAAAATGACGAATTATTTGGCTTATGTAGTGATGAGAAATATTTTTTTATTTATTTTCGTCAAGTAAAAGTTTTATAATTATGTACTTATGTCTTCTGATGATATTGAATAGTAATTACTAAATTAAACTTCTTAAAATAATGAGTTTTAACTTTTGCACCACTTCATCATCCAATAAGCCGGCAAAAAATAGCCAACAATTTATCGCACCAAAAGGTTCTACTATTGTCACATATTTTCCACGATTGGACAGGTTTTACCCAATAACACAATTATTTATTTAGTATACATTTTTTATTATTTTTTTATTCCATTGAATGGCGAGACGAGCATGCCGTTCGCCTGATGGAAAGCAATACGACAGCTCATAAACAGTAGCAGAACCAAACAACACCTCGAATCACAAAGCAATGCTTGGCATTCCACTGCGCTCGCCATCCTGAGACATAAGATGTTAAGTCTCAATATGTCCAGTAGTTGCTCTGGCTACAATGTCCTTCAATTTATTTAAATGCTTTATATACAAAGTATAAAGGCGGACTTAATGCCTGAGGCATTCTCTCCCAGTCAACCTTTGGGTGGTGCAGAGAAATCAAAGTAGGCGCATCTCTAAATAATAATAAAATAAAAATTCAGGTGTAAACTAATATCAGAAGAATATATTTATTTATTTATTTTATGCTTTATATACAAAATGTATAAAGGCGGACTTAATGCCTGAGGCATTCTCTGCCAGTCTACCTTTGGATGGTGCAGAGAGAAAACAAAGTAGGCGCATAAATTAACAAATTTGAATATGATAAATTAAGTGATGTTTATAATTAAATATACGAAAAATAAATACACTTACACGAGAAAGTATATATAATAAATTTATATTATAAATATATGTATAATAAATATATATATATATATACATATAATATATATATAATATATATATATATATATATATATATATATATATAGCACGTAAAGATATAAATTAAAGTGGCTCTGCCAGTTTCTTGAGAAAGTGTTGGCGAACCTTCACCTTAAATGCCAATCGTGTACCAGAGTGCATTCCACAGAAGAATTGACTGAATGAAGAAAGAAGAATGTATGAAATTAGAGGTGTGGGAAGGACACTGCAGAAGGAGATGATTAAGTGAGCGAAGATTCCTATTATGGTTACTCCCTAAGTAATTAAATTGAGACGACAAATAAGAAGGAGAAGCAGGGGACATAAGAATGGAAAAAAGAGTTGTAAGGGCGTGTAAAGAACGACGTTGACGTATTGGTAACCATTTTAACTGTGAGCGGAAAGAAGAAATATGATCATATTTTCGGAGATTAAAAATGAATCGAATGCAGTTATTAAGAAGCCGATCGAGTTTATTGAGGTGTTCTGCGTCCAGATCAAAATAGCACACATCACCATAGTCGATTAAAGGAAATATCAAGGTTTGCACAAGCATTGTCTTGGTTTTCACAGGAAGGAAGTTCTTCAAGCGATAAAGAACACGTAGAGTACCCGTAACCTTCTGGCAAACTGCATTAACTTGAGCACGCCAGTTCAGAGAGGAATCGATCAGTATGCCTAGGTCTTTTACTGCAGAGCTCCATTCAATTACTGTGCCATTATAAGTAAGAGGAGGGATAAGTGAAGTGTCCAACCTACTCAACATCCTTGGACTACCTACAATTATTGCCTGACATTTACTTGGGTTGACCGCCAGACCAAAACTGTCGGCCCACTGTTTTATACGGGCTAAGTCTTCGTTAACTTTGTACCACCGGTAAAATAAAATACTTGGCCTTGGGTAAGCCTACGACAGCTTTTAAATCTAGTAATTTATTTACTGGATGTTCGCATACTCGATAGCCTTCGTGACGCAGCTATGAAGCCGGCTGTGAAACGTGAGACCGCGGGGTCCATTCCAACGAGAAAATAACATATTTGTTTCGGCTCTGAAAGTTGTAAGATCTAAAAGTTTATTGCGGTTTATGATGTCCACAACAAAAGACTCCTTATTCCATAGAGTAATGTCCATTTTTAAAAATATTTTCTTACTCTAATAATTATTTGAAACAAAATATTTATGCATCGAATACCTTTGCGTAAATCTATAAAAGTTAATAAAAAAAACATAATCCGGCAAACAAACGTCACGAACTGATTCAATTTCAAAAATCGAAAGCGAAAACGTCAAAATTTGCGCGAACGCGTCCATCATAGCAATTTCTATTGAAACCGAGCCCGCCATCTCTGACCTTCCCGCGGTCACACTTGCCAAACTTTCACTGGCCGACTTTCCCCTTTAGGAGTTTATAGATTATACCACGTGGAATTATTCATTGATTTATTAATAGTAGAATACGTTTCCGTCCCGATAACTACTGCAGTAATACAAAATATTCGACAACCCATCATAAAGAATCATGTAAGTGTGTCGCGCTTCGGGTGCAACTAGTGACAGCTTCGAGTTGGTCGACATAATTGTTTGTTTTTGCGCAATTAGATTCTGTATTTGGATTGCAATTTGCACTGCAGTTACTTTATCGTATAGAAAATTGAATGAGCGTTGCAAATAGATGTGACCCGTAATTTTATGACCACATAAATATGACCCTAATTCAGTCATTGAGTGAGCCAGAGTGTCAGTGAATGGAAAAAGAGTAGTATTTTAAACTGTTTGATATGTGTAGGAAAATGGCATGCTCGTCTCGCCATTAATAGCAATAAAAAATATTTCTTGAAGACATGCACACCCATTTTACTCTAATTCCTTTTGATTGTTAAGACGAATGTAATAAAAAAGAAAATAATTTACTACTTCCTAAAAACTTAAAGCCCGTGACATTCACAGATTTTATCTGAAGGCAATTATTGCATTTCCTCAATTCATTACAACGATTATTCAGTACCTGCAACAGGCAAATGAGGAAAATAGCAAAAAATATATGCCGGAAAAAATACATTATTTACAAAGGAAACTCAAGTCCTGGTCAAGTGATAAATTGTAGCAGTCTTGCAATAATAAAAACAAAAACTACGCCGACATAAAAAAAGAAAAAAATAACTGAAATGAGGTTTAAAAAATACCTTCACTTAACTCCATGGTTTATTTCCATTGCGTAATCTATAGCATCTATTAATGTCTCCTATTATGCCCACAATGCAACATAACAAAAACCTCAGAAGAGCGGAACAGCATTCGTCACCAACAAGGAAACAGAGCAATAAATACAGCTCTTCACTTCAGGAATCTACGACCGTGCTCCTATTCCTATTTCTATCACTCCACCACAAAATAGTGCATTTCCTTCCAAATAAATTTGTTAGTAAAGCTGTATCTGCATTAACTCTGTTAAGTCCCACTACAGGGCACGGACCTCTTTTACAATTGAGAATACAATTGCGGGGGATTAGGACGTATAGTCCACCACGCTAACCTAATGCGAACTGCCTTATTAGCAAGTTATATAAATAAACCCCTAATCACTAATGTTAAATGAGGTGACGTTGAGAAAGGAGATTTTTAATAAAACGCATATTTTTACGTAAAAATAACTTGTAGGAAAATACCGAGCATTGCGTGTCCTTTGAGTGACCTTCAGCGTTCTTATGAGGCTCTTTGCGAGATGAGTGAAGAACGTTTCAGTGTCGTATTAGTTATCGCTGATAAGTGACAACACAGCACTTATAGACCTTCGTCTTTAGGCATTGAAATATTTATACATACATACTCTCACGCATTTTTTTCCTGAACAATTAGGCAGAGGGGCTACCAAGACACCAACATTTCACCTTATTTGTTTACCCAGCTAAGTTTGCATTCAGCATACCTACCCCGTTAAATATGGTATCGAAAATGACTAATCAAGACCTAAATTAAGTAAACAATCCACACTAAAATCGTAACAACAAACCATTAAAAAACCACCCGAATTTGACAAACAAAAGGCATAAGACAATCGGGTTCAACAAAACAAAGTGGGGTAAAGGACCCCATAGTCGGACATAACTTCGAACTTTTTTAAACCTCCGTCAAACGTAGACGGTTTACAAAGAGCTGTTTTATATTCCATTGGCCGCTATCTACGACATTGCTATCAATAAATCCATTCCTAGTCCGCATACGTACTCGCATACCCTCTGATGTTTAACGTCATAGCTATCCTTTTGATTAACAACTTTAATTTCTACAGCATATGGTTCTTTTTTAACTATAGATAAGTATTACGAGCGGTGCTACTTTTACCGACAACGTGAACTATACTCGGGATTACATTTTACAGTCGGTTAAAGTAAATATGTTTCCAACGAGAAACTAATGAGGCAATAAAATGATTGTAATTATCGGTCTAATAAATTATGCTACCGGATTATATGATGAATTATATAATTTAGTGCTTTTTATTAGGATAGGAAAGACACGCGCCGTGAACAATATTAAGGGAAATACTTTAATCTATTACTCTAATTGGATCCAGTACTGTTGCTAAAATCTTTAATTCTCATTAGCTACAAGGAATTTATATATTATGTATAAGCATCCTCAAAAGCTTTCCAAGGTGACAACCTTCAACAGAAAATGACTTATATATTAATATATTTCATTATAGTATATTATACTATATACTATAATGAAACATATCAAATTAATATTTAAAATATGACTATTAGATTTTAGTAATATTCAAATTCTGAAATTTTATTAATAGTATCAGATAACGGAGTGACGAAAAAATCTTGAATGAATAATTAAAATAAAATTATATATCTCATAATACCAAACCAATGATAAAAGATATATAGAGGATCACGCACAAAAGTAGCTATATATGTCAAGTTATAGTTATGTTAAGAATATCGACGCGGAATGTACATTTATGTATCTGTCTCATTTACACAAAGCTGCCTTGTCCCTTAATGAAAGAGACAAATAATAATTCCTTTGTTTCGAATATGGCAATATTTTGTTCACTAACCACACTGGGACCGCCCATAGACCAAAATGACGCCATTTTAGTTATGCTTTCGAAACCACAGACTATTAAACCAAAAACTGCATGAAATGTCAAACTGTGGCGTTATCTGTCAATCGGAGTAAACAAATCTGCACAATCAAAGAATTTCGGATTATTCATTGGTTAATCTCGTTTGTTAAGTTTGTTTAGTTTGCTTATTAGTTTAGTTGTTAAGTTTTTAAAATGCCTCAGTGTTGTGTTAAAGGATTCGAGTCGAGTTCAAGCAAAAAGGACCCTAACATTTCTTTTCATAGGTTAGTAACTGTTTTTACGAACTACTAACAAATATGTGCTAAATTTACATTTTGGGTTTATTTTTATCATTTATAAATGTATTTGGATCTTGTTGATTAAGTTTTAGACTCTTCTAGGCGTTATTTATACAAGTAGTGTAAATAACAACCTCATTGTTTGTTTACACACAAGTTTAGGGATGAGTGGATTCGATACGAAATTATTCATATCGATATTATCATTTTTAAATATTTTGATCTTTATTTTTCAAAAAAAGAAAAAAATAGTTTATATTTAAATATATATTCAGACCGACAAACAAAGTGAAATTAATAATATTTTTTAGATTCCCTATAAACATACAAACCAGGACAAAATGGATACAAAAAATTGGAAGCTATTGGAACCCTGCAATAAATACATTTATTTGTTCATTACATTTTGAAAAAGAAAACAGCTTTCCAACAATATTTCCGGTAAGTGAGATTGTAGTAATTATGATATTTTATCTAATAATCCTATTAATAATACAACTGTTAATCAATAACAAAGATGACATGCAAGATAATTTGGACAATTGGTAGTCTATTGTCTAATGTTCTGGAGAACCTTTTAATGAACAGAAATAGTTTTATATTTTATTATTAATTATTATAATTGTTTATCTTAACCAACACTTTTATATTCATTGATTGAATTCTAAGTGAGACATAATGATTTTCCTCAGTCAAATAACAGCAATAAAAATCTACCTATGTTATTTTATTTTATTTGGTATGTATTAAATATCCTGATAGGTATTTTTGATTTTAGCCAAGAATGGTGCAACGTAATAATGAACGAAATGTATTAGATGCAACTGGGTGTTTGTCTCGACAGGTATAACCTTGTAACGGTTTTAACATGTAAATTAGTATTAGTTGGTCATATATTTATATTATGGCGACTAAAATAGTAACGATAATTGTAAAGTATTAGTATATTTTTAGGAATATCAAAGAAATAAATTCAACCAACCGTCACATACATAGTCTGACCCCACATTAAGATCAAAATGTTTCCATCCATCCATCTCAGCCACAGGAAGTCCACTGCTGAACATAGGCCTCCCCCAAGGATCTCCACAATGACCTGTTGGAAGCGGCCTGCATCCAGCGACTTCCTGCAACCTTAGCCAGATCGTCCGTTGACCTTGTAGTCGGGCGTCCGACATTTCGCTTGCCTGTACGTGGCCTCCACTCAAGAACCTCAAAATGTTTAATACATCACATCACTATTGTTTATGTAGCAGTTGCATTTTTTATTAGTTCTGTTACAAATACATTTATCATATTAATATTTATGCATACATAAACTCACGCCTTTTTCCAAGAAGGGGTAGGCAGAGGTGCAACCAGGACACCCACATTTCGCCTTGTATGTTCCGTCCTACGATGTTGTAGGTGGCGAGCCTATAGCCATATCGGGCACAAATTCCTGACTGTGCTGATAATGAATAGTAAAAGCCGATATCACTTTGCGCGACCCGGGATTCGAACTCAAGACCTCAGCTTTGTAACCGTACCATAGTACAACTACGCCACCGAGGCAGTCAATATTTATACATAAATTAAAATCTATAGTACACATTATTCACCGCTTATATGTTTATGTATGTATGTACCTTATGTATTTTTTGTTTGATTGATTGATTTGAAAAATATATTTTTTTCTAGTGCTGATTTCCTGCCTTCGTTCGAGATCTCCGCTACAATTCCTTTATTCAAAATCAAAATTAAAATATTCTTTATTCAAATAGTCTTTCAAAAGATCTATTGGATTGTTTATTTCTGCTACCACCGCTTCGGAACGTGTTGTAGCTGTGAAGAAGAAACGGCGCAAGAAACTTCGTCAGCAACACGAACTGTCTTTTATCTTCTTTTATATTGCCATTTAAAATTACAATGGTTCATATCACAGAACACAATAATATCAGTTTATTTAGTTAATTGTTTAAGTTCTATTTTTACATTTTAATTGTTAGTTTTGTGTAGATATTTCTATTTATATATTTAAGTTGTTAATTTAGTGTTCATATTTTCATTGTTGCTAAATGTCTGTTTTTTTTTAGATTTTAGTTATATTTTGGCAAAAAAATATTGATATGGTGAAAATTGGTGCTTAAGGAGAAAAGTGTGGCAATACTACTCGAAGTCGCAAGCAAATTCTAGATATTAATAAAGTTGTATTTTATCTTACGTGTGTATTATTTGAAAAATCCAATCCAATCATCAGGTAAAACTTACCAATGGAATAAATCATAGCATGAAAAAAATATCAAAACCTTGACATTTTTATCGGATTTAATTTTTAATGACTACTGTCAAATCCTAAAATCCCCTGTTTAAACTTAATTGACATATAAAGCGAAAATTAAAAATGTTATATTAATTTTATTCGTATGCCACTGTTGATGATCGATATCGATAGAAAATTGGGTACTAGCGTATCACTATTTTTAGGGGCGGAGCCGCCGCCATTTTAGTTCATCAAAGTGGTATGCGTCACGTGACCTTATGTTTCATCCTCTATAATCTATAATCATTGTACCAAACTTAATCAAGTCAGTTTATGTTTGACATCGAACGTAAATTGCAAAATATCATGTTAATAGTACATACATAAGTATATGATGGGAGTATAAGATAAAAAAAATACAAGTTACGACAGTGAAATAACATATTTTTGGGTAAAGGCCAAGCTATTATCGTTTAAAGTTTATACAAAGTATTTTTTTCGTATTTTGATATTTAATAATTTAAATAAGAATGGAAGTATCATTACCTTTGATTTCGTTTTACATTGATTTAAAATAAATTAAAATTAGGTCTTCAGTTTCAATTTTTACAAAACATTATGGTCTAAGATTTTGGACACATCAATAAGTTATATGTAAATTATTTATAATTGTTTAACATACTCGACCCCAATTTAGTCCCATTACCATTAATGTGTGTACTACTTTCCATTCAAAGATTAAACTCTTACCAAAGACTTATTCCATACTTCAACTTAAACAAAACATTAAACAAATTTTACGCATCACATAAAAGCTTAAAAATCATGGCCTAAATTTAAAAAAGTTGTATATGAGGCCCGTCTCCTACAGTGGGTCATAATCGTATAGACTTTTTATTTCACATAAAATCACACAAATTAATACCTACGTCAAATTAATACCAGTCCGGAAGGTAAACGCACCATTCATAGACACTGTTACATCTCGGCTCACGTCACACAATATTCGTCTTCGGGCCACGACTGGCCGGTCGACGCACCCGCTCACACCGTTAGCTCCCGAAATATTGCGACACGGCCCTTCAAGTACTTTGTATTTTTATACTGTACACAGGATCGTGTGTACTGTTACAATAGCTTTATTGATATGGAACAGGGTTTGAACTGGGTAGGTTTTGGTTTCGTGTGATGAGATAGGTAAATCAAATTAGCTTGGCTGGTAGTAGTAATTAATAAATAAATACTCCCAATTGTCACATACATAATCCTCACCCCACCGTAAAATGACAGTTTTCTGTCGTTGGAATTAGAAATTACGAGAGACTTTTCGGTTTTAAGTAAGTTAGCTTTTGTTATGAGAGCTCCCCATATCTTTTCAAGTCAATTCCCAAGCTTTCTTATACTCCAAAAGGAAAAACAACAAACACTTTCATATGTATATTACTAAGATTTACCATATTTGAAAAGGTATCGCTTGCATAAAATATTATTATCTGCACGCATAACCTGCGTTTTATCTACACTAATATTATAAAGAGGAAAACTTTGTTTGTTTGTTTGTTTGTTTAATTGTAATGAATAGGCTCAAAAACTACTGGACCGATTTTAAAAATTCTTTCACCATTCGAAAGCTACATTATCCACGAGTAACATAGACTATATTTTATTTTGGAAAAAAATAGGGTTCCGTAAGATATTTGGATTTTTCGGACACAAACTGAAAAAAATCAACCAAAGAAGTTACTTATTTTGCGTACGCTGCCTAAACTACAAAAGATAGAACCATAAAATGTTATAATTAATTGTAGATCTTATAAATATCTACAAAAAAGTCCGCGACACACTAGTCCTATCTATGTCGAGTGAGGCACAACAACCACATTTTTATTTAAAAATCTTGAATTTTTTTTGGACTACATTTAAACGCGTTTATTTTACTCATGCTATTAATCCTTATCAAAATAAATTATTTCATCAATAAGTACAGTTTATGTTGATAATATTTGGTCTTTGAATGATTAAAATTGGACGTTTGGTTTTGAAGTTGTGGTGAAATTAAAATATTACGATTTCTGCTGCACAAAAATTTCATAAGGCAATCTTTATATGTACATGTATATGGAGAGACGGGATATAATAGAGTGGAAGGTACGGGAGAAGGCTGGGATAACTGACAGATTTGATAAGACGAAATATAAATGCACGTTATAAGACGGGATGGATAATAAAGAGAAAGGACGGGATGGATTGGGAAGAGACTGAACAGACGGATGAGACGGGATTGAGCCGGACAGTAGGACAGCTACGTCAAGTTTAGGTATACAAGAGTTTATACGAAAAATAACACGTATTTGGTGTGGAGTGGAATCAAAAAATATATGCACCCAGACGAAGCTGGGCCGGGCTGCTAGTAAAACATATGCGCGGAAATGTTTTTGCTAAAATTTCACTTAACTTGTAATACTATCGTCTACTGAAGGGAAGATGTTTTTCCTCGAACAACCAGTGACCTGATGACCT
Source organism: Hyles euphorbiae (assembly GCA_023078785.2). Lineage (NCBI taxonomy): Eukaryota > Metazoa > Arthropoda > Insecta > Lepidoptera > Sphingidae > Hyles > Hyles euphorbiae. The sequence continues at coordinate 4,719,554 of CM041048.1, forward strand.
TTACATTTCTTTGTATTTAGGCGTTCAATAACTTTTAAGGTATCTTTTCAACTTCCATACAGTTTAAGTAAGAATGATATTTGAAGGAGACTGTATTAAGTTAAATTAATGAGCATTAAATCACTTAACAACTTAATTCCACGGGTGACGAGAGCAGTACAGACCAGCATCATGCAATGCTTGGCCTTTATTGGCACATATTAGAGTATATGATATGAGATACAAATGGTATATAGGACTTAAAGCCTGAGGTATTTTCTACCAATCGAACCTAGAGTGATGCAGAGATGAAGAGGTAATTATTTATCGTTTTGTTCCTCCTGTTAATGAGCAGACATAGCTTTTACGAGTACCAGTAGTTGAACTGCCTGACATGTTGTCCAAGAAGAACTAGATAACAATCATCCACAGAAACTACAAACATATAAACATGTAATTATAACCCATGAAGTAAACGATGAAGTATTAAGTAGTAATATTGATGATCTCAGTGATGCGAACTTTAAGAAAACATGTAGCAATATGTTACAAAAACTGACATTAACTGTGCCTGGCGAATAGTAACACATTACTCAGAATGCATAAAATATTTTACAATCGTTTTTCATTGTAGCAATGTGTAAAAATTTTGTGTTAAAATTTATATAGAATTTTTATATTTAAGTAAGATCCGTTTTATCTCAGAAAATGAAATCAACATATTTGAAATATTTGAAATAAATTATTTAAATTAATACGCCTAATGGCATGATGCCCGCATTTTAAACCGAAGTAACATAGATAATGTGTTGAAAGAAACAAATGACAGAAGAAAAACGTGAGACTAACTAATCCTATTGTAAACACTAATTATTTTTAAATTGCAATTTACCCTAGTTAAGAGTACACATGAGCAAGAAAATTGATCGCTAGCGATAAGGCCGCCTATTGTAAACATGCCTATAGTTTTAAGATTTTCGTAAACTTCTTTTTCATTTTGTTGTACACTAAAGCATATATTAAATAAATAATATAAATAAAAAAATGATATTTGATTACACATACCGACATATACAATAGTATAATAAGTTTACCCCTCTATTTAAGGGACAAGCCAAGGTAAGTTATTGAGAGTTAAGCCAAATGTATTGGGGAATTAAACTACCGCCATACTATGGAAAAGTCCAGGGAAAATCGCATAAGATTTTTCAAATCGTAAAGTCGATGAACGACTTGGAATTCGAACCTAGGCTTATAGACCATAGCGGCCTGGCCCAGCTCCGTCCGGGTGGAGATACTTTACTTACTTACTTAATAGAACTTTTTTGAAAATGTCCTATCGCCTACGTTCTTCCAGATTAATTTAGGATTATAATGGTGAAAGAATTTTTCAAATCCGTCGTTTCAGTGCCTATTCAATGCAAACCAATAATCAACTCTTGGCCATTAGTAATATTAGTTTAGATAAAAACTGCCACTAGCCCAACGAAGTGACAATAAGATTCTAAAACCCAAAGAATATTCACAACGTAGAATGACTCAAACAACCAACTGGTCACTTTTATAATGTTACAAAATAATTGCCAATTTAACGGCATGGTTTGGCCAACACGACCTTATTGGTAAGCGATTACTTAAGAAAATAAAAATAAACAGCCACATTAATGTTATTTTGAAACGATCTTTTGTTGGATATTGTAATAGGTGTTATAATGTGTTATACAACTGTCTGTAGATGCAATATGACATAATTAAACGAAGGATGCTGCTTTCTCTTAACTTATATTATTTGCTTGCACAATGATAATAGTTGGTATACCAGACAAATAAATAAAATAAATAAATTGAGCCAACAGTCACATACACAGTCCCTACTCCACACTAAGATTGTGTCGTGGTTATCAGAAACTACGAGAGACTGTATGCTTTCAAAACATTCAACACTCATACCTGTAAAAAATGTGGATCACACAAACATTTGTCTCAGCGCGGGTATCGAACCTGCGGCATCTCGTTTCGAAACTGCTGTTTAACTAACTGCTCTATTTTTGACCTTGCAACTTTACTTAGAGAACTTAAAATTTTTGAGGTTTCAGTTTCTTGTTGAAACTGAAACCTCAAAAATTTTAAGTAAAAGACGAACATAAACACACTACTGTCCCCGTGGCACAGTTGGTCCTATGAGATACCTACCCATTCTACCACACAAGACTTAGTATCTTACTTAAAGGTCAGGGCTATATACGTAACTGTTTATTAAATTAAATAATTAATATATACGTCACTACATTAAATACTAAGTAAACAATTCACTTTAAAAAGTCAGAAGTACAAACTTGCCTGCCGCCCAAGCTTCAAAGTTTACTAGAATGTTCTTTCCTTACAGTCCTTCATAGTTATACGTCTAGTAAATAAACGCCAAAGCATTGATAAAGATTTTCCGACAGTATCTACCGTATTCTGAATGTTAACATTGCACCACGGCCTACAAGGAGGTCTTGTAAACTGACCACACGGTCAGTGGCGTAACTACCCCATCGGGGGCCCGTGGCAAAATTCATCGAATGGGGCCCTCCGTAAATGTAAAAAAAAACTTGACGTTGTAATTTCATTTTCATGAATATTTTTTAAACCGCATGGTGGCCTGTTGGTAAACGGATCAGATGCAGCAGCCAATATGATCATGGTGGCCGCGGGTTTGAATCCTAGGGCACAACTCAGACTTCGGGGTCATGTGTGTATTGATAGTCAATCACCACGCACTATGAAGGTGATGGAAAACATCGTTAGGAAACCTGCATACCATAGCGATTTGCAAGAGTGCTATGGTACGTAAAGATCGCCAACCCGCACTAGGCCAGCGTGGTGGACTATATGGTTTAACCACTCTTAATCGTACTTTGGATCGTAGGGGAGGTCGGTGCCCTGCAATGGGACTTATATGGGCTGATACAATACAGCGCAGAATCTTTTAATGGCATGGCTTCATATTTATCATCGGATTTTGAACATAAATCACTTCATGAAATCTAAAAAGAATTCTCTAATAAGAGTCAAATCTCGATTAAAAAGTGCTTTTATAATTCCATTTTCATTTCTTTCAATCACACAGTACCTATAAACTTCACAAAATTGGTCTGTTTTATAAAAATCGTGACTTGTATCAAATATCATGGAGTTTTAGGCCCAAAACAGTAATAAGCTCTTTTGTATTTTTGGATTAAAGTATTTTATCTGGCGAAGGGCCAGAAGACTTATTATACCATTCCTCTAAATCAGTATCATATTTAGTAACTGCTTTATTACGACTATCTGCGCTTTCTCTATGGCCACGAAAAGCTAAATTAGTAGTAACTTGGTGGAGTAAGTTCTTGTCGTCAAAAAATGTTTATTTTTTTATATGACTGGTTGCTTCTCATCTAATGTCCAATGTAACCGCCATTGTTCATATAAAAGACACGAATCCAAGTGAATTTTCGATGTTTCGTGTCTCTTTATCGCATTTACAATTTGTTTCCAGTCCTCATAACCCTCAACTCAAACATTCGTCATCAGCTTTTCTATCCACTGCTGGACATAGGCCTTCTTCAAATTTCGGCATTTCACCCTGTCGTCGCCTTGTCGCATCCAGCATGTGGTAGCGACCTTTTGCAAATCGTTACTCCACCTAGCTGGAGGGCGTCCCACACTATGTTATCCAATTACCATTATATTACTCCAACGGTTATCGGTTTTTCGAAAGATGTGGTCAGCACACTGCCACTTCAGCTTGCTAATCCTGTTTGCTATGTCTATAACTTTGGTTCTCTGTCCGATAAGCTCATTACGGATCTTATCTTCCAAAAAGACACTGAGCATAGCACGCTCCACCACGATCATTAGCTAGCACCGTTGATTGCACTGGTTGAAAACTATTGTTTTCAAGCGAGAAGACTCGTAGCCTTTTTCTCAAAGTTGTTGCTACCTAGTTAAAGGGTCTGTGCTAGTTAAGTATAATAGAGAATTACTTCGAGCGGGTGGCCACATAAAGCGACAGGTATTGGATTAAGGTGGTGGTGGATCATTACTTTGGTTTTGTCGAAGTTAACTTTAAAGCCTATTCGGTTTGTGGCTGAATCCAGGCCGTCCAGAATCTGTTGCAGCTCCTCCAGCGATTCCACCATCAAGACAATATCGTCATCGACAAGTAGTAGGTGCGTTTGTTTATTATTTTATTTATATATTTTATTTTTTATTGGCACTGTCTATTAAGGAGGGACCATTGGGTTTACAGTGAACCTTTCTCAATCACATATCGTTTCAATTAGTCATATTTGTTTTATTACACTTAACTGTAATATATGGAGATTTAATACTTTGCACTCCTAAATATGGTTCAATTTAATGTTTGCGTGAACTTGGTTGTGGTTGTTTTGGGTCTGATTATTCTCTATCCTCGGGATTTACTGTTATGGAATTTTTAGTTTCGTCCATTTGATCATTTCTGAAACTCCTCAATAAATTGCTCGGTCCGAAAGTACGGACTCATTTTGGATAACTTTTTACTTATAATTTCTAGAAAAAGGCATGTGTCTATTTATTTGGAAAATAGTAACTTAATATTCATTAAATTATAATTTATTGGTTTGTGACTATGTTTATACTATAGACAAAACATTTACATCCAATACATGATGAAATGTTTAAAATGTAGTCAATTGTTTATTATTAATAATTTCGTTATTAATGTTATATTCTTCTCTGCTTACACTCTGTCGGGCTTGACCCCGAGGCCCTATCGAGCCAGGGCCCTGTCGGGCCTGAGACCCTGTCAAACCAGGACCCTGCTGGGCCGGGGCCCCCTAGGCCGGGGGCCCGTGGCATTTTGCGCACTCTGCCACCCTATTGTTACGCCACTGCACACGGTAAAATAGATAGAGGAAATGGACTAAACAAGTTCAAAACAATACCATTATTTAACTCCACAATATCTTGGTTAGAATTTCTGTTGAATTCGACCGCTTTCTAACATTTAATGTGCTTGACTTTACTCAACTTAGAAGTAACTGTTAAGTATTAAATAAATTATTATTTATTGTGATAACATTTGCGTAGGTATCAAATTAATTACTCGCTTTCGGACAAACCCTCAAAATACAACTAATTTTCACAATAAAGTAAAATGCATAATTACTTTTAGGGGTCTAATAACGATTCTTCTATAATAAGTATTTTTAAGTCCATTTTTTGGGAATGTTCTGCACCCATAACTGTCACTTAGGTGTTCATAGACACGACATCCAATTTCAAAACATAGAATGCAAAGAACAGATCTTTATCCGATTTTCCAATTTGTTAATGAAAGTGTCACTAATAAGTGCATTGACCCTAATTTAAGACCTGTAGGCTATAATTTAACGCTGTAATTTTTGAAATGTCTAATTAACTGCATTAAGTTACCATTACTAAATTAGTCTGTCTGCTAAAGTGCTAATGTTTCGCAGTTGAATCAGACCGTGAGGAGAAGCGGATTTGACTATGTTGGTCAACAGATTTATCTTAACACATGTTCTCTTTTGACTATTTCGATTTAACAAGGGGTTTACTCTATAAAAACGATACAAACTTCAAAGGTTCGGAGGCCTACGTAAAACTTTACTATATAATGTGCCTAGATACTCCACAAAATGTTGTATATCTATCTTCTCTATCGTACGTCACAACTATAGACTAAGTTCGGAGAAAATGATTAGTATAATAATAAAGAATAGTATTGATTTTTAGGTGAAGGAAAACATTGTGAGGAAACCTGCATACCATAGCGATTTATAAGAATTTCTATGGTATGTAAGTCCGCCAACCCGCCCTAGGCCAGCGTGGTGGACTATATGGCATAACCACTCTCAATCGTTCTCTCGATTGTAGAGTAGGCCCGTGCCCTGCAGTGGGACGTATATGGGCTGATACAGATAGCTACATATTCTTCATTTGTATTGTTCACAGTATTTTTTTTTAATTTTTGATTTGAGAATATGATGATTTTAAAATATTAATATGTACGTGATATTAAATTTTAACATTGATAATAAAATATAATACTTTGATCGACTCTACTCATTTGTAACTGAACACATAGAACATATTTTTTCCGACCATTAAAATATTATAAGCACATGCTAAAGACGAATGTACATGGTGTCCTGTCAATTTATCATCGATTACGACCATAACACCCCATATAAAGCCAGATATAATAAACAATAAGTATTAACGACCAACCAGGAACACTACATTTATCGAAATGGCAACTATATGGTTTCCTGATAGCTATAGAGTATTCAAACTAATTGGTAATGAGGTTGGGAGTAATTTATCGTTTTTAGGATTCCGTACCTAAAAAGGAACAACGGAACACTGATCAGGCTGTCTGTGAAGACCATAGAACCCTGATAGTTTCACTTCATTGTCTGTGAAGATCTTTGTTTAAAACACGATAATATACAAAGTTGAAAATATAAATACGTAATCTTCTGGTTCTGTGATGTCATAAAAAAACTGATGATGGACCAAATTTTTCCCAAAGTATTACAGTAATCCTATAGTAGTATCCTATATTTTTTTATATTATTGGAGACAAACGAGCGTACGGTTCACCTGATGAAGCGATCACCGCTGCCCATGAACATCTGCAACACCGTAGGGCATGGAGATGCGTTGCCAGCATTTAATTTGGGAATACAGTCGGTTTTTCGCCAACTCGTATTTGTCCGGAAATACAGTCGCTGGCAATTGGTTCCACAGATTTTACCGACTTCTCGCAAAGTTTGTTCAATTCATACTTGAACTGAATAAGACCTTTAATTATTTACGATATCCTCGACACGTCACAGCCCTTTCATAAATGTCATTCGATATTGATTTCAAAATGTATCCTTGTACTCCTTTCCCTTAAAATCATACGAAATATGTACTTTAATTAAGCTTATAGAATATTAAATATAGACAGTCTTATTCTTTCTTTGTATCATTATTATGTCTCGATGTCACGTAAAATTTTGCAATTTTTGGCTACTAAAAAGATATACTGATGTCCCCGAAAGATAAGTCTACATATGAAATGCATCTTTTGCCCAATGATTTCCGATAAAACACGAAACGCAGAGACTTAGAAAGACAAAATTATTGCCAGATTGGACGCTATGGACCAACTGTTTGTTCATCGGGTTAGGAAACCATAATCTGCAATTTTTTTATTGCAATGAATGGCGAGACGAGCATGCCGATCGCCTGATGGTAACGACACAACCGCTCATAAACAGTAGAAAAACCAAACAACGCCTTGAATTACAAAGCAAAGCTTGCAATTCCACTTCGCTCGCCATTCTGAGATATAAGATGTTAAGTCTCAATATGTCCAGTAGACACACTGGCTACAATGCCCTTAAATCAACAGTGCATAAACAAATCACTCATAAATCATTTTATTTGTATCACGTCTCTTGCATCTAATAATAGTTAATTAAAATTGAAGACCGAGGAACTTCAGCCATTTGAAAAACAACCTGAACTGAAGGCCTAGACAAGTGACTTTTAGGTTAGTAAAATAGAATAGAATACGATAATCATTGTATGAGATGGACATGCCTTCGACATGTAATTCGATTTCACGTGTAAAGAAGAAAATTTGTATCCAAATCTCCAAATTATATTCGTTGAAACGAAAAACAATATCTATTCGCGGAGGAAGGAAAAAAACCGCGAAATCCATCTAAAACATCGACAATCGGGGCGCAGTGAAAGTTTGACCATAACAGTCAACAGAGCATAATGGGAGCACACTGAGTCAGCAGTAACTGTAGCCGCAACGGGACCGACTGCAAATATCTCAGTAATGAACACGCTACGGATTCACAAGGGGTTGTACACTAGAAAATTATTGTAGTGGTACCACAAATTAATGCACCTGATAGGTAGGTAGAGTATCCAAAGAGTAAAGTCTTATCGATAAACTCAATTATTCCAGCCTGATTTGAACTTGTTTTATCAGAACTTGCCGACCATACCAACATTTCTGCATGTCCAGGCAGGCATCTTAGACCAGAGCCAACAAGACGTGAAAACAAACTTTATAGATATATGTATGTTTGTTATAAGTTGTAAATCTATTGTTCAACTAGCCAGGGCCCTTCTTAGGTTCGCAGACAATAATTGTATGCAAAATGACAACGTAATTAATACGTAAGATGCTAATCAGAATTCAACGTACCAACATTTGTACCAGTAACGACATTACATCGAACGACTTTAGTACTTTATGATGTAAATTACTTGTGCTTGTTGTTTATAATATGAAGACTTATCTCAAACAAAGCGTTTAATTATTAATTTTTCAATTTTATATTTAGTTCTAAACTCCACCACACGCCAGGAGAAAAATTAAATAAACTGAGATTACTGCGTTCAAACACAGAAAGTCTTCAGCTTTTTATTTAAGTATGGATTGCTAGATTCACGTATATTATTTGATTGTTTTGTTTTTTTCATTGATATGAATGGCGAGACAAGCATGGCGTTCGCCTGACGGTAAGCGATACGACCACTCATGAACAGTAGCATAACCAAAAAATACCTTGAATTACAAAGCAATGCTTGGCATTCCACTGCGCTTTCCATTCTAAGAAATGAGATGTTAAGTCTCAATATGTCCAGTAGTTACTCGTGCTTTACCTTCAACCCGAAAGTCCGAATCAAGAGATTTTATGTTTCGGCGGTCAATAAAATTATGCTGTCCTGACAATTTCCCAGAAGGCCGAACTGTCACTCCTTTCCTCCTTATATCGTTATCCTCATCGCTGAGGGTAGTTATACCAGGAACATGGGAATAATCTTTTTTATCATGCTGCGTCACCTGCAACTTTATATAGCATCGTGGGGCGCATCATGAAATTGGGTGTTAAGGATTGAACTGTCATTAGTTATAAGTCCTTGTTTAAATACATTGAGGGCAATATTCCGTTTAAAAGCCAGCGTTAAAAGAGATTACGCAATGTAAACTATTTCTCCATTGATACACGCAATAATATTGCGTGAAATATTCTTCTACACCGAGAAGAGGCGGTTTGCGAAATAACCATTACATGGAACTGGTGTGGGTGGGTTATATAAGTGAAATTTGCCGAGCAACCGACATCGGTTATCATGTTCCCGCTTTTTCGCAATGCGCCGTTCTTTCTATGATTAGGATTCCGCGGGTTTTTATCGGAAATATTTGCAGTTTGGGCGTGAAAATTAAAAGACTAAAATATTCAAAAACCTTGCAATTCTAACACCATTACTTATACCTATATGTACACATCGAATTGATATCCTTCGTTTTTGAAGTCGATTAAAAAGGGATCAAAACATCTAAGCAGAAAGTATAACTTCTTTGCATAATTTAATATATGTGCCGCTTTTGTATTTATTTTTGTTACAATTAAAAAAAAGATGATTTGAACGAAGTTAATGTCATTATTTCATGATGTTAATATTGGAAATGTTAGCAGCCGGGCGTAAAATTATATGTTAAATATTCCGCATAAGAATTCACTTCATTGGTTCTGCAGTGAAATTGAATTGTACACTTTTTTGAAGAATGCTCTATAGCCTATATTCATCAGGGATAGTGTAGAATTCTAATAGTGAAATATTTTTTCAAATGGATCCAGTAGTTTCAGACCCTATTCCACGCAAACAGTCAAAACTTTCCTCTTATAATATTAATTTAGAAAACCACCAATTAAAACAGAAAATATGACTTTAAAGTTATAAAAAGAACACTAACTACTAAGTTAACTGTCAATAACAATCTTTTGTTTAATCTGACCTTCGCATCTTAGCCACAAACAATATTGACATTCCATTTTTTATCAACTTGTGAATTTTCACAAGTTTCATGCGTTGGTATAAAGTTACAGAAACTTTATAGACATTGTAACTATATAGGTACCTGTTGTCTATTTTTTAACACAACTTAAACCCAATTAAAAATCTATTAAACCCATTTTTGTAGGTGGTAGGTCTCTCATATGTGAGATGCCGCCTGGGTAGGTGCCACCGTAATGTCTATTTCTCCCGTCAGACAGCAGTGTAAATGCACTTTTGTGTTTCGGTTTGAAGGATATTGTAGCCAGAGTAACTACTGGACATATTGAGACTTAACATCTTATGTCTCAGTATGGCGAGCACAGTGGAATACCAAGAAATGCTTTGTAATTCAAGGTGCTGTTTGGTTTTGCTACTGTTCATGAGCAGTCGCATCGCTTGACGCTTACCATCAGACGCATTGCATGCTCGTCTCGCCATACATAGCACTAAAAAAATTATAACTTACGAACATGACATAACGTTATCTTATGACTGCCTCGGTGGCGTGGTTGTGCTACGGTACGGCTACAACGCTGAGGTCTTAGGTTCTATTAATCATCGGCCCGGAGTCAGGAATTTTATGCCCGATATGACGATAGGCTCGCTCTCTATAACATAGTGGGGCGGAACACACAAGACGAAACGTGGTTGTCCTAAGTAAGCGCCTCTGCAGTCTGCCTACCTCTTCTGGGGAAAAGACGTGAGTTTCTGTATGTATTTAGTCTAATCATTTTAATTATTAAGATATTACCAAATTTTTTTAAGTACCTCTTTCCCTAAACCGAAATCGGTTTTAACAGTTGTAATTTCCAACGCTTTTTTAAGAAGACGTTTCCTTGTACCGAAGTAATAATTCGGTTTCAATTACAATTTATGGAGAGTAATAATTTTAATCTTAATACGATATATCCAATATTTTTACAAGGATGACTGTTATTTTATTTTTTGTTCTTCTACAGGATATTCCTTAGTAAATATTTACTTATTTGAATGTCGTACGGACCTTAACCATTCAGCCAACGATTTTGAAATAGTGAAATTATTATTTTTTTCAATTTGATTTTAATTAAGTTTAAAATTAACTGTATTAGAATAATTGATTAGAATTAATTTTAAAACTTTTATTTCATGACAAAATTGCGGCAGTGCGGAAAAAAGGCATTGTCCCATATAATATTACAAAACAAACGATTACCAATTCCATCATCAGATAGTCCAAGGAAACCTCATAAATCCTGTCGAGTGACATTGACTCACTTGCCTAATTCAGTGACAACTGTCAATGCTTCGCAACATAAGCCGGGTTACCCAATGGCCATTAGCATAATGGTGCTGATGAGTTGTGTTAATGCGGCACAATGTCAGACAACACCATTCCCAACTATTGCCCGCCATTTTTATATTTTAAATGCATATTTTTGCTTTTCTTTAATTTTCCTTTTTCAAAATCGATTACGTCAAAAGCATAACAGATTATAAAATGTGTATTCTTCATTCAAATTACAGGTTGTAATTTTCCTAGATATATATATTATGTCAATAGATGTTGATGAATCGCTAGAAAGAGACAGTGCGATTTTACTGTCAATACCGTAAGTCAATAAATAGCCGCACGCTCTCTTTGTCGTTTCACACTTTTTACTTATAGTCTAAGATCCCGCCATACATCGACCTTCACCGAGATGTTTATTTGATGAAACCTATTTTATATGCAATTTAATATGTCAATAAATATATTGTATATGGGTTGCCTTGCAAATTTCAGTCCAGAATACGATTAATTAATTATTAAAATAAAAAAATTTTTTTTACACATTTCACCTGTTTGATTATTAAACAAATTCTATACCAATCGAAAGTATGAAACCCATAGAATATGTAAACGTTAGGTTGCCTATTTTTTTCCGGTCACAACCCTCAGGTTGCCAGGTATAAACAGGTAAATCGCTACTAGCATTTTGCGCCGGTCTGATTATTGAATGGAAATTAAATGAAAATAAAGATCATTTTATTATGAACACGGTGGTATAGGGTTGCCTGCGAAAAATCAGTCCCGAATTGCGGTTGTCGAATTTAGAAAAGTGAAATATTGCTCCGAGTGACACAGCATAGCAGCTGTTCGAAGTCCGCTCATAAAGAAAGAGGGTGCGCATGCTATTTATTCTTGAGAATGAAAAGGACAGCGATAGACTCGTATATGCTGTGTTCTGTGTTACCTGGCAACCTGAGGGTTGTGACCGGAAAAAAATAGGCAACCTAACGTTTACATATTCTATGGGTTTCATACTTTCGATTGGTATAGAATTTGTTTAATAATCAAACAGGTGAAATGTGTAAAAAATATTTTTTTTTAATAATTAATTAATCGTATTCTGGACTGAAATTTGCAAGGCAACCCATATACAATATATTTATTGACATATTAAATTGCATATAAAATAGGTTTCATCAAATAAACATCTCGGTGAAGGTCGATGTATGGCGGGATCCTATACTATTAGGCACTAGAGAGGAATGTACAAAGCTTTCTCTGAAGACAACACTTCTAAAATAATTTACCTCATTCTCGTTACTGAAAAAAATCTCTTTACCACGTGTATATCCCGATATTGACGTCGATATAAGCTAACAATAAATTTTGTATTTATTGAATAATTTACACATAAAATAAATTATTCCTAAAGTAAGTATCACAATGTGTGATAATAACGCAATTTCGCGAGCCGCCCGCAATAAAAGTGCAATTTTGAATCCATTAAAGTGAAAGATAATCTTAATTTCACTCTTCCACAATGGGCAATAAAGATACTTTTTGACTTGTTTTTTTTATTGTGGAAGAAAGTAATAAAACTTTCTTATTATTCTAAATATTATTTTCAGCAAAAAAATAATACCACTCTGTAACTTAAAATACCTAAACTATTCTAGATATTTTTAAGAAGACATAAGTGTGGCAATCCTTTGGCAAATTAATTAATAGAATAAAATGCTAAGAGCGGTTTTAAATTTTTAATGCATACGAGGATTTAATTTTGTTAATTGTTATTATTTTCTGATTCTATCTGTATGTTACAAGTTACTCCGACAAAACTAATTTTTAAAGATTTTGTTTTTGATGAAAATAAAAAAAACGAATGTACGTTGTGACTCGATTTAATGCACAAACAAAAGTGACAAGTGAAGTCGCATCTTCCAAACGTCTGTACGTAGCTTCGCGTTCCGTCGATAGATGGCGTCAGTAGTAACATGGGCCCGGCCTTGGAAGCAGCAGGTTCCAACAGAATCAGCAGGCAGGCGCGTCGCACACATCACCAGCTGTTGTCAGTACAGGTAGTGGGCATATTTTTGAGAATGCCCTGCGGGTGACGCCCGATGTAGTCAGCAGGTCAGCCACCCTTGAGATTCCATCAGCTCCAGGGTAAATGTGTATAATCCTTCCTAATTTCCATTTAAGTGGAGGTAGGTTGTCGTCTTTTATCAAAACCAGTTGATTGAGCGAAAGGGAATCTTGACGTGTCTTCCATTTAGTGCGTGTCTGCAGCTCCGCTATATATTCCTTAGCCCATCGTTTCCAGAACATTTGCCTCATCCGTTCAATGACGTCGTAGCGAATCAACCGATGACTCGGTGTTGCAGTCAAATCTCTGCAGACTGGAGCAGTCAGAGGCCGGCCGATAAGGAAATGGGCTGGAGTTAGGGGTTGCAGGTCATTAGGGTCGGTGGACAGAGGTGTCAAGGGACGGGAATTCAGAATGGCTTCTACCTGTGCCAACACCGTGCTGAATTCCTCATAAGTTAAATTGGCAGCCCCAACCACGCGTCGCAGGTGGTGCTTACACGATTTCACCCCTGCCTCCCATAAACCGCCAAAATGAGGAGCATACGGAGGAATAAAACTAAATTTAATATTATTATTAGAAGTGAAATCATGAATATCGCTACTATCATTTTCTATGAAAGAAACAAACTCCTTTTCCGCCCCTACAAAATTTTTTGCATTATCTGACATAATTTCAGCTGGCTTACCTCTACGTGATATGAAACGTTTCAATGCGAGCAAATAATCTTTCGTTGAAAGACTTGTAACTAATTCAAGATGAATGGAACGTGTGCATAGACAAACAAACAAGCATATGTAACCCTTAGTTAAACTAGCGCCCCTCCCCCTACGGCTCAATATCATCACCGGCCCCGCATAATCTACGCCACAACGCATGAAAGGAAAACCAGCTTCCAGACGTTCAGCGGGTAAATTACCCATGATAGGCTGTAATGTCTTTCCCTTGATGCGCGTGCACGTGACACAGTCATGTACAATTTTCCTAGCGAGGTTCCTCCCACCGAGAGGCCACCAAGCTTCACGCACAGAAGCCAACAGGAGCTGAGGTCCACAATGCAATAATTGTTTGTGTTCATGCGAAAACAACAACACAGTAAATCTGTGTTTACTACACAATAGCACTGGGTGCTTTTTATTGTTGTCGAAAGAATGCGAATTGTTCAATCTTCCGCCAACGCGTATTAATTTAAAGTCATCTAAGAAAGGATCCAAACTTATTATTCTTTTAGACTTTACCACTGAATTTTTAACTAAATCGTTGTATTCATTATTAAACGATTGCATCTGTGCAAGCCGTGCGAGCATTATAGTTGAAGCATCTAACTCACCGACAGATAACGAACCGGTTTTGCGGTGTTGTTTACTCACACGTATATTACCTATAAATCGGAGTACATAGGCTACCATTCGTCGCAACCGATTAAATGACGAAAATCTATTAAAATCAATGATACAAAAGCTATTATCACTGCAAACCATACTCACATGTTGGACCTTTAATTCGGGCAATTGTTCCTTGTTTATAAAAACATTATTCGAACAATCGATATCCTGTAGTTGTAAAAAGGTTGGCCCGTGCCACCATAACTTATTGTTTTGAAGTTCATTTAAATGTAGGCCTCGTGACACAATATCAGCCGGATTATCCGTGCCTTTAATATGCAACCAGTTTGCGTCACCGGTAAGTTCATTTATTTGAGACACACGATTTTGAACGAACGTTTTTAATCTATGAGGAGGCATGCTAATCCAGCCCATGACAATAGTGGAATCCGTCCAAAAGAAAACGTTAGTGAATGTAATCCGCAATGAACTAATAATTTTGCGATATAACCGCGCGCCGAGCAAAGCGCCGCATAGTTCAAGCCGCGGAATGGTACAAACTATTTTTACGGGAGCAACTTTACTTTTTGCACATAACAAGTTTGTACATATGTCAGATTCGGTTGAGTATGTACGTATGTACGCACAGGCACCGTACGCGTCTTGTGACGCGTCAGTAAAAATATGCAATTCGCGATTATCTGTATATTTACCTATGGCGTAACGAGGTATGCGTATATTTTTTAATGATGACAAGTTTTGAATGAATCGTTTCCACAGACATTCAATATCATTAGGAACCGTATCATCCCAATCGATTTTAGAAAGCCATAACCTTTGTAGCAATATTTTTGCTATTATAATTGTAGGCGATAAAAGACCTAACGGGTCATAGATTTGTGAGATAACAGACATCATTGACCGCTTGGTAATCCTTGACGTTTCTTCTAAGTTAGTGGTAAAATAAAGTGAATCGTCCTCGACTTGCCATCCTAAACCTAGTGTTTTATTCTGACAGTGTTCACCGATCCCTAACTCCTTAAATGTGTCAATTTTTATGTCATAATTGAATGTCCATTTTCGCAACGGAAAACAAGCTGACTTTAAAACTTCTGAAATCCTTTCGCATATATTTGACAGAACGTGGGGGTCATCTTCTCCAGTAATCAGATCGTCAACGAAGAAATCCTCGTTTATTACCCGGGCAATGACCTGATCATCCGTATCTAGTGCGAGTTGACGTAAACAGCGCATACTTAAGTATGGAGCCGATGCGGTTCCATACGTTACAGTATTGAGTCTATATATACTAAAATCATCAGATGAATGTTCCCGCCATAAAATAAGTTGGAGATTGCGTTGATCCTGGTGGAGAAGGATTTGCCTGAACATCTTCTCTACATCAGCACAGGCCACATATTTATACCGCCGGAACCGAAGTAAAATAGAAAAAATGTCGTTTTGAAGAGGAGGTCCTATCATCTGTATATCGTTTAACGACTTGTTAGAAGTAGTTGTGGCACTGGCGTCAAACACAACTCGAAGTTTTGTTGTAGTGCTGTGTTCACGGAATACCCCGTGATGTGGGAGGAAATAATACGGCCATGTATATTCGTTTATACGCGACATGTGCCCTAATTCGATATATTCCCGTATAAAGTCACAATACAACTTCTTATAAGCAGGCGATTTATCTAATTTGCGTTCTAGAGACAAAAAACGTGATTTTGCCATTTCGTATGAATCACCGAGTACCTCAGCTGATTCTTTCAATGGTATTCTCACCGAGAACCTACCACTACTATCTCGGGTGGTCGTTCTAATAAAATATTCTTCACACTGACGTTCTTCTTCAGTGAGTATCGAAGCCGAGTTTACAACTTCTTCTAGCTCCCAAAATTTCCGTAAGTGTGTGTCTATATTAGATTGTTGTGTAAAATTACAATGAACATTATTAACGCGTGATTTATTTGTAAAAATAGGACCTGAAATTAACCATCCCACCTTTGAATTCTGTAGGTATGGACCGTTGGATAATCGAATTCTATCTGATTCTAACAAATCCCCATATACGTCAGCACCAATCAGCAAATCGATTTCTGATGGTATATTAAACGTAGGGTCCGCAAGACATACGTTGTCTGGGATAAGGATTGTATCATAAAAAATATGAGTCGCCGGCAAGCTCGTCGTAATGCACGGCAAGACATAACATTTTAATTGAATATTAAAGTTACTCGTTTTAGATCGCATGGTAATATCGCATAATTTATTACAATGTGAGACAGACTGTCCCACACCGGAAATTTGTATAGTGGACTGTAATATTGATACGTTTAACCGTTGGCAAAGCCTTTCCGAAATGAAACAGTTCTGGCTACCACTGTCTATTAATGCGCGAGCTTTATAGTATTTATTATCATCACCAAGAACCTCTACTAAAGCAGTGGATAATAACACTTGTGGTAATAGGACATAAGGTGCTTTATCGATTGGCAAATTATTCGTTGTGTTTAAAGAATTCAAAGCGCATGATACAATAGAAACCGATTTCTTATCAACATTCGCCGTTGACAACGCCGCCGGCCCCGATGCAATAACATGACTATTTTCCATATGTAATAAAGTATTGTGTTTGTCTTTGCATTGCTTGCATGGGCCAAACACGCACTCCGAAATTGGGTGACCTGTTCGTAAACAATTACGGCAAAGATCCTTCGTATTATCTACAAACTTAATTCTGTCCGAAACTGTTAAATTAAGGAATTTGAAACAAATGAACAACGCGTGGTTTTGCCCGCACATTACGCACACATATTTCGCTTTGTCGTGTTTAGTCGTGTTGTTACGCGTAGATACGTAACTATGTGATTGATGCACTTGCGCGGGACTCGTGTATTTTTTAGTGTCAGACGTGTTATTAGTTTGAGTTTTTGGGTTGGAAGTTCGAGAATGATTATTATGAATCATGTCTAACATATCGGCCCGATTACGTAGAAAACATAACAAGTGATCGAGCTTTATTTTCGTTTTATTAAAATCTACAGAAATTGTCCCTTTATAATTCTCCCACTCGCGCTCAGTAGTTGAATCTAGTTTTGATACCATGAGATAAATGACTAAAGTATCCCATGTGTCCGTGGGCTCGTCAAGAGATTTGAGCGCTCGCAAGTTACGCAGCACAACATCGATTAATTTCCTAATTAGCAAAGGCGATTCTTTGTTAATAGATTGTGCAGTAAACAAAGACTTAACATGGTTGTGAATTAATAAACGGTTATTTTGGTACCTGTTTTCCAAAAGTTCCCATGCGTGGGTATAATTGGCAGCGGTAAACTCTAATGCACTTATAACTTGGAGTGCTGAACCATTAAGCGAAGACTTTAGGTAATGGAATTTCTGTATTGCATCTAAATCAGTACGTTTATGAATCATAGATAAATATGAGTTTTTATACTCAAGCCAATGATCATATGAACCGTCGAACGAGGGGAGCGTTATTTGAGGTAATTTAATAGTACTGTTTTGTTGTACACTTGCACACTTAGAACTATCACTTTTATCTTGGACCTTTACAACATCGGTTAAACATTTTGCAACTGACATAATACTAAAATATTGATCCTCAAAAGATTCCCTATACTCAATTTGTTTGTCCAACTCAAGGTCATCCAACAATTGTTCAATTTTATCTTGAATTTTGTTAAAGGACTTGAGTATATTTGTAACTGATTCCATTCGCAAAATAAGTTCAGCCTGCTGTCGTTCAGATAATTTAACATTTTCGTATTTATTAACATACTTTTCAAATAAAGTTAATCGCCCTTTTAAAGTACCCCTTTGCCTTTTAAGCTCACTCAAACTTGCCAAATTGGTTGATTCACTATATTCCTCGTCACTCATTTTAGCGGTATATGAAAAAACAAAAGGTTACTCACGTTTTTAAACACCAACGGCGCACGGAGAAGTTGACAGGCGCCGCGTACCGCCACAAACTTGGCAATTTACGAACACTGTAATTTCAAATAAAGCACGTATTTAGGCACTATAAAAGGAATAGGAAGAACAGGAACAACTGGCCTGACTGTTTCTTGCTGATCCTCGATTCGATGCGAAGATGAGGCTCGAAGTGACCAATGTTTTTGATGAAAATAAAAAAAACGAATGTACGTTGTGACTCGATTTAATGCACAAACAAAAGTGACAAGTGAAGTCGCATCTTCCAAACGTCTGTACGTAGCTTCGCGTTCCGTCGATAGATGGCGTCAGTAGTAACAGATTTTATTTCGCAAAACTTGAAATAAAAATGTGCAAAAAATTACTTTCACTGAATCATTGTGTTACTCCATTTAAAATAATATTTTCGGAGGCGTACACAATAGAGTTCAGACGAAAGTGACTCAGGGAACTTTCATTCTCACGAAATTATTGTCATGTGTCGTGATCACAACGACAACAAAGTCACGATTATAATAAAACAACTCACAAATGTATAGGTAATGCATTGAACGTTTTTGGGAACTCTACCGTCTGGCCTCTACCTCTACGTCTACCCTCTACCTCTCTAACTACTACTCAAATCATATTTTTGGAACAAGAATTTTACCAAGACACCAAAATTGAAAAATCATACTTCTTCTTTCCATAACAATATGAAAAAAAAAACAAGAGAGGATTCATTTATTTTCTGTGGGTACTAAGTTTAAACGATACTTACTGTAACATAATAAAGACTATGTACAGCCTTATTCATAGACTATTTAAAACCTATTCTTGTTATCGAATGTTCTGTCTTCTTCGCACAAACTGAATTCAAAAGTCGTTTGGAAAGGACAAAACATTCCATAACTAAAATTGTCTAAAAATAACGCTGATCTAAAAAATGTATGCAGACGCTGGCAAACAAAATCACACTATGATTGTCATTTGTCAGCTCCGGTTAGATTTATTAGACAATCAAATATTTGAATGAAACTTTCAAGGCGAGATGTGGAATTTCCAATTGGCAAATTATTACAAACTTTGATTTACAACATTATGAACGTCAAAAGTACTTTCATCCTTCATTTATCCTCCCAATATATCTACTTTAATTGGCATTCATTATGGAGACAAATGAAGATGTTTGCTGAAGTCATTTGTGTAACTACACCAAATTATCCAAAAAATAATTAATTAGACTCGACGGCATTACCACTAGACACTTTTTACTAGATGGAGATTTCACGGATTGAACTACTTTCTGTAAAATTTGTTTTTTTTAGTTACACCTACCGACTTTTATAATTTTGAAACATGTACTGACTGGTAGCGACTATGTAGTACTTTATCTCCAAAAACGACGAATTGTGTCTCTACCAATTTATAAATGGAATTACCGTCCGAAATGTTCATATTCCGAACTCACTCCTGAATGCAGTACGTTACCCATCGATCAGATGTTAGGGTTTTTATTAATAAAGTGTGTAGTAAGGCTCGACGGATAAACGTAAAAACCCGATTTTAAAATTCGAAGTCTGCCAATGTCGCCCATTGTGTACCTATATATCACGTCATCCTACATCCCGCACGTACACACGTGCGTAAGCCAACAAATAAGTGCATGCCTTAACAAACAATAGACAATATAGACACGAGCCGGTGCAAAACTTTTATGACGATAATTTTTGCAAACATTTTGCGTACATAAACTCACGCCTTTTTCCTAGAAGGGGAAGGCAGAGGTACAAGATACGTTTCGCCTTGTGTGTTCCGTCCCACGATGTGATAGGGGGCGAGCCTATTTCCATATCGGGCAGAAATACCTGACCCTGGGCTGGTAATGAATAGAAAAATCCACATTACTTGCCCGACCCGGAATTCGAAGTCGAGACCTCAGATTTTTAACCGTACCGTAGTACAACTACGCCACTGGGACAGATGAATTTATTAGATAATATAAAACAAAAACAACCTGGGCGTCTAGATTTAGACGTAAGTGGTGAGCATGTTTGTTTGTTGAATGTCGGTGCCCAACATGGCGATAGGCTTGCCGCCTATCACATCATGGGACAGAACTCAGAACAAATCGAAAAGGAGGTGTCCTAGTAAGTACCTTTGCCTACCCTTTCTGGGAAAAAGGCATGAGTTTATGTATCTACGTAATAATATATTTTTTTAATAGAATGATGATTTGAAGGAAATCCATAACTAAGTCAATGTCATGTTTTTCGTACAGTATATCTTGGAACTATATTACAAATATTTGTACCAATTTTTGTTACGCAGGTATTGCTTATTAATGAAACGTTATATTAGCAGTTTCATTTAATAGGCACTTAATAAATTATTATGAGTTAATCAATTTTAATGATTACAAGTGAAGATAATAATTAGATGAGTTCCATTTTTGAATGTGCTAATTTATTTTCTTTCATTTTACTTTTTGTTTAAAAAAATACACATTTATTGAACAATATAATTGATACATCTTCTACTCGTCTCCAGCGACACATTCTTTTTTTATATTTTATTAGAAATCGTTATCTTCCATCTTTACTTTCTATCATTTTAAATATCTGGCTTACAAATTAATCTATGTCATTGGAGAAACTTAAATACTTATCTTAGTTTTTCTGCAGTATATTTTACGCAAGCGTTGAATATTTTGCGCTCATCATGAGAGCAGACTTCGTATTCGATAATGCCTAAGCCCTAAGACATTTATTTAGTTTTATACTTTAGCGACCTATTTAATAAATCTAATTGTCCTGTAATTTTTACTACATAATTAAAAGAAAACCATAATAAATAAATAGTAGGAAAATATTAATAAAAATTTATAATGTGAAATGTGTGTGATAAATATAATTTAAAAAAATAAAAATATTTACCAAAATAAACGGTGACAAATTCCAACTGGAACTAAAACAATAAGTAATTCTACTTAGGATAATTATCACAGTTCTAAATATTTAACACAAACTAGTCACGGAAATGGATAGAGTAAAGAGCGATGGCAATGTACCACCGTGCCGAGAGTCGGCTCAACACTGAGAGTAGGCCAACAACGCGCCAGTGTTCCACAAGAAATACCTTCAAGTGCAACGACTTTCTATCAAAACAATAAAATATTATCTATGGTCGATTAATTATTTCCCCTGCATTTTTCGTAAACAATGTGATGGTGTTCTATTTTCAAAAATGCGATGGCGCGCTAGGTAGACTGGCGGGCGACCGGTTCCCGCTGATTGGTCATCTCGACGCGTCGTTTTCCCTAACTTTCTTTGACCCCGATTATGTTCGGTGGTACATATTTTTGTGATTGCATTTTAATGCGGCTAAGATTGGATAATGGATGATGGAATGTATCATTATTGTTTCTAATTTTGTGGATTTCATTTAGGGTGTAGTTCGGCTTAAAGGACTCTACCTTCAATTAATTGATTGGGCCTACGTTCACTACTACTACGAGTACTAATGTACCTATTGGCTTTACAAATAAACTTAGATAAGCAAATAAACTTAATGTTCATTACCTTTGAAGCTTTTTTTCTGGTAGAGTCTATAATTAGATGAAACCTAATACCTAAGCCATGCTGAAGCTTGTTATAGACACAATAGACATTACAAATATCTCGGCTCAACAGATATTATCCTCTCATAAAATAAAACATGTAGGTAATAATTTTGCTGTTGTATTTTGTTAGGTGAGGAAAGTTACCGGGGACCCTACAGCTCATGGACGATAAAACCAAACAGTTAATGATACAGCTAAAAATAGGATGTGCCTATTTATCTGAATAGCAACTACCGCAGGTCCAAAATGGTACAAAGTCGGTTAAGGCAATCCATATAAAGGGGTTATTTTTGGTTTCAACAAATCCAGTATGTATATATGATCCTACTCTAAAATATAATATTAAATTACTACTACCTAATTATTTTTAGGAATTACGAACTTAAATATCGATTAATTACAGGATAATTAAAGCTAGTATCTGTTTTATGAACTGAATAGGATATTACGATAAATGAAAATGACCTACATATTTTAACAGTATAATAAATTAATGTCCTGCCTTGTTTTTAGGACCTATATTTAGAAATCATCAACATTTCTTGTATGACGTTTGAGTATTCGGGAGTATATTATTAAAAACAGCGTCTGGTGCACTGTGCGTGGTGGCCTGTTAGTAACCAGACGCGACTTCCGACATGTTCACGGTGGTCACGGGTTCAAATCCTAGGGCACATCTCTGCCTTTTCGGAGGTATGTGTGTATTAATAGTCAATCACCACGCACTATAACGGCGAAGAAAAACATCGCGAGGAAACCTTCATATCATATCGATTGATGGGAATTTATGTTGCATGTAGGTATTTTCTACTAATGACTAATGACCTAACCACTCTCAATCGTACTTTCGATTGTAGAGGAGGCTCATGCTCTGCGGTGGGAAATATAGAGACTGAAACAGTACATTACAGCATCGAGGACTATATTTGAAATAGGTTGAACATCCTAGAACCATCATATTTTTATGATAAATCCCCAAAAAAATATTTCATGCATATTTATTTACATACATACCTTTGTCCCAAAAAGGGTAGGTAGAGGTGCAACCAAGACTCCCATGTTTCTCCTTGTATTTTCCGTCCCACGATGTGATAGGGGGCGAGCCTAACGCCAATAGAATATTTCACTAGATTAGTATCAACTCTCAGAGTATATGTGGAGATCTTTGGGGGAGGCCTATGTCTAGCAGTGGATTTGACAGCCTCCGTGGCGCAGTTGGTTAGATGCCGCCTGTGAAACGAGGGGCCGCGGGTTCGATCCCCGCACCGAGAGAAATGTTTGTGAGGCCCACAAGTATTTGTCTCGGGTCTGGGTGCTTGTGAGACCGAAAAGTCTCTCGTAGTTCCCGATACCCACGACACAAGACTTAATTGATCTTAATGTGGGGTCAGGACATTGTATGTGACTGTTGGGTGTATTTATTTATTTATTTATTTCGTGTGGCTGAAGAGAGAGAGAGTACCTTATACCCGAAGACGGAAATTACAAAATATAGAATACGTATATAGGTACAGCAGTAAATTCATCCATATAATCTATACATATTAAATACGTTTTAATCGATTCTGTAAACACATAATCATAACATAACCTTTATGAATTGATATGCAGATTGCCAAATTGCATAGCCGTTGCATGCCCCGTCAGCCTTGTAACAGATGTGAACGAATCTTCGACGCTATCACAGATGAAGGCTGTTCGTTATTAGCCAGTATAAAACTGTTATTGAATCGCTTTGCTGTTATTTGCAATTTTTATAAACGCAAATTTCAACCAATGCAAAGGATGCAAAGTTCAACCAATTTCTAATCTTCACATCACAGAAATATATCGAGAGTTCACATTTACGTATCTAGCTACATGATTTCAAATAATGTCGACAGAAAAACGAAAACAGATTACCTATTTCTTACTAAAGCATACCTACCTACAGTAGATCGTTTTTATTATAAATACAATATTTATTATAATTTTTATTAAGTTTTTATTATAAATTTTTATTATAAATAGTTTTTATTATAAATAATATACAATGTGCATCATAAGGTGGCCTGCAAGATGGGCGTGGACCGTGGTTTTCATATAAAGTACTGTAGAGTGTAGTGTGGACTGTGACCGTGGTACTGGCTTCCAGAGGGGTAACTATAAAAACGATACGGACTTCGAATGTTCGGAAATTCGACGTCCGGAATAAGATATAAGATTTCCACTTCTAAAAATCAATACTATATCTGTATCAGCCCATATACGTCCCACTGCAGGGCACGGGCCTACTCTACAATCGAGAATACGATTGAGAGTGGTTAGGCCATATAGTCCACCACGCTGGCCTAGTGCGAGTTGGTGGACTTACATACCATAGGAATTCTTATAAATCGCTATGGTATGCAGGTTTCCTCACGATGTTTTTCTTCACCGTTTTAGTGCGTGGTGATTGATTATCAATACACACATGACTCCGAAAAGTCAGAGGTGTGCCCTGGGATTCGAACCCGCGACCACCGTGAACATGTGGGCAGCCGCGTCTGTCCGTTTACCAACAGGCCACCACGCACTTCTCATATCATTTTCTCCGAACTTAGTCTATGGTTGCGCCGTATGATAGAGGAAACCAACATTTTATGGAATATCTAGGCACATGAAGTGAAGTTGTACGTACGGCGCCCGAACATTCGAAGTTCGTATCGTTTTTATGGAGTAACCCCCCAGGCAAACTCGGCTGATACGGTTTATTATGTCGCGGATTAGGATAATAAAACACACAATGAGCTATATACCAATAATGCTTGGACGTAGACCTTATCGGAACTCGGTAATGTAATAAAGTAGGTATTAGTGGTTTTGTTTTTAGACTTTATTAAATCATCTAAATTGGAATTAAACAAAAAAAATGGTTTCTTTTTGATTTACCAATATTATGTTTTATAATAAAATAAACCGTAAGGAACAGTTTCCTTTAATAATCCCATAACAAATTGATAAACTTATCACGATGTTGTCAGTGTCACTTGTCATTCATGACAACAACAAAAATGGCGAATCTTCCTCTGGGTATCTTAACCCATTCACAAAAAGTTTGCAGCCTTTACAAAAGGGCTTTGCGTAATTTGGAATCGTTTTATGACAGACGGTATGTACCTTTTATATAATATATTGTCATTTCGAACATTCTTTCAGGGTTGTTTGAGTTACGTAATTATATCCCAACATAACCAATTTTTTCCGTTTTTCAGATTTTTCTTTTCACTACCGTGATATTAACTAAAAAATACAAGATTTTATAGCTATAAGGTTACTTTTGTTATTTATTTTTAGTAGTAACGAATACTTCAGTTTGCTAAGATACGTTGTTATTTGCATTATTTACATTTGAGTCTCAGATATACATCGTAGAATTAAATAAATATTTCATCTTATGGTTGTTTTAGCTTAACTATAAGACTTGTAAAACGATTCTAGTTTAGTGGTGTTGAATAATTATACTATAAAATAGGTAATTATAATGTACAATACCCCTTTTTTTGTTTTAAATTATATTGGTAAAATGAATGCGCTAAATCTTATGGTATGTACAGTACCAGCAGACAGAGCACTGTTAACTATATCACTCGCTATTAACATAATTATGGAACACTGAATTCCTTTTTAAATACCGTGCAATGTTTTTCAGTCATGTGTACCGATACCAAGCTGTGCTCCTTCGTGAGAGGTTTGACAAACATGCCAAGGAGCCTGATATGAGGAAAGCCCTTCAGCTGCTGAAAGAAGGCGAGCAGGAACTATTCTTGCAACAACATCCCATTCCTAAAGCTTGTGAGTTCAATATCATTTTCTTAGGTTTCACTGTGCATGCTTGGGGATATTATAGATGGATTACCTTACACACACTATGCTAGCACACTGACTAGAATTCTTCTGTGACCATTTTGGGGTTCACACAATACTAGGAGTCTCAAGTCATGAATTGCCCTGATTTTCATCCATGTAGCCTGTCTGTAAGACCTTGTGCAATAAAATTATGTTGTAGTTATTCAAATAGTGGGCTATCATTACTATCTTACTGGAATATACAATTTTTCCCAAGCTGCAGATGACTTCACAAAATATTTGTGTATGATTTTGTAATTTAAGTGGTTACATTGAAATTCCTAATTAACAACTTGCAATGAGAACAAGAATGAATGGACTATTAAATATGTACCACCAAGATATTGTTACATATGTATAAAAACATCAACTGCAATGTAGAAAAAATAAATTTGATGCAGCATGTTCAATTCCCACACTCGGGCAAATGTATGTTTGATCTCCAAGTATATATTTCGGAGCTGGGTGTTTGTGCGATTAAAAATTCTCATATTTTTTGATACCACAGAAAACTAGCTCTTAGTGTGCTGGTCGGACTATTTATAGTAGGCTATGTGTGTGACTGTTGCATTTATTTTATTTATTATACACTCATGCAGCTCAGGCATATTATGTAAGGAAATACCACACCACCCATGTAATAGAGTCACAGTTAACATCTTAAGTGTCAACTAAATTTAAAATGTATTTTTCAGTTGCCACAAGCCCAGGTGGTGTAGCTTACGACCGTGTTGTCACACCCCCCGACTGGGTCCTGGACTACTGGCATCCATTAGAGAAGGCTCAGTACCCCGAATACTTCAAGAAACGAGAGGAGAGGAAGAAAGAGTTCATCGCTATGTGGGAGAAGGAATACGGGAAACAAGACCCTAAAGACACACACCATTAATTGAACTGTTTAATTCTTTAATATGATTGATGTTTACTTTGTTTTGAGGGTTGTAGTTTAATAAATTAAAATATATATCGAATGATATAGTTTGTGTAAAGAATCCCTGGATATTGCTTTGGCTGACAAATACATGTGTTAGGGGTTACTTATATTATAAGGTAGCTTATCTAAAAGAAACAAGAGGATGCCAGGCTCAGGCTCACCAATATATTTCTTTACAGTAAATCTATGAAGCTACGCATTCTATATTTCTAATAGGGTTACCACTTCATGGAAGAAAAATTGGATATTAGGATCAATAACATCTAGGGTTTGATGAATAGCGATCTTCATGTAATATAAATCGGTATAATCAGCATGAATCAAATTCGGAATGGGTAACTTCGATATTTTAGCTCCCAAGCCGTGTAACGAAGGACATAGTGGGGACATTCTTCAATACATAAATGCTGCCTTGCGTAGATCCGCTAACACCAATTTCACGTTTTGTTTGTCAGGTGTGTCAAGGCACAGGAAACAAGTCGTTATAGAATGACAATAAATGCGAAGTTGTGAAGAATTATATTTTATTACGCACAGTTTAACGAACTATTTCGACTATTGTTATGAACGGAAGTCTAAAGCGATTTAGGAAATAGTTAAAATTAATTATTAGGCCATAAGCCAATGAACGATAATATTTATAATAGGTACCAAATTAAAATATTCTAGAAATGTATGTTACATTTCTAGAATATTTTAATTAGAACAAAGTAAATGATGTTTTTTAAAACTTTTTTTACATTATTAATTAGGAACACTCGCTTTGGTCACAAACAACTGATATTTGTCAAACCTGGTACATTCTTTGGTCAAACTGAGAGCTTTCATTGAATTACCCGACTTGAGAACCGAAACCAGTGCATTTTAAATGGTTTTATAATGAGTACTGAGATATTTTAAAGGGGCGTACTTACCACTATGCCGCGCACTGACTCCAGGCAACGTTTGAGATTTTTCAAACCGAAAGTCGCAGTGGATTGCCCGACCTGAGAACCGAATCGCTAACTCAGACGAATGAGGAGAATTCCCATCTTGCATTTCAATTATAAACCTTAATATAAAGTCTATTCATAAATATTTCGTTAAATACTTGAAAACCACGTTGCCAGAAGAAAACAACGAGTGAAGAGTAAAGATTTTATTTCGTTTCAACAATAAGTCTAAGTTAATTTAAATGCATGGAGGGTGGTACGTACAAAAATACATTTTGGAGTTCTGGACTATCGCCCCAATAACGGAACGCAACTTAAATATTATGTTGCACTTAACTACGTAAATCCCGCTTATAAGTACTGGCTAAGTGGGCCGTGCGCTGATATGAGCAACTTATTATTTGAATGGCGTTCGAGTATTCGGGCGTCAGTTTCATTCGATTATAAACAGCACAACCAGGTTAACGCAAGGTACATACATGAAATAAATCAAAATGGAAGAAATATATTTACATATCTTGTTGGATACTTTATAGTATAATACATTGCTTGGCATTTAATGAAGGAACAGTCGAATAGGCCTGCACATTTGTATCAAACTAGATATTTTAAGACTGGAGAAGTGTTAATATTCTTTCTAGAAAGATGGGAGTTATGCGTAGTCCTATACCAAAATTCTTAAATAAAATCGTCAGTTGAGTATTTTTTGCCACTTCACCATTCTGTTTTTTTTTGTACTCAATATTCCTTGCATGACCTGGCAATGCCTACATATTGAACAATATTATGCATATTCTGTCACAGTAAACCTGCCCCTAAAAACGAAAACATATCTGTTGATTTTAAGCCAAATTAATCAATAAATTACATTTTCATATATTTAAACTAAGTAAATTTTGTATTTATCTAATCATTTTAGTTCACAGAATATATTACCAGTCGTTAAACTGCTTCCAGAACATGCCAATAAAAACATAATATATTAAAGTTATTTTCCATTACCTTGAGTTATCTTTAGTAATGAAACAAAAAACCATTATTTTCTATTTAGTACTTACATACATACATAAACTCACGCCATTTACGCAGAAGAGGTAGGCAGAGGTGCTTCTAGGTCACCCACGGTTTGTCTTGCGTTTTCCGTCCTATGATGTCATAGGGGGTAAACCTATCGTATATTTAGTACTTACACGTGATATTACCACTTCAAAAAAATTGAAAAAAAAAAACAAACTATAATTATTGATAGTAATGCATTACATACTTTGATCACCTCATTTATAATTTACATTACATTTTCAGGTATGTTCGTAAAACAATAAAATAAATAACCTTTATTGCTTACTAACAATAATAATAATAGGTTCGTTGACTCATACGAAAAAAGCATTCACTTTTCTGTTCGCATTTAAAGAAATTTTCCAGTGACGTTATAACAACGTTATTACTGTAAAATCTTTAGAATAGTCTTAATGAGCCGAAAAATAATAATATTCAAAATACAATTACCTCCAAACTCAATCCAGATAGATAATATACAAAGTTAAATATTATCAGGAACATAAAGTCTCCATTTTCTTCGTAGAACTTTGAGAAAACGACAAATTAGTTGCCAATTGATGAACCTTCTCTGATTTTTGCTTATACCATCAAATAATTAACCATCCAGAATAAAACAATTTTGCCACCATACCTTCAAAACAGAATAGTTATGGATTTTAAATTTAGAATCGGGATTTGCATAAAGATAGTCTGCGACAGAGCCATGAAAAATAAAAACTGAACTGAGCATAAAGATATTTTAATAGATTTTAAGATTTTAAATTTAGAACTTGAATAGTTAGTTGAATACAGGTTTCGATGGCGGTTATAGGAATCATCCGTAGTTTCAAAAGTTTTGAATATTTTTTTAGGAATTGTAAAGGAAAATAAAAAAACAATCATGCAAATTGCAATACATAAACCCATCTTATCATGTATTATTTAATTGCACCCGAATCTGAAAATACTTGAATGTTTTCATACCAGATTTCATAGCCATTACGGATATTTTGTTTATTTGATGGATTCCATAACATCCCAATAAAGACTATTTTACTTTACAACTGCCGGAGTCCCGCTCCAATAAGCGTGGATTTCTCTAACATAATATCTTGTTTATTGAGAGTAATAAAATGTTCCATTTCTTTGAATTGCGAAGTTGTAGCAATTACATACAAAGTTTATTACTTTTTATTGGATTTAATACATACATAGATAAACTCACGCAATTTTCCCAGAAGGGGTAGGCAGAGGTGCAAAATTCACACGTTTTACTATAAGGGTTTTATTTCAGGGTACTCCCCTCTCAGTGCGGAATGACCTGAGTATCCTTGGTGTGGATATCCGCTGTGATCTCAATCCAAGGAATCACATCGAGGGCGTAATATCTGCCACATCACGCAGGGTTGGAGTCCTGAACAGGGTGCGTCGGTTTTTCACGCCCGGTCAGCTTTGCCGCTTATATAAAGCGCAGGTCCGGCCGGGTATGGAGTACTACTCGCACCTCTGGGATGGATCCGCCCAATACCTGTTCGATGCCTTGGATGGATTGCAGCGGCGGGCCATCCGCATTGTGAATGATGCAGACGTTACGAGCAACTTGGAGTCGCTACAACTCCGGAGAGATGTCGCCTCTCTAAGCGTGTTCTACCGCCTGTATCACGGTGAGTGCTCTGAAGAATTGTTCAACTTGCTCCCCTCCTCTCCATTCCTAACCAGAACCACGCGTGCTGGCGTGCGAAGCCATAGCTTGACGGTCCACACCATCCCGGCGCGAACCAAACGGTTCTCAAATTCGTTTCTGTGCCGCACCGTCAGGCTGTGGAATTGTTTGCCGGCGCACGTGTTCCCTCCTTCCTACAATCCTGGGTCCTTCCGCCGTGGTGTGAAGAGGCACCTAAGCAGGCCGGCATAATTGTTTCCATTGGCATGGGACTGCCGTCCGATGCCAATGGATACTCTGCCTGGGCGGCATTGGCACTTTCCATCAGGTGCAATGCCGGCACTATGCCAGGCCATTAAAAAAAAAAAAAATGCGTTCCGTCTCACGATGGCACCCGCTCTTACACCTCTGCCCATCCCTTCTGGTTGTGTGGTGTGAGTTTATGTATCAATTTAAATAATTTATGTATGTAGTTAGTCTATAATATGTTAGCATTGTCATGTTGTATGATTTTTTATGGTAATGGTTTAAAAATAGAAACAATTTTAGAGGATGAGTGCCTACCATTATCAATGAATGAAAATCTTAAATATATGGTAGAGCAGTGATTCTCAACCACTGTGCCGTGGCACTTTAGTGTGCCGCCAAATTTCAAAAGTGTGCCGCCAAATTTTGCAAATATATAATAATGTTAATATTATTAAATTATATCATTTAAAAAGAAAAATATTTTTAACATGAATATGTATTTAAATCCACATAAAAGTTAATTATTTTAAAATTTGCTTTGCAACGCGTTTTTTCTTAGTGCCAAATTATGATGAAGCGGCGTGCATAGCAATAGGAATATGTCTCAAGTCGGCGCACACTTGCCACTTCTGCGTACAAAACGTGTTGTTTTAGTGATAGTTGGGATTCACAAGGTGTTGCATAGTAGTTACTGCACCTTTTCTATACGATAGAGTAGCATTGTCATTTTTACGACCAAATATAAATCAAAATATCAAAAAAAATCAAGCTTAAATTTCGCATTAAAAATATTTTTATTATTAGCTTGTAATTAATCCCTTAATAAACGTTTAGTTATCATTGTAGTATATATTAGTTTATTTCGTATATTTAAATATTTTGGCATAAACTATTTATGCAGTGTGTTGTAGTAAGTAAATAACTTTTATCTTATTCTTTGTGTGCCGCCAAATTTTGAAATCATTAAATGTGTGCCGCCAAATTTTGAAATCGTTAAATATGTGCCGCAACAAAAAAAAGGTTGAGAATCACTGTGGTAGAGGTACCTACACCAGTACAATAGAAACAGTTTGCTTATGGTTAACTAATATTCTTTGTGGAATAAAAATATGATGACAAATTCTATCATATAACATAATACACTGAAACTATTTTAATGAAACTATATTGATCACACAAACTTGTGTTTTATCTTTCCCAATACAGATAAACATAACACAATAGGCGAGACGAATGATTTTCAAATTATATTCTAAAATATGGGCACACATTTATTATATACAAAAAAATCTATATTTCAAGAATTAACTAAAGCTTAACACAGTTTTAAGCCATTTTTCTAATAATTTTTCAATAGTGCACAAAAAACGCTAGTAGGTGTCATGGCGTCCGCTGTGATGTCACTACTAGGTAAACATGTCATTGTGTACTACTTAGTCTGTGGTCCAGTGGCTTAACAGTCCATAAATTGCTTTTTTTCTTTGGAATGAAATAGTTCCTCCATTTGCAGTAGATGTCGCTTCTCTCAACATCGCGTAATTATTGTTGTTAAGAAAAAATATAAATAGAGAGAAACAAAAGTATCTGTATATAATTATAATCACAAGAATAATCATAATAAAAAACAATACAACCATTTATTTTATTTACTTAGAAACCTTTGCTTAACTCTAGTCATGTTTTCTCTAAACTAATTTCCAAAAGCCTACTCAGTAAAAATTTTGGGCTTTGGAAATTACTGGGGAAAATATTTATAATATAAATTAATTAAATATTGATAAGACCTATGTCCTATTCGAACGTCGTGTACCGACAGAGGGCGCTAA
This sequence comes from Hyles euphorbiae, assembly GCA_023078785.2. NCBI lineage: Eukaryota > Metazoa > Arthropoda > Insecta > Lepidoptera > Sphingidae > Hyles > Hyles euphorbiae. Next base: position 4,752,151 of record CM041048.1, read on the forward strand.
TTCCAATAATCTGACTGTTAACTCTATCTCCTTATAAAGAATGTACTCTGTGACTGCGATAGTCAAAGAATGACACATGAGTTTACTTCCTAGTCTATGGTCATGTTTACATAGGCGTGACATCATGCGTTGTAAAGAGCGTTTTTGTCAAAATGGCCGATTGCTATATTTTGTACTTTAATTTTATTTAAAATCTTATTAATCTTCAAGTATAGATTAAAACTGAATTATCATTTGAAATCCTTGTAATATGTATTTTCCCTTAAAAACATAATATTTTTAATTTTTTGATACTGTCGTCTCGCCTATTCTCCAGATACACATACATTAAATTGCTACAACTTCACCACAAAATCATACAACATTTCATCATAACAGCCAGTATCCGTGCATTGTGAACAGGTCCTTGCGTGTTGGTGTTAAGGTTCAGTTTCCCCCGAGCGTCTGCCCGCGTCCCCAGTTGTGTCCGCCGAACACGTTGCCGGCGCGTTGTGGAGCGTGCGCTTGCGGCGCCGACCCGAACCCGCCCATGTACCGCGTGTCTGGGAATATCTGCTTCCTACGGGATATACATACACTCAGATCGGAAATATATAACTGTGGATTACATAAACATTTGTCTCGGTAAGGGGAACGAACCCGCGGCATCTCAAATCACATGCGGCTTCTAACCAACTACGCCACGGAGGCTGACAATATATTGTTGTAATATGTAGTATATAAGCTGGTATGTAATACATAGGATATTCCTAACCTACCGGAAAGTTAATATAGATAATAATGCAGAATCCATTACAGACACACAAGAGTTTAACATAACAAATCATAATTGAAACTGAGACCACATCACACTGGTGTACTTTATATACAGGGTGTTAACACGCTATAGCGACCCAAGTGTATCCAATCTATAAAAACGCTCGAAATTCATATTCTCTCAGTTATCACAAAGGTCCGTAACAATTCCTGTCTCAAAATCTCCACTTGTAGCTTTGTCCCTGCCTGGACATGCAGAAATGTGGGTATGGTCCACAAATTCTCGTGTCAAGAATTGTTAAGATTGAAAACGGCCAGTTAAGCCCTGGGGATGTTAATTTTTTCTCCTGTAGGGGGATGTAGGGAAAAGTTTTGAAACGATGAAAGTTTAGAAAAATCCCTGTGCGTATGTGTGGGATGACTTAATTAACATACATGGAGGTTTCGCTATTTACCCGCCCAGGGATGCTGGTTCATAGTTTTTAAATACTATCACATATCAGCGACCATTTTGTCGTGCTAATACCAAAATACCATTTATTTGCGATCACTATCATTATTAACCATATGCCATAGAGCCCAGTTATTAAACATATTTTTTTTAAATGTAAAAGTTAAGTAACTATTGGAAATAAAGTGTACTTACAGGAAGGCAGGTGGCGTGAGTAGTGCCGGGCCGCCGAACTCCTGAGGATATTTGAACAGCAGGAAGAACGACAAGTGACCAATCAGAATGCCTAATAACTCCATCATTACACTGAAACAACACAAACAAATCTACTTAAAGCTGTTAGTATATTTTAAATTATCAAAAAATATATATACTGGTGGTTGGTCTCATATGTGACTTTTCGGTCTCTCAAACACCCAGACTCGAAACAAACGCTTGTGGTTCAAACAAATATTTGTTTCAATGCGGGGATCGAACCGTCACGGGTTTCACAGTCGGCGTCGAACCAACTGCGTCACGGAGGCTGTCATGTCATAGGCCATCGCCTTATGGGGCACAAATTCTTTACTCTGGGGGCTGAGAATAAATAGAAAATCCAAGATCACTCTGCCCGACCTGGGATTCAAACCCGACAACTGCACCGGTGTGGCAGCATTAAAAAAGTATTTTGATAATTCTCACCTTCCGCTTATAATAAGGTTGAACGCAAGCAGTACCCAGGGCAGGTACATAGCTTTGAACCTTGTTCCGAACCAAAACGACACGATCACATCCTTGTTGAGCTGACACCAGATGTACAGCACTGACAACACCATGGCGTCCATCAAAAACTGAAAAATAGAATTCATAGTTCATCATTAATAAACAATTTATACTGCCCGCCTCGATGGCGTCATCGTACTAGGGTACAGGTCTCGGGTTCGAATCCCAGGTTGGGCAAAGTGATATTGGATTTTTCTATTCATTATCAGCCCAGAGTCAGGAATTAGTGCCGGTTGTGGCGCTATTCCCGGCCCAGGATCAGAACCCCAGACCTCAACATTACGATCATACCATAGCACAACCGCACAAACGAGGCAGTCGATTTTAATATAAAATATTAATTAAAATAAAATAGAATTTAGTTTGGCTCGCCATCTATCACATCGTGGAACGGAACATACAAGGCGAAATGAGGGTGTCCTGGCACCTCTGCCTACCCCTTCTGGGAAAAAGGGGTGAGTTTATGTACTGTGAGGTTGGAATCATTAGGAGCGAAATGAAACCATCGAATGCTGTGTTAGAACTAGACTTTAATTGAATAACAAGACATTATATAGCATGGAGTACATATGTATTATATCTAGGTATATATAAAGATTACACATAGGTATACCCTTACATCTCCCCTCCAGGAGAAAAAAAAAATTGTTTCATATTAAACTATTTTTTTTTTCCGAATAACAAAAAAAAAATTATTATAATAACATTGCTTATGGATAATACATCTTAGTTCTATTTTTGTGTACTAAATAAGGTTTACCGTTTTTTATAATTTCTACATTTGGAGACAATTCACGTAATACGGTGTAAGGTCCAGAATAAATAGAGTTGAATTTATTACTGTTTTCTGTTTTAATAACAATCAAATCATTTGGCTTATATGAAACACTTTTAATAGATTTATCATAGTTACATTTTCTTTTCAATTTACTAGTAAGGAGATTGTCTCGTGCCTCTTTTTGAGAAGTCTGAATACGATATTTTAATTCTAGAGAGTAATCGTCATGATTGTAGAGTGGTTCAACAGTACCTCCTGACAGATTACTTGGAAGAATGCATTTCCTACCAAATACTAATTCAAACGGTGTAAATTTATTTTCTGAATGTACTGAAGTATTATAACAGAAACACCAGTAGGGTAACCAAGAGCTCCAGATTTCAGGATGATTATCAGTTTGTATTCTTAGATAGTTACCAAGATGTTTGTGGTTGTTTTCCAACGCCCCGATGCTCTGATGGTGATACGCTGTCGAATTTAATTGTTTAATATTTAAAAGAGTGCATACTTCCCTGAACACTGTTGACATGAACTCCGTACCTTTATCCGTAGCGATCTCCTTTGGAACTCCGTACCTTAAAATGAAATTATTAACGAGGGCCTTTGCTACTTCTTCCGATTTCTTTGAAACTAAAGGATACGCTTCGATATATTTACTCAATTCACATTGGAGTGTTAATATATAGGAGTAGTTATTTTGATCTCTATCTAAGGGCCCTACTAAATCAAGAAATATTTTTTCAAATGCCCAAGTAGCTGTTGTCGTTATCGTCATCGGTTCTTTAACCGGCACAGTATGTTTTTGAGTTTGACATTTATGGCAACGTTGGACAAAAGATTTTATATCTTTTTCCATGCCTGTCCAATAGTAATATTTCTTGATGTTGTTAAACATCCTTCTCATGCCCGCGTGGCCACTAGTGGGCAGGAGATGGAAATCATTTAATATTACGCGTACATCATCTTTGTCAATAATCCTTTTTACATTCTTAACTATGCATATACGAGGTCCGGACCAATATTTGATACTCTTTATTTCTTGTAAAATAATTTCTATGAATTCTTCATTACTTTTATTTTTAATTATGCATAGTTCATTAACATTGATTATTTTACAAAATGTATTCAATTCTTTCACAAATTCGCTTCGCGATATTTGTGATGAAGAGCCTGAATATTTTATAAAAATCGTATTTATACTAGGTACAAAACAAAATATTTTTACTTCATAACCAATCATCCCGTTTTTCTTATACTCCAACCATTTTTCCTTTTTTATAAATGTTAATTCAACCAAATCTCTCGGTTTAATATGTGTCTCCACAACTTTCGGTTGATCAGGCCGATTGTCCGTAGAGACCATATCATCCGATGATTGGTCGGTTTTCACATTCAAACGCTTCTTTTGTGCCCGAGTCATTACATTAATATTTTCTAGCATATCTTTTAAATCTTGACTAGAAATTCGCGACAAGACGTCTGCAGCCGTGTTGTCGGAACCCTTCACGTATTCTACTATAAAATTATATTCCTCTAATTGAAGTCGATATTTAGTAAGACGACTGGACGGGTCTTTCATATTAAATAAATAGAGCAAAGGTCTGTGATCTGTTCTTACTATAAATGATCTACCATACAAATATGGCCTAAAATATTTGATGGCCCATACAATAGCGAGTAATTCTTTTTCGATTGTCGGATAATTTTTCTCAGCTTTATTTAAGCTGCGGCTTGTATAAGCTACTGGTCGACCGTCTTTGTTTGATAGAACTGCTCCTAACGCAAAGTTAGACGCATCTGTCTGTAATATAAACTGATTTTTCTCTGTAAAATCAGGATATTGTAACACTGGGGGTTTAATTAAGCTTTTCTTTAATGACTCAAAACTCTGTTGACACTCATCTGTCCAAATAAATGGAACATTTTTTTTTGTTAAATAATTTAGACTGTAGGCCATTTTAGCAAAATGGGGTACGAATTTACGATAGTAATTTATAAATGCAATGAAACGTTTCAATTCATGTACATTAGACGGACGGGGGTAGTTTCTAATAACGTTGGTTTTTTCTGGATCTGGCATTATACCGTCTCCCGATACAACGTGTCCTAAATACAATATTTGTTTTCTTAAAAATTCACACTTTAAAGGGTTGAGTTTCAAATTTACTTGTCGTAATCTATTAAATACTTCTTGTAAATTTTTATTATGGTTTTCTAAATTTCGTCCAAAAATAATTAAATCGTCCAAATAAATGAAACACTTCTCGTATGTTAACCCAGACATAGCCATGGTCATCATACGAGAGAATGATGCGGGACTTGTTTTTAGCCCCATTGGCATTCGTGTCATCTGATACTGGCCAGAGCTAAACGCAGTATATTTTCTACTATTTTCGTCTAAATTTACATTGTAGTATCCTTGGTATAAATCGAGGTGTGTGAAATAAACTGATCCCGATAAAGAGTCCAAAATTTCTGATATATCCGGCAAAGGAAAATTATCATTTTCGATACAATTGTTCAATTTCCGGTAGTCAACAACTAACCGCCATTTTTTATTGTTACTAGAGTCGACTTTCTTTGGTACCAATAATATAGGGCTGGACCACTCGCTATTGCATGGTTCTATTATACCATCACTCAGCATTTTATTAATTTGACTTTTTATTTCACTTTTTTGTGAATTTGGTAAACGATACGGTTTTGTAAAAATAGAACAAGTATTCGGTTTTAAGGAAATTGAATGTGTGTATACATTCGTAGTGGTCAATTTGTCTCCCGGTAGATAAAATATATCGCTATATTTCGCACATAACTGCTCTATAGAATCTCGCTCTTCCCCGGAAAGATAATTTAATTTTAATTCATTAAACAATTGCTTAACCCGGTCTGCATATTTATCCGTATTTTGAAATAAACATAAATTATATTCATTTAATTTGTGTAAATCAAATTCAAAATTAGTCAAAGTAATTTCTTTATCCGTGGTGTTTAAGATTTTAATTGGTATGACCCCGTTAACTGGTAGAGCTATGGAACTTGCTAAGAACACACCTTCTTGAATTTCAGCCGAACAAACTACACATTCTTCAGTCATGTCAGTTCGTATGTAATGGATTGATTCGCAACGTGATCCTATTTTTAAAAACATATCTCTAGTTAATAGTGATAAGGTCGATTTCCGGTTATTTAAATCAGTTAAAGATATCTTCCTGTTTTCAAAATCTAACTTCGCCTTATAAGCTATCAAAAAGTCTTTACCTAATATGCCTAATGACTCGCAGGGTAAATTTTCGAATACATAAAATTTATGTTCAAAGTACATGTTACACGTGTATAATTTTAAACAAACATATCCTATAGCTTGTACTTTGCCTCCAATTCCTTTTATGGTAACACTCTGTTCGAACATTGGAATGTTGTGATCCAATACATGTTTATATTTAATAGCAGAAATTGATGCTCCGGTATCTACGAGCCACGAACATATTTGGTCATGTAAAGATAAACGTATGATACAACTACTGTCACTGGTCAAAATGATATCATTATGATTCACGAAAAAATTTTGATTCATTATTTTCGGTTACTTTTTCAGATTCCGTTAAAATGTGTAAATGTTCGTTACGTATCCTTCGGTTTCTCGGAAATTGATGACTATTGTACTTACCTCGATATTCACCTCGCCATGCACCACGACCCCTTCCTGGTGGGGCCTGGTAATAGCCTCGACCGTGACCTCGAAAATTGCCTTGCTGCGTAAACACTCTACCTCTGCCTCGAGGACCTCTATAATGATTTGTCCCCGACCTGGAATTATAATTAGAATACCTTTGAAAATTCATGATTTCCCCTGATGTGGATGACGTCGACCTTTCCTCGTCTTGAGCTGCTTGTATGGCATCCTTTAAATAATCAAAATCTCTTGCCGCTATTATCGTGCTAAGCCTACGATTTCGCAGACCATCGGCAAATCTTTTAATTGCAAATTTTTCGTTTAACGGTTTTAAAACATCAAAATTAGAAGAGTTCCCGTTTGCCTGCGTAATCGTAAGATCCACCATTAATTTTGAGATATCATCACCGAACTCTTTCAGAGACTTTTCATTTTGTTTACTGTATTGAAGCTGACTTTGAATAGCTGAAGCAGATTTTCTAGGTAAAAGATGCATTCGCATGTCACACACTAAATCACTGACGCTCGAATACGAAGAATTTAATTGTAATTTTGCCGACTGAGACAATCTACTTTTAAGTATAAATTGAATAAGATTATCTTGGCATTGTTTACTAGTCAGTAATGATCCATAGTATTCCACATTATCTATTATTTGTTTAATATTCGACTCATCACTGGTCATAGTAGGTATCAAATTCAAGGCAACCTTTAAATCAAAAGTATTCATTTTTAAAGATATTTGGGTCTCGCTTTCAGTCAATGAACCTAGAGTGATATTACACAATTCACTAATTTCCTTATACAAAATACAAAAATCAGAACATATTTTGTTAATTTTCAAAACATCATTACTTTTAATATTCCCACTTTTTATTTCTGAATTTAAATATTCTACAACAGGCAGATATTGTTCGTGTATCCTATCTGATTCCTGTAATTTTTCTTTACGTATATTTATTTGTCTTCTTTTAGGACCGATTTTAATTAAATATGTCCTAATAGCTTTTAGTTCATTATACAATTCAGTTAATATATCTGCCATTACCTGGGTACATATTTATTATTTTAATTAGTACATTTGCTTATATTAAAAGATACTATCCACTTATAATTACAATAAAATAATGTTCTCATACCATTATACGTGCGTCACTGATAACACTTTTCCAAATTACCATAATACACGGCTCACTCACTTTTCGCTGAATTCTCACTGGTAAGTCACACTACGCCTTTTTCAGTAATTGGAGCAGCGTTGTTTCGGAAAAAGGATCTCCGTAAACCATTCCGATTGACCTCCTCTTGTATCCATTGCACGTGACATCGCTTATACACCTTGTACAGAAACGCCAGCAGGACGAACAGGGCAGCAATGACGAGTACCATCAATAAAATATTGGTCACACTCAAATGACCCTTAATTTCCTCAATTGGGGCATGGTTTTCACCATTCCCAGCCGCCGTCTGGGCAATTATAATTTCTTCTTGTTTAGCTTGTTGGCCTCCCATGACTTTGGAAAATAACGGGCAAACACAATATGCGAGACGAATTATACGTCAAGTTGTAATACAGTCTCTGGCAAAAATCATTTGGAGAACACATCGCGACTTTTGTTTTAAATAACTTGCCCATTTATGGAACGCTATATGATGCCCGTGATTTCAATCGTGGCCGGGTCGCCATGTGAGGTTGGAATCATTAGGAGCGAAATGAAACCATCGAATGCTGTGTTAGAACTAGACTTTAATTGAATAACAAGACATTATATAGCATGGAGTACATATGTATTATATCTAGGTATATATAAAGATTACACATAGGTATACCCTTACAGTACATGTGAAAATTTCTAAAAATTGACAGCTTCGGTGGCGCTATTGGTAAGACGCCGGCTGTGAAACGAGAGGACGCAATTTCGACACTCGCACTGAGACTAATGTTTATGAGATCCACTAATATTTTTCTCAGGTCTGTATGTTTGTGAGACCGAAAAGTCTCCTGTAGTTCCTGATACAAATTGTACAAGACTTCATTGATCTAAATGTGGGGTGGACTTTGTATGTGACTGTTGTGTGTATTTATTATTATTTAATTTTCTAAACTCTGTTATTTGTTTGTTATATTTTTAATTATATTTTTTCTATTTATTTATTATATTTTTTATCTTTTGAATGGGTTTGGTAGGTCTTATCATGGTATTTGTACTTGTATACTATGTTGCAAAGTTAATAATTATCTTTTGAGGATGTGACCCAGTTGTTTAAAATGCGCTGTCAATCGACAGGCCGGGATTTCGATGTCTACACACAGATAAAGGTAGGTCTGTCAAACAACCAGACAGGTCAAGGTGAGGTAGTAAGATTGGTGTGATAAGTGATCACTGTCACTCATGAGCATCTACAATGCGTAGATCAGTTTATGAATGTGGTGCCAACCCATCAAATCAGGAAGGTAGGGAAGACGTAAGTGGTACTGGGTATATAACTTCACCGAACGAAACGCGGCAGCTTAACTGTCACCTCAGATCGATTTCCTGTGAGACAGTGGTACTGCCTGATGAGTCAGCTCATTTATGCTGAGTCATTCCTGACAACAGCGTGGCTCTACTATTTCCAAAACTTCGTGAAACCCAGTATTTTACCAATATCTAAAGTATAACATAACAAAACTAATTTGGCAGTGAGTATGCTTGTAACTGTTGGTTGTATTTCTTTCAAAAATAAGGTACAGAATTTAAAGTCATTATTTGTGTAGAGAATATGTTTTCCAAAATAAACTACCCAAGATGAGAATTGAATCCAAGACATTACATTGTATGTAAGTAACTGCCCATTCATTAGCACTTACTCAACAGTCACATAGATTTTTAAAGTTCAGATGTGCATTTAAATACAACTCTTGAAATAAAAGTTTATAAAATAATATTGATGTCATTGTAATATCATTAGCAGATTAAACACAATGAGTCATTTTCCATGTGTTCCCATGTAGTTGTATTGATATTTGATTGCATCTTAGCTATAAATACTACATACATATATAAAGTCATATATACATAAACTCACGACTTGTTCCCAGAAGGGGTAGGCAGAGTTGCCTATTGCCATATTAGGCACAAGTTTCTGACACCGGGCCGATAATGAATAGAAAAATCAATATCATGTTGCTCATTTCAGGATTTCAACCCAAGACCTCAACTTGGTAACTGGATAATGAGATTTAATTATACTCAAGCAATTTACAACTAACTATATTGTATGTAGTGAAATCTAGTTGTAATTGAGTGAAGATTGAAGACCTAATTGAATCAATACAAATGGAACTGTCCAATTACACTTGACACATAGAAGCTTTGCACAGCCTTTAAAAGGATACCAATCACTATTTTTTTATTAGAAAAAAATATGCCCTGCCATAACAGGACTATAAATTAATCCTATTGGAGGATAAAGACACTATGCAATAACAATGTAATTAATAGAAACGTAAAAAAAATATATTCTGTAGTCAATTTATTTCTTAATTGTTGCAGAACATTTCATTAATATTTTTTTTTTATTATCAGATTGTAACAAAAAAAGAACAATATTCATCCAAGTTGCACATAATTGATACAATGCATATTTAATGCATTGTATCAATGCCTGCCTCGGTGGCGTAGTTGTACTACGGTATGGTTACAAAGCTGAGGTCTCGGGTTCGAATCCCGGGTTGGGCAAAGTGATATTGGATTTTTCTATTCAGTATCAGCCCAGAGTCAGGAATTTGTGCCCGATATGGCGATAGGCTCGCCACCTATCACATTGTGGGACGGAACATACAAGGCGAAATGTGGGTGCCCTGGCACCTCTGCCTACCCCTTCTGGGAACAAGGCGTGAGTTTATGTATGTATGTATGTATGCATATTTAATGCCACTATTATACAAATTAAATATTCAACAACCGAAAACAAAATGGTAATGTAAATTCAATTCATACTCACTCGTAACTCTAGAATAAATCCTATTATGACGCAGCACACCCAATTAAATAACAGCATGTAGAAGTAATCTGCAGGCTTTCCGGCAAATATACTTGTCTCTAGCCGTTGTGAATAATTGTATAGGAAGTAGCAGTTTATGAGGAAATGGAGCCCAGTGCCTGGAGTTATTGGGTAGAAGAATAGTGCTGTTAATGGTCTCCATATCTGAAAAATAAATTGTCATGGAATTGGTTGTAAGGTTGAAAAAATTGTAAATATTTCATAGTCATTTGATATTTTTTCTTATTAGAATTATAAGTCACAGTAATGTTATATACTTGGTGTTTTACAACCTTCGAATATATGTATCGTCGTTAGCAGTACTAATTACAAACATTCATTATAATTTATTACAAAATAAAGCAACATGCACACTGATCCAATAGGGTAGTCAAAAGGATTTGTGGTAGGTAGATAATGTTTAGTACCCAACATCCTGAGACTTGTAATGACGCTGATGTTCTTATTTATATTGATAATGACGAAACAAAAATATTTTTAATAGTAAACCAACTTAATACATACCTGAAAATGATATACGAATTCGTTGAAGTCGAGTACCAAATAATAGTAGCTAATGAGCCCAAATTTCGCCAGCAAACTTAAAACTATCGTGTAAGTCAGCCAATGTCGCGTAAACAGCGGCACACTGTTGTACCAGTCTCGAAATTCGGACATTTTAGTAAATTTACAACGTAAACACTGTAAATAAGATTCAATGAAATTAACACTTCGTAAAGAATTTCTTGTCAAACAATAACTGTTGAGATTCTCTCAGAAGATCACTGATAGTCAAACACACTCAGATGATGAAATTAAACATAAATATTGTTAGTACACGTGTACGAAGGGAATTTGTCCAGAAAATTCAGTCATCAGTGAGGGAGCGATTTTGTTGTTTTTGACATTAATTATCTGTGTTACCTTCCTGTGACCCCAATTTTAATAATTTACAAAAAATACTGTTTTTTCTTGTCATGTTTTTAAATTGCAGTAATAAATATATACTTTTATTTATTTTTAATGTATTTTATAATTAATTTTTTTAAGGGTTGCATACGCGAAGAAATGCAAATCTCTGCATTCTATAATATGATAACAGTTTACAATTATTATGATCTAATTTCGTTACTTTTTTAATTCATCTAAAATAATAATTGCTTTATCAATTTCGATTGATTATAAATTTTAATTCAACTTTGTTTTCACTGTATTTAATCGTAAAAAGAATTGACATAGGAATAAATTCATCTATACATTATTTCTGAACGAATCTTCCCACATCTGTCAAGCAAAAAATAGCCATTTTTGTTGTTTTGAAAATTTTGACGGATTACATTGCGAAAAAATGAGGATATTACTGCGAAGAATTTTAACAACGAGTAACATCTATCTTAGAACAAGTAAAAATGTTCGTCTACTGTCCAGCGACGCAAAAAACCAACCAGCAGAGGAGCCAGCAAAATCAGAAGAAGTAAAGAAAAGTAAGGTTATGTTATAGACTATTTCTAAAAACACAAAAAATATATCTATCGTTAATGTTTGTTAGAATAAATAAATGTAAATTGATCTACGTTTAGTAATGGTCATTAAAAATTGTCTGTTATTTAACTCATCATTCAATTTCACATCTGTGAAAATGATTCCGTTCAATGATAATTAATCTGTTTCTATATAATCCAGCTAAAGTTTTCCTTCTTTTTAAAGTCACCAAATATGATTATAAACTTCACATAATCTTATAAATTATTCATTTAAGTATGTATATATTTATGTTATTTCCAGATATTGTAGTAGAAAAGTTTAAAGCGGTTACCATAATTAACATAGACCGTCAAACTACAAGAAACAGTCTAGATGAACCAACACTAAGAGAGATAGAGGCAGCTTTAAATGCATTTGATAATGACAATGAAGCTAAAGTCCTTGTGTTCAATGGGGAAGGTGGTTCCTTTTGCTCCGGCTTCGACATTGATGATATGGCGGAGAAAGGATACTATCCTTTGAAAGATGCTGCTGTAGGTGTTCACACTATAAATATTTAATATTAGGTTGTTCTGAAATGTTTCATACATTTAAATGACAAATTGGTACTCTTCTATACATTTATCCCCATTTCTTTACTAAAAATGAAAAATCCTGTAAATTATAAATTATATCATTATGTATTTGAGATAGCTAAAATGTAAGTTTCCAAGTGTAAAGGTAAAAAAAACAATAATGTTTCATACACCCTCTGTCTACACCCACAGCCCCCTCCCTGTAATTTGAAGTTTAAAATTATTTACAATCAGCCAATGTACCTGGATTTTATAAAACAATGTGTATTGTAGGCGCGACTTCTCCGACGCCCACTGTGCGACAAACCAACAATAGCCGCCGTAACAGGATATGCTGTAGCCGAAGGGTTTGAACTGGCTCTTGCTTGCGACCTGAGAGTTATTGAGGACACAGCTGTGCTCGGATGTCTTGGCAGGAGATTTGGTAAGGAATTTATTCTCTAGAATAATTGCTTTGCACCAAAATTGGTCAAACTGCAATGGTATGCATCCAATTCCTATCAGAAAAGTCATAATATAATGACTATCTACAAAAAAAAATTTGAATACTTAAAAAAATACATCCAACAGTCTAATATGTACATAGTCTTGTGTCGTATCAGTAACTACGAGAGACTTTTCGGTCTCACAAACACCCAGACCCGAGACGAATATTTGTGGGCCTCACAAAAATTTGTCTCGGTGTAGGAATCGAACCCGCGGCCTCTCGTCTCACAGCCGGCGTCTAACCGACTGCGCCATGGAGGCTGTCTAAATGAATAATAATAACAAAAGTTATTTATCTATTTTAATACCGCTTTTTATAAGAATTTCTATGGTATGTAAGTCTGCCAACCCGCACTAGGCCAGCGTGGTGGACTATATGGCCTAACCACTCTCAATCGTATTCTCGATTGTAGAGTAGGCCCGTGCCCTGCAGTGGGACGTATATGGGCTGATACAGATACAGAATACCGCTATTTTCAACAAACAATATTCCAAATGCTTTGAATGACTACAGCATTAAACTCCAATAACTGTAGATAATTTAATACCCAATATTTCTGTTACACAGGAGTGCCGCAGAGTATAATCGGAGCTCGCAGACTGACGTCACTGATCGGTTTGTCTCGCGCCCTCGACCTGCTCATGACCGGGCGTCTGATCAATGGCACAGAGGCTAACCTGTATGGACTCGCTTGTAAACTTACATCCACTGGCACAGGTATGTACTCTATATTTTTATATTTAAATACACCCAACAGTCACATACATAGTCTTGACCCCACACTAAGAGGCCGCGGGTTCGATCACCGCACTGAGAGAAATGTTTGTGTGACCCACAAACATTTATTTCGGGCCTGGGTGTTTGTGAGACCGAAAAGTCTCTCGTAGTTCCTGATACCCACGACACAAGACTCGATCTTAGTGTGGGGTCAGGATTATGTATGTGACTTTTGGGTGTATTTATTTTATTTATTTGTTCCCAAGAGAGACACATATCATTAGTTGAACGTCCTATCCGCTAAAATAAAAGAAAGAATGAACTAACATTGATATAAAACTATTATTTACGAATTTAATCGCCCCGTGACGGGACGGACTGCACCTTAAAAGGAACCACGAAAGTTATAAAGTAATTGAAACTTCGGGAAGTAAAAAATGTAAAAATTAAACCAGATCCGCGATAAAATCAGTAAATAATAGTTTTATTTCAATGTGTAACATTCACGTAAATTTAAAAACCATTATGGACCAACATTTTCTTTTATTCCAGCACTAGGAGAGTCAATAAAACTAGCAAAGTCTCTAGTGAAGTTCCCTCAGAATGCTCTAATAATGGATAAGCTGGCTGCGGTCAACTCACAGCTGAACCCCAACAGTGAGGAGAGCATGCGCGATGAAGCCGTCATGACCAGCCTACTGGGCAACGCTATCGAGGACATGAAGGAGGGAGTCAAGAAGTTTCAGGATGGTATGTTTGTATTATTGGTCCATGGCAGTTGATAATGAATACATATTAATAATTAATTAATGAATTGAATAATACTTACGTTTATCTTGTGTTACCATAGGGTTAATTTGCTCACCAATATTCCATAATTAGTTAGGTTGGCATCCAACTTTTTAGTACTGTTGTACAATAATTTTGCTTATAATATTAAGATACACTACATGTAACATAATATGTATAAATTATTATGTAATTATAGTAGACAACAATAATGAACACACCTGTATACTGCGACTAGAACATATTTTCAGACCAACAAGGTGATAAGTTAATATTTGAATGTTTTATTTTTGCAAAACTTCATCAATAATGGTCTAGCAAGCAGTATTTCACACTAAGTATCCTTTCCTTCCAGGTATAGGCAAACACGGCAAGTTCTACAAGTTAACAGAGGTGCCTCTTAAAGACTGGGAGTTGGAAGATAGCGTTGAAGAGGTCATTATCAAGGAGAACACAGGCAAGAAAAATGGAAAGCCTTGAGAAAAATAATCATTGTTTTATGTATTAAGTGCCTATGTTGTCTAGTCCGTTTGTGTTAAATAATTTATATTATTTTGTGAGTAAGGTTATATACATGTTTAAAATTAATGCCAGTATACTGTAAGGGTAGACAGATCAAAGTTTTAGAACTCAGCCCTGATATCACCCCCATTTCTTCCTAGAAACTAATATGTCATAAGTTTAATTGATAGGTTGTTAGTTTTTTCAAGTTTTCACAATGTTTTTGAGATCCCCTGGTCTGTCTGCCCTTTAAGTCACCAAATAGGTTGATATGTTGGATTTGGTGAACTTTTTTCTTTCAGTTCCATCCGTACTTGCCTTGAGTATTTGTTTTGTAAATTTCTTATTACAGTTACATACATACATACCTCAATATGTAACTCCATTTTTGACTTCATAAAGTCCTACCATTTTCATTAGACTAATGCTAGTTGTATAAAATATTAAGCCAAAAATTGCACAAGTTTTTTTTATCAGTTCTATTTTTTAAGCGAATGTTTTATATATTTTCAGTATTATATATTTTTGCATTTATATCTAGTTAGGGTATAAGAGTTTCTTAAGAATCAACAATTTTTCATCTTGACTTGAACCTGTTTGTAATGTAAATTTAAATTGTAAAATCAGAGATTCCGATTTTTTGATTGTCCAAAATCTGTAATTCTTGGTAGCTACTCAATAGATGTGATCTGAAATATGTTAATGTAAAAACTTATAAAAATACATTAATGAGAACTAATAAAAATTTGTTTCAATTTAGGTTCTGCTTAGTATTTGTGTTTTATGGTGTAAAATCTTATAAAAATAACATGAAAAGGCCCCAAATAGTGATGAATTGATCCCATACCACAAATAGAGCATTATAACTAGGCAAATCAGGGATGGCATTAATGGCAATCCAGCCTAAGCAGAAATTGTGAGCATATTGTATCTGCTGATAAAAACTGACAGCTGAGCATGACACTCCACTGCAAACTTATCAATGATGGTAGGTCTTTCATATGTCAGAGGCTGCCTGGGTAAACCACCGCAACGTCTATTTCTCCCGCAAAAGAGCCATGTAAATGCAGTTTTGTGTTCTGGTTTGCAGGACATTGTGGTCAGAGTAAATACTTGATATATTGAGACCTAACATCTTATGTCTCAGGATGGTGAGAACAGCTCGCCATCAGGCGAAAAGCATGCTCGTCTCGCCATTATTAATAACAAAAAAACGAGAATTGGATTTAGAGGGTTATACCACAGTCCACAATTGCCTAAAATGGGCCACATACTAATTTTATCTTTTCCTTAATCAACAAAAACAACATTTAAGAAATCTTTTTAATTACAACACATCTATTCATCCATTCCCTTCTCTGCTTGGTACTGGTAGTGCAACTCGGAACAGTCCTGGTTGGAGATGTTGACCCAGCCGCTGTCTGAGATGTGGTACACTCGGATGATGCCTCCGGAATACGCGTCACGGTGAGTCGCGTGGTAGATGGCGCGACGACCCAGTTCTGATGAGGAATTAATAAAAAATAATAATAAAATAAAATAAAAGTGGAATGACTTTCCCGCCCTCACACCCATTGCAACTCCTGTCAGCCATCAGTCGCTGTTTTCTGCTATCCTTTTCTTTAGAGTGACAATGAATTAACAAAAAAATCATTGTATATACGATTTTATATACGGAATGCAATCTCCATTTGGGTATAAGCTTCTTGGTAGTAATAATACAAGTACGTTACCCTGTGCATCTTCATCGCTGAGGTCCCACGAGTAGTTGGAGTCGAGCACTCCGTACGCGTACACGGAGCCCGAGCCCACCGAGAACACGCGGCCCGGCGTGCGCGTGCCCTCGCTGTCCACGTAGTACAGCTGCGCGCCCTGCCGGTGACACATTGATAAAAATAAATAAATAACCTGACACCTTTAGTTTGTCAACCTGACATACTCCTTCAAAAGTATTCCGAGCAAACATAGGTGGATTTAATATAAGGTTCATGTTTATCTCACTAAAGTGCGGGTAGTTTGATAAAATCCTTCAAAAGTATTCCAAGCAAACATATTGCAAACAAAACGAGCATGCCGTTCGCCTGATGATAAGCGATACGACCGCTAATGGACATTAGCAAAACCAAACGACGCCTTGAATTACAAAGCAATGCTAGGACGGAATTACTAGTGAAAAATCAAAAATCGATAGTCTAAATTGATAGTAGAAATTGAATATTTTGACCATTTTGAAAAGAGTATCAGCAGCAGGGAGAAGTCGTGTCAGACCGCTATTGTATATATTTCCGAAAGATATGAAAATATGTACAAAACAATACAAGCCAAGCCACAATAATACAATAGAAATCAAGTACAACTCACCCTCTTATCGATGCCGGCGAGCATCATGCCCATGCTGAGTCCCATGCCCTTGTAGTTGTACACCATGTTGGCCATGAGCTTGCTGGCGGCCGCCACGGAGATGCGCTCGCGGTTGCGCAGCTCGTACAGGCGACACTGCTTGGCCAACACTCGGTCCCAGTACACGCAGTCCGCCGCGCCGCCAGCCAATGTACCTGCACACATGTTGTTTATCCATACAAACTACCATAACACTACTACTAACTACAGGACATATTGAGACTTAACATCATATGTCTCAGGATTGCGAGCGCAGTGGAACGCCAAGCATTGTTTTTTCAATTCAAGGTGTTGTTTGGTTTTGCTACTGTTTATGAGTGGTCGTATCGCTTACCACCAGGCGAACGGCTTGCACGTCTCGCCATTCATTGCAATAAAAAAAAAACATGGCTAAATGGGCATGCCATTTTCCTGATGGCAAGCAATGGGACTACTCAAAAACTACACCATGAATAGCCGAGCTATGCTTCACATGTGCTTGTCATCCTGAGACATAACAAGTCACAATATGCCCAGTAGTATTTACCATATTAATACAACCACTAGCAATAAAATGGTTTTCTTTCTTTCCATTGGAATCAATAAAAAAATTTATGGCCTCCATGGCATAGTTGGTTAGACGACGGCTGTAAAACAAAAGGCCAATGGTTTGTGAGATCAAAATGTCTCATTGTTCCTGATACACAAGGCAAAAGACTCAATCTAGGTGTGAAGTCAAGACTATGTCACTGACCGGTGGATACATAATTATTATTCTTTTAAATAAAATTAATATTGTAGAAAAGTACATGTCTTACATGTCTATGTTCAGTGTAGTGGACTCCTTGTGGCTGAGATAATGATAATGATGATATTTCTTATTTACAAAATAAAACATTATTATTACTACTAATTGCAATTAGATTGTGTTTTGGATACCAGAAACTAAGAAAGGCTTGTGGTTTTACACCAGCCAGACCAGAAATCAATATTTGTTTCGGTGCAAGGGGTGGAACAAAAGTATAAAATATTGTTATAAAATAAAATCTACAATTCATGCAATACATTAACATACCAAGTAAGTAATCATTGATTTCAACAATTTTCTTCATGGTCTGTGACCCAATGAACTGGCCGCCTGTAGCTCTTGAGTCCACAGCCAACAGCACTCCACCCTGAAGGAATAAATATTAATTACAATAATACAGCCATTACTCCATCTGATCTACTTGTATTCATTGTTGAAGATCTGTGGGCATCAATAAAATGTTTTGTGATGCAAATGTGAAATGTACTTTATGACAGACCTAACAAATTGAGTGTAAGACAGAAAGGGGGATTAATCTATACTCCGACACAATGAAAAATGTTCAATCATCCTTACTTACAACTGTATGAATATGCCTAAATAATTTACAAGCGTTTGAATCCTCTATCATACATTGTAATTTTAGACTGAGTTCAGAGTGAATGATTAGTTACGTAGAGAATAGTGTTGATTTTAGAAGTGGAAAACTTTTATCTTATATGTGGATGTCAATGTTCAAACTTTTAGTTGAAGAATAGAGTTACCCCTCATGATTAACCTTATAAGTAAGTTTAACCTAATTTATAGTAAGTTTAACATGTTGGTACAGAATTAAGCTTGCTAAATGTGGATGCCACTGATGGCAACTTTACCTGTCCTAGAGTATACAGGCGAAAATGTATGTCCTTGCGTTTATATATTGACATTCTGTTTATGATAAATGGATATATTGCACAAGATAGTAATTTTAACAAAAGTGCCATTAGTGCAACTGCCTCAGCAGTGTAGTTGCATTACAATTACAAAAGCTGAGGTCTTGGGTTCAAATCCTGAGTCAGACAAAGTGATATTGGGTTTTTCTATTCATTATAAGCCCAGAGTTAGGAATTTGTGCCTGATATGGCAACCCCCTATCACACCTTGATGAACATACAAAGTGAAAAGTAGATGTACTGGCACCTATACCTCGCATTTGTGAGAGAAAGCTGTCAGTTTATGTATTTTAAATATCATGCGATTACTAGTTACTAGTGATATTTTGGGGTGACTAACATGCAAGAGATGGTGTTCTAAGCCAAGACTAAGCCTTAGACTAGAATCAATACTGCTGTGTATTTAATTTATTTTAACTATAAAGAAAAGAAACTTCAATCGAATTCTTACCTTATAGCGGAATCCAAGAGTGGTGGTACCATGGTCAAATTGTATTTTGATATCGCGTCCCGTTTCATCCTTTGAGTTGAACTGTGCAAGTGTTTCTGCTGGCTGTAATCATATGAATAGTTGATTAGTCACATTCAAGTACTAATAAGACTGGTAGCATAGTTTCATCCATGGAGTAAAACAAATAAAGAAAAGTTGGTTGTAGTTGGTTTTGGCTAGCGTGGTGCACGAATGCTTACGCGCCTATTCATCACAGAGGCCTGTACTCAGTAGTGCCCTGTTTAAAGGCGAAAAACAGAAGAGTTATAACCTGTACTTACGTTAGCAAACGGCGGCATAGCCAGTTGGGCACTATTAGCGAAATTATGACTGTAACCTATCACGTCATTTTGGAAAGATACTAGGTTATTGACGGGATTTAAATCAATTTTCTGGTTCAAACCGCAAAGATCTACTAAAGCCATTATTACTTATAATAGAAACAAAATATTTTATAATAACTTTTCACTGTTTCGGATGACAAGCGAAAATATCAAAAATGCCGATTTATCTGTTTTGACGTTTCTCTAAATGTTGCCATTGTCTTGTCCATATGAAAAGGTTCTTGCGAGTATAAATAATTTGGACATAATTCTCAGAATAATTACTTTAAATACATATTTGTTTTATGTGTAGTACAACATGTTTTATATATAATTTAATTCTATTTTATATAAAACAATTTACAATGAATAAGGATATCATAACTGTGGTATGCCATCTATTCATATTTAAGGATAACACATTTTAATGTAGTTGTATAAAAACATAGATGTCGCTAGTTGACAGGTAATTGGTCATGAGGTACGAATCAAGAACTCGTTCTGCGCCATCTATTGTCGAGTAGCATTGAGAACAACTATATCGAAATAATTATAATAATTATTTTTTGTACCAGCATTTAGGTACTCTACATATCTAATAATGATCTATTATTCTATGGAAACATATATTTAACGCATTGACTACACGAAACAACTATTAGTCCCATTTAAACACACTTAAAAATGTAATAACGCTAATAAGCAATACGAGTTAGAAATTATCGGATATAAATTTTTAAACAATCGTCGAAAGGTCAGTATTATAAAATTCACCGAATGCGAATCGAGCTCAATAAATAGTTGTTAGCAACCTATGATTACGCTATGAGTCAGGGATCGTTCCGATACGATCTCCGACCATATACGAATCCGCTTAGACTCTGTCATTACACAAATGGGCTGATAGTCTTCGAAGCAGGTATTTTATACGCCTATTAGATGTATTGATAAAAAACGGGCTTGTGAGCTTATTAAACTATGCCGTATACTTCTGAATTTTTCGAATTCCGTAGTAATGATAGACTGTTATGTCTTGTCTCTACATTTATCAAAACTGACTGAATGACTGGTAGAGGAGAATGTTTATGGAGATAAAATATACATTATATAAAAGTGAATATTTTATTTATTGCAATTAATGTCGAGACGATCTTTACATTCGCCTGATGCACCGAAACGACCGCTCATGGAAAGTAAGAAAACCAAATATACCTACATATTGTTTACTTCATACTTCTGATAAAATATTTGATAAATCAGCCCATGTCCGTCCCAAATCTGACCACCGGTCATTTTATCCACTGAAAGGGTTTTTACCACATTGTATTAGTCGGGGTTGGTAAATGTTTGTGTGATTCACGAATATTTGTATCGGCTCTGGGCGTTGACCAAAAAAGTCATACGTATCTGATGCCCATGACACAAGACTTTGATCCTAGTGTGAGGTCTGGACTATGTTGCTGTTGGGCGTATTTATTTTACAGGTAAATATGCAGATTTCCTGGCACTGTTTTTATCCACAATGAAAGTGGCAAGTCTAAAGCCACACATAATTTCGAAAAGTTCTGACTTTTGTGAATGCCTTCGGGTACTACGTATTTAAAAACTAAAAAGTAGTAATAGTCGTTTTTGTATATCGCAACGGTCCCTATTTGAAAATATTATCACATTAAAGTAAATATCTTCATTATTTGAGGCTAACTTATTTAATAAGTTGGGCAAAAGTTTCATCATATTTTATAGGAAAACTTAAGACATATTTTTCAAAGTTTACAATCAATTAAAGTATATAAAAAGTGCGTGGTGGCCTGTTCGTGAACGTACTAGATGCAATTGTCGGTGGTCGTGGGTTCACAATTCCAGGGCACTTCTGACTTTTCGGAGTCATGTGTATATTGATATTCAATCACCATACACTTTAACGGTGGAGGAAAACATCATAAGGAAACCTGCACTGCAAACCATAGTGAATTTGTATGAATTTTTATGGTACATAATATGTAAAGTTCGCCAACCTGCACTAGCAAAGCATGGCGAACTATAAGGCCTAACCACTTTCAATCGTACTGTCAATTGTAGAGAAGACCCGTGCTCTGCAGTGGGACGTACATATATGGGCTGATACAGTACAGTACAGTAGAATCACTGATACATTTGGCTTTTTAATAAATCTACCCGGATTGAATTTACAATAATCACAAACATCAGTAAAAATGTCCGCCACCGCCCACAAGTTGTTTATTCGTAAATGATTGACTGATTTGTATAAGTTATATGAGTATTTATCTTGATGAGATCGACATTCGTCGGCACTAAAATGTGTCGCTGGCGGCTATTGCTAATTTCATGTAATCATGTTTTACGACACGTACAGTTTGTGTGCAATGAATTTTTATTTGACTTGTTAATGTAAGTGGATATTATATTATTTCGTCACATGGGTCCCAGTTTGTGATGTTTATATTTCTATTATTTATAAATCCTAACCCTATAGCGAGGAGGCCTATACCCAGCAGTGGGTTGATGCGGACTGAAAAAGTAGAAGAAAAAAGATATATAAAAGGGTTTTTTTATTACTCATACCGCTCATGAAGAGTAGCAAAACCAAACAACACCATGAATTATAAAGCAATGCTTGGTATTGCACTGCGCTCGCTATCCTGAGACATAAGATGTTAAGTCTCATTATGTCCAGTAGTTACTCTGGCTACAATGTCCTTCAAACTGATACACAACAGTGCATTTACACTGCTGTTTGCCGGGAGAAGTAGATATTGCGGTGGGACATACCCAGGCAGCCTCTCACATATGAGAGACCTACCCCATCAATAAATATTAGTAGGATGATCTACTTTTGATGACGATCGACAAAAATAAAATTTAGGAACTGTATTATCCCATATACGTCCCTTTGCAGGGCATGGACCTCCTCTACAATGTATAGTACGATTGAGAGTGGTTAGGCTATACAGTCCATCACGCTGGCCTAGTGCGGGTTACGATAACTTTTGGCATCTACTTAGGTGGAGAAAATAATTTCAATCTCATAGATACTGCCACTTCCACTTCCTCAGAGTTAGTTTACCCGTGTGTCAATTTGATTAAAACAATTAAGTTAAGGGAAATATATAGATTTCGGTATTCTATTCTTTTAAAACTTACACATATCGGACTGAGGTGGGCGTTGGAAGTTTTAATAACATATAACTATAGTTCTTGTCGACACTACGCGTTGCGAAGTCTCTTTAATTATAGTCCGGAGATTAAAATGGATTCCATATTTTTATACCGAGATATTCCACAAAATAACAAATATAAAATCGCACATAGGCAGCGACAAAAATTGTTTCTAAAATATTAACAACAAGGTACTTATCTATCTCATATGTATTTGCAAAAACTCACCAGATTAAAACAGGTAAAGTTATTCCAACCACTAATCATGTAATCGCAAACAAAATTTGCATACTTCACAGCCAACGAAACTCAAAACAAATTCCGGAGGAGTCTAAACAGCGCCCTACAAAAAGGTTTAGGATCACGTCGGACGAATTAAAAAATCGTGATGAACCACGAGGAAAGTCACGACTTGGGAGCCGATGTCCAAGAGTGCACATTACCAAGCTCAGCTAGCGAGATGATAGCGCCCCAAATCTCATAATTGCAAGTTACGCCGGCCGCCAATCACACTGTCATATTTACCTGATTGAGAAATTAAGAGGCTTAAAATAGGGAGTTAGGAGGCTAAAATAACCTTGTTTATATTTTTAGTACCTAAATTTCGAAAAGGCAAAATCAAAAACAATTGTCATTTCAGTTTTTATAAAGGGGAAAGTGCATATTTTCTGATTAAATAGATCAATATAAGTGTTATACCAATGAAGGTTGATAAATAAAAGACTTTCAAATTGAAGTATACATAGGTATATGTAGTACTACTACTAATGTAGTAGCTACAGTTATTGACCGTAAGCAAATACCTACCTAAAAGTAACCAATGATGAGACATTTGCCGGATTTTAATATTGAGAGCCCAGAGATATAATAAGAACCGCTCATGGACAGTAGAAAACCAATCATCACCATAAATAACAAAGCAATGCTTGGCATTCCACTGCACTCGCTATCCTGTGTCATAAGATGTTGAGTATCAATAAGTCCAGTATTTATTCTTGCTGTAATAACCACAACAGTGCATTTACACTGTTATCTGGTGGTAAAAATAGACACACACTCACCCACCAGTTTTCTGGATACCTTCTGACAAATTCTTTAATAAAATTAATTAAATTTATATAATTTTTAATCAATGTTCGTACAATGTTACGCTGCGGTGTGAACAAGGTAGAATTTAGGACATATTAGCGCATACCTGAGTGAAGTCCTGGCAGTTATCGGAAAGGTTCAGGGCAGAGTTAGACGCCGTTCCCATAGGAAAGAGTGGCCTGCGACCAGCGTCACGCGATACCGGGCTTTTCTGGTAGTCTGTGTGGTGACCATGGTTTCAAATATCTGTGGTCTTTTTCATTGATTTATTTCAAGAAAATTGCAAGTTTATAGAATGTACACTTGTTTTTTAGATTTACGCGAATGTTACACGTTGAAATAAAACTGTTGTTTGCGGATTTTATAGCGGATTTAGTTTAATTTTTAAAATTTTTGACTTCCCGACGCATCGATTACTTTACTGCTTTCGTGGTTATGGGGCGGACTGAGATATTAGTCATCCGCTTAGTGAATGTGACAATTTAAATACTCTTACTTTGCAATTATTAAATTAAAAAGTTGTTTAGTTTTTGCTATTCGATTTACGCAGAGGGTCTTGAGGCAGTTGGCGATGAAATCTGTAAATAATAAAATAACACACACTACAGTTTTATTTTTATTAAGTTTTCGGAGGTTTATTAGGGGCTTATCAAAAACCTGACTGGCCTGGACCTGACATGGCTTATTAAAAAAGTGTCTAAATATTCAGCTTCAAAAATAAAATTTCATAATGAATAAGGAGATTAAATTATGATATCATTATTTTCAAGACTATAAGAAACCCAGTTTAGTTCCCACGTCTGTTTCTCGCTTTTCAAATTCTACATACATACATTAACTCACAACTTTTCCTAGCTTCAAATTCTGCCGGTCTAAAATTGTGCAACCCAGTAATATTTGTTTTGGGTATAGGTTCAAAAAGACCAACAAGTTTTTCATAGTTTCTGATACTCGACACAAGTCTTGATCTTAGTGTGGGGTTAGGACTATGCATGTGAATGTGGAATGTATTTAATTAGTGTGGTACTTTTTCCCAGGATAATATGGAAGTGTTGCTACCCCAGCGGTGGCCGGGGGCTGTCGCATAATGGCGTGTCGGTAGGTATCCGTAATGGCACCGCACTCAACAGCGGCGCGGACAAATTTTGACAATAAAATTGTTTTCAAATTGCTATAAATCACACCACATACTGTTGCTATTAAACTCAATTTAGATATTATATCATGGTTAATGTTTTACAGCTAAAGAAATAGGATTACATTTAATATACTAAATATGTACTATTATTTTTTTATAATCAGTTTCTTAATATTGTAAGATTGCCGGCGATCCAATAACTTTATCCTTATATTCTGTTTTGGTTTTTCCTTTCATTCGTATCTTATTTTAACAGACTGGCAACGCATTGGCGACATTGAGGTAAATGTTCTAGGGTGGCGGAAATCACTTAGCACTTAGTACCGGGCGAGCAATTTGCTCATTTTCTCAATTAATACAATATTTCTATTACAATTCAGAGCTACTGAAATTTTTTCCTAGACGCCTAGGTTTTGCTATTATAAATAGTAACATATTTATAGATCACAAATTCATTATCTTTTATATTTTCACACTTAAATTAGAGTCATGCATGCATGCTTAGTTATGCATTTAGTAATTAAAACACAATCGAAATTATCAATCGTATTCTCAATGGTAGAGGAGGACTGTGACAGTGCAGACAATTGCAATTACAATACATTCATATGGCTTTCATTTCTAATTATTTTCTTAATTTCGTCTTATTGATTTCCTTGCTGCATGTGGTTAAAAAAACAAAGTTGACTGCTTCGGTGGCGTAGTTGTACTAAGGTACGATTACAAAGCTGAGGTCTCGGGTTCGAATCCCGGTTTGGCAAAGTGATATTGGATTTTTGTATTCATTATTAGCCCAGAGTCAGAATTTGTGCCCGATATGGCGATAGGCTCGCCACCTATCACATTGTGCACGTGTCCTGGCACCTCTGCCTACCTCTTCTGGGATATAGGCGTGAGTTTATGTATAAGCGTAAGTTTATGTATGATTTCCTTGCAGTTCAACAAAAATACTATCAAAAATAACTAATATTTTACTGGTGGTAGGTCTCTTATATATGACTCTATCACTGTCTATTTCTCCCGCCAGACAGCAGTATATATGCACTGTTGTGTTTCAATTTAAAGGACATTGTAGACAGAGTAACTAATGGACATATTGAAACTAAACATCTTATGTATCAGGATGGCGAGCGCAGTGGAATGCCAAGCAGTGCCTTGTAATTCACGGTATTGTTTGGTTTTACTACTTACTGTTCTTACGGTCATATCGCTTAGCATCAGGCGAATGATATTTTCTCACCGTTCATTGAAATAAAAAAATGTTCGTTTACTGCTGGTTACTGCATGTTTACTGCTGTCACGGGCACACGGCAGTAATCGAGTTTCGTTACCGAACTCCATAATCACTTTATTTCGCTTATATTGCGTAATGCTAACTAGTCTTTCGTTATTTTCGTGATGTTTTCATGTTATGGCGACTATGGAAAGGGTTGTTCAAATACAGTGTTTAGGTTCGAATTATATTTTTGATTAAAGGAATTAAAGTTTGTTTTTTATTTTGGTTGAACAGTTTCTTAAATGCGGGTTTATAAGAAACTGCCCGTTTGTATGTTGAGACAAATGTACGTACGATCCATAAATAATAATAGCCTGTATCAGCCCATATACATCCCACTGCAGGGCACGGGCCTCCTCTACAATCGAGAGTAACATTGTGATAAGATCAATTAGTCCCCCCCCTTTCTTAGTGCGGGTTGGCGGACTTTACATACATAATAATAAGTTTATCAATTTAATTATAATGCACGTTAAAGTCACAGCAGTTTCTTTCTGCATTCTACGAAACTAATATGAAATTGTACTGAAGATCTATGTGCTTAAGTATTTTTTAAGTCTCAAGCAATCGCACTCATCGAATAATAATAATAATACACCCAACAGTCACATACATAGTCCTGACCCCACACTAAGATCGAGTCTTGTGTCATAGGTTTCAGGAACTACCAGAGACTTTTCGGTCTCACAAACACCCAGACCCGAATAAATACTTTTGAATCCCACAAATATTTGTCTCGGTGTGGTTATCGAAACCGCGGCCTCACGTTTCACAGCCGGCGTCTAACCAACGGCGCCACGGAGGCTGTCAACGAAACGCATTAGATATATGCGTTGTACAAATATGTTGCTTCATTTTGGTTCTCTCAACTTACCAACCTAGTCAAGCAGATTTTTATACTTCAATTAATATCAACAACTAACAAGTTTTTGTAGCTTTAAAACATGCTTGATGGCTTATTGATAAAGGACGATGTGAATTCCCAGAATTTGGTCGCGGGTTTGATTCCAGAGGCACACATCTGGCTTTTCAGAGTCACATTAATGGCCAAGGAAATATTATCTGGATCTGGATCAGCCCATATACGTCCCACTGCAGGGCACGGGCCTACTCTACAATCGAGAGTACGATTGAGTGTGGTTAGGCCGTATAGTCCACCACGCTGGCCTAGTGCGGGTTGGCGGACTTACATACCATATAAATTCTTATGAATCGCTATGGTATGCAGGTTTCCTCACGATGTTTTCCTTCACCGTTTTAGTGCGTGGTGATTGACTATCAATACACACATGACTCCGAAAAGTCAGAGATGTGCCCTGGGATTTGAACCCGCGACCACCGTGAACATGTTGGCAGCCGCGTCTGGTCCGTTTACCAACAGGCCACCACGCACTTAAAAGGAAATATTATAGAAAGTATTAATTGACTATTGAGAAATTCTACTCATAACTTGTTTATGTAAACTAATTTAACTTATATCATCGTACTACTTTAGATTTTAAGTCATTTAAGTTGTAGTTTGTTAAATGATTTTGTATCTAAGTTGAATATGATAAAAAACACAGTGACGAAAATGACATACCATAGATATTTATAAAAAAATAAATCTATGTTGTCCACTCATCAACATAGACCAAACAAAGATGTCAGACGACCCGGTAAAAGTCGCGCGACGTCGCTGCATGCAGGCTGCCTCCAACAGGTCAGTGTAGGAATAATTGGGGGAGGTCTATGTTCAGCAATGGACTTCCTTTGGCTGTAAATCTATGTAATTTATAGTCCGCTAACTCGCACTAGGCCAGCGTGGTAGACTATGCCCACTTTTAGTCACATACAAGAACTGTGTCCTATAGAAGGTCATATCGAAGCAAGACTTTGTAGTCTTGCTACATAATTCGATACTTTCAGTAATGTTTTTAAAGTAACAAATAGCCATATACAGGATACAATACGCTCTCGGCTAAGAACTGGGTGATCTCAATCGCTGTCCACCGGACGCGGGCACATAAAGATAAATCTCGACCATACCGGAATATATTACACCAATTTTGAACATTAGAGCAGTGTGGCTATATAATTTAGTGTCCAGTGCGTAAGGGACGGAAGATGATGATGTTACCGATGTGAAATACGGTGTGGTGTTGCACGCTCCTTATTAATATTCGAAAATAAAGAATGTTGCCATTTGCCCCGAGGGGTGGGGAGCGGATTTTTATGGTAGGCGTGAGGTGTTGTCGATGTGTGTTGTCGATAGATTAGATTGTCGACGGAATATATTGTAAAAATATTTTTAATAGAAAAATAAAAAAGCTTCTTAAAATAGGTGTATAAATATGAGAAATGTAAGCTACAATAGATTTACTAAAGTTTAATAATGCTTTTATAGATATAAATTGAAATATTCACGTTCAGTGTACACTTCATAATGCATCAAGCATACATAGACTCACACCTTTTTTCCAGCGGTAAGCAGAAGTGCTACTTATACTAACCGTGTTACGCCTTTTTGAAACAAAGACTTCAGCGTGCTCATTGTATGGTAGTAAAACTGCTCCAACAAGGCAGTCAGTTTCTTCAATTATTCAAGCATAAGCATAGCATAGCAATTAGCACGGCATCTTGGACTTAGTTGCCCGTCCTGGTATTAGAATCCAAACCTCTTATACCGCATGATAGTTGAATAAAGTCACCCATAAACACTGGATATCCATTACGTATATTGACTATACGTATAATATGTTAGACCTTTGAGACTGGCATAGCATGTCCAACGAGGTAGTAAATGTCGATTTTTTCGTGGTTTCAGTTTTTAGCCGTACTATATTGAACCAAAATCTTTTGTAATACTGCAGTTATAATGTTTGGCTTATAAATATCGATACCTGGTCATCTCTAGTGGTAAGAGTCCCGATGGTGAGCGATAGTAGTGGCCGCGCCGCGGGCTGCGTGCGCGCCACCCTTTCATTTTCTAATTATATAACTGGCAACACAGGCCCGTGCGCGACCAATCACAGCGACTTCTTACATTTTGAATTTAGAATATCGGAGCATTATGCTTTAGGACGACGCCGGGGACGGACGTGCATCTTGTTATTACTGTCCAAATGAGATATGTTCTGTAATCATGCACTGTCGGGTTTTTGTCGAAGATTAGCGCATTTTGTGTGTTATGGAACGGATTCTTGGCAAATTTTGTGTAAGATACAAGATTAGATGCTTTACCGAGATATTTAAATTTTGAAGGGTAGAAATGTTTGAAAATGTTTCAGTATTGATAAAGCATGTAGTAAAGAAAATGACACATCAGAATAGTTGATGATAAAACTATTGTGAGATATTGTATCTATTTATTTTATAATTAGACTTTCTAAGTATTATACTATATTGTTGTCTAGTTCAACTAGCAGACAATAACACTTATTGAAATCTTTAAACACCATAAGTTAACTAAGAAAATAAACACAAGGTGCTCCATGAGATACGAAATCGCGACCACTGTCTAAAAATTTCACGTCCGGTTTATCTCCACGCACTTATATACTTTGTTCAGAAAAATGTGCGGGCATTATCATACAAGTCCCCGGTACATTCGGGGACCGCCGCCCAGGACACCCTAAGTGGAAAATCTTTCCCCCAGGGCAGGAACACTACCCATCACAAGAATATTGATTGCTAACCTGCGCATGTAGCCCGAATTTATTTTGCACAAAATTACAACTTTCTGACAATATATTTAGCTTTAAATATTAAAGTAAATGACGTGCTCTTTCGGCTTAATTTAATGTTTTCGGTCCGTCCCCGGAAATATTTTCAGACTGAATGTATGTTGAAAATATTCCTTTGTAGTTACATATGAAGATTAATGGTCTTTTGTTTATCTATATAATAATTATATTATAATATGTTTTATTGCTACAGAAAAATAAATATTACAGACAGTTTGCAGCGACCACTGAACTAAGCATTAGGCCCGTATCGCAGTAGGCCAAATAAGATTTACCATACATTTCCATAAGACGACCATTTAATAACATATTATAGTAAATACATAGATGGAAATTTGACTTTATAAATTAAGAGAATTATTACAAAAGAATTGAAGAAAAATTGAAGTCACTTTTTACTATGCATATTAATTATAAAAATATTTAATAATTATTAGTTAGATTTTGTCTTAAATAAAAAAAACTGTCATGTTTATAGTGTATTAGTGTGTACCAGTAACTAAAATTAAAAAATAGAACACAACCAAAGAGGATTTATGTATATCTATCCACATTAATTTAAAAGCCATTACCTCAGAAATTGAGTATTTCCATATGAAACACGTTTAATTACGTTCAAATACATTTTTAATTTCCTCCTAGCGAGCGGCGTGATGGCGTGTTTTGACAGGTGTCAAAGTTCTACGCACCGAGTTGGCCGCGAGCGAAACAATTTTTATGCAACATTTATGGATTGACGGTTGCATTATACGCGCATAATACGCGAGGGGTAATGGTTAATCGAATGGTATTATTCAAATTGTAGGCCTGCGGCGGGCGGGTGCGCGGCCATATTGCGCGCCCGATGACAGACGCGACAGCGGGAAATGCCGCTCCGGACTTCTCCATTTTGTTATTTTATAACTTTTTTAAATCCTCTCGTGATTCCTTGATCGGTCTAGTTAGTTAGTGACTGAGTTTTCGCTTACATAGCATAGGTTTTATTCTACTTGCAGTAAAAGTTTTAGGAATAGATTTAGGAAATTAAATTATGATGCTAAATGTTAAATGTAATGGTACCCATTATATTCTCGTACTATTTGACAAAATTTGCTTCCTTGATCCTTGGATTCTTGGAGAAAGGTAAGAATTGTCAGGCCTGGGGCCGTATAGCCGTATTATTGACCATACAGAAAACGTCAAAACTATTAATTTCAAATCTGTTTTCTGAGAGACAGTCTCCACCAGCCATGCCGCCTTTTACGGCGGGCTTTAATCTAAGCTGTAATAAAGAAGCCAGATTGGATACAGTGTTCATCTGCCATTTATGACAACTGACAACGATGCATACTAACCGATTTTATTTACTTATTTATTTAATATACGAGGGTGGTCTGAAAAGTTTCCGGCCTAACATAGATACAATAATTTTTATCTTAGAATTTATTTTTATTTTTTACATAGTCTCCTTGTGACTCTATACACTTCTCCCAGCGATGCTCCCATCTCTTTAATCCGTCCAAATAGTACTCGGCGTTCTTCTTTAAAAAATAATTATTCGCGAAGATGGTTACCTCCTCATTTGACAAAAATCTTTGTCCTCCGAGTGCATTTTTTAGTTGAGAGAACAAAAAGCAGTCGCTTGGGGCTAGATCGGGTGAACAAGGTGAATGGTCAAGCAGTTCAAACCGTAATTCTTGGATTTTCGCCATGGCAATTGTTGAGGTGTGAGACGGGGCGTTGTCTTGGTGAAACAGAATTTTCTTTTTCTCCTAATGTGGCCGTTTATCAGCAATTTCTGCCTTTAGCTTGTCAAGCAATGATGTGTAGTATGCTCTTGTAATGGTTTTTCCTTTTTGAAGATAATTGATTAGGATAACTCCATGATTATCCCAAAAAACAGACGCCATCACTTTCCCAGCCGAAAAAACACATTTTGTTTTTTTGGAGCCGGTTCCTCCTTTGCCGTCCACTGTTTTGACTGTATTTTTGTTTCAGGCGTGTAGTGGTGTCTCCAAGTTTCATCTACAGTAATTAATCGGCGCCAAAACTCGGATTTATTGCGCCTAAATTGCGTCAACAGAGCATTGGAAATGTTCATTCGAACATGTTTTTGGTCTAACGTTAGCAAACGCGGCACCCAACGCGCGGACATCTTTCTCATGCCTAGATCTTGATTTAATATGTGACAAATACGTTCTTTGGACATTTTCATTGCCTCTGCTATCTCTCTCACTTTAATTCGACGGTCGTCTAAAACCATTTGGTGAACTTTAACGATGTTATCGTCAGTAGTCATAGTTTTTGGACGTCCCGAACATTCATCATCTCACAAGCTCGTACGGCCACGTTTAAATTCAGCTGCCCAAAATTTCACAGTTGTAAATGACGGTGAATAGTCCCCGTACACAGAGTCTAACTCATTTTTTATTTACGTAGGCGTATTCCCTGTTAAAAACAAATATCTTATGACAGCGCAGTAGTCGATTTTCTCCATTTTCACGAAAATCTTCAGCTCGACTCACTCAAACGACTCTTAAATAAAAACTGCGCGTCCAAAATGGCTGAAACTTTCATGTGTTGCTGTCAAAAGATGCATAACTACATTCCTTGAATTTCATTGACGAATTTTGCCATCTTCACGTTCAGGTCAGAAACTTTTCAGACCGCCCTCGTAAACTGTTAATTTTTGTGTAGACAATTTGCATACAAAAATTAAACGCGATAAGATCCGAAAAATAAACAAGAAAAAGGTATTTATAACTACGTCCCATTGCAGGGCACAGTCCTCCTCTGAATTAAAGGGGCTTTGGTTATACTCAACTATGCTAGCATATTACGGATTGGCGAACTTCAAAAACCTTAAACTATCTAGTAAATATCTTTATAGTATCAATTATACTTCACAAACATTTCAATATGCCTATAAACTTCAAAAACTTTTCACAAAACCAACGCAATTCAAACGAAAACTTCAAAACAAACATTAGTTTCTAAACACGTCAAACAAATTGATTTAGCCAGACTTTCGAATCAATTGACCTCCATACGATGAAATCTCAATCAGTTGAGTGATTAATAGAAGTAAAATAACTGTAATTAACTGATTAATCATAGTCTCGTTATGTATTGTTCGCTTGACAGTCCCCCAGAGCTATGCTTCGGACTCTTTCAAAACATGTCGTAAAAGGTTTAGTATTTTACACAACGTTTTAAGGCTTTTATGAAACGGTAAGGGCTTCTAGAGTGGTACGATTTTGCGATTTGATAGTTGTGAAGTAAAAAGTTTGCACTTCTTGGAGTATTGAGACAATGTTGCATTGTAAGAAACCTTTTTCTAACTTCTTAAATCGAAACGGCATCAGAATTATTGATGAAGAGTATATTTTATCAAAGTTGATTTTCAAAATGTTGAACAAAAAGGCACAATTGGAATTATATATCACGGAATATATTATGTCTTTCTTCTGGAGCTTATTTAATTGGATGTAAGGAGTGGTTTAGTTCTGAGTTAATCAAATTGCTGAGATAAAGATTGCAAGCTTTAACTAAGGAGCAAGGAGAAATATATTTGAGTTTTCTTTAAAAATATTTCCCTTGTTCGAATTTCAGATTTTCATAGTTATTACCGTTGTGACGACATTAATAAAAAAATGAAGATCAATCAGCTACCACACGATGCTCCACTAGTAGTATTGATTCACAGGATCCAGCTCAAGATTTCTTCAAGATTTGTTCGAGATTTCGCCAAGATTTGTTCAAGCAAGTCAAAACTGAATGACACGAAACTAAAAAAAAAAAAAAAAAAAAAAAAAAAAAAAAAAAAAGTTTGGTGTCAAATTGGGGGTTTTCGGGGTCGTCCGATCCATCTGTGCTATCCATTTTCTTCTAACTGTAACCGTTGCCTTTTTAGCTATTTTATTTCACCAGGTCCACTACCCCTAATTAATTAGCTAATGTTTTTAAGGTGATTACCTTAAATATCTCCTCGACTGCGCTCTTAATGACGGTCACTTAATGAATCATCACTCGATGCTAATCACCCTATTCCTCATCAATAACAACACGTTGTTTCAATAGTTCATGTTTTATTCATTCAAAAAATTGATTTAAACATCATATGCAATATCATATCATTTTTAAACGTATCCATATTAAAATTATTTAAAAAATCACTTAATGACTTCCCGTTAAACTTATACAATATGTACAATATACAGTACTCTCCACAGACTGAAGTCCAATCATTTTGTATTCTGCTACTACTACATTTCCATTGTTTTGAATTCCTATTCAAGAACATTCTGTGATAACCAGTAGGAGAACGTCCATAAGAATCAAAATATTCTCCAACACCGCAACTATCTATGTGTATACCTATCCAGTGAGATCCTGGCTTTGTGTCCGGGTCCAAATTGCTTATAACATACATAGGAACTTGAACATTCATTGGTAATTTGTTTGCAGCGTATACATTATACTGTAGACTTGGATGAATTTTTCCTAAACATTGTTGAATTTCATTGGTATTCATTGTTGCATTTAAGTTCCATATGACTGAATACTTCGTAGGATTACAGGTGAGTGAAAAGATCAAGATATGATACATATATTTAAGAGTGAAATAAGGTGCAAATAAAACGGTGAGTATATTGTTACAGTAAGTTTTATTTTGATCATAAACTTAGTACTAAGTAATACAGAATTCATTATTCTAGTCTTAGCTGCTATAGTCAACAGTAACATTACGATTTTTATCTATTTCGATAACGTTATCAAACTCAGCATATACAACACAGTTTATTGTTTGAGTAAGAGTGGATTCAAAACGAACTTCTAATCTTACGCTACCATGCTTTATAAGATTCCAATGACTCGATGAATTGGCTGATAAATCAGGAGTAAGATCAAAAGCTAACAGACAATAACCATTGGAATATTTATCACGAGATATCCCATTACCTTCATTTAGAAAATGTATTCCCGTTCCTGAGAATAAGGTATGATATGTTGTAGTAAACATTTTATTCTCAAACGATGGTTGCAAAGCTTTTGAGGGTATTTGATGACCATCTATGTACAAACAAAATGAATTCATATCATAGTTTTCAAAGTTAAGTGGATTTTTAGTGAGACTACCATTGAACGCTGCATTATTAACAAACCCAACTATACATCTTTTAGGTACTTGTCCTAGAAAAATATTATCAAGCGTTTTTCCTTGAACTCCTGATGGTATTGTTAAAACTTTAACTTCAGCTCGAGTTATATTTTTCTGTTGCTGTGGAATAGTAAGAACACAAATCTAATAATCTATATAAAATTGATAGTTAATGGTTTCTTAATATAAGAATGCGCAAATGTAATTACAAACTAATTAGATAAGATACTTAATGATTTGTTGAAACAAGATTGTGTTAATGTAATAATCTATTAAAACTAGATAGTTAATGATGTGTTGAAACAAGATTGCTAAGTGCTTTACGTTTATATATAAGTCCACAATATTATTGGTATGTTAATTTAACTAGCAGTCGTAGTTCGGCGAAGTATTGTTAACTAAAGTGAATTATAGTGACCAAAGGAAAATGGAGGTAAGGTACTTTTTTTTGTTTTATCAATTTATAAACTTTTCATTACTACTAGATTTACTCTTAGGTTATTATTGGATTTACTCAGAGAGACTCATTGTGTAAATTATGTTGTATTGTTACAGAACTCATTCAGTTCTATGATGGAAGATAATACATATAAAGGATATTATTATAACACACCCCCGGATTCTGAAAATGAATTAGAAATAATTACATCACCACCACCACAGCCCATTAAAAGAAAATCGAATGAAAATCAAACAATTGATGATCTGTTCGAAATATCACCGAAGAATAAAAAGAAAAAGACATCGAGTTCTGTGTCTCGAACTCAAGATGGTGGTACAACGTTTATCACTAGCAATTCAGATGATTCAGCAAATGCAACACATCTTATTAAGATCGAGTTGTATGATTTGCAAAAAATATCAAAAATTCCCGTGAAAGAGCACTGGAAAAATAGTGAAATTAGAATCAAGTTTTATACAACAAACAAAACAAAAAAATATGACAATATTCAAAAATTAATGTATCACCTTACAAAGGATATTACTACAAGTGAAACTTGTAAAAAATATTTCTTTTCCAAATAAGAACTAAGTATATAATTTGCCACCACCACCACCACAAACAATCAAAAGAGAAAAAAAGTGAAAAACAAGAAAGTGATGATCAAATTCCCGAAGATTAAGAAGAAAGACATCAAGCTCTGTGTCTCGAACTCATGATGGTGGCACAACATTAATCACACGCAATTCAGACGATGCCAAAACGTACTAAGAAACCATTAGGCAATTACATACTTTGTTAATTATGGATTCATCATTACCTAATTTCTTTACCTGCATATTTCATATAAGTTCTCAAATTTTTTTTGACTTATATTCAGTTGTATGTTGATGTTTGTGGTGTAACTTTAATTCACTTTCCAAATTAAACTACAAAATGGACTTCTCCAATACAGTTGAAAGCGCCTTTTTTAGTTCGGAAGTTGACGAAATTCTCGATGAAAATGAAATGGTTAAGATTTGTGAAGAAGTGGAGATATGTGAATCATTGAAATCATGTTTTGATGATGAATTTACATGTGTGTCGAATGAAAACCACACGAAGTAAGTACCGAGTTTTATATCAAGCTTAATAAAAAAAAAAATGTTTTAACAGTTACAATAATATTTTATTTTGTTATAGTCAACCAAAACAAGGAGGATCACTCAAACGCACAATAGTTCGCGATGATCCAAAACCTTTCATTCATAATGTGAAACGTCCAAGAACTGAAGAAATGGTGTCAACTTCATCTGGTGTGACAGAAGGACCCCACGCAGGTGATCATTTAAACCAAGTAAATTGTGACGCTTGTAAAATTACAGTTAGTAAACGATATTTTACCAACCATTTAAAAAGTAATATCCATAAAAATAACGCTCTGAAATTACACAAAACTTTTGAAAACGTATCGATTATTGAAACCGCTTTTGGACAAAGAATTATAACATATAAAATTTGTAGTAAAGCGAACGAAACTTTTAAACCATTATTTCAAACTCCGGAATCATTTTTGAATTCAATTAAAAATGACATATTATTTTTAGTTGAAGAGTCAATTGAAAAATATAGTATTTTTAAAGTTAATTTCATATTACATGCTGAATTCATTCAACAAAGTAAAGATGATACAGTGAATTCATTTGATTTTCAAACTAGCAATTTTATCATATGTCGTGGGGATGATTTAAATATATTTTTTACGTCTTTATGTGATACTTTGGTAAATAAAATAAGTAGCTTTGAGAAAAAAGATAGTGGATGGAGTCTAAAACACATAAAAAGCATAGATTTGAATGTGAATAAATTTAATCCTCTTCGTGGTACTTCATATATTGATTTACCCAGAGATATTAGTGCAAAAAAAGCCGTTATTAATGTTCAAAACACAGATTATTTATGTTTCAAATGGGCTTTACTCTCCGCTCTTTATCCAGTTAGTAAAAATGCTGGTCGCGTATCTTCATACACTATGCATTCTGATAAATTGAATTTCAATGGTGTATCATTCCCTGTTAAATTAACTGACATTCCAAAAGTGGAAAAATTAAACAAAATTAGTATAAATGTATTTGGTTTAGAATGGAATAAAAATACTAAAAAGCACAGTATTATTGGGCCTATTTATTTTACTAAAAGCCGTAGGAGTAGTCATATAAACTTGTTGCATTTGAGTAATGGTACAAATAGTCATTATTGCTTTATCAAAAATTTATCTCGTTTAGTTAGCAAGCAACTCTCAAACCAAAATCATGCCGTTCATATTTGTGATGGATGTCTATTGTATTTTCCAACTATTGAAAGATTGTCAAACCACCAACAATATGACTGCTCTCATGTTACTACTGAATTACCAACTAGTGATAAAACATTTAAAAATTGGTTTGGTCAGTCAACATCTAATGATAAGGTAATGTTCGATCATTTTGAACGAAAATTAAAAGTACCTTTTGTTATATATGCAGATTTTGAAGCATTTTTAAGTCCTGTTAATTCATGTTCCAATAATCCATTCAAATCATATACAAATAACGTTCAAAAACACGAAC
Source organism: Hyles euphorbiae (assembly GCA_023078785.2). Classification (NCBI taxonomy): domain Eukaryota; kingdom Metazoa; phylum Arthropoda; class Insecta; order Lepidoptera; family Sphingidae; genus Hyles; species Hyles euphorbiae. Next base: position 4,790,661 of record CM041048.1, read on the forward strand.
CGTATAGTTTTGGGTATTACATAAAGTGTTCATATAATGACAATTTGTCAAAGTTTGAGTCTTATTGTGGGTCCGAATGTGCACAAGTGTTTATGAATAGAATTTACAATGACTTGAAATCTATTTGTAGCAAAAATAATTTTCAAAGCCCTCCCAAACCATTGACTGTAGAAGATCAACAAATTGTAAGCAATTGTAAATGTTGTCATATTTGTGAGACTGATTTGAAAGAAGGAAAATGTTTAGACTTTGACTGGTACACAGGTAATTTTAGAGGTGTTGCACATGAAATATGTGCAAAAAAGTTTAGAGCACCAAATTTTATACCAGTAATTCTTCATAATTTAAGTCATTATGATTCACATTTTATTGTTCATGCACTCAATTTTGTTGATGGTCAAGTAGATATAATTCCTCAAAACAAAGAAAGGTATATTTCGTTTTCAAAAACTTTGTATGTAAATAATCAAAGAATAAATTTAAGGTTTATAGATTCATTAAAATTTTTACCATGTAGTCTTGATCAATTAGCTAAAAATCTAAAAGATGATCAATTTCATACTCTAAAACACAAATTTCCTATCAATGAAGACTTTATGCGTCTCAGAAAAAAAGGTGTTTTTCCCTATGAGTTTATGACCTCTTTTGATAGTTTAAAAGTAACATCTTTACCCAACCAACAACAATTTTACAACACATTAACAAATTCAAATGTATCTGATGACGATTACAATCATGCAAAGGATGTTTGGAATCACTTTAAATGTTCAAATATGCTTGATTATTCCAATTTATATTTAAAAACCGATGTCTTGCTATTAACAGATATATTTGAAAATTTTAGAGATCTTTGTATTGCTACTTATAATCTTGATCCCGCCCACTATTATACTGCCCCAGGCTTAAGTTGGGATGCTATGTTAAAGTACACCAAAATAAAATTAGAATTATTGACAGATTTTGATAAAATTGCTTTCATAAGGGCTGGTATTCGTGGTGGTGTATCTCAATGTAGTAATCGTTATGCCAAAGCCAATAATGAATATTTAAACAATTATGATGTCAACACAGCTAAATCATATCTTGTTTATTTTGATGCTAATAATTTATACGGATGGGCTATGTCCCAATACCTTCCCGAAGGAGGATTTGAATGGATAGATCCTACAAGTAGTTTTGATGTATCTGATACATCAGAAAATGGTTTTATCTTAGAAGTAGATTTAGAGTATCCTGATGAACTTCATGACATACATTCAGATTTACCTCTTTGTCCAGAAAACATTTGTATCAATAATTGTAAAGATTCAAAATTAATTTCTAATCTTAATAATAAATACAAATATAAAATTCATTACAGAAATTTAAAACAATGTCTCAAACTAGGTATGAAGTTGATAAAGATACATAGGATATTAAAATTTAAACAAAGTCCCTGGCTTCAAAAGTATATCGATTTAAATACAAATATGAGAACAAAAGCGGTATCAGATTTTGAAAAAGATTTCTATAAACTGATGAATAATTCAGTATTTGGTAAAACCATGGAAAATATAGAAAAAAGGGTTAATGTAAAACTGCGAACGCATTGGGAAAATCGAGGTAAATCTCTGGGAGCACAAGATTTGATCGCGAAACCAGAATTTCATAGCCTTTCAATATTTTCTGAAAATTTAGTTGCAATTCAATTACGGAAAACAAAAATTTTATACAATAAGCCTATCTATCTGGGATTTTGCATTTTAGATATTTCTAAGACTTTAATGTATGAATTTCATTATGATTACATGCTAAAAAAATTTAGTGATAAAACTAAACTATTGTACACTGATACTGATAGTTTCATTTATCAAATATTCACAAATAATTTTTATGAAAACATCAAACCTGATTTAGGTGCACGGTTTGATACTTCCGATTACCCACCTGATAATATTTTCAGTTTTCCTAGAATAAATAAAAAAAAGTTAGGATTTTTCAAAGATGAAAATAATGGACAAATTTTAGAAGAATTTGTTGGTCTTCGATCAAAAATGTATGCATTCAAGGTAGGCAACAAAATAGTAACAAAAGCTAAGGGAGTAAATAAAAGTGTAACGAAACGATTAAATTTAGATAATTATAAATCATGTCTTTTTAATAAAAATGTTCAATATCATAGTATGTATAGATTTAAATCTATCAAACATACAATATTTACTCAACAAATTAACAAAACTTCTTTGTCTTATAATGATACTAAGCGTCACATTTTACCAAATCTTGTAGATACTTTAGCATGGGGTCACTATAAACTAAGATAAAATATCAATTGTAATGTGTATTTTTTTTTTTTTTTTTTTTACTATTATGTTTAGAGTATCTCCAATAATCTTCATATTTTGTATTAAATGTAGTGTTGTAAATAAAAACCTAAATTTAAGAAAATAAAATTGTACATACATATTGTGTTATTTAGTTTGTAAGTTAAATTTAAGAATTAATTATAATATCTTCATTATCCGTTGGTTACTATAATTCAATTTAGTTAATAATAATTCACTGAACTATTAATACTAAATTAAAAAAATAATTGTACATACAAATTTCGTGTTATTTAGTTTGTAAGTTAAATTTAAGAATAAGTTATATTTGATTATATGTCCTGATTGAAGAGAAACAAATAAAGTTGTGGTTAATATGAATGCTGTTTATTTTATTGTTGAACTTCGCATATGTCACACGTTGACAACATGTATCATTTTATCCACCCTTTTACTGCAATAATTGCAGGACCTAGTGGATGTGGAAAATCTCAGTTTGTAACAAATTTTATTAAATACAAGAGTGAAGTATGCAATATAGATTTTGCTCAAATAACTTGGTGTTTCGATGAAATGCAACCTCTATATAACTTAAATAATGTAAACTACTTTCAAGGATTACCAGATCTAAACATGTTTGATGGTAAAGAGCCCAATCTAATCATAATAGATGATCTCATGAGGGAATCCGATGGACGCATTGTTGACATATTTACAAAAGGTAGTCATCATAGAAATTTAAGCGTTTTCTACATAACCCAAAATTTATTTCATCAAGGAAAAGGACAGAGGGATATTTCTTTAAATTCAAGTTATATTATTTATTTTAAAAATCCTCGGGATAAAACACAAATTCGATATTTAGCACGTCAAGTTTCACCAGAAAATACTAAATTCATCGAAGAAGCGTACAGAGATTCTACTAAGGATGCTCATGGATATTTGATGGTAGATCTTAAACAAAATACTAATGATCAGTGTCGTATTAAAACAAGGGTATTTCCTAATGATGGATTTTGTTATATATACATACCAAAGAAGGGGTTTAAATACGACAAGAATCAAAAAATGTCCGTCATTTACCAATAATGCAGGGAAGCTTGAAGACACATAAAGATTTACTCTCTGCATTACATACTTTAAAACCAAAATATCAAAAAGCCTTATTAAAATCGTGTGATGAGGATGAAATAAATTGTATTTGTGAGTGTGTTCATAATATTTTACAAGGTAAAGTTCCATTAAAGGAAAAGGAAAAAAAAAATCTGAAAAAGTATAGAACTTTGCTTCGTAAACTCGTACATAAAACTACAAATAAAGTGAGAAAAAATATAATAATTCAAAAAGGTGGAGCCTTTCTACCTATTATATTGGGTTCTATACTGAGTGGATTAATAAGCGGTATTGTTTAAAATGGAACATGCTAAGAGAATGATACTTGTTGAACCGAGTTTGATAGATAAACTTAATCAAAGAGATTCTTTGGATAATCCAAAATCAAGACTAGATGTCGAAATGCAAAATATTTTAAAAAGCAAAGAAGATGATAGAAAGAAGTGTATTTTGTACTTACAAGTTTTACAGCGATATTTACACTTTACTGGGGAAGATCGCCAACCTTATGAACTGCCAATAATAACTTCACCTAATTCGTCTGAAACAATTATTAAAAAAGAACGTGACGATAAAAATATTGAAACAAATATTCAAGGATCAGTTGTTGATCAGATATCAAACGAAGAAGATACTCACCAAGAGAGCAACACTGTCCAGACAGAACCTGTTTACTCAGTAAAACAAATTTTAAGTTTGATACCAAAGACGTATTCCAAAAAAGGTGAGCTCTTACTAAATTTGTTGTCATCAAACAAAACAAAAATCCATTGGAATGGTGAAGGTACAGTTCTTATTGATAACAACGAGGTAATTGGAAGCAATATTATAGACTTAATAAATGATACATTAAGACCACTAAAACGAAATGATCCCATTGGATGGGAAAAATTTGCAAAGGTATTAAAAGACCTTAAAGTACCTCTTAGTTACGTTGGTAATCCGAAGAGAAGTAAATATATTAATCAACTACAACTAAAAGATCTTGAGGAACCATCTGCTGAGGAATTTACTACTCCTATGTCTACTGAAAAGTACATTAGAAAAGTAAAGAAAAAAATAGATTGGGAAAAATGGACCCCATATTAGAAATTCACAATATTTATTATGATGCATCACACCCTGCTGGTTATAGTAGTATTGATAAACTTGCCGGAGCTATGAAAGGTAAAATGACTAAAAAGGAAGTTAAAGAATGGTTGCAATCACAAGAAACGTACACTCTTCATAAGCCGATATATAAGAAATTCCCTCGAAACAAATATATTTTATCAAATTTAAATGTACTTTGGCAAACAGATTTGAGTGATATGAGAACTTACAGTAAATATAATGATGGTTACAATTATATATTGTGTGTTATTGATGTTTTTAGTAAGTATGCATATGTTAGAGCTATAAAAACCAAAAATTCATCTACAATAAAACAATGTTTTGAAAGCATATTCAGTGAATCTTGTAATACACCGACTCACATACAATCTGACAAAGGTACCGAGTTCGCATCCAAAGATGTTAAAAATTATTTTAAAACAAGAAATATTAATTATTATACTACAAATAATCCTGATATTAAAGCTAGTGTCGTTGAAAGATTTCAAAGGACACTCAAAACAAAAATGTGGCGGTATTTTACTCATAAAAATACATTGATATTTTACAAGATTTATTGTATGCCTATAACCATAGTTATCATTCGAGTATTAAAATGGCTCCTTGTGATGTAAATTCTAACAATATAATTACTGTTTGGAATAATTTGTATGATAAAGAAACAGTAAGAACCACGAAAGATATCCCATTACCTAAGTTTCATATCGGTGATCATGTACGGATAACAAAATATAAACATGTATTTCAAAAGGGGTACGAGTCTAACTGGAGTGATGAAATTTTTGTGATATCTTCAATCATTGACAGATCACCCTGGGTTGTCTACACTTTGAAAGATTTAAAAGATGAAGTAATTGAAGGTACGTTTTATGAAAAAGAACTACAAAAAGTAAATTATAACCCCACCTCCAGTTATAAAATTGATAAAATTCTCAGATCTCGTTATTCAGGTGTCAAAAAGCAATTGCTAGTTAAGTGGAAAGGTTATCCTGATAAATTTAACAGTTGGATACTAGCATCGGAATTGCAAACAATATGATAAAACATAATTTTTATTTAACATTACCAAGCAACAGCTCTATGGAATATTTTCCTGAAAATAAGACAACTATGTTTTCTACTAAACTACCAAAACCCATGAAGTTAGAGGGAGAATGGATTGTTGGTGTGGTTGAATTTCAATATCCATGCACTATGTTCACTGTTCAAGAGCATGAAAATGTAATATATATAACTAAAAGAATGTTAATGCCAAATGAAGAAACAGCATCCTTGGTTTACTATAAAACTCACATTCCAGCCACAAACTATGATAATATAAATCATATTCTATCAGCCTTAAATAATATTAAAGAAAAGGTAAAGTTTCGCTATGATGAAATATCTAAATTTGTTTCTGTGTCAGTTATGGATGACTCAATCGTATCACTGAAGTTATCACCTAAATTGGCAATCCAATTAGGATACGAACCCAATAGAAATCTTGTAGAAAAAGGGTTCGGTAAATGTCCAGCAAATTTACATTTAGGATTACCATCTCAACTATTTGTTTATTGTGATATAGTAGAACCTCAAATTGTAGGAGACGTGATTACTCCACTATTAAGAATAATTCCTTTAGATCCAGCCAAATATATATATGGTGCTAATAAAATGCATGTTTTTTCACCTCCTCACTATATACCTGTTATGCGCAGAGAATTTGATACGATAGATATAAGAACAAGCACGGGTCGTAATATACCATTCCAATTTGGGACGGTGTGTGTTAAACTACATTTTAGAAAATTATAATGTATCCTCGAGATCACATAACCTGCCCATATGAACATTACTATACTCACCAAGCTGGTTCAGGAATAGGAGTAATTTACAAGGGAGCACCTTATCAACGTGGTCATGGAATTGGTAGCTTTTTAGGAGGACTGTTTCGTTCAGTTTTACCATTAATATCAAGTGGAGCACGGACTATAGGAAAAGAAGCATTAAATACAGGTGTAGGGCTTTTATCAGATATGGTCAGTGCACGGCCAATGGAAGAGTCAATCAAGACGAGACTTAAAGAAGCTAGTTCAAATTTAAAAAGAAAAGCTGATGATAAAATAGATAAAATAATGTCAGGTTCAGGATATATAACAAAAAGAAAACGACTATCTGCATTCATTACACCACCAACTGCTAAGGTGAAAGCAATAAAAACAAAGACTCCACGAAAGTACAAAGATATTTTTTCATAAAATAAAATGTCATTTTTACATAGTCATTCTTGTGAATGTATCAAATCAGAATTAGATTTATTTGCTCTGCCATCAACACAAACAAGTATAGAAAGTGGATTGTGGATACATTACAAACCTATATCATCTCTAGCTGATGATGGTCCTATAGAATTTCAGGTGCCTGGAACTGGGGATGATTATATAGATTTGTCACATACTCTTATTCATATAAGAGCAAAGATATTAAGTCAAGACTCAACAAGACTAAATGCATCAACCATTGTTGCCCCTGTTAATAATTGGTTGCACTCACTTTTTAGTCAACTAGATGTTTACTTGAACCAAAAATTAGTTTCACCTCCTAACAATACATACCCATATCGCGCCTATATAGAAACTCTCTTAAACTATGCTCCTGCTGCAAAAGAATCACATTTAACATGCAGTCTTTGGTATGAAGATACAGAAGGAAAAATGAACTCAACTGATGGTACAAATATTGGTTTTACTAAAAGACAAGAATTAGTAACCGAGAGTAAGGAAGTAGAAATGATTGGTCATCTTCACGGTGATATATTTAATCAAGAAAAGTTTTTAATCAACGGCGTTGAAATGAGTGTAAAGTTAGTCAGATCTCGTGAATCGTTCAACCTTATGGCTTCTACAGATGATATGAAATTTAAAGTTAGCATAACAGATGCAACTCTTGTTGTAAGAAGAGCAAAAATTAATCCAAGTGTTTTGCTTGCACATCAAAAAGTTCTAGCATCTACCACTGCAAAATATCCCATAACTCGAGCTGAAGTTAAAGTTTTAACAATACCATCAGGAGTTCAAGGAAAAACGCTTGATAATATTTTTCTAGGACAAGTACCTAAAAGATGTATAGTTGGGTTTGTTAATAATGCAGCGTTCAATGGTAGTCTCACTAAAAATCCACTTAACTTTGAAAACTATGATATGAATTCATTTTGTTTGTACATAGATGGTCATCAAATACCCTCAAAAGCTTTGCAACCATCGTTTGAGAATAAAATGTTTACTACAACATATCATACCTTATTCTCAGGAACGGGAATACATTTTCTAAATGAAGGTAATGGGATATCTCGTGATAAATATTCCAATGGTTATTGTCTGTTAGCTTTTGATCTTACTCCTGATTTATCAGCCAATTCATCGAGTCATTGGAATCTTATAAAGCATGGTAGCGTAAGATTAGAAGTTCGTTTTGAATCCACTCTTACTCAAACAATAAACTGTGTTGTATATGCTGAGTTTGATAACGTTATCGAAATAGATAAAAATCGTAATGTTACTGTTGACTATAGCAGCTAAGACTAGAATAATGAATTCTGTATTACTTAGTACTAAGTTTATGATCAAAATAAAACTTACTGTAACAATATACTCACCGTTTTATTTGCACCTTATTTCACTCTTAAATATATGTATCATATCTTGATCTTTTCACTCACCTGTAATCCTACGAAGTATTCAGTCATATGGAACTTAAATGCAACAATGAATACCAATGAAATTCAACAATGTTTAGGAAAAATTCATCCAAGTCTACAGTATAATGTATACGCTGCAAACAAATTACCAATGAATGTTCAAGTTCCTATGTATGTTATAAGCAATTTGGACCCGGACACAAAGCCAGGATCTCACTGGATAGGTATACACATAGATAGTTGCGGTGTTGGAGAATATTTTGATTCTTATGGACGTTCTCCTACTGGTTATCACAGAATGTTCTTGAATAGGAATTCAAAACAATGGAAATGTAGTAGTAGCAGAATACAAAATGATTGGACTTCAGTCTGTGGAGAGTACTGTATATTGTACATATTGTATAAGTTTAACGGGAAGTCATTAAGTGATTTTTTAAATAATTTTAATATGGATACGTTTAAAAATGATATGATATTGCATATGATGTTTAAATCAATTTTTTGAATGAATAAAACATGAACTATTGAAACAACGTGTTGTTATTGATGAGGAATAGGGTGATTAGCATCGAGTGATGATTCATTAAGTGACCGTCATTAAGAGCGCAGTCGAGGAGATATTTAAGGTAATCACCTTAAAAACATTAGCTAATTAATTAGGGGTAGTGGACCTGGTGAAATAAAATAGCTAAAAAGGCAACGGTTACAGTTAGAAGAAAATGGATAGCACAGATGGATCGGACGACCCCGAAAACCCCCAATTTGACACCAAACTTTTTTTTTTTTTTTTTTTTTTTTTTTTTTTTTTTTTTTTTTAGTTTCGTGTCATTCAGTTTTGACTTGCTTGAACAAATCTTGGCGAAATCTCGAACAAATCTTGAAGAAATCTTGAGCTGGATCCTGTGAATCAATACTACTTCCACTTCATTTTTGACTGGATTCTTCAAATTCGAATTTCGAACGCATTTCTTTTTAATACCATCCATCAGAACAAGACATGCCAGAGACAACAAATTAAACCTGCATGCAGCCGTCAAAACCGCGCGAAACGCGTGGACCGTAGACAATTTCGCGCGCCAAAGATCAGTATCCGCGGGTCACGTGTCCGCCGGCGGGCGCCGCGTGCCGCTGTTTGCATTGCCGATGCGCCCTTTATTAACTTGCGGGTGGATTTGGTCAATCGATATAGGAATTAGTTGGAGCCTCGCTTGTCTTGGTAAGAGTTTTATTAAGTTTTTTGTGGTCATGCAGTAGATAAATAAGCGGTGTAGGGTTTCTAAGGTTTGCATCAAATCACAGTGACTTTGATGACGACAAAGTCTTGTATGTGATGGCTAATTTTTCATGCGTTATATGTTTGTTATCGTCTTACTTACTTGGCTACGTACTCACGGTTGTAAATAAATAATATCTGAAGGTAGTACAGGTGTCATAGATTCGACGCTTGCAGGCTTCGAATGAGAGCCTTCAATTTTGTAATATTTATAACTAATTTAAGCATACTGTATTATGAACCAATAGATGGGGTAGCGAAATGCATAGAAAGCATAAAGCATTGAATAAAACGTATAAAAATTGAACTATTTAACTACACACAAAAGATTAAACATATTAATTATGTAACGTGACATAGCCTCTAACTTGCCCAATTTTATTTTAAACCATATTTTATTTCACTGACCATTTTTGTTCATATTTTTCACTTTTATAAGTCATACGGTTATGAGTCAACACGTCAACTCATCAATTTGCAGCCCCCGTGAGAATGAATACAAGATGGCGATATATGGATTATATTCGCAGGCCAATATAGTGCAGTGCGAGGTATAATCTGCTGCGTCAACACGCTTGAGTGACACTTGACGTGCGACATTGATAATCCTCGAGGTCCATGCAGCGATGGGAGTGTGGAGCCGGCATTATGGATGTGCACAGTATATTTAAAAATATATGTAGCGTTATCTCTGGTTTGATTTTAAACGTTGTTCTTGTTTATTGTGCATAGAGCTTTCTAATTTTAAGTAGACATATTCGTTGTTTTTTGCCTTCTCGCGATACGAATGCCTTGGAGTGAGATCATTTCTATAACTAGAGCTTGAGTAATCATTAGATACTTTTGCGATGGAATTTTCAATATTAAATATTTGATTACGGCTTTTCACTCATCAATTCAATTTATTTACCAAAATATAATGGCGTGCGGTGTATCTGCAATTGTCAAATACAAAATATAGCTAACATAAGAAAATTAAAATTACCATTGTAGCAATAAAAACATTGTATTTTGTTACATATTCAGTCCAGTTATAATCTACTTCTTGGTAAATTTTATACGAATATGAAAATGGCCTAAAATAAAAAAATAAATTTACCATATCCAAAACCACATCATCAGCAAATACAAAATGAACAACAGTCGTTCGGCACTCGAAAGAAAGTGTTGATTTTAGTTCTCAACTAGGGTGTGTTATTATTCCGTCCGCTTTCCCAGGACACCGCTCCCGAGGGACGCGCGGGACAAATTTCCACTAATAGTAAGCCAGTTACCACCCCGTGTGGTTTACGGGAATTGGGAATTTCCAAGGGACTGAATAAATTGTGGTACTGATCTGGTTATGGGATTTCGTGTTGGCAGGGTAGGAGATTCCGTTGACGTCGATGTACCTACTACATATATATAATATCATAATATTGTTTCTTGACAGGTCTCTCACTTGGGGTCCGCAGCTTCGTGAGCTTAGTCGGAAGCTGTTTGTCTCGGCAAGGTCCTTGCGAAGGTTGAGCAACCTTCTACCCGTTACCACGAAGATTTCACTTGCGCAAACTCTCCTTCTCCCCATCCTTGATTATGCTGATGTCAGCTATCTAGATCTCACCGAGGACCAACTTAATAAGCTTGAGCGTCTCCAAAATCTCTGTATCAGATTCATATTTGGGCTCCGCAAATATGACCATGTTTCTGAATTTCGTGCTAAGCTCAAGTGGTTACCCATCCGGTTTCGTCGGAATACTCATATTCTTTCACTTCTGTATAATATTCTCTTCAATCCTCTCACGCCTTCTTACCTTAAAGATCGTTTCATCTTTCTCCATGATTCACATTCAAGATCCTTGAGGTCGTCGGAGCACTTGAAACTGAGAATGCCCTTGCACTCCACAGTATTCATGGACAAATCATTTACTGTCCAAGCTGTCCGACTGTGGAACTCACTTCCAGTTGAGTTGCGACGGGCTGAAACACTGTCGTCATTTAAAAGAAAGGTCAAACTACATTTCCTTTCACAGCTAGATTGTAGCTGAGAGAATTTGTCCATTCTTATTTTGGTATATTTTTAGGATAGGGATATAGTATGTTTATGTATATGTATGTATAATATTTATGTTCGTATATTTTGTATATATGTATGTATATATATATATATATATATATATATATATATATATATATATATATATATATATATATATATATATAAATATGTATTATTAGTGTGATTGTGTTATATTTTTATTTTTAATTATTAATTGTAGATTATTATTATTTCATTTACACCTTAGACTGCCCTTTCTATCTCCTGTTAATATATCCATCCCATGGTTGCCTGTAAGAAATTACCTAGTGTGATAAGGCCGCCACTTGTACTCTTATTTTTATTGTGTAATATCTTTTTAGTATTTCTGTACAGTGCAAAAAAGGATTAAATAAATAAATAAATAAATAAATAAATATCTATCATATTTATTCATATATCATATTTATACATACATACATAAACTCACGCCTCTCTCCTAGAAGGGATAGACAGAGGCGCCAGGACACCCACATTTCTCCTTGTATGTTCCTGACTCTGGGCTGATACTGTATAGAAAAATCCAATATCACTCCGCCCAACCAGGGATTCGAACCTGAGACCTCAGCTTTGTAACCGCACTCTAGTACAAATACGCTACCGAGGATATTTATATAGCGTTCATATTTACGTTTAAGTATGTCTCCCGGAGGAGATAAGCAAATCATTTTATTTATTTTAATTTAAATATATAATAAGGTCGGTATGTTGAGTAGACTGGCGAGAGAAAGCTATATTCTGTCGATGGATAATCTATCAACATAGAGCAGTTTAGACTGCCCTGTACTTAAAAGCTGTATAAAAATAAATATTGCTCGGGCCAGTAAGCTTCAGTAAGTTAGAAATACTCTATATTCCGACACGAATTTCAAATTTTCGAAAAATGAACGTCAACATATATGATAAAAGTTTTCCACTTCTAAAAATGAATACTATTCTTTATGAAACTTATCATTCACTTTGAACCTAGTCTAAGATTACGCCGTACGATACAGGATTCAAACATTATGCAAAGTATTAAGGCATATCCGTACAGTTTTACCTGCTATGTTTGAATATTTGTTGTCGTGTTGAAGTTCATAATAATTGAGATAATAACTCTCCTTTGTTTTTGATCAAAAAACTTACTTAAGGTTAGTAATTTTTTTTTAATTAAATCGGGCCGGTAAACTAAAAAAACGGCAAGCTTATTTACTGAAGAAACGTGATATTCATTGATTTCCTATGAGACAGTAGTACCGCCTCGGACGAGCCTGCTTATACATGTTTAACTGACAATAGCTCTACCACCTCCTAAACGCTTGTACATAGTATTAAATTAAAAATGTCACGGTTTATGACCAATGCTGATATTATATAAAAGCAAATATTAATACTGTATATCATATATATTTGCTTTCTGATTACTCTAGTTGAGACTCGCCGAGCTTCAGATCTTGCCACTTGGTGTCAAGGGAGGCAGAGTGGGCGCCGGGCGGGATAAAAAGAACTACAAGAAAGACTTCAGATGATTTTGCAATTTTGTCTATAAATATTAATTTTCCAAAAGTAACTAATTGCTAAAAGGCTCGCAACTTAATGTGACTGAGGTAGCTTTGACTGCCCTTTTATTAAATACATGACAGGGCAACATATAGTAACTTTGTTTTGTAAGATGAATGTATACTAACATAATATGGACGTAATAATCATAATTAAACTCATTCAGCTTTTACGTTACCAAGTTTAGATTGCTTTAGCAATTGAATAATTCCGCATGCTGTAGCCCATCTTACAAGAACAATAAAAAACTAATGCAAATATTGCAATATAGATGCAAACTCATTAATTTACCTCCCTCAGTGACAAATTACCTCAAAGGTAACTCGATAAACTCGCACGTCCGTACGCATAAAAAACGCGACGTCATCAAAACGCAACCGCGCATTACAATCATAACCGCATTTGGAGTGCGGTGTCGCGGCTTCAACTCTCCAGGGCACGTCTATTCCACTACACACTATACTTTAACACATCCTGGATAAATACAACACATTTATTCGATTAAATTTAGACCTAAGTGAATACAGACAGAGTTGATTTTTGTGTGGGAGTGATGGTTAGTTAAGTCTTTTGGATATAAGTGGCGATCACATCGACCCCACAGTTATTATATGCAAATAATACGCATAATTTAGGGTCACCCTATTTCGTGTTTTATCTACTTATCTGTGAAATAGCTCAATTAGCGACGCGCGCGTACTGTTCGGTTCGTTTTGAGGTTAGAATCGGGGGGAATGCAAATTGTACTCCTATCTAAACTTGTATAAAATATGTTAAATGATTTATTGCGATTATACGCAGATGAAGGGACCATGATGAGGTTTAGTTTATCTTCACATAAAGGATATTATAGTGGTCTTTTGTTGGAACATTTGTTATGATTTATGGCTGTGAGTTTTTTATGGGTCGTCAAAGTGATAATATAGATGTCAATTATTTTATGTTTAAAGCAATCAGGAAACAGAGATTAGTAAAGAGAAAGATACCATACAGGTTCACAAAAATATACGCGCCGGTACGGGTGAAAGTCAAATACTTAATTCATCATTAGTTAGTAGGTACAAAATTTCAACGAGCCTTGACTATGAATTGCCTTGTGTTACTGGTGTAAAGTGAACATTAAATCCGATGCTAAAATATTGGGTATTAAACATTTATGCTACTTCGTTAGTCTTGATGAAGCTCAACTTAGTTTAAATTTTGTTTTGAATCATCTGGGACCGCCACACATGACGTTTTAAAATAAAATATAGCACACATCAACAAATGCAAGGTAAAATATTTTTTTACTGCGGTCACACACATTTATAACCATTAGCACCGAACAAAAACGATTATAACCTACAATTTCACCGAATCTATAAAACTAAATAAATCAAGAAAAAAGCAAACACATGCACTATTAATATCTCTATCCTTATACTTAAGTTCGGAAACGCGACGATAATTATAGCGCACGGACGTCGGCCTTAACGTTCGAAAATTAAAAGAGTTGCGTTCGAAAACATCACGTATCATTATGTTTGCATTATTTTGTTCTTGTTTGGACGCGACCCGAGGTTAAGTTGGGTCACGACACATCCCAATTAGGGGTGATTAGGCGTTGTAATTTATTGTGTGCGTTCTGAAACTGTGTTGTGGCACCGCGGCGCTCTTTGAGCTGGCTGTATGTCGTGGCGCCAGTGCCAGTTGTTTTTTTAATTTGCAGGTGTTGATTTGCGAATGCTTCTTGGAATGGTTTTTGCATGATTTAATGATATTGCTTATTAATTATCGACTAATGCACAAAAAGTATTTGCATTGCCTTTGGGACTATATTTTCGTTTTGAATTTTAAGAGCATGTTTGCAACTACACTCTTAAAATTACTTTGAGGATGAGATCTTCTTATGTAGTCAAATAAACTGCCCGTAGAAACGAGATCTTTTATGAAAATACATTACGTTATTGGACTATAATAATCTCTCTAAAACACAAATAGGATGCCAAGATTCACTAGATGATGACTCTTTAAAGATTTTATGAAGAAAAAAAAGTCCAGACTCTACAAATAAAGACTACAAGACTTGAATTTATACAACCCATCTCTGACCGCCACACTTTTTAGCAAAGGATGAATTGGCCGTTTTGCATGACTATGACGAATTCGTAGTAAGGAGCCTACTCTCTAGTCTTTAATATTGTGTACTTGCAGGTCAATGAGACAACCATACAAACGGTTTAAAGCGAGTCTTATTGACAAACGCAAATATAACGCAGTCTGTGATCCGTCGACCTGTCAATCTGTAGACCGGGCTCTATGGCGTACCTTGGAGATGCCTATGTCCAGTAATGGACTATAACAGACTGATGATGATACTTGATATAACGGTATTATACCTGATGGGATATGTAGAACGTTCACTTTTAAGTAGACTGTCCATTGATTATTCAACATTGACTGTCCAACTTATTGTCTTTCTCCTCAAAATCTTCAGTTTAAACGAGACTAAAAGAAAGTACTTTTCTTACGGCAGGCAACGACTTTGATGTGCTAGATCCCTGGAACTGCGAAGGTCCATGAGTGGCGGTTACTGGTTACCATTAGACGGGCCGCATGCTCGTCTGCCTGTAAAGGCAATAAAAAAATTCACCAGCTTTTCTTTGAACGCACTTACAAAAATAATTATAGCACGCTCTACAAAATTTAAGGACAATCTAGAATATTCTACCCAAAAATAATTGTTATTTATTTAGTTATTTATCTGAAAACTTATCATTATGCTGTTGATGTACCATTTCAAATAAATATATAGTAACTAACTATTCCTATAACATTCTCATAGACAAAATGCACACATTTATGTTTACAAAAACCTTATAAACATCACATAAAAACGCATAAAAATTAAAAACATTAATAAAACAAAATGGTATTAATTTGGCGGGCGTTATATTTTTACCCCATTATTAAAAGTTAGGCGCCACGACCTCAATGTTTCCCGGGAACTGCCACAACGTGAGTTGTCGGGAATCTTTGTCCCGGGCACGTAGGTACCTCGTTCCTTGACAAATGTCCGGGGATTTTATACTTCACGCGTTATATTTGAAATGATTTATAATTAGAATTATGTGATTTTTGAATTTGGAATAAGGAATTATATTCGGCTTTTCTTTTGCAACTGGGTGTATTGGAGGCCTTTGTTCAGCAGTTGGTTCTTTAGGCTAAAATTATTATTATTTTATAAAAACTAGATATAAAATAAAACATTAATTGTAAATAAGCAATATTCTACTAATTTTATACAACCATACATACATATATACATAAGCTTACTCATTTTTCCTAGAAGGGGTAGAGCTGCTACTAGGACACCCATATTTCGCCTTGTATTTTCCGTCTCGCGATGTGATAGGAGGCGCGCCTATCACCATATCGAGCACAAATACCTTAATCCGGGCTACTTAATTGAAAAATCCAATGTCTCTTTGCCGGACCGGGATTCGAACCCGAGACCTCAGCACTGTATACCTTAGTACAACTACGCCATCTTGGCATTCATTTCATATTACTATAATCCATTATTGTATATTTTTACCTACCGGGTAAGAGACGCGTCACGAGCGGAGTGACGCTAATCATAAGACCGCGATAACCGCATAACGGTCTCAGAGCGGCGGTGTGGGCATAATTGTCGGTCCAACCGGTCTTTACTCGTTATTAGCTGTAATGTACGCTTAGACGCGCGTGCCCGACCTGCCGAGACCGCGGTCTTGGCGGACTTGAGAAAATTTATAGGAATAGATAATAATAAGATAATACCGATGCCTGGTGGCCTGTTGGTAAACGGACTAGACGCGGCTGCCAACATGCTCACGATTGTCGCGGGTACGAATTCCAGAGCACACCTCTGACTTTTCGGAGTCATGTGTGTATTATTAGTCAATCACCACGCACTAAAACGGCGAAGGAGAACATCGTGAGGAAACCTGCATAACATAGCGACCTATAAGAATTTCTGAAGGTATGTAAGTCCGCCAATCCGCACTAGGCCAGCGTGGAGGACTATATGGCCTAACCACTCTCAATCGCACTCTCGATTGTAGAGGAGGTCCGTGCCATGCAGTGGGACGTATATGGGCTGATACAGACAAGATAAGACCCCTTTTGTTATTTCGATTGAAGTAATTTCTTTATATTGATATATTATTTTTATTTTTGTACAATAAAGGTTAAATAAATAAATATAAAATACACTCAACAGTCATATACGAGTACATAGTCCTGACCCCACACTAAGATCGAGACTTGTGTCGTGGGTATCACGAACAAATAATAAATTAATGACTACATGTTACAATCAATTCACAAATATGATCATATTATGACTTTGGTAGCTTCTGAAAATTTATGTGAAATGAAAGTGAAAAAAGGTGGAAGAAAGTAGGGAAGAACAAAAGGAGGTCAGAATTGATTGTATCCCAGAAGGTTGTCACAACATTAATTTATTTCAAAACACTGGTATTTCGACCGAGTTGTTGTAAAAATTTTTTTGATTATGTAAAGAAAAACTCCACAAATATTAAGTTTCTAGTGTACGTAGTCAGTCTTTGTTAGTCCGGAATGGTGAGTGTGGGCGATCAAAAATGTACAAAATGAGAATTATTTTAAAACTCGTAGATGATGATGTCCTAACTTATATTAATTATAGTGCGAAATATAATAAGACGTTTTTATACGTCGATAATGTTAATGTTATTGATAGTTTTAATAATAGGAGTGGCAAAGGAAGTTATTCATGAATGGGAAGTAACCGTCGTTTATAAACTCCCACAATACTTGGAGATACGCATGTAGAATGCACAGAATGCTCTGAGAAAAACTCCGCCAACCCGCACTAGGCTAGAGTGGTGGATTATATGGCCTAACCCCTCTCAATCGACCTTCTGATTGTAGTTGAGGCCCATGCCCTGCAGTGGGACGTATATGGGCTAATAAAGTTGAGTACTTGTAATCTTATTTTGATGACCTTATGATTAAGAATGCGAAGAGAAATGGAACTAAGGTCGATTAGAGTTTAGGCAATCTCGGTGACAGATTAAAGCAAAACTATTATTTTTATTGTCTAATTGTATTGCGTTGGAATTAGTTTCAAACGATGAATGTAAGTAAGAGCACACACACACAACACCATTGTAAATCATGTCAAGTTTTGAAAAAAAAAAAGAACACAAAAGTTTGTTTGCCCGTTCAGAAGAGTACAATGTCATAGAAAAACAATATTAAGAACTCTCAAACAAACCCCTCAAAAAACTCTTTACAAATTACTTCATTTATTGCCAAACACATACACCCAAATAAACACGTGCATATTTCGGTACCTACCGACCTAATGCATTTGTTAACGTACACATAATAATCAGTAAAGTTTATGTACCAATAAATATTTGAATTTTAATCACTTTTGCGTCAGAGGCTTAATAATCTGACCTGAAAATCGAACACAGAACTATCAGTTCCCATCCTTACATGATACCACTATACCAGGCGAATTTAATTACTAACATTATATACTACAGACTATGGAGCTATGCCTACGCGTATTTTACCATAACAGATTGATATGTTTAGATAAATGTATGATTTACACCGCCCTATCTCTTATAACCCCACTGTAATTAAAGTAATATAGATGTTTCCTGCAATATTCTATCGTACAATTTTGCATGTCGTTATAGATTAATCTTAAAATCTTATCGGAAATATAGTAGGAGAGACACTCTGTTGGCAGCCATGTCTATAAATGGGCAGGCTTATCCGGGGCGGTACCAATATCTTACAGGAAATTTCGTAAGGTGAGATTGCCGGATGCCCAATCCTCGTCTTTCCGCTCCCCTCCCGATTTAATGGGCCGGCAACACATCCATAATACAAGGGGTTTGGATGTTCATGGGTGGCAGTGATCACTAACCATTAGTTGCCCTGTATTCTCGTTTGCTTGATACTATATAAATATAATAAGATATAATGTACCAGAGCGTGAGAAACATTTGAGTTACTGGCTAAGACCATTGGCATTCCCCTCAAACAGCAGTGTAAATGCATTGTTGTGTTGCGCTTTGAAGGATATTGTAGCCAGAGTAGCTACTGTATATATTTGAGACTTAACATCTTATGCCTCAGGATGGCGAGCAGATAGAATGCTGAGCATTGCTTTGTTATTCAAGGTGCTGTTTGGTTTTAATAAAAATAATAGACCTTTTAAATAGGGAGACGTCTCTCGCATAGTTGGACATATAAGTTGGATTGTACTGCAGTCACCCTCAGTTAGGCACTTTGTCGAGACTTTATAAAAATGAACTCGATATAAATACATAGATAAATTCATCAATAATTTCCACGTAACATAACCCCACTAATTTAGCAATCATGAAATTTTCCAAAACGGTTAAATGTTTAATGCGGCTCGTGCCCGCTAGGCGGCGCTGACCCGCTAATTTGTGACCATCGGCCAATTACAGTCCGCTATTACGGAAACGACGCGGGGTCAAACTATATAAATTACTGGACAATTCCCTTTCGCAATATGCAATTTTTTGTTTGAGGTTTGATAAATTTAGTAATAGAGAGAGCTGGTAGTTTGTAACAAACAGTATGCATGAAATTGGTTTAATGAGTATAATTTGTCAGGATCGAGTCAAAAAAAACATATTCTCAAAATAAAAATGAAATTCTTTTTACCCAAATTATACCAAAAAAGATTTATGACAAAATTGCCAGGTATGTTTTTTATTTGTATTTTGAAACATTTTACACGACTTCTCACATTATTTATCTTAAAAAAGTATTTCACAGTAAATTAATTGAGTTTCCTATAAACCGCATTAATCACGTATTAACAATAAACAAATTACTTGAAAACAGGGTTCTCTTGCGCAGCGGGTAGTCGATTGGCCAAATTAATATAAAGCGCGCGGCTTCCCTCGCCTGTGCCATACTTCGCTCTAGTTAACACGAATCATTGTTTGTGCCAGGCAATGTTGTTGTAATGGAGGTTTTCATTCGGTTACAATTTTAAATATATTCAATTTATATGTGTATAATCTAGTTGGCAACGCATTCGATGGACACAAGTGTAGAAGGTTCGGGAACATTCGAAAATCTGACTTTGGAATTTAATTTGAGGTTAGAGCTTTCAAAGTCCGTCTATTGCATTAAAGGTGAAATAAAACATATAATTAAAGAAAAAATATGTTGAGTACCAGAGTACAAATTGTTGTTTTTTGCCATGAATGGCGAGATTAGCATGGTATTCAACTGATAGTAAGTGATACAACCGCTCATGGACAGTAGCATAACCAAACAGTATGAATTATAAAGAAATGCTCAGCATTCTATTGCGCTCGCCATCCTGAGAAATCGATTTTAAGTCTCATTATGTCCAGTAGTTACTCTGGCTACAATGTTCTCCAAACCGGAACACAATAGTGCATTTACACTACTGTTTGGCGTGAGAAATAGACATTACAGTGGTACCTAACTGGGTGACCTTTCACATTATGATGACTTTTGGAAAGTGGCCATAGCAAAAAGAAAAGAAAATCAAATGTGGACATCCTATTGACTATGATGATGAATATACGAGTAAATTATCGTATGCCGATATGAACATAGCAAGATGATGTGGAAAATCAGCGCCATTGAAGATAATTTAATTTTGGTGGAAAGCGTTTCCAAAAATTACCAATTTAGTATCCTTACTAATATTATAAAGGTGAAAGTTTGTATGTATGGATGTTTGTTACTCTTTCATGAAAAAATGGCTCAACAGATTTTGATGAAATTTGGTATAGTGACAGCTGACACCCTGGATTAACACATAGACTACTTTTTATCCCGAAAAATATAGTGTTCCCGTGGGATGAGTCAGGAAACCAAATATACATATTTTCTACTCTTTCAAATTCGAATAGTTGGCACGGGATAGGAGAGGACAGGATTGAACAGCATTCAATACGGACGGGAAATATAGTCGACGGCACGCGGGAAATATAGTTAGTAGACACGCGAAATAATATGTTCTTGATGTGGATTGGACTCAAAAACTATCTGCACCCGGGCGAAGCCGGGCCCGACAGCTAGTAGTTAGATATTTTTAGGATAGAAGTACAGTATAGTAGGTTTCATTTAGAGTCCAATTTGTCAAAATGTCGTAGTCGTCATTAAAACGTTCCGAATATATCTTTTACTAAACAACCACTTGATTACTAGGGGGTTGCGCCCTAGCTGCGGATTTGTGTTTTGTTCTAAGGGTTGTAACAGTCGATGAATTTTTGCGTATCGATATTAAGAATTAAGTTTTGAGAGTTATGACAACGGGAATAAGTTTTGTATAATGAGCATACAATCATTAAACATAAATATGTATGAATATTTATTTATATATTGATTTATTAACAGCCTGCCATTTATTTTGACAGCCTCCGTGGCGCAGGCGGTAAGACGCCGCCTGTGAAACGAGAGGCCGCGGGTTCGATCCCCGCACCGAGAGAAATGTTTGTGCGGCCCACAAATATTTCTCTCGGGTCTGGGTGTTTGTGAGACCGAAAAGTCTCTCGTAGTTCCTGATACCCACGACACAAGACTCGATCTTAATGTGGGGTCAGGACTATGTATGTGACTGTTGGGTGTTATTTATTTATTTATTTTATTTATTTACACTTTATTGCACACAAAAGGAAAACAAATACAAACAGAAATCACAAATATAAAAAGTACAATTGGCGGTCTTATCGCCGAAAGGCAATGTCTTACAGACAACCATGGGATGGATTTAAAAATAGGATAAATAAAGGGCAGTCTAAAGTGTAAAGGATAGAACTTGCTTAGAAAGGAAAAGTGTTGGAAATAAGTACAAATTAATTTAATAATATTTCAAGTGATACAAATAATAAATACACATATTATGTTATATAAACATATATATATATATATATACAAATATGCATACATAAATAATATAATAACAATAAATACATTGGAAGATAAATATATATAATATATTGATATATACATATATATTAAAATACCAGTACATACAAATAGGTAAATTATCCACAGAAATGTGTCAGTTCAGTGAGAAAGATAGTAATCTTTGACAAGTTTTTTGAAAGATGATAGTGATCGTGCCCGTCTTACCACAACTGGTAATGCGTTCCACAGTCGAACAGCCTGGACAGTAAACGATTTATCCAAGAATGTGGTGGAGTGCACGGGCATTCTCAGCTTCAAGTTCTCTGACGACCGCAGGGATCTAGTATGTGAGTCGTGGAGAAATACAAATCGATCTTTGAGATAAGAGGGGGTAAGAGGATTAAACAATATGTTGTACAGAAGATAAAGAATATGAGCATTCCGACGAAGTCGTATAGGCAACCACTTGAGCTTAACACGGAACTCTGAAACATGATCATATTTGCGTAAACCAAATATGAATCTAATACAAAAGTTTTGAAGGCGCTCAAGTTTATTAAGTTGGTCCTCGGTGAGATCAGGATAGCTGACATCGGCATAATCAAGGATAGGGAGAAGGAGGGTTTGTGCTAATGAAATCTTCGTAGCAACAGGTATAAGGTTATGTAATCTTCGCAAGGACCTTGCTGAGGCGAACAATTTTCGACTACGTTCCTGAAGCTGTGGACCCCAGGTGAAGGATTTGTCCAGAACTACTCCAAGGTTCCTAACTTTGTCACTATAAGGGACGGTAGTACCGTCACAAATTACAAGTGGTAGCTGGTCCCTATCAAGCTTAGAAATCATTCTGGGGCTACCGATAATAATCGCCTGAGTTTTGGATGGGTTAATTCTTAAGCCATGAGTCTTACTCCATACACAGATGTGCTGGATGTTTCTGTTAATGTTATCAATCGCCTCAATAACCTTATCAAAAGGTGCCTGAGTATAAATTTGCAAATCATCTGCGTAGAGGTGGTAGGAGGAGCGAAGATGATTAGATATAGAATTGATAAAGACAGCAAAGAGTAAAGGAGATAGCACGCCGCCCTGTGGAACGCCAGCAGATAAGGAGCACCACGAGGAATAACTATCCTCAACACAGATGAATGAATATTTTTATTCAAATATGTATAATTTGCCTCCGTATTGTTTCTTTTCAAACTAATTCGGAAATTATCGTCAGCTTTTTTCGTTTTGAAAATAATTTTGTATAATTTTAATTTAATTGAGTGTTTATTACAAAGCTGCTTTCATAATGTCGGTTAATTTATATAAAATCATCGACAATTTATCGACAAGTTGTTAAAAGTCACTAGCAACAAAGAATTACACTGAAATATTATTAGTACATTATTTAATAAGTTCTTTGATCTTCAAAGGCCGCATTGGCTTAAACTGAATTAAGATATTTTTATGCTTGCCGCATACAAATCTACTGTAAGATTGTATGTCATTCAAAAATTGTTGATGTAATTGCTTTAAATTACTTTCTATGACTGAATATACTAGTGATTCATACTTTTTAACAGAGACCTATGGTTGTTCCCATAAATCGATCATATTATTTAAATTAAAGTTAACCAAATAAGTAGCTGTATAAATCTTAGACTCTTAGGCGGAGTATCGAGGACTATTGCTGAAGATGTTGCAAAATATTTAAGAGGTAATTTACTTTACAAGTTTTAAACTTTTCTTGGTACGGACACATTTTATGAGTTAGCAGTATCGACATGTTAATATGACAATTGTTTTGCAACGATCACTAAGTTTCAAAGGAACCTTTTTTACGCTAGCCGAGCAATTTGTTACTGTTCCTTAGATTCAATTACATTCAAAATCCATGACATATACGGTATGCTTGTGTTTTAATGCTAAAAGGAAAATCTATCAAATATCTTTAGGGTGTGCTGAGATGAGCAGCTACGTATTATTATTATTGAGACATACTTATATACAAAATTATATACAAGCATCTACATACAAAATATACTATGGATATAAAAAGTGAACATAACTACTAAGTAATAAACACGTAAATAATAGAAGATATGATACAGTTGAGTGAGGAGCCGCGTGTACGGTACCAGGGCGGCAGAACTGCGAGGAGGCTGGGCGTGGTGGGGGACCATTCGTCAGCGGCTCGCGGCGGTCACGACCACCGACTGTATTCGGATGTGGCTACATGGAAGCACTGACGCATGCGTAGTGAAATACAATGATAATAGAAGATAATAATGGTACTTTTGAGTGAGGAGTCGCACGTACGTTACTAGGGCGGCAGGGTTGCGAGGAGGCTGGGCGTGGGGATCATTCATTAGCGGCTCGCGGCGGTCACGAATATGTACTCGGATGTGGTTACATAGAAGCATACATTTTTTTCAAAAAAGGAATCATAAATAAAATATGAAAATCAAGAAGAGATATTATAGTTTGCTATAACTAATAGCAAATTATTAAAAAAAAATATTAACAAATAATTGCAGTCATAAATTCATCATTTTTAATTACAACATTAATATTGTCTTTCTCACCGACTTACGTTTACGACCTTTCGTTCTATTATTATTATATATTTTGTAGGTGCTCTAACACAATTGAATTTATCCTGATAGGAACATCGACGGGAAAAGCAAGTTTTAAAAGGCTGGCCGCGTGAGGTCTTTTCTCCGTTTCTGGCTATTTTTGATGGTAGTAGGGCATAAATACTTGATTAGTAGTCATCATTCTTTACTAGTTTTCAATGAGGTTTCGAAATGGAGTTATTGTTTCCTTCTAATTTTCTAACCCTAAAAGAAGTTTCTCCAGAGTAAAATTTTCTAATTTTAAAATCTTAAAGAATCTATTTTTAATAGACAAAAAAAATCGCAATCTCCCACCAACCAATGTGTCTGCGGCCGGATCCGGCGCGCGACTGCCCGCTCGCGTGCCAGTAATTGCCGAGCGTTCCTTTTTTGAACAACTATCACGACTTTTTCGTTCCAAAACACTTTTTTAAATTTTTTCTCGGCTGTTTAAAGGAATTCCACGCATACGGCCGGCCAATTTAACCCTTGCCTGATATTTCAGGCATTTCGCACACGTAATCATGCTATAGGTCTTATGGGCCATTGTTTATGGTTGACCTAAAGCGTATCGTTTCAGACTAAAATTTAGAGGTTTATGCGCGTCTTTGGAGGTATTTTTTACGTTGAAATGACTTGATTCCGGTTTATGTTGAGTTTTCATTTGAGTCTTTAGGATTAATCGAGGTATTTATTTTAGTACATGTAGGTTATTGTGAAGATATAATATATTTTCCGATTCCTTTACCGATTTTATAGATGATTCGCCCGTTATGGATTTGTATACAACATGGAGATAGATATCCAGCAATCAAATTAGGAGACAAAAATGTCGTTGTTCAAGTTTCAAAAAAGTAGATCTGCAAGTTGTAATACGAAAAGTATACTGTGCATCCATATCTAGAACTTACTTTTAAAAATTAGAACTTACTATAAGTTACAAAATATCAAAATCAACCGCGCATACATCCTACCAGCTTTACAAACAGAGACATCCATATTTTTTACCAGTCGAGAGTTCATCAAAGTGATTCGCATCGATCTCATTGTTGCCAAGTTATTATAGGGGGCCAGATTGTCTTATACCAATATGCGCACACTCGAAACCAAATAGCCCGGGGCACACTCCGCAGCACCCCGAGTTTCCATAAAAAAAAACCCGCAAGCTGAATGCACGATTGATCGGAATATGTTCCAATTAAAAAATATATTCTCTATGGTCTTTGTTACGGCGGGAAACATGACATTCAGCGGGGTGCACCAGAGACAAAAGAGCTGGTGATTCGTGACTTTTTTAGATGCACGTTCCTTTTTCAATTTGGATAATTCAAGCGTTGGATTTGTACGGGCAGTTTTCTGTTTATGGCATAAAATTGGCTTTTGAGTTTGAGGTATTTTAATTTGGATAGAATATGTCCTAAAGAGAGACACGGCACATATTTACAGTATTATTTATTCAATAACAATTCACGGGAACTGAATAGGACACAATGTAAATGTGTGGGTAGTAATAGAAACATATAATTTTTTTATATATTTCTTGTTAGGACGTAGTTGTGTAACACTGTTATAGCGATCTATATCTATGTACTAAAGGCAATCATTATCATCTTCCCCCGTAAGTTGATCACTGGCGAAAGGAGCCTTCCCCAAAGGTTCTCTTCAATGCTATGTGTTGGAAATTACTCATAATTTAAAATAGTTACTAGTGGCCGTTTATGAACCTCTATTGACAGAAAACAACAAGAACCTTTAAAAATAGAATCAGTGTTCCATTATACTTCTATTTTTAAAATTGCAAATGCATTTTATTCTAAAGTTACTATACAGCCAGTGTCATTAAACAAATAAGGACCTTCTTTGTGAATTAAAAAAAGGATGATTTAAAATCGGAGTCCCCTATGCATGTAGGCAGAATTCGGTTTAGTTCGCCCGGGTTGTTTGCCCGGCCCGACGCACTATGCATTTTTCGGAACTACGGATAAAGTAGGATTATTTCGATCTTTCATTACGTAATGGAGTAATGCGAAGGGTAAAACGCTTATTTTTACATTGATGTTTGACATGCAAATATAATATTGTTTAGGTACAGGATTAAAGTGGAGTGCATTATTGCCTTTAAGCTCTTTGGCGTGGAATACTTGAGTTAATAAAAACCATGCTTTTTTATAATGAATGTTACTTTCTATATTATTTATAAATCATTTAATGACTGTTTAAAGATTTTAATGGAAATAGATAGGAAAGAAATATAGAAGAGGAAGGAAATTCATGTTAAACTTTAATCACTTTTACACCTGTAACAAGAAAACGAGGCGTAAAAAATTATGGTTAATTTTCATAGCTAGAACCAATTAGCAAGTGGGTCATATTACAATAAAAACTCCTGCTCATAAATATCGACAGTAACGTTGAAGAAACTTTCTAACGTTGAAGAAAAATGGAGAAACTTTGTTGGTCTTGGATTATATACGAGAGAGCAGAGGGACAGGAGTGAACTTTCGGTTATCATACTGATTAGTTAAAATAAGATGCTGTTTCCTAATTAATACTCGTTTCACAATTGGTACATCTGCAAACATTTATAAGTTATAACAAGTAACGAGAGTAACGCAGCAACAAAATTCCGATGAAAACCCCATGCCATCCAACATCATGTATAAAAACATTAACACGTATAATACAGAAACCGTAAAAATACAATTAATTAAGCCGTATAAACGTGTAAAAAACAATCAGGAGCCGAAACACATCGGTTTACATCGGCGCTCGGCACGCGGCGGGGCGCGGACGTCCTGCTGCGACGCTACCGCGCGCGCGCTCGTCTGCCAGCTTTGACGTATCGACCACTCCGCACCGCAATGCTGTTATTTAAAAAAAAAAAAGAATGTTTATTTTTTAAATATTGTTCTTTATTTAAATGTTAACGGTAGTTAGTAATGTATGCGATTTTCCGGGTTGTGAATGGGAATCTCAGATGTTACAATAATTTATTGAAAAACTATGTATAATAATGACATATTTTACATGAAGCCTTTAGAGGAGGAATTGCCCAGGAATTGTTTCTATGTGGTGAAATATTCTTGTATTTTCATAGTCTGTCCGTAAATTAAGATCTGTGGTAATTATCCTCCAACAGTATCGGTGAATAAAGACTGGAACATAAATATACTAAACGCAACATATGAGTAAGAACTTCCAGAGAAACTGATTCCAAGGCTCCAGCGAGTTGTTTTTACCTTCAAACCCAGCTCGTAATTATCCACAACGCAGAACACCATCCTAAGACTAAACCACTAATGCAACAACATTAAATCATTTATAACCCCTAACCAGAATATTCTAGACCAAACAGAACTCGTTAAACCTAAAAACAAGTGACAATTGGACAATGTATTAGGCTGACACATCGCTCAATGGGCATATTGATTAAAGCAGAACGGTGGTGGAAAACAATGGCAGGTTTGGACGCGCCCGTCGTCAATTACACACGTCTTGAATAAGTAATTGGGGGATGGGGGGATGCGAGAGAGAATCATCTAAAAATGCTAAAACACCGGACAGTGCCATATAGAAACATCTAAAAATGCTATATTGGAAACACCCGAAAGTAACCTAAATAACCGGACCGAGCCATCTAAAAAATGCTGAATAAGATACGTACCTTTTACATACATAGTCCTGATCTCTTACTAAGAATAAATATCTTGTATCATGGATATCAGAAACTACAAGTGGCTTTTCGATATATCATACACCCAAACCCGATAAGCTTGCTGATTTCTAAATGTAAAGTACTTTACATTTAATCAAGAGCTTTTTAGAAGCTTGTTACAGTAAATACAGAAAATTCACTACTGAACATTTACAACCATCAAAAATAAGGAAAAAAGAATACAAATACAT
Organism: Hyles euphorbiae; assembly: GCA_023078785.2. Classification (NCBI taxonomy): domain Eukaryota; kingdom Metazoa; phylum Arthropoda; class Insecta; order Lepidoptera; family Sphingidae; genus Hyles; species Hyles euphorbiae. Next base: position 4,819,219 of record CM041048.1, read on the forward strand.
TGCATAAACCCTTCCAAAACTTTGGTGTGTGATCACTGCGATCAACCCTTGAGTCGGAGGGTCTCACCCCTCAAACAAAACACAAAGTATGGAATTATTTCAAACCATACTAAAATACTGTCATTAGCGAGTTTCAATTGTTCGTACGCGATCATATGGGTGACACCGGACTCTTCACACTGAGGTTGTGGGTTTGAGGGACCACCTATTACATTTTACGTTATGTTGTTTTATCATAAAATACTATAAGTTCCTTTAAATTAACAACATTAAAGAAATAAAGTTATGTGCGTGGTGGTCGCGAGCCCGAATTTCAAAGCACCTTGATTTTTAGGAGTCATAAGTTTAAAATACTATGTGCCGTAATAATGAAGGAAAACACCGTGAGAAAAATTGAGCATAACATATGTATGAATTTCTATGGTATGTAAAGTCTGCAAACCCGTAGGTCAGCGTGGTGAACTATATTAACCAACCCCTCAGCCCTCTCAATCGTACTCTCGATATTAGAGGAGACTCGTGCCCTGCAGAGGGTCGTATATGTTGTTACAGTTATCCCGAACGTGATGCTTACTTGCTAGCTAGGGTGAGCAAGAAGGTCACCTGATGGTAAGTGATTTCTACAGCCCATGAGCTTCCACAACACTTTGATTATATGTGATTATATGCTGGTCCATCAAATTCATATTGAGCGGGAAAAGGACGAGAAGAGGAAAGGTGTATTGGGCATCCGGCGATACTACTCACCAAACAAAACACAACAGGAAAGCTGCCACTTTACGATGATCTCCTGTAAGTCAGTGGTACTGCCCCGGACGAGCCTACCCATTCATGCCGAGTCATGACATCAGCTTCCTTTTTTGTTCTGGCCCGGGATAGTGGCTACATTGCACCTGATGGTGAACGCAAGGCAGAGTATCCATTGGCATCAGACGGCAGTCCCATGCCAATAAATACAATTATGCCGGCCTGCGAAGATGCCTCTTCACACTACGGCGGAGGGACCCAGGATTATAGAAAGTAGGAAACACGTGAGATGGCAAACAAATCCAAAGCCTGACGGTGCGGCACAAAAAATAATTTGGGAACATAAATTTGCTCTACCACTTTCATACGAATATAATACCAACAAAAACTTATCTGTTCTGTCTCTTCAACTTAACCTCGTACCTACATCTGTACTACTCATAGTACATAAGAAAACAAAAATTCTGCCGCTTTATTTTTTAATGAATATATTAATTTTACTTAACAGTGACATCAATTAGATATTTGGGTGTATGAAAACAAATTGAAATGGCACTTCACATTTGTAATTTTATTTGAAAATAGCATCCGGGTGTGTAAACGTAGCCGTGCGTTCACGCATGTATAAGTTAATACATTAAAATTGTATCAAACTCTTAATAGTTTCTAGATTTACAGTTATTTTGACTAATTAATACCTTGTGACGTAAGTATACAGTGTTATTTCCGCGTAAAAATAAATAATGTTCGAGTAACTTTGAATTGTTTATCTATGTCCTATACAAAGAACAAATGTAGGTAGTTATGGTTTGAAACTTTCATTACTACTGTACTTTGTGTAATACATTGGAAGATATTTTTAATTACTTTTATATTTTCCAGTTATAACAGATGCTAGCATAGTTGAAATGTTATTTGATTCTGAATAAGACTGTTTGGGGGATTGCTGCGACTATGATTCAGAGTTTCTGCCTCCAGAATTGACCCAAAGAGCGAGTTACCACGAGACTAGTGATTCCAGTAGTTCAGACGAAGATTATTTATTTATTATTATCCGCCTGCTTCTTTAGCGCTGTTTGACAGTTCTGCATCGCAATCTCGTTTAAGAGCATGTAGAAGAAGAAGACGAGGACGTGGACTTGGTCGTGTACGTGGCTCAAATATTGGCAAAGAATGCATACCACCCAACCGTCATTATTATCTATTCGACTGAGTGCGATCAGAAATCACAAAACATATGATTGCATGCAAGACTCATGGACAAAACATACCTTAGAACCCGAAATCAACGATTCTATGCTTACGTATGTAAGCATAAAATGATAGTTTCGTTATGTATATAAAGAAACTCAATATTGGGAGTGGCATAAGTTCTAGGATCAATATATCGACGATGAGATTTTGGTATTTTTAGTTGACTGTTCGAATAGAAGACATATTTTAGAGACAGGCAGATCAATGGGTCTAACTTTGAGAGAACTAAATAATATATTATACATATTAGGAATTGCTATTACAATGTCCGCATTAAATTGATATGTACTGGTCTTCAAAATGGAAGGTTCCTATTATAGCTATGGCTATAATGAGAAACAGGTTTTATTTCATAAGATCACGCCTAAAGGGTGTTTATGATAGTGAAGTAAATACAGAACAAAAAAGGAAAAAAATTAATTACACAACAACGATTTGATAGAGTTCAGCACGGTTTTTTTGAAAAAAAAAAGTGTTATTTACCTTTTTTTACGCCAAATCGACATTGTTATTCCCATTTTCATGAGGATAATGAATATTATTAGTATATAAGTTTTATTTCTTCTCTTTAAATCTCTATTTATGTTCTTAATTTAAGACTGATTAGTAAATAATGTTGACTATAAATTATTTTCTGTTAGTTTTTGGAGAGTTGTGCTTAATTTTGTTCTAGAAAATGTTGAATTACTTTAATTTTAAATATTTTCGAATAAAATAACATAATATATAAGATTGTTGGTTTTTTTAGTTTATAATCCTATACTTATTACAATTTTTCTTCCAACTCTGTTCTATGTCCTATGTAAATGACATAGTAATATCGTCACTTTGTCCTTTATAAAGGACATAGTGAAAAACTATTTTCCGAAAGGTGAGATTTTTTTGTTATTTTTCTGATCCATTTTAAACGGTTAGGAATACAATGGTAAAGTTTCACAAACATACTAAACAAAAAGTACCTCTGGTAGGCAGGAGGTTAAGACAGTCAACTTTTAAAGCAACAAAAGAGTATCAAAGCGGAGTTCTGATTGTGTATGATTTATGTATGGCTCAATAGGATCGCGTTATTATGTATGAGTTTGTATGAATACGTCAGGCACGGCCGCCGGCGACGCATCTGTCACCGGTATAAGACTACTAGGTATTGTAGGGATGGGCGTTTGGTTTTATCGATAGTTTCTGTAAAGTAGATAGGTGATTTGGTAAGGGAACAATAGTTTGAACCAGGGGATTAAAGGTTCTTTTAAGTTTTTTGGTTTGTAAGTTTTTTTCAAACTTCTTGATTGGTTTATTTCATATTTATGGTAAACAATTGATATTTCCTAAATGTTTGGAAGAGAAATACGAACATTTATTGCATTTTTTTTAATAATTCTCTTTAATATGTAAAATAAACATTTCTAGTATTGAAATAACAACGCGATAGACTCAAACCAGATGTTTTCCCGCCTTTAAAGTTACGCCATTTCAGATTAGTTTTACTAAATGCCCAACAATACCAACTTTTAAAAACCAAATCTCAATATATCGACAGTCCTCATCCCTGATAGTTGATAATAATTTATGCGGTAGTTTTTTAGTCGCGAACACTTGACTACGAGCCGACAGATGGCGCTGTTTGCCGTGAATTAACTGTCAAATGGTGCTCAAACGAGCGGCAAGTATGCGACGCGGATTTGTTTTACGCTTAAAAAAGGTTTAATGCCTCTGTGGGAGGGTGAATGGGAATGGTTCCGGATGTCTTTGTGATTTAGAGAAGCGTGGGCGGGCGCGGTAGTGTTTTAATGAAAATGTTAATAATGGTGTGTACATTTGTCTCTAGGGGCCAATGAACGAAATATTGTCTAAGCAATGTTTGACGCTTTCCTATTGTTCTTTCTTACACGATTGGGGTCGAATTTTGTGTTAGTTTTATTTGATCTGCTATCGGTTTATGGGCGTAGCTCAGTTTTAACTACTAAGTTCGTCTTTATACAATATTGTATAAAAAGCACAAATAAAAGATAAATCTTTCAAGAAGGTTTACTTATCCATGTGGGTTTGGAAATATTTCGCGCTATGGTTTATTAATGTGTCGCTGTTTTGAGTGTGTGTGTGCGTATTCGTGTTTGTGATGTGTGTTTCGAATGATAGCTTAGCTAATTGATACGATTAACATACAAGAATGTTAAACTATCAAACCTTTGCTCTACATTGTTGTATCAGCCCATATACGTCCCACTGCAGGGCTCGTGCCTCCTCTACAATCGAGAGTACGATTGAGAGTGGTTAGGTCATATAGCACCACGCTGGCCTAGTTCGGGTTGGCGGACTTACATACCGTAGAAATTCTTATAAATCGCTATGGTATCAGGTATGCAGGTTTCCTCACGATGTTTTCCTTAGCCGTTTTAGTGCGTAGTGATTAACTATCAATACACATATGACTCCGAAAATGCTCTACATACTTATACCATACTTAAAACAAGTAAATTAAATATAAATAATTAATGATGGTACAAGGAGTAATGCGTGTTATCGCGTGATATCCTGTGCTTTACAGCGCGCATGTAAAGATTTCAATTATAAGATGATGGCACGCACCATGCGTGTGCTAGTGCCATCAGAAATCAGACATTTGCAAATCCAATGTAAACATTAAAAGTATTTTATTTGGTATTTAAAAATAGTTGATAGTTTTAGTGCCGCCACGCCGTATTGGTTCAATGGCAACGTGTTTACGTGTCCAAAGGACTACTAGGGCATTTAATATTCTCAATATAGGTAATCCTACATTTGTGAGTTGTCCCGAATTTCTTAATATTTATATTAATTGTATATAATTACCCTCTGCCTTGTGCAAGACATGGTAAGAAATAGTGAAATTATGTATAATTTCAAAGTTATAGGTTAAATGTGCAAAATCCTGTATCTCATCATAATTTTATCTTTTGTGCAAGTTTTAAAATTATGTATTACTTTTTCCAGACGATGCCTGCTTAGCATAATTTGTAAAATTCAATCCCTTTTAATGTTGACACAAAATCTAGGCATTGAACTCCGTCCTTCAGAGGGCCCAACACACATTTTGACCAGCCCGCGTGTTGTAAAACAGTAAAACATTACAAATAGTCTGTCCCGCTGCGGCGTGATGTACACGACACGGGCACGACACGCGTCCGACACGGCACGGCGCCGACAAGTGTTGCGGACGCTGTAACTCAATTACTCAGCGGCGCGTCGCCTCCTGTGATAAACAACTTGAAGTAACGCAATCTAGATGGCCATGGATTGACACAGTCTTATCGTTTAAGATGGGTTTGTGGTTCTGTTCCTGATTAAGGAAAGAAATACGATTTATTTGTCACAGACACAACGTGACTGCCTCGGTGGCGTAGTTGTACCAAGGTATGATTATAAAGCTGAGGTCTCGGGTTCGAATCCCGGGTTGGGCAAAGTGATATTGGATTTTTCTATTTATTATCAGCCCAGAGTCAGAAATTTGTGCCCGATATGGCGATAGGCTCGCCACCTATCACATTATGGGACGGAACATACAAGGTGAAATGTGGGTGCCCTGGCACCCCTGCCTACCGCTTCTGGGATATAGGTACAACTGGTATTGAGGAGACAACGGAAGCTCTGTTAAACTCGTTAATACCTGACGATTCGGTTGAAAATGACACAGTATATCATAATCACATTAGGTCGTGGGCAGCTGAATTGCCAAATTCTCCAATTTCGAGTCTTCCAACGTTTGACGAATTTATTAACATTGTTAGATTATTGCCTCTTAACAAAGCCTCCGGCGAGGAAAAAATTTCTAATAGGATGATTAAAGAAGCGTGCAAATCTGGCGGTGATGCCGTATTAGCCGTTTTTAATCGATGTATTGTTGAGGGTGTATTTCCGCGCGTATGGCGTTTTGGTTTTATACGAATAATACCTAAAGGAGGGGATAAATCCCCTCAAGATCCTAAATCATACAGACCCATTACGCTCTTGCCGTCATTAGGAAAACTCCTCGAACGCCTTATTGTTCCTCGACTGTTACCGGGTGGTCCAACTTTCCACGAGAAGCAATTTGGGTTTACTATCGGTAAATCGACTGTTGACGCGGCGATATCAGTCCGTAGGGCTGTGAGCACATCTGAACACAAATATGTGCTTGGTATCTTTCTTGACATTTCCGGTGCATTCGATAATGCCTGGTGGCCAATGCTGCTTCTTAAATTGAAAATACGAGGTTGCTTCAGGAATATTTATTCGCTTATTTACTCGTATTTCTTGCATGGAACAACTAAATTAAAACTTGGCCACCATGCCGTGTCGAAGCCACTTACAATGGGCTGCCCACAGGGCTCGGTTCTAGGTCCATATATGTGGAATTTTGGCTTTGACGACTTCCTGTCTATTCCCTTGCCATCGGGATGCTCACTAACGGGCTATGCTGACGATGGCCTCTTACTTATACAGTCTAATAGTAGGTCGGGATTAGAAAGTATGGCTGACACGTGTTTAAAATTAATATCTGAGTGGGGTGACCGAAATCGCTTAAAGTTCGCACCACATAAAACGTTCCAATTACTTCTTAAAGGAATCTTAAAATCGCCACCACGTATCAAGTTTAATAATACAACTGTCAAGAGAAAGGAATCTTTTTGCTATCTTGGCTTATTTTTGGAAAGGAATTTTTCTTTTCTTGAGCATATTAAGAACGTCGGGGAAAAATCGAAAAGGAACTTTTTCGCTTTGACAAGAATTTCGACATCAACGTGGGGATTATCTTTTAATACATTAAAAATCATCTATGGAGCAACTTACTTAGGGTGTATATGTTATGGATCCCCCGTATGGGCTGATAGGGCTACTATCGGTGCTGTGCGAAGAAAACTGCTCCAGAGCCAACGTTTGGCGTTGATATTCTTGTGTAAGGCATATAGAACTGTTAGTACCGAAGCATTGCCTGTCTTGGCGGGTGTACTTCCAGTCGATCTGGAGGTGCAACGTCGCGCCGCCATGTATTACTCTACTAGGGAGAATATGGATAGAAGATTTTTAACTCCACGTGAAAATATAAAAGTTGACAGATTATTTAAACCGCCTTCAGTGGTATATAGCGAACTTTTAGATGAATGGCAAAATAGATGGGAGGTATCTTTGAAGGGACGTCATTTATACCAATATTTTCCTTGCGTGCGTGATCGTTTGACAAAGACTTGGCTAGATGTCGATTATTGCGTATCACAGTTCCTTACGGGCCATGGTAACTTTAAGTCTAAATTGTACTCTTTTAATCTCGTTGATTCGCCTGCATGCCCATGTTCAACACCTAATCGCGAATATGAACAGTCCGCGCATCATATACTTTGGGAGTGTAGTATTTGGCAAAATGAGCGTAAAATCATGTTAGATAGTATGCAGATATCATCCGGAGTCGTATACTACATGGACCTAGTGGAGACTAGGACGAATTTCCGTGCTTTCCGGCGTTTTTGCCATACCTATTACTGGAATCAAGTATAACAGCTCACACAATAGGTCCCATTTATATGTAATAATGAATTCCGTGGTGCTTTACAGCTGGCTTCTCCGGCTGTAAGTCTCTTTGTGAGGTTATTTACCTCTTTAGTTCTATGTTTTGTCACCCGCATTGCACGGAGGGAAGTGGACATTATTTATTTCCAACTCCTCCTATTAATTTAACTTTCTGATTAATTTCGTTGCGGGTTAAAGACAAGTTAGACATTCCCGGAGACTCGCCGAGCTTCAATGCTCGGTGTCATTACATTGCGTGCCACTGTTGATCCTGGCTTACAGGAGTTGCAGTGGCGGGTGTGAGGGCGGGACAGTCTCTTCTGGGATATAGGCGTGAGTTTATGTATGTATGTATGTATATACACAACGTAAACAACATGGATAATATTAAAAAAAAAAAAACAAGAAATTGGCTGGTCGTAGCTGTGACTGATTGGATAATGATATATTTCAGATATATTAAGACTTATGACAGCCTCAATGGCGAAGTTGATTAGACCCGACTGTGAAACCTAAGGCGGCAAATTCGATCCCCGCACTGTCACAAATATTTGTGTGATCCACAGGTATTTGTTTCAAGTCTGGGTGTCTGTGAGACTGAAGTCTCTCGTGGTTTCTGATGAGATGCAGTAATCGATCTTAGCGAGGGATAGGAATGTGTATGTGACTGTTGGGTGTATTTATTTATTTATCTAATTTATTTAATGTAATCTAAGAAGAAAACTGTTCTTAATATTTTGACAACAGCATGACCACGCATTCGCACGCCAAAAGACCGTAGACAATCTATACTTAAACAAACCTGTCGTTAATATTACATTGCTCTGGTGGTAAATGCCTTTCTTATACCATATTATACTCTGCACATTTAATAATATACAGGAAATGTAACCAATGATGTTTTAATATTTGTATAATATATCATTGAATATAACCCATTAGTATTTTTAATTATAATATTTCCACTTAAAATACATGTAAAATATATTGCACTCCCATTCAATTATCCATTCAATTACATCCATTTAAAGCTTAGCACACATAGTTTTAATCCCGGGTTCTCCTGTGTCCGCGTGGTAATCCTCAAAGTGACGTCACGCGCACTCCAGCCGCTTTGATCCCGCGGGTACAAAGAACGGGAGGGCTATGCGAGGGTCCCGGGAATTTTGGACGATATTGTAATGTTTAATTAAATTAATGTTACATGCAGGTTGGAGGACACCTGTGACGGTTTAGATGTAAATATAAAAAATATAGTATTATTTGTTTACCAAGCTGACGCCCGCCTACAAGGTGGACGGACGACCTGACTACAGTTGTAGGAAGTCGCTGGATGCAAGCAGACGACAACATGTCGATGATCGTTGAGGAAGCCTATGTTCAGCAGTGGACTTCCTGTGGCTGAGATGGTGATGATGATTTATTAAGCTTTTATATACAAAAGTATACAAGGCGGACTTAATGGCTGTGGCATTATCTCTCAGTCGAACTTTAAGGTGACGCAGAAATTAGATATAGTAGGTGTATGAATACTTAATTAAAAGATAAGGAGAGAAAATTAGAAAAAATTACAAGTAATTAAAAGACACACCAACAAGATACGTATTACTTTACAAAAACACTTATTTGATAAAATGCTAATGCACTATTAGATGCCTTTTAGAGGTGTTTACATTCACAAAGAGGGTGGGAAAAGGGTAAAATATAGTAGTGGAAAAACATTAAAAATAAACTATAAAACTAACAAAAACAATACAAAGTATTGTTATAAATTATGAAAAGAGAAATAATTTTACTTAATTTTTCGGCAGTTGAGACTTCAGAGTCAGACATAAATATGGAAGCTGATTGTAATATAATCCAAAAATTTTACGATCGGGGAGCCCTATTTATCATTATTTCGCCCAACATTAGCAGTTTTACCGAACTGTGGTATCCATACGTCTACAGTACGCAATATGTTTTAACATATAAGATTTAATTAACATAATATGTCTGTATGCACATTAACAAGCCAGCGGTTGTAGCGGTGACTGCATAATGAATGTAAGTCTCACTCCTAGCAATAAAGACGTTGTGATAAGGTCTCGCGTGCTGAGCGCAGCGGGCCGCCGAAATTATAACCTCTTAGCGGGACTCGCAACATATACGTACAGAAGGCGCAGTTTGTAACTCGAATTGATTTAGTAAATGAAGCATGAAGCTTATATGTAAGTAAATAAATGTTAAGATATCTTTAGGAGATAGGAGGATACTTTTAAGTAATAAATAAATAAATATAAAAAAAATACCCAGCAAACAAATACAGGTATAGTCCTGACCCCACCCTAAGATTGAGACTTGTGTCGTGGTTATCAGGAAGTACAAGAGAATTTTCGGTCTCACAAACACCCCGACCCGGAAGAAATATTTGTGGGCCGTCTCGGGATGGCGACCGCAGTAGGATGGCAAGCAGTGTTTTTTATTCATGGTCTGGTTAGGCTACTGTCCATGAACGGTCGTATCGCTTACCATCAGGCGAATGGCATGCCCTTCTCGCCATTCATTGGAATTAAAAAAAAGCTTTTTTGAATAATTATTTGTTGTAATTTTAATATAAATGTACCTTCTGTAACTGCAGCGCGGTGATGCGTGTTGTAGTACAAATCAATTCCCGCGGTTATCGTCGATATAACGTGCGTTCAACACGTGCGTATAACCCCCCCCCCCCCCCCCGCCCCTCTTCACTCCTCTCCCCTCCTCTGCATATCACTACGGGTATTGAGAATATATTATGATAGTACCAATTGACTATGATATTTTGTATGTTATTTCTTCGATATAATTGATAATGTTATTTATTCACTAGTTTGGCGTAAAAGAGTATACTGATTCTTCGTTCTGGGCGACTTCGCTTCACTCAGCCTTAGTAATTATAATATTTGTATCAAAAATATTTATTGTAAGTTTACAACATATTATTATTAAACCGCTCTGATTTAAACCAACTTGTAAATTTTGTAATAATTCACTACATTGTAAATTGGTTTTGAAAAGAGCAACACTAGAGTTTCTTGCCCGTTCTTCTCTAGTGAAAACAGCTTTCTGAACCGGGTGGTAGATAAAAAAATGACTGAATCTAAATGATGTTGAACATTTTAATGGATTCAATAAAATATTATAATTTCCATATATCATTTTCAAAATGTTCAACTTTAATGGATTCAATAAATTATTTTCATTTCATTTCAATGGATGTGCGGACTTGAACGATTGGTTATAATTCTCAGCATTTAAAGGGGTCGAATAGCTAGAGTAACTACTGGACATATTAAGTTTTTTTAAACATACATTAATATGTTTAATACTTCAAATTAATAGAAAACGGAGCATAGCAAGCGGCGTATCTGAGCTGTAGTCTGTTCTTCAGAAAACTTATTCTACCTTTAAAAATCTAAATTTAGAGTGTGATAAAAAAGTGCGTCTATGGTACTAAAAATAACTATCAAAATCCAGCTCGCCACTCCACACAAGTATCAGCATAGAAACTGCAGATGCGAGTACACACGGCACAAAAGCTGCGCTAATGACTGTTGAATATTTCATACCCACTGAGCCACCTGCGCTGCGCACTGTATCACTTTTTGCAACAGAATATTTACTGCTTCTCAAGGTTTATTAGCCTACTGTGGGAGCTAAATATAGACCAATGTTAATAGACAATGCTGAAGTTTTTTTTATAGGTAAGTGAAGGAGGAAAAGACCCAGATGCATACATTTCTAAAACTATTATTTACGGATTTTATCGCGAATTTGGTTTAATTTTTACATTTTTGACTTCCCGACGTTTCGATTACTTTACAGCTTTCGTGGTCAATGTTTTATTTCAATGTGTAACATTCGCGTAAATCTAAGAAACCATTATGATATGGATCCTCAAAATGTTCTAACAAGAAAATGTTGTTGTGGGTAAAATAAAAATTATACTAGTACATACTTACTTCTTGTATTTTTTTTTATCCAGTTGTTTTATAATAGTTTCATTTCAAGATCAAAAATACATTCGTCGTACATATATGTTTATAACATATTTTAATAGATATCACATAAAATATTAGTTCTCCAAAAAAAAACCTAAACAAAAATAAAAATATTTTAGAAAAGCTGTTACGTGACTAGAACAATGCGCGACACTCAAAAAAGGATCGCTAATGACCCGTGAATATTTTAAGCGGGAAAACGTCACTTCCTTTCTTACGCAAGTGTCACACCGCTATGGAATACACGAGTTTACTCTGCTATCATTAAAAAAACTCTTGGTAAATAAAAATGGCAAAAAAACAACATTTTGCACCAAAGGATGCAAAAAGGATTAAAATGTAAACATATTTTTTTTATAAAATAAACATCCTTGAATACCACGCCTACACAATTCCAAATTCAAAAAATAAGTCTATTGTCGACGGTCCCATACAGCCAGCTACAATCAATTGCTTCCAATGGACCGTACAATCGATCGATTGTGCAAAATTTTTGCCGTTTTAGTCAAGCATGTTTTTTTTCCTTTTAAAAAATCCCTTTATTAAGAATAAGGAATACCTGTGTTAAGAAACACAATATGTCAAAATAATTTGGCATGAAAAGGTTTCTAGCCAAAAGCATGACTAACGCTACGGAAAATTTTAACAGGTTTATTTTAATGGTTACATCTTGGTTAAATCAGTTGTCGTTGTTAATGATAAACAACTCGAGTTACATTTAATGTTATTTTAATTAATGACTTCGTTTTTTTAATGTATATTGTCGCAGGAAATAATAAAACGGTTCACATTCAGGTAAGCAATAAACGCAGTTCCTAATAACTGTGACTCATGAAGATCACAACACTTGGAATTTAGGTGCATTGCCTCTTAAAATGGGGAGGATAAAGTTGACGACGGAAGGGCGGACGAAAGGGCTATTACACTCCCGATAATGTAAGAACGAAGCGTGATAGCAAAGCCGTTGCCACATGTCAATATTGTGTCAGATAGTGGCAGCATCCCGCTAAAATAGGCCTGTTCCACTTAATTATAGCGTGGCTTAATGCTCTTTCCGCTTTCTTAGTGCAGTTGGTTAGATGCCGGCTGAAGGAAGACACAGCGGGTTCGATCCTCACACTGGGACAAAGTTTGTGCGATCTACAAGTATTTGTTTCGGGTTTGGACGTTTATGAAACTGAAAAGTCTCTCGTAATAGGGAATTTGACTCCATTTTTTTATAGTACATATAATTTTTTAAATATTTACAATGAAACAAGGAATAAAGGTTTTAAATGTTGTAGTGGGTGTAAGATAAAAGCACGCATTACAGTGTGTGAATGTGAAAGAGACGGTAAAATGACTCCATTTTGATCCCACTTTTCATTTAAAATAGTAATATTTTGCTCATGTTACAAGCTCCTTTAATACTTTTTGACAACAATATTTTACTATAAAGGTATTTGTGTTTGTGCGCAAAATAATACAAAAATCTAAAATAGTAAACTGCCCTTTTTCTGATACCAACAACACAAGACATAATTGATCTTAATGTGCGATCAGCATGTGTGAATATTGGAAAGATAAAAAAATTTGGAAGCACTACAGAGTCACAGAACAAAAAAAATGCACATTTTGAAGTAAAATCCCAAAGCGAAATCCTTATGGTTATTCGCAAACACAGTTTTGTAAAACTTCACGGTAAGTGTAGGCGTGTAATGGAAATCTCCGTGGAACGCGCACAAGTCGCAGGTTGCGTCGAAGTGAACAATATAAGTTAAGAGTATTGATTCTCGAAGATCCCACGCGGGGTGTGACGAATTGGGAAGACTGGTGTCTTGTTTTTTTGCAGTATGTATTTTTTTGTACGCTGTCAAAACATTTATAGACCAACAACAAGTGAAAGTAAATAAAAGTACTGAAAGAGAAAAAGAATAACCTAGTATCTTAAAAACTTAATATACTTTTGGGGGATTCTTTTGAAGGATGGAAAATATGTTATCAGGTTTCAGTATCAAACCAAGTTAAAAGACACACATTGAGGTTAATATATTTACACTATAAGAACCAAAAGATATTAAGAGCGTTTATACCCTGCACGCGCTTTTTGGCTTAAAACAGGACTTTTCAAATGAGTTAATAGCCACCAACAAACAATTTCAAGGTAAAATAATTAGTACTACTTTTAGAAAAGGTTGTCATCTAGGGATTTTGGTGGAAAACATTATAGATTGATGGATAATTTGTGAGTACTATAAGGATTACTGAACACAAGTTTCGTTATTTAGGCTTTAAATGGCAATTTAGAAGCTTAAGATATCCGAAACCACTAAATATAAGATGAAAATAAAAATATTATCAGACTAATAAGACCCTTATGGAGGGATTTTGCTGAGAAAAATAATCTTTTTGTGTTTAGTTCCTGAAAAATAAAAATTTAAACAATGCGAAATTATTCAGAAACTCTCGTCAAGAACATATTTTTTTTCACCAACTTATCGTACATAATTTTTTATAGCAATTGCATATTACAATAGAAGAACATCTTATCAATAAATTACCATTTTTATATTTCAACAAAATTAGTTTTCATGTTTTCTACAAATATTTTAAAAACCACTATAAAACACGCTGTCCGACGTGGATCAAATCAGACCGCCGCAAGGCCTTCTAGAGGGAGGACGTATCGCTCGTCGCTCCGGCCTGGCTGCAGTCGATTATGCCGCGCGTAGTAAAAATAGCCACGCGCGGAATGCGATTACCACATCTTAGTACTTTGGTAGTAAAATATTTAATTATTTTTATTACCTACAATGATTTTGTAGTGAGTATAAATTATGTTTCAGGTAATATAATGGGATGTAATTCCGAGGCTAAATTATGTTATGTATTGTAATATAAAATTAAATATATTTCGTAATTGTAAGGGGTTGTAAGGCCCCTAACACTATTTATGTGTTCGAACACGAAATGATTAATAAAACGTCCGTAGTGTATACTGATTGAACACTGATTTGAATGCAACTTAACAATGTAATAATAACGAAAATATGATTAGTATCCAAAATTTGTATTATTCTTTGCTTGCACAGTAATATTTGTCTACTTATAATGCAAATAAAATATTTTTATGATATTATATTACAGTTACATTTCAATTGAATATTTGAAGCGCACGGATCAAAGTTGTTTGAGTAGATTGTATAGCGAGCCGACGCGGCAGCTCTACGCACACAGCTTTGGTCGTTTATGTGTGCGTGAAATTAACGAAGAAATACCTATAGTTGACTTTGCGCGCAAGGTGTATACGCTCTTAATCAAAATGTCATCACAAAGCGCAGCATTTACTACAAAACGAGAAATAGGTACCTAATTACTATTGTTAGTGGTAGGTCTTTTACAAGTGAGCGACCGCCTGGGTAGGTACCACCGCAATGTCTATTTCTCCCGCCAAACAGACTTAACATCTTATATCCCAGGATGGCGAGCGCAGTGGAATCCGTGAGGGGTCGTATCGCTTACCATAAGGCGAATTCAATTTCATAGCAATAAAAAAATCTTTAAGAAATACCAAATATATTAGTTAAAATTTCACCTCAATCAGAATTCACCAAATAAATCTTAAACTAAACGAATACTTAACGTAAGAGTAGGTACAAATGGCAGTCGTATCGCTCAAAACGACAAATAGAGAGACACAACAATATTTATAGGTATCGTAGTCACTGTTTAAAATAGGGGAAATATCAAGACGGGGAATCAAATCCGCATTTGTTATTACAAATTACGCGTCCCCGAGTTTTTCTTGTTTTCGACAGCGATCCTTAATAGAAACCAAACATTTTGATTCTGAAAACGGCCTGTTTCGACGACTAAAACGATTTTTTACGTATTTCTTTAGTTAGTTTAATGTTAGGTCGGGTTTTGATTGAATGTAGGGAATAGTTATTTTTTATATGAATAGATTTTGTAATTGAGTGTGTGGTGGCCTGTTCGTAGCAGTCCAGAGGCAGCTACCAACTTCTTGACAGTAGTCGCGGGTTGAAAAATGAAAGCCCAGGGCCCAACCCTGACTTCTGCGAGTCATGTGTATAACTAGTTATACGTGCCATTAATAATGATTTCAACCATCGATTTCAACTCATAAATTTCCAATTGCAGGGCTCGGGCCTCCTCTGCAATCGACAGTATGATTGAGAGTGGTTAGGCCATATAGTCCACCAAGTAGACCAGCTTTGTGTGACCAGCCAGTGCGGGTCGGTGGACTTTACATGCCATAGAAATTCATGTAAAATGCTATAGCAAGCAGGTTTCCTCACGATGTTTTTCTTTACCGTTATAGTGTGGACGTTGTAACTGGTTCGCAATACAAAAGTCAAAAGCTCAACTCTGACTTGAATCGGGAATTTTTATTATTAGATTATTATTATATTCATCTAACTTGTTTTAAACCTGCAACGAAATCGATCAGAAGGTAAAATTATTAGGAGTTGGAATTTGAAAATAAAAGTTAAAGATATGTGATTTGCAACATTGCATATTATGTAAATATTCCTATTTTGTTCATGGGAATCCTTGCTAAACTTTTTATCGACAAGGACGGTGATCTGTCGTAAAATCGCTCAGAAACTTTTTGTTGCCGTATTTATTGAATACACGTCAAGGTAATATAAATGAAAGAAGATATGAGGAGAAAAATAAAGCAAGCCGTTAGGATTATATCAACCTTTTTATTTTACATTAGGGTAGATATGACTGCACGTGACTTTCTTATGCCATTTCACGTAAAAAATACAATTAAAGTTACCATCTCCCAGTATTTACCCAAAATTTTACTCAAAAAACCGATTCTCCAAATCCATGTGTTAAGTGCCAGCGAAAACAGCATAGTGAAAACTATCCAACAGTTTTAAACACATTTTAAAACTACCACAAACAGAGGTAACTGCAAATAGGTAGGTGTAGTTCGCAAATTCCAACAAAGCCCCTCTCGTCTGACAGCAATTCCGTTTTAGAGCTTTAATCCCAACTCTAGTACGAATAAAAGGCATACTTCGTTCGCCGACATTCGCAAAATTGTCATCGCAAATAGCTTTCGCCTTGGGCGATACCACATTCAAACGCAAAACGTCACAACTCACAAAACAACACGCAACAAAACTCCACTCTATTTACATGAATCAAAAGTCTCAAATTGTGCACGAGAAAATCCCCACGGCTGGTGTAACAATGAAAATGCCAGCACTGCACGCGTAAATACATTTCCAAGACATCCCCGCGTATGTGTGGACTTTAACTCGCAAACAATAAGGTCCAAAGTAGTTTGTAACGCAAATCTGAACTTGAAAATCGTCTCCTGCCTGACGCTCGATATCAAATAAACATTATACCAAGTGCAAAACGCCCCAAGCGACGCGGTTTGTTGCGAGGGAAATTGAACTTTATTGTATCAGATCGAAGATGTAGAGTTGTTAATTTGGTTTCTATTGCTAGGATTTTCGCCGGGGGGTGGAAAGGGACAGTGAGATGAGGTTTTTGGCGAGTGTGGGCGAGAGGACGATATAGCTCGGAGCACTGTGATTGGTCAGGAAGGCCGCAGGCAGTGAACAGTAGCCCGCCCTTCGTCTACTGTAAGCGTCGCGCTTTGAGTAAAAATACAGAACTGTGAATGTGACTGTTTATTTTAATATTCTGTTATAATTTACTTTGCTGAGGTATTTAAATTATTATTCAACATCGATACATTTGTTGCGAATGTAATTACTGGATTCTATTATTGCTTTTTCTATACGAAGATGAAAGTAAAATAATAACTACACAAAAGGCAGTTGAATGTTTTTTCGAGACATTAAAACTTGTTTTATGTATTGATGGAGTTTTATGCGGTATTGTAAAATAATTAAACGATAAAATGTTATATCTATTTCATTGCGAATTATATGCCAATGTTAAACATTGTGATGGCAGGAAAAACTTGTTTTATACAACATACTTTATTAAATCTTTACCGACGGAAAATCCTAGCCCATTTATTAAATAACTTAATATAACCAAATTCGATAACTAATTAAAAATCGTGTTAATTTATAATTATTTCAACATATATAAAAAATACATTTCTATTTTCAACTGACTATCTCTGGAGATAGACTAGACTGGTCTCCTGACAACGCACGGCGTCGCTCGGGGCGTGGCACCCACTCACACCGATACAAACGCGCCGCTGACACACTCAACCGCCTGTCACCGCGACATACTGCCTCTACTCACTGTCACTGTTCTGAGCTGTACATAGAAGTAGCTCAATTACACTTACAGCTTTATATAAAGACAGTTTGAAAATCTATTTTATTTATATTACCTATTTTAGTCATTAGATATCGAATATTTCGTCCATTTAGAACTTATGATTTCAGTTTGAGACACGACAAATTCGATAGCTAAAATTCTTATTTAAACTGTCTATGAATAAGGCCGTTACAATAATCTCTTACATGTATATCGGATGGGAGAGTTGCGTCGCTATGCTGATCGCCGGCGGCGTCGCTCGGGGCGTGGCACCCACTCACACCGACACAAACGCGCCGCTGACACACTCAACCGCCTGTCACCCAGACATATTGTTTGTCTCTACTCGCTGTCACTGTACCTAGCTTTACTTCCAGACTGATTATTCTGTGGGTATACAGCGATTGCAAAAGTCTACCAGGATCTTCATGTATCCAGGAAGTTTTTCAGACGATTGTTATGTTTCATATAATAATATTTGGAATTGGAACAGTGGAAATACTTTTCAGGACTTATCACTAAACACTGCATGATGCTGTACTTCACTCTAAACTCCGAGACATGAAATAAGTGTCATATGCCCTAACCAATACTGGAAAACTGGTAAGCTGGAATACTACAAGGGTCGCACACTGATGCTTGGCAAAAACAGACAATCTTGGCATATTAATCGTAGTACATCTAAAATAAAGTCTTAAAGTCAGCTTGGGAATCTATGTAATGTAATGAAGGTATTTCGAAAAACGATAATAATTTGCCAACCCCGTAATATTAACTGTAAGTGTGTTTTGACTGAGATTAAAGTGTTACCTCTATCTTGGATACAATATTGAGTTAAGGTTAGTTGTCCTCAATGTTATCCTCACATATTTTCAAAAGTGACATAATTTTGTTTTTTTATTGCAGTCTTCTAGATGAGTTATTTTAAACCATACCAAACTAAATAAATAGATCTTACTGCTCATATTTTAATAACTAGCCTGAAATCCTACAGAATAAAAATAAAATTAATTCCAAATTTAAAAACATGAAATCAAGCAATTCATAAAAACACAAATCCATTTAGAAGACGGTCTGTGTGTATTTATATTGCGCGAACATTTCAGCCGAGCCGCGCCGGCTGCGTTAGTTTCAGCCGCGCCGCCCTGAAACACGGGCTCTCATCGACACACACAAAAATATACGTATTAACTCGTTAAATATTGTTAATTTTGTTACTGTATTTCGCGCCAATTTAAGTGACGTTCAAAAGTGACGTTCTGTATTTAAAAAAGGAATTCGCTGGTGTTCGGAATTCAAAAAGGTTTTTAATGCATAATTAATTAATTATTTGTGTTTATAAATAAAACGTATTGATTTACGTTATTTTTCAACAGTTATGAATGAATGGTGTACGTGTTTTTATCAATGTAATAAATATGCCATCATAATAGGTTTGGTTAACTAAAAATACTTTTATGGGCATAAAACTATCCGATTTTGGTGGTTGATTTTTCAAACTGGCTGAAATTGATTCTGCTTGTATAAGGGCATAATTTTTAAACTGGTCTATTTTACCGGGCGACGGCAACGCATCCATATAAGGGTTACTCAGCAGCTAGTAAGTTAAACGATTATTGAAAATATAATTACCCGACGACTTGTAATTTGTGAGATAAATGCAGTCTTCTACTATAGATTTTAAATGATATATTTTGTACAAATTACAGATTCTATGTGTCATGTTTTAATGCTTTATAATAAGTAAAGATTATAAGGCAGGGTGTTTGTTGTAATACTAAAATCTTATCCCACCGCCCTCTTTTAAAGGAATAAGGGTAGTTAAAAACTATTTGTCGATTGTAAATATCCTACCCGAGAAAATTGATTAATTCTTACTGAGTTTTATATACAGAAATTTTAGAGATGCAAATGTAATGTGGATAAAGCATTCATACCACAGTTAAATTTTGTCGAGTTACGTTTTCAGTAGTGCCTCAAAAACACCTTATAACAAAAATATTTATTATTTGTTTAAGTTACAGTGTTAGAAACTATGCAATGATACCTAGTTTTTGAAAAACAGTCAGCATGTGGCATCAATTAATAATGAGAACATTAAGCATGCCCGCTTGTTATTTAAAAGTTACCCTTTGTTATAAATAAATAAATACACCCAACAGTCACATACATAGTCCTGACCCCATATTTAAAATTAAGTCTTGTGTCGTGGGTATCAGAAGCTACGAGAGCCTTTTCGGTCTCACAAACACCCAGACTGAAAATTAAAATCTGTGGATGGCTCAAACATTTGTCTTGGTGCTGGGAATGAGCCCGCGGCCTCTAGTTATACACTTGGCGTCTAACCAACTACGCCATGGAGGTCGTTTTCTGTTCTATTTTGTTAAATTTTTTTATTGCTATGCATGGCGAGACAAGCGTGCCATTCGCCTGATGATAAACGATACGACTGCTCATGGACAGTAGCAAAACCAAACAGTACCTTGAATTACAAAGCGATACTTGACATTCCACTGCGTTCGCCATCCTGATATAACATGGTTACAATATCCATCAAACCAGATCACAACAGTGCATATGCTATTTGGCGGGAGAAGTAGACATAGCGGTGGTACCCACCCAGGCGGTCTCTCACTTATGAGAGACCTACCACCAGTACCTTAGTCCTTATGTTACCATGTTGCATGTTACTCTACAAAAGGTAGCTGTGGTGTAGATACTCCATATGATGACCCTTGTTGTCAAATTTCAAGTTTGAATCCCCATACTGAAACAAAGGTTTGTGATTGAAAAAATAGTCTGGGTTTATTGCGGTAGTTATTACATTTTCTAATATGCCTAGCAACCGATTTGTCAGAAACATAAGGAAAAAAAAGTAAAAAACAATATCATTTGTTTCTACTTATGCAAGAGGTCATGGATGTAATTGTTAGAGATAAGTGTTAGGTTTTACGATGGTAAACATCACAAAGTGGCCTCTGCTGACAGCCTCCGTGGTGCAGTTAGATGTCGCCTTGGAAATGATAGATTGACTGATACCCACAATACAAGATTGGACCTTAGTATTAATGATCTTAAGTTAGGACTATGTACATATGTGACTATGGGGTGTATGTATTCTTTTGTAGAGTACTTCACGAGAATTCCAATATTACTTAAAGAGCGCAAACATGCGCTAATTTTTGGAGTAAAGATAAGTCATGTGAACTAAGTCTAAGACCTGAAATCGTCTCAAAAAATAAGGTCCGTTCTCATCAGTGGGATATATGTAAGTATCATCAACATTATCATCAGCCTATTCGCGTCCACTGCTGGACATAGACCTCTCCTATGGCACGCCCCTGGGCTCGATCTTCAGCCCAACGTCTCCAACCGCCACCAGCCATCTTTCGGATATCATCAATCCACCTTGTTGGAGGGCGTCCTACACTATGCTTGGCGAGGCGTGGTCTCCACTCGAATATGTATGTATGTACGATTTGAATGTTATAAAGAAAGATGTGTAGAATGGAACGTTAGATGAATGACTGATATGGAACGTGGTATGTGTGAAAGAGACGACGAATAACAGTACTTAAGATGAACAGAGTACCGCCCGAATAGTGGAAATCCATTCAAATAATAAGTTGCTCTTAACAGCGTACGGCCCACCTAGCCAGTACATTAAATCGGGATTAACGTAGTTAAGCGAAAGTTATTTTTAAGTTGCGTTGCGTGCATTGCGTATACAACGAAGACGTATTTTATTTAAGATCAATTTATAATTGAAGACGACTTAGAACTGTTCCCACATGTATATGAGTTCATATAGTATATCTGTATCTGTATCTGTATCAGCCCATACACGTCCCACTGCAGGGCACGGGCCTACTCTACAATCGAGGGTACGATTGAGAGTGGTTAGGCCATATAGTCCACCACGCTGGCCTAGTGCGGGTTGGCGGACTTACATACCATATAAATTCTTATGAATCGCTATGGTATGCAGGTTTCCTCACGATGTTTTCCTTCACCGTTTTAGTGCGTGGTGATTGACTATCAATACACACATGACTCCGAAAAGTCAGAGGTGTGCCCTGGGATTCGAACCCGCGACCACCGTAAACATGTTGGCAGCCGCGACTAGTCCGTTTTACCAACAGGCCACCACGCACTTTTATATAGTATATATTATTACAAAAATAATCATCCTTTCCGCTTAACTGATTAAAATGTCCAATAATTAAATTAATAAAAAAACAAGCGAAAAAAGTAATCATGGCGGGTAATCTTGTTAAAGGAATGTTTGCGAAAAATAAAGGAGCTTAATTATTTAAGAAATACGTTGAGTTACAAAGGGGAACTGTTCCGACGCCCCCCATTTGTGGAGGGGGCGAGTGCCGAAAGAGGGGGCGTCCCTATTGTAATTATTTTTCTTGAAAACTTTCCCGTTACGAATTTGTTTCTTTGGTAAAAGAAATTACGTTGAGGTTTTGTGGATACGTCTTTAATTTATAAAATAAACTTTCGTTATAAAAAATAGAAAACATATACGGTCTATTAGCGCGGATGTTAAGTTTTGTTCCTGCTGTAAAATATGTATTTGTATGGCTTGCAGGTGTTAGTTTGGGTGTGAGTTTCAAAATAAAATAAAAATATATTATTTTAAAATCAAACGAGGATCATTGCTATCCTACATATGAATGACAAAAATATGAAATAACTTTTTAAAATAAAGTTTTATTTGGTTGAATTTTGTTTAAATAATCCTGATATGTGAGAGTCCAGGATTGCTATAGAATTGGTTTTAATACAATAACTTTTATGTAGTTTAAAAGTCAAAAAGGTCTATTTTACATTCAGCCTCTTTGTTAAAACCCATATATTATACTGCAATAACATTATACTCAGAAAAATATATATAATTGAAATAAAAATACGCGCAATTGTGACAAGTCAAGTCCACGTTAGTCTGGTTAACAAGCCCCTTGTTACAAACTTTGAGTATAACAAATTCTTTGCCATAACACTGAGGTTTGCAAACTTCCCTCCCCGCGCACCCCGCACCCTACCGCCACCCCCTATAATGTGGATTCTACATTCATTATATGGAATAGGGGTTTATGTAACTTTTTCTTGGTGATAAATCTTTTTTGAAAAGTGTTGATAATTTAGGGTTGGTTTTTCATATGTATTTGAAAGATACGTGGAAGTTTTGTTTGAATATTTAAATTACTGAATTAATGGTAGGTGTAGTGCTTGGATACATAGCGCGTAGAAATGATGGCCGTTGGAGTCAAAAGGTCTAGCTATAGTGGAGGCCACGTTCAGGCAAGCTAAATGTCAAACGCCTACAAATTGGACGGACGATGTGGCTAAGGTTGCAGGAAGTCGCTGGATGCAGGTCGCTTCCAACAGGTCGATGTGAAGATCCTTGGGGAAGGCCTACATATTTTCAGTAGTGTACTTGATGTGGTTGAGAAGATGATAATGTACTTAGTGTTTGTCAAAACTGGAGGAAATAGGGAGCGTAAAGTACGGAAGGACTTCAATAGTAATTTAATAAATATTTAGTACTTTATCCATTCATGGTCTGGCAGAAGTCGCTTTAAGCAATAAGACCGCCACTCGTACATTTTTTTGTTTTCATTTTATGCTATCTACTTTTATGTATCTGGTCTATAATAAGATGTTGAAATAAAAAAAAACAGTAATTTTGATACTCACAATTGAATACACCAAACTGATATCTTGCTATACAGGTGAGTTTTTCAAGTGGGCGTGTAGCGAAAAATGCTCTATGTGGACTTACGAGACCGATTTTGATGAAAACTAAAACTGCATACTTTTTTTCATAAATCAATATGCTTAGCAATCGAATCCGTCGTCATTGTTCTTATTTGCAACATTTTTAAAGATGCATTGTGTCTGAAGTCACTAAAACAACCACTCGGTTTCCTTTTCGGTAGCAGTTTTGATATAGGTACCATGTTTAGTTTCAAGTGTTTATTTTCAATATAGCTGTGATAAATTTAACGACAAGTGTAAGTGTTGACCAACAGTAAGCCAGCGTAGACTATGGCCTAAGCCCTGCGATGTAATGTGTTCTCGGCAGTGGACCATGGGCTGACAGTACAGTGACAGTGAATGAGTGAATCAATGTGGACTTGTGATGTCATATCTGGCCCTGGATTCTAATGGGTGGCAGGTTAGTGGTACTTTTTAAATTTTATATTATTTGTGTGTTTTGTATAGGTAACAGAGTAGCTTAAGATTTGTTATGGCGTAACTGACAATAAAAGGAAATTTATTGGGATTTCACAAAATATAATACATAATATATTCAATATGTCTCGTCAATTGTGCGGCTAATTAACAATGTTGCTTAATATATTATTTAAAATAAAAACTTTTTATACTTGTTTCATCGAAAGAATTTAGATATTTACTACCAAACTTTTATTCTCGGCCTCAGATTTGCACTTACATCACCAAAAGTTCCATTTAATTTAACACTTAAAAAGTATAAAAACACCAACAAAATATCTTTTACAAAAGCCGAGAAATTTATTTAACCTCGAGACGGGACAACAAGGCGCGCGGTTTAATGGAAAAGCGGATTTTCTCCAACGGAAGTGACGACGCAAACTAAATAGTGACGCCACCTGCCCGACCGGAAGTAGGCTTTATTGGCGGAAATGGACTCACCGACCGGATATACCAATTTACAGCGGGTCGTTGTAAACGTGGCGACTTGTTTGAACCGTTCAATGGTTTATTTGAAGTTTGTTGTGGTCGTTTTGTTTGTAATTGGGTTTGGAGGGTTGAGATTTTGTTTTGGTGATAGGATTTTGGAGTGGCTAGGTTCAAATCCAGGGTTATGACTTATATACATACATAAATTCACGCCTTTTTCCCAGAAGGGGCAGGCAGAGGTGCCAGGATAACCACATTTCGCCTTGTATGTTCCGTTCCACGATGTAATAGGTGGCGAGCCTATCGCCAAATCGGGCACAAATTCCTGACTCTGGGCTGATATGGAATAGAAAAATCCAATATCACTTCTCCCAACCCAGGATTCGAACCCGAGACCTCAGCTTTGTAACCGTACCCTAGTACAACTACGCCACATACGCTATAATTGGAATAAATTGTATTCTGACTCAAGATTATGTTTAGTTACCTCAGAAACACTATAAATGCTAGTATATAATTTCGTTCTAAGAAAACGATTTTAGACTTTTAAAAGATTCGTCAAGAAGCCGCTATATGACGACGTGAAGAACAAATCCTAAGTTTTTTTTTACTCTTATAAAACCCTCATAAATTTTGTGTCACGGCAATTAAGTTCACACTTATTTTGGGTACAAACGTGTTAAAAGTAGATTATTATCGGCCCCCAAACGTGGCTAAAGAGCGTGACTAAACGACCACTATCTGACCATCGTAATTGGTCACCACTGGGCATTTAGGGTGGTAATCGTTATTTCAAATTAATGTATTTTGTAGGTGTTGTTATTGTATTACAAATTGGCAGCTTTTTATCATTCGATTAGAAGCTTATTATAAAGAAGTCATAACTTGAATTCCCGCTATTTTTAAAACATAGTGCTTGTGAATATTTAAAAAGCTTTTCTGGTAAAAATTGGTAAATTCTACCCCCCAATCCGCTTTTCCCAGATGACATCTTCAAAACTTGTATCGTGGTAGCCTTTCAAAATTGGAGGGTATATAGAAGCAAAAAGATGAAAAAGGTATTGAGACTTAGGAAATATCACTCACCAAACGAAACACGTAGGAAAACTAAGATAACAAAGGACGAGAGGAGGAAAGGGTTATTAAGTCTTTGGTAATATCACTCACAGAACGAAACACGACAGGAAAACGCCTTTTCATGTTTGTCCTTCATATCATCACATCAGATACAATAGATCCATTCTTACTGTAGTCCAAAATAATTACAATTAATCTTTCATGTAGCCTCCGTGGCACAGTTAGTTACAAATGTTTGTGTGATCCACAGGCATTTGTTTCGTCTGGGTGTTTGTGAGGCCGAAAAGTCTCTCGTAGTTTCTGTTACACGACACAAGATTCGACCTTAGAGTGGGGTCAGGACTATGTATGTGACTGTTGAGTATTCCATCTTCTACAATCTCTCTGTTTTATTCAGCTCTTAAGCTTCATACTTCATAGTTTCAATTTCAATCAGTAAACAAAACGCAATTTCATCACTAACTTTTCATTAAACATGATTGTAAAGTGAAGTTGCAAAGACTGCGTAACAGGATTACTGTAATATAGTTACCTCGGGGTTTTCATCTGTGCGTCCAACAGGCGTGGCAAATCTGCTTAGACAACGACCAGTTTAACTTGAACTCTCCGGTTAAAATATTTTAAAGATAGATTATTGAAGTTATACTTCTTTGGATACTAGACGTTTGGATTAGAGTAATTTTTTTACGATGCCCAAGAACACCGACATCGACATAATGAATTAAGCTGTCTGTGAAACATACGTGACAAATCATAACTACAGGGTATATGAAGACTACTAGCGAAAACGAAGCCGGGTGGTAGTGGAGATGAAATATTATATTTATTCGTATATATAATATGTATATGTGATTTTAAATTATATAACTGGTGGTGAATGATAGGCCATTGTAAATATTCTTGATAAAAGTGACTTTTATCTTAAAAAGAAGTAAAGGTTCTTACATGCGTACATAAGTACATACATACACACGCTCTTTTATAATGTATCTAAAATGGTCACGCTTCAATAAAAGGGTAGGTAGAGGAGCTACTAATGGTAACCACGGTTTTCTTATTATGTTATGTTACAGAGGAAACTTCTAGCTATGTCGGACATAAATTCCCACACCGAAAAATTATTATGAGTATCTCCAAGGTGAAAAACTCAATTGATCTGGATTGCACGATCTGGGAATCAAAATCTAGGACCTCATAGTTAAAAAGTATAGAATAAGTTAGAATAATTTTAAAACTCTCTTTTCGACTGCAAGTAGTCTACTGTTTGGCATAGCCCTTCCACAGGGATTTATATAACAGTGTCGGAAATAGATAAGTCAGCAGTACATTCCTGCGCGGCCTCTCGCATACAGGAAATCTTATACAGTGCATAGCTACTAACCTTGCTAAATTTAATGAGTAAAACTTTATTCAGCTCAATAACTAAGTCAATATTAGTTATTCAGTTTTTGTGAATGATAAAACTGTTTTCCTTTTCTTTTTTTCTATGTTATAAAAACGACTACACGACAATTACTTACTAAATCTAATGATATACTCAATAATGAAAAAAAAACTAGGTCTAAGACACCGCGGGTCAAGTTACACTGGTCTCTTGCGACGCTCCTTGCGTACACTCGTGTGCTAATGGGCGAGGCAATGACATTTCACGCCCGTCGCCATGGCAACGCGATCGATACGGAAACACCGACTTATCTGCAAATACACTGAAACTAAGTGTTAGTATTTTTGGAAATTATTAGTGTATGTTATTTTATTTTTATTTGGGATATAAAGAGTCAAAATAATATTACCAATAAGACTTATTATATAAGAATAGGCTATTAACATATTACATGTTTTCGCAAGTATACATTGTAAATATTAAATACCTCTTATTTTTGTATCTGTATCAGCCCTTATAACGTCCCACTGTAAGGCAAGGGTTTTATGCTACAATCGAGAGCACGTTTGAGAGTTGTTAGGTCCTATTGGTGATTTTGTAATAATATTTCATAAATCATCATTATTATCGATACGACCGAGCCCTGCTTCATCTAGGTGCAAATATACATGGCTACGCAAGAATATTTTTTTAGGTTTGCTTTTTCAATCGTTAGATCACTGTTGTCAATAGAATAACATATTGGCAGCTTCTCTATAGAAAAATGACAAAATGTTAACGTCGTGGAATAGAAATCTATTGAAAAATGTCCAGTTTGTTTTGAAAAATTGACGGTCGGTTGTCGTCATTTTTTATTGTCAGTTAAACGTATCCTTGTATATCTATGTATTTCAACGACCAAGTTTTAAAAATATGAATTAGAAAAAAAAGAGTATTCTGATTATGGCTATTGTAGTTTTTTTTTAAATGAGACAAGAAAATGAAAATAATTTACTCAAACCATTAAAATGTTCTTAATTTAGATTCAGAAATTTTTATCTACCACTTGGTTTGGAAAGCGTTTTTAACTAGAGAAGAACGGGAAAGAAACTGTAGTGTTGCTCTTTTCAAAACCAATTTACAATGTAGTGTTTGTTACATTTATAACTTGGTTTAAATCAGAGCAGTTTTTTAATAATTTGTTATAAACAATAAATATTTTTGTTACGAATATGTTTACGTTATAATTAACTAAGTAAAATTTTAATTACCTTGCCAGGCATATAAGCATGCGGCCCGACTTTGGTAAGTAACCCGGCAATAGGGAATAGTGGACTATCGAAACATACTCGACCAAACATGTTCTAGAATCATCTCGCGGCCAGGGCAGCTACTCTATACTCCGAAGTGCGAATGTTAGGACGTTGAACATCAACATCACTACATAGTATAAAACAAAGTCGCTTTCTCTGTCCCTATGTCCCTTTGTATGCTTAAATCTTTAAAACTATGCAACGGATTTTGATGCGGTTTTTTTAAATAGATAGAGTGATTCAAGAGGAAGGTTTGTATGTATAATAATATTATTGTACAGAAATCTATTTGTACCCGGGCGAAGCTGGGCCGGGCCGCTAGTATAAGATAAAATATGTCCACTTCTTAAAATCAATACTATTCTATATGAAAGTTATGATTCAGTTCCAACTTGGTATAAGATTACGACGTATGACACAGGATTCGAATATTTTGTGATGTGTTTGAGCATATTCGTATAAATATAATCTTTAAATTGATTTGTTGGTTCTCCGACTGAATATTTCTCCATATTATTAAGAAATATTGATAATGCTGCTTATCATTTGTTTTCTTTATATTATTCCTTTTTTTCTTCTTTTTATTTTAAATAATATTATTATTGTTCACTCTCTTTATATCTGTGTTATTTTTTGGTGGAAACTTTACTGGTTTCTTTAAAACATTCGTCTGTTATCTACATGTTAAGTTTTCTGTTTGTTTCCCAAAAATAATAAATAAATAAGGAACTTCGTTCCAATAAAAATAAATAAATATTTTTACGTGCCATGTTCAAACATTCGTCATCGGAGTAGAGAGTAAGCTCCATGCATTGCTGGACAATGCGACGGCACTTCAACAAATTCCAAATTCAAATTCCATAAAAACAGACCAAAGTCAGTTTCAAAGTGTTCTAATTAATCCAATATTCCGCGACTGGGATCGAGATAAACAAAGATATCCGTCATTCATTCGCGTGGGGGCTAGGGGGGGAAGTCAGGGGAGGGGAGGGGAGTGAACGAACGGTTATTTAAGCCGCAGCCTCTATTGATCCGCAACAAAGGGTTGCCAGCGCGGAAGGGTTACCTACTGATGTATTGCTACACCTAGCTGTAGAGTTTAAAAGGGTTAGAAAGGACGTTTTTTTTTATTGCTATGAGTGGCGAGACGAGCTTATATTCTATTAATATATTTATTTGTAATGTAATATCTAGCTTTATAATTTAAGTGTTGGCACTCAAAGTCTGTAAGTTGTAAACATATAATCTTTATTTTTTGTTGATGTACACGACTGTTTGTTGTCCAAAATAAAATAAATAAAATAAATAAAAAATATTCTTATCTTATATTTCGCCTGATGGTAAGCGATACGACCGCTCAGGAACAGTAGCAAAACCAAACAACACCTTGAATGACAAAGCAATACTTAGCATTCCACTGCGCTCGCCATCCTGAGACATAAGATGTTAAGTATCAATATGTACAGTAGTTACTCTGACTAAAATTTCCTTCAATCCGAAGCACAAGTGAATTTACACTGCTGTTTGACGGGAGAAATAGACATTGCGGTGGTACCCACCAAGGCGATGTCTCACATATGAGTGACCTACCACTAGTCAAACGGCCATTATGTGCCGTCTCTACATAATACATGAGTCTATTCCGGCAGTGAAGGGTTAAACAGCCCCTTTCCCTTTCGCCGCAGTCGGCCATTGTATCGGCGCGAGGCTGCAACGCACAGACACTGGTGCCTACCTACATATAGATAGCGCATTATCTCATTATTTTATCTAATATTTTGAAAAGCTGGCTTAATTTTGCCCGCGGTAAGAAATTTGTATACGGTCGAATCGCGACCGCAGAAAGCGGTTAAGGAGTCATAGTATTCTATGACCATAAACCAAATTGTAACTTTTGTTATAATCACTGTATTGTAAACTGGTTTTGAAAAGATCTACGTTAGAGTCCGTCCCGTGACCACAAAAACTAAATTAAAGTAGTAAGTAAGTAAGAAACGTCAGAAAAGTTAAAAAATGTAAACATTAAACCAAATCCGTGATAAAATCCGTAAATAACAGTTTTGTTTTAATTACATTCGCTTAAATCTAAGAAACCAAGATCAATACTAGAATTTCTTGCCCGTCCTTCTCTGGTGAAAACCGCTTTCCGAACTGGTGGCAGAACAATTATGATTGTATTCGTTTATGTTAAGGAATGTTACTTAGCTGTAAAAACACTGAATATGTAATAATCAAAGAAATATAGAGAATATTAGTTACTCTTGTAGTGCGTGGTGGCCTGTTGATAAACGGAACCGACACGGCTGCCAACATGCCCATGGCAGCCGCGGGATCATATCCCAGGGCACATCTCTTACTTTTCAGAGTCATGTGTGTGTTTTGATAGTCAATCACCACGCACTATAAAGATGAAGGAAAACATCGTGAGGAAACCTGCAAACTATAGCGATTTTGTAAGAATTTCTATGGTATGCGAAGTCTGCCAACCCGCACTAGGCCAGCGTGGCGGACTATATGGCCTAAACACACTCAAACGTACTCTCGATTGTAGATGAGGCCCGTGCCCTACCTAGGGCCGTACAAGAGCTGATACAGAACTACTCTGATACATTTCGTTAATTCGTTTTGTTGGTTGTAAGGACGCGATGACTAACATTCAACCAATTGCCAATCCAATTCTTGCATACCATTGAGTCTTTAAAATGAGAAGTGTGTTCATTATTATTTAGAAAGAACTATGCATTTACTACTCAGAACGATTATAGGTTAAAAAATACAAAAAGAATGGTCGCTTTATTTCTGGATTTTTTCTGCATTGTGTCTGAAGTCACTAAAACTACCACCTGGTTTTGTTTTCGGTCGCAGTCTGAATATACTCTTTACAGTAGACAAGTATGTGTGTTTGGTGTGCAAGTATATCTGTTTTTAGTTCCTTTTGGTTCAGTGGCAGGCGGTATGGACGGCTGATCAAGGCCTTGGGCTACGATCCCGGGTCACAAATCCTTTGTGTAAATTAATTGATATTTATTTTAATGAAACATCTCATTAAATATTTATACGAATGGAAATTATCAGCTATAGTTTATATTTTGCCATGGGAAACCAGTATGTACTCATTATTCATTCGCGCCAGTTCTTATTAGTATAGATCGTACATTATGTAGGTTAAGATGTCTGGAATTTGCTTTAATAAAGGCTTTGTTACTAAGCTTCTTGATCTAAATTCTTCACAGTCTACATCAATAGGTGTATTGGATTTTTTATAAGTATAAGTATATATTTTATATAAGTATATTGGATTAAAATGAAATCAGTAACAGTAACTACTAGTATATGCTGGTATTATTTTTTTAATCTGAAAGAACGACTGTGATCATTTTAATATTTTCCATTCCGATTTTTTTTTAAATCTCAATAACGGCCAAACTTTTTAAATAGCATTTTATATTTCGAACGCCAGCCAGCAACATAAAAGTCGAATCTCTTTCAGTTCATAAAACGAATGGAACCTCTTCCAGTTATTTTTAAATAGGCGATTATGTAGACCGTCCCACATTGGGCCAAGTGCTTGTGCATTACTTTTATTTGTTCGCATACATCGCGCGGCAGCCGGCCTGGGGCGCGGATATTTTCAAAATAATAATTAAGCGGATACATTTATTATGCCGAGCGCATATGTAATATGCCCAGATAACCACACACAGGATGTTTCGTACTCCGATCTTGAGTTTAGATTATTTCGAATTTACAGGTGCGGCTTAGTTTTAAAAAATATATGAGGTTGATGTTTCTTTAGGTCAGATTTCATCTCATTTTGATGGCAGTAATATATTTAACGAGTAATTACACGTTAATACCTACGGTGCCTACCTAATAGTTTTGAATCACATCAATTTATGATTAAATATTATGTATACATTTTTTTGGATAACTGTGCTAATATTTTTTCATTGAGATGAGGTTGTTGTAGTTAAATTATGAGATTATACAAAGGAGAAAGCCCATTCTTGGTATCGGTAAAAAATATCATTTATCCCGATATTGATACTGCTTAAAACTAATAATGCAATTTTTTATACTTTGGCCTAAAACATTTTCCTGTTCTATGCCAGCCGACAGATTAGAAAAAATATTAGTAATTATTAAGAAGAATGCCCATTGTACTATGAAACTTAGAATCGGTGCGAAGATTTTTGTCCCTTGATGAAACATACTTTTTTGTGTAGGGAAAAATATTCATTTTCAATAAATATAAACATTATTTAGATCCAAGCCCAGAGTTCGTGGAGAACACTTTGGGCCTTATTAATGAAATTGGATGAGCGAGAGATTATCTTTAGTCCAAAGTTTTAGAATTAACCCGATTATTTTGACTAGTTAGGTATTCATGACTTTATTAATAACACGGACACGACCTAATATAAATCCTGTTTTGGCATCCTAGTACAACTACGCCACGAAGGCAGTCATATTACAAGATTCATAAATTGAAGCACCCTGTATCCAAGCGCAGCCAACGTCAGCAGTGCACAGGGTGCGTCCATTACCGGAGCGGCAGGTGCGCGCGCGTCGCCTCGGGGCCGACCCGGCGCTCTGCGACCGCGCCTTACCGCGCCGTGGAGCCTGCAAGGTCAGGATATGAAAGTTACATCCCGCTATATGCTTGCAGGGTAGATAATGCAGCCTATATGAAAAAGTTACATCCTGCCTGCTATATGGAGTTGCAGTGTAGATAATGCAGCTTATATATAAAGTTACATCCTGCTGTATGGACTTGCTGGGTAAATAATGCAAGCTTATATATGAAAGTTACATTACACAACACTTTATGGAACACCACTAATTATAGAAAAAATATAAGACATAGTGTGACCTTACAAATAAGTGAACAATTGGTGGCCTTATCGCTATGAAGATCTCTTCCAGACAACCAAAAATCATAGAATGGAGCGAAAGAGAATATAATTGGATCGAAAGAGAAGAAAATAAAAGTGGGCATTTATGTGAAATAGTAAAAATATAAATAAATTAAATAATAATTTACATCCTGCCTGATATAAGGAGTTGGAAGGTAAATAATGTGGATGTGGTCGCTATATATCCTACCTAGTGCGGGGTCCTGTATGGTCGGGGTAGATGTTATTTATTTATAAATGCCTGATAACAGAGTCTTAAAAGCGTCCTGCAACGTCCTGTATATTATATGGAGTTGCAGGGTAAATAATGCAGCCTATATGAATGTGTTCGTATCCTACCAAGTGCGGAGTCTTGTATGGTTGGAGTAGTCCTTTTTTTATTTATCATGTATGTATCATGTATCAGCCCATATACGTCCCACTGCAGGGCACGGGCCTACTATACAATCGAGAGAACGATTGAGAGTGGTTAGGCCATATAGTCCACCACGCTGGCCTAGTGCGGGTTGGCGGACTTACATACCATAGAAATTCTTATAAATCGCTATGGTATGCAGGTTTCTTATTTATACCTGAAATAAATACCTTATAAATAGTGTCAAAGGGTTGTGCAACGTCCTGCCTGGTATAAAATGTTGAAGTATGGAGGCTGCTCTACCCTAAGATAGGAGGTACCCTAAGGCAAATAACGTAAAAGATACTTAAAAATTTCATCACATGGCTATAGAGTTTTGGTCAATTATATTTGTATCATTCAAATATATTTACAAGAATGGTTGTCATTTAGAACGAGAATCGATAAGTTAACTTTATTTTCGCGTGATCCCTGTATAATAAATAATTCGCAATAATACTCCATGTTAAAAAAAAGAAAACTTAAAAAGAGCAAACCACAATATGAAACAGGCAGTGTTCGTCGCAGGACCGGGACTCCATCCTGCCTTATACATAGCCCTGCAAGGCCGCAGTATATAATGCTATACATAGTTGAACACACGTTGAGAGATTGCGTCCGTACTCCGTCGTACATAGAAGTGAGAAGTCAGGAAAATTATTATTGTGGTTTATTTATACATACATGCATACATAAACTCACGCCTTTTGCCCAAAAGAGTAGGCAGAGGTGCAACCACGTTTCACCGTGTATTTTTTTTCCATGATTTGATAGCGAGCCTATCGCCATATACGGCACTTTTTGACTCCGGGCTGATAATTAATTAATGTGTAAAAAAATTCATATCATGTCTCGGGATTCAAACCCGAGACCACAGCTTAGCAATCATACCATAGTGCAACTGCGTCACCAAGGAGTCTCAGTGATTTGTTTATGGCTTTATTAATGGAGACCTGCGATCAAATATACACTAGATACAACATGAGCGCTTAGAAAATGGCACCAAAAAAGGTGCTTTAAGTGGACGTGCAAATCAATAAACTTTAAGCAATATCGGTATCGGGATCTGCGATATTTTTTTCCTGATGCTGTTTCTCATTGATGGCGCTTTGTCAAAAATAAACCAATTTTTATGAGAGAAAAAATATATCCTTAATTGTTCACTTTAATAGAGATATTATTTTGTTAAGTCAAGAAATGTTGCATTGTGTCTAGATATACCCTGTATAACATATTTTAAATTAATTGTATAGAATGTTTAGGTGAAGGAAAACATCGTGAGGAAACGTGCATACCATAGCGATTTATAAAAAAATCTATGGTATGTAAGTCCGCCAACCCGCACTGGGCCAGCGTGGTGGACTATATGGCCTAACCACTCTCAATCGTACTCTCGATTGTAGAGCAGGCCCGTGCCCTGCAGTGGGACGTATATGGACTGATACAGAATGTTTAGGTAAGCACACATTTTTCCCTAAAATGATTAATGCATTGCAATACCAATTTATTGCGAGATAATATTATTATTCAATCAGAATATAATTACACAGCAATTTGGTTCAATTTAGTTATTTAAGCGCTGGGTTTAGTTGGCACAGTGCTTTTAAATAAATTCTGCATTTTATAAATATTCTGGCACATATTTATATTTTGATTACCATAGCGGTTTGAAAAGAAGTTAAGAATGTCTATGGTATGTAAATTTCGCCAACCCGTATTCGGCCATAGTGGTGGACTATAATATGGCCTAACCAGTCTCAATTTTATTCGCAATTGTAGAGGAGGCCCGTGCCCTTTAGTGGTACGTATATGGGCTGATAAATTTACAGCAATTTGATTTAAATAATTAGTTCATTTTTCACTAAAAAATGCGCGCTACCAACATTACAAACAAGAAAGAATCTACGTTTTTGAAGTCGCAAATGTATGATAGCGCTTTTTTATAGTATTTAATATATACTCTTAGATCTTAGACTGCCTCGGTGGCGTAGTTGTACTAAGGTACGGTTACAAAGCTGAGGTCTCGGGTTCGAATCCCGGGTTGGGCAAAGTGATATTGGATTTTTCTATTCTTTATCAGCCTAAAATCAGGAATTTGTGCCCGATATGGTGATAGCCTCACCGCCTATCATATTGTGGGACGGAACATACAAGGTGAAATGCTGGGTGTCCTGGCACCTCTGCCTACCCCGGGAAAAAGGCGTGAGTTTATGTATGTCTGTACTCAGCCGCTGCCAATAAACAATCCCAATCCAAAATTTGCCGTTTGAGATTGACAGCTCAATCTTTTTTCTGATACTATATTGCCAATAATCAATCTCAGTAGTGAAAAAACTATGGCAACATGGTTAATGACAAATCGAAAAGTATAAAACAATTCAGGTTGACTTCAATCTAATTTTTCGATTAATTATTGGCATCGGCCGTTAGATGTACCATTGTTTTATAACCGTTTTGGTTACCGTGGAATTTAAATTTCATCGACTAATGTGACTTGTATTTAAAATCAACAAACAACTGACGTCACACCACAAGTTATCGTAATAACAAAGTATTGGAAGGTAACAATCATTCAATCACAGTAATTGCAGGGTGTTTGTTTAGGTTCCTTTATACGCAAGATATTAAGGATTAATAACATAATTATATCATCAAGGTATACTCAGAAACTTGTAATAGTGTATTAAGTCATTGTTTCCCGAGAAACATTGTGATTTTCCTTAATACTTACTTTACTGCCTCCGTGGCGCTGGCGGTTACATGCCGTCTGTGAAACGAGAGGCCGCGGGTTCGATCCCTTACCCGAGAGAAATGTTTGTGCAACCCACGAATATTTCTTTCGGGTCTGGGTGTTTGTGAGACCGGAAAGTCTCTCGTAGTTCCTGATACCCACGACACAAGATTCGATCTTAGTGTGGGGTCAGGACTATGTTTGCGACTGTTGGGTGTTATTTATTTATTTATTTACTGGTGGTAGGTCTCTTATACGTGAAAGGCCGCCTTTGTAGATACCACCGCAATGTCTTTTTCTCCCTTCAAACAGCAGTTTAAATTCACTATGTTTCGGTTTGTAGGATATTGTAGCTAGAGTAACTACTGGACACATTGAGTCTTAATATCTGATGTCTCAGGATGGCGAGCGCAGTGGACTGCCAAGCATTGCTTTGTAATTCAAGGTGTTGTTTGGTTTTGCTACTGTTCAGTCGGCCTGAATGTTTTGTATCTATTCCAAATTGTATGTAGGAACTTTCATATCGAATTGGCGTCCTATAATCGAATCCAAGCTCCCACATTTTTAATAGCTAGTTTTAAATACCTTTAGTCAGTTTTAATATACATTTTTTAATACTATTAGCCTTAAAAATACATCATACTAAGAAATAGCATAGAATAGTAAACCTATGTAGTAAATACTATGAGACGCGGAACGCGCCGCGGGCTATAGATATTGCCGCATCGATCATTATTAGATGAAATTGTGTCTAGGTTAAGAATACCAATAATTTACAAAAGACATAACTAGTATGGGCTTACATGGTACATAAGCTGTTAACTATTGACTAATCCATTACTTAAATATAATAAATAAGTTGTTGAATATTGTGAAAGTGGTAAAACCTTTCTCAGTAAAACTACAGTCCAAAAAGATATTTTAACGATTCTGTCAGTGATTGAAATATATTCAGCATGATTGCTAGTATTGCTTGGTAACTATAGAATTGTTTCTGTATCAGTCCATATACGTCCTATTGCATGACACGGGCCTCCTCTATAATGAAGAGTTTGATTGAGAGTGGTTAGACCATATAGTCCACCACGTTCGCCTAGTGCGGGTTGACGACTTTAAATACCATAGAAATTCTTACAAGATCCTCCATTGTTATTGTGCATGGTGATTGACTGTCATTGACTGCTCTGGGATTCCAACCCGCGACCACCATGAACACGTTGGCAGCCGCGTCTGGTCCGTCTATCACCACGCACTGCTATAGAAATATACACAAAGAATTGCTACAAAA
The DNA here is from genome assembly GCA_023078785.2 of Hyles euphorbiae. NCBI lineage: Eukaryota > Metazoa > Arthropoda > Insecta > Lepidoptera > Sphingidae > Hyles > Hyles euphorbiae. Next base: position 4,856,780 of record CM041048.1, read on the forward strand.
ATCTGCTTTACTTCACAATTCACATCACAAATACCTTCAAGCATTCACGCCTCCGCACTTACGTATCACAAAAATTTACTTTTCCCACAAGAAGTCGAACAATTATCGTAATGACCTACAACAAAATTAAATTCGTATATGAATGTTGGTATGATTGTGCGGTGTGCGGTGCTGCCAACATAATGCAACCTACGCTAATTGAGCATTATTCCCTTTGTCTCGGGGCTATCATGACTAGCTTCGGAACGCACGACCGCCCCGCGGCCGCCGAACGCTCCTTCGTTTCTTAGCGGAGGTGCCCAAACTTTTTGCTGCGGACTTCTTGTTTTTGTACACGTGAGATGACTATCTCTGGCTTGGTCGAGACTAAATGTGCAAGACCGAAAGGCATTGCACTTACGTATTCAGCTATGGGCAGTTCGGATAGACTTTACTTTTGTATACTAAATTTCTTATAATTCACTTATTTCGCTTAGATTAAAAGTAACATATTGTTTTTTAAACAATAGAATACAATTCTACAGTTCAACAGGTATTTGGCAATTTGTGGGAAATGTGGTGATAATTGCATGTAACACTATAATCATATTATGTCCTTAAGCTACCCTTTGTGTAATTATGTATTTTTTAAAATAAATAAATAAATGTTTTGGTGAAAATTGGTAGAGCCACACTGTTAATCATGATTGAGCATGAATGCCTATCTATTCAGTCTCTTCCGGGGCGGTGCCATTGTCTCACAGTAAATAGACGTGAAGCAAAAGCTTTCCATACGCGTTTCGTTTAAGTGAAATCGCCGGAATCTCAGTACCCCTTACCTCTTCCCATCCGTTATCCTTCCCGTCCCCTCCCGATTTGACGGGCTGGCAACACATCCATGATCCAAACGTTATGGATAATCATGGGGCGCAGAGATCACTTATCATCAGGGCTCGTTTCCCGGACCTATGCTATAAAAAAATAATGTTTAAAATCGCATGTCATACTTAAATCCAGTATAAATCAATTTATTTTCCCGACATCTGGATCCCTTGTCAATACAAACCTCTTTGAGAACCAATACTCTAAACGACGCGTTCTGAAACCATGCTAATTTAAAAGGTCGATCTTTAATGTGATGCGTGGCGGAGAAATGCCACGAATTTCGAACGTGACCGCGTACGTTTGTGATTTTTCGACGAAACCCCGAGTTTTTGACGTTTTAGCCTTAGGCCGCCCGATCGCGATGTGTAATTAGATCCTTGATGCGCCGAGTTAGCTCTGCGCTCGGAATGTTTACAAACGTATGACGTCAGCACCGCGATTGTTGTTTTTCAACCGCAAGTACAACTTTGCGCGTTTGTTTGGTTGATATATTATGACGTAGATTGTTATGGACGTGTGAAGTTGGTCAAATTAAATGCGTTCACGAAATATCGTGACGATGTTTCTCATCATCATTTGGAGTTTGAATTGGTACAAATTCGAGGGTATTATAACTTAATGGGAGGGAGGAAATTGTCTTGGTAATTTAGAACAAACAAATATTAGTTACAAAATTAAGTAACGGTTGGTTTAACAAATGTGGAGACATTAGTTAAATGGAGTATCGCAATGCAGACACATAATACCTCTTTGATGGGATAAATATGTTCAAACGTGCAGTGAATTCCTTAATCTAAAATATATGTATGTAACTATGGTGGAATTTGAACCTGTACCTTCTAGGTTACAAGGCCCCCTTCATTTAAGTTAATGCACTCCAGATTTCAAGGTACTTGCCTGTACTCAGTGTTAGTATCAGTTCTCCAAGTTTCTAGAACATTACATTACCTGACAACTACTCCTGAAACTTTCTAAACGTAAGATTATTATCTACCTACTATATATGTATAAGTTTCCATAGCAATGAAGGAATATGTTTGCCTTGAATGTTATAGTTTCCTTTAAATATTATTTAATTAATTGTTTATGTAAAACCGAGCATTTTCTGGAAAGTTTAGTATCAAATATAATTAAAACAAAGGAGATTTCTCAGTTAAGAAGTTATGATGCCGAAGACTCAAAAAAAACGACATAATACATCTTTATTTTTACTGATATTCATAATTACTATACCGGTAAAGGCAGTTGGTATAACACCGCAATAGTAGTGCGTAAGGTGTAAGAACGTAAAGTCTAAAATATAGGAGCTTACGATCTTACCCCTTCCATCCTTGCATTACTCTGTTATCCCAACGCACCTCGATAAAATAATTTTCTACATATCTAAAACATAATTATGATATTACTATAAGTGGAAGTGAAAATGAAAATAATTTATTGAATCCATTAAAATGTTTAACATCGTTTAGATTCAGTCATTTTTTAATCTACCGCCCAAGCAGTTACCTTCGCGGTTCCAAGCTCCCGCACTCTTTCGATAATAGTTTAGAATAACCCACACATTATATCTTTATTCACTAATTAGAACCTCTAATACTGGTGACTAATTACGTTAAAAACTACAAAAAATACTAATAACAATTTCAAACATAGCATAGTATGTCTAATATATCTCTAATATGTCTAGATAAAACTATATTGAACTTGAACCTGTACCTCTGCGGTTACACGTTCGCAGTTTCTGCCGGCAGTACATGGAATTACTTCATACAACTTGCCTGTGCTTAGAGCTTCTAACTTCTTACTAAACTTTCAAGAACATAGCATTATGTTCCGCGCTGTTTGAATAATATGGTATTCTAATGTGAAAGGCATTAGAATATTTTGGGAATTAAGTTTAAGTGTAGTCCAACATGAGGCTGTTTTTCATATCACCGATCCTGGTATGCCTAGTGGGGGACCAAGTTAAAATGTTTAGAAGTAAACAAGGAACAAACGAAGTGAATTTAATTGGATGATTCCTGATGATGATGATGATGATATGAATTATACCTTAATTTGTATAATTTAATAAATATTTTTTCATTTTCCATCTGTTGTATCGGTGTGCGATGTGTTTAAGTGTGTGGTGGCCTGCTGGTGACAAGACGTGGCGGCCAAAAATTTAATTGATTCCTCCTTTGCCGGACCTGCAAAAGAGACGGCATTATTGTGCCAACCAGCGAGATTCTATAGGCTATAACTACCACATGTGTCGTTGGGTTTCATTGATTTTGACAATATAAATATTGTAGTTACTTTGTTGTAGCTAATTATAATACACGCTAAAAAAACTTGTATATTATAATAATTATTTTTTTTTTTTTTTGTTGCCGTGAATGGCGAGACGAGCATGCCGTTCGCCTGATGGTAAGCGTTGCGACCGCTCATGAACAGAAGCAAAACCAAACAACACCTTGATTTACAAAGCAATGCTTGGCATTCCACTGCGCTCGCCATCCTGAGACATAAGATGTTAAGTCTCAATATGTCCAGTAGTTACTCTGACTACAATGTCCTTCAATCCGAAACACAACAGTGCATTTAAACTACTGTTTGACGGGAGAAATAGGCATTGCGGTGGTACCCACCCAGGCAGCCTCTCACATATGAGATACCTACCACCAGTATATATTTATTAAATTATTTTCATAATGCAATTTTTCTTTAGTTTTTCAGAGTTTTATACATGGATAAATACTTGCGAATAGAACGACATAAATCAAATACCTAATTTATCATTACATAAACGTATAATAAAACGCAACTTAAAAACCCGTCTTCAAACAAGCAGAATAAAACGGAACGCGGTCACCGCGGTGCACACACGATGCGATCACCGCGTTGTCAAAGGGTGGCGTTTATGAAGCGACCCCGACTTCAAAGCGTAGGGTGACATCCAATATGCTGGCGCAGTGACGCGAGCGCGACACTAGCTAGTGACGTCACTAGTTACACCAAGCATCGACGGGGTTTTGAATTTAGAATATGTATTTTTTGTGTAATTTTTTTAAGTGGTCATGAATTCCGAGTTTGAAATTTGCAGAAGTTGCACAAAGTTAGCTCGCGTAAACGGACAATTTATTTATGTTCATTGCATGATCATTTTGGTTCTTCTACGCTTCTCCGTTAGGTTTAGTTGTGAGCTGTGTAGAAATGCGCTGCCTATCTTTTATATCTTTTCTTTTACCGGATAATCATTTTATCTATTTTTTTCCATTCATACATGTTTGCATGAAACATACAAAAAACAGGGACTCATTCCTTATTCTGCCTTACCCACTGCCAGTGTTTTACCTTTTTTATTACATCAAAACAAAAAATAAATTAAATTAAATTAATAGCTTAATTTTTCAATATAACGGTGATTGGGCCATAAACAACATACAAAGAAGTCGATGAGAATTTATCACTCGCGGCACTATTCAAAAAGCGAATGCATTCTGATAGAAATTTGTTTTTAATCGACCTCAAATTGGGCGCGAAATGAGTTCGGAGTTCGGACCCTCGATGGGGTGCGTTCATTTGCCCAACGATAGCTTCATTTAAATAATAAATTAATAATCAAGTATTTCTCATCCGTAATAAATAAAACGTGTGATTAAAAAAATAAATGCCCGTGACAATGCTCAATGAATCATAGGAACAAAAATACCTGGCTGAATGAACGAACTCCAATTTGCCTTAATTTTTTAATTATAAATTTAAAATAAGAACCCGCCAAGTTGTATCATTGCGAATTTACCGTCTCCCTACAAACTAAAATATTTCCGTATTCAAAAAATACTATTTGAATAAACCTTAAAAAGTCATCTTTAGATGGCTATTTACACAAAAAAACAACCCACATTTAAAAGGTGTATCAAATACACATTATTCAAAATTCAATTGTTTCCCTCCAAATCTGACAGCTCAATTACATTTGCCGCGAGGAGTGACATTTGTTCAAATTGCTCGTTTTTTACTAAACATACTTTATTATTGCTCACACAAGCTCATATTCCACACGTTATATCGTTAAATTAAGGTTCAAACTTCAACAACAGACATCAAATGTGGCTGATCATTGTTCAAAAGAGATCGTTACGTTCCATTTCGCGGTTAATTCGGCGTATAAATGAGTTCTTTATCGTGGCTTGTTTTAAACGTTTCTGTTTATATAGTTTGGACACAGGAGGGTGAATAAATTAAAACAACACGGCCAACTTGTCAAAATGAACTGGCAACTTAGTTCGCTGGTGTTTGTGAATGAAAAAGTTCTTTGTTTTGTTACTCCGCCATTGTTTTTACAATCGATGTCCCCTGATGTCAGGGTGATTAAAAGTTAATCCATCAAAATCTCATTCATCTTAGCCGTTGTTGAGGAATAATTTAGATTTTTCACTCCTTTATTTTGGTCATAAAGATCCTTTGTGTGTATTTCTTTTTTCTTTGAAGATAAACTATTAAACTTACGATCTGTTTTATGAAACTCTAGACATATTATAACTATTCCATTATTTTTTTATCATCGAAGAGAAAGTTTTCCCCTTCCAAAACATATTTTCTTACAATCGATTGTGCTTAACTCGATTGTTAAAATAATCGGCGCACCACTCCCTCGCAATTTAAGTGTAGTTAAGGAGTGCGCCTATGACTATGTACATTACATAGAGACGTTTGCACCGGACACCATACACCGATACACCTGCCATTCAAATCACGCCTACAACACTTAGAGGCCTCTAGCTCTCTTGAAACATTATTCTGAAATTTCAACCTTATTTCTAACGCAATAAGAAATGTATTGCCATTATACTTTAGCAGTATGTCGGCAGTTGTAAGTAGAGCCTAGGACATAGACTAAAATACACGCTTTCTTATTCTTATAATTTAAGAGTGTAACTATTTAAATTGTCTAAGTCAGGGTTTCCCAACCTTTTTCTAGTGCGGACCCCTAGCGCCACTTTATTATGATTAGCGGACCCCGATAAATAATACGAAAAAAAATCGCTCGCGTACTTTTAATTGCAAAAAAAACCATGGATATATTACATAAATTATTTTACTTTTTTTATTTTCTTTGACTGTCTCGGTGGCGTAGTTATACTAGGGTACGGTTACAAAGCTGAGGTCTCGGGTTGAAATCCCGGATTGGGCAAAGTGATATTGGATTTTTCTATTCATTTTATTAGCCCAGAGTGTTGTGCCCGATATGGTGATAGGATCCCCACTTATCATCATCGTGGGACAGAACATACAAGGTGAAATGTGGGTGTCCTGGCACCACTGCCTACCCCTTCTAGGAAAAAGGCGTGAGTTTATGTATTATATGTATGTAAATTATTGTAAAAATGTGATGGTTGATGTTGCGGTTTTCCGGCCAAAGTTGTAATATTTGGGTCATTGTTGCTCAGTTGGAGCCTTAAATCTGCTTCTAGTTGTAGTCTATTTCTGTATTTTAAAAACCCTTTTCGCTTTTTGTTGTCGTAATTTTTATGTTGTCTGCGGACCCCCTGAGAACGGTCCGCGGACCCCCAGGGGTCCACGGACCCCAGGTTAGGAAACCCTGGTCTAAGTAGTTACTCCTTGGACCAGTGTTACGATTCACACATTGTTTATTTCACTTAACAGCTTGTTGAGAAATCACGGGACTTCTTTAAATGCAAGAATACGACTGAAAAGGCTTAGGCCGCATTCCAACAAGCGTATTACTGGCATACATACATGTCTTAAAAATACAAATACCCTCCCTGGGATTCTAACAGATCTCAGACCGTATTAAGCTAATTTCCAACAAGTCACCAAATCTATTACACTTACACATCAACTCAAATTAAGGATATTTAATTAATTAAACATTGAAGTACACTTAGATTGAAATAATCTCCTTATCAAGATTAAATCACATATAATCTTTTTTCGCGAGTTTCAGGATACATACTTCCCTATATAGACCACAATCTGTATGTATGTATCAGCCCATATACGTCCCACTGCAGGGCACGGGCCTACTCTACAATCGAGAGTTCGATTGAGAGTGGTTAGGGCATATAGTCCACCACGTTGGCCTAGTGTGGGTTAGACTTACATACCATAGAAATTCTTATAAATCGCTTGACATATTATATACATTGAATAGTTTGATAATAATGACTACATGCATTACTCTAATAATTTCACATCACCTGAGTTACCTTTCTGCGTCGTGTAGTGCATGCGCCGCGCTCACCGAAGTGGCAGCGGCGGAACGTAAGCCGCCCGTCGCCCGCAGCCATCACGCTGCTTCCCCGCCGCTTCCCCGCTGCTCCCCCGTTGCTTCCCCGCAGCTCCCCCGCCCGCGCCCCGCGCATACCCCGCGCCTTTCTACGCACTCGCTTTTGTTTTTAACTGTCACGTGCAGCTTTCCGTCTTAGTGAAAAGGCAAAGGGAATTTTGGAGCAGATGGACGTTAGTTTTTAGAGGAGTTTTTAATGATGATGAGGTAAGGTTTGTTGAGTAAGTGCTGTGTATGCCACTAATATACTTTTCTATAATAAATATAGCAAAGTGGAATCTAGCATCGGGAATCTGCATGTTTTTAAATATGGATAATTAACTAGTAGTCATTAGCAGGGAAAGCTTACAACGGTAAAAACCAACGTTTAGTATAACGCTGAACGCGTTAGCCATTTCATGTCCACTCGAAGAAAACTAAATTTAAACTCAACATAAAAAATACCCATATCAATGCAATTGCAGCAAATTCAGTTTTCAGTTTAAAGAACAAAAATCTGGAAAGGGTAATATTGTTAAAACCAACAGATTTATTTATTTATTTTATAACAAATATAACATCCTAACAACAGAGGAAATAAATAAAGAGAAAACTTACACTTACCAAATATGAAGAAAGATACTAAAATTCCTAACATCTCTCAGTCATTTCCGTGAATTTGGATCTAATAGTACCTATTTTACATTGTTACTAATTATCATAAGAGGGTTAAGTAGGGTATTCAGGCATTCTTCTTTTCAAATGAATACTTTATATTGTATTAGACTTTGTGAAGCACTGACCGAAAAGCCGGATGGACTGTGAACTTTTTTGTGAGCTTTTGAGTTCAATCCTGTTTCGTGACAAAATATTTTCACACAACCATTAAATATTTATTTGAATTATTATTAGAAACACATTAGCTTTCTCTATTATAGATAGATCCATATGTATCTTTAAAACAGATTCTATAAAACGCAAATTTTGAAATAGTATAAATAAAAATAATTTAAAAGAAAACAGCTATTTCATGACCCAAATGATAAAATAACAATCACAGAACCTTTTTTCAGAAAACAATAAATAATCAATGAAGTGTTGAAGTGTGGAAAATATCTAAATTATTATTTTCAGGATAACTTTAATGGATCGCATCCCAAGGGATATCTCTGACATAACGAAGTCATGTGTCATCTGTGTATTGATAGTCAATCACCACGCACTAATACGGTGAAGGAAAACATCGTGATAACGTGCATATTATAGCGATTTGTATGAATTTTTATGGTATGTAAAGTACACCAACCCGCACTAGGCCAGCGTCGGGTCATATAGTTCACACTATATGACCTGACCACTTTCAATCGTATTCTGGAATATGGAAGAGGCCTGAGCGCAGGGAGACATATATGGTCTGATACAGATACTGAATAATTAGGCTATTTTTAAGTCATTGGGTTAAATGCCTATGACCTGCAGTATATATATTTTTATATTTACAAATAATACCATGCACAATGTACCTACATCTAACACAATATAGTATATGTTGAAAGGCGATCGCGAGGCGTTTTCATCGTCCGGTGCGGCGCGGCGGGCGCGGTGTCCAGTGAAATTGTGTATGGGCGTGCGGCCAGCCGGCGTCGTGACGGCCCGGGGCGCCAGCCTACCCGCGCGGCACAGCGGATATCGCGAGGCGGATATCCGAGAATATACCTTACTAGTAAAAGAAAAAAAGAAAAAAATCATAGTCACAATAGGGGTACAACACTAGAAGTACAATATTATATCACACAAAATAAACCATTTCACTACAATTAAGTAAAATAAAAGAAAGAAAAATCATGTATCGTCGCACGGCCAACACATAAAAACTAAAACTATAATATAAACACACAGGGCTTTAAACAAAATATGAATATGTAAATGGCCAGTCAACAAATATCCCTCATTTAACTATATACTGCAATGCAACGTACATGCACTGCAGCTCTGATTTTCAATGGAGAGTCCGGTAGGTAGAAAAACAAATAAATACACCCAACAGTCACATACATAGTCCTGACCCCACACTAAGATCGAGTCTTATGTCGTGGGTATCAGGAACTACCAGAGACTTTCGGTCTCACAAAAACACATACCCGAAAAAAATACCCTAGGGCAGGATAGGCGAACCAATGGCACGCGTGCCATTGATGGCACGCGACACAATATTTTGGGCACGAATTTGAAATGCAGCTGATTGATTTCCAATCTAGTTCAATATGGATTCAAAAATTTATTGAAACAAGGAAAGAGTTGGAATTAATTGAAACTGAAAGATCGACAAGTAATTTAAGTAAAAATGCTAATAATAAAATTCTGGAAACATGGAATGCGTTACCAGACATATTTAACTGTTTGAAGAAGCTGGCTCATGCTATTTTAACCATGTTTTCATCTACATATGCCTGCGAGTCATTATTTTCAGAGATGAATAACATTAAAAACTCGGTTAGAAACCGTTTGACAGATGAATCTAGTTCAGCATGCATTTTGCTAAAAGTAACATCTTACAACCTTAACATAAATTATTTGTCATCTAACCTGCAGCAACAGAAGTCACACTAATTTTACTGAAATTTAATATAAACATACCAAAATGTACCTCTTTTGCTTACTTTATTTAATAAAGAGTTTTGATAGTATTTATAATTATTATTTTCCAAATAATCAGAAATTCAAAATTATTTGATGGCACGCGAATGACTCCATTAAACTTTTTTTTAGAAAAAATGGCACGTTGATGCATAAAGGTTCGCCTACCCTGCCCTAGGTTCACACAAATATGGATTTATATTTGAAGATGACTGAACAGGACACAAAACAAAGCCTCGGATAAACCTAATAAATCCGCCGTCAATATCCGCGGCGCTCATCCCTAATAATTTTACAGTGGACTACGGCCCGGCCCCCAGGTACCCGATGTACCGTCTATCTGATACAATACCGTGGCCCGATCTCTCCTACATCACAACCAATACACTACTCGTCTTCGCGTCATTGCGAATTGACATAAAAATACACCCAAGTCACATAGTCCTGACGAGTTGGTAGAAGATAGTTTCTTATCGCAGTATAAATAATAATAATATTATACATCCGACAGTCACTTACATAGTCCTGATTTTACACTAAGATTGAGTCTTGTGTCATGGGTATTAGGAACTACGAGAAACTTCGTTCTTATCAAGTCGCAATCCGAAAGAAATAAAAATTAAAGTAATAATACGATTATACAAATATTTGTTTCGGTAAGCACGTGGTCTCTTATTTCCAGCCGGTGTCTAGCCAACTGCGCATCGGAGGCTGTCAATTTCGGAATACGGAGATGATTCCGTATATGGTGAGTAAAGGTCAAATAATGCGAGATTCACACACGAGTCACGTTAAAAGAAAAATAGTTCGAAATGAATTGATGTGTACCTTTCTACTTAGAACTGTATAAAATGGTATTGCCTTGCCTAAGGTAACCATATTCTACCATTTGATACTCTATTTACTGTGAACTTCATTTAATTGTCATTGATGCAGAAATGTAACCTCCGTTGTCGTTGTTTTAATAACACCGGACAATTTAAAAAAAAATGGTGTTCTAATTTTTATTAACCCATATTATCCCAAGGTATCAAAATCACAAAAAAATAATTTTTTTTAACTAATTTGGGAAAAGGGGCTTCCAAAACAGTCAAAAAAATTTTATTTATATTTTTTATATACTATACATAATGTATTTCCAGACTGCACCTTAAATGGGGCGCTGGGAAAATATGCAAATGAGTTTTGTATGAAGAAATAAAAAACAAAACTGTAACTTGCAAAGTATTTTATTGCTATATGACATTAGAAAAATTACTTTATTGAATATACATTAATAAATAAGTTAAAATATACAAAAATATGTATATAATGTAATAGTATGAGAAGTTTGAGAACGATGTTGAGGCATACCAACTCCATATTTGCTGTATATAGAGCATTGACGACGTCGATTTTGAGTCTCATTGTTGACGATATAATGTCCTTTTTCATCCAGTCTAATTAAATCAGTGCAATTTCTTCTTGCGAGACTGTTATTATAAATCACTCGTGTACGTAGTGAACAAATTTAGCCCAGACGGATTGGTTTGCCATGAGTGTGTTGTTTAGTTCCATGTTTTCCGAAATATGGTACCATTGACAGATGGATGTTTGTCTCCAGGAAAATACATCAGCTACCTTTCATTCATCATAATATCTCATAGAGGTCGGAATTTGGCGAATTTGTCGTCAGGAGGAGATAGTTATTATCGTAGACATGAAAGTAACTCGGAAGCTCTTCAAATAGATTCCGAATCATACATGAAAAGTGGTACCTGACACCGCACCTGAGCATTAGCCAATAATTGTCCTCTAGTCAAGTTGCTAATATGTCCTGAATGTTCATTTCGGCTATCTCCGTCGCTCAAAGCGTTGTTTGCCGGCGATTTAATGAATATATTCACAAAAATTATCGGACTATCTTCCTCCAGTATTGATATAATCTCATTAACATTTAACCTGGTAAGAAAAGAATACGATTAAAAGATAAAATCATATACATAATCTAAGTTCTCGAGGAAAATGTTCATGGTGCCTACTATTCCCAATGCACCTCAAATGGGGCGTTACGGAAAACTCGCAAAATATATATAAAAATAATAAAATATCGTTATCATCAATATACTAATTAAAAGTTTGACGTATAACAATGTAAATATCGGTATTTATACAAATTCAAAAAATAACACATTGATGTAGTAACTTACCTTTTTCCAAAATTCGTGTAGTCTCGAATTCACTTTTTTTCACCGACAATAAAAAAAAATCTGACTTGAATTTTAAATACCAATATTTATTATGTCATCGACAAATGCATCTAAATAACGACTGCATTTCAATTTACCCACTAATATTCAAATATTCGGTGTTAGACCTTATAATATTAGTGCACCTTAAATGGGGCGCTAGGATAATATGGGTTAAATAGTTTTGTTTTCTAGCCTTGGTGATAGGGGCGAGCCGAACGCCATATTGGGCACAAATCCAAATACCGCGCCGGGCGGATAATTAATAGAAAAATTCAACATCACTGCCCAATCCGGGTTCAAACCCGAGACCTCAGCTTTGTAACAGACCATAGTACGCAACTAGACCATCAATACCAAAAGAAAACAACTAACAAAAAACAAGGGCCTCGAACCCCCAAATTACTGCCGCGATAAGATTTTTTTACCGTATCAGATGCGGCAACTAATAGTTTGTATCGACCGAGTAGAGATTTATTCATTGTGCTTTTTGTACGGTGATAAATTATTTTTTATGAGGAATCTTATGGGGTAAATATACCGTGAGGTTTGCACGAGGTACAGTTGGTTAGACGCTGGCTCTGAAATAAATCGCGGGTTCGTTCCCGCACACACTAATGTTTGTGTCATCCATAGGTATTTCGGCTCTGGGTGTTTGTGGAACTAAAAAACCTCTTGTTATTTTAGATATACAACACAAGACTCGATCTTATTGTGGGGTCAGGGCGATGAATATGAATTTGCTCGGTATATTTATTTATAATGGTTTCCTATATTCACGCGAATGTTACACATTCAAATAAAACTATTATTAACCACGAATCCTGTGACGTAATCGAAATGTCGGGAAATAAAGATTTAAAAAATAAATAAACTAAATCATCAATAAAACCCGTAAATAACCGTTTTATTTCAACATATTTATGTATTTATTTTGGGTATGATTTCCGTGTATTTTTGTTAGTCTATCTTGTCTCCTGTATAACAATTTTTTCGGTTCATAGAGCTTAGGCCATAGTTCACTACTTTGGCATAGTTTAGCAGTCGGACATCACAAGGCATAAAAAATCTTGTCAAGATCTTAACGACATACAGATGTCCTAATTATATTTTCTTTTATCTATTATTATTTGTAAGTTACTCATTATTATATCATATAATTCAGTCACAATGGATTCGAACCTTCGACCATCTCGGCATCTCGTAAAAGCCACATCGGGTTCAAATCACGCATATCCTTAAACAAATAACGTCAACAGCGATCAATCAAACGAACGAGTCAATTAGCAGCGACGGGAGCGACGCGGTCCCGCAGCGTCGACGCAGCGGGCACGCAGCGGGGCGCCGCGCGCGCCGGCGCGGTGACAGACTACATTGTCTTACTCACGCCCTCATTACATCACTCGATTATTAAAGGATTAGTACGTGCGGAATGTTATTTGATTAATTCTTTACGGGCTTACGAAAAGGAGATTCCCAGACTGCCTAGTGGCGTAGTTGTACTACGGTTTGATTACAAAGCTATAGGTACTACTGGGAAAATGTAATAAATTCGCTCCAAAATAATGTGGTAAAATAATAAATAAATAAATACACCTAATAGTCACACAAATAGTCCTAAACTAATAATAAGATCGAGTCTTGTGTCGTATATCAGAAGATACAAGAGACTTTTCGTTCTCACAAAAAAAATGACAGTAACTAAATTAGCTTATTAAGCCAAACATATCCTCAATATAATTGGCATGTTTTCAAAACAAACACAAAAGGACCCCAAGTAACGGATACTTTAGTTTTTTTCATAAAAAATTACATTAACTAATCATGGGCATGCGCTGTCAATGGTAATCAACTGGATATCAAGTGTCAACGCGTGTCGAACGTGGTCGAGCTTTTTACGTCGCCCACCCCCTAATGGGCGCCGCGTGGCCGCAAAAGAGGCTATTGTAAGCGCCCCCGAAACGTGACGTAATGGAGTACCTTCCGAATTTGTTAATCTAATTAAAAAAGGAAAATTAAAAATATAATTTAAAAATATATATTCAAGGAGATTTCTCTATCATGTCAGCTGGAAATGTAATATTATTCAATATTATCTAATAAGGGCCTAATTGCTTATCTAATTAACTAATTCTAAAAAATATTTCGCCAGGATATTTCGGTTTGAAAATATTCAATTGAAGATTTTATTAATTTTCTTAAAATTATATCTGAGAGGATTGAATTAGAACCGCTCATTTTGATAAAAATCTATCAACAATCTTCAATATGTATATTCGTAAACCGGTCTTGAAACTTAAATAAAACAGTAGACAATCGTAAAATATTCCACACCAATAAAACATACCGTGAGCAAAAGAAAACAAAATTCTGGATCGTTCAAAAAGTTTGCATACCAAATCCGGAAACCTCTTTTCGATATGTGCCCATTATGCACGCGGCACGCGCCACCTGCCGGCACAATTTGAATTTCGAATGCGTACGGAACTTATCCGAATGATGCGATTTGGCGCACGCGAGCGACTGTGGTGTTGCCAGATTTATGAAGATGTATTGCATGCAAAGGTTAAAGTGCAGTGATTAATGCATTAAAAAACAAAAGGTCAAGGTAGCATTATTATTTATTATCGTTCAAAGATTATCGGGCATCAGTTGATTGTGCTTAAGGGGATATTTCTAACTCGTTCGGTGCCATTTATGCATTAATATGCAAATGTGTAGTCTATCATTTAATTATGTAACACACCAAATCGACACTTTAAACTGGCCAGTTAAGCATTTTGTGCCAGGAATATCAGAAATCACATCGATTTATTCTGTCCTACATTACGCAAATTCGAATCCAAAATTAAGTAATATTACATTGAAGTATTATTAAAGTAACATTTATTCAAATCTTCCGAACACAAAAAGCTCTCAATTGGGTGTATTAAGGTCAATGATAAAAAATACACTACAGAACTAACATTACCTCCCCAGTTCTTTTTTTAATTTCTCACATGGCAGCCCTCATTTCGATGCAACTGAGGGTGAGAATTGGAGGGAACCGATCCTTGAAATCACGTTCGATTTTCAATTTGTCACAATTTTGCCGCGTCTTTGATGTTTGCATGCAGTGTAAATATTCGTTAAAATATATCTGCCGATGTGCATGTCAGCTGACGATTTGAAAATAGAATCGGCGAATACGAAATTCGACTGCAAAAATTGTTCGGTATTATGTTCGTGATATTGTTATTGGCTTTTTTTTTCGAAAACACTGTTATCGGCAGAAAGATTGACTTCCTTTTCGTGGTTGATATGGAAAGTGCATAAAATATGACGTCACGTATGTACGTGATAATGTACGTAACGTACCACAAACAAAAAAAATACAGCCAAATTATTAGTCCGCTCTATTCCGATTAATCTAGTTTTGATAAATACAGCTATTAAATTATTAGCCGATGTTGTAAACCGCAATAATTTAATTAAAACCATAACTCATTTAGCGATTGATCCGGATCAACGTATTTCGTAAATACAAAAAGGTATATTTTAACACAGCATGTTGTAGTTCAATTGTGAATTTAGTTGATTTACTAAATTCCCATTCCTCTTCCTATTCTGCAACTTTATGTTTGTTTTTGTTGCGGGTTAAAGACAAGTTAGACATTCCCGGAGACTCGCCGAGCTTTTATGCTCGGTGTCATTACATTGCGTGCCACTGTTGATTCTGGCTACAGGATTTACAGTGCCGGGTGTGAGGGCGGGATAGTCTTCTATTCAGTTAGGCAAATTGAAAAAATATAGTAGTATATTTTGTACAATTTTAGTATGTGTACTGTCTGTATCAGCCCATATACGTCCCACTGCAGGGCACGGGCCTCCTCTACAATCGAGAATACGATTGAGAGTGGTTAGGCCATATAGTCCACCACGCTGGCCTAGTGCGGGTTGGCGGACTTACATACCATAGAAATTCTTATAAATCGCTATGGTATGCAGGTTTCCTCACGATGTTTTCCTTCACCGTTTTAGTGCGTGGTGATTGACTATCAATACACACATGACTCCGAAAAGTCAGAGGTGTGCCCTGGGATTTGAACCCGCGACCACCGTGAACATGTTGGCAGCCGCGTCTAGTCCGTTTACCAACAGGCCACCACGCACGCACGCAGTATGTGTACACTGCACGATAATCTTCTTAAGGTTAAAATAAAACCATAACTTCAAAACTACAAAACCTAGGACAATAATTTTAAGTGTTTTTATTAGATATTGATTCCTTCTACTCTTCGGACCCTGTTGGTCCATTAATTACGGGACACCTGGTATAATTTGTCAGTATGTGGCTAATATTGCACTTTATGCTACAAAATACATATCAGCCACAAGACACAAAATTCTCTCATACCAATAAATCACATATTTCCAGCGAATCAAGTTGATGCGAAATGCTGCGCCTCGTTATAAATCACGACCTTTAGGATTCCTTCCAAATTGTTATAATAAACACGTATAATAACTGTTATGATGCAATTGGGACTAAGGGTGTGTTCAAACTCACGATTTTGATATTTTTTGTCTTGTCTTGTTAGGGTCATTTTACAATAACACGATAAACATTGATTTTAAGTGGAGTGCTATTCAAATCATGCCTCGGTGGCACAGTTGTGATGTAGGATTAAAACTTTGAGGTCTCGGGTTCGAATCCCGTGTCAAAATGATATTAGATTTTTCTATTAATTGTCAGCTCGGAGATAGGAATTTGTGCTTGATAGGGACTCGCTCTCTATCACACCTAGGAATGAAACACACAATGCTTAAATTGCATAGCTGGTAGCATCTATGCCTACCCCTTATGGGAAAACGGCGTGATTTTATGTATCTACATATGTATGCTATCCAAATGGAACTACTAGCTTCACAAAGTCCATTAAGCTTACTATGTCGTGCTATTACAAAAAAAAATACAACCGGCTGACCGCCAAAGACTCCTTTTCACTTACAAGAATACATTAGTTAACTACGTAATAATACTGATTGATACTGTAGTTAGAAATCCAACTAGTCAAATAATTTCCTAAGTTATTTTAAAGTTATTGTTCTATAATACTCGTATTATTACTCCGGGAAATGTCAAAAAGGCAAGGACAAATAAAATTCATGTTTACGCAACCTCTTGTTACAGGGAAAATATGAAATTCGAAACATCCATAGCTTAAGGGAGAAATCCTGCCTGTTTTTCTCGAGTATTCATTTATAAAAATGTCTTCTGTCTTTCTTTCAAGGGTAGGCGACAGGAACGTAATAAGGTATTTTTAAACGTAATCAATATTAATTAAAATAATGTATTTGTTAATGTAGGTGTTTTATGCAAGATGGTACAAATAACACGAAGTTCTCTACATTTAACATGTACATATACAAAAACAACTTGACTTATGTATATAAAAGTTAGTACTTAAGTTTGAAGATTCATAATTATTAATAGTAATAAATGGCGAGACGAGCATGACATTCGCCTGATAGTAAGAGATGCGGGGCCCTACTATATAAATCCGAAATTCGAATCTTCGTGACGTTTTTCGTTTCGAAACCTACTCTGTAACACGAAATTCGAATCTTCGGATCGAAGAATGAATGATTCCAATATATTGGCGATCCGAACATTTACATTTTTATTTACTATATTCATCCGAAACGAAGTTCGAAACTTCGGACGAACGAAGTTTGTGACGATACTAATGTATCTGCTCTGTAAAAGTTCGAATTTGTATAACATACATTGTAACCATAAATCTATGGTTACGACCATAAGTCAATAACCACCATAAGTATATGTAGGTACATTCGTATCGTATATAAACTTCGATCATCCGAAGTTTCGAACTTCGTTTCGGACTTAATATAATAGGGCCCATGGACTCTAGCAAAACCCAACAATACCATGAATTACAAAGAAATGCAAATTCTGCTGCACTTGCCATCCTGAGATTTAAGATGCTATGTAGTTACTTACAATATCCTTCAAACCGAAACACAACAGTGTGTTAACACTGCTGTTTGGAGGGAGCAACAACCATAGCGGTGGTACTTAACCAGGTGACCTCTCACATAAAATGAGAGACCTACCAGTAAATTAGAGTGATAGAGTGAATAGAAATAAGGTGCCACTTTCGAACGAAGGGAATATAGGGTTTTTGAACTTTATTAGTAATTAAATATAGTCCCGTGCTTTAGCGGTTATGGAATATAGGAGAAAACCCTGAGAACATAACTTTACAATATGAAAGGTCAAAGACAAACAATTACTGGTGGTAAGTCTTTCGTATATGAGAGGCCGCCTGGATACCACTATGTCTGTAACATTAATTAATAATTTTAATGTAATATATGCCCATGATCAGAGTACTTTATAGTTATTTGTAAATTCTTGTAATTCTACCAAAGTGGGCCTAATATCAAAGTATTTTTTAAATGTTTATGATGCATGGAATCATTATTACTAATATTTCCTATTATTTTTGTTTCAAGACTCCTTACTATTTCACGCAGTAACAATACCCAAACAAAATGCGTGTTTAAAATCTCTCCGAATAGCTTGATTGTGTGCTCGCGTGAACCGCCGCACGCCGATCAATCAGTCAAATTATATTGTCTTAGAGATCGCTCTAAATTGTCCCGAGTCCCGAAACTCACCCGCCATTGTTAAACGGACCGATTAAATTGATTGAAAGAACGTGGTCCAGCCCGCAATGGGTAAAATGGTGCCTTGATTTGTTCTATGTAAGTGTTTTTGTTTCCTAATGATGCTGTAGATGTTGTATTCTGATTTGGTTATGTATTATCCGATCGCCCACCAGTAATGCGGGCTCATAAGGAGAGTAAAATATACTAAAACCATACAATTTTTTTCATAAACTTACATCTCGTTTCCAGAAAAGATATGGCTTAGGCAGAGGTACTAACAGGATACCCACGTTTCGCCTTTTGTCTTCCGTCTCACGATGTGATAGGAGGCGAGTCTTTCGCCCTATTTGGGACCAATTCCTGAATCCATTCTGATAATTAATAGAAAAATCCAATATCACTTTGCCCGAACTGGGATTCGAGCCCGAGACCTTAGTTTTGCTAAAATACCGCAGTACAACTATGTCACTCAGTAGTGACTTAGAATCACGCTATCCTATTGCGAGTAGTATTTGTCTGCATCAATCAGCCCCATATACGACCCACTACATTGCACGGGCCTCCTTTACAATTGAGAGTACGATTGACAATGGTTAGGCGAGTAGTATGCAGGTTTCTCAGTACGTTTTCCTTCATACTAGTATTCAAATACATGAAATATTTAATGACAATATAAGTTGGCGGTTGTAATCGCCGGTTGTCGGCAATTTGTACGCGATCAACACGTGCGCCGCAATCATTGTGATTAGCTACAACTCGCCTTAATCTGATAATGGTCTGATTGGCCCGCCTCGGCTTATGATCGACGTACTTTTTGTTTTTTAAATTTGTTTTTTTTTTGCTCAATAACCTGGATATTATGTTAAAAAATGAAAATGTATATTTTTTTTTGTTTTCTTTGTGAATAAGTCTGGCTTTAGTCAGCTTTTTTGTTTTTTTGGCAACTTTGTTAGTGGTATGACTTGGAAACTATGAATCGTTACAGTGAAATTATTCAGATTATTAAGACTAGGTCTTCGTGACAGAACCAGCACTGACGAATCATTGGCCTTGTCTTAAAAAAATACTCAAACTTGGATTATTTCTACAAAAAAGTGTTAAAGGCAACCACCAATTTTAGGAAAGACAATTCGATTTTCAAAAACCATTAGAATTCCCCAAAATCGGTGCGTGTGGAAAGATGTTGGACGACCGGGCCGTGTTGACCCAACATTATTCTAAACCATAGATAACATCTAACCCGTAAGTATAGGTTGCGGGGTAATAAAGTCCCCATGCATGCATCTGCATAATGTGATACGAATGCTCATAGAATATATAATGAGCTGTAATATGTAATTACGGTGAGCTAATATTTTCGTGTAAAAAAGGATTACGTGTATGGGTGTTGTAAAAACTATTTAGGTTTTTGGAGGTTGGTTTTTTGTCTTAACGTGAATGGTTATTAAAACGGAAGTAGGTATTAAACAATAAAATACTATTTTACAATTAATATTAACTACATTCCCAAATAGAAAGATATTTTTTTATTACAATACATACATAAATTCATGTAGGCAGATGTGCTACTACGACACGCACTTTTCACCTTGTATGTCCCTTTCAATGATGTGAACAGTCTATTGCCTTATCGAACAGAAGTTCCGGGATCAAAGCTAATAATTAATTGAAAAACCCAGTGTTACTTTACCATACCTGGGATTGGAACCCGAGACCTCAGCCTTACATGTACCGTCACAGGAAGTAAGAAATACTTTTTTCATAAGATTTACTCATTTAGGAAGAAAGCTGCAGCTATCCGTTTTACGGCTTTTCTTCCACTGTAACATAAAGTCTACTAACTTCAGATTTTATTTAATAAAGTACAAATAACAACAAAGTTTTCTGTTTTTATACGAACAATTTAAGACAATTAAAATTCTCACTAACACATTTTCAACAATAAACAACAAAGAAAAACTAAAGGTTATAATAAAATATCACAAAAATATTATAAAACAATACTAATATTTAGGCACGATAAAATAAGGCAAATGACTATGTTCCACTCGGGATTATAGGTGTAGACGTATAACCGCCACTTTGGGCCCCAAACTTGCAATTATAAAACGTTTTGTGATTTAAGGAATCGTGAACGATTATTTGGCCTTACGACACGAATTCCTTTGCCTTTGTTTGTGTGGCAATGATTTTTAACCTGTGGCTTATGAAATGTGAATCCTTTCTTTCCTATTTTAAATTTTATCAGTTTGATAAAGTTATTAATAAACAGGGAATAAAAGCAGTGGATTCCAAAAACATTTTATCTATTATTTCGACAGATTCCGCAACGCTGTTGTTTAGACACCGGCTGTGAAACAGGAGGCCGCGGGTTCGATCTTATTGTTGGTTCAGGACTATGTATGTGACTGTTGGGTGTACTTATTTATTTAATTATGATGATACAATACGCAGATTGTAATGCCACACATTTCATGGACGGATTACGGCTAATATATACTGATACTTACTTGATTTATTCAACTAGATACAAATTTCGATTTTAAATCTCGATTTTTGACATCATCATTTATAAAATAATTTATACGTAAATAAAACACAACAAATTAAGTCCACCTACGCACATTCTAGACTTATTACGTAGCCGAATAAGACAGAAAAGCTTTAAAATAAATCATTCACAGGTATGACGTGAAGCTCAAAAACCTATATAAAATATATTATGTATAATTTACTCTTTTTATAGGTAAGTTGGCTTAAAGGTAGACGGAAGACCTGGTAAAGGTTGCAGAAGTTGCTAAAGGCAGGCCGCTTCCAGCAGGAAGGCGGCGCCAGTTTAATGGCGATAATTAGACCTGGCGCCCTGCCCTGTGGCAAGGGGGCGAAAAGAATTCCACCACGGTGTTCCCTGCCTGTCGTAGAAGGCGACTAAACGGGACCACTGGGATTATTGGGTGCTTATGGGGGGCACCGTCACCTTAAAGTAATCCCAAGGCGAACGCCCGAACAGGGCTAATGGGGACGCGTACGTGTCGCCCTGTTATGGACGGAGGGGGGACTATAGGTCTCCGAACTGTATAGGTTAACTGCGGAATAGTACCAGGCGAATCACGCTAGCAGAGACCGCAGTCATCTTAATATGCGCGAAGAGGGCCATCGAGGGGTTTTGGTCGGTATGCCGGCGTAGGATAGTAGCGTTAGGGACCCAGCTTGGCATTAACATCTCAAAGCCGGGCTGGAAGGCCGGTGACCCCGACACATCCTTCCCACATCCCTCCCCCGGGGCTGTGGGGAGAGGACCATAACCAGTTTTTGCCCTCGTTAAAAAAAAAAAAAAGGCCGCTTCCAGCAGATCGGTGTGGAAATCCTTGGGGGAGGCCTATGTTCAGCAGTGGACTTCCTGTGGCTGAGATAATGATGATTATGATGAGTTGATTAAATCGATGTTTTGTATTACCTTGTTTTAAGATTCTAAGCCATTACGTTGGTTTTATCCCTGGTCGAGCAATATTGTTTTAGTCATTAGGAATTAGTATGGTCTGTAAGGTAAGGTCTTGGAATCAATATCCAGGTGTACCAATCATAAGTTATTCATCGTCTAAGAATTTAAACTACTTCTAAACATTAATAAAAAAAGGCTCAATCAAGCTATCAAAACTTGAAATCAATCAAAATAAGATTTAATGCTATAATCGATACCCTTTCCTAAACAGGGAACCGAACCCGCATACCGTGGAGATGTGTGTCATGATGAGGAAATTAGGAGTGTTATGGATAATAGTGTAATAAGCTCGCGTGCCGGCCGAATTTCTATCTATACAATATACTGAGAAAACAGTATGGCAACTTTGAGATGTTTATTAAAATCTTTATAAAGTACTACTTTTTACGGCTATAATTTTTATTACTCATCATGATGATTGTATTTAAACATAACTTTTACGGATTTTGACAATCTCAAATTACATGTGATTTCAATGCAATGTACGTTTTGGGTGTAAGTGCAACTCAATTGTAATAATGAAATAAATTAGCCCCACATATTATAAAAATATCGTCATAAAATTCAGATATCCACTTTTGAACATAAACCTTCCACAAAACTTAGAGAACGACTTCTAGGAACGATTTCCTGCAAATGTCGTTTATTTCTAAAATAAATATTAGTTTTATCAAGCTACATTTGTACTTATTCACTTAGCGTAATAGCACGCATTATACTCGAAACGGTAGACGTAAAAAGTCACACTGGTAGCCTGAATTAATTTTTGTCCTAAATCTAAATAGGTACATAGCAAAAGTTTTTACTCATACGAAGACAAGATATTTACATTGCACTATAAAAATGATTAAGTGGATAATCGGACCCGGGATTTGAACTCAATACCTCATGATTTTCACCATGCAAGCCACCAAGATACCAACAAGTCTTTCATTGAACTATTTATCCCATTATATCCACCAATGTTTAGTCCATTTTACCTCCCAGTATCCAAAATTACCTGTCCAATGTAAAAAAACAACCACAGACAATCTAAAATCGACATCAAACTCATCCTACTATTCATTTCTATACACCCTACACTATTCTCTAGCAGAGATGCCGTAGTAATTGTCGTCGACATAAACACAGGCTGAAATGCTTGGAATACTTCTAAAATTATACATTCACAGTAAAAATCCGGGTAATTTACTATACTTTATGTGTCCACCACGCACTTTACTTTTTCTTAACCATAGACTAGTTTTTTTTTGGCGCTATGGCTTTTTGTAAGATTTGTCAAGCGAGGGATGGTTTATGAAGAATTTTACCTACTGAATAACGCATTGGTTAAATTAGTAATGTTATTCTCCATGAATTGTAGTTACTTGTATAGAATAAAAATGTATGTTTTGTTTAATTGTCCATGTGAAATTTGTAGAAATAGTAAGAATTTAACAGAAATAATATCAATGTGCAATGCGCTACATAAATGTAATCTTTTACTTCTCTATACCCTTAACTCACATTTACCTCTTTTATTAATTTAAACAAAATCTGAATTTATGCGATTCGCGGAAACATTTCCAACCCTTCTAAGTTCTTAAAATCCAGCAACTCACACATCTTTTAGAAATCGACCTCACACCTCACATCTAAATTATCATCATCTATATATCATCAGTTTTAAGCAAACAATGTCCGACTTAAACTGCCAATACGTACCCTTTCAGTAGTTCAATGAAACAAAAATAATAATAGACAATAATTCCAAATTCAAAATTACTATATCACCATAGACAATGAATTCGGATTTCGATTCACCGCGGCGGTTGCACGTGTCATTAATTAAAAACCAACACGTCAACATGATTAATTCGCGCGTGGCTTTTGAGTGCCGATTGTTTTTTGGTAAACATTAGTCACGCCACCAGTTATGGACATTAGTGATTAGGCATTTGTAACGGTATTCGCCTGTTTTGTTATTTATTCCCGAAATGTATCATTTTTGCCTGCTTCTGTTGCGCAGTTGTTCTACAGTGCGATTACAACGCTGAGGTCTCGGGTTTGAATCCCTGTTCGGGCAAAGTGATATCAGAAAGTACTGGCTTGCATAATGGTTTCTTAGATTTACGCGAATGTTACACATTGAAATAAAACTATTGTTAACGGATTTTATCGCGGATTTGGTTTAATTTTATTTTTTGGCGGGGGGGTCAGTCCGCCCCGTGACCACGAAAGCTGTAAAGTAATCAAAACGTCGGGAACTCAAAAAATGTAAAAATTAAACCAAATCTGCGATAAAATCCGTAAATAATAGTTTTATTTCAATGATATCAGAAATTTGTGCCTGATATGGTGATAGGCTTGCCCCCTGTCACATAATTGGATGGAGCACATAAAGCAGAAACGAAAAGAAAGTTTTCGATTTGACACAGTATTACTATCCCGGTAGAGACGAACCATTTATATATTACAGAGCTAGCATATGCTATAGCTTTACAATTTTAAAATGTATGCAGGCAGGTATTATTATTTCGACCAGCAAGTAACATCTATCTCGCGTCAAAGGAGATTCTATATAATGTACTACAATAATCTTACATTATAGTTAATATAATGCCATTATAAAAAAGAAATGCTGGATATAAATCCCAATCCCGGGCAGATAACAGATTTATTAGACCAAAGTTATATGTATACAAAACAAACACCCGACTTGAGAAGTGAACCCGAATCGTCCTAGTTCACAGCTTAAACTATTACATCAATGATACATATTTCATCACAAATCAAGCAGATACTACATTTGAAACCAGAAATGGAATCCCAAAAAATGCTAATTCTCGTGCTGAGGGTTTTGGTTGCCGATTGTTTTTGGATGAAAATTAGTCACGGCACCAGTTATGGACATTAGGGATTAGACATTTGTAACGGTATTGGGATGTTTAATAATTCATTTCTGACATAATAAGTTATTATTAGTATGGATTATACCTTTTTTTAAACTAAATGTTACTTTTCTACCTGCTCTTTTACAGATATAGCGCGAAATGATTTTAATGTAAATTGCTGAATTGAATGAAAACTCCTTGTATGTGAGTTTTTTTGCCCAGCAGTATAATAGACGCGCCCCTATGACAACTAATTATTAATATCACTGACTGGACATTTTGATCGAACAGGTCTAACGTTTTTAAAATAATATAATGAAGCACTATTTATACTCGTAGCTTATGAAGAGAAGTAGATCCAAAAAAAAAATACATTTGGTAAACGTTATAATACTTTCTTCCCCATTTATAGCAATAATAATTACACCGAAGTGTAAGCCCTTTTCATAAAGCATTGTCACGTAACATACACTTACAAAACAATGAAAACACATTCGAAATTCAAAAAACCAACCACAATTAAATTAGAACTGATCACACGGAAGTGCGTCGATAATTAAATAACCAAAATGTTGCAAGCGCAAAAAATAACTCCACAATTCGTCGCTCGCCAAATGTTTGCCACCCCGGGCCTTGTATTTAAACATGGCTACACCGTTTCCACAAGAAATTAATTATCAACCCATTATGTGTGCAGTCGAGTTGAAAATTATCCATTTGCGGCAACACTGCGTTTTAGAGACCGCACAATGCAATGACAGCTGTCGTTGGGTGTTCTCTTTGGTCAAAATGTTTTGGAAGGAAATGAAATAAAGGACCTGGACAGTTTCTGCCTAGTTACTTTTTATCATGTACAAAAACAAGGCAATAATTGAATGAATATAAAAAATCAACTATTAATTTAAGAACATGTCATATTTCTGTAGAAGTTTAGGGAGTAAAATAAAGTTTAATAAGATTTTGCATTGATACCTACCCATTTCCGCCATTGTTGGCCCCGCATAAACGTTTCGTTCGCAGTAAAGCAAGTGCAGGAAAAAGATAATAACTTTGTCTAAAATATTCCTAAAAATTATCTATAAGTAGGTAATAAGTCATAATAATTAACAATACTAAATATATATATAGCAATGTTTGCCGTATATACTTACACATATATTCTTCCCATTTTTACACACTTTCATTGCAACAACTAAACGCTGCAGTAAAATACTTGACACTTGACAGTTGCTTGACAGGAACCATGCTTTGTTTATTTATCTTTTTTTGTTATTTGTTTACATTGTGGTACAATTAATATACGTCTCGGTGTATATTTTGTGTAAATTATAAAATAATAGTTAATGTAAATTCCAAATTCGATGATAAAGCATTTTTGTAAACGTATTTTTATTCGATTCAATAAATTACAAAACCTAACCTACAAAACCTAACCTGAAAATAAGATATGTTTTTGTAAATATCTAAAAACCCTGAACTTCCTAGGCTTTGTAACTTTTCTGTATTAATCTTGGAACAAACCTTACCCCAACAATGCAAAACTAATTGATGTAGACGAGATTCGAAGTACTAGGCACAGCGCCATACAAAAACTGGCCATGTCCTTTCACAAACCGCCTTCCGTGTTACAAAGAGGTGGGAGGGGTTAGCAGAGGCACCAAACTCAGTTCACAAAGCTGTTTCTGTCTTGAGGTGTTAAATGCGTCCGGAAAAGAAATGGACAGAGTCTGTAACGCAGTTGGTTAGACGAAGACAATGAAAAGAGAGGCCTAGTTAGTTAGACGCCAATTGTGAAACGATAGGTCGCGGGTTCGATCCGCACCCAGATAAATATTTATGTGGACCAAAAAAAAAAACCATAATGGTTTCTTAATTCGGTGGAATGTCATGCATTGCTATTGTGCATGAGCTGTCGTATCGCTTACCGTCATGCTCGTCTCGCTATTCATAGCAAAAAAAGTGATAATTACATTACATCGAAAGAACCTTTCTTATCTTATGCCGTTTGCATAAGGACACATTGCGAAAATCACTACACTTATTTTAGCCGCAGTCGGGTAAAAACAATTCCCTTAAAATAAATCGACTTACATCCACCCTTATTCATCCCCTAGTGAAATCTTAGCCTTATAAACATAAATAGACGCCGAAACATCAAGAGGCGAGACAATGCATGCAGGTTATTCAACCCTCTAGATTGGGGGGTGGAATATTAGAATTTTACGATAATATGACCTTTATTACGATTGTCATAGGTTCTTTATTTGTATGTATTAGATTATACATACAGTATATATCAATCTAAGTGCGTGGTGGCCTGTTGGTTAACGGACTAGACGCGGCTGCCTACATGTTCACGGTGGTCGCGGGTTCGAATCCCAGGGCACACCTCTGACTTTTCGGAGTCATGTGTGTATTGATAATCAATCACCACGCACTAAAACGGTGAAGGAAAACATCGTGAGGAAACCTGCATACCATAGCGATTTATAAAAAATTTCTATGGTATGTAAGTCCGCCAACCCGCACTAGGCCAGCGTGGTGGACTATATGGCCTAACCACTCTCAATCGTATTCTCGATTGTAGAGTAGGCCCGTGCCCTGCAGTGGGACGTATATGGGCTGATATAGATATAGATAGATATATCAATACAAACACTAATATACAAATACATACACATGCATAAGTAACTAATAGAGCAACATTAATTACCAAACATACAGAGTATTTCCATAATGCGACCGAAAACGAAGCCAGATAGAAGTTTTAGTCACTACAGGCTATAGGCAACTGAAAATATAATACACATTTGTTGCTTAAATAATAATTTAAACTCTTGCCTACCTTTGCGTTCTTAAAAATAAATGGGTGTAAATTATAAACTAAGGAAAAACTACGTATTTACGTTTCGCCTCGTGTGTTCCGTCCCATGATGTAATAGAGAAGAGCCTATTGCCATAGCGGCCATCAATTTCCGACTCTGGTCTGATAATTTATTGAAAATTCCAATATTAGTTTGCCTTACGCGGGATTCGAACCCGAGAGCGTTGAGAGAACTTTGTTACCATTCCGTAGTGTAACTGCGCCACCGAGGCGGTAAAGTTACCCTTTATGTTATGTATGATAAGTAACTTTGACTAACTTTGACTTTGAAATAAAATTTACTTATCTTCGTTGTCACGAAGCAGATTGCTAAAGCTGTGAATTAATCGAAACGTCGAAAAGTTAATAAATGTAAGAATTAATCAAAATACACGATCAAATCCGTTAATCTATAAATTTATTTCAATGTGTAACATTCGCGTAAAACTAAAAACCATTATAACTTGAGCTTTTACATTCTCATACATTTGGCACTTCAAATAACATGAAGTTACTCGATGCAACCGCGCCTTGTAAGTTTACAAATGAAATACATAATATTTCATTTTATATGCTCTGAGCAATGGAAGTATGAAATTATATAATTAATCTAACAACTTTAATTTTCACTCCCATATCGGGAGAAGTCTATTTTAATTTGAAAAACTCATATGAATTGCTTGCGAGTGATATTAGTCCTCGAGATTGCGACAGGCTCGTTATTGCTAGAAGTGACTGAATAAGCTTGGCAGATTTCAGTCTAGTGTGATCTCTGCCTACCCTTGAGCATAAAGGCTTCTGAATATTTATCAGCGTATATTCATCCCACTGCAGGACACGGGCCGCCTCTTCAATCGAGAGTATGAGGGTGGTTAGGCCATATAGTCCACCACGCTGGCCTAGTGCGGGTTGGTAGACTTTACATACCATATAAATTACTAGAAATCGCCATAGTATGCAGGTTTCCTCACGATGTTTTCCTTCACCGTTATAGTGCTTGGTGATCGACTATTAATACACCACGCACTCAATTCTTCACCGTATGTAAAATAGTAAGTGCGTCCAACAATTACTCGAATAGTCTAGAATATGATAAGATACAAATCTTATGTCTAGGGTATCAAAAATTACACCGAACTATTTCGTTTAAAGTTCAAGGAGGAAATCCTTGTTGATATTATATGATAGATATTCATTTGTCTAGATATTAGAATATATTCCGTATTCTGTCAATTTACACTTATCTATTTACACGCTTCCGGGTCGTAAATACATAAAATATGAGTAATAAAGCTACAGGGCATTCGATGCGAAGCAATTTTAAAGAAATTGAACCCCTAAATTTTACGGTTCTCTGATTTACTTCTAACACCCAAACATGCTTATAAACTTAAAATATTCAATTATAGTTAGGTAATCGCATTTAGATAATATACCTCAATGAGTAATAAGTAATAGGATTCAATTATATACACGATATTATCGATTTATATACCAATTAAACTTTTTACGATTATTATGATGTTCATTATATAATTATAATTTCTGTGGGAATCGGGATGTTAAATTTACATAAATATCTTGCCCACAGTTCGGCATAAGAAGCTTAAATACGCCCATCTTATTTCCTGTGAATCTCAAATACAATTTGCAATTTCAAATTTCTAACTCATCTTGTCATTATTAGGTCGTTAACCTTAAAATAACTCATTTTGTGGTACAATGTATAAACTTACATTGGTATTATATTAAATACATGTTAAATTATAGTCGGCATTATATTAAAAATACGTAAATATAATAAGAAAAAATCTGAGTTTAAATATCTCGACCTTGTAAAATTGTGGTAAAGTTTCACTTTAAGACATATGCTGTAAATGAACACAATATGTAACGTCAGTCTAATTAGTTTAGCTTGTAGCAAAATAAAAAAATATAAATGAAATTCAAAAAAGCTATGTTTAACCTATTATTTGAGATATATTTTGTTAATATAAACTACAAGCATTTATACCCGTAATCTATAATATTAAGATATCCAATATAATAAAATGTGAAAAGAGAAAAATTGTTCCTACTTTTTTGACGACAGCATGGCAACAACGCATCCAGATACCAAAAAATCATCAATGTATGGTTTAGGTTCTCCGTATGTCACAAAGTCACGGATTGTTTGTTAGCGCAAATTTTTTGCATGAAAAGCGACCAATTTATGTTCCAACACATTATTTATTTTGGTAAACCACAAATCTTAGAGACCAAACATGTGTTTGAATGAATTTAAAGCAATATGTTCTGAGATGCGAGTAATTGTGTAATCCTAATCCTTTAGTAAATTTAATATACCCTTTAACACTAAACGAATTTTTACATTATTTGCTGTGTACTATGTCAGTTTTAACAACAATCATTTAATTTCCATCACCACAATTCACACAAAAGTCATCCTTCACATAAACAAATCATTTAAAGACAAACTACAAGACACGCGTTCTTAAATCATAATCCTTCACAGGTAAGAATTCGCTGAATACCCACATTCTAATAATTAATTGTACCGAACAAATCGCATCAAATTTTCACAATCATAAACTCGGTACCCACAAACTGTATTGCAGACATACATCCCACGGCTATCCCACGTAGTATTGGTGCGCGCGCGCAATCCGACATAACGCACGCGGTCATCCCACAAGCAACGACGATCACTTAACCCGCCACGACAATTACTACAAAAAAACCATCGTACCCCCACCGGCTGGGGGCACCCAGTGGCCAATAGGAGGGCGCGTCGACCCCGGCTACCGCTTTTTAGCCAATAGGGAGCCCCGGGGCGGAGCTTCCAACCACTCGGCGCTTTTCGCCCCCAGCGAAAAGCTTTTCGCCTGCAGTCGTTTACAGATAAGCCTCGGGGATGGACGATTATTATTACATTTCGGGAAGTGTGATTGTGTGATAGGCTTCGCCCCGGGCGACGCTTGTGGATACGCATGTGCGTCCTATGTGCTGTGATATGAATGCCTTACTCTACTCATAGTGATCGGTATGAACCTATATATGCAGTGTCACCGTGAGGTATGCAATTGTTTTATACGTTTTTACAGTGTGGAATTAAGTGCTTGTGGTAAGGTTGAGGAATTAACTCAAGTTTATGAGTCGTGTTTGTATATAAAATAGATGGAAATATATTTGATATTGCCTGTGTTATAATCGTTTGAAATCGTGGATACTGTTTGTCTAATGCTATATGTATGTCTAACACAACATACTCTTTGTGTACATACATCAAATTAAAAAGTTAAAGACGGCATTTCAGGTTTATTCTCAAGATAATAACATAGAAAAGTATGGTTTCTAAATTGTGACAATATTTTTTTGTGTTTGATAAAGTTACAAAAAATATTAAAAATAAATATTTGGAACAGTAATCGTAATGCTATCCATTATTTTATAACAGTGAATTGAACTATGAAATTCTTTATTGTATAATATTATTTCCAATAAGATTTCTGAAAATGTTACTTGCGACGGCTCGTGCTAAAACACACATAATACAAAATGTGCCTCTTAAATCAGCATTTACGAGTATATAAATGATTTAGGTACATTATTTTATTAGATCATCCCATGAAAATAGACGCAAATTATGAACCGAAAAGTCCTCAGTTCAACGCCAATCTCAGAAATTACCGTACATGATTATTTTAAAATAACACCGTGATCTCAATTTATAAAAAAAAAAACATACACAAACACTATTACATTAAGAAATATTACAATTCATATGTGACAACTCCGCCTACCCGTAAAGTAAATGACATATCAATATTATAATAATTTAATTACTCACAAAACTACTGATGTTCGTACTAAAACAAATATTCTTTAAAAATAAAATTAAGTCTTAAAACTGGACATGTAATAAACATTCTTAACAAATGACTGTTGCGTGTTTAAGTTAAATCTGATATGTTTTAACTTTGCGAATATTTCAGTAATAGTTTCCGCCGGCAGGCTTCGATATTTTGTTTATTTGCATGGAATTTGGGACTTTACAATATTGGGGCTATTTAACACAATGTAGTTACAAGCTTACGTCTTTGGGTTAGTTTAAGTATATTTACACAAATATATTTTTTAAAAAATCGATACTGTTTAAACAAAGAAACAAGAAAAAAAACGTGGATAAGATAGGTAGTCTAATAATATTGCACCTAATTATGAATAAGAATCAATTGAAATTTCAAAACAATCTTACAGGAAAAAATCATTAAAATAATAATTATAATTAATAAAATAATATCCTTTATATTTGTAGTAACAATTTTAAAATATCTACAAAACATTATAATAAATATTTTACTGTCAAACTAGGCTCTACATTTGTACTTCTTTTGCAAAGGTAAAGAAAAAGTAATAAATTCTAAATTTAAAATGACCAGCTTAAGCACAAAACGTAGAATGCCACAATGTAACATTGTAAAGCCAAAGGGCCTGTTTTGGACATTCCGATGAACCCAATAATTAATTTCTCCGCACTAACCGCTTATTATTCGTCCCTAATCGTACAAAATTATACGTCACTGTTTAAGTATCATAAAATCAGAGCAGCGAGAGATGGCCTAGTGAAGTGAAATGCTTTTTATACTGTATTTATATAATGATAAAGTTAATGTAAGCGCTTGATGACGATTTCAGGGTGATTCAGAGCAACTTCTATCGATCATGTAATGTTATATTTAATGTAGTCCTCTGAAGTCCAGTGACACCAGTCATGAGACATAAATCTAGAGGATCTGGGTTCGATTTCCAATTCGGTTACCTATCACTCATGGTTGAAAAACGTAATTTGGTTTGGTATTAATTTTATTTGGATCACTATTGTAGCGTTCATTCTTAAATACAAGTAAATTATATTGTACTAATACCGCTTGCTAAATGTTGTTACATTTATAAGTGACCACGGCATGACTAATAGTATTGATTGAGATTAGAAGTTTCTAGATGAACTGACAAAATGTACATCAAACGACTGATTGTAAAATTATAAGCGGGATCTTTTTTTATTTAGAAGTCAATGATAAAAAATACGATATATAGTAACTTGCGGATTTTAAAGTATTATTTAAATACTGGTATAAGCGTCGAACGTCCACCCGCTAGGACAAACAAACTAATAAAAGTCGTAGGAAGTCGTCGGATACAGGCGGCTTCCAACATGTCAATGTGGAGATCCTTGAAGGAGGCCTATGTTTAACACTGGACTTCCTGTGACACGATAATGAATATTTATTTATACCATTAAATAAACAATATATTTATTGTCATATGTCTACATCAAATTATACATGATAATACCACAATTAACTTGTCCAGTTTCATAAAGATATTCCAGTTATCTGCCATTATTTTTAACTTGCATTGTAGCAAACACACTTATCTATATACTGTTTTATTTTTGTAGCAAGAAATGAAATCAATGAAGTTTTACTTGATATAGACACGAATATTTGAATAATAATATACAGAATTTCAGGCTCACGGATGTTAAATTATTTCGAATTATCAGATATTTTTTTTATATTGCAATGAATAGCGATACGGGCATGCCGTTCACGTTTTACGTGATGGTAAGCGATACGACCGATCATGAACAGTGGCAAAACCAAACAACACCTTGAGTTACAAAACAATGCTTGGGATTCCACTACGCTCGCCATCCTGAGACATAAGATGTTAGGTCTCAATATGTCCAGTAGTTATTCTGGCTACAATGCCCTTCACACCGAAACAGAACAGTGCATTTACATCACTGTTTGGCGGGAGAAATAGACATTACGGTGGTAATACCTATCCGGCGGCCTCTCACATATAAGAGACCTACCACCAGTAAAACGGCACGGCCCTTGTACGGCCTTTCCATCCACCCTTACTATACTTGAAATTTATAAGTGGTAGAGCCAGGCTGTTGTCATTCATGACTCAGCATGAATGGGCAGACTCGTCCGGGGCAGTACCACTGACTCACAGGACATCGTCATGACGTGACAGCTTTGTTGTCGTGTTTCCAGCTTCCCTCCCGATTTGATGGGTCGGCATTCTATGCTCCCTAGCATTGTGGACATGTGTGACTGTGTGTTCATTGACAGCCTCCGTGGCGGAGTCGGTTAGACACCGCCTGGGAAACGAGAGGCTGCGGGTTCGATCGCCACACCGAGAGAAATGTATGTGCAGCCTGCAAATATTTCTTTCGGGTCTGGGTGTTTGTGAGACCGAATCTTAGTGTGGGGTCAGGACTATGTATGTGACTGTTAGGTGTTACTTACTTATTTATTGACGGTAGTGATCACTAACCATTAGGTGACATGTTTGCTCATATGCCGGAACTTATGAATTAAAAAACCTGGCTCTCAAAGCGAAGACAAAGTTAGGACGCTATTCCGCCCTCACACCCACCACTATAACTCCTGTAACCCAGGAACAGTGGCACTTAATGTAATGACAACGAGTATTGAAGCTCGGCGAGTCTCCGAGAAAATCTAACTTGTCTTTAACACGACGAAATCAATCATAAAGTTAAATTAATAGAAGTTGGAAATAAATTATTGTCCACTACCCTCCGTGACAAAGCGGGTGACAAAACAATGAACTAAAGAGGTAAATCCAGACCAATACCAAGTTATCAGACAAGTGCGTTGTTACTAAGCCAGTGAGTTCCAAACAGGTATTCATTTGTTTTCATTTGAGTTGCCAACCCGCACTAGGCCAGCGTGGTGGACTATATGGCCTAACCACTCTCGATCGTACTCTCGATTGTAGAGTAGGCCCGTGCCCTGCAGTGGGACGTATATGGGCTGATACAGATACAGATTCATTTGAGTAAAGTCGAGTTGTCGATTTTCTCAAAATCTATTCATAACTCGGCGTGTGGCCAGTGCAGTCGGCGCATTCCTTAAATATTTGCACTGGGTTGTGTATTCATTTTAATATCAAAATATTTTTTATTCAAAATTAATAACTCTTTTAAATATGTATCGGGACCGGCTGTAGTTGTGAAGAAGAAATGGCGTAAGAAACTTTCTTAGTTACAGTAACTACATCTGTATCTGTATCTGTATCAGCCCATATACGTCCCACTACAGGGCACGGGCCTACTCTACAATCGACAGTACGATTGAGTGATTACGCCATATAGTCCACCACGCTGGCCTAGTGCGGGTTAGCGGACTTACATACCATACAATTTTTAATAAATCGCTATGGTATGCAGGTTTCCTCACGATGTTTTCCTTCACCGTTTTAGTGCGTGGTGATTGACTATCAATACACACGTAAAGTGCGTGGTGGCCTGTTGGTAAACGGACTAGACGCGACTGCCAACATGTTCACGGTGGTCGCGGGTTCGAATCCCAGGGCACACCTCTGACTTTTCGGAGTCATGTGTGTATTGATAGAGTAACTGCATACTTATACGTATCTGTTACTTTGTTTTCTATTTATGGAAACGGATGGATATTATTATTTGTGAATTTTGTGAATCTCTCCATTGTTCTAATTTCAACGAATCCTTGTTACAGACTTTATTACATGATATTATAAGAAACAATGCCAAAGTAAATATAGTCAAGTATATTCTACCATTTTACCCAGAAACGTATGGTAACAACATTCATGTCATTCTTTTATTCAATATAATTTGAGACTTCCTAAATGGAACTAATTTAAAATATAATTTATGATTAATTAAGAATAAAATATCAATACATTCTAAATATTTTGCATTACACTAATCATTTGCGTAAAACGAAACATACTTCCATAACCTAAATCAATCTTTAATACCAAAATTAATTTAATTGTCCCACACAAAAGGAAATTGCAAACAGAAAACAAAAAGTCGGGCCCTCAAAACGGAATGGAATTATATTCTTTAAAACAACCGGTGCGATCCCATTAAAGCGCTGTCATCGCTGCGTTGATAAGATTTAAATTAGCCGCAACAATAAAGCTCCTGTCAAATGCGCCATTAATAACGAATTTTGAATTTGGAACGGGAGCGCGGCCACAACCCGACGGTGTTACGCGCCTTTGTGCCAGTGACTAAGGAAAATAATTAATACTGCCTATAGGGTAAATGATTAGTGATTGTGCACGCAGAAAAACATATTTTTATGACTAAGACTCTGAGTATAAGAGTTCAATGTCACTTTGCATGTTATTACAAGTCTTTAGCACTAATTAATCATGACCGAATTTGGGGCGTAGTTTGTTGTAAACCAGCAATGAAACAAAGCGCTGTGGTTGAGAAGCATATTGTGAAACGAAAGGCTACGGGTTCGATTCCTATACTGTGACAATTTTTTGAATTCTCTACTTTTTTAGGGATTTATGAGTAAGGAAACCACATCGTTGTTGACGGCCATTAAACAAGATTTGTATCAATATTTTAGGTCGCAACAATGCGTTTTACTGCTATGAATAATGTTATTTATTCAAGTAAGGAATGACTGTATGAAAAGAGCACGTTAACAGTATTTTTACAAGCATGGGTTACTTATATGGTCAATTACTGCTGCATTTACCCTACATTCTTAATTAGATTCAATTTTGAAAATGGAATCCGTAGACATTATTTGTAAATGGAATCGGTTAGGGTTAAAAATAATTCCGCGCAATTCTATGTACGGAATGCATGGATCTGTCAACTAAAAGTGTGAGAGGGATAAAATAGTTAATATGCGGCTAGCAGCCTTCATAGACATTTTTAAAACCTATTTTAGTTATCGAATGTTTTATCCCTTTCAAACAACTTATGAATACAGTTTGAGTGAAAGACAACACAAAAGAAAAACATTCGGTAACATAATAAATATAGGTTTCAAGACTACATATGGATAAAGCCGTAATTAAATCACGGTATCAACTAAACAATACCTCTATTTCATTCTAAAGATGGCCATTTATCATTATGCATTGAGTTAATATAAGGCAGAAATTATTATTATAGTTGTTATATTTAAAACACCTGTTAATAAATTAATTTTGCGTGTCATTTTTATGTAATATCTTGATTTACAACTATGATAATTTAAGCAAAATTATTCGTAATATACACATGTAATTTATACCATTAACGAGAAATCAGAACAGATATTAATTTAAATAATAATTTATACGTTACGTCATAACTTGTGATCAGACATCACGTGCATAAAATTATGAATATATAAAAACACAAACGCCTAGGCCCGGCTACACCGATACACATTTTTGAAAATATTGTATCACCTATGTTCATCCAGGGTAATTTACGATTCTAATGATGAAATCATCATCATCATCATCATCAGCCTATTCGCGTCCACTGCTGGACATAGGCCTCTCCTATGGCACGCCACTGGGCTCGATCTTCAGCCCAACGTCTCCAACCGCTACCAGCCATCTTTCGGATATCATCACTCCACCTCGTTGGAGGGTGTCCTACACTACGCTTGCCGAGGCGCGGTCTCCAGTCGAAAACACGTCTACAACGGTTGTCGGTTCTCCGACAAATGTGACCAGCCCACTGCCACTTCAACTTGTTGATCCACTGGGCTATGTCGGTCACCTTGGTTCTCTGTCGGATAACCTCATTTCTGATTCTATCCTTCAGGGAAACACCGAGCATAGCCCGCTCCATTTCTCGTTGAGTGACTTTGAATTGGTGAACCAGTCCCACCGTCAGTGTCCAATGATGAAAGAATTTCTCAAATCGGTCCAGTAGTTCAAGATCCTATTTGCTGTTTGTTTTTGCCACTGTTCATGAGCGGTCGTATCGCTTACCATCAGGCGAACGGCATGCTCGTTTTCATTCATTGCAACAAAAAACCTTTACTCTTAATATTATTAAATACCAAACTATCCCTATTTTGAAAGAGTAGTAAAATACATATTTGAATTCATTGCTCATGTCACAGATTTTTTATCGGGAAAAAAGGTAGCATATGCGTTGGTCCATGGTATCAGCTACCGCTAAACTAAATTGCATTAAAATTAGCCCAGCAGTGTGACCGGGAAATAACAAACTTACAACGTAAAATAATATATTTTTTTATTTAATTTGGAATTACGATATTTTTTTCAATGATGACTTTTTGTAATGAAATTGAAAAATGTCAATCAAATTAAATTTATGTTGAATTTCCAGCAGTCAGTTAATCATAAATTACGTCAATTACATTTAAGAAAAAACAGTCAGAGGTTGGTTAAGTCGATAGCTTTGGAACGAAAAGCTGCGGGTTCAAATACAACAACAGGGAGAAATTATTGTGTTATACATAAATACATGTAAGAGATTGTGTTTCTTGTTTAAATGTATATTTATGAGTATCAATTTTTTTGTTATTATTATTTCAATTTTAAATCACTTATTATATTATTTTGACTGCCTCAGTGGCGCAGTTGTACTACGGTGTGATTGCAAAGCTGTGGTCTCGGGTTCGAATCCCGGGTTGGGCAAAGTGATATTCAATTTCTTCTTTTCATTATCAGCCCGGAATCAGATGTGTGCCCGATATGGCGATAGGCTCGCTCCCTATCACATCATGGGATGGAAAATACATGGCGAAACGTGGATGTCCTGGTTCCACATCTGCCTACCCCTTAAAAGGTGTTTTTATGTATGTATGGTATTATATATTTTTTTTAGTTTTATTCTACTGGTACACTACTTGCCTTGTTTTTGTCCTTTCCTTATGTCCATCCCAAAGGTAAGAGATTGCCTCAAGCGACACGACCGCCTTTTGTACAGCTATAAGTGTAATGTTTTATTTTAACAATAAAGGATATAAACGAATAAATAAATACTATTTCAATGTGTAGACGTGAGTATGCGTGTGATCAAAGTAGAGAAAAAAAAAGCGATCAAAAAGGCTACGTTGGAACTCTGTGCGGGGGTGTTTTTAAATTCATAATTAATATTGTCTTATTGCTATGAAGCAAATAACATGTATGGAATGAAAACTGTAAGGTCTTAGGTTCAGAAACGTGAATTTCGGTTTGAAAAGTGTAAGATATTAATTCAACCAGACGTAATATAGACTTGCCTATTTCACGAAAATAAGCTCAACAAATTATAGATACTAGTATCACCTCTGCCTACCTCTTCAGTAACATATGCTTGATCTTTAAAAAAGTTATAACAACGGTCACAAACGCTTACAAAACAATAACAAAGATAATACGGTGTAATTAAAGAACATTAATAACCTCTGGACTCTAGTAATTACATCGTGTAATAGATTTCGTAAAAAGTTTTTAACGATGTGTCACATGGTCCCGCCCACAGACACTAAAAATACATTAAATATACAGTCCAAAATCGCCCACAACAATCTCATGGTCCAGTATGAAGGCCTAAACCACAGTCCAAACTGGATAAGAATAGCCATTGCTGTTTTTTTTTTATTGCAATGAATGGCGAGACGAGCATGCCGTTCGCCTGATAGTAAGCGATACAACCGCTCATGAACAGCAACAAAACCAAACAACACCTTAAATTACAAAGCAATGCTTGGTATTCCACTGCCCTCGCCATCCTTAGAGATAAGATGTTAAGTCTTAATACATATATCTAGTAGTTCCTCTGGCTACAATGTCCTTCACATCGAAACGCAGGAGTGCGCTTACACTACTGTTTGGTGGCAGAAATAGACATTGCGGTGGTACCTACCCAGATGGGTTCTCACATATGAGGGATCTGCCACCAGTAAATCTGGAGGAACGTTGTATATAAAACTGTACAAATGTTTCTACGTACTCCATAAAATATTTGATTCCTCGAATATAGAACTTCGTAACCATAGATTGAGTTCAGAGTGAATTTTAAGTATCATACAGAATAGTATCGATTTTTACAAGTGGAAGACTTATTACTTCGAACATCGAACTTTCGAACTTCGTTTCGGATCATAGAGTAACCCTTCTGGAGAATGGTCGCATGTTCCCATTCTCCGTCTCATATTAAATGCTCTACTTTCATGTATTCAAACATATTATGACTAAATTCTAGTCATCGGTAAATTCTCTTTCATCAATGGCATAGAAAACTACATGCACAAGAGTAAGAAATAAACCTTCACAAAATTATATTCGATTTTTTTAGTTCATTAAAGTTGTATTCGGTTTTAAAATGAACCCTATATGCAAGGTATAAAAGTTATTTCACTTTGGCAAGAGTATTTTTATTTATTTTAATAGCGTACGGCACGGGTCCAAACGAGCGTAACGTTCTTTTTTCAAATTTTGATTTATAAGCAATGAATTGTGTATCGGTTAATGAAGTATCGATGTCGCAATAACCGCGGCTCATTCTGTTTTGTTTTTTTTTTCAAATGGGCAAAGGAAACCGTATTGTTTTTTTTATGCAATGGGCAAAGGAAACTGTTTTATTTTAATTTTTTTATACTGCCAACAATAATCGTAACTCTTTTGTTTGGAGCTCCTTTATAATTCAAAGGACGATTCATTAAATGTATAATCGGTTTATTATAATGGCCGCGTGTATAATATTAAATTGGCGGCAGTAAAAATTCTTTCATTACTTTCGTGTTTACGATTCGCATGTGATCGTATAGGTTATTAAATGATGGGAAAATTTGTTACGATGGTTTTATTGCGAGAATAGATTAAGTTATTATGCAGAATAAACTCCAATTCTATGCAAAAAAAACATTTTTTTTTAACTTGTGCCCAAGTAACAGGCAGCCTAGATTTTAAGATTTGTGAAGTAAAAGGACTTGCTGTAGTCAGAGAAATGTGATTTTTAAAATTTCAATTTTTACCCAAATGTAACTTTGGTACTCTTTAAGGCATAAAGACTTCAGAATTGAACCGTTAAATGAATACCCCACCCAAGATTTGAATTCACATCGTTTCATCCCACCAATATTACAAAAATGCATATCTACATAATATAAGCAAACCATAAATGACGTCACTATGTTTTTCTTCACACAATACCGCCAATTAACCAACAATGACAAATTATCGTCATTACTATATAATACTTGAATACAAACATACTGAGGGTTTTAGTAATTTTTCATCATCATTTTTCTAACAAAGCATTGTTATGGCAAATATAGATCTATTGTACTATTGATCGGAGGTCACGTGCAGGGCCGGATGCTGTGACCTTTCAGTGGCCTAAGGGCCCACATGAATCCACGTTTTAATATGCATACTGTTTAATGTGCCCGAAGTGTTATGAGCGAGAAATTTTGCTGTGAAACCAAATATTACCGGTTTATTTTGTGAGGTCAACATATTGTAAAATTGTTTTGAGTCTGGATGTTGTGAGATTGAGTATATTGGTAGTTAAATATCATATTACTGTTGTTTTTATTAGAGGCTTTGTTAGTTGTTGAGATAACCTTATCATTTTCAGGTAAATATTAATGGATTAATCCATTTTTTTACTCACAGTAAAATTATGAAAGTCATGATTTATCTAAAGGTTCAATAATTGCTCTACTTGATTTTTTCGCCCCCAAATCAATCCCTTAATCCGTCCACCTCCCCATAGGTTTTCTAACCCATAACAGGAATTTATACCCGACATTACTCACGGCCGCTCCGCTTGTTTTCCACTAATTACAAACCATTCAAATGCGCCCCATTAAACCGCGGTCAAATTAAAATTCAAATAACTTACTAACTAGATATATAAATCACTAACGCAAGGAAACAATAAAATATATTGTCCGAGCCCAGTCGCCGAGATAATAATTAATACAATACGTCTTGTTCGTAATTAAAATAAACTCATTTCTGACTGCCGCGCCGCCATCTTGCTTATTGTGACTTGGTAGTTGTCAGCGACTTTTTTCTGGCAACACTGTGATTTTTTTGTATACAGCCTTGATGTAGCATCTGCGATTCATAAAAATGATATTTGTTTTCGTAAAGATATCTTCATTTCAGATTATATCCTGTAGAGAAATACTTAACATAGTCGTTCTCATAGAACTTTGCATGACTGAGCCTTTCTCGTAATAAAATCATCTGTATCAGCCCATATACGTCCCACCGCAGGGCACGGGCTTCCTCTACAATCGACAGTAAGATTGAGAGTGGTTAGGCCATATAGTCCACCATGCTGGCCTAGTGCGGGTTGGCGGACTTACAAACCATAGAAATTTTTATAAACCCCTACGGTATGCAGGTTTCCTCACGATGTTTTCCTTCACCGTTTTAGTGCGTGGTGATTAACTATCAATACACACATGACTCCGAAAAGTCAGAGTGCGTGGTGGCCTGTTGGTAAACGGACTAGACGCGACTGCCAACATGTTCACGGTGGTCGCGGGTTTGAATCCCAGGGCACACCTCTGACTTTTCGGAGTCATGTGTGTATTGAATAAAATCATATTACATAACAATTCGCTAAAATGTGGGTTGGAGTGCATTTTCATAAATTTATTTAGATCTTCTTATACCACATATAAAGGTTATAATTACACTACATGGGCGTTTATTAACAAATACATAATGGTGCACCATTACGAAGAGACAATGATAAGTCTGGCAACAAGTACTTAGTAGGGTAATACTTCAGCCCAAATATGCCCAATAGAGGGGAGGAATATCTTGTATATTATCTATAATTCAATTAGGAAGGGAAAAGCCGTAGTCCACCACTCTGAATGATTTTGGTTGGTGGACTTCACACACCATAGAAATTCTTGAAAATCTTTACGATGGTTCCCTTTACCGATAAGATGGTAATTGACATACGTAATTTATTAATACATTTATGACTCCGAAAAACCTAAGGAGTGCCCTAGGATTTAAATCGCGATTAACGTGAATGAATCAGCAACCGCGTGACGACCTTTTCCGATAGGCAACCACGTGCAGTGTAAGATTTATATTTTGTAGGTTTAATATAAATCATCTAATGTTTGGATCACAAATCCTGTTCGTAATTAATTATTATCGCGGGGATACAAACGTATACCGAAGTGTTATAAGGACTAGTTCAACTTTAGGACGACTAATAGACTATACATATCTGTGTATACATTATCTGTGTATAGATACCGCAGTAAAGGCAAGTGACAACTCGCTCTTACACTGTTAATGAGAAAGTCTTTCGTAGTTTCTGATACTCATGACACAGGAAATAATTGATCTTATAGTGTAGCTAGACTTAATACTATGTATAAAACTGTTGGTGTATTTATTGAAGTATTATTATTCTATTTAATTATGGTTTCTATAAAAAATTGTCCTCATAAAATTCTACCATCTCTCCAGTATTTTTCTTACTGGCAACACTGCCGTACGGCGCGACAGAAGTTCTAGCGCGGCCTCTCAGCGGGACATTGATCGGCCATCGCTTTTTAATTTAGTAATCACCGGCCACTGCTTATCCGTACGGAAGTTGTGAATGAAAATGAAATGAATAATGTATTGCCGTCTAAAAATATTGCTGAGTAATTGATAATGACGTTATTTTGTAACTTTTATCGTAGCTGTCTTCATTTCCAAGTTCATGAATCGAGGTCCAAAAACAAGTTGTCAAATTGATTTGCATGTTTGTAATTGTTTTGCATAATTGTCCATGTTTTCATTAAGAAATTGTAACTTAATTGCAAATTAATGTAAAGTAATAATTTTACTTTAAAATGAGGAAAAACAGATGGATTAACCAAAATAATTTGAAAACAACAATGTCAAGTATCGAGCTATCTATTCAACAAGTAAAAATAAAAATATGGATTACATTCAAAAAAACACTCTCGATTCCAGCATACCGAAAATCATGAATCACCAAGATCACAACAGCAATCATATGAAATTGATCTAATCACAGGATAACCTCGCCACCGGAATCCACTTTCTCACGGCGAACAACCGAATCGGATTCCCAGCAGAACGGGACGAATTATTTCGGCAAATCGGGAGCTGTGATTACAACCTCCGCAACCGACGCACGGTAGCGCCAATTTAAATGCTTCGGATTACGGGAGATTTCGGTCGGTGTTGCCATGTGCAGTGCGTGTTTGAATGTTGGTATTATGTTTGTAATTGCTGTTGGGAAGGTTGCACAGTCTGATGTGAATTTAAGCATTAATAATTCCGATGGTTTTTGTTGATATAGCTGCAATGTGTGTTGAAGTTGTAGCATTACTTGCTGTTTTAAAATAAGTTGTGTTAGATTTGACTAAGACTAAGAGAGTAATATAAATTAGAATCCCAAGTTTTATCAACGTGCCTTCTAATAAGCAATAGACTAATAAGCCAAGTAAGAATCGTATGAGCTGCCCGAGACTGGAATATTATATAGTAAAATAGCCTCTTTTTCTATCACATCTTAGAAAGAAAATATACTTTTCATAAGCGTAGAACTTATAGCACATCTGCCTACTCCTCAGCGATACAGGCGTGATCTACAACCTCAAATGACATGTCCTAAAAAAACTGAAGGTGTAACTATCCACAATCGCACGTGCGAATAATTAATTACCGCGAAAATAAGCACTGTCTTACACCGTTCATTATATTGTGCTTAGGAACGGCTTGCTTGACGGACGACCGCCGCTCCGCCCACCTTTCTAGAAACCTTATATCGCACGTGCAGTAAATACATATTCAATTATTATTTATATTTGTATGTGATAGCTGCCATAGAATAGAATAGGAACACGTGAAATTATTCCGTTCTTCATCATTAAGTTTTTTATCATTAATGACTTTTAAAATGGATTTGGAGTAAATGTATGAAAATCTTGTGGGTTTAGGAAAACTACTACTCCCTTTAGTAAGTTAAATCCGCCAACCTGCACTAGGCCAGCTTGATGGACTATATTATATCCTAACCACTCTCAATCGTACTCTCGATTGTAGAGGAAGCCCGTGCCCTGTAGTGGGACGTATATGGTCTGAACCGAATTCCTTGAGTAACTGAAAAGATTTTGTTAAAACTGTAGTTAAAATAACTTAGGGCTTGTATACATTTTATTTTGATTCCTTCGATATACTTCACTAAGGAGAAGCTGTTATTGAAGAATAAACTATATGTATGTGCTTGAATTAA
The DNA here is from genome assembly GCA_023078785.2 of Hyles euphorbiae. Classification (NCBI taxonomy): domain Eukaryota; kingdom Metazoa; phylum Arthropoda; class Insecta; order Lepidoptera; family Sphingidae; genus Hyles; species Hyles euphorbiae. Next base: position 4,901,776 of record CM041048.1, read on the forward strand.
AAACCAATTATCTATTAATTAGTAAAGCATGTCATGTCATAGCATGTCCCAGACACAGCACTGTAAATACTTAATACTTAATACGTGGAAAATGTCGTGGTTATAACCTTAATTTACCTTTTTAACATACACTATTAAAATATTATTGTACTAATGTTTTCTTCCCAAACAAAGAAAATAAAATAACAATAAAGCCATCCTTTCAAATAAACTGCTAAAATTAAAAAAGGACAAAAAATATTCATTTAAAACTTATTATAATTACTAATTTACAAAGGTGATAGGTGCCAAATCATTGTAATGATACGTTTTAAAAACAAAACATTGTAACAAGTAAAACAAATGTTAAAAAAATAATGATAAAACTAAGCAAGACACGTTCATTTATACTAATCAACAAACTAAATGAAACCACGAGGACGGCGGACGAGAGGGCAAAAAATGTCTATTATCATAATAGATGGTTGTAAATCTATAGGTGTCATGTTTTCCGGTGCCGATGGAAAAATTAAAATCTTAATGTCTATGGCTTGATGTATGACCAGAGACAATGGGAGGATTAACTACTTTTTTTGCTTAAAACCTTTTTGGATGGGTCATGAACAAATTTTACGTTGTCCATTTTTTATTTCTTCCATATCGTATCAGCTTTGTTAACTTTTTAAATAATTTATTATGAGTAATATTTCTATATCGTACTCTCGATTGCAGAGGAGGTTCGTGCCCTGCAGTGGGACGTATATGGTCTGATACAGATACGGACAGAATATTTCTATAACAAAATATTAAGCTTTAGGTGAAATAATATAGTTTTACAATCCTTTGAAGATTAAGTTGCTATACAGTTAAAAACAATATTGGCAAAATAATCTATATCATAAGGCATCATCATCATCAGCCCATTGCAGTCCACTGCTGGACATAGGCCTCTCCCAAAGTACACCACAGAGCTCGGTCTGCTGCTTTATGCATCCAGTTGTTGCCGGCCCTCTTGTGCAAGTCGTCCCGCCATCTGGCCAGAGGACGCCCACGCTACGTTTGCTATGACTCGGTCATGTATGCGCTCAGCTAATTCAAAACAACATTATTGAATTATATTTATTTATTTATTTATACTCTTTATTTTAAATCTTAAGTTACATAATAAATAATTATAGTGTTTTATTTAGTGACGAAATCAGTAACTTTCATTTTTCCTTTACTATTTCATCGCCACAAAATATCCTCAATATATAGTGAACATAATTTCCCTAATTGTAAAAACATCGGAACGCGAATTGAACAAAAATTTTATCTAATTCAAAACCAGTGATTTTCTTGTACCTTGTTGTTAGCCGTAGTAGGTAGTTGATCCAATGTCACTCGCATGTTACTTACTTTTATCCTGTAACTTATAAATCAATTTTCTTTCTTTCTTTTTTACTTCCTTTCTTTCTTTATGAGGAATGGCCTCTTCATAAACATATCAACGATCAACAATTAGTAATCAAAGGAAATCGGTAGCCGCATCAATTCCAAGCAATACACCCATGCACGCCCGCTTTCATCGTATCCAAATTACTTTAGGAATCCACCCAAACACGCCTTAGCCCATAAAATTAAAAAGCCATAAGCGTTACTGTGTTACGAGGCGCAAGACGGTGGCGAAGCACCCGGGCTCGTGCGCCGGTCACGACCTCGTGGTAATTTAATTTTATTACTTTACAACCAAATTATTCCGTTGCGTGTAATTGGAAAATTATAGATCAAAGAGTAAGCGATAGACCAGAGAATTTAGCCTCAAAATAGGCATCTAAGTCCATTGGACACTTTGATTACTCCTTGTATTTGGTGACCCTATTGGTGATAATGTCATATTTTACTAAATAAATTGACTAATGCATTTTCAAGATATAAAAAGGAAATATCTATAACAGGTAATGTAAAATAAATTGGATGTAATTTTGAAACCAATTAACCTGAATCACAAAATTAAAACGCTCGGTCATACTCTTTCCAAAATATGTTGTCTATCTAAAATCATATGTTCCAAATATTTCCAAATAAGTACTTTTATTAATCTTTAATTACAAATCCCTGTATGAACAGAATACTAAACTATTATAATTAGGAGTGCCCACTGCCCCGGTTGGTTTCGGAGCGCTCGACTCATAACGAGTAGTGGTATAACTTTACACCGGATAATTTTAATTGAACACACTAACTGGAACGAACTAAACTGACAAAGCTTTACAGTTATATCTTTGTAGATTTCGAGAATTAACTTAATTAACGTAATTATAATTATTATTACTGATGACAATAATTTTTTAGCCTAACTTTTACGATTAACACAAAATATATATTTAAGGAAGTCGCAACATATGCTTAGTCGAATAAACCGCCTCTTAGCGTGGAATCTAATTGATTCTAATTCATATTTTTCTCGGCAATAGTTTGATAAAGTTGCTTCTCCGGCAGCGTAATATAGCCCAGATAAAGCCTCTATCGAAGAAAGACTATTGCGGATCGATTGAGGCCTGCATGAGGAAATGTTGGAACAAAATACATTGTACTTAAGTAGATCACTATTATGGCTTTCCACCATCGCGTCGTATAGAGTGGTCGCTATCTGGACATATTATAGGAATATACCAATTTAAGCATAAAAAACAATTGTTTTTAAATTTATTGATAATTTTTATAAAATAATCATATTCAGCATATCACAATAGTAAGCATTGAAAATCCACAAAGATTTGTCAATAATGCTATGATATAAATCCGAAAAAAATCCGAATAAGCTATGATTTGAAGAGCTCTTTGCTATAACCGTTAAATCCATCAATGACTCGTGTCACAAAACAACTTAGTCACTAGAATCTGAATGAATAACCGAACGGCCATTCAAACAGAAATCCATTTACACTCGTCATTAACTTTCCTTACTTAACCTTACACCAATCTTTTGACAAAACTTCTTTAGTGTTGCCAACTTATAAATACGATTCCTACCATCCTTATTTCTACCAAATAAGGTCTATTTTCCTTTGAATTTAAGATGTATGGATGGTAAAAATTTTAATAGGTAGGCAAGTAGTACGACAGTTAATCCGAGCGCGCGCCTACATCCATCATTGAGCCACGCCCCTTGGGCCAGTGTGGCCACAGCGGAATATTTAACCCCGCTCAATGATTTTTGAAAGTGATTAAAAAAAATTCGACGTTTGGAATTCTTTAATCACATTTTTAATTTGGAAGTAATAAATGTTTCGGCGGTTTGTTGAATGGGATTTAGAAATATGTATACGTAAGGCACTGTTTTGTCCTTGAATTGTTTTTTTTTTGGAGTACCTAACTTAAAACTCTAATTCACTAGGTACCCTCCATTTTACAAACATTAAAATTAAATAATCTTTCAAGTAAAAATAAAATTTTAATGTGTATCTATAGAATATATTTCTTAACAATGCATATTTTCTAATTTAAGACATGAATAATTTTGTTTTGTTAACAATACAGGTCTTGTATCTCCCAGTTTCACAAAAGATTTCGTTACAATTCAATAAATCATTATCTATTGCTGCCACTATAATAATATCACTTCCAAGAATTAAGACAAACTTTTTTCTAAAGACCACTGGCACGCTGTAATAAAAAATATAAAACAAATCGCTGGCAATTTAAAAACCACCTGAATTTAAAAAAAGAACACAACGGTCCGGAATGTTGAAATGGAGTGGGCTACCACTTTTTAAAACACGTACGTGAGCTACTACCTCCGTATTTCAAAATTTAAATATAGAAGAATAGAATTTCCGCTTTTCATCATTTCGTTTTCTTTTTTATAGAATTATTAAAATTCCGTATTCGGTAGAGTCAGCTGTTTGAACTATTTCCTTGTTAAATGGATTATGAGCTATATGATCAATTTTGAATAATATAATCCCTGACATATGTAAATCGCTTTCAAATAAGCGATTATATTAGATTATATTATTATATTATATATTAGCAAATATGAGATATTACAACACCTTAATTTGTAGACAGGAAGACCTATAAGTACAAGTACACCTAACTGCAGCTGATATAAGTTTCACCTCTACCTACCCTGTTAGGTGTGTAGATTCATGTAGATTTTTTTCACAAAACCTATCTTTATGGATAACCCTTTGAAACTTTTACATCGTATAAAAATATGATATTTCAAGACATGGATGAATAGCTTATATTACAATATCAACTTTTAACTTACTGTTAAAAAAACGGCCATTTAATATTGTAAAATATATACTGTAAGGTATATCTTTCCCTTATATATAAGGTATATATAAGGGTCATGATTTTTTAAGGTGTATCTTTGCAGTTTTTGCATAAGTGTTAGTGTTGCACCGCGGTGCGTTTTGTATAAATTCCAACAGCGCCCTTTGGATATCTTGGACACTGGTCTAGTTCAACCATAGGCTTTTCCAAGCCATGTGTAAGTAGGATAAGATGTAAGTTCACAGATTTATTTATTTTTGAATTTTCCTTAACTCAAATATACAAATTACAAAGATTATTAAGTTTCATTAAATTGTAACATAAGATCTAATAAACTTTCGTATAAAAGATTTAAACGGGATCGACACATTATTATTAAATTATGATTGTTTCATACTATTAGGTTATTTTTACATACAGGTCGTTCTGAAATTTAAAGGAAACCGATGAGAATTAATAATAAACATTCACATACATAGTCCTTACCCCGCACTAAGATATAGTGGGTATTAGAAAATACGAGAGATTTTTGTTTCTCACAAGAAACTTATTGAAATAAATCGAAGACCGAACCTGCGACTTCTCATTTCTCAGCCTGTCAGACAGCGACAACCTGAGACTGTCATAAAAAATATTATTAATAAATAGTCTCTACAAATGCAATTATTTTAATTTTCGACGCAACTGTTCTAAGATAACCCCGACACATTTTCTGGTAATACATAAATGCTTCCAACACCGCCCACGTAAAAAATATTTGATCTCCGTCTCTCGTACAGATCGATAGATAGTCGAGATTGTGACAAGTTAATTGGCGCCAATTACAGCGGACTCGGGCGCATCGACACGTCGCGCTGATCGCCAAGTCATTTCTCACTCGGTTACAACCACAGAGGTTACAACGCAACCGACCTGCTTGGTAGCTATTTCCATTGCGTTTCAAAAGTTTGAGGGTCATGATTTACAGATGTCGCTGTCAAAATTTCCTTGTCAAAATTGGATTTGAAAAAAGAACGATTTGTTTTTAATATAGTTTTACCGAACATCACAATTCACATCAACATTTTAGCCAAAGTAACTATTGGCCATATTGAGACTTAGCATCTTATGCCTCATGACATATTAAGACTTCTTATTTCTCTATGGAATTCCCAGCATTACTTTGTAATTCAAAGTGTTGTTTGGTTTTGCTACTGTTAATGGGCGATCGTATCGTTTACCATGTAATAAAAAAAATCATCCAAAAATATACCTCATGAAAATATACAATAATTAGTTTCTGTAGACATAGATTATAATCCTAGAGAATAAACATTGTAGGTGCGTCCCTGGTCTTTAAAGATGTCATTTGTCAAAGAATGAAAGACGAGGTAAAATAACGTAGGTCTAACAATTTCTTAGGCCCTGTCTATTTTTTTCTTTCATTCTTACGGTTTCATTCATAGACTGTTTTAAACCTTTTGTAGTTATCAAATATTTCGTTCCTTTCGAACGACTTCTGAATTTACTGGTGGTAGGTCTCTCATATGTGAGAGGCCATCTGGGTAGGTACCACCGCAATGTCTATTTCTCCCGTGAAACAACACTGCGTAAATGCACTGTTGTGTTTCGGATTGAAGGACATTGTAGCCAGAGTAACTACTGGACATATTGAGACTTAACATCTTATGTCTCAGGATGGCGAGCGCAGTGGTATGTTGCTACTGTTTATGAGCGGTCGTATCGCTTACCATCAGGCGAACGGCTTGCTCGTCTCGTCAATCATTGCAATAAAAAAAAAATAGTTTGGGCGAAAAAAACAAAACATTTGATAATTAAATATAAATAAACAGTCTATGAATAAGACTTTTACAGTCTGGCAACCCACAAAGAAGTTTACTTTCTATTTTTCAAGTACTTGTCTGACCATAACCTCAATGAAAATGAAATGACAATATTTGCATTGTCCGCAAACTTCGACATATATGCAACTGCATGAAATTATTTCCCTTTACAAACCGACATCATTAATAACAAGCGAATCACACCTCGCGTGCATGATGATATTAAATTCTATCCGGGATCTTCATTACTCAGAACAAAAAGTCGTCGGCTCTGTCACACCACACACGAGAGAATTCGGTAATTATTGGTTACGGCAAGTAATTTTATTATAAAGTTGGTATGTTTTGATTTCACGAAAATGTTCTGGATTTAAAAATAACATACTATAGAAATAAACTAAAAATAAACAACCAGCCAGAGTAACTACTGGACATATTGAGACTTTACATCTTATATCTAAGGATGGCGAGCGCAGTGTTATTAGTACTGCTACAAGCGAACGGCATGCTAGTCTCGCCATTCATTTCAATAAAAAATACATGCATGCTTGTGCTTACCAGGGTAGGCAGAGATGATCCAACTATTTACTCATAAATCAGCGATCTTATTTTTATCCAAAATGTGCTGAGGCAAGGCTGGCCAGGCCTGAGAAACTTATTTCAAACTTTCTGAATTAAAATCTTGTTCATATTGTACCTGATGCGGATCTGCAATGCATGCGTGAATACAAACGACATGTAGGTGTTAAGTGCTAAAAATGCTAAAAATTTTAAGTTCAAATCACAAAACATCATGTATATTATCCCATTCGTGCATAAAGATCACATTTAGCAACTGCTTGTCCAATGTCTATTGTCTTATTATATTAAGGGCTGTTGAAAATTAACATCCCTATGCTGCTAAAGTAATTAATATCACTACAATTTATTAGTAAAATACATACATACAAAAGCTCACGCCTTTTTTCTAGAAGGGATAGGCAAAGATGCAACAAAGACCTATATTTCATCTCGTATGTTCCGTCCCACGATGTGATAAGCCGCGAGACTATCGCCATATCGGGCACAAATTCCGGACTGCAGGCTGATAATGAATAGAAAAACCCAATATCACTTTACCCGATTTGGGATTAGAACCCGAGACCTTAGCTTTGTAACCGTACTGTAATACAACTACGCCAAGGCAGGCTCCATAAAATAAAACTACTAAATGTTGCCCATAACAACTTGAATGCACAGATAAATAATTTAAACCGTATGGTTTTATTCCTCTTATATTTTTATCGTGTCATTAATCGTGCGTACTGTTTGAATTTATTTGGCGAGTACAATGGCGCGTGCCTATTTGTCTGTACTCCGTGATAATGCGTGTATGTGGGTATTGACAGGCAATCCGAGCGCGGTCATTAGGAGAGCCGCTCACGCGCAATGCTGCCACAACAATAATGTGCAGAAGGTTAGGTTTCTTTCACGTCTTGAAATTAAATGAGATGAAATGTATGTAGTATTTCGCATTTACTGGGTCAAACCATGTCCATAAGATATTCTAGTCATGTCAAATTGAAAATTAAACCAGTTTTACTCACCCGATTCGAACCCAGGATCTCAGCTTTGTAATCATCGTACAACTACGCCACCGAGGCAGGTAATTCAGACAAATTATAATCAATTTTCGTTTGTTTCAAAATACATATGTGTTTTACAATGTTACTTACAAGTACTAGTATGAGCACTAAATAGTTTATGCATTAGTTAGATTTCAACAATTGACGAGACATTCAGAAATACATACTTCAAATTATTATAGCTGTGAATTGTAAAATCCAAACACAGTAAAACATGATATTAAAAATACACCAACAACAAATCAGCAATTGCATCAAAAACAAGCGCTTAAACGCACAATCAGTATTAAACGTGCATTATCCATTTACCTCGGTAGATGTTGAGTTGCGCCCTCTGTCCGCGCGGCGGCGCTGTGTCCGCGGCCCGTGCCACGCCCGGGGCGAAGCGCTCAAGACCAACATTTTTTTAACTCGTAAAAAACTTATGTAGACTTTCAACTTAATATAACCGTCATAAAAACCACTTTCGACCGAAACTACGGACGGTGTTCTTTTAAGTTTTTTGGTAATGGCCGAGAAGAATTTTATGCCTCATTGTGCGCTGCGGTATGATTATTTTCTCTTTGCCTGAGCGTACATTAGCTCCGATGTTGTGATTTGCGTAGGTAAAAAAACTATGACGTACGTCCAAAATGGGCAAGAATGTGCTGTATTCTTGCTTCTTTTTGTTGAGTACAATAGTTTTGAGATTATTACAGTTTATGAAATTTTATATTACTGATGTGGACGGTCGGGGTCATCTAGCACAAGTATGTATTTGACTACAAAGAAATAGAATGAGTTCTTGGACCCTACTATATTCAACGAAACGAAGTTCGAAACTTCGGACCAACGAAGTTTTTTATACGATACGAATGTATATATATAACGTACACCGTAACTATAAGTCTATGGTTACGACCATAAATCAATAACGACCATAAGTTTTATGTAGGTACATTCGTATCGTATATAAACTTTGATCATCCGAAGTTTCGAACTTCGTTTCGTTGAACATAGTAGGGTCCTTCGTTCGTTCGTTCGTTCGTTCGATGAATATAGTAGGGCCCCTTATTAGAAAGCCCAAACTTGCATTGGTCCGTAAAAGTAAATTGAAATTAATAATACCTGCCAAACCAAGTCGCGGGTTCAAATCCCGAATACATGGAACAGAGATTTCGAAGTCACGTGTGTATTTAGTTACTTATGGCTTGTAATGGTGTCGCGAAACATCATTCAGATATAAAATACTACATACGTATGAAGAAGCTATCCCATACAAATGTCTTGTTCGATTTTGGTAACAGTTGAAACTAAATCGCGTGGAACAAATAATTAGTCGTCTAACCAAACAGTATAACCATGCAGCGCTAGACCGCGTTCAGGGTGTAGTTTTCTCGCGACCAAAAGGTCGAAAGTGCCGTGAATTTCATGGCGCTTACTATTTTTTTTTATTTTATTGCAGTGAATGGCGAGACGAGCATGCCGTTCGCCTGATGGTAAGCGATACGACCGCTCATGAACAGAAGCAAAACCAAACAACACCTTGATTTACAAAGCAATGCTTGGCATTCAACTGCGCTCGCCATCCTGAGACATAAGATGTTAAGTGTCAATATGTCCAGTAGTTACTCTGGCTACAATGTCCTTCAATCCGAAACACAACAGTGCATTTAAACTGCTGTTTGACGGGAGAAATAGACATTGTGGTGGTACCCACCCAGGCAGCCTCTCACATATGAGAGACCTACCACCAGTAAATAATTAGGTACTAATTTTGTTTTGGTATTTTTTGTTTTACTGATTCGTGTACGATGCATGCAACGCACTTGGGTGGGACACGTCACTAAATTATCACAAAGAACGTCTTATCTAGTGTAACATTGATATCGATGGGATAAATCGTAGGAAAAACTAAGAGTTTTCTACAAGAACTTTAAAATAATATATGTTTAACAATTGCATTAGCCCAGTGTGATACAAGGTGAAAGATGAGAGGTACCTAATATTAATATCAATTATAAGTCATCTGAGGTCTTCTGTCGCCGTAAGCGTTGTTGTCAAAATAATAATAATGGTATTTCTCTCCTCACAGTTGTATTATATTTAACATGTAAATACATATTAGAATACGAGTATAAAGCTTGTTGTTAATGCAAACATATCTCAAACAAAGCGTTAATTAATATATTTTTAATTCTATTTGTAGTATAAAAATTCGCCACACGCCAATATAACTCCTACCCCATGTAAGATAGAAAAAGACTGGTGTATAGTTTTAATATTATTGCACATTTTTAGACAATTATTCGTTAAGTATTACGTTATATTTTGGTAAACTTTAATAAATTTTTTTTTTTAATACATCTCGCACACCTTTAATAACAAAATATTTATTTATCCATGCTGTATACAATATTGAATAAAGGCGGACTTAATGACTAAAGCATTCTCTACCAGTCTACCTTTTAATGGTGCAGTGAGATAACAAATTAGGCGTATACATCATCAAATTATGATTGTTATGATGTTTATAAACAACACATATCAACAATAACAATATGTCGGATGACAGTAATAAAACTCATTGTGTGAATTATTTAATTATTATTATCACCACACGTTATAATTAACGGATTAACTATTTATCCGAATATCTGCGACAACTTGTTACTTTTATAGTAAACACGCGTATCTCTATGATTCACCGCCGACTGCTGGATCTCGAATCCTTGCCTACGGTTCGGAGGCGGTTTATATTGCAAACTGTCATGCTCCCACTCTTACTCTGACTGTGGGTAGTGAAATAGAATCACAACAGGGTTTCCTTTAATAAAGTTACTTCTACAACTACCCGTAGATTCCTAAGGGCCGATTTACAAATATATTATTTAACATGTGGGCTCTACATAAGAACACCCCGACAAATATATTATGATGTTTATATTGCTCATGTATTATGTATTAATGTATTATGGCATTTAAATATACATATCTAATATATACATTCAAATACGTATATGCATCAGATAAATATCTCATCTCTTAAAAATAATCAAGCAGCTAACCATTTTCATTATCTTACTAACAATGGTTGCTAAATATCTTGTCGTGCATCACTAAGTAAGTGTTTTGTTTTGTTCTAGGTAAGCTGTGACAAGAAATTTTCAAATAAATATTTTTTTAAAAATTAGTTATATACCAAAAAGATGACTTTTCGATGTGTTCCTACTTTCCAAGCTGTCTCCAACGATAGTAACGCCACCTGGGTGAGTAAATATGCACTAAAGTAATTTCTACTACTTAGCAATAGATGGCGCTCCAAGTTTTTAAACATTGTCATATTATTTTAAAATGTATATAGGTAATTTCAAATTATAAAATGATGTAAAAAAATGTGAACTATCGGAATCCATTTTCTATAGACTGATTATGTCGAGTTCAGTTAATAAAAGGATAACTATTGAAAAAAGCATCAGTCACTTTCAATCAGTTTGTGTTGTATTTTTACTGATGTATAATATTTATTGTAGGTTCTTTGAGGTGTTAAAACTCAATTTTGGTCATTTAAATTATTGCCACAAATGTTGTTATTAAAATAAGATCACTAACATATGAAGATAACGCCATCTGTTTTATTTAGCAAGAAACTTTGAATTCTCCGTTCATTGCAGTGATTTGAGTTTTGAATATGCTATTCGTCACTAGATGGCAAAAGTTTCTCTTAAAAACTAGAATATTAATAATTGAGTAATTATTTGCATATTATTTAAACTAATGCCTTCAATCAACTTACTGGTTATTAAAATACTACGGTTATGAACACTAAATTAATATTTTGCAATAACAGTCTCCGTGGCGCTGTTGGTTAGACGCCGGCTTTGAATCGAGAGGCCGTGGGTTCGATCCTTGAACCCAGGCATATATTTGTGTGATCCAGAGGTATTTCTTTCGAGTCTGGGTGTTAGTGAGACCAAAAAGTCTCGTTTAGTTTCTGATACACGACACAAGAGTAGACTTGATCTTAGTGTGGGACTATGTATGTGACTGTTGGGTTATGATGTATATACTCGAATATTAATATTTAATTGAATACTACTGGAAAACACGTGAAATCTACATTAGTATTTCTATATATTTATTAACAAAAGAATCAGTTATTCGAAATCAACGTGCATGTATGTGATTAAGAAGCTATTGTGTGTTTTTAGATTTGTTAAGTTTGCACAAGTCATTGACATGAACCAAGTACTTGTACGGAGGCGACTTGTTGACATGTCATCATGTGCGGTCAACTATCGCCCACTGACAACTGGTTTTTTACTTGTAGTTGTAGATTTATTTATATTTTATTTGTACTGAATAATCGTCAAAAATTTGTGCCAATTTTGGATTATGGCTATTGGTGAGCTGCCGATAAGTTTAAAAAACAAGTCTTCTGTATTGGAGGTATTGGAAAGAATAATCGATCGTGATTATATATTTATTGTGATTATTTTTTATTTATATAAATACACCTAACAGTCACATTCATAGTCCTGACCCCACACTACTACTACTAAGACTACGATCAAATCTTGTGTCGTGGGTTTATATTGTGAGGCCCACAAAAAATTCTCGGTGCTAGTATTGAACCTGGGTTCTCTCGTTTCACAGCCGGTTCTAACCAGCTGCACCAAAGGGCTGTCAATATCATAAATATATTCTGAAATGGTTTATGTTTCTTATTAATAAAACAAATATCATCGACTGTACCTATTACTACCTCTATGATTGTATTCTATCTTATTTCATTGTGCAAATTAATTGTGATGTCTTTTGTGTTTAATATAATAAGTTGTGAGGGAGATTTATTTTCATTATAATAATAAAATCAGCATTATTTTCTCATAGTTTAAATCAAAGTGCAGTTTCAAATTACAGTTATTATAAACTATATAGTACTCTACACACTTCGCAGTCTTCGATCCCGAGTAGCCATCGAGCTAGTGTGCGCCAAAACTGCTCAATCGCCTTTTCTTTAAATTAGAAATGATTATTTTGAGCTACAAATACTTACCTTTATTATACACGTAAAGACCTTTCTGTCTTGTATACTAATACATCTACAGCATAAAATATTGTTATTTTCGCACAGTGTTTTATGCTGTAGATATATTATAAAAGCTACCAAAAAAGCATTTTTCCTACGATATAGCCGTCCTTTTGTGTTCAGTTTCCGTTCCAGTCCATAGTTTCCGAAATTTAAAATCTTAGATTCGGTAAATTAATTGTGTGTAATCGAAGAATACATTATGCCTTCTCTCTGTTTCTGATGGAACACACTTAGAAGATGCGAAAACTTTTATTTGGATTTCAACCCAAATGTTTATATTGAAAAATTTCCTTACTATTCTAGTCAACTTAACCCTAAACTGTAAAATAACCGCGTATCGATTACGATTCCATTACCAACGCTAAGAGCCATGAAATCATTATTTCGGTTATTCGAATTTTAAATGTAATGTGTGACGTGCCATTTACGTCATCGCCATGGAGTTCTAAATTCAAACTTTATAAAAAAGTATAAAAAAAAGTTTCCATAGTCAATTCGCTACAGAACGTCACTGCGCGGCTAATAAATCAACTACACGAAATGATTTCACAACGCACACACACAACTTAGTGGACACACACATTATGTGCACACACACAACACAAACCTGATGCCAGTTGAACAATGTTATAGATTCGCGGCACCGTGAGGTGGAAGTTTGGAAGCTTTCGACCGCAGTATATGCAAAATTTGGACATGTTGCTGTTATATTAACATTATTATTACATCTTGTTATTATTAATGTTCTGCAAATTCTAAAGAGAGTTTAGTCTATTTAAATTATATTAAATATTAATTAAGAAAAAGCAGAAGTGGTTTTGCTGTAACACCCATTAAGTAGCAAACTATACTAAAATTCCTTTTAATATATCGTAACTAATTGTAACGGTCTTAGAACAGTCTTTTTAAGTTTTATACGATAAATAACTTAAATGTTATTATTAATGTATTCATAGAAACAGATGATTAAAACTACTTATTTTCTATTTATTACACTTTATACGACATAATTTATTATTACAGGTTGCTTAATGTCTCTAGGTAATACTATCGATCGCAAAATTCTACGCCACACCATTTTGCAAAAGGCGTAAAGCAGTGCTTAATTCGCATAAATATTAAATAATGTCCAGGTAAAGCCGTGGTTGAAAGCACGTATTAGTTCCAGACAAATGATGTCAAAGAAATTATACATAATCAGAATTACATACATACATAAATAAACTCACGCCTTTTTCCCAGAAGGGGTAGGCAGAGGTGCCAGAACACCCACATTTTGCCTTGTATGTTCCGTCCCACAATGTGATAGGTGGCGAGCCTATCGCCATATCGGGCACAAATTCCTGACTCTGGGCTGATAATGAATAGAAAAATCCAATATCACTTTGCCCAATCCGGGATTCGAACTCGACACCTCAGCTTTGTACCTTAGTACAATTACGCCACCGAGGCAGTCAGAATTAGTAATGTTTTAAAGTTATGCATATACTGCGCACTCCCCGTCTTTATCATGTCTGGAGGCTGTGCGGCGCGCTCGCACCACTCCATGTGATAGCCGCGAGCGACGCGCGCCGCTCACGTGCCCGACTGCGCGCGCGACCTGCGCGACACGCGACACTACCGACAATCCATCATTCCAATTTCAAAAATTCAAATTCCCAGTCTCCTACGTGTCTGTGATTCTATATTCGTGCCGAGATTCGAAATTCAAACGTAAAAAAAAAAAAAACAAATTACAGCCAGTGCGAAATTTTTCACAGTGCAATAACCAAACGCAAATCGAAAAAAAATTAAGTTATTACAACCGTATTCAAGTATACCAATAGAGATAATCACGTATCGAATGTGAGGAGCATCAATTTCCTATAACATCAGTAATGACGGGGCAAGTAAACAATAATATTATTTGATGTTGAAACGGGATGGGTGTATGAAACAGAGCGAGAGGGAAGCAAATCATCGGTCTAAGAAAATAGAATTCTCATACGAAATGTAATGGCAGTACAATAATCGTGTAAAAGTTCACGATAGTTGCCCAACGTGCGGCGGCAACAATACCAACTGGCCAGTGTATGTAGAGCCGCTACAAATCGATTCTGTAATCGAGTTCCGGACAAATTAGAGTTCATTGAGTATCGGTCAGTTAAAGCGGTCATCTCGCCGATAATGATCTGTCGATGATTTACGCCGTGTTAAACCGACAATGGCACGAGATAACCCCCAGCCGATGCGCACAATGTGAACAATTAGATAAGAACTTCGGCCAGTATGACTAAAATGAACGGAATCAACCTGCCCGACATGGCCGACCAGAATCTCTCCGTAGACGACATTTTTGACGAAAGTTTTAATGCGAAAAGAAAGAAAACACATATAGAAGACTATGATAAACAAGTCCCAGAATTGCACCCTAAATTCACCAATAATAATAATTTAGAAAAACCTGTAGATCCACCGCAGAATTTCAAACGAAAATCGAAGGGTTTCGATGATTACGATATCGATAAAATTGTGCAATCGAATATAATAATCGATAAATCGAATAAAAGTATTAGACTAGAGTTGCGACATCCGGATAATAATGGGCATATCACGGATATTAGTGATGTGAGAAGTGTTGATATGGACCCTAACGAATATGCGAAAAATGATTTAAACTCAAATGTACAGAAAGACAACGAAGGAGATGAATTTATGAACGGGAGCGAAGAACAAGAAAATGATGTAAGTATATTATCGAATAGTCTAAATAATTACAAAAATTAAACGTTACTCACAACAAAAACAAAAAAAGATATCTCCTGGTTTGAATTGTATAACTAAACTTCATTAAAAACAAAAAGAATGAGAGAAAAAATTGTCCACGTGTTTGTTTTACACAAACATTAACTTACTCGTATATACCACTAATGGAAATTTGCTACGCCTTATATCCTCCTCCTTTTCACATACATTTGTTGATTATTTTCCTATCCTTGGCATAGTGGAGCGCAGCATGAAATTTGATGTTAAGGGTCGAGTTGATTTGGTCACATCTGATGTGACATCGGCCTCTCTGACTTTTGCCCTCGACTTTGTCAGTAACTATTAGTTACACGCCTTTTATACAGCCTGGAATATGTAGGTGGTAACATTTCTTCACGTTTTTTTCAATCAAATGTTAGAAAGTATGTATTATAAACCATTACTGCTATCTCGCTCTCTAAATGAAGCAGATATCCCACATTTTACAAGCAAAGAAATGGTGCGGGAATCGAACCCCCACCTCTCACACCAACTACGCTAAAGAAGCTGTTAAATGCTCAGGCCATTTAGTTTTGGGATTAAATAAATCAATGCAATTAATACATGTGTTCCTATCCAAAAAATATATTTTGCTCGTATCTTTATAAGCCCATATACGTCCCATTGCAGGGCACGGGCCTCCTCTACAATCAAGTGAAAGATCGAAAGGGGTATAAGGCCAAATTTTCCACCATGCTGGCCTAGTGTGAGTTGGCAGATTTTACATACCGTAGAAATTCTTCCAAATCGCTATGTTATTCAGATGCAATATGCAGGTTTCCTCATGTTTCTTTCACCGCGCTATATTTTGCTTAAGAATAAATAATTTAAAGGTGTTGACATCAATCATCCTTTAAATCTGTGCTCAATTTACATAAAATCACATTACATAAGTAACCATTTACAAAGTTAACACGCAGATTTCTTCGTCACGAAAATCAAGCGAATTATGTGAAATTAACGTGAGCTGAGACAATACTCGGCAAGACGTAGCGGGCGGCGACTCAAAGCTTTTATTTGGGACGCGGTTCCACTTTACATTTTAGGGCTATACGAAATGTGGGAACCATGTAGGAAGATTTTACAATGCATATTCGAAAGATTTTTAAATTACCTACATAGAACTCATGCATTTTCCCCAGAAGGGGGAGTAAGTACTACCGACCTACGTTTCGCCTTGTGCTTTCCCACCCAGAATGTGACGGGAGCAAGCCTACCGCCGTATCGAGCACGAATACCTGACTACGGGCTGTATTCATAAAAAAATTCAACATCGCTTTGCCCGAACCAAATTCGAACCCGAGACCTCGGCTTTGTAACCGCATCGTAGTACAACAATACCACCGATGCAGTCTTATATTTATCTCAATTTTAATTTTGGTGAATATCTATCTGACTAGTACGATTGTACCTGCCTCTTTCAACCAATTTATTTGCGTCGGGTAATGAAAAAGATTGGAAACCCGTACTGCATATAAACTAGCTACAACAAATTGCTATAATCCTTACCTATATTGACAATGAATGTAGCCCACGTCATCACGATATATCTTAAACAAACATATCCGACTGATCAGTCAGTTCAATCGTGTCACCAGATAAAATGGCAAATGGTTTTAATGCTTTCTTGCCTCCTATTTCACTAAAAATATACTTACAAGGAGTGAGATATGATATTAAAACAATAAACTCATTAAAGCACCAAATTATAGTCATTTAATAAACACCAAAAACACAAAAACATTACAAATTGCAAACACGTAATCACATAACGGAACCCGACCACCCGAAATAAAAACACGCGAGTTTTGCGCACCTGTGTCGCGAGATTTCCCTTTCCGTGCCCTTTGCCGGCGCATTCATCGGTAAATTAATAATTTCGATGCGAGATTGCGGCGCGCTTTTTAAGAAATGACTAAACTCTTTTTGTTTTAATTTACGGTTAAATTCACCCGATTGATATTACCCGATTTTAATACATCTAGTTTAATGTCCTTAAAATAAATTCAACAGTTCGAACGAACGCATTCATTTGAATTGCTTTGAACCATTTGAAAACACGAGTTCTCATCGCACATTTGACATTGGCAGAATTGTCGACATCGGCACTGCTTGCCATTATAAAAAAACTGAACTGAACTGATATTACCCGATATATATTTAATATTTTTTGAAACTATGGTAAATTTTTTCTTAATTATAGCTCCACAGGCAGATGTTATTTACTGTTAAAAGTTAATGCAAACATCATTATTAAGGCTGCTATCCACAATTTCACATTGTAAGTATCGGACGCATCGTATTAAACGGATTGTAATGATCTTTATATAGAAATTCAAACAAGTGCGACCACTGATTCGCATCGTACGGATCGCACGAATCTTCCGTTCGGGGATAACGATGCCAACGGTCTCCAATCAATCCAAGCAAATCCGATCACTGCTAATATTGTGACTGGGCTATCAGCCCATATACACCCCACTATAGAGTACAGGGCTCATCTTCAATCGATAGTACGATTGAGAGTGGATAAGCCTTATAGTCCACCACGCTGGCCTAGTGTGGGTTCGCATACTGTGGAGATATTGTAAAAACATCCGTTTGATACGATGCAACGACGCGGAAATGTGGACGCCTGCCTTAAAAAATACGAATTCCTAATTCAAACGTAGGACTGCCGAAACAAATAATCTTCAATAGCCTATACAATAACCATAAAATTCATACTGTAAAGATTTATTTAGCGCTCACGTTCAACTGTTTAAAATTAACACGTTGTTGAGAAATCAAACATAAAACTCTTGTGTACGAGAAAAGCATTTCTATTAAGTAGTTAAAGTTTGTAGATAAGGGACTGCCGTCCTTAAAAGCTTATGAAATGTAGCGAACCAAAACCGATATAAAATTCGACGGTTAAAATAAAAAATAAACAAAATTAACATTTTGTAAGGAAAACAACGGAAATTAAATATGGCGTCGTCTATAAACAACAGTTACACACATAACTCCTTTGAAGCTAATAATGCACTAGAATATAGGTCTTATGTCATTGGTACTTGGTACCAGAAACTACAAGAGACTTCAGGATTTCACAACATCTAGACCTGAAACAAATACTTATGGTTCGCACAAACTTATCTCTGTACGGACTGTATATCCGCTGATACAGAACAGTTTAAACATTACAAAATTGAACCACCATAGACACCTTAAATCGCAACCATACTTATCGTGTCAACCTTTTTCTTCACGCATAAAGCATTATTGTTTATGGTATCTTTTGGCGGGAGTTTGTCGACCTTTAGCCAACAGTTAAATGTGTCAAGCCAGCCGGCTGACATGACGGTACAGTTTTTGTCTTAACCCAACCAGTTAACATTGATCCGTCGACTACAAAATGTAATTATATTGCGTCATGGTGTGTATTTGAGTGGACATGTCACTTTGATTGGTATTATCAAATGTTTGCTGATACCTGGTTTGGAGAAGTTACACCCGTCATATCTAGGCTTAGAAAATTTGTAATATACTCACTCGTACTTCAAAAATGAAGATAAAAATGGTGGTGCTGGGACACCTTTTTCGGCCTCCCTATTGGCTGATAGTTGAAAGGTTGTCCACGGTTCAGAATCAGAAGATATGGATAGTTTAGGTTTGACCCCTACCGACCTTCCATCAACACTCGCCTTATATGTTCGCTTGGTTAGTCTCCTTTCATCCATCTTCTACATGACCAAACAACCAAAACATTTTTTTAATTATATTAAATAAAAGTGCGTGGTGGCCTGTTGGTAAACGGACTAGACGCGGCTGCCCACATGTTCACGGTGGTCGCGGGTTCGAATCCCAAGGCACACCTCTGACTTTTCGGAGTCATGTGTGTATTGATAATCAATCACCACGCACTAAAACGGTGAAGGAAAACATCGTGAGGAAACCTGCATACCATAGCGATTTATAAGAATTCCTATGGTATGTAAGTCCGCCAACCCGCACTAGGCCAGCGTGGTGGACTATATGGCCTAACCACTCTCAATCGTATTCTCGATTGTAGAGTAGGCCCGTGCCCTGCAGTGGGACGTATATGGGCTGATACACATACACACACACAAATAAAATCAAAAAAAAAATTAACTGTTTACTCCCATCAATTCAAATGTCCTATATTCTATAAAAGACCTTTCGTGAGCTAATACAGACATAGTCTATCACAAAGTTCCACATAAATTTGTTGATAACCTCACGCTTCTACTTATAAGTTGTAGAGCCAGCATCATCGCTCCAGTCCGTCCAATATACACAGACCCTTTCATTTGTACCACTGTCTCACAGAAAATCGAATTAAATACGTCATTTTTCCGTTTGCTTCAGTCGTTGATAATGGTTAGATTTAAGCGAAAGTTACACATAATAAAACTATTGTACATGAAATTAGGACACCTTAGTGTTACATACATATTTAAAGCAAGGACTTTATTGAAACATTTCTCCATGTATCAATTTAAATTATTAATCAGGCATCGTACACCAAAATTAACATTACACATACAAAAACACAAAAGCCAGGTCTACTTTACCGAACCAATGTATTCTGCAATACATACCTTTCGCTCGAGATAAAACGAGAAAACGTTTAAGATAAACAAAAAAAAATAACACCCAACAGTCACATACATAGTCCTGACCCCACACTAAGATCGAGTCTTGTGTCGTGAGTATCAGGAACTACAAGAGACTTTTCGGCCTCACAAACACCCAGACCCGGAAGAAATATTTGTGGGCCGCACAAACATTTCTCTCAGTGCGGGGATCGAACCCGCGGCCTCTCGTTTCACAGGCAGCGTTTAACCAACTGCGCCATGGAGGCTGTCAAAAAAAGCTATACTTAATTTTAAGCAGTATTGGTATTGGGATAAACGATACTGTTTTTACTATGAATCCTTTAATATTTATACCGTTGTAACGCTATATATTTCTTGTAGAAATAACAAATATCATTCCAAGCTTATCGAAAAAAATACAATTTATCTATAATACAGTATTTGATAAATTATATTTCACAAACAATAGAACAATGATATCTGTCCATTATAACAGTGGCTTTAGCTAATGGTAAAAAATAAAATAAATCATAATATAATATCCTTTCAAAATCATAATATATGACGAGTCGTATAAATATCATCAAATAAAATTTAATCCATCGTGATTTAAGTGGCTTTTCTTGGCATATAAGTATTTTTTATGGATCTTTCTCCTTTTCTATTATTGCAATTAAATGGCGAGACGAGTATGCCGTTCGCCTGATGGTAAGCGATGCGACTGCTCATGAACAGTAGCAAAACCAAACAGCACCTTAAATTACAATTGGTTGTAAATTATTGTGCCATTAAAGAATTTTCCTTACTTTCTTATAGTCTAAGATCCCGCCATACATCGACCTTCACCGAGATGTTTATTTGATGAAACCTATTTTATATGCAATTTAATATGTCAATAAATATATTGTATATGGGTTGCCTTGCAAATTTCAGTCCAGAATACGATTAATTAATTATTAAAAAAAAATATATTTTTTACACATTTCACCTGTTTGATTATTAAACAAATTCTATCAGTCCGCGCATCATATACTTTGGGAGTGTAGTCTTTGGCATAATGAGCGTAAAATCATGCTAGATAGTATGCAAATATCATCTGGAGTTGTATACTACATGGACCTTGTAGAGACTAGAAAGAACTTCCGTGCTTTCCGGCGTTTTTGCCATACCTATTACTGGAATCAAGCATAACAGTTCACATAATAGGTCCCATTTAAATGTAATAATAATTTGATCCGTGGTGCTTCACAGCTGGCTTCTCCGGCTGTGAAAGTCTTTTTGCGAGGTTATTTACCTCTTCAGTTCAATGTTTTGTCACCCGCTTTGCACGGAGGGAAGTGGACAATAATTTGTTTCCAACTCCTCCTATTAATTTAACTTTCTGATTAATTTCGTTGCGGGTTAAAGACAAGTTAGACATTCCCGGAGACTCGCCGAGCTTCAATGCTCGGTGTCATTACTTTGCGTGCCACTGTTGATCCTGGCTCACAGGAGTTACAGTGGTGGGTGTGAGGGCGGGACAGTCTCCTTAAACAAATTCTATACCATCGAAAGTATGAAACCCATAGAATATGTTAACGTTAGGTTGCCTATTTTTTTCCGGTCACAACCCTCAGGTTGCCAGGTATAAACAGGTAAATCGCTACTAGCATTTTGCGCCGGTCTGATTATTGAATGGAAATTAAATGAAAATAAAGATCATTTTATTATGAACACGGTGGTATAGGGTTGCCTGCGAAAAATCAGTCCCGAATTGCGGTTGTCGAATTTAGAAAAGTGAAATATTGCTCCGAGTGACACAGCATAGCAGCTGTTCGAAGTCCGCTCATAAAGAAAGAGGGTGCGCATGCTATTTATTCTTGAGAATGAAAAGGACAGCGATAGACTCGTATATGCTGTGTTCTGTGTTACCTGGCAACGTGAGGGTTGTGACCGGAAAAAAATAGGCAACCTAACGTTTACATATTCTATGGGTTTCATACTTTCGATTGGTATAGAATTTGTTTAATAATCAAACAGGTGAAATGTGTAAAAAATATTTTTTTTTTTTAATAATTAATTAATCGTATTCTGGACTGAAATTTGCAAGGCAACCCATATACAATATATTTATTGACATATTAAATTGCATATAAAATAGGTTTCATCAAATAAACATCTCGGTGAAGGTCGATGTATGGCGGGATCCTATACTATTATATATCGACGCAGGAAAGCGATTTTGTCGTATCTCAAAAAATGCTTATATGCGTTTTGTATATAATTTAATTCATAAAAAAATACCGCATCGAATTTCCTTGTGAAAATGTAAGGTTTTATTTTAAAATGTTATGATTAAAGATATGGTATTCCTAAGTTTTTTTTAAATATTTTTTGTTTTATTCTGGTGTACGACAAAATCGCTTTCCTACGTCGATATGTTTTTCTATGCCAATTTGTGTTGAATCTAGCATGGGTCATCGCAAACTGGTCGTGTAGGCAGCGGCCGCCCACGCACTCACGACTGACTCGCGTTTCGCAATGTAATTGTTGCTACTGCGAAGTGTGCAAATTAGAATTTATTTTATAATGAAATCATAATTTACAACCATACATTATTAGATGATGATTGTTATTTTAATAAGTAAAATATTAATTTTGTTATTGGTATCTGAAATTCAGTGATTCAACAAAAATATACTACAATAAAAAATATTTTGCAAATAGAGATTAAGTACTACGGGTATTGACATGTCATAAGATTTATTTAATTATCAAAAAAAAAAAATCATATGAATAAGATAAATGGGCTTAGAAAATAAAGTGTGATGATATAATCGTTGCGATCCATACAAAACCGGTGTGTTGTTCATAGTTTTTACTTCCCTTCAATACAGAATACAATTACATAATAGACATAACAAGTCAAATGATCTTAATTAACTTGTATGTCTAATCAACAGACAATACACCGCCTCCAAGGGCATGACCACAACAATTAACTAATGTAAAGAAGTTGCTTTTATGTGCTCAGAGAAATCAAAGTTATTATGAATTTCCAGGACATAAAATTGGAACTATGGACCACGGTAAAGGTTGTTAACATAATGTTGTTGTACAGAAATTCCGACCAGGATATGAATGGTTATAAAAATATTACAAAATTAAAAAAATAATCTTTAAAAAAGGAACGTCAATTCTAAATTCAAACAACACCGTTACGCGGGAGTATCTATAGTACTTTCGTGTAACAATAACACACGGCTCTACCATACGAAATACCTTCTATTGTAGTTTTTGTGTACAAAAGATATCAGTAGAGAAGCGATCCATCCAATCTTTTGACTGCGCGTAATCATACAATTACTGCGACAACTTTTTCCTTGATGACGTCAGAGATTATTTGAAATGAATTTAAGAATCATATAACTTAATAAAGAAATATTAATTTATATACGAAAAGAAATTAAGACAACGTTACCTATTATTTGACAGCCCTATTCATTCATTTGAAAACACGTATTCGTTTCGAATAAAGATTTGGTGATTTTTTTTTTTATTTTTTTATTGCAAGGAATGGCGAGACGAGCAAGCCGTTCGCCTGATGGTAAGCGATACGACCGCTCATAAACAGTAGCAACATTCCACTGCGCTCGCCATCCTGAGACATAAGATGTTAAGTCTCAATATGTCCAGTAGTTACTCTGGCTACAATGTCCTTCAATCCGAAACACAACAGTGCATTTGCGCAGTGTTGTTTCACGGGAGAAATAGACATTGCGGTGGTACCTACCCAGATGGCCTCTCACATATGAGAGACCTACCACCAGTAAAATTGATTAGGTGAGGTGATTTCGAAAAGTCTCTTGTAGTCTTTCATACCTTCATGGTTGTGGTGCAATGCTCGTTGTTTAAATCATGAAAATTTCAGACAATGCGATAAACATATATTATTTATTTGTATTTGTAGTACTTAATTTCGCCACACACCAACTTATAGCAGATATGGGTCCACGTTTGTGACATCTTAAAGCACGAGTCGCACGAGTTTATCTTTTAATTGGGCCTCACTGAATTAATATTTCGTAATTTTTGTATTGAATGCGACACTTATGCTTTGGACTTCGCCGTTTTTGATGACGAGCTTATTGTTATTTAGTATGGATCTATCGTTTCGATATGGAACAATTACATTTGGAATGTAGAGTTCTGTTTAATTTTTTCATTTCTAGTTATTCTTAGATTTGAGTAACAGCTGAGACACTAGTTAAACGCAGAATTGCCCTAGTGCACATTCTTGTTTCTAATGTTTAACATTGTCAATTTGATGCACAGTAAAATAATTTATTATTCAAAAAATTACTTTGTAGATTCGCAATCAATTCACGTGACTCACTTGGTCTCGTTCGTTTGGGCGGAAATACCATCGGTGAAATTCTCAATGCACCTGTTGTTGCCTTATGTTATAATTTGGGGTGCTGCAAATTAATAAATTAGTAATGTCATATAGACTCACGTATTATCCAGACAACTGCGACTGCCTCAATTGTTAAATTGATGATTGCATCTGTTCACTTATTTATTTATTTATTTTAGAGTTACCAAAAGAAGATACATTATTCACTACAAAAATATCTAACAAACAAAAAATGAAAACTGAGTCAAATCTTCTGCCGTAAACAGGTAACTACAGCATACAATCAATAACTTACGTATCTGTTGATTGAATTTCAATTAAATATGTAAATTTTAAAACAAAATGTCCCAAGTTGAATTATTTCGTGCGCCTCGAGCACACAAAATTTCGTCAGTGTCGTTACGCGTACGTACATAAATTATTCTCGTTTATACTTATAGAAAGTTGCTCCCAGATCGACCGTGTCAACATTGCCCAACCGCATCTTGCGTACCGACCGAGTGATTTAACTTTTTTAATGCATATTGTTTTGTGCAAAGGTGAAAAAGACTTACAGCCAGTACGTTGACTTGAAGGAGTAAAAACTTTTTGGATGGTCGCGGGTTTTAGTACATTAATTTTTAACGCGCTTAGTATAATTAGTAAATAGATAAAGTTAGTGTTTTATGTTTTTATGTGTAAACGAAGTCTAAATATATTTGGAAGTAATGAAATTGACTGAAGAAATATGTAACTTGTAAAAAAAAAACATTTAATTTGATGTAACTGAACGATGAAACCGTCGCGCCGCCGCGCTGCGCCGTGTCATCTTACGTCAGAACCGTAGTATAATAGTTATGGTTATTGGTTAGGACTTAGGTATAGATTTTGCATTAACCTACCCGTTACCTTAACAGGCTTCATATTGTACGTAGTCAGTATGACTTGTTTAATGTGTCTTAGAATTACCTATCGTATCACTACAACTATAGGCTAATTAACTTCCCAAAACCGAAACAGCGTAAGTCCAACTCGTTCACAGAAATTAAGACCTAACGTCCTCCAAACATCCGTTACAGTAATCTAAGAAATTCATACTTGGAATACAAAGGTCTGAATCGTGTCCATCAGCAGTGCAAACAGCTGACCACAATGGGCGGCAGTGCGGAATCAATCACGTGTTTCTGAGAACATAACGGGGTGCCCCCTTCCGCTGCCCCGCAGCGCCGCCTCACCCCGCCGCGCCGCCTCACCCCGCCGCGGCTTTACTTTCCTGCGTTCCTTTTTCGAAATTTTTCGTAATTATCATTTTTTTGGCTGGTGAAATATTTCGCTGTGTTTCCTTAATGTTAATGCTAGAATTTGTATGGATGAAATACACATACACTTTTCTTGCTGGATTTTGTAATCCATTATGATTGAACATCGTGTGGAAACGTTATTTAAATTTTAGTTATTTATTTAAACCCGCATTTGCATATCATAGAGATTTCCGTAAAACCAAAGTAATTACATCTTTAACACAAATCATAAATGGTGGGTATTAAACCTGGAGACCACGAGTGATGTTTTGGTGTCTCGCACCAGAGTCAAAAAAATATTTATGGACCTTACAAACATTTTCTCGGTGCAGAATTCGGATCCGCAGCTTCTTGTTGCGGTCTCCGGCCGCAATCTTCAGCGTCATACCGCTCTTAATCTAGACTCTATGTTAAAGAAAACTTAAACATCGATATTCTTAAATATTTAATGACATAAAATAACAACATGACATCAAACCGTTTCAGCCTTAACAAACTTATTAAATACAATAGATTTCACATTCAAGTTCACAACATTTTAATCATATTATATTTTCATCACAATGGCTCTCTATAAAGCGCATTCGAAAATCGAATGAACAGATTCGAATTAAGAACGTCATTAGCCGAGTAGAATTCATATTTCCGGCCGAGAGGTTGGCAACACTCGGCACCCCGCCATCTCGCCCGAGGCTATACTGCCAATCGGCGCGTTCATATTCGAAAAAAAACTTTTTACACAATGCATTTTATTTTTTTCTAATCGTACGAGCCGTTTTATTACGTCTGTAATTGGACAGCGCTTGTAATTTTCGAGTACTTATTACTCAAACGAGTTGATTTCACGGGTTATTCATTTGCGAATAGTTATTTAATTTAATTTTTTCAATGTCCACATGAAAGTATTTTAGATTTAAATAAACTGGGTACATTACATTAGCTTTTTGAAAAGAACGCGAACGCACTTACATTAAAAAAAATTAACTGCGCTGCGTCGCGTTGGCTTGATTCACTAAAGGTTTCTTACAAAATTGGCTATGGCATGATGATAGGCCACATGGAATATACATTAACTTTAGAAAACTAACCAGAAACAATATACAGGGTATCTCAAGACTGCTAACGAAAACGAAGCCGGGTGGTAGTTTTAGTGACTTCAGACACATTGCAACAGAAAATGTTGAAAAAAAAAAGCGACGATTTTTTTTTGTTATTTTTTTCCTATGGTCGTATTTGGATAGTAAATTCATTTTTTTCTTAAATAATAGTGTATACCCTTTTATTTATAAGGACTCTAAGGTATAAAAGAGTTTAAATTATTATTTTAGCAAAAACTATGGATTTACCACCCAAAAATTAAGATATTTAAAAAATCATAAAAAAAAATTGTCGCGTTTTTTTGCGAAAATTTTAGTTGCATTGTGTTTGTACTCACTAAAACTACCACCCGGCTTCGTTTTCGGTAGCAGTCTTGATATACCCAGTATTTAGGATGCGCCAGCCTCCTTGGTTCCGTTGGTTAGACGCCGTCTGTGAAACGTGAGACCTCTGGTTCGATCCCCGCTACGAAACAAATATTTGTGTGATGAGTGATCCACAGGTTTGAGCCTGGATGTTTGTGAGACTGAAAAGTCTCTCGTAATTCCTGATATCCACGATACGACACGACGATACAAGACTTAATCTAAGTGTGAGTTCAGGACTATGTGTCTGTAAATACAACCAATTTATTTATTTAGACAAAGCGATTATACTCTTAATTGTTCATTACCGTTTTAGTTAGCCGCATCTTATTTTTCTCTTTTACACATTCGCAGTTAAAATTTCACTCCATATACTGGTTATAACTACTTTCGATTCAGCCTGAGGGCGATTTAGGAATCCCTAAGGGTGCGTTGATAACGGATATTGATGATTTTGAACTAATTTGAAACAGGGTAAAGGGCTTTTAAGTTCTTAGAAAGTGCAACGGTTTATTGAATTCTGTGTAGTGTGTACCATGTACATATTTTAGACATATTTTTAACATAAATTTAATGTACGGAATTATTATATTTTCCTAATAGTTTATTATATGGAATTATTGTCTAGCTCTATTTTATCGTGTTATAAGACTCCTAGAACATACTTTCATAGTTTCTTAGCAAAACACGGGATTTAAAGTGCTATTCTTTTTTTTGAAATCTCAATACATAAAATGTATCTAAGAGTCATGTAAGATTTTCTAGGTATTTTTTTAGACAGATCTTGTTAAATATATTTCAGGTTACTTTACAGTCTTCTAGGGCTACGTTAGTGTTAAATCTATAAGAGTAAACAAACAGACCTTTAAATGCGTTTTATTATCAATGTGCTGTTCCATTTTTTAAATAATTTCGAAATGCGAAAACTATATTCTTTTTTCAAAACCTCAAAATCCATAGAGTATTTTTGTAGAGTACAATGAGTGCAGCGAAGTGTGTCGGGTACATAGTGTTGGCGACACGGAGCGCTCGCCAATCGCGCCATCGGCGTGCCTGCCTACTAATTAACGTCGCCTGAGGGTGGGGCAACACTTTACTATCGTAACTCGAATGGTGTGAAAATTCGATGTGTTCGAGATCTTTATGAGAACTGTGCTTTCTGTTTACGACATTTTTGCTAATTAAACGTAAATAATGTAAGTTATCTTTAAGGCTGAAAGAAAATAATCAAAAATATTATGTAGAATCTAATCGAATCTAGAAAAATATGAATTAGCTGCACTGATCCACAATAATATATTAAGGCCTAGTGTCTCTCAAACGTAAGTATAGTAGGTTCAATCTAATTACAAACACCTATGCCCATACATAAATATGTAAAAGTTTGATAGAATTCAAATCAGCTTACGTTTTCTAGCAAACACATATTGAGATCAAGTGGTCAATATGAGTTAGCTGCACTGATCCACAATAATATATTAAGGCCTAGTGTCTCTCAAACGTAAGTATAGTAGGTTCAATCTAATTACAAACACCTATGCCCATACATAAATATGTAAAAGTTTGATAAAATTCAAATCAGCTTACGTTTTCTAGCAAACACATATTGAGATCAAGTGGTCTGTAACACCCACAACAAGCCCTCGACATGAGTGGCTAGCGTTACTCAACACCCACATATCAGAGACATCTCAATGACAGCAATCTCGAGTGCATCTGTATCAAAATACATTTCCCACGAGCGTGAAGTGAAACCCCACAATCGGTGACTTCTTGACCCGTGCATGTGTCAAATTAAATATAAATAATTGACTTTAAGTGACACCTACGCGATTTTTGAGAATTGACAGTGGAGAATGTGCTCAATTGTTTTTTTAAACTACCTTCGAATTGATGAGTGTGCACGTGAGCGTAATTAATGTTTTTAAGATTTAATTTGAAATATTATTTTTGATGTGTTTGCAACACGTGCCGGTATACAAAGTGAAAATTAAAAAATCGTTATTTATTTTAGAATTTGTTAATTAATCTTAAGTAACACATAATGTCCTATCTTACTAATACGTTACGATTTAGTAACAAAAAATCTGTAACAAAGTAAATGTACTCTCCTACTTCGTATCCAATAACAGAACAGCCTATTAAAACATCTAATATTATTACAAAAACCTCCTTTAACAAAACGAAAACATTTCCACAAAAATTTTTTTTACCGTAATTTGAAATTGGAACACGTAGTAGCGGTATTTGCGTAAAAAAGGGCGCGCTTTCTGTGCTAAGGTGGACTTGGCTCCCGGGGCACAGGGCGGCGCGCCCGCCCTCCGGCAGTAAGCCGCGAGCGACGGGCCCGATCGTACACACTATTCACAAATTCGCGCGCTTTTTATTGCTATCGGGACCGTAAAAATAGTAAATCGTTTAAATATTTATCGATATTGTTTCGTAAATTTTGATAAAGTTAATATTGAGTCACGTACGGAATAATACAGGATTTAAACTGTTTGGCAATATTGAAAATTTGCGATTTATTTAATTTTCACAGTGGTAACGGAAAAGATTATCGAGAATATTATTTGGAAAACCTCACAGCACGTTGTTGTGACATTTTCTTGTTTTTCTTTAGTTCATTCGTTTGTTAGATAAAGCACGGGTGGTTGTAAGACGTTCATTTTGGTATTTACTGTGGTGATTACATTTTCTAATTATACCTAAACTGATTCATTAGAAATAATACTTTTTTTAATCCTTAATATAAATATTTTACTCAGTACAAGAAGTCTGATATTAAAAAGTTAATATTTTAATTTGCTTGAAAAAACAAACTGTGCCTTCGACAAGTGAATTCATTTAAACTTTAATTTTTGCAACATAATCATTTCAGGAGTTTTATATGTTAATAGACAAAAAATAGATAATCCCTAGCAAATACCTTAATGAAGTTGTGTAGAAATTATAGGGATACTATCAAATCATCTATAGAAATTATAATTACAGTGTAATTTCATGGGCAGACTAGCTTCCGCAACTTAGTCTGTGTAACCTTAAAATCTCTCATTGAAACCGCTTAATTTACCAAAATTTCAATTATTATCTATTATTATGTTATTCTTTAACTTATGCTTATTTCTATCACAAAAATATGGTCGATCTATAGCAGTGTGGAAATTCTATAAAACAACTTAAACGAATCGTTTAAATCTTTAGTATGGTGAGGTGTATTATTAACATTTTCAGATTATTGTATTTGTAATTAATTGTAATTCTATTTATATTTCATGTAAAGACAATATGCATGAGACATGCTATGAGTTAGTTTTACAAATTTCAAATGATTAATTGTACATCCTTGTAAAAATACCCTATGTATTTATTGAGACAAATTTAATAGAGACTAAAGTTATTACATTTGTCTGAATGACGTGTAATAATGTATTTTCAGAGAGAGAGAGAGAGAGAGAGAGAGATTGTAATTACTTTTGACTGAATTATTATCTTAACTGTACCATAAATTGGATGTCCTTTATGTTCTCTATTTGTCTTATTTTTATGGAAATAATTTTTCTTTTATAACCATCAGAATAACGACATCCTTCTAAGTCGATGGAAAATTTGTGGAAGTTTCGATCAGGTCGGCATGATTATGTCGCTGACGTAAATCCATTAAATTGCCCATCCCTTGCCATAGTCGTGCGAGTTTATAAGAAGCTCATTACTAACGATTCTGAAAGAGGGCTGTTTAGTCTAATATACACACATAAATGCACCAATTTGTAAGTAGGTTCCGTTTTCAAATATTTAAATATGGAACGTTAAACTTTTTGAGATCTGCATTTTAAAATTAGAACACGTGCCTCTCCTTTTTTTCCACTCGATATAATCGATATAATAAACTAGTAACAATTAATTAGAGCGATAGTAAAACGGAACAGCCTCACTAATATTCCGTTAACGAACGTCCATTGAGTATAGAGTGGAAATAGCGTCTATACGTTTATGTTCAGTAACAATTTTGATTCACCGAGGTGAATTGATTTAATCGCTTTTATTTGCGGATAAAATCGAGACTTAGTGACGGGAGTGGCTTTTAATTACGTTAGAGATGTGAAAATTTATATTTTACGATATCTGTTTCTTAATAAAACTGGAAGATAAAAATATAGGATAGTTTATTACACCACCATCCTCAAGCAAAATATAACATTTCAACAATGCAATGGTAATCTATTGAGTTCATGAGTATTTGGTTCAAATCCAAGCTATAAAGCGTCATACTGCATTGCACGACATAGGGATTCAAATAAGCACATTAGAATGCCTAATACTGTTATCCATAGGCTGATGACGCGATTGATAAAGCCATTCATAATTTACCATATCAATATGATAAAACCTCTTATCATGAGACTCGTTGTTGTTAAATATTTCTGGTTTATCATATGAAAAATCTTGCATTTTAATAGATTATGAATACGTTGCACAGTGCGTCCTTCCCGTTATTACAAGGAAGACAATGTTAAAACTGATGACTAAATTCTTAATTTTGCAATCGTTTTTCATATTTATATTCTTGTTTAAAGAATAAATAAAACCAATCATAGGAGAAACCCTAATCTTTAAACTTTAATAGAACAAATTCCACTCAACTGAGTCTCCATAACAGTACATCAAACTAGTATATTAAAACCAAGTCAATCAAATAACATCAGAGCAATCCGCTATGATCCATCGACACGCGTCCAACACTCGGCGATAAATAAAAACCCCAGTAGTCTGGCTGCCTCAACACAATTTAAAAAGCAATCACTAACCGATTGTGGCCACAATCGGCGGCCATTTAAGGGACCGGTAATTATCGATACATCGGCTCGAATTTACATATCGATTTTTGAAATTTCGCTTTCACCACACTACTGGCTGTCGATTCGTTTATGTTCTAAAATTAAAAAGCTAGTTTGTTTATGGTAGTTAGCGTAAACATGTTCTTTATTTGAATCGTTTTATAGATTAATATCCAATTAGTGAATAATGTCAGAGAAATAGAATAAAGTGATTTTCAATTTCCAAAAAGTGAGTGAGTGATTTTTGTGAATTGTGATTAAAAAGTCGCGGCGCTGGCGTACGTGGATTTATCCAGTGTGATCGAGGTGCAGGTAATTGAAAATATTTCTGAATAAACCTTACAATATTTAAAAAAATACAAAAAGTTCTCTCCGGCGGGGAATCGAACCCCGGTCTCCCGCGTGACAGGCGGGGATACTGACCACTATACTACCGAAGACTTGTTGATCAATGTCGAAATTATGGTTATTTTTTGGTTACTATTTATTTATAATAATTCATATGATAATATTGATAACGCATTCAAGATAAAACAAATTATATAAAGAAACCGCCAACAATACATTTGCATACATACATAGGATCAATATGAATTAAAATTGTATTTTAAATCTTTATGTCAATAACTTTTGTTTCGTTCAGACTGTACCAATTGTAATACCCATCGAATTGACAAAAAAATCTATTTTATTGCCTTGTAATGAATATTATGAACAATTCAAAATACCTGTAAACCTTCCCGTAGAAAATTCATGAAAACAAAATTTAATGCCGTCTATTGCATGCTGTTCGTCACGGGACAGAATGCCATTGGATAGAACGGGATATAAAGGGACGGGACGGGACGGAATATAAAACAGTTACTATACCAAATAATATGTTGTTGTTGTGGACTGGACTCAAAAACTATCAGCTCCCGGGTGTAGCCGGGCCTGACCGCTTGTTTATTATAATATGATAGATTCCGCGTCTTATGAAAATCGGAGTTGTATGAGAAATGGATAGATTTTGGGTTCATTTTCAGGAAGTAATAGCGACATGATGGAACTTTTTATATTCTCAAATCATTGTTATATGTAACTAGATTTTAATACCTCTATTATTCTTCTGCAATATAAAATATCACAACCATTTCTTTAAATTCATGATTAACATAAAACCTTACATACCACTATAACTAGACCCTTCTATATTAATTTAAAAACCGATCCATAAGATTTCAGCCGTGTCTATACATATTTACTTTAAAACACGTGACCACCATAATAAGACATCTCCATACAAAAGGCTCCACATTTCAGCTGTAACAACACCAAGAATCTCATTGTGTCACTCAATGAATTGAACTGGCGCACAAAAACGCAATTACACTCGGCCACATATCAGATAGCATGTCAAATGTAAAAAAAATCTCATTAGAAACGCATTCTTAACAGACACCAGTTAATTACAAACTTAACAGGAGAAAGTCGCACTATTTTTATTATACACTCGTAAAAAAATGCTAAATGCGCCAAATTGAGATTGTTTCTAACATAATTTATGAGTATTTTATTGATTAAACCAAGTTTCCGAACGGATTCCGGCCAATTAGCAAATAGCCACGGATTTAAAAAACTAAAACACTTTATACACCATAAAAATGGCAAATAGACGTTAACGGTATTATTTTATTTGGCAATCAGTTAAATTAAATGCTTGAAGCCGAACATTTTAATTAAAATGCATTTTTGGTTACTATAATAAGTTTTCCTTAAACGAAATTAGGATGTTGTAAACTTTATTTCTACAGCATACATTCTAAACTAAAGGACAGGGGATCGATACCCGCTACCTAAAAAAATTGCGATTCACAGTTTTTGTGTGTAGTTGAGGACATCTTCAAGCAAATGCAATGTCAGGCACCCAAAACTTCGAGGGCCTCATTAATAAACTCGCATGACCGATGGGTTAACTTTAGGCATTGAACTAGATAATTCAATCTATTATCATGAATAGCTAGGTAGTAATGACTATATTAATAAAAATCTTTATTCTTCAGCCTAACATGATAATCCTGTTAAGGCAATCCACTGATTTTAAAAGTACAAAGAACGATCAAAATAAATTAGTCAATTTTAAAGTTTTGGGCTAAAATTTAACCCCTCGCTCATCCAAATTTATTAATAAGGCGCCGAATGTTTGACGTCCTGAATAAGATTTAAGATTTCCACTTCTAAACTCAATACTATTCTCTATTAATATTATAATTTTCTCCGATCCAGTCTATAGTTGCGACGTACGGTATAGGAATCCAACATTTTATGGAGTAGGCACACTAGTGAAGTTTTACGTACAGCATCTGAACATTCGGAGTTCGTAACGTTTTTATAGAGTATCGCCCCAGCAATGGACTTGTTAAAACTAAAGAGATGGATACAAAGACCTACACTGCGCTTATAGAAAAGCTAGTGTCCCTAAGAGACTAGCCTTGAGAGTTGACAACCTCTGCGGCGTAATTGGTTCGATCCCCGCATGGAGACAAATATTTGTGTGAACCACAGTTATTTGTTTCTGGTCTGAGTGTTTGTGAGACTGAAAAGTCTCTAGTAGTTCTCGATACCCTCGACATCAGACTCGATCTTAGTGTGAGGTCAGGACTATGTATGTGACTGTTGGGTGTATTTATTTATAATAGCGCAAAAAGGATACAAAAGGAAAAAAGCAAAGCGCAGCGTAGGACGTCCACCCACACGATGGTCCGACGACCTGGTAAAGGTCGCGGGACGTCGCTGGACGCAGGCTGCCTCCAACAGGTCTCTGTGGAAATCATTGGGGGAGGCCTATGTTCAGCAGTGGACTTCCTTTGGCTGATGGATGGATGGATGATTTATAATAGTCTTAAATCTTTGATGTCAATTCTTTCCTATTTGATTGATTGTAATGTTTAAAGAAACTGGTTCATTAATAGTGTCACGCAATTAGTCAAGTATTAAAAAATACTTCTCACGGGAGTGTTGACCTAATCTATTGGGACTATTGATACGGTCTCTGAGTAAATTAATTAGATAAACTAGTTTTTTCGCAATACATGCAATCAATCTCGTACAAACGACGCCGAACATTAATGGCCATATAAAAGTTGAATTAAAAGCAGTTATTTCGACAGGTGCTGTTTATCCTTACGTGTTATATTTATTGCAATATTTTTCTATTTGAATAATATGGATTTAAATATTACTATGTTAATTATCACAGATAGCTAGATGCTAGGTGGAATGTCGATTTTCAAATGGTCGCTGGCAAATGCTGGATGCAACAATCCGAAGACAGAGTAAAATGACGCAAATGTGAGGATAAAGAATACATATATATGGCTATAAAGATTTATGAAAAATATCATGTGTCACGATAAAAATCATATATTTATTGATGGTTCCTAGTACTTACATCCTAGTACATACATAAAATTTATATCGATTTAGTCATAATTATCTATAGGAAGTGATCAATCAACGATTACCAATTATAAAGGATTTCATAAACAATACCTAAGTTCATAAATAACACAACTTTGGCAATGATCAATTAGTGAAAATTCATTCAATGTAGGAATATATTATTTAGGGCTTGATTATAACAAGTATTATCGTAATTATTTTGTTTAATTATTATTGGGGATGGTTCACAATTTTAACGAAGATCATTTAGAAAAACCTTCCATCTTGATTAATTTATCTTTTTTAAATAATTGTTACATTAACGTATACATAAGCTTTACATCACACAAAACGCAATAAAACTCAAATACCAGTAAAAGTTGGTCAACCACATCCACACGCACCAACCGCGCACCCAACATTATCTGTACACAAATTAATTGACAACAATATATCAAGCGTATTTCAAAACGTTACACCGCATGCTAATGGGACGTATCGTGGTATCGATCATTAACATTCGTTGAGATAGAGACGTACCAGTACTCGGCGTGTGGTTAATACGAATTCCTTATATCTGTGTTGATTGATCGCATACTACTTCTGACATAACTGTATTCTAATTTTGAAGTTTTGTTTTTTTTTTTCGTTGATTTTATGGATTTGCGGACAGCGTAGTAAACTTAGAGTATCTATTATATATTATCTAATATACAGAGGGAGAGCTGGTACTTCAAAAACGTAGATAAAAATAGTGGTGCCGGTCCACCTTTTTCTGCCCTCTTATTGGCTGATATTTGACAGATTGTTCAACATACATAAATTACTAGGAAAAGAGAAGTAAAAATAAATAGTTATGACTATTTAATTCCACTCAAACTCGATTAAAAAGGATAATAGATGAATATTATTTCGGTTATGACCATTTCAACAGTCACATAGTGCTGACCCCACACTATGTTACCGTTCTTCAGTCGTGGGTATCAGAAACTACGAGGGATTTTTGATATTAAACACTCCCATACTCGAAAAAATACTTATATTTTACACAAATGTTTGTCTCAATGCGGAGAACGAATTTTCTTTCCAAGCCGGCGTCTAATCAACAACGCCAAAACAAACTGTCTGCTTCGGTGGCGTAGTTATACTACGGTTCGATTACTACGCAGAAGTCTCAGGTTCAAATCCTGTATCGGGCAAAGTGATACTGGATTTCCCTACTCTTTATCAGCCCAAAATCAGGAATTTATGCCCGATATGGCGATAGATTCGCCGTCAATAACATCATACGACAGAACACATAAGGCGAAACGTGGATGACCTGCACCTCTGTCTACCCTGTCAAGCTAAACCGCGTGATGTTTATATGTATTTATAAAAAAAAAACAAACGGTTAATGACATGAATCAATTTATCACACGTTGGTGGCATTGCATGGTATCTGGGCATCGGTTGCGCCAGCGACCCACCTGACCTCTCAGTTGAACAATGCCAGGCTTTCACCTCGTCTTTATTATGTTAGTTTCTTTGTGCAATTTCACGATTTGATCAATTCCATACATAAACACAGGACATTTTCTCAGAAGGGGTAAGCTAAGGACACCCACATTTCCGTCCCACGATGTTATCAAGCCCATCGCTAAATCGGGCACAAATTCCTAACTCCGGGCTGATAATGAACAGTAAAATCCAATATCACTTCGCCCGCCCGGGATTCAAACACGGGACCTCAACTATGTAATCGTACCGTAGAATAATTGCGCCATCGAAGCAGTAGAGATTTGATCAATTATTGAATGTGTTTTGATGCTTCTAGTGTCTAAAATGATCTACTTCAGAAAAATAATCGTTATTTTGGGCATACATCTATATAGTTGACCACGAATGCTCTTACTACATTATTTTAAACAGTTCTCATACGATGTCTACTGCCAAACGTAGACATCCCCTATAAAATCCACAGCGACTTATCAAAAGTTTGCCAGCATGTTATGCTAAATAATAGACCATTGAATAAAACATTTAATTTACCTAGAATTTATTTCCATTCCTATATATTAATCTTTAGCAAATAATAACGTTAGAATAATATACACATATTGTTTTAATACTCTACCTGAAATTTTAAATTATTGTATTAATTCATTGTTTACAAAAAAAAAGCTATTACATAGAACAAAACCTATACTTGGCGCTTTCCTTTTTGCTGAATACATACATGGTTTCTATCTACAAATATTAAAGGAATTGATTTGACAGCCTCCGTGGCGCAGTTGGTTAGACGCCGCCTGAGAAACGAGAGGCCGCGGGTTCGATCCCCGCACCGAGAGAAATGTTTGTGCGGCTCACAAATATTTCTTCCGGGTCTGGGTGTTTGTGAGACCGAAAAGTCTCTCGTAGTTCCTGATACCCACGACACAAGACTCGATCTTAGTGTGGGGTCAGGACTATGTATGTGACTGTTGGGTGTTATTTATTATTTATTTATTTATTTAATTAATTACGTTTGTCATCAGGTATAAGCCTCTTTCATTACATAATACTCTTGACAAATTCACTCTTTTACAGCTCAGCCATCAACTCTTATGGTTAATGAAATATTTCAATTAAAATCTAAAAACTGTTTCAAAAGTAATTATTGAGTATGGCAACACGTATGTCATCAGCTGGACAAGTTTTCACCACATCCGGCGACGCATAAATTATTAAAAAAAATTAAACTAGATCGAAAGTAATCGATTGGGACGGTGCCGTAACCTGATGTGTGCTTGTTTTGTAATTGATATCCATTAAATCGTGTATCATTTTATTTGGAGTATTATTTTGAAATAGTGGCAACACGTGGCCAGGCAAAATGAGTGTATTTTTTTATTCGTCAGAAATAAATCTAATTAAATTATATAAAATTATCATAGATTTTTTGTTTCTTATGCCTAATTATTTACGCACGTAGAAGTTATGTCACTTCAATCACTAGTAAAACCTGAATACTCTATCTAGGTTCTAGACTCTAGACCAAACTGTATTTACCAATGAAGTATTAAGGCATTAATCAGTCACTTTTACAAAACGGTACTTTTTACTAACAAATGTTATAACCACGTTAACAATACATTGCTGCAATCAACCAATCAACTTGTGTTTTCTTTGCTAATAAGATAAAAATATTATAAAAAGCATTAGCATTAGTGACCTCTATATAAATCTTCAATCATGTACAAATATGTAACAAATTACCCAGTCAATCGTGAAACCGATAAATATATCAAAATATACAAAAGTCATTTTAGAAAGTTCTAAACGTACGTAGAGGCAATCATTTAATAAAACTGATTCAGCCACCGCACAACGTTAGGCTGCGTTCACATCGCATTGCACTACACGTTTTTTTTGTAGTACAGATGAACTGGCTATGATCATCATCATCATCTCAGCCACAGGAAGTCCACTGCTGAACATAGGCCTCCCCCAAGGATCTCCACATTGACCTGTTGAAAGCGGCCTGCATCCAGCGACTTCCTGCAACTTTAGCCAGGTCATTAACTAGCTATACAGCACTTGTAATTTGCACTACAAATGTTGTGGAGACGCTGGCTGCGAAACAAAAGGCTGCTTTTTCGATCTCTATAACGAGACAAATAATTTGTGATCTACAAGTAATATTTCGGGTCTGGGTGTTTGTGAGCGTAGTGTAGGACGCCCTCCAACGAGGTGGAGTGATGATATCCGAAAGATGGCTGGTAGCGGTTGGAGACGTTGGGCTGAAGATCGAGCCCAGTGGTGTGCCATAGGAGAGGCCTATGTCCAGCAGTGGACGCGAATAGGCTGATGATGATGATGATGATGATGTGTTTGTGAGACCGAAAAGTCTCTCGTGGTTTCTGATTCCCCCGACACAGGATCTGTATCTTATCATCGAGTCAGAACTATGAATGATATATTGGCGTATTTGTTTATACTACAAAAAACGTGCAGTTCAATGCTATGTGACCGCAGTCTTAGTGTGTCAATTTTTATCAGAATTAATTCACCATTCCGACTTGATTGAACAAGTAACATGCGAACTCTTTGATTTATTATGTTAATGAAAAAGTTGACGCATATAAAATATTATGGCGGGTAATATTTCATGTAATTTTGAGATCGCGTGAGCTATGTAATCATTGCAAGTGTTATTTCATTATGATTATTTATATGACGTGCAACGGACGCTGTACAGTAATTCCATTTTAATATTTAAATTAGAAGTAATGCTCATATTTACAGAACGCTTCATATTCATTTTCTCATAAGTTACCAAGGTTTTTTTATTGCAATGAATGGTGAGACTAGCATGCCGTTCGCCTGATGTTAAACGATACGACTGCTCTTGAACAGTACTAAAATCACACTACACATTGAATTACAAAGCAATACTTGGCATTCCACTGCGCACGCCATCCTGAGACATGAGGTGTAAAGTCTCAATACGCCCAGTAGTTATTCAGGCTACAATTTTCTTCAGTCTAAAACAAAATAGTGCATTTACACTGTTGTTTAGCGAGAGAAATAAACATTGCAGTGGTACCCACCCAAGAGGCCGCTCACATAATATGTGACCTACCATCAGTCAAATTGTTTTCCCACTTCCTATTTGTTTTAAAATGTCCATACAATCCAGTACATTATATTTTATCGAGCTAATTAATATGAGCTTGTAAACTAATAGAAAGAAAAAAGAGAAATACCTAGAAATAAAGAAAGTACCTCTCACACTCACCACTGCAACTCCTGTCGGCCAGGATCAACGATGACACACAAAAAATTGACACCGAGCTCCGGAGCTTGACGATTCTCTCAGGGATACTAGTTTAGGTTTAACCCGCATCGAAATTAATCAGAGAGAAAAACAAATAGGAGGAGTTGGTAACAAATCATTGTCCACTTCCACCCGCCGCAAAACGGGTGCCAAAATATTAAGAGGAGGGAAATATTCACCGATATACCGATAGATAGACTACACGCACTTTCAAAATCTTCCGATGCAATTAACCCAATCACCTTTAATAACTCATTACAAATTACAAACAATGGACCCCATCACCCTGAATAATACCAGTCGACATGATTTGATAATTGCTTAATTATCTAAGATGTTATAGGAAATAGTACCGGAATTGGCTTTGTAAATCGATCACACAAAAAATAAATGATGAATTTGTGAGGCAATGGCCTGCGGAGCAAAGTGTCGGACGCCCGCCTACAACGTGTACGGACGACTTGGTTAAGGTTGCAGGAAGTCGCTGGACACAGGACATTTCCAACAGGTCAATTTGGAGATCATTGGGGGAGGCCTATGTTCAGCTGTGGAGTTCGTGTGGCTAAAGTAAGTAAGTAAGTGTGGTTTTACTGGGGGTAGGTCTCTCATATGCGAGCGGCCATCTGGGTAGGTACCACCGCAATGTCTATTTCTCCCGTGAAATAATACTGCTTAATGCACTGTTGTGTTTCGGATTGAAGGACATTGTAGCCAGAGCAACTACTGGACATATTGAGACTTAACATCTTATGTCTCAGGATGGCGAGCGCAGTGGAATGTTGCTACTGTTTATGAGCGGTCGTATCGCTTACCATCAGGCGAACGGCTTGCTCGTCTCGCCATTCATTGCAATAAAAAAATAAAAAAAAAAGAGAGAGAACTTTCGAACGACTTTTTAATTCAGTTTAAGCAAAGACGACGAAATATTCGATTAATAAAATAGGTTTAAACTTATAAACTGTCTAGGAATGAGACCTAAAGAAACAGTAAAATAAGAAATTCATTGAGACAAAAATAAAATGAAAGGTACATCAGTAGTGTTTATTGTCCACTTCACTCCGTGACAAAGTGGGTGATAAAACAATGAACTAGAGGTAAATAGCCTCGTAAAAAGATTTTTACAGCTGTAAAGCACTACGGATCAAATTATGATTACATTATATTAGGTAGTTTTATTAATGACATCACACATGGCAGCATACATGATATATTTGTTTGTTTTACGGACTCATAACATGTATAATATAATTAATATGAAACGGAAGCAGTAATGATTAATTCATCAAGTAACAAAAATTATGAGAAAAAAATTAAGCGATGGTATGTCATTTATCTACAAATGTTTTCTTAAGAGAGTTATCATCTCATTCACAGGAATTCCACAGCTAAACATAGGCCTCCTCCAAGGATCTCCACATCGACTTGATAGAAACGGCCTGCATCCAGCGACTTTCTAGCAAATAGGAGGAAATTTTATTTGTTAGTCGTGGTCCGATTGGTCGATATTCTAAATTGAACATTTTGACCGCCATTTTGAAACGTACTATATATTAGCACCCGGTTGGAGCCGGGCCCGACCGGTAATTCTGAGCTATACCACATGTTTAACTCCCGTTGTTCCTTCAGGAGCGGCTGGGCAGCGGCGGGCTGGGGCTCGGCGGCGGCGGCTTCCGCGGCGGCGCGCAGCCCTCGCTGGCCGACTTCCAGCCGCCGTACTTCCCGCCGCCCTTCGCCCCCGCGCCGCACCCCGCCAGTCCGCACCATCAACAACAGGTAAAACTAGCATACAAATACATATTTAACTCTTCTATTCTTTTAACGAGAGGAAATCAATTAATGTTCCGTTCTGGTACCTTGGGGAAGAAAGGGATACCCTGTCCTGGGGCCACTGGCCACACTGCAAGTTAAAAGTTGCAGATATTACAAGAGGCCGGGTCCTTAACGAATACTGATATCAGTTTTATCTAGCCATTTGATTGATTGGTTATCTGATTAGTAAAACAGTAACCAAATGTTAAATATGTAACTGATTTTTCTATCTATCAATAAATAAAACCTGCTAAAATTATGTAAGCATGGCTCCGCGGACCACTGCTTCCAGGGAGCACAGGTGGTCCACGCACCGGTTAAGAACACTGCTCTAGAATATTGTTAGAAGGTCCGTAGCTACTAGGTAGACCGGTGCTAGCAGGGAGTCGGTCCAATTCCCTGCCCACGGATAATTTGATGTCGATTTAAGCGGAACTTGACTGCCTCGGTAGCATAGCTGTACTAGGGTACGGTTACAAAGCTGAGGTCTCTGGTTCAAATCCCGAGTTAAGCAAAGAGTGCAGAATCAGGAATTTGTGCCCGATATGGCGATATGCTCGCCACCTATCACATCGTGGGACGGAACATACAAAGCGAAATATGGGTGTCCTGGCACCTCTGCCTACCTGGGAAAAAGGCGTGAGTTTATGTATGTATGAATATAAAAGAACATTGTTGTTACTGATGGTTAGACCCGCACTAGCCCTATTGAATTAAAAAAAGAACGTTGTTGTGACTAAGGTGGTTTGATCCACAGAGCCATGGCATGGAGTACGGCGGCGGCGGGGGCGGCGGCGAGTATGGTCAGCATTACGCGCCGCAGCAGCTATTACCCCGGCATCCGCACCACGAGCCGCACGCGCATCTGCGTCACCACCGCGACCATCACGACGCCATCCATGCCCACCACGTCAGTACCATCTATTAAATAGACAGTCACATCTGTATCAGCCCATACACGTCCCACTGCAGGGCACGGCCCATATAGCCCACCACGCTAGCCTAGTGCGAGTTGGCGGACTTACATACATTACATACCATGAAAGTCTTAAAATTTGCGATAGTACGCAGGTTTCCTCACGATGTTTTCCTACGCCGTTTTAGTGCGTGGTGATTGGCTATCAATACACACATGAGTCAGAGGTGTGCCCTGGGATTTGAACCCGCGACCACCGTGAACATGTTGGCAGCCGCGTATAGTCCGTTTACCAATAGGCTACCACGCACTTTTATCTCATCACTTAAGATCATATAAGTGTTGTGACGTGGGTATCTGAAACTATGAGAGACTTTTCGATCTCACAAACACTAGATACTTGTGGGCCTCACAAACATTTTTCTCGGTGCGGGAATCGAACCCGCGGCCTTTCGTTTCACAGTCGGCGTCTAACTAATTGCGCCACGGAGGCTGTTTATACATTAACCTGTCAACTGTACATATAAACATATTACATATACACATGCCATACAGCGATTTCATACCCTCCCGATATCAGTACCACTATGCATCATTATAATAGCTATTTTCGGGATCTCTGTTCTGTTCCTGATGAAATCTCATAGTAATTTATTTGTGTTGAAGATGGTAATGGCTTTTCTAACCTGTAAAAATCCGGCATACCCGGCCAACCGAGATCCAAGAATTTTTCCCATTTATTATTTTTTTACAGCCACCAGAAAACATTACCCTTTTTTACAATTTTAAATCTCTAAGCAGAATAATTTCAAATTTGGATTTAATCTAACATCTTATCATCTTGTAGGCCTTAAATGACTCATTCATTATGATTCGAACTACGAATAACTGTTGCAGTAATTATGCGTCAAAGTAAACATCATTATTTAAACAGTAAAAACATAATTAACATTCCAAAACACGACATAGTAATCGATACAATCGATAGTTGCAATATCAATGTCATTAGCGTATGACAGCGGGAACACCATCTTGTAACATGGCGCACTTCCGCCGACAAGCGCATTACATGTGCCTCGGTGCACAAATACATTACAAGTGTCTAATTTAATTAATATGTGATTAGGAAGTGAAAATGACTTGTCATCATTTCAACATTGTCACATATTATTTAGATTTTTTCCATATGAAAATACAATAGGTAGTGCATTCGTGATAGTGTTCTTCAGAATCGTTTTCTAATTTCTTCCCTCGTTCTTCTTCTTCCTCTTTCCCACCTAATTTTAAAAGGCTGGCGACGC
Source organism: Hyles euphorbiae (assembly GCA_023078785.2). Lineage (NCBI taxonomy): Eukaryota > Metazoa > Arthropoda > Insecta > Lepidoptera > Sphingidae > Hyles > Hyles euphorbiae. The sequence continues at coordinate 4,946,149 of CM041048.1, forward strand.
ACCTTCGATCCTAACAACAAAAAAATACAGCCTCTGTGGTGCAGATGGTTAGACGCCGGCTGTGAGACTACAAGTCGGAAATTCGATTCCCGCATCGCGACAAATGTTTATGAGATCCATAAGTATTTGTTTTTAGCACGAAAGAGAGATAACAACTCTGATATCTGGGTCTGGGTGTTTTTGAAACTAAAAAGTCTCTCGTAGCTCCAAATGCACTATAAAAATAGAGTAAAAATGATCGAAAAAAAAATGTACATCAAAGATGATCAAGTTTTTTGGACTTAGAATTGTACAACCATCATTTACACTAAAATAAAGAAACTTACTAAAATAAAATATAATAAGAAAGGACTTCATTTTAAACAGCGAAACTTATTCAAATTTCTTAGAAGAAAATACAATCAGGATATTACTATCTCCTTACGGAGATGGTATGTGGAAAGCGCGCGGCACGCGGCATCCCTCGCGGAAGAATCCCATAGTTCCAACCCCTCAAATAATTATATTAAAACGCTACGTATAGTCTTAAAACAAAATCATTACGTCATTTTATTTGTTTTTTGTATGATAAATCCAAATTAACGAAGAAAACAGTTATTGAAGAAGAAATGGTGCAAGAACGTTCAGCAAATATTAACATTACACTTACAAACGTATTTTTCACAGTACAAATATCTTAGAAATCATGAAATAGCGATAAAAATGCTCACAAAATCGAAAATAGATCTCAGCTTCAAGTCGAACCAACTGAAATACAGACCTTAATTCTTCCACCATCACAATCTCTTAAAAGAGAATTTAATTTCACTATTTCAATGAAATAAATCTCATCTGACATTTAGCAACTACATTCCCCACAGCAAACGACCGATATTTTGTAAAATACTCGTATTTTGTACAACAATACGGCGGGACGTTACTCCGGCCCACTTTGGCAGATTAGCTCGCTAATGTGCCGGCTCGAAGGACCACGGAAACTCGATCCATTGTCATCGTGCCTTTATGATATTTACAGAGTATTTTATTTTTTTAATGCCCAGCTATTTGTAGTTTGGGGTTGTGGAAAAGTGAATAAGTCTTGGAATTTAGTTGCAAGATTTTATGTGTATTTTGTTATTGGATTTTGAAAGTAGAAGATCTTTTTTACTTACTCTGTTTTTTAAATCTATGTCGTAGGATCTTAATTCGATGTTTTATTTCCTGTTTATAGCAACTAATACAATATTCGTTTTCTACCTTTCATATTTATTTGTTCGTTGCGGTTTAAAGATAAGTAGAGATCTTACAGTCATTTAGGTTTCCTCGATATATTTCTTCACAATTTAATAAATGACTTGGAAGAGTCAAGTTTATTGGCCTTGGGCTCCATCTTAAAAACTTCAAAAAGTATCTGCTATCAACATTATAATTAGGCACATGTGTAAAAAACAATTAATGTATGTATTTCATGTAAACTCGCAATATATGTAGAACACCACTATGTACTCACAGACAAACCCTGCAATTGTTTTTTTGAGAATAATTGTATTTCTTGGTTACTTTCGTTTAAATATACTTATATTATGTACTTTTAATAGATTTATGGTGAAAGTATATATAAATAAATAAATTGTATTCGTAGTTGTCACACGGTGGGTTCAGCTACGGTGGTGGAGACAGACGCGCGGACTACGGCGCGAGGGAGCAGCACGAGCTCGCGTTGCACCACGCGCTGCACTCGACGGAAGAAACGCCGGTGAGTGTGTAGCGCACCTTTACAGTAATGTAATGTATACACATTGGACCAACGTCCCAACTTCCAACCTACTTCAATAGATAAATTGGATGGATAATACACCTGTAACATAGCCTTAATTTAGTATAAATTGAATGGTATATTATTCGTATGCGACTATTAGGCACATTTTGAGATCTTACAGAATTTAAGTTATTAATTATGTAATGAAAAGAGTATAGCATGCTCAATGGCTTCATCTTTTTAGAATGTTAAATAGCATTACGCTATTTTTTAAATACCTAAATAAATATAATGAGCTTTTTAAAAATGTAGCAAAAATAACTTATTATGAACTTATTTAATAAACTGACAACACTTCTTACAATTCTGTAATATTAAGAATATCCTCTATCTTAAAATATCCAATATCGACAAAATATTGCCAACGATGGTAAGAATTTAATAATCTGAAGTAAATTAAAATGTGCGCGAGACGATACGACGGAATTCTTCGTGAAATATTCAGTTTGAATTAGAAAATATTGATATGCAATAAAAAATGTTTTGTTTTTTTAGAATGCAACGATGGACGACACGACTGGTTTCATGACGGACATCCCTTTATTAAAAAGTAAGTAGATATTTTTTTTCTAATAGAAATTTATCGCACGACTTGATCTTTTAATTACGTAGTCGTGCCATAAGTTCTGTCCATTTTTCAAGTGCCTCATAAAAAATATTTTAAGTGGTGCTGTTTAGTTTGCTTACATGATTAAGCTTTAGGAACTCACTGAGTACACAAACAAGTCATTTGAACACAATACATCTAACAATAAACATGGAGTGGGGTATTAAAGAGAATCGTATTGCAGTGATCACGTTACACAAGTGTAACAAAACAGCTAAGGAGATTTTTGACATCTTAAAACCTTTAAAAATAACTTCAAAATTTGTTTATCGCTCTATAAAGCGATACAATGAGATGTCTTCTGTCGATGACAGACCAAGAAGCGGTCGCCCACGGGTCACAAGAACGAAAGCAGCCGTTAAAGCTGTAGCTGAGCGAATTCGTAGAAATCCTCTCCGAAAGCAAAAAATCATGGCACGAGAGATGCAAATCCCGCCACGGACCATGTCTCGCATCATAAAAGGAGACCTTAGGCTTGGTGCTTATCGGAGAACTACCGGTCAGCGTTTGACAGCGGCTTTACGTCACATAAGAGCAACAAGATCAAAAAAGTTACTTGAACGTCACGCGAGTGGTAGTTACCGCCAAATTCTGTTTACAGATGAAAAAATTTTCACTGTGGAAGAGAAATTTAATCGCCAAAATGACAGAGTTTATGCTCACAGCTCTCGAGAAGCGGCTGAGAAAATTTCTAAAGTAGAGAGAGGACATCACCCAGCATCTGTGATGGTTTGGTGGGGCATAGCGTACGATGGCGTTACTCACTTGCATTTCTGTGAAAAGGGGGTCAAAACTCGGGCAGCTAACTATCAAAATGACATTTTGGAGCAGATAGTTAAGCCTTTAAACGAAACCATGTTCTCGGGAAAGCACTGGATATTTCAGCAGGATTCAGCACCCGCACACAAGGCTAAGACAACACAGCGCTGGCTAGCAGCCAATTTACCTGAGTTTATTCCTGCTGAAGATTGGCCTTCAGGAAGCCCGGACTTAAATCCTTTAGACTACCGTCTATGGAATATTGTAGAGGAGAGGGCCTGCTCGAAACCTCATCGAAATATTGCGGCATTAAAAGTTGATTTAGTGAAAACAGCAGCCTCGATACCATTAGAAGTGGTGCGTGCGGCGATAGACGAGTGGCCAGATCGTTTAAAAAAATGTGTAAACGCAAAATGTGGACATTTTGAATAATTTTCATATTTTTACAATTGTATAGTAAGTATTAAATAAAATAAGCACACCTCCTTGTATTTTATTCATTTTGCCTTTAAATTAGACGCCTTTTTATTAGGGACAGAACTTATGGCACGACTACGTACATGAATAACATGATGTGATAGTGTAATTATTTTCAATAGTAATAAGCTTGTTAAAAAGGCATATTTATTAGAGTAAAGATATTTTGTAAAAAAAATCTTCTAAAATAATTATTTGTATATTAACATATGACTCATACGTTTAGAACCACAACTACGCCATAACTAAATCACATTATTTGTATATTAACGTATGAGTCATGTTTAGAACCAAAACCACGCCATAACTTAATCACATTTATACCTATGTCATTTTACAAATAACATACCGATTATCCACTTTAATTTATAATTTCTATAACTCAGAACCTTTTTGGTGTATGACGCAATATCTATAAAAAAGTAAGTACTGCAGTACGGTGTAATAATTATACAGTACAGTAACATCCATGCTCACATAAAATAAATATTAAAATAGTGAAGAAATTAGTGCCGTCGAACGAAAGCTAAACGACGTTGTACTTTTTGCCGAGTCATCGATTGCGCGCGCCACTGACTGTAGTACCGTCAGATGGTTCATTGAATAGAAGTTTATAGTTTGTATTCACATGATATAAAGTGAGAATTTACCTGCTTTGAAAGATTGTGTGACAGTGTGAGGGTATAAGTGCCCTTCGATAAACCCAGTCTGTTATAAAAGTTTAGAGAAGATGACGTATCTATAAACTTTAAGGTCTTCTCAATAGAAGTAAATGGTGTAATAAACTTTAAAGTGCCCTAAATAGGACTAAGTGTAGATGAAAGGTTAAATCTGGTCTAGATTGTTCAAACAATTATTTGTCTTTCTGCGCTGATGCCGGATCCTATATACAAAGAGCCAAGGCTTATAATGATGTAATCGGTTTCTCGTGCAAATATCATACAAAATTCTAAGGAGAATAATATTTAATAAGATGTCACTATGTTTTCAATGTCTATTATTACATTGTGTTTTGTTCTATGTAGGTACTGTTAGCCCCCATTTTAATTTAAATAAATAAATAAATACTATATCAATTTAAATTTAGAACACTCAAAACCGCTAAAATATAACTAAAATACCATGTATAATTAGTTCAACTGACATCAAATTCGTGATTAATATACCAGCTTTTGTTTCTGACGCTACTTCTCCCATATGTAATTTAAATCGCACGAACATCCGACCCGATAGTATAACTATATATTATTAACATATCAAACATTTTTATTGTTAGCCGGGCACAGATGACCCGCGCAGATAAAACTGTAATTAGGCCTCCCACCACTTATCAACCATGTATCTATCTAAGTAGATAGAAAAAAAACACATCTCTCCGTATGCCGGACGAATGAATCAATATCAGTGAAATAAAAGTAACGATCAATCAAACGATATTTGAATAAAGAACGCGACTTGTTCCGTTCGATTTTTAATTTGGGGAATGACGTCTCCGGTAGAAGGACTGATAGACTAAATGTAAAAAGTCGTATTGTAATGAAGTCATACTGAGTACCTACTGTAAGTATTTTCTCTCTATACAAATTTTAAATTTAGAACCTAATTATGATACCACTTTTTTATATTCTGCTACTCTATAGTTAGTTAGTATATGCGTTCCATACACAATTCAAAAGACGACGAGACGGCATTGTGTGCAGATACAATTGTACTACAAGTTGTATACAACTACTATCCAAATCTGCATAAATTGTCAACCAAATTTTGTCGTATGGAACGTCTTACATCTCAGAAGCATTAGTAGCAAAAAACGAATTCTAGAATCGAAATTCAAATTGCACAATTAAGAGCCAACACACAAATTTATTTTTTTAGTCTCATTTCATATTATAATCAGCCAGTAATATTTTTTCATAATGCAATTGGCGGCTAATATAGTTTTTTTTTCTTAAACTCAGCAAGGGTGTTAAATAGCCAGTACAGTGCGACACTAATGACATACTAATGTTTATTGTATTAGGGTTGGTACATTGAAATATTACAATAAGAATGGTGATCATGCTGCGCCGCATGTTTGGGGCGTGCCCCTGATTGTTAGGTGCGCCATTGTTAGTTTACGATCGCAGGAATTTTGTAATCACGCGGGCTTTTTTATTCGTGACTATGGTATTGTGTTTATGCCTACTGTGACGTTTTATTGTCAAGTAAGTCACAAGGCAGTTCGTATTACATTTATTTCTTGTTTTTGCCAGTGTATTTTTTTATAGTAACAAAGCACAGCTCCCGGACTGCGCAGAAATCTATCTTAATAACTAGTAATCTAATGTAGTACTAGTCTTTAACAAAGATAGAACACTTGTGTGCTATTACTGTAAAACATTCTGTCCGTATGCTCGCCTTATTTCTTTCACACTAGACATATGTATTTGTACATCCACTATACATGTCAACTCACAGAAACCCTTACTCTAGGTTAAAATGTATATTTTTTTTTATTGTGTTATGTTTTTGTTATGTTAACGAATTTGACCGTTGTTTATGTATACAGTTAACATCAAAACCTGACTCCCTACACTGGCTAAACAAACCGACCGACAGCCGTCAATATAATCCATTATGGAATTCACTTTCGACTTCCGCACTTAGAATTAACAACTTTTCATCTACAACCGATTACCTTGATAATAGATCTGCGATGTATTAACTGGTTTCAAATGAGTACAGAACGGTGCTTGGGAATAATTCATATGGGCGGTTACAATCATTATCGAATTCGTCCGTTTACCCTTATAATTTCTGCCAATTTTCAGTATTGAGATAAAATTTATAAAAATTGCTATTCATAAGTGTAAATTTTACCCGTCCTACTCTAAGTTCTGTAAAAATAGATTTTCGGGTCTCTGAATCTTACTCATCTCTGTTGGCTCTTGGTGGTTAAGCCCTCTTGCATATCATCTCATCTTATCAGCCCATATACGTCCCACTGCAGGGCACGGGCCTACTCTACAATCGACAGTACGATTGAGAGTGGTTAGGCCATATAGTCCACCACGCTGGCCTAGTGCGGGTTGGCGGACTTACATACCATAGAAATTTTTATAAATCGCTATGGTATACAGGTTTCCTCACGATGTTTTCCTTCACCGTTTTAGTGCGTGGTGATTGACTATCAATACACACATGACTCCGAAAAGTCAGATGTGTGCCCTGGGATTCGAACCCGCGACCACCGTGAACATGTTGGCCGCGTCTAGTCCGTTTACCAACAGGCCACCACGCACTTTTGCATATGTTTCAAGTAATTTTGACTTTAGTATTAATATATAATAATATTTCTCTCGGTGCGTAGATCAAACCTGAGGCCTCTCGTGTCACGGGCAGCATCTAACCGCCTGCTCCAAGTACACTGATGATGAATAAGTATTACTAATCGTCATAATTTCCTACAGCAATGAAAGGTCGCGACGGTCTCGGTGGGACGGGGTCGTGCGCGCCAAACGACGTGTTCTGCTCGGTGCCAGGCCGCCTGTCCCTATTGTCCTCCACGAGCAAGTACAAGGTGACTGTAGCGGAGGTGCAGCGAAGACTCTCGCCCCCTGAGTGCCTGAATGCTTCACTACTCGGAGGAGTGTTGAGGAGGTAAGGATTATTGTATGGATAAACTATGCGAATACTTTCCTGAAAATAACCTACTTTTTTATTGCATGATTGGTTTATGGAGAAACAAAGGCAAAGGCATTGCTGAGTACAGCTCACATTTAATTAGTGGTCATTATGGTTTCTTATATTTAAGCGAATGTTACATAATGATTCGGTTTCATTTTCAAAAATTATACCATATCCGCGGTAAAATCCGTAAATAATAGTTTTATTTCAATAGTTGGTCATTCTTAGAACTTCGTACAATATGTCGGCATGCGACAGAAAATTTTAGGGAAATCAAAATATATGTTTTGACATAGCTTCACAACAGCTTCACTGGTGGTAGGTCTCTCATATGTGAGAGGCTGCCTGGGTGGGTACCACCGCAATGTCTATTTCTCCCGTCAAACAGCAGTTTAAATGCACTGTTGTGTTTCGGATTGAAGGACATTGTAGCCAGAGTAACTACTGGACATATTGAGACTTAACATCTTGTGTCTCAGGATGGCGAGCGCAGTGGAATGCCAAGCATTGCTTTGTAATTCAAGGTGTTGTTTGGTTTTGCTACTGTTAATGAGCGGTCGCATCGCTTACCATCAGGCGAACGGCATGCTCGTCTCGCCATTAAATGCAATAAAAAAAAAAAAAAAAAAAGCTAATAGGATATTTTTATATGATGAAAAAGGTTTTTTAATTTTACCGTGGAATATTATAGTAGTAGTAGTGTTTGTAAGTCAGTATTTATATAAGGATAAGGTCTTTAAAAAAACAATAAGCACTTAATAAATTATTCCCGTGCTATATTTAAAAAAACAATATAAGACAAGGCACAAAAAACGCACAGCTCATGCCAAGCTAGAGTTTAAAATAATTACTATAAATAAATATAGACCTTGGAATAGCCCTCTATATGTTTATTAGCAGTCCATCTCCGACAATATATGCTTACTTTAATAGTTTTTTTTTTACTTTAATAGTAATTTAACATAATATCCTCATTATTACGGTTATTAAGGATTTTACAACACAATTACGTCTCGAACATGAATAATATATGTCAAGTTATAAAGGTTGCTAAGTCACTCAAGTATGGGTTGCAAATAATTTCTTACCAAATTTATTATAATGTTTTATTTTCAACAATTTGGCCTTTATTCTGGGCAACGGCCTGACCCAATTATTTTCAATGATGTATGTATTTGTAACTACGTATGGCGTCAGTTAACAAGGACAGTTATGAGTTAGTAAAGTCAAAATATAATATCATCTCACGCCAATGTATATAGTCCTGCGTCTCTTATTCGTAAATACTGCTTATTAGTAAATGCAATATTAACTGCAATTGTAAATACCTACACCTAATTATCTAAAAAAGCAAAATCATAACATCACCGTTTTCATATACATTAAACCGCACACACAAAATAATTGTACACTTATACGATACATTACAAAACTTAATTTCCTACCATTTTTCACGTATATTTTTGCTCTAACCACACCATAATTTGCAACCTATAGAGACGTTTGTCAGTGCATAAAAACTTTTCCATTTTTGAAATTGTGAAGACTTTTTTCCTTTGGAATTAGTCGCGGTTTTCTGTTCGATAGCCGTATGCGATGTTCCTTTGTCGTGTTTATTTAATATAATTCTCGGGTGTTCTAGCCCATTGTGGCCAGTCTGGTGTATCTGGACTTGTTATCTAGATCCTAGATAGGTTTTTGCCAGCTATTCCTGTGTGTTGGTTTCAACGGGTCGTTTTTTAGTGGTCAACGTTTGCAGTGTTCATGTGTTTAATTTGCGTTAATAAACGTTACACGAGTACCTATCACTCTTAATTATCATAATGTGCTACCCGCGTTTGAACCTGGCAATATTAAATAGAACTCGCTTAAAAAATTGACGCATAAAAATATTCATATGCTTAATAAAGATTTGGTACGCCTTAATGATGATTACATGAGTATACGACGATGTTAAAAAAATTAAAATACAAATAAATTGAACCTCGGTAGTAAATACCTCATGAATTGTGAATTTCCGGTAAAGCCTGTATTAAGTGAGGGTCATCGGTAAATAAGTACTCTATTTGAATAAACATCACAGTACGATACTCTATGTAAGAGTAAACATTTTTGGAAATAAGGAATAGATATAGCTAGGCTCTATCAGAGTAATAAAAAAAAACAATTTCAACTATCACAAGAACCTAGTATTTTTGAAAAAAGAACGCTACACCAAAAAGTCTGCACTAATGACAAATGACGTCACTAGACAGTATGCCAAGTAAGGCGCTCACTTTGTAACCATTACGGAAAGCGTACCGCAAAAAATAACTGTCGGGTCATGATTTGTATAAAAATCCAATTATTTGACTAAAGCCAGCCGGTAATGAGAGGCGGGCGGCGGGACGTGTGAAGTCATTTGGACACATCCTAGTTGGTACGTGATCATGATATATTGCACAGAAGGTTGATATAGGCACTTTCATGTTGTTAGATTGCTTTGCTATTTATTGCTTTTTTTTCGTGAATGTTTATCGGAACTGAAATCAACATCCGTGTTTCATGTAAAAGGTTTTTATCATGGTTTGCTAACGTCGCGCTGTGATACCTTTTTTAAGTAAAGCCATTTTTCACAAACGCACTAGCTCTACTTTATATCTTTCGGAGTGAACAGAAGGGTTTAGGATAGGTGAAGGCGGTCGTTCGTTATGTAAGTCTTCGTCTTGACTCATTTTAAGAGGTGAGTAATCAAACGTCGTTTTCACAGATAAACACAATTTATTAGTACTTTGACACTGCACTCTACATTATTTCAAACTACCCAACTTACTAAAAATCAATATAATCAAATCAACAACTTATTTTGCATAATTTGAAAATCTATTATTTATGTTTACAATAAGAAGCTTAAATCATAATTATAATATCATTACAATTCTTAAATTTTCCAATCACTCCGACATATCCAAATGCTCAAATTGCAATAAGAAAATTTAAATAAAAGTTTCATGCACATTTCTGCTAAGCAATATTAACAAAATAAAGATTTTAATTAAAAAAAATAAACTAACCCTTACAAACAACATTATAATAGCAGCTCTATCTTTATATTTCTCATAGAATAGAATATACAGAGTATATCATGACTCCTACCGAAAACGAGGCCGGGTGGTAGTTTAAGCGACTTCAGACACAAAACAACAGAAAATGTTGGAAAAAAAAGCGACAATTTTTTTTTGGTATTTTTTTTAATTGGTCGTATTTGGGTGGTATATATTTTTTTTCCTAAAATAAAAGTGTATACCCTTTTATTTATAAAGTCTAAGGCATAAAAGAGTTTAAATTATTATTTTAGCCAAAACTATGGATTTCCCACCCAAAAATGACGATATTTAAAAAATGATAAAAAAAAATTGTCGCGTTTGTTTGCAAAATTTTTAGTTGCATTGTGTTTGTAGTCACTAAAACTACCACCCGGCTTCGTTTTCGGTAGCAGTCTTGATATACCCGGTATACAGGGTATCTCAAGACTGCTACCGAAAACGAAGCCGGGTGGTAGTTTAAGCGACTTCAGACACAATGCAACAGAAAAAGTTGCAAAAGAAAGGGTCAATTTTTTTTTTGTTATTTTTTTCCTATGACCGTATTTGGGTGGAAAATACATTTTTTCCTAAAATAATAGTGTATACCCTTTTATTTATAAATAATCTAAGGTATAAAAGAGTTAAAATTATTATTTTAGCAAAAACTATGGATTTACCACCCAAAAATGACGATATTTAAAAAATCATAAAAAATAATTGTCGCGTTTCTTTGCGAAATTTTTAGTTGCATCGTGTTTGTAGTCACTAAAACTACCACCCGGCTTCGTTTTCGGTAGCAGTCTTGAGATACCCAGTATAATAGAATTTTATTTAGGCAGAGAAAAGCCATTCATACTGTTTAAAAATAGACCACAAAGGCTGTATATAAAAATAACTTCATAAAACGACACTGGCAGGTTATTTTAAAATTGAATTTAGAGTGCGATAAATAGCGCATCATCGGGTACGGTGGCGGTGTAATTGCCGCCATTACCACTTCAACTCAGACGCGTCCACTCGCCGTGTGACGGAGAACTAATATACACATATGGCTTTGCTTGTTGTACTTTAATATTGCTGTGTACTCGTATTTAAGGTATATATGGACTTTGATAAGTTTTAAGTAGGTAAAAATGCATTTATGATATTATGATTATGATATATATTATGATATATTTTTCTTATTTACTTATTGTGACAAATTCATATTTTTCATTCAGATATTCAGACTTTAGTATTCAGATTTCAGATAGCACTTGAAGAAGTAAATTACAACAAAATCTAAATTGTTATAACAAAAACTATTCTTTCATAAACACAATGCTTAATTTTAAAAAACAATAACATTTATAAGACCAGGGTACATATTTTAAACACCCGGAAACCAATATAAGACCATAATCTTCATAGTAACTAGCGATTATTCTTCAACTAAAACATACAGACAGGTTACAATGTAATTTTATCTGCAGTTTTTTCTTTGCTGGCAACACCGTTACGATAATGGCCGACGGGCAGCTGCGGCGGGCTGTTTGGAAATTCAAATATTTCACATTTTCGCAGTAATTGTTGGGGAAATTGAATACATATTAAATCTACTGTTAGTTAAAAGGTGAATCGTGAAAAGGAATTACGAGATGCATTATATTTATGCATTGAATAACTATTGTATTTCCGAATGACGTTTAAATGTGTCGTAATTTCGAATTGTTGATAGGATAAAAGATAGTAGAGTTTATGGAAATGACTATTTACAAAAATACGGTAGTAAACTGTAAACTCTATGAATTGGCTACTAAAGTCAGGCCCTCAATTTAAATGTAAACAGTGAACTTGACTATAAAAAAAATGTGTAGGTATTATTTAATAAAAAAAATCATTTTTTTTAGTTTTGTCAATCATATGTTCTTCAATTAAATTGTGTTTTTTCTAAATTAATACTATTATCGCAAATGAATTACTACATTATCATATGGCTAATTTAAAGGCACCTGTCATTACGCCAGGATGTAGGTCTCTCCTTTAACCAAACAATTTGCTACGCAATATCTACCAGTGAATTGTACACGGAGAGAAAGCGATACGTTTGTCTTGTGTCAAGATAAACATCTCAAATTATGATGGACATTTGATCTATAGCGATAATAATTCATTCACACGAAATACGCCGTTCTATCTGGTTAAATTGTTACGCCAGAACACACATTACGAACAGTTAAAAGATTGCATGCACCCGAATTACTCTTTTAACATAACATATATATTTATATATATACTCATGCCTTTTTACCAGAAGACGTAGGCAGAGGCGCAACCCACGTTTTGCCTTGTATTTTCCGACCCACGATGTGATACGGGGGGAATTTATCGCCATATCGGGCACAAATTCCTGACTGTGGGCTGATAATTAATAGAAAAATCCAATATCAATTTGCAAGACCCGGGATTCGAAACCGAGACCAAAGCTTTGCAATCTTACCGTAGTACAACAGTTACTACTTTTTTGAGCGAACGGAAATCCGTGCGCAAATATCAATGTCATAAACTGGTTGTTTTTATAGGATAAGTTTGAAAAATGAAAAAGCGATGAGATAACATCAAATTGCATAAACATTTACAAGCTTGGAAATATACTGGAAATCGTAGCTTCGTTGTCGGTTTAAAAAAACGGAAGGAAAGAAGATAATTTCGTTATAGACCCAAAATTGTCTAAGTTATTTTCTTTCTTTTATAGTAAATATGTATATTTTGCCTCGGTGGCGTAGTTGTACTACGGTACGGTTACAAAGCTGAGGTCTCGGGTTCGAATCCCGGGTTGGGCAAAGTGATTTTGGATTTTCTATTCATCATCAGCCCAGAGTCAGGAATTTGTGCCCAATATGGCGATAGGCTCGCCACCTATCACATTGTGGGACGGAACATACGAGGCGAAATGTGGGTGCCCTGGCACCTCTGCCTACCCCTTCTGAGAAAAAGGCGTGAGTTTATGTATGTATGTATGTATATTTTGTTTGGTGGGTTTTTACCCACTAAGTTTGAAATTAATTCCTGTAATGTGACTATTAGCATTACAGAAATTAATTTTATTCTTGCTGCGACCAGTTTATACAGTCAACCTATTTGAATGCACAACATTACTAGCCGCACATGCGCTCCATCTTTTTCACACTTCCACAATTTGACAGCTGTACAAGAAACTCGACGCTCTACATCTATGGTTTGTCACATAGACAATCGACAAAAGCAGATGTCAAAACACCCAATACGTTCGGAGGCAAGTTGGCACAACAAACATGTGTCTTGTTATGTCGCAACTGCAGTCTCGTACCAATCCCTGTTAATGGATTAGAGCCATTGTATATTGAACTGGCTGAATGAATATATTTATGTAGTGGAATCACACTTAGAATTAATACAGTTCCGTTTGAGTTGATGATGTTTGTTTGTATCGTAAAGTGGCCAATGTTAGAGGAGACGGCTTTTTTTTCATAAGTATTGCAATAAGGACATGGAGCAAAGCATGGCATGGCTAAGGGCTTTTTGGGCTACAGCCTAGGGCCCCATGAATACAAAAAACCTAACGTTTTTAATATGTTCATTTTAACGACATTAGAAAACAGCGCTAAATCATTATAAATATTGAGTAAATTTTATTAAAATAAATAACAGTAAACCTAGACCACTCTGAAAAGCAGTTTTGACGCAATAACAATAAGTCAATGAGCCTCTGAATCGTATTAGCCCAGGGCCCTACAATTTCACGGACCGCCCCTGGAGCCAAGTAAAACTATCTTACACAAATTAAGTTCCTTTGCCTTTGATTAAAGCACAGAATATAAAATAATTCTTAACTATAAAAAAAAAACATCATTTAAATTATAGGAAAAAAATGTTAGAGAACAAAATACACTAATTAACTTTGCGCTGTGTGACTTTTACTGCGTTGTGTTTTACACTTCAATAATTTCCCATTTCCTAAAATATACTATTCAATTACATCCAATTGAGTATTATTTTATTTTAATATCAACTTTAAAGACACTACACATCAAAGCAAAACCACACGTCATCGTTTCTTCCTATTATAGAAAAGTTTAATCCATTAGAAGGCACTCATCCATATAATATAATACATCGGGGCTATTGAGCGCGATATTACTCTCAGCGTTAATTGGACAGAATAATCGTATTCTAACAAGCAATGTTATATCGATTACTTATCGATTGATTTATGTGAATTTCATTCGGCGCCTGAGAGATTAGACGGGTATCGAAAACTCGTGGTTTTGAATAGCTGTAAAATAAAAAAAAAACAAAAGTGGTATCATCGTCTTTAAAATTAGCAAGTAAAAAATAAAATAACTCTAAGGAGGTTGCACCGTATTTTGAATGAAGATAGCAAACTCCATGACAAGCGCCATTCGAGTGGTATTTTAAGCTAGTGGCTTCATTTAAATATAATTAATATTGTCCACTAGACTCGCAGTACCTACTCGTAAACAAGTTTTTGCTCGGATATTTATACGTATACCGGAAATTTATTACAAAACCTATATCTTTATCTACAGCATGGTATCTCTATTTTAAACATTATTATTAGTTATGCGTTATGAGTCGATACATCCACCCCGGTAGTTATTAATATTTCGCATACTAATTTGTTTAAAGGAATTTCATTCGCATGCCAACCCAAGGAATGGAAGGGTGCCCTAAGACGCCGATATCAGAAAGCCTATTAAATTGTTTTACGGCATAACTTACTTCCCGATCTATAAATACGTACATTATAGTTGGAATAAAATAAATCGCAATAATAACACAAAAAATAAATATATTTTATGACCACAGTTTGTTCGACCAATAAATAAACTAACATTGTATAAATTATAGTTTTTTCTTAAATAAGTTACGAAATGAATTCATAATAAATCATATAAAACAAATCGATATGTATCGATGTATAAAATTAACATACAAATAAAATATTGGCAGTAAATTATTGGACTAATCAATAAAATGTTGTATCGGAATTTGTTGAGTTAATAGTCACATTATGGATATATAAATAACTTCTTGATATTATAATATCGCATTCTGAATTATTATTTTTAATTTTGTTAGTTAACCTGTCATTTGTCAACTACTTCACTAACATTTACAAATATCTCTCAATCATAATCGATTCTTTGATTTTCATCGATTATTCATCCTTAACTAGGCGCTATTCAACTTTAGATAACTGGCTGTTAAAAACATCGAAAACAATTAAACGTTAACGAGCTTTTATTTTTCGAATACTAGTAGCCAAGTCAGCCAGTATTCGGCAATCAGCACACATACCGGCAATCTTAATATTTCCATCAAAAAGAGCTAACTCATTTTAAACTTTATTGTGTTGTTGTAAGGTATATAATTGCTTTGCGTCAGTAAAATTTGGTGTTGTTTGATTTAAACTATAATAAACGTCTTTCATGTGATGGGATTTCATGTTAGTAATGATATATTTTCTAAACAAATAACGTTCAAATATGTTAGTGACGAATAGCGAATTTTAAAGTGGTTCCATCTAGCGGGTAATAGTAGCACTTATTGAAAAAGGAATCGTTATTGTGTCACCGCTGCGCGGCGCCGTAGGTTCAACCGACATACCATTTATTTAATTATATTTTACTTTAATAGCATTTTTCTTTTGACTGCACATGCAAATATATTTAAAATACCTTAAAATAGAGAGAAAAGGACGTACTCAAGAACAAAAAAATGTAAAAAATGCGTGAACTTACCAAACAGTAAAAGCGACCAAAACAGACAACAATAAAATATTATTAATTTATTTCCATTGTTGCGATGAATACTCGAATTAAGCACGGGGCTTGCAATTGTCACAACATTTCGTTAATTTAATCAAGCGTTTGACTGAGCAATACAATCCAATATGGCGGCAAAATACCTGCCTCAATGGGCGGCAATCAGTTTGTTTTTATTGCTCATTTCATTATTTAATTTTGTTGGAGCGTTGTGGTTTATAAATTCTTTAGACATTATCATTTTAATAATATTTTAAATAAGTAATTGGTAAATTGAAAGAGTTATTATACTTTTGTAAATTGTTTGAATTTTTTAAACTAAATTGTACCAAATGAAACTAGAATGATCTATACCTCTTTTATAGTATAGGTACCCTAAAACTTATTATTATTGATCTCTAGTATTTATGAAGTCTTATAATTCAATTTTGTTACAGAGCAAAAAGCAAAAATGGTGGTCGGTTGCTACGGGAAAAACTAGAGAAGATAGGACTTAACTTACCAGCGGGGAGACGGAAAGCCGCCAACGTTACACTACTCACTTCATTAGTAGAAGGTAAGAATACCATATCGTAGCAAAAGCGCATGATAACTAGCCATAAAATTAAAGTTCCTGACAAACAGAATTCCACAAGGATTTCCAATCACTTGTTGGAAGTGGTTTTAATCTTTCTGCAATTTTTATTGGGTCATTCGATTCAACCATTGCCCTGACTTGTACTTAAAGTAATGAGGATAAGGATAGTATTATATAATAGAAAGTCATGTTACTAACTAACATGGTGAACTTACGTAGATTTTTTTCTCGACCGATATAGGGTACGGCCTATTGCAGGTTGACAAATTTCACAGATCATCGAAATTGTCTACGTATTTTATTTTGTAATGCTTAAAAAGGCTGCATATTTAAAAAATACACCAATGTAGGTACTAAAATCATTATTTGAGCAGGTCTAAAATATCCTGTTAAAAATTAAATATTGTAATCAAAATAACCCTGTACATTTGCTCGTGTTAGCGGAGGCAGTGCACCTGGCCCGCGACTTCGGCTACGTGTGCGAGACGGAGTTCCCGGCGCGCGCGCTCGCCGAGTACCTCGCGCGGCAGTACGCCGAGCACGACGCGAGACGCAGACGCGACCTGCTGCAGGCTACCAAACAGGTCTACATTACTTACCATTCAAACAAACTACTGTTTACATTACTTACCATTGTTTTCTTTTCCAGAAGGTCATTATACTGCTGTTAACAATAACGTTGGTGTTTTTTTCCAGCATCGATTCATTTTCCTAGTATGCTTAATTGTTATTCATGTTAAAGCAAACGAATAGTAGTAGAGATATACTTAACTAGTGTCTTTGGACTAAAGCTGTTGATATACGCTCCAAAAATCTTTTCCCAACTTATATTATAAGCGATTAGTCACAGTAATCATTGAGGAAAGTTGTCGAGCCTATAAAAACCTTATTAAGCCCATAAATAATGTTGAAAATTATGTTTAAAACGCTATATTTCATTCAAAGCGTTTGTAGTTGCCCAAAACCAAAGTTCGACATTTTCACTTTACTGCACACTTAAGGTATCGTGACTTGTAACAATCCGCCACTCACACCGCAGCTACTTCTATTTACAGGTAACGAAAGAGCTGATGGACCTGCTGAACCAGGACCGGTCGCCGCTGTGTAACACGCGGCCGCCGCACCTGCTGGAGCCGGCCATCCAGCGCCACCTCACACATTTCTCGCTCATCTCGCACGGGTTTGGTGGACCCGCCATAGTCGCAGCACTCACTGCCATACAGGTAAAAGCTTCCTTTATATAAGTAAAGCTCATTGATGATGGTTTCATATTGTCTAATTCAAGTAAACTCATATTTTTGAGTGGAACAAGAATTTTTAATGGATATTTATTTATTAAACTTTACATTTAGTTTCCCACTGATCAATTCAGTTGGGAACGAAACACAGTATGTTAGTGATCCCCAAAAAATCACTCAACTTCAATAATAGCTTTTCAACGGGTTGGATGAGATTTGGTAGTGCCAGTCTTTCATTACAACGACCTTTCCCAATCCCCAATTTATAAAATCCTAGCAATAGGTTCTCAATGCCTATATTCCATATAAAAATATCGAGTAAAAAAAATGTAAACTTATTCTTGATCATTTCTTTCAGAATTTCCTCAACGAATCACTAAAGCATTTAGACAAGTTGTACCCCCAAAGCGGAATGGTGTCGTCATCGATGGACAAAACGAAAATGGACCCCGACATCAAGAAGTAACAGTAGCAGTACGACGGTGTCGCCTACACCGCGCCGCGCAACGAAAACCTACTTTATTTACTATTGACAGTGACATTCGGCATTTACGGAATCTACAGTGTCTTTTTTTACGGAATCAACAGTGTTTTTGGTCTCATGAATCACCTGTGTTGTATTTGTTACGGAATCAATTATGTTTATTTTACGGAAGTGACTTGACGCCTTTATCTTAAAACTTTTACGGTTGAATCAAAGGTTTAAAACGATTTGTAAAACTGTTCCACCGAATCTACCTTCAATCTTTGAAACTATAATTAATTAATATTTTATAAATTCTTGGTATACACTGCTCTAAACTATACATTTTTGTATATTTCCAAATTTTATTTCTCTTTTGCCTAATTCTTTTGGAGATGATACAAACATTTTTACCGGTAGGGCTACCTTAGAAAATCGGGAATTAACTCTATTTTGCGTGGGAAATCGCG
Source organism: Hyles euphorbiae (assembly GCA_023078785.2). NCBI lineage: Eukaryota > Metazoa > Arthropoda > Insecta > Lepidoptera > Sphingidae > Hyles > Hyles euphorbiae. The sequence continues at coordinate 4,965,076 of CM041048.1, forward strand.
ACATTCGTACTACCGCTAGGCCTATATCAAGGATTTCAACTCTGCACAAATCACTTACTCAACAAAACCTATGTTCATATTGTTCACACTCATTGCCTAGCGCTATTTTCTGATTAATGTAATCCACGAAACACTTTTTTTATTTTGACCCCCGTTTACCATGATCTTCTTTGGTCCTAACGCCCACCCTGCATAAGGACAGTTTTACACCAAAACGTTTTTTGACGAAAGATAAATTTAAAAAGTAAAAAGAATAAAGGCGTCGTACAAACAGCCATAAAATGCCATCCTCGTCAATGTACTGATTTTCAAATTGCGTATATATTTTTATTTGGTACGTGGCGATCCGCATACAAATAAAGTGCAATTATAATAATACTCATGATTGTGAGAAAATGTAAATATAGATATAGATAACGAATAGTATTAATTTAAGCATTTATAGTTGTAACTGCTCAATGATTTAAAACAGATTGTGTCGAAATAGTGAGTTCATAAAGCCAACATCCACCGCAATAAGAACACATATCAGTATAATAAATGTAAATAATATGATAGTTTTCCATTTTTTCATTAAACGAGTATAAAGGACAATCTTTAGCTGGACTCTCATGTTATATTTTCTGTACCAATAATATTGGAATCAACCAGTTTCTAAATACGCCAGATTAAAAACATGCTAAACAAAATATTCTCTAAATCCCGAAATTATAATTGATAATGATGACGGTATTTTTTATGTATAATTTGTCGAGACTAGATATTAAATTACCCACTTATTCAATAACACTGCCTTTATAAAAAAACAAAGCTTTGTAAAATGTATGTAGCTATATTTTTTTACTAGTCCAAGCAAAGGATTGTCCGAGGAATTTAGATGATAAAGAACATGAAACCTCTTTAGTTTGTAATTAGAAGATAGTTTTGCTAGTGAATCAATGTGAAAGTGTGCCAATTAGTTCGTAAAGTTGGAAACGAATGATAACGTACTTTCCAACTGTTTTAAGCAAAGAATAGACCGTTTTAAGTATTTAATATTTATTGTGGCTTGTAAATAACTCGTGAACATTCGTAAGTTTTGTCTGGTTTTAAAGTTTTTTTCATAAATATATCTTTTTTACCCTTATATCACTGTTTTATATCTATTCCACAAAATTATCCAAATAGTTTCTTTCAAAAAGAATCACCAAATAACATTTGTTGCTCCACAATTGCTTTTACACTATTGTGATTATTTTGACCGTAAGATTATGAAATCATTTTTAAAGAGTTTCTACTGATGTATTAAATATATTTTACGTACTTCATATTTTCCCGTTTAGCAATGAACTTCAGATATTTGTATTTTGTTGCACAAAAATCCTTTAGGATTCTAGCAAGTCAATCAACCTTCCCTCCAAACTTATTTAACAGTTCTAAATCAAAAGAACAATTGAAGACAGTGCCACATAATTATAATACATATCCTCAGCAGCACTTACAAAATAATTAAGAACAATTTAACATATTTTGGCCAATCCAATGTTCCAATCAGGTTGGAAGGTTGATTGGTTGTGTAGAAGGTCCCTAAAACTTTTAAAAACACAAGTATTTTATCTCTTCGTATTTTTAATAAATTTGTTCTCAATTTGATCACGATACGCTGTATTAAATTTTTTATCAGGTCTACACCAGGTGCCAATACGAATTAATATTAATCAGACGACACAAAAACATATGACAAGATTTTGTATATATTTAATTTTAGTATTAAGTTTTTTCTTGCCTTTCCACAATGTAAATGATGTATTTACCTCATAAAAATAAAGACATCTATTTTTATGTCAAGAAAGCATTTAATTTTAAGTGATTTTGTCCAAACTTTGTAAAGCCACACGGCCACAATAAAGAGGACTTTGTAATAATAACATTTTTTTCTTACCATTGTATACTTGAATTTTGTTTCGTGGAGTAAAAGAATGATGTTGGAAATATTGTTTAATTTGTATGAAATTTTAATTATATTCGGTTCTTGAAATGTTTATTATCCCATATTTAGACAGCCTCCTTGGCGGAGTTGGTAAGACGGAGGTTACGAAACGTAAGGCCGCGGGTTCGATCCCGCACTCAAACAAATATTTGTGTGAACCACTGTTATTTATTTCGGGTCATGCCTAACGTGACCATTTATTTTTCGTGCCAGAGCGGGACATCTGTGGAATGAAATAATAATAATAATAAAGTTTTTACAAGTTTTTATATGAGTGTGAAACTCTAAATTTTCTGAAAAACTGAATTTTCGTAATCAAAATAACTTTCATTACTGCGGCACTCATCTGTTTTTTATCACTTGTCCATATTTTGTTAATGTGCGTTACTTCTAGGCCGACACATAACGTATTCAATAATTGTGGAGAAGTTTTATAAATCAAGATTGTATTTACGAAAGTGCTGGAATAATTCGACCCCACTGTTTTTAGCAGTAGTTCGGTAATGCATTTCGAGCAGGAAATACATTTTAAATTATCGTTTGGTCTGTTTGCAAGAGCGGGATTATTTCGGCCTTGCTGGGGACACCGGGACAGACTTCCTGAAAGCGGGACTGTCCCGCCCAAAGCGGGACGTATGGTCACGTGAGTCATGCCTCAGGGTGTCTGCTAGACTAAAAAAATTCTCATAGTTTCTGTTCGATTAAAGATTGGTATATTTAGTACCTAGTGTTTTTTTTTTTGCCTGCCTTATTTCAAGACCTTAACACGAGGGCGGCACTAAACAACCTTTCAGCTATGCTGCAAAAATATTTGGTAGGAAATAATTTTACATCCGGCTTCCTAAGTACCTGATTTCCACCCCTTCCGGATATTACTTAACCAGCCAGTTAGTAATTATCACATACTATTGCATTTTTTGTACTGCTCTCTGGTATGTTAATGTCCATACCATACCATAGCTGATATATTCCCTTTCACAATTAAAAAAAACATTAATTAACTGAGAATAGAACTTAACTTCGATTAGGCAATATGTGCAGAGCACAGACCAAGAAGTATCAAGTACTGGTGCACAGGGTTTGAACTCGACACGTCTAGTTTGGCATTTCGGTCTTGAATGGGTATAAGCTTCTTGGTCTTGAACCAACGGAACACAGACCAAGAAGTACTACAACTGAACTATCACTGACTTAAAAATCACTAATTTAAAATGCAAATATCAACTTGCCGCTGATCAATTTGACATCAAAAACATGAGTAGCTTTATTGCCTAAAATATTAGATACCTGTAAAAAAGAATATACCAAAATCCATACAAAGTATAATACAATTTACCTTTGTGCAAGTGTTGTTACACGAAATGTATTTAGAAAGGATAAAAAATTAGAGTAACCTGAGAGGAGTCATTGGGTTCCAACTAGGATTTTACGAAAACGTGATTTCTGGACGACAGGTAAATGTCATTTTTTACAAACATCAACCAACTGTCAAATCTTGCGCGCGTTTTTAAGAATTGAAATAGGTTGTAGAAAAGTTAATTAAAAATGGAACTAAACGAAGATCCAATAAATAAACAGTGCTTTAAATGCGATCAACAAGTGCTGTGCAGTTTAAATATTGCATGTGATACGTCAAATTCCATGACCATACTTTGGAACAGACACCAAATTTTCGTTTACGACGAGTTAAGATTCGACAGCACATCCAGAAGCATTGAGCCGGAGTTCCAGATATTTGATTTGTTGCTGTTTAACAACCACATAGTGTGTCTAGACTGCAGCGGTAATATCCATGTGATTTCTTTAAAATTTAAAAGTACAAAAAAAAGACTGAAAAGCTGTTTCCACCCGCGCAAACAAAATATTTTAGCTTGCGCACAGTTCAACATGGATGTTATATTAACTTTGCAATCTCTTGATGCTTTGTATTTATCTTTACATCAAGTCAATAGAGACTTCCAATTGGAGAAAAAGTTTCATTTAATATTAGGAAAGGAACTGTCTAATAATATAAGAAAAGATCTAAAATGTATTTTAAAATGTCACCCCATTACTGAAAGCAATGTAGAATGTATCAAAAAGTTATTTAATACAAAAGAGGGTACAGCAAACAACAATATAATTATCATAAGTTTTGATAAATTGGTTGTTTACACTTGTCTAATTAGCTCAAGCATGCCTGAAGATGATATTAAACTGATCAAGCTATATTCATGTCCTTCAGAAATCTGCGACATTCAGATAGTAGAAAGTAATTTAAAAATAGTTATAGGACTAACCATTGGATCCATTATCGTAATACCATTACTAGAAACTGAGAAAAAACCAGTGGTCATACATTTGAACACTGCAATTCACAGGTTTCTTATGTATGAGAATATAATAATTCATACAGATGGTTGCACTATTTGGAAGACTGAAAATATATTTACAGAAGAATTAAATTTCAACCAGCTCTTTGTCAACCAAGTCAATGATTTTGTAAAAATCAATGACAACATTATTTGTACAACATTTTCACATTTAATTTATGTGTTTAATAATGATGAGAAAGCTTATGCAACGGTATCTCATGAAGAGGATGATTTTTCTCCAGCAGATAAGCTTCTAAATAAAATGGACATTTTTAATAAATTTCTTTATGAATTCAAGAAAAATGAAGAACTTGTAGCAAAACTTAGCAAAGAGGATGATTATATCACAGCACTCTCTTTGTCCAACCGACAGGACATTATGAATGATGTTATCAATATCAAAGTTGTAGTTTATGAAAGCTATGAAGATGCTGTAAAAGAATACACTCCTATAACATTAACTGAAGAAATTGAGGAATATTTTAAGCCAGAATCAACATACTTTCTAGTAAATATTATTATAAATACAGGACATAGAATTTTTAACAGTATATTAATAAACTTATTTACTGATATGAAGATACATATTAATTTCTCATCTGAAAATAAATTGCTGAAGACTACAAGTGTAAAGACGGGAGAACAATTTGAGAAGACCAATTATTTAATACCCCTAAAGGTGACATCGCCACAAATTAATATAAATATTTCATATGTAATGAACATGCCTGGAGTGTATGATAAAAACAATACACACTGGAACACATTATATTCAAAGCATGTTCTGTTGAATTCTGAACATTTTATCAAAACTAATAATTTATCTGATAAAGTTTTGCATTTAAAGAAATCCATAGAACTTCAAGAATTACTGTTACAAATAAATCTAAATGATTATGGAGATTTGTTTAAATTTACTGATATTTCAAAAGGCATAAATCAAGAATGGTGTCTGTATGTAAAACTTCCTAAACTTTACTCAAATGTACTAAAGAACTCAGGTCACTGTGAATTACATTTAAACTTTAAAACTTCTGATGTCCTGACTAGACTATATACTTCGGAAGAATTTCTCAAATCCAAAAATGATTTTGTAATAATGGTAGGTGACGAGAAAGTGAAATTAGAAGTGGTTAATGATGGATTTTCTGATCCTATATTAAGAATAAGCAGCTGTGATCTTAAAATTGCCTCGGATATAAGGAATTTCTTTGCTGATATGATTTATAAGTTTCACAATTATGTTTACAGAGAAAATTTTATTAGTCATACATTTTATACAACAGTTGAGGTGAGTTATTAAGTACAATATTATTAGATGGCTTAGTCAATACTACAAACAGCTAAATTTATACTGATCACCATGCCAATTTTATTCCTCTTTCTTGCGCTACTCCTACATTGGCAAAATAATCGAATGCCGATGGAGCCATACAACTTTTAAAAGAAGAACACTGGCTGTGAAACGTGAGGTCGCAGGTTCGATCCCCGCACCGAGACAAATATTTGTGTGATCCACAGGTATTTTCGGTCATGTTTGTGAGATCTCGTAGTTTCTGATTCCCACGACACAAGACTCGATCTTAGTGCGGGATGACGACTATTTTTGCGACTGTTGGGTGTATGCACAGATCACTCCCAATAGATACCTAATGCAAGGCAGCGGTTGCGCGCCACACATATAAGGTATCAGAAATATATAAACCGATGCCAAATGTCGCGTCATCAGTGTCGTCCAAGTAGTGGACCCGCACATGTCGTCGCAGGTTGGCGAAAATTACATTTTGGGAACATAATATTACAGTTAAAAATGATTTGTTCAATAAAGTGGTGTGCAAAACCTCAAAAAAATAAAGTATCTAAAAAAACGAAATAAGTTTTCATCGATAACTAATATTCTTTAAATTAATTTGGTTCCGAGCGAGCTCAATTTATACCGGTTAACACAGACTAATAAACAAGACAGACAGCCGAGTCCATACAAAATTTTTAACACGTTAAGGGAACTCACACAGTGAAAGCCCAAACATGTACTTTATGTCTATATTATGTTATACAATTCATTCATAATTAATCGTCCCTCTCTTTCTATCCAGTACATATTTTGACAGAGTGTTCTTCTTTACTTTTCGTTCGGTGGTTATATACATGTGTAGCAGTGCTGTGACAATCGGTACTTTATCGAGATACCGATCTTTAATTTAATTAGGGATGGCTTTATTTTCCGGTTGACATCTGTGCCTCAAACTTACCGGTTTTTTTTACCGATTTAGGTAGTTGTATATTCATATATTGGTTTTAAAGAAATAAATAAAATGAACTTCAAAAATAAATAACTTTATTTATAAACAATGAAAATTAAATTATTCTGAAAATACCATAAACAATCCTTATTTAGATTGTCACTTTTTTTTCTCTACCACCCGGTTCACATGGCTGTCTTCGCTAGAGAAGAACGGGCAAGAAACTCTAGCGATGCTCTTTTATAATATATTTACAATACAGGGATTATGCATTAGTTAAATTCAGAAAAGTTCACAATTCATGTATAAAAATCAATTGATCACAATATTACAGGTCATTTTATACAGCTGAGATACGTGAAGTCAACCAGAACGCACAATTGGTCTACACTGTTCCGGTAAAGGTGCGGTAAAGCAATGATTGGCAATGGCAATAGTAGTTTCAAAGTAATTAAAAGTTATGATATTATAAATACATTAGGTTTCGTTCATTTTACCTTCTGATTGACCCTAACATACATATTTTAAAATTCGTTATGAGGTTTTTGTTTGTTAAATCGGGATAATCTTAGGAAACTACTACTAAGATAAGAAAAAAATCTGCGTTTGATAGCGATTCATGACAATTTAGGATATTTCTCTCCTCAATCAAGAGATGTAAGGTTGTATGGAAGTAAATAATGTGAAAGTAAGAAGCACAACAAATTATTCATCACATTTACCTGTTTCTGGAAAGAAAAAATGTTACATATGTTACTTATAAATCTTATTATCACATATTTTACTTCTAAGACTATTCGTAACTAGAAATTTTACAATTAACGCCCAACGCTCTTTATGATATAAGCATAATATTAATATGGTTTATTTTAATATCTTAAGCCTTATGAATGTTAAGTTATGTTAGCAACTACAGTTACAGTTTCTTTATGTTAGTAACTACAGGGTTGGCATTCATAGAAAATGCAATGAAACTACCGTAGAAACATTAAGGTGTTGGATCATTGTAGTCGGCGATATAAATTTACCCAAATTAGTTCAGGCTTCTAGTAAATTAATGAAATGTTTTCATTATGGTTAACTTTAGATACATTAAAGGAATAGCGTGCTAAAAACTTAATAGTGTAAATTTACAAATTATTACATCATGGAAGCCATTCCATATGTAACATTACAAATGTATTATTAAATCGAATACAAAATAAGTTAAATACAAGTCTGAATACAATATAATGTTAGTATCTTGAAACCATATATGTATATAGATTAAACATAATATTTTATTAATCACGACGATACAGTTTCTTAAAAATTCTGCAAAAAAACGAAAATGTTGGATTCAATAATTTGAGGAAATTCAATAATTTATATTTATCCATACACTCCTATACGTGGGCCTCCTCAATAAACGATTGAGATTGAGATAGGTCATGGTCCACCAGATCATCATTTAAAGATATGATCGAAATTGATCTTCCATTACATTGCAAATCAATAAAAATATATGAAAGGGGCATGATTCATATAAACAGTTTAAAACAACATATTATGCTTTTCAATTAGCAAAATAATAATCATATTGAAGATTACTTTGTTTTTAAACCATATAAGGAGAGTAGAGATACAATAATCAAACTATTATATGATTCTACTATGCAATATTTCAAAGCATAAAATTAAATTAATTACATTTTCCGGCAAAGTATTGCTATGGACATGATTACAATGAAGAGTATTACGAAAAATGTCTGCTTACAAATATACTATTTGTATTAGTTAAAAACAAGTCATTATGAAATTTAATACATCATTGCAGACTTTCATTCTAATGTACCAAAATAATACATTTCAAATTGGTTAATATAAAATACAATTAAACAATACAACCTTTGTATACAATATATATAAAACTGCAAAATAAGTTTACAAATATTGCAACATGTGAGACATTCCATGCATAATAATATAATTGGTAATATCATATAAAGGCACATTTACAAGCAAAATGAATATAAAAATTCCTATGAAGGTGTAAGAGAATGTTTGACAACATAGGTCTATTTTCCAGAAAACCTTGTATTGAAACTAAAATGATTTTACACCCTGAAAGGAGACTTGAGCATCAACAATCAAAATTTATCAAATAATTTTAAATTTAATACAATATTCAAATCAATTAACAAAAGTTTTTTTTTTTTTTTTTTATACTGGCCTGGCATTGTGGCGGCATTGCACCTGATGGAAAGTGTCAATGCCGCCCAGGCAGAGTATCCATTGGCATTGGACGGCAGTCCCATGCCAATGGAGACAATTATGCCGGCCTGCTAAGGTGCCTCTTCACACCGTTATTACAAATATTGCAACATGTGAAGCATTCCATGCATAATAATATAATTGGTAATACCATATAAAGGCACATTTACATAAAATGACTATGAAAATACTAGATGCAATATGATTAAGAAACAAACAAATTTCTATTTCAGGATTCTACATTTCAATAATATAAAATAATTGACATTCAGTTTAATATATATAAATATTTTGACAATGATCAGGCAGGTTCATATTAAGGTGTAAGAAAATGTTTGAAAACATAGGTCTATTTTCCAGAAAACCTTGAATTGAAACTAAAATTATTTTACACCCTGAAAGGAGACTTGAGCGACAACACTCAAATTTAATCTAAGAATTTTAAATTTAAGAAAATATTTAAATCAATTAACAAATTTATTCTATATAACAAAAAGCTAAGGATTGAGTTTGACAGAATACAGTTGGGACTGCTGTGAGCTGAGGATGATCATGACTATAATTAGGTATTATTATGTACTACGCTTCCTTACTGATCTATAACTCAATCCTTTTGTAACTTTTTCATGGATTAGAGTTTCCATTTCTACATCTTTAGGCCTGTGATCGACATTAATTCTCTTATTATTAAAATTACAACACCATTGTTTAACCTGCATTCTAATTGCGTACAACCAAAAAGACTTCATGAAAGACTCTTTATGATTATTACAATTATACCATGTAGTATCAATATTTTTCTTTAATGAACTTACTATTTCGGAATAAACGTAAAAACTGCAAATGAATGGTAAAATCTTATCATAATATACCGGGTATCTCAAGACTGCTACTGAAAAGGAAGCCAGGTGGTAGTTTTAGTGACTACAAACACAATGCAACTAAAAATTTTGCTAAGAAAAGCGACAATTTTTTTATCATTTTTTAAATATCGTCATTTTTGAAGGGTAAATCCAAAGTTTATGCTAAAATAATAATTTAGACTCTTTTAGACCTTAGAGTCTTTATAAATAAAAGGGTATAGACAATTATTTTACGAAAAAATGTATTTACCACCCAAATACGACCATATAAAAAAAATAACAAAAAAAAATTTCGCTTTTTTTTCAACATTTTCTGTTGCATTGTGTTTGAAGTCGCTTAAACTACAACCCGGCTTCGTTTTCGGTAGCAGTCTTGATATACCCTGTATATACTCTGCCATGCAATTTTACACCAGTTCTTGGAAGGATAATACAACCTGTCTAAATCAGTGCTATACTCTCTTAAACGAATTAATTGGTGAGATGACTCACTTTTACTTAATAGGGAGTTTATACAGTTACTACAATCATTAAATTTTAAATTTGACATTAAAGAGCGACAAATTGCGCCAGCAATATATGGTATAGATTTGTGTTGATATATATTTTCATTAGGGATGGAGTTTTCTATAAGATTACTTTCCTCAGAATTAAGATGTTCAAAGTAGGAACTAAATTTTTGTTCATTAATTAAGTTATTTAATGTACCTAACACTATCGTCATTTACATCCGAACAATTAGTATATAATGATTTTCCAGTTGTAATATTGTATGTATGTGACTGTTGGGTGTTATTTATTTATTTAATATTATTAAGCAATACTGTTTTGCAGGCTGAGACAAAATTAGTACAGTCAGGATTGGTATTAGAAGTACCATGTTCCCTTATCTGTCCAAAAAAGTTTTCTATCAGAATTTGATTACGACGTCAGAGCCTTAGAAACTTTACACCTTTAACAGAGCGCAAATCTGACCACAAATGTTTGAGTTGAGATTATGCACAAAATGCTTCAGTGATTTTGCTTCCCTTGGATTGGGAGAGTCAAAACGCATAGACACTAATTTTTTTACATCTTCATTCCAGAAATCTATATGTTCAGAGTTACAAGACAATGCATGTGTCAATTTGTTACCATAGCGGCTAAACCCATTTAAACTTTCAAACAAATCATTTATGAAGGTTATTATTTCTGCTGTGAAAAAAATATTATCAAAATTAAGATTAAAAGTAGAATAATCATGTTCTTGGAGATGTTGGATACTCTTCATATAAACTAGTAGTGATGTAGCCACTTGCCGACTAAAAACTTGGGCTGCAAGTTTGACCTGTAATGTATGAGCATTTAATTAATGTTTAGCAATAAACAATATAAAATCTATACTAATATATAGCTTTTGGCATATTGATCACTTTTTGTGATTAGTGACCACTTCAAAACAGAATCTTGATAGAAATTGTATACTTTAATTTACCTTCATTTTGTCATATGAAGTTGGATTTATGTGTTTCTTTGTAAGTTTGATGCTTCTTGCTCGGCCACCAAAGCCATCCCATTTGTATAGACTTTCTATACATTCCCTCTTTGCTCTTCGATAACCAATAAGGAGATACTTTTTCTGAAAATTATTACGAAAACATTTTAACAAATGAGGTACATCATAGATATAATATAATTGGTTGGGGCCAATTTTGTCGCAGATGTCATTCGTGCAATTATTACTTCGTAAAAGTTCAGCATTGGAATCTGATATTAACAACCAACACAAAGCAAATACTTTTTCATCATTAGTATAGCTCCGACATGTAAATGAAGTACCAGTCAAACGTAACTGTGAATCTACTAATAACTTCCCAAATTTACTTAATATGTTATATTTCTTTAAAAATAACTTCGTTTTAGGAGCATTAAGGGTTACTTTCGTCTTTAGCCTTGTTTTTTGTAATTGTACAAGACGTAACTTATTTCTTAATCTGTTAATCGATGCACGTAAAATCTGCTTACGAGGGGTAGATTTATTTGGATCTTGTCTAATACGCTTAATTAACTGACATTTTACTTGACTACTACAGTTTCGTTTTTTAACATTAGACACAGCAAGGGTAGTTGATGTGGATGGTGTAACACATATTTCTAGCTGTTTTCTATTAGGTGGTATGTAAGGGTCAACATGAGATATAGCACTACTACTAGGTTCGGTACATTTAGATTGAAATGAATTTGAAACAACAGGTAACTCACCTGTACACTATAAAAGCATTCATAGTTCATAGTCGGTTGATTTACTATATCAGAAGGGACAACTACTTCAAAAATAAAAGGTTCTACATGATTATTAGTGGGTGTTATTTCTAAATGTTTCTCTAAATTTATATTCATGGTTTAAACACGAATTGCACAAGGTTTTAATTTTAATTTTTCATTAATATGTTCGGCATGAAAATGTTTATGACAAAAACGAATACGGCTACGTTTAATAAAAGGTATGTTTTGTAAATATGGACAAAGTACAAACCTCTAACCACTTACCTAACCTCTTACCCACCTTGCTTGGTTTGTGAAGGGAACACAAAAAAAATATTATTTAGTTCCCGAGTTTTACACCCGGGAACAATGCACTTATTTACCATAGTTCTTACAAAAATAACAAGTATTTTAACACAAATTCAATAATAAACTATTACTCGTTTGAGCCGGTAAACACTAAGGTCACTTAAGGCTATTTTATCTTTTACGAAAACATAAGCACACAAAATCAATAAAAAGGAAAAAAACCGCCTTTGATTGCAAACTGTAGCACCAGAATCCGTGATTAGAAAGTTATGAAATTCCAATTATAAGATTCGTTGTACTATGACTTGATCAAGGTACAAGAGAAAATGGCGGCAAACGAGACGAGATACGTTTGACATATCTTTCAATCCTAGTGACATAAAATACTACGTCACACACACACTAATATAAATATGAGTAAGATGAACGCCATCCATATTAAAATAGTGAGATAGCTAGCATAGCTTAACGTGCAACTTTTTTTATTCTGAGTTGGACGGGCCTGCCGGTTAAAGTATCAATGTCAAACAGTCGAGTTCGGATGGAGAATCAGCCGTCTCTTTTTCGCATAGCAATAAACGTAATAAGCCATCTTTTTTTGGCGAAATCACGCGTTCTTCTAGTGTTTGACGCATGTTTATAATATAATTCCCAGAAATATCGATATTGTAAAACAATAATGTAAATTAATTTTATTAAATGACAATGTCACAAAATATATATTGATTTAAATAAACGCAATTTACCATAATTACGTTATTTTATGTAATTTGAAATAGTTAAATTTGTTAACTAGGTAATTTTACAATATTTTTTTATTTATTTTTATCTTTGGCGTAATTAAATTTCCTTTTTTTCCTCTAGTTGTATATGTTTTCAAATATAATGGGAGGGTATTTATCATAAGTTTTAGTATACTAAGTTTATTGAGAATTAGTAGCACAAGCTATTGCACTAATTTTAACATACGTTGTATATATCGTCTCAAAAACATTCATAGTTCGTCAAGTGAGTTTCATCGTCACTTGTCGATATTACATTTAATACAGCCGCCGTCAGAAATCAAGAAACGGAATAAGTTATTGTAGCCCTTTAGGATATGAGGTTTAGTTATTTCCTATTTCATATTTTGATCTGATCTTTTATATTAACACTTAATTTGGGTATTTCGCCATTATGGTATACAAAAATACACGGTGAATAATAGAAATAAAACCGTTACATACTAAAGTATAAATCTTAATCCTATTTTATTCGTAGTTAGCTGTTGCCGGTTGGTATAATTTATCAGATCAGGCCGGTGAAAAAATTATATCAAACATTTAACAAGTTGGTAATCAAGTTATAGAAGCGATCATAACACATGAACTTACTGGGAAATCGAACTATCGATACATTTTTTATTTATCGACTTGTGCCTCATCTCTCTAGTGATGTCCACGTGACCGCGCTGCAATCCGCCCACCCCCCGCGCAGTTCCCTTCGTTGGCGTTTTCGGTTCAAAACAAAACTATCGTAATGCGGTATCTATTGGAAGTGATCTGTGGGTGTATGTATTTATTTATTTATGGATTAAATATGGCAATAAGTTAAGTATTACGAAATGTTCGTTTTTATTTCATATATCTCAGCAGATGGCCTCCGTGATGCAGTAAGTTAGTCGACGCTGTCAAACGAGAGACCACGGGTTCGATTCCCTCATTTTTATGTATCGGGAGTATTTGTTTCGTGTCTAGTTTTTTATGGGATATATAAGTGTCGCGGTCGCGTAGATTTTATTTTAAAATTAAACTTGATCTTAGTGTGACAACACTATGTATATGACTGTTAGGCCGTATTTAATCATTTATCTCGAATAAATATCCTACAGAGCAAGTTGAATAAATTGTTTTGGTTTCTGAATCATCTCATGATATTTGTTTACAAATTACTATTTTTGCTTTTAAGAGGCGATTGTTTTCTTGTACAGACCATAGACCTAAATATTGTTCTCAATAATTAATATTTCGTTTGTTTCAGAATATACAAAAAGCTGTAAAATCTTGCATCACAAAAAGTTGCGAGCCTGAAGAAATTATTTCCATAGCAGAACGCTTCGAAAGAAACGTAGTGGGCGCATTGCCTATGTAAATGGTGTAAAATTATTTAAGATTTTTAAACGTTGCCTGCGGCGCCAAGACTACAATAGATCTTCTACGTAATTTTTATTTAACTCGTTCAACGGGTAATTCTGGTGTATGCTTCACTCTCAAAGAAATACGTATGCATATACCGAAATTTACGAATTAACTGTACCAACAATTAAAATTATATTCGTTGTAGGTTTTATATTTTTGTATTAAAATAATTATTGAGCCTTAATGACTTTTAATAGTTCCTAATAATAATAACCCAGTCGACCTTTTGATTGTAACGGTTTCGGGACAAACAGCTGAATATTATTATGTATGCTCAAACTCAAGCTACCCTACACAAATTAGATTGGATATGCTGACATACTGCCTCCGCGCCCGCGACGCTATTAAGGTGCAATTACAACGCTAAAGCCTCGTGTTTGAATCGGGGATCGGACAGTAAAATTAAATTTTTCTATTCAGTATTAACCTGGAGTCAAGAATTTGCGCCTGTGGCCATAGACTCATCCTCTATCAAATCATAATGTGGGTGCCTTGGTAGCATTTCTACATATTCTTTCTGAGAAATGGCATAATGTGCGTTCGTCAAGAAATAAAACAGCTAATAAAATTATAATCTATTTATTATTAGACCATTCTCCTGAGGAGCTCGTTGATCTTGTCTTCGCGGTTGCCGAAGTCTCCTCCGTCGACGTAGTGGATGGTCTTCTTGCGCCAGCCGCCGGTGGGGTTGTTTAGCTTGAAGGGCCACAGGAAGTTGCTCGCGTACTGAATAAACAAATGTTAATTAGATTTGTACATCAGGGAAAACGAAGTTATCTTCAGAACGGTAATTTAAAATCTGTATCTATTTGGGTATTAACCAACATAAACCCATGCTACCAAGTGTGTAGTGTCTTGAATTCAGTCTGTGAATTCCGATTTCAGTCATGCTGGAATAATTATATTTACTAAGTTCACTTGCTTAGGAGCTCTACTTGGATTACACTGCACTGCTGCATTAGAATAACTTTGTAGTGAATGATCTTATCCTCAAGCATTATGACTCTGTATTAGCCCATATAAGTTCCATTGCAGTGCTACAATCAATAGTACGATTGAGTGTGGTTAAGCCAATTAGTCCACCATGAAGGTGTCTGCCAACTTTCCATATCATAAAAATTCTTACAAATTCCTGATTTCAACTGTTTTAATTGCAGACTTAGCTTTAACCCAAATGGGCTGTGAAAGTCTGGATTTTCAACACCAACTAGACAAAATCCTTCCCGTCACAGTTAAGGTTCAATAAGTAGTCACTCACCTTGAACTTCTCTCCAACGGTGAAGATCTCGTGGATGAGGTCCTCCATACAGATAATGTTGTGTTTGCCGAGCCTCTTCTCAACAATCGAGTTGGAGGTGATTGGAATGCGCTGGCCGTGCAACTTGGCGAAACCACGCTTGTACACCAACTAAAACACAAAAATAATTATTAAAAATAACGAAAGTAATACGTGACAATTTTGTTGACACCTTGTTACAAAATTTTGTGGCTAACATGAAAGTCCCAATATAAATTAACTGTCAAAATTTCGTACTCATAACTAAATAAACCTAAGAATGCGCAAATAGAGTATGATTTACATTTTTCGATAACTATTAAACGTTTTTTACGCTAACAGTACAAATTATTTTTACTGTCTAATATATTGCAGAAACAGTTTCAATAATTAAAACCAACCAATGTCACCTATTTGTCCAATACTTGTGCACATTAAACTTGCTGGGCATGGCATACACATTGATAACCAAATTAATATTGATTATTCAGGTAATTCTACACATACCTCGCGCACGCTCTTGAGGTTGGGGTATCCCCACGCGATGTAGGGCTCAGCAATGCGGAGCATGTTGACAGTGGCCTTGTTCAGCCTCACAAACACACCGTTGTTGATCTGGCGCAATCTGAACAATTGCAGGACTTTGCGCACCTGATGAATGGAACAAAATGTAAATTAACATCACTATAATAATTATACTTAAAGATAAACAAAATGGGGGATAATGAACATTTATTGATAAATTATTAATATCTTTTAACACACAGTGCCTGACACAATAACAGCAAACAACTAAGATGAAAAAGATTTATTAGAGAAGTGAAGTCTGGTCTCACTGGAGTAATATTTGGTAACAGTAAAACTGCAATAGCTGTAAATCACAAGAACCTTACCTTAGGGGAGACCTGGTTGATACCACGGATACGGATGACGAAGGCAAGCTTAGCTTCACCGGGAACATAGTAGTTGCCACGGTTGCGTGCCTGTAATGGAATAACAGATAATAAATAATAATGAAATCTGTAAATAATGGAATGGAAATGTGGAATGACAGATGAAACTTCTTTTCTCTTGTTCAAAGAAATATAAATTACACAGTCTAGGATTTTACTGTGACTTATTTTATTGAATACAATTTATAAGGAAAGTTACTTTCATTCATATTTATGTTGCTTGAAAGACAACATTATGCTACTATTACGCAGTCTAACAATCTCTATGAAAGAGACATTATACATACATAATTTTATAGGGCATTTAAGTAGTACCCATTAACAATGCAAAAAATCGACTTAAACATTACTTTTTTTTTTTTTATTGCAGTGAATGGCGAGACGAGCATGCCGCTGATCGCCTGATGGTAAGCGATGCGACCGCTCATGAGCAGTAGCAAAACCAAACAACACCTTGAATTACAAAGCAATGCTAGGCATTCCACTGCGCCCGCCATCCTGAGACATAAGATGTTAGGTCTCAATATGTCCAGTAATTACTCTGGCTACAATGTCCTTCAATCCGAAATACAACAGTGCATTTAAACTGCTATTTGACAGGAGAAATAGACATTGCGGTGGTACCCACCCAGGCAGCCTCTCACATATGAGAGACTTACCACCAGTAAAAGTAAGTACTTTTAATAAAGTAAGTACTTTTAATAAATACAACTTTTTCTACATACCTGTCTGGCTAGCCTGATCTCATCACGCTCCTTGATGCGGTATTCCTTGACGTACTGCTCGGCCCTCTTGAAGATTTCCTTCTTCTTCTTGATGGCAGATGTACGCCTCTTAAGTGTGATCTACGGGAAGTCAAACATTTAGACATCTGCCAAAAATGTACACTGAGAATACTTGGTTAAATTCATATTCAGATATGATGAATTAACAGCATCTTATATCAGATGAACTATGCCTTGTAAATGAGAATCATCATTTAGGTAATATTGTTCTACATTTGAATAATTTATTATTATCACCAAAAGTATCCACTAGTACATACACATAGTACATAATATAAAATCTTATATTAATTATAAACCAGACCAATGTGATATTCATAAAAATGTTTTCTAGTTATAAATACAAAAAACATGATAAATTACAGCTACATATTTATAGTTGAAATAAAAATGTTATTTTGTATTTATAATATACCCCGGGGTCTCGTTATCACAATACTTAACACAATTTTGATTTTTGGATAAAGATTTATTATTAATATACCTGGAGACGACGAGCGCGGAGTGCCTCCCTCCTCTTGCGGTGCTTGAGGACTGACTCGGGGACTGCGGGCAGCTTCTTGCTGTCCTCCTTACCCTTCACGGGCTTCTTCTCGGCCGGAGCCTTCTTTTCTGTAGTTGCAACCATTGTGCTGAAAAAAAAAAATACATTTAAGCATGGCTTACCATATTGATAATATTGAGATTTATTTGTATTCATGAATTTGGAACTCTCTGATGGAGAATCAGCCGCTGCCGTCACCAATGTATTATTATTTATATATTTATATTTACAGTATAAAATATTTTTCGTTAGTACCGACACTACAAGTGGGAAAAAGGTCAATATTGAGATAGGTCCGTAATTAATCTAGTTTTTTACAAAATACGAAGTCCTGTGAATTCGTTTAGGGTTATTTCACGAGGTAAAATAAAAAAAAATGTGTTTATCTTTCACGGAACCAATGGGACAACATAACCTTGTTTACGAGTTAAATATCAGGAGCCATCTCATACTACCTCCAAGTGATATAAAACGAATCAGAATTAGTCTAAACAATTGGTCTAAGCTATCAAAAGTAATGTCCCTTAAAGTTCAGATTGTTGGAGTGCTTTTCGTTGAAAATGCATCATGCTATGTCGAACTTCGATAGAGGTTATGAACATAAACGGAAATATGATTTCCCATATTTACTACACTAAACAATAAAATAATCTTATTTATTTGGACTTTAGTAGTATCTTAAGAGTTTGCATCCAATAAATATGGATAGTTTGGAAAGAAAAAACAATAGAGTATGATCGGCGGCATGTCACCCATTCATCCATTGAATGTTTCACTTTTTCACAAAATCACTTAACTATTTATTATACTAACACTTAAATTAGGAACCTTAGAAACTATTTACAACTTATTAGCACCAAATTATGTACAAAAATACTAAATTTTTATTAACCTGCGGGGCAAAACTCCACGCGGCACGTGTGTCAAGTTATCAAAAGAAAGACAGAGAAAACAGACTTCCGCCAGTCGCCATTTTTACGTTTTATTTTTACAACCCATGCGACTTTATAATTTAGATTTATTATATTTTTTTTCTTCCAATTTTACGTTTCTAAAATAAAAATAACATATATTTTGATGTATTTTATTAATTTCAATTTATTCATTTAAAGTAACATAAAATAGGCTCATTGGATTGTTTAAGCTGTTGCAAGTTGCAACCCACATCACGGTAAAGAGAGAATTCCTATGAGCAAATAAATAATACATTTTGAATAGGATAAACTTCATTAATACATTAATTTAGTTATAATATATTTTTCTTAAAATATAGGACATTCATTGAAACGCTATGTTTTTTTTTTCATTAACTTTTTCACTTCCGGTCTATGTTTCCTGTAGCGCGTATTTTCAAATTGTTATTGATTAAACGTTTCCATAGTTATTTCTTCAACGAATCTTATATTTGTGGGCACTATTGTAACGTAGTGATTTATATTCTCTTTGACTATTGTTTCTTCTAAATAAAAATACTATTTTATCATAATGGTGGAGAAAGATCCCCAATTAAGCGCCCTTGAACCGGGTGAACTAGATTTCTTTATCGAAAGCATGGAACCTTCCCGCTTGGATGTCATTGGGAACCAGTCGTAAGTTTATAAACACATACGACCTTACCACAATTTATATAGTTTTTTAACAGTATTTTTAACTTTAAGTTGGGTAGACTGGCATGTGAGACTACAGAAATTGAATCAGCAAGCGGTTTTAGAAGCGTCGTCTTTGCAAGAAGAACTCACCAAAGAGACTCTCATTTCTTGCGGCAAGGTATTGTTGCTTTTTTATTTGAGTTTAAGGACAAAAGTTTGTTATCACGCAGCCTTCTTTTGATTCCAGCTACCAGTTCTTGTGTACGAAGCAATTTGCATCCAAGTATGGCGAACGAAAATCTTTCCACAAATAATAAAGCTAGAACCAGCACCGGAAAATACATTCGGAATCTATATGGTAGTGAGTAGATATTTTATAATTTAATATCTTCTTCGCCATTGACACAGCCTTGATAGTGTGTTATCAAAACGGATATTATTGGCTTTTTTGAAAATGGAAGGATAGGACAGGAAGAGAGTGACAAGGCAGTAGGTACGCTGCCTAAAAATTATTTATTTTAATTTAATCATTTGTCAAAAATCTGAGTTTTATGATCCCTCTTTCACGCAGTTGTACCACGAAGCAGCAGCAGTAGGACTCCTGGAGACGGTTTTATTCCATGAAGATGGCGCCACTTGCGTCAGCGACGTCGCTATAGATTTATTGCAGTATGCACTGGAACAGCTTACTGCGCTGGTCGCTCTTATTAAGTGAGTATTGTATACTACACATAACAGTCGCACTCATGCTTAGGAATAATTCAAAGTAAGATATACGCCCGAATACTCGAACGCCATCCAAATAATAAGTTTCTCATAACAGCGCACGGACCGCTTAGCCAGTACATTAAAGCGGGATTTACGTAGTTACTAGTTAAGTGCAACATAATATTTAATTGCGTTCCAGTATTCGGGTGTTAGCAATGAGAAATCTTGCATTGTGTATAACAACAGATCACTTGATCTGTGTATATACCATATACTATTACGGAAAACATTTTTTTCTCATTGCGGGGATCGAACCCGCGGATTCTCTATTCACTACCGGCGTCTTAACTAACTGCGTCGCTTATTTGGTTCATTATTGATATATAAGTGCAATTTAAAAAGGCTTTGCATGAATTACTCCGTCCCACACCATTTCTACAATAAGTTGCTAGAATTTTATGCTTAACCTACTCTTTGCTACCGCAACTTTAACGACCTTCTTCAATGCTCTATCAGTTCTTAAAATAAACCATCTTTGAAAAATGACTTAACAGTTGTTTATATATAAATCCTACAGTAATGATTATCTAAAGCCGGTATCTGCAAAAGAGATGGAATGCGAAACGGCCATAGAAGAGTTGCAGCGGCAGAAGGATGACTTGCAGTTCGATATCAGCATGCGGTGTATTTCTATAGTGCGGTAAGTTTCATTACGTATATTTGTTATTAATTTACATACATACATAAACTCACGCCGTTTTCCCAGAAGGGGTAGGCAGAGGTGCCAGGACACCCACATTTCGCCTTGTATGTTCTGTCCCACGATGTGATAGGTGGCGAGCCTATCGCCATATCGGGCACTAATTCCTGACTCTGGGCTGATAATGAATAGAAAAATCCAATATCACTTTGCCCAACCCGGGACTCGAACCCGAGACCTCAGCTTTGTAACCGTACTCTAGTACAACTACGCCACCGAGGCAGGCAGTGTTATTTATTTACACAATAAAAAATCACTATCATAATCATCAACTTTTCGCCTTGCCACACTTACCTCAGCCATAGGAAGTTCAGGATTTAATTTAGCCCTCCTAAGGATTGTTACAACGACCTGATGGAAGGGTCCTTCATTTTACAGATAGGTCTTTTACATGAGAGTTCGCCTGTTTAGTAGTTAGGTACCACTGAAATGTCTATTTCTCACGAGAAACAGCAATGTAAATGCACTTTTGTATCCCGGTTTAAAGGACATTATAGCCAGACAACGACTGGACATATTGAGACTTAACATCTCATGCCTCAAGATGGCGAACGCAATGTAGGTACTTAATACCAAGCACTACTTTGTAATTCATGATGTTGTTTGGTTTTGCTACTGTCCATGCGCAATCATATCGCTTACATCAGGTGAACAGTATAATCTTGACGTCATTCGTTGCAATAAAAACGACATTCTGCCACCTAGAAGTAGTACCATGTTGTTCAAGTTAAAAGATGAAATATTATAATCTTTTCTTTCGGTACATCGGTCGAGACCGAAAGGGTTATGCCGGTGTATATACTGGTCTTCCAAGCTCGGCAAACCGAGGACATAATGGCTGAGCCGGGTCCCTAACAAATCTTACGCCAGCCTGGTAGCTGGTACGCTTATTATTTGCAATGCAATATATCCTAGCTCATCCAGAGAGGTTTTCATCAGTGACTATACCTTGAGGGGTATTTCGATGTCAACGCTTATCACTATCTTCCATACCAGGTCAAAGTATATTTTAACAAACTCCAAATAATACGGTAGTTTTGCAATCATATTTCCTCTATTCTTTTCCAACATCATGTACATCAATTAGCACATGGCGTTCTACAAGAAACAACTGACATATTTAAATGCCTACAACGTCTGCTCTTGAACAATCACATCGGAATACTCTCGACTCAGCCAATCCTCACACCAGCCGTTGACAACTTCGTTCTGTATTCAAATCCTTATTCAATTTTTAATAGGCTTCGTAATAACTGCCAGCACCATCGTCATACTAGAATAGGTTGCTTTACTCATCGCTCGTAAAAATCACCCGTTATAATAATATGAAAAATAAAGTATTATTGTAGCTATCTAGCGGAGCACATGGAGGCGGCTGGTATCGGCGCGTCGCTCGCCACCAACGTGTACAAGGTGCAGGACGCGCCCTCGCTGCTGAGCCATCTGCTCATGCACGAGCCCTGGAAGAAGACCAATGACAAGGGAGACTTGCAGATATTCAACTGTAAGTATATAATTTTTATATCAGATGATAAGTAAGAGGCTTCATACCGCCCTGATGCTTGAAGAAAGTATTTTTAAGAATTTTGGCGTTGAAAATGTAGGGTTATTTCGGGACAGACTGTTAAGGCAACTATGAAAAGGTGTTTCCTTGGTAACCTTTTGGTAGTTCTTGCAACTTGCCAGACGTATTGAAGCTGATAACTTCCAAAATCACACAAAGGAACTTTATAACAGCTGATCGTGTGATGCCAAATCAAAGGCATGCGCAGACAAACTCATTGAGGTATTATACTAGAGCGGACAACAACAAAATCTCTGCGTATGGTACGTGCATGCGGGTACACATCGAAGTGAGAGGGAAGATATGTTACTTCGTAGGTGTGACAGGGGAGAAATAGAATGTAAAATATTTTGTTTGCAGTGTCCTCTCTAGTATATTATCTAAATGGACAAACTTAAGATTTTATAAAATGAAGTAAGTTTGATGCAAGGGCGGATCCAGGGGTGAGGTCATGGGGGTCATGACCCCACCTGGGCTTATCTCGTTGATAAAACTTATAACTACAGTCAATTCTTTGTATGTCGATAAATAAAGTAAAATAGTATGTGTGTGTTCACCACTCACGCCTGCGACAAACTTTAAAAAGTCATTATTACGAATTGGAGTGTTGAAATCGGACCCAGTGTTCGGACATGATCTATATGACCCCATTGGCGTACAATCTGACATGAACTATAATGTGATGTAAAAGCTAGATTCGCCCTTGGTTTGACGGCCACGGGTACTTGGTGTATGGTTGCAGTCGGTCGCTGGTGCAAGCCCGAGGAGCAGGACGCTCGGCAGCTGCACCGCAGCGAGGCGCAGCTGTGGCTGTGTCTACGACAACTGCTACTGGAGCCGAGACTGAACCAGTACTATACCATTGACGAGTGCCGTCGCAATACCTTTTGCAGGGTGAGAAACAAAAAAAAAAGTGAGAAATTTCCAATGTAAATGTAATGCCTCCGTGGCGGAGTTCGTTAGATGGCTGTGAAATGAGAGGTCGCGGCCGAGGTACCGAAACAAATATTTGTGTGAACCACAGGTATTCGTTTCGGGTCTGGGTGTTTCTGAAACCGAAGTCTCTCGTAGTTCCTGATACCCATGACACAAGACTCGATAGTCCAATGATGTGGACTTGCCATACCGGGTACAGATTCCTGACTCCAGGCCGATAATTAATGAAAAAATCCAATATAACTTTGCCTGACCCGGATTTCGAACCGGAGAGATCAGCTTTCCAATTATCTTCACCTTCCTGATGTATGGCTCCCTCATATTGTATTATTTTCCTCGATGCTATGAAGCTATTAGTCAGAATTTTTATGAATTAAATGTAGTTCACGAACTATCAGAGGATTCATTTTAATTTTCTATCTATAGTTTCCGTTCACAAATGAGGGATATGGTTTTTCTTCCTTCAGCTCCAAGCCAAGATGACAGACATAATGCTGGACCAGATCCCGCCGCTGGGCGACCTGAAGATGTTTCTATGCCGGCTGTCCGTCGGAGACTATTCAAGTCTGCACAACCGTACTAATGGATCCACTGTTAAGAACCCTGGGTGCACGCTCATTGAAGTTGTTCCTCAGGTATGTGAGTTTCTTACCGTAATATTGAAATGTTCAAATTTGGCATCAAAAGCGAATATTAGAAATCGTACTGGGTCCTAAGATAATGATTAACTTCTGCTTCCTAGAACACGGATTGATGTACCTCTTGCCTCAAAGGTTTTTGGAAGCTACTTAGAATTCTTTAAAAAAAAGGTGGTTATGTACCCAGTTATACGTACAGTCAGCAACATAAGTCGCTGCACACGTCGCATTTTTATATAATTTTTTTATGAATTAAAATGTCTACGTACTACTCTGTAGTCGCAAAATATAACCAAGTAGTCATCTTTGTCGAGAAGTGTCATACGATATTAAAAATAATAATTTTGGATGATAACACAATTCCAAATCTCATCAATATGTAGCGAATTATGTTGCTGACTGTACAGCAAATATGCGTACAAAATTACACCAAGTATTTAAGCATTGCAAAAGCTTCCTAAATATCGTTCTCGCCCTCATCAAAATTTCATGCCACCACAATTTGAATATCACAAATAAAATAAAAGACATACTAAAAATAGTTAATTCGAAATCAAGTTTATTTTTAATGTTCTCTAGATCAAAGAGTCATACATGAAGCAAGTCCACAAACGTACCAAATCTCTCGCCAAGTCCCAGCTGAAGTTCTTCCACATGGACGGCTCTGAGGAGTCTCGCGCCATGGCGAAGAAGCTTCTAGAATCCTATACAAGTGACGCAGCCCTGGCCTTAGACAGTGGTGGCGCCAAGTGCGCCAAATGTGGGGAGATGGCTAGTAAGAAGTGTTCTAGGTGCAAGAGTGAGTGGTATTGTGGCAGGTAAGTGCGATTATACTATATAGCACGTAGTCCCATATACGATGTCGCGTCTTCTGTTATAGAGCATTGGCTAACTGCCAAATAAAAACTAGATTTTTTTCCATGTACCTAAATGGTCTTGAAAGAGCATTGAATATCTGTATTTTCAATTTGTTTTGATTTAGAGTTTCTTTGATAGGCGAATATTGTTTTGTACAATGTTGAATTAATATCGCATTGCAGACAATTCCATATTCGCTACAGTCTACACTGGTCTCATATGAATAATTGTTACAGAGAATGCCAGGTGCAACAATGGCCCAAACATAAGGATTTCTGCGACCAATATGCCAAGCTTTGTGTCTAATTACATTTAGTTTTATTTATTATCATGATAGATTATTAAACCCTCCAATATTCTTACATTATCATGTTATTTGCTAGTGTAATTGTGGGTAATTATATTATTCAATAAAACATGTTTCAATTTTTTTGGTTTTTTATTAAACTTATGCCATAACACCTAAGGATTAGCTCGACGACTTGAGGTAGTCTTTGAGCACGTCCAACGCTGGCGTCTCTTCACCGAAATCCTGGAAACGAAATATTTTGCTCAGTATTTCACACCAATAAAATTTAACAATGCCATCTCTATAGAGGCAAGTAGGACGGTCACAGAAATTTCTTTGACAGTACTTCTGTCTGTTACTACGCTACGTCAAGAAGAGGAAGTAATAATCTAGGAATATAAGGCAACAAACACCTTTATTTGTTGGGCTGTAAATACCTTTACTTAAACTACTACTAAAAAGGATAGAAACATCTTCTAAAGGGTTGACATGTTCGAGTGATAGGAAAGTTGCTTGCGTATAGTACGCGGCACCATAGGGTCACTCGATTCACTGTAGCGCCGTTATTTCGTCACTAACACTCAGGGTAAGCAGTTAGTGTTCGTGCTGAGCGCAAATATGAGCCTTCTTTGTTATCAATTGATTTTCCAATGATCCAAAATAGATTTTTGGAGCTCTACATTAAGAATTACGATTTAAATTAAAATGCAATACAGTGACAGAACCGACTACAAAACGAAATTATATTCTGTTTATTGAGTAACAATAGCCAGAAAAACCTATAGTATTTAAATACATCGATTTTAAAAGTAACGGTACAGCATAATAAATGTTAAAAATATACTCACTTTGATGACTACACACGAGCAGCCGACGATCTTCCTCGCTTTGCCGTCTTTGTCGATTTTGCACAGACCGGCCCACTCGCCAAGTTTCTTGTTGTTGTCAACCTGATTCAGATATTCGGCATTAATGCTAATGCAAACATATCAGTTTTATTCAATCGTAAATTTCCGATGTTCTCTGGGATTTGAACCCACGATTACTATGTCGGAAACCACGTGCGGTCTGTTATCAGTGGGCCAGCCAATTTGTTACAATTACAACAGCAAGAGTACTTGTAAAACGCATGAGAGTATAAAGAGGAAATGTCCGGGCGCTAGGAAAGTTGACTCAGCATAGTGAGAGTCACCATAGGGGCGCACGTTTCAATGTTCGCTCCAACTTATCACGTCTGGTATTGTACCAGGGAGACTCGTGCGGAGCGGAGATTAGGTTGATGACTCAATAGTAACAAGATTTGGAATAGATAAACTTTGTTAATTCTAAATTGGAACATCATTTTTGCACAATTGAACTACCTAAAAAACTTTAAATATTGATAAGAATCTTTTACCGAGTACTGAAATCAGAACACATGCCATATTTAAGATACAAAAAAATTAAATATGCTTCATTAATAAACTGTTGCAGTAATCAATCAATTACATGGAAAAGAAAAATAATCCAAAAAGGGGTAGACAGATAGGAGTAGGAGGGGAGTAGTCAACATATTATTTTATTGTCATCAATAGTCAGAATGAATACAGTTTAGAATACAGTATTAATTCAATGCTTGTTTACCTTTACAAGTGGGATCTGGTGTTCATTGCAGAGAGCCTGCACCAGTTTTTTGTATGCAGCTTCATCACAGTTCTCAGCCAGCACACAGAGCACGGCTTGCCTCCTGCAAGTAAGAATTACATATAGTATCTTGGACAATTTTCTAAAGCAGTGCAGTATATAACTCGTAAATAAAGGGCTTGGGATATCACAATAAGTAACCTTTACATTAACAAATGGCAACATACTCCATTTTTAGAAGATTGTTACACTAAATACATAAAATGGATGGAGGGTAGTAGACCATTTTCAATTCTTCCAGTAATTAAACTAAAATTGTAACATACAACAAGCAACATATAATTTAGTGCCTATAAAGGCACCTGTTCATTTTCAAAAGCTATGTAACTTAGGTTTAATTATATTTCTGCAGGTATTACATTTTACAAAATACTATCAGCCTTATTCATCAATAGTTTACAAAGCTATTTTAACTATCAAATGTTTTGTCTATTTTGAACAATTATGGTATTCAGTTTGAGCAAAGATGAAACATTCAATTTAACTAAGATAGGGTTTTAAACTGTATGTGGATAAGGCTGCATGTATGCTTTCTACAATTTGGACACAATATGTATATTATACATTTTAAGTATTATAAATGTGGCACACATGGGAGGCCACAATCTTGAAAACCAAGTAATGTGGTACTATGCGTGTGCGTCAATATTGGCAAAAGAGTGTATCCATTACAAGTAACCCCATAACAGATATTTCCTCACAAAACATGACTAAAACAGCCACATTTTGAGAGAATATTTGGTTAAATCCATTGCCCTTGTTTCTGGCATCATTTGGTGGAATAGATATAAATGATTATTAATGTATTTTACTTATTGTAGCCAAAATAAATGTTTTATTTATCTATCATATACTAATTGAGAATTATAGTAAGTTATATATCCCAAAAATATGTTACCAACAACACTATAAGTGCAAACAAAAATCCTTCATTTCTGTTATTTCTTTGTTTATATTTTATGTACAATAAATCATACATTATGATAAATAAAATACATTATTTTCAATGATGCTTGACAACTTCCAACAAAATAAATCCACATGGGATTTTAACAATATTTCAACCACATAAAATAATTATGTAGTAAATAGCTTCCTTTCTCTTAATACTTTTATTATGATTGAAAGCTTGTTTGGCATTATTAAACACTACAAAGCAATCAATTCTACTCTATTTTACTAGACCATGGTAGAATCTAATATAATTAATGAAAATCTTAATGTTAGGCCAACAACTTATTTAATAAATCCTCCTTACTTGTCAAGGGCTTTGGCAGCCTCATGGAGACCATGTACAAGTCCTCCGTGGATGAGGGCAGTCTTGAGGACCTCCTGCAGGGCTGTGTTCACGTCCATGGCTCCGCCGCTCAGGACGGGGTTGGCGGGTACCTCACTATGAACAAAAAATAATCATTATTTGGCCATCAAGATTTGTAGGATATAGACTTTTTTATTAGGCTATTCTTGAAAGTGTGCTTAAAATGCTTCTAAAATAAAGGTAATAATCATGGGCTACATAAGATTAAAAATAATTATATGTAGTGTCACAATAGGCTGTCCTTCCCATGAAAGTATGATTTTGAATTACTGTTAGATATTTCAAACTACATTGCAACAGTAACATTATAACAAAATCACACCAGGTAGGCAAGGCAATGAATGGCAATATAAATAACAATTGGAACATAATTCTTAATGAAAGGGTGGTGATATTTTATGTGAAGTTACGATTTCTTAACAGTAACAAATTAACTTATAATTAATTTTAGAGGTATAATAGTGAGACGATCGCAGCGCCGATGGTTTCTAACGTTAGAATAACTTAAAAATTATTATGATCCATGGGAACTTAACTTTTATAGGTTATGTTGACAACATGTTTACTATGTAAAATTACTGAGATAACGCATTTATTTCTAAACTCTTTGAATTATAAGCTATATTAACATTGAAAACAGATAGGAAAATAGTATAGAGGAGCAAATAAGGTAAAGAAATAAGTTTACTTACACATCAACATCGGCCATGGTTTCTGACAAAATAACGACCTGAAATACGATATATAACTGATTAAATACGTTTCGTACATTTTAGATAACAACTATAGTCACTTTTAACCAAAAGATCACGGAAATATTTTAAGATTAAGGAGAATACACCACAAAGCGATTGACAGTTTACCTTGCGTACCGGAAAAAGACTAGGGCTGTCATGTTGATAACTTATGGCAACATCGAAATAATAATTTCAAGAGATTTGTTTTTCGAAAAAATATTTTATTTAAATGCTTATCTTATATAATAAATTCTAAATATGTATATAATACCGCGTACGATTATTTGTTTGCAAAGCAAAATAAAACTTGACGATTAACTTGATACTAGCAACTTGAAAAGTCGTAGCGTTTTGGCGGGCAATTTAAAACAAAAGACTACGTCTGCGACAACGTCATTTGATATAACATTTAATTTTGTGATTTTTTTATGAAACTATTATGCTTGTGATAAATTAGTGATTTAGTGGTATTATTATACAAGAAAATATTATTTTTTAGCGTCTACAATTTTAACTGTGAAAATGTATAGTGAATTATGTTCTATTTGGTTATAATAATTATGACTCGGAGCCCCGACATATTATTTACAACTGAGTATATAAAGAATGTCCTATATTTTGCTACTGTAAGGCAAGGAAAAATTCCCAAAGACACCATTGATACCCATTATTTTTGTATAGACAACGATTTAATTTACGAAAATTACTACTCGGATTTTGGACCGTTAAATTTGGGCTGCGTCTATAAATATTGTAAAATATTGAACGAGAAACTTAAATTATATTTGAATAAACAAACTATAGTGCATTACACTTCCACTGACCCCAAGAAAAAGGCGAATGCAGCATATCTCCTAGGATGTTACGGAGTATTGTATCTGAGTTTGTCTCCAAAGGATGCCTTGAAGCCACTTTTAGTCCATGGACAAAACTACAAGTAAGCATGTTAATTATTCATTAAGAAAAAAAAAACATTCTAAGACATACAAAAACCACAATTATCGGCCACAGAATGTCTACTACTGAGTTATGCAGACTATTTTAAAGATGTCCACGAGAAGTTGCTAGAAATAACCTATAGTTAGCGACTTCCTATACCTTTTTCATGTTATATTTACGAAAATCAAGTGTGAAAGTGAAATAAAGTTCAGCTAAGGGAAATAGTAGCTGTAGGAATTTTTTGTATAACTAAAGACTATATTAGGTTTAAGAACTTAACATAAATAATACTAAAAGGCTCCCAAATATAGACTTCATTTGCTCAATATATTACTTTCCCTTGCATATCAGGAAAAATATTCACCAGTCTTGTTATTTCTACAAGGTGATATCGTTGGCGATGTCTAGATTTGTCTACTTCAATTATTTTTCTACTTAGAGATACGAGTCTAAGAATTTTAACTTCACAGACCGTTCCAAGACGCAACGCAAGGTGACTCGGCATATACAATCTCACTAATGGATTGTTTGCAAGCCATTAGGAAAGCTCATAATCTGGGCTTCTTCAGCTTTCAAGATTTTAATTACGAAGAATACGATAGACTGGACAAAATACAGGGCGGTGATTTAAATTGGATTGTTCCAGGTAATCATAGATTTTATTCTTATGGTCTCATTCATTCAGTCTCATCAATCATCATCATACCAGAAATGATTAAAGATTATGATAATTTTATCATGAACACATGGTATATATTTGGATCTCTAACATCCAATGCATTCAAATATCCGATCTTAGTACCAAGATAAAAGTTTGTGCGATAAACAAGTATTCTTTTTTAGTCTTGGTATTTTTAAAATCGAAAAGATTATTGTAGTTGCTGATACCTACGATACAACACTTCTAATATAATAGCGTGAGGTCAGGCCGATGCATATGACTGTTGGGTGTGATTTATACACTAATACAATCTTTGATTTACAGGAAAATTCCTAGCTTTCATAGGCCCCGTGGACTACAGTGTGTCGTTGTACCATCCCCCAGAGATGTACATAGACTATTTCTTAGAAAATAATGTGAAGATAGTGATACGGCTAAACAAAAGACTTTATGATGGAAATGTGTAAGTATTTTTGATGTAAAGGTTTTAAGACTTATCCACAATCCGATGCAAAACCTACACTACAGATAGCGCTATAAACAAAAACTATACAATACAAAGCTCTACGAAACTCTCTAGTGTGTATAACCCCTTATTGCATGAATTATGAAAGGTATTGTTTTTTTTTACGGAATCCCTCTTTTATTTCTTATGACGACAATTTTTTTCCATTTAATATACTTAGAACCTTCTTGATACCAATATGAATTAACAAAGCTTACTTTTTTTAGGTTTAGTAACATGGGAATAATCCATTACGACCTGTTCTTCCCGGATGGATCGTGCCCACCGCGCCACATTCTATTCAAATTTCTACAGATCAGCGAAGAATCTGAAGGTGCAATCGCTGTCCATTGCAAGGTTACGAATTTACCTCAAATTATTTTGGATCTTAAATAACAAATACACCTAACAGTCACATACATAGTCCAGACCCCACATGAAGATCAAGTCTTGTGTCATGGGTATCAGAATCTACCACAGACATTTCGGTCTCACAAACACCCAGACCCGAAATGAATATCTGTGGATCAAATAAATATTTGTGTGAGTGCTCAACATCATCAAAGTTTAACTCAGTGACATATTGAAACTGATGTAATTTTACACCCAGTAGTCAATGGATATAGCATAATGGGGTATCTACCGTAGATTTTTACTAGTGTGCTCTAAAAATCCCATAGAAATTGTATATTCTATTCATTTTCAATGTATGTGGGTCTTAGTATTATGTTTAAACACTTTAAATTGATGCGTTAAGTCGTTCAGGCAGGCTTAGGTCGCACTGGCTCGCTAATCGGCTGTTATTTGATGAAGCACTATCGCATGACGTCGCACGAGGCCATTAGCTGGATGAGAATATGCAGGCCAGGGTCTGTAATAGGACATCAACAAGTAAATACTTTCATTATATGCACATTCTTCGCTGATGTCTCACGTGCTTCACGTATGTACGTACGTGTACGCATAGATGCTATTAACGTTGTCTGTTTCATTAGTGAAAGACTTTAGTTTAAACTCTTATCATATTATGAAGAGATTGTTTTGATTTCATTTATTTATTTACTACAAATTTTATGTTAGTTATTTCTTCTAGGGATGGTTGGAGCAATTAGAGCCATGGCTCCTCAAACAGGGGAATCTTTATAGGTAAACAGGTGCTGATTTCTTTAATTACATAGAATTTTATTTGAATATTCAAATATTTTTGCTTTTGATGCTAGCAACATTTAATTTAACATTTCCGTAATTTTAAACGAATTACTAGTGCCCTCTGTTAATCAAATCCAAATATAACACATTAAATTTTTACAAGCTTTAAAAAATATTACTCATTTGGTGTAGAAAACGAATGTATCAAGACACGGAAAAATTGCCGCACCACGATTTTGGAGTTTACTCAATCGCTGAGAAAACTTTGAAGCAGCGACCTATTGTATTCCACAAATCACCGTCGCCCCCGCCTCCAATGCAAAGGCAACAGAAACCGGAAATGACGCCAACTGCTAGGCCTCAAGCTTCTAAAGTCAGAGAAGGTAGTAGTAAGAAAAGCTCATTGTTTTGCCACGTATTTGTACGAAATCAAGGAGTAGTTTCAGTAGCAATTAATTTTAAACCTATATACTTGGTAATTGGTATCATGTCATAAAATAAAATCCTTTAATGCTGCAACATTATAAAATTGAATTATATCTTTGTACGATATCATTGAAATAAGCATTCAAACAGTGTTATTTAGATTTTAAAACTGCAGTCGAAACTAAAATATGTTCCTTATTATCGCGGCAATTAAATAAGTTAAGAAAAGAGAGTGACTATTTTTTCTGACTATGGAGTAAAATAGAATATTTTTGTAATATTATAGCTCATTACAGCAGTTTCGACTTTAGTTTCTAGTTTTTAATTATGTTTAAAATAACACTGTTTGCTTTAGTCTTTATTGCAGAAAATTGCGCAACGCACTGAAAGTATCCGATAATTTCATTCATTACGAAGCTAAAACAGTGTTATTTTAAATTATGTAGGACGAGAAAAATAATTATTGCACAAGTTACTGAAATAATATCTGTCGTATCGACAATACAGATTTGGACGACGAGAGATTTCTCGTAGCGTGCGACTTGACCATTAAACCTGAAGTACCGTTAACTCAAGTAAAGGGATGCATTATAAAAAGCAATACATCGTTAGAAGATGACGACCAAAACGAATACGATATGTCAGGAGAGAAGAGGTCTAAATGGAAAAAGTACTTGTGTTGCGAGCCATGTATCGAGACGTGTAACGATATGCTATGGATATTGGCAGTGCGTTGCGCAAAGTTCACACCCCACATGACCCAAGTGACAAGACTTTGCAATTTTTTGGATATGGTTTGTACGATAGATACACTATTTTTTGCTGTAGTTGTATCATCATTTTAATTATCACTATTACAAATAATCTTTTATGTTTCATTACTTTAAATACATATATTTGGAAACAAATGTGCACTGTAGTTCATGTTTATTTCATGTGTAATCAGATTTATATTTTATAAAATGGGTTGTATTGTTGAGGCAGCTCCTAATAAGGCGACCAACAAGGTGCCCAGCGACTGGCACGTGAAGTCTGCGGTACATAGAATGCACAAGATTCCTAATAAAGGGTATGTGTTCATGTTATACTGAAATACTACTATTAAATTCTATTGCGTAGTTATCTGAAAACCGCCAAACCCTGCTTGATTTATATGCCATTTAAAATGATTTTATTAGTTGCTATCAAGTGAAGCAGCTAGTAGTTGCTTTGTATGTTAAAAAAAGAACATTGACAGTTAAAAATAAATTTACGTTTATGTAAATAGAGATCAAAATGAAACAAGCGAAAGTTTGTCGCGTCGTAGCAGCGCGGCAGGTGATCCCAGGAACTCGAGGCCCAAGTCTCGAAGCTCTACCGCTCGATCCAAACCGTCTAGAAGTCCTTCCAAGTCTAAAGTTAGTTCGTATACAATTATTTGCTGATTGCTATTAGGTAGATGATCGATTGGTTTGATAAATAACTTTAAAACTGTATTGGTATACTTGAAAGTTTGATAACAATTTTTTGTGCTGTAAATTTCAAAGACCTTTAATTATTTGAAGATATTGCATTAGAATACAAAATTTAGAAAAACAGTTTGGAAAAAGAACCAAACTTATAAGGCCAATAATCAGTCTGCTCAATCTGCTGAAGAGTATTTCCGTTATATACATCCCCTTTGTAGATTCAGTAATAAAAGTGGAATATATTTTCTTACCAAAAACTGATATAAATTATAAACAATTTGGTTAAAGCGTATAGGATAGTGTAATAAAGCTTTTTTTTCAATACCAGGACTTAAATGTAAACAATTACGGCCCATACCACCCAGCAACGTTTAGAACTAGTCAAGCTCCTATTATGAAAAATGTCAACGATGCTAGGGTAAGTTTTTAAATATTGTATGGTAGAATAGAATTGGTTCTATTGTGGATTCTATCATGGGAAGATATATAAGGTGATGAAAAATATTTTCTTTTAAAAAATTGTTCAATGGCAATTAAAAACATTATACATTTTTTATCTTTTTTGGTTCTTTTTTATTTTACCAATATAAAAATTTAAACGAAGTTATTATTTTGTGTAGCTTTATCATTTTATAAAATTTCAAATTATAGTCACCCACCCGCCCCATATATTTTTTAACTTGATTTTCGATACAAAGTACATTTTATCCAATAAACAGTGGGGTGAAGATTGTGTCTGAATCGGATCTTTGACTGTTATATACTTCAGTCTCCACTTAAGCCTAATATATCGACTAGATACGTTACACTAATTATTATTATTTCAATTACAGGAGTTCCTAATGCGTAGCAGTATATGTACCACTGAGCGAGAAAGGCAACTGAACTCGTCGCTAAGAGTGGTGCCTCAGCAATCAATTCATCTTCCAAATAATATGTCCCATACTCCAGGCGAAACTATTATCACACATTCACAAAACTATACTGCAGGTTAGGGGTCAAAATTTAAAGTAAAACAATAGCATTAACGTTGTTAACTTAGAAGTACTGTACCGTAAAGAATAATGTGTTATAAAAATATCCTCCTACTAAAATCGTTATTTTAACGAAAGCGCTGCAGAAGGAATTTGCTGCAATCTTCTACTAAATCAAGAGGACACCGTCACTTGTAGTGTCTCAGATGATTGAAAACTTAAAGAAAAAACAAACTAATACGAGCTTTTTCACTGTTTCAGTCGTTTCCACGATTCTAAAATATATGTAACTACATTCGTATAATTTTTCATCAGATACGACTTTCCTGCATCACTAACTAAATTAATTTAGTTTCAACAGGTCCCAGGAGTTTACTGTACCAACAAAAGCGGCGGTTAGGTCGCAGTCCCAGTCCTTCCCCGATACGAGGGTCTCTGGAACAGACGCGGGCCACAAACACTCCAATCCCCAGGGAGAAATACCTCGTCAAAGATGCTTCTAAATCTGCGCTGAGGGAAGCACTGTCGAGACTCAAACGTATGGTCATTTTGTTTCTAAATATTAGAGAATATTTATTATTTTTGAAGGGCAATGGACCCTCAAATGTTACACACATAATGGATAGATGAGATAAGCTCCAAAGAGTCAGGTGTTAATGCATGGTATACATGTGTCGTAAAGCGCACTACACACTAAACGCGGCCGGGCTCGGCGACACAACCCGGCAGTCACACAACCCTACAGTAATAAAAGAGACATAAATAATAAATAAATAAATACACCCAACAGTCACATACATAGTCCTGACCCCACATTAAGATCAATTAAGTCTTGTGTCGTGGGTACCAGGAACTACGAGAGACTTTTCGGTCTCACTAACACCCAGACCCGGAAGAAATATTTGTGGGCCGCACAAACATTTCTCTCGGTGCGGGGATCGAACCCGCGGCCTCTCGTTTCACAGGCGGCGTCTAACCAACTGCGCCACGGAGGCTGTCTAAAACTGTCTGTGTTGGCCACAAACACACGCACGTGTTGCCCGCCGACATATTCACACTCGATGATGGCATAAAAGGGTTCCTCATGTTGATCCGCTTATCTGTCGCCAACAGAGTTTATTAACTTGCAATAAATGAAGTCAGCAACTAGCCCGCCGACTAAAAGTTCCCAATGCCCAACGTAGGTCGGGTGGCGCAGTTGACGGCTATGGTGTGTAGTGCGCTTAATGTAAGCAGTGCTTTATTGAAGTCTGAAGACCTATGTTCTGCTTAGAAATGGTGAAGATTATGAGCATTGTATTGTCCATATTCTATTAGCTAACACACATTTTTAATTCCGAACAAAAGATTCTTAGTTAAATTATAACTATATTTTCTAAATTATTTTGTTATTTTTAAATGATATCGTCGCGTCGCGTCGCGTTTTAAGCGCATACTGCCAGTATGTTAATTGATACTGGCAATATTTTTCACATTATGAATTGTCAGCTGACAGTGACATATGCTTGTCAACTGTTGCAATTCTAACCTGAAATAAAATGTGATGCAACCGCTGGACTCGATAAACATAATGTTTTCACATACTAAATAAAAAATATAACTCACACGTGCCCCGCTAACGCCACCTAAGATGGGTGCTTTAGTGTCAAAAGCACTGAGGCCTATCAGGAACTTTAACGTCGAAAATCGGGCTCATCGCGTGATATCTAAAGAAAAACCTTCGCCGGCGCCCATGTACCCGGATAATATCGAAGACTTGAAGCGAGCAATCGAACTGGACCCCAACTTAGCTGATAAGTTAGATAAAAAAGACCCAGGGCTTGACGCAAGACTGAAAGATGTTTATGTAACATCACACGGTCGGCCTGAAGATGACATTACGCGGGAAAAGCGCGCAAAGAAGGAGACCGATCGTCCTTTGCCCCAAGACCGCGGCATGGTAGAAGAATTCGAGTATGGCTTCAAAGAACCCGAGAAACTTCGATACGGAAAGACTACGTTGCGTCACGCCATAGAGTTTATTTCAGCACACCAAACCAACCCAAACGAGATAACTGCAGCTAGAATAGCCACTGAATATAAATTAGATGAGAATGATGTGAAGAAAATATTAAAATATTTCAAAACATTTGAGATTTACTTACCAAAAACAAAGACAACACCTGCAGTTTTTGCCGGACCAGGTAACATGAGGAAGCAGCTAGAGAAACAACAACAGCAACAAATAGAACATAAGAGACTTGAACCAAACATGGATCCATATAGCAGTGACAGTGGTTCTAATAAATTATAAAACTTGGTTTATTTTTGGTTTGGTGTCATTGTGAATCTAAATAATTATTAGAAAAAATCTCTCCAGTATGTACATACTGGATCATCCAGTATGTTTGTTCAAATAGCTTACAATATTTCTTGCATTGGATATAGGAATTAAATAAGCAATAAATTGCTTTCAGAATACCTGTCTTAAAATATTTAGTAATTTTGTATGTATCTTAATTTTAAAATGTTACTAAAATGGTAACAAAGGAGCAACAATAGCACAATATCATTAATAAACACTAATAAATATTCATGATTGCTTAAAATATTTGTATAATATTAATATAATCCATTTAAAAAAAGAGACTATAATTTTCAACTCAAATTAGTGCATGATATATTATATATCACATATAATGTGCCTCATTTAGTTTAAAAAAGAAACTTAATAGGGACAAGGAATTCAAATATTTGACTCAAAATTCATTTTATCACAAATAAGTTTTCAAGAAAGAATGCAAGTTAAACATTTAAATTGCATACACACATAATTGTTTTGTGTGCAACTGTTTACTGACTATCACAGGCATTCAAGTTAGCCATATGCCTGAGCAATGCAAATGGATTTATATTCCTACTGCAGTCATCATTTAAAAATGGATTTTTTAATTTATTGAACTATGTTATACTGTGTCTTTATGGAGTACAAGAATGTATAGTTAATTTATTTTCTGTTAGACATATTTGTCTGTGACAAATCTTGAGTGTTTAAGCCATTTGCTGATAGCAAAAATATGGAGCTTAAGTGATTTAGATGTAGAAATAAATGGTTTTGTTAAATTTTGATGTTTTTAATTACAACATTGTATGCCTGCCTATTAATTCATCTTAGATTAATAAATTATGGTTTTATGAATTGCTTTTTGTAATATTTTCAGCTGTATTACATTTTCTTAATAGTATAATTTATTTAATGACGTTAAATGGTATTTTGACCTGTAAAAAGTTTTCATGCGGACACCTAGAATCTTTCATCCTACCATTTCAAATTACTTTCCCCAAGTGATGTAAGTATATCAGTAGTAATAAAATATATGTCCTGTAAAATAATCCTTAAAACCACTATGGCAGTGGCTGCGCCCCGTGATGGATCTATAGGGGCCGCTTCCATCGGTGCGGCATCGTTGGGCGCCCGACGCGACGCTCCGCTACCCAAACGGGCGCCCAGTGTGCGTTCTGATGAACGCCCACTGGCTACCCAGGGAGATATGCTCAACAGTATCAAGGTAGGTCCAAGTTTCAGTATCTATCAGCCCATGGACGCCCTACTGCAAGCTATGGCTCTCCTCTATAATCGATAGTACAATCGAGAACGCATAATATGGCCCACCACGCTTGTCTAGTGCGGATGGACAGTTGTAAGTTTATAAATATTCCTTTGAATATTTTAGAAGTCCTAGGCAAAAATATGTTCTTTTAACAACTGCCATATACTTAATAGATTTTTTTATCATGAATATAAGATTCCAAAAAACGAATTGTAGGCAGGAGTTGCGTAGCCTTACATAAAATGCTTAAAATATGCTTGCTTTTTGCATAAAATATGCTTTGTCATTTCGTGTTTCAGTTTCAAAGGAGATTGCGAGAGACTCTGTACCCTGAAAAATCTAATGTGTTCCAAGACAAGCCCAGGTAAACATTCCCATAATTCATATTTGTTCAGTTGTTAGATATAATTGATAAGATTGTCTTACATTGGCACGATAGCATGTAGCTCCTGATGGTAAACAGTGAGCAATATAACAATATAAAATGTACTCTGTGCAATATAAATGCAGTATTTGCCAACGCGATGGTCTTATTCATAGTCATTTTATAAACCTATTTTAGTTATCGAATGGTTTTGTCCCTTTCGAACGACTCTTGAATCCAGTTTGAGCGAAGAAGACAAAACATTCAATAGCTGAAAAAGGGTTTATTAAATAATTAATAAATAAATACACCCGACAGTCACATACATAGTCCTGACCCCACACTAAGATCGTTTCATGTGTAGTGGGTATCAGGAACTACGAGAGACTTCTCAGTCCCACAAACACCCAGACCCGGAAGAAATACCTGTGCATCACAATTCACACAGATATTTGTCTCGGTGCGGGGATCGAATCCGCGGCCGCATGTTTCACAGTCTACATTTTTATAAACACTGTGGATACGGTTGTGAGAAGATATATTTTGTGCGTCGACACTATTATGACCGCTTTGATGAAACCTGGTATATATAGGCTGAACGGTGAACCTATGGGTATATATGCTACCAGTTTTTAAGATTGTGGCTGTATGGTTGTATACAAATGTATCACAAACTTGAAACTGCGACCTTATTTTCAGTAAATTATTTCACCATTGTCTTGCAGTGGCACAGTGGAGAAGACAAGTATTAGAACTATTCCGTCTAAGGCAGTCACGCCGGGCAAGACTCTCTCGTACACTCCCACTGACATGTATGATTCATATCCCATTCTAGTACAACAATATCAAAATAAATTAATCATTGTACACTATTATAACGATATTAAATAACTAGTATATCATAGGTATCTTTATTCGAATTCTATTTCTTCGTTGCTTTCATGCCTGAAATATTTTTTTAAAGTTTTATCATGTTTATTTGTATGTTTCTCTTAATTTAATAGAATAAACTGTACCTAATACAACTTTATTAAAAGCACCCCTATAGTTAGT
Organism: Hyles euphorbiae; assembly: GCA_023078785.2. Classification (NCBI taxonomy): domain Eukaryota; kingdom Metazoa; phylum Arthropoda; class Insecta; order Lepidoptera; family Sphingidae; genus Hyles; species Hyles euphorbiae. The sequence continues at coordinate 5,005,235 of CM041048.1, forward strand.
CCCTTCTCTTGTCGCCCTTTAGTCTCCAAAATCAGTTGTTTCGTCATTATACAACTTTAGACCATATTTAAGCATGAACTGTATTCTGAACTGTATATATTTTTATACTGTATATACCTATTTACTGTAAATATTTTATTTTGAAATATATTACATATATTTTTTCAGTCAGCCGCGAGACAAGTCGACACCAATACCGAAGACATTTTTCAGTACCAACCGCCCGCTATCCCCCAAAGGGAGGAGGCTCGGCCAAAACCCGAGTTTTTACTAGACAATTTGTATTAATAAAATTTTAAGTGTTCTAGTTGGTGGTGAAATAAAACGTATCGTTTGTTAAAAATGTTTTATTTACACGATATTTACAGCAATTGATCAGTTTTAATACAATCTGACATTGCACTGTCAAAATATTTACTTACATTAATATTGGTCAGTAAACTTTAACATAAGGGCAACTTATGATTTTGCAATAATTCTTTAAGTTTTCCCGAAAATTACGTATATGTAGGTTTAAGACATGCGTCCTCATTTCCGCATCGTAAATATCGGCTGCATCGTACCACACGGATTATTTTTTTACTATGCGTCCACAGTTACTGCAACGATCGGTTTTGCTTGGATTCCCCTCTGAGCATCGGCATCGGCATTGCCGATTGCGAGATTCGCGCGATCCGTACGATGCGGATCAGTGGACGCAATTTTTTTAAATTGCAATGTAAGGCGAGACGAGTAAGTCGTTCCCCTGATGGTAAGTGATACGACCGGTCATACACAGTAGCAACATTTCACTGCGCTCGCCATATTGAGACATATGATGTTAAGTCTCAATATGTCCAGTAGTTACTCCGGCTACAATGTCCTTCAATCCGAAACACAACAGTGCATTTACACTGCTGTTTCGGTGGTGATAGGTGCGACCTACCCAGATGGCCTCTCATACGAGTGACCTACCAGCACTTGTACGAATTCCTATACAAAAATATTCTACGATCCGTTTATTTCGATGCGTCCGATACGTACGATGCGAATATATGGACGCCTGCCTTTATAAGGCGACAATTATTGCAAGTCTTACAAAGATAAAAAGTCGAAAAATTACAGATTTACTCAAAATGGTTTCAAAATAAAAAAAAATCAGGATTTTCGAGTCTAGGCTGTCCTAGCTTAATTGTCGGATTAAAATTGACTGCAGTACAAATTCGAATTTTCTTTGTTTTGTATCAGGCCGATGCTCAAAGACCAACGTGTGAAACCTGGCTGACGTATAGGTCTACTCTTGAGATTATTATTTTAATTCTTTATTTCATTGAGCTCCATTAAATTACACTGCGATCAAATAAGGGCAAGAATCAAGCGCCTCTGTAGTGAGCAACAGTACAAAAATGATAACATTTTCAATAAAATAGAGTGTCAAGAGTAGACCATATTACAAAACGATAAAATAATACTTTTCTTATAAATACATATTTCTATCTTCTGGACATTTTTCCAATTATAGGATACGTCCTTATCGTCACATTGCACGCATAGTTATTCAAGTGACCGAATTCCAAAAGCCGAGAACAGGATACAAAAACACCGGAATAATTATGTTATTTCAAATCTTACACAAAATCATTTAGTTGTTCACTCGGAATCAAGTCAGCAACGTCGCAAATCTGGTATTTGAAAGTGGAAAAAGAAAAAAAAAGATGCACATGTATAGTGACGTCACTATTTTCAGTTAGGGCGCAATTCCATTAGGCAAGCTACTTTTATGTATGTTGCATATTGCATGCAACTTGAAAAAATTTACATACACACTATAAAATAAATACACACAACAGTCACATATATAGTCCTGACCCCACACTAAGATGTGTGTCTTGTGTCGTGGATATCAGGAACTACGAGAGACTTTTTAGTCTCACAAACGCCTTTGAATCACACAAATATTTGTCACGATGCGGGGAACGAACCTTCACTTCACTTGAGTAACTTGTACGTAAAAGTGAATACTTGTATGCAAGACTTGCGTATGGAATCGCGCCCTTAAGACAAATTCGGTCACTCAACAATATACTCTAGGATTCCTTGTATAAGGCTCACATTACTTCTTGTGTCTGAAGCATCTAAGCGCGATGTATTGAAGTCCTACGCGAGGCCGGGGTCGGGTGGCGGGGGCGCCATGCAGTTGCCGTCGGGGTAGCGCTTCTTGAACGCCGCTATTAAGTCCGTGTCCACTAGACGAACGCCGTCCACTTGGTTGCCTAACGTTATCCTAAAAAAAAAACAAAAAAATATTTTTTTTCGTACTTGTTTGATAAGATACTGAAATATTTAAACGGGTGTATTTTCAATCAAGTGATGAAAATTATGATTAGCTACAATTATTTGAACTAGTTATATTGATAGTCAATCACCACGCACTAAAACGGCAAAGGAAAACATCGTGAGGAACCTGCATACTATAGCGAAAAAAAAAGTATTTTAAACTGGTTTGTTAAGATACTGAAATATTTAAACAGGTGGGTTCTTAATAGAAGGACGAAAATTATGATGGATTGGCTACAATTATGTGAACTAATTATATTGATAGTCAATCACCACGCACTAAAACGGTGAAGGAAAACATCGTAAGGAAACCTGCATACCGTAACATTTTATACGAATTTATATTGTATGTAAGTCCACCAGCCCGTTTTAGGCAAGCGTGGTGGACTATATGGCCTAACCAGTCACAATCGTGCTCTCGATTGTAGAGTAGGCCCGTGCTCTGCAGTGGGTCATATATTGGTTGATAAACAAAGAAAAAAAATACAGAATGAACTATGTGTTAGAGTTATTAAAATGACTCACCAGTTAGGCTGGACATTGTGAGGTCTTCCGAATAGTTCTATTTTCCTCGTTCCAGGACTCAGGCGTTCTAAAACAAAAATAAATGTTATTAATTACGATATTATTGAATTTAAGAGTTTTGTTGAAACGAGAAAAATTTGGTTTTTTCTTCTAGGTATACCAAGCCAATATGAGATTTTCTACGAAAAAATTATCATGCCTTTTGAACGAATCTTTGGTGTTGTAAAAAAAATATGTTATCCAAATTGAATAGAGCCGAAAGCCATGTGGGATTAGGGCAAGCAATTTTGAAAACTTAACTTACCAATAATGCCGTATATTTCGTCTGGTTTGTGTGACGTAGCGCGCACTTCGGCGACAATAACATCGCAGTCCAGTCCTCGGTTCAAATTCTCAGGGTTACCTTTCATGCCCACCTGTTAGAAATTATGAGTTTTGTATCATGAGCCATGACTACGGTTCACTAGAGGATTTTTGTCAGGTAATTGAAAATTTAGTCTAAAAGTCGCCATAGAGCCACTATTCTGATATATCGAGTAGTTATTCTGATATTCGATGGGTTGGTAACATTTCACTTTGTACAATCCAACTATACTAATAGGTACTGTTTGACATTTCATACTATTTAAGTTTAAACAACTTAGTACAGGCTAGGCGTAACTCACACAATTCCAATAACAATTTCCATGATTTGAAAAAGTTGAACAGTAAGAAATGTCAAACGGTACGAATTAGTTTAATTGGATTATAGTCCCAAACAATTCAAGGGATTTTCGGTAGTTCTTTCCAAAAAAAGGAAATCCAAACATCGTGTAAATTTTTAAGCCATTGAGTTGCCAGCCTTCGAATATAAACTACCAAAAAGTCGGGTAATCTATTTAAGCTAATTAAAAAAAAAATACATACGAGACAGTGCTCCTTGCCGTGGTTGAGCCAGTGTCCCGTGCGGCCTGTCCGTATGATCCGCTGCAGTTGGTTCGTCTTCACCCAAATCAACTCGTCCACGCGCTCATAACCCCACAGCTTCAGACATTCCCGGCCTAGCTCCATGGCTCTGAACAAAAACATATACCAATATAATATAACACAATAATTCTTTATTGTACACCAAATTACAGTATAGAGCTTAAAGATAAGTTATGTTTAGTAATACAATGGGCGGTTTTATCAACTTGTAGCGATTTCTACCAGACAACCGCGGGATGGATACTGTCGGAAATAGTGGTAGATGGCGGTAACAAAAAGATAAACTATCTGATAGCATACTAATACTTAAAAACCGAAATCAAATAAACTAATACATATTTAAAAGTAATACTAATAATAATAACGAAATACATAAATAACGACAAGAAAGGTGGCACTATAGACATATACCGTAGTAGCTGAAAATGTTCCCAAAAGGTTCAGACAAAGGTTCTCCTTGTAGGTATGTAAGACAAGTGACGTTTAAATGGAAAAAGACGACAATATTTTTAGATACAAATAAGCAATGGATATCAGCTTAAAACGTTTTACTCTAGTTTTAGAGTGAAAGTGGATAAATGATATTATTTTTCAAATGATACCAGCTGAAGCTACATTACCCGAGTTTTAGGGAAAATTTATGACAAATATTACAAACATACAACTGCATCTTCACCGGAGTAGGTAGAAGTGTAACTAGTCACTCATAGTTTACCATTTTAACACAATATGACAAACATTATTGATTTTTTTGGTAGTTTATAATTGGGGTTTATTAGGGAAACATTGTGCCAGGGTTGTTTTACTAACCTGCCTGTGACCCATAGGAAGATGAGTCCGCTGTCCTGCAACTGAGGCACGCCGAGACATCGCATCTCGTCGTCCGACATGGTGCCGTAAGGGAGTTCCATGTGGATGTCCCATGGCGGGTCCGCCATTATCACCGCGAACTTACCTGCACCGTGATAATATAATACAAATTTTGTTGTTTACAGTTTTAGTTACAACTAATTATATCTCCATATAATTAATTGTAACTACCAACCCTTTCATAGATACAGATCTCCGTCTGTATCTATGAAAGGGTTGGCAGAAACCATTTCATTTATCTGATTACCGTTTATTTTAACTTTTTACATAACTTACATTTCCTTTTAAAGTTAAAAGCACTATCTCCTTTATTAGTTGACAATTAAGTTCCTTTAATAGAAATTCTAAAATAGAAAATAATTAGATTGTCTGAGAAATCGAATTAATATTGATATGAGTATTATGGCGCCATTATGGCATAGCCTAGCCACTTATTATAAGAGAGAGATGCTGACTTATGACTACTTACCTAAGAATGTCATGTCTAAATATCTGAGGTCACATTGTATCCACTGTGGAGGCGTGAGCGTCAACACGCCGTCGGGTTTAGGTACCACCGTCGCTGCACCTGAGTACACGAAAACTTTTCACTGATGAAGAACATTGTAACCAATATGTGTATTGAAAATCACAAATGTGTTATAGGTGTTGCCAGCTCTAATTCATATTTTACTTTGCTTTACTCATACACGAAAATCTTAAAAAAACTATTCGTCTATAACATTAATGTGATGTTGGTGTTGCCAGCTTTAAGTATTATTTTCCCATTTTTTTACTGATTCAATTGGCACTCATTTAAATTACTTTAATTTGAAGAATCTATCTCTATGCTTTAGTCAAGAAGTATAATCATAGATTTTTAATACTTTATACAGCAATGTAATGTGCTTGGAAATGTTACCATTCTGCACCGTTGTCTCGGGCGATGGTTCCGGCGCTTTGCTGGCGCTTGCATTTGGGTCGGTGTTGTCAACTTCGTAGTGAACGTACCTGTAACAAAATAATAACTACTTTTAACGACCACCTTTAGTTCTCTGGTGGGAGACAAAAATGTAAAAAATCATGTTTAGACAGATGTAAACATGAAACGACTTATTTGACATTTTTTGGCCTGTTTAATGAAATTTACACACGAGCACACTTTAACACATACCGCAGTTAACGGGCGGCGCATAGGATACAAAGGAACAAAACTTTTGGCTGTATGTTTTTGGTTCGGTCTGTATGATCTTCTTGAAGTGCAGCTTCTTGCAGCAGTAGTGGTCGGCGAATGTATTGTATATACATTAGTTAAATATCAAGTACTGACTTGCAGCTGTCCATATGGAAGCAGGTGTTGAGGAAGGAGCAGTCGCCGAGCGCCTCGTCGGTGTGCGGCTGTATGATCTTCTTGAAGTGCAGCTTCTTGCAGCAGTAGTGGTCGGCGAATGTATTGTATATACATTAGTTAAATATCAAGTACTGACTTGCAGCTGTCCATATGGAAGCAGGTGTTGAGGAAGGAGCAGTCGCCGAGCGCCTCGTCGGTGTGCGGCTGTATGATCTTCTTGAAGTGCAGCTTCTTGCAGCAGTAGTGGTCGGCGAATGTATTGTATATACATTAGTTAAATATCAAGTACTGACTTGCAGCTGTCCATATGGAAGCAGGTGTTGAGGAAGGAGCAGTCGCCGAGCGCCTCGTCGGTGTGCGGCTGTATGATCTTCTTGAAGTGCAGCTTCTTGCAGCAGTAGTGGTCGGCGAATGTATTGTATATACATTAGTTAAATATCAAGTACTGACTTGCAGCTGTCCATATGGAAGCAGGTGTTGAGGAAGGAGCAGTCGCCGAGCGCCTCGTCGGTGTGCGGCTGTATGATCTTCTTGAAGTGCAGCTTCTTGCAGCAGTAGTGGTCGGCGAATGTATTGTATATACATTAGTTAAATATCAAGTACTGACTTGCAGCTGTCCATATGGAAGCAGGTGTTGAGGAAGGAGCAGTCGCCGAGCGCCTCGTCGGTGTGCGGCTGTATGATCTTCTTGAAGTGCAGCTTCTTGCAGCAGTAGTGGTCGGCGGGCGCGGCCGCCTTGTGAGCGCGCATGCATTCCGCACGCGTACCGTGGGGACAGAACTCCATTACTTGTGCACCTAGAAGAAAATAACATGATGGCATTATTATGGATTACCTGGTCTCAAAGGTTAGGCTAGACTAGGACTTTTTTGGACGCAGTGAATGGCGAGACTAGCTTGCCGTTCGTCTGATAATAAAGCTTCATGATTACTTATGAACAGTGACAAAAAGAAATCACTTGAATTACAAATGCATTGTTTGTCATTCCACTGGGCTTGCCATACTGAGACATAAGATGTTAAGTCTCAATATGTCGAGTAGTTACTCTGGCTACAATGTCCTTCAATCTGAAACACAACAGTGCATTTCTACTACTGTTTGGCGGGAGAAATAGGCATTGCGGTGGTACCTACCAAGGGAGCCTCTCAGATATTAGAGACCTTACCACCAGTAAAATGTATTTAGTGATATAAAATTAAGAACAAACCTCCTTGGCTCTTGAACTTATCAGCCAATGATTTTTCCTTGGCTGTAGGTTTACTGAGCAAGTCCAAGATCTCTTCGCCAACCCTCTTCACTGCTTTTTCTCTGCTTGATGGCATAGCTAGTAGGGACTGTTGATAACAAAATTGTTTTATTACTAAATAAAATTAAAAGTGTATTATAACTTATTAATATATTAATGCAACTCACCATTAAGTCAGTGTCATTTTTGCCAGTTTTCTTTTCTTCTGTAGAAGCTTTCGCTATCTTTGCATTTGTGCTGTCTTCTGCTGGACTTTCACCTGTAGAAAAGAAGGATTTGTCATACTACTAAGGTATCATTTTGGCAAAGCCTTTTAGAGATTCCTATTTATTTTTACATTCAGTAATAAAGTCAACACTTATTTTTTATTATATTCTCTATTTTATTTATTACATCTGGTAAAAATATGTTTATTATTATAACAAAAAATGCATAAATAGTCACCTTTCCTCTTGTTGTTATTGTTGGAAGACTGCTCCTCCATAAGGGCTGCGAGTACTGCCGCCAGTCTCACTGACTCGGCACTGACTACTTCAACATTAGCATCTGTTGTGCTCTCTGTACGCTCCCTTATACTGAGGACATTACAAACACTTTTACTATATTGACTTTTTTTTTGGGTGTTTTAATTTGAAATCCATCATAAGTGGTGTATAGTGCAGTAAAGATTGATGCAAGTGTATTTATAGATTTCATATATTCATTAATATAAAAAAAGCATGTGAAAACATCCCATGCAAATGTGTAACATTCAGGGCTTACCAATGCAACAGGAAAATTTACAGTGAGGTGTTGTGTAGTGAGTATTGTATTTGCTTAGGAAATATAAAAAATAGTATTCAGGAGCAAAAATTTTCAATATATTTGTATAAACAATTACTTACACAATTAGCTTCTGTGTGGCAAACTTCTGCAATAGATTGGCAACAATGCCCGCATCCACATCTCCGAGCCCAGGCAGTAAGGCACTAGCCGTGGCTGGCAGTTGGAGCTGCATGTCCGATAGCACTTGTAGCAGGCGGACTTCTAGTGATGCTGGAGGCACTATTGTTTTTGGTTTGTCTTGGGATGATGCTGAAAGAAAGATATTATTACACATTGGCCTCTTTGGACTCAACCTTGTTTACATATACAGTTTTAGGCAGAATAATTGTCAAGGAATACTCTATTTAGATTACTCTGCACTTGTCAGACCTATTGTAGTCGCTCCGTGGGATCAGGAAGTTAAAAATCTGTTACTACTTCAAGTTGTTTACCTTCATTTTTGCCGGACACCGGACTGCCAATAGACCGTTCCTTCCCCCCGCCAGGGGAACCCTCAGACTTCTCCCCGCTACTCAACCCAGCATTGAGAATGTTCTGCCGCTCCTTCTTGCGCTTCTCAAGCTTCTCTCGGAAGCTCTTTCTCTTACTTTTCACCGCTTGAATCTCTTCCCACGCGTCGGACATACTTAAATTTTTTTTTCACATTTAAAGCCGAAGGTGTGTTGTATTTGGTTCCTTCGTGAATTAAGTTTAGTCTTTAATGTAATAACGTAAAAAATAAGCCTGGTATTTCGTGTTGTGTCTTCTCAAAATATGTTATTGTTTAGTAATGTATTTTTGTGAAAAAGAACCGATGAAAATAAAAATATCTTGGAACCAAACAATTTGACACTGACAATAACATTCCGTTTGCAAGAAATATGCTTAGTTATTATTAAATATTATGTAGCCTTAGCTATAATTTTAACTTATTATTATTATTTTATTACTTTTAATTTATACATAAAATAATATATTTTTGATTGACTGTAAACTAAAATATTTTAGTGGTAATAATAGACCAAAATAGTATGACATAATATTTGATTTTTGAAAATGTTATCTGAATTTTAAATAATCTTCTGCTTGACACTTGAGTTAAAAAAACTTTTCACAATTTTTCATTTGATTTATTGCGATTACAAGTAAACTAGATTGTCTGGTTTGCAATGGCATTCTGTCCTGAATTGAGAACACATTCTCAAAAAGTATGCACGCTTTACAAAAAAGCTATGAGAGCACTTGAAGCTTATCACGTTGCAAGGTATCAATTTATATTTCCCAAAATCCATCAGTAATACGGATGCCTACCGTCATTATACAGTGAATATCTACTTTGAGCGCAATTTTGAGATACATATTTACATATTTTTCATACACGTTAACTAAGAATCTTATTTCATGACGAGAATCGTGTTAAAAATATAAGCACCAATGTGATATCACTGATCACAAAAACATCTCTACCATTCGTATATGTGAGATGAATGACTTTGTTTTCAGATTTGTTGTTCGTTACCATCAGGTAATTTTGCGTAGTGAGTTTGATAGTAATCGCGGTGTCACCGATCCCAAAGATCAACGTCGTCTCCTGTGGGTTGGAGAACACGAACTTATTACAACGCAGCATCCATTACCGCTGGGAAAGTGTAAGAAAATGTTTAATATCAATTTTTAAAATTTAATTTCTTCAAATGGGGATCAAAAGATTTCTAAGTGTCTTCAGTCTTCTAATGGGCGAAATTACTATTAGTACTTATGGAATTCTCGTCATAATCAAAGTGATTGATCCCAAAAATAAACCAAAGAAAGATAGGTAAGTCAAATGTGGGCATGACGAAAATTCGTTGAACATATTGATTTACTTTGGAGTTTGGAGATAGATCTTTTTTGTGTAGAATATTAATACATTTTCCATGATCAAACATACTAAAAGTAATTTAGTCGAAGTATTTTCAAGCCTGGTATATTTCGCCATCGCTGTTGTAAAGTTATTCGCATTGTTTTAGTTGCGAGATCCATTGGTATCGCTGGCGGCGTTGCATACGAAAGAGTGGCAGTTATGCCCGATTGGATCCTTGACTATTGGCATCCATTGGAAAAAGCCCAGTACCCAGAATATTTCAAAACGCGTGAAACTCGCAAATGTGAATACATTGAAAAATATCAGAAAGGAGTTTTATGTTAAAAATATAATTTTATTTCTGTTGTATGTTTGCTCAATTTATATGTTAATCTTTCATGATTAAAATTTACAGTACTTATATGGCTGTTTGTTTTACAGTTTCTTAGTCTAGTAAGAATAAAGAGATAATAAGAAACGTCAATTTTTTGAGGTTATAATAAATAATTTTTATTAGGCACATAAACATATTTTTACATAAAATCAATTAAAATTTTAAAGTAATACGTTAAAATTATTATTTTTAAAACAAATTATAATCAACAATGGCAGGAGAAGTAGAAAAGGATCCTAAAAAGCCTATGACAGATGCTGAGAGATTAGCATTGTGTGAAAAGCTGGACAAAGAGCTAGACGACTTCATAAATAGTTTAGAAAGGAAAAGATATACTGATGGATGGGCCGAAGACAAATGGGAGGTGTGTACAATATTTTATAATTATTATACATATGTTAGAAATGTTATAAAATGTAGAAAATAATATTTAAATTTCAAATATTATGGTTTCAGGAAGAAATGGATAAGCATCCATTCTTCATGAAGACAACTCCGGAAAACGGTGAGCTGTCTCCATTAGCTGAAGGTCTGGCAAAGCTCAAATATGATCCTGATGAAAACACACCACTGGAACTAGCAACTAATTATAAGGAGGACGGAAACTTTAATTTTAAGCATAAGAATTACCGATTAGCTATTTTAGGGTAAATATATTTTAATTAATTTATTTCATTAAAATTTAATTTACCTAAAATAAGTTTCCTTAACAATAGTCAAATAATAAATGAAATTTTACAAAATGTATAGTTAAAGATGTGGATGATAGTAAAAGTATTTTATTCATAATATAAATAAGAAGTATTGACAATAAAAGAAACATGCCACTGTCATTAATATTAGTGAATATAAATACATACTATGAATATCTGTATCTGTATCAGCCCATATGCATCCCACTGCAGGGCACGGGCCTCCTCTACAATCGAAAGTACGATTGAGAGTGGTTAGGCCATATAGTCCACCACGCTGGCCTAGTGCGGGTTGGTGGACTTACATACCATATAATTGTTATAAATCGCTATGGTATGCAGGTTTCCTCACGATGTTTTCCTTCACCGTTTTAGTGCGTGGTGATTGACTATCAATACACACATGACTCCGAAAAGTCAGAGGTGTGCCCTGGGATTCGAACCCGCAACCACCGTGAACATGTTGGCAGTCGCGTCTAGTCCGTTTACCAACAGGCCACCACGCACTTGAACTACTTGAATACTATGTATATAATCTAATAAAAACTATATATATTTCAGATGAATGTGAACAATACATTCTGTATTGTGTACACTTATGATCTATTCAAACACACATTTTCTACCATCATAAATTCATAAGTTCATCATTTATTTATTTATTTATTTACCGAATAGAACGGTTACAGACACCACTTATACTATTCACTATTCAACACAATGTTTATGTTATTATGCAACAGTACAGTATTAAAACATGTATATATGTATTAAAATTTTCTTTCATACTTCCCGCTCGCAAAACCTCAGACACTCTAACATGAATAATCTTCTGTCACTCGTAAACACGTCACACTGTGGGTTTTGGTCCAGGAATCTATTTAACATTTTGAGGGTACGAGGCAGTGGAGACTTGACTCTAGCAACGGTTCTACTTGGTACTACTGAGAATAACAAATGATTTCGAGTTCGGCAATAATTATCTGGAACGAAAATGCGAACAATCTCATTATGTAATTCTGGCGCATCAATTTTGTTGTGGATTATTTTATAGGCTATTAAGATTTGCTGCATTTGGCGCCGAACCTGAAGCGAGTTATAACTCAGACAGCCCAGTAAGAATAAAGTTGGGTATAGATATGGGTAATACCCATTCTCACGCTTGTATAGGGATCTTAAAAATATCTTCTGTACTTTTTCCAGTAGTAGGATGTATTTACTTTCGTGTGGATTCCACACAACGCAGCTTGATTCAAGCTTACTGCGCACGAGGGTGTTATATAGAAGCTTGATAGCATGTTGACTCCTAAAATCTCGAGTATTTCGAAGGACAAATCCTAGCCTGCGAAAGGAATCTTTGGCCACGATTGTAATGTGTTCGTGGAAGGTCAGTTTCTGATCAAATGTGACACCCAGATCTTTCATTGCTAATGATCGTTGTAAAATGGCACACTCTAGCTTATAATCGAAAAGGATTGGCCGATGCAGCCGACCAAAAGTCATCACACGGCATTTACTAAGATTAAACTCCATTTTGTTATCTTTGCTCCATTTTAATACAGAGTCAATATCTTTTTGCAACTCTAGACAGTCCGCTTCGCATCTAATCTCTCTATAAATTTTAAGATCGTCTGCATATAAAAGGCATTTGGAATGCTTGAGAACCATGGGCAAATCATTGATCATGATTAGGAATAAAAGAGGCCCGAGTATTGACCCCTGGCTGACTCCGGAGCGAGTATGATAAGGTTTGGATTCGTAAACGCCTAGCCTTACGAATTGCTGGCGGTCGCGAAGGTAGTCAGCAAGGAGTTTCAATAGCTTTGGTGTAAACCCTATACAGTGTAACTTACTAACGGCCGATGCCAATAATCAATCGAAAAAATTAGATTGAAGTCAATCTGTTTTGTTGTCAATTGTTTTCTACTTTTCGATTGGTCTCCTGTCATGTTGCCATAGTTTATTCACTACTGAGATTGATTATTGGCAATATAGTATCAGAAAAACGATTGAGCTGTCAATCTAAAACGGCAAATTTTGGATTGGGTTTGTTTATTGGCAGTGGCTGTAAGTAATATATCATTATCGATTCTGTCGAACGCTTTCTTGAAATCGAAATATAAAACATCCACCTGACCGCCACAATCAAGCCTAGAGGAGATGTAATCTACCAGAACGAGAAGATTAGTATCTACAGATTTTCTTGTTCTGAAACCGTGCTGCTGGTCAACCAAGTACATTTCGATTCGCTTATATATATAAGTGTGCAATATATTTTCAAAAACTTTAGCAACCGTTGGTAAGGTTGCGATTGGGCGATATTCTTCAACATTACCTTTATTTGCACTTTTTGGTATAGGAGTAACCCTAGACAGTTTCCATTGCTGAGGATATATCCCATTATGCAACGATAAGTTAAATAAATAGCATAATGGTTCTAATAAAAACACTTTTAAAAATTTTAATAATATAGCCGGAACGTGATCTGGGCCAATCGAACTATTTAGCTTCAACTTGTTGACCCCATATTCAACGTCTTCGATACAAATTTTTGGAATATTGACATAACAACTATTATTGCAAATATTCAAGTTATACAATTTATCGGCGTTTAGGAGAGGAACATCGTCTAAAAATACGCCTGAGAAAAACGCTGCAAACGCCTCAGCTGCCGAAATGCCGGTGTATGTCAGGCCATTTAAGGTTACATTCGGTTCGAACCCTCCCTTAGAGCGTAAGTTATTTAAAAAGGCCCAGAACATTTGGGGTTTAGATGTGATGCTACCCTCAATATTGCTAATGTACGCTCGGTATGCGGATGCTATGCGTAATTTTAAAGCGGCTCTATGTTTTGAAAATATTTCATAGTCTCGGGATAACTTACTTCGTTTCCAGATAGCATGCAATTTGAGTTTTAATTTAAGATCCGTTATTATTGCAGCAGTAAACCATACCGGATAGCGCCTGGTTTTATTTCTATTACGACATTTTTTAGGAATGCAAATATTGAAAATTTCATAAATAATCGCATAGAAATGATTTGTAGCAGAGATAACATCGCTATAATTATAAATATCAGACCATGATACTTCGGAAAACAATGTAAAAAGCTGTTGATAGTCACACTTACGATAATTCCAGTCAAAATTGCGTTTAATGTTGCTTGGTTCAGGAAGATCCACGTATTTGGTAGCGAACAGCTTCACTGAAATATCCAGTGGAGGGTGATATGCATCAGGAGTAACAATTCCGTCAGTGATTGTTACGTATGTATTATTTATGTTTCCATATTCCTGGACTAAAAACCACATCTAGCACGCCTCCATGCAAATTAGTCACAACATTCTTCTCAATCAGATTACAAACTGATAAAAAATAGATATAGTAACTAACGATACTAGCGGACGCACTATTTAGGTTGAGGTCGCCTAAGATAATAATATTGCCTTTAAGAGACGGAGCAAAACTTTCGACCTGGCAGAACCAGCGCATATAGTCATCGTCACAGGCGCTGGGTTTAATGTAAACAACACATACATAAAAAGTGCGTCCACTAAAAGTCAAACTAGCCCAAAGATCTTCGCCATGCTCAGTCATCATAAGTATTCTTCCTTTGCAGATACACAGAAGGTATCAAACAAAAGTGCGACAATGCAGAAATGGATGCAAGTTTGTACAATAATAGGGCTGCTGCACATTGGCACTTGAAGAACTATAGATCTGCATTATATGACAGTGAGAAAGCTCTCTCGTACAACCCTGATCACAGTAAAGCAAGGCTTCGGGCAGCTAAGGCCGCACTTGAGGTTGCAAAGTATGATACATGTATAGAACACTGCGAGAAATTGTTACAAGGAACCACTGATAAGGAGGTTACTGAACTTCTTAATACTGCTAAAAAGAAGAAAATGCTTATGGTGAGTGCTATTTATACATACACATACATACATAAACTCACAGGTTTTTCCCAGTAGGTGTGAACAGAGGTGCCCGGACACCCACATGTCCCCATGTATATTTTGTTTCACTATGAGAAAGATGTTGAGCCTATTGCCAAATCTTGCACAAATTTCTGATTCCAGGCTGATGAATTAGTGTAAAATCCAAATTACTTTGCTCAAACCAGGATTTGAAAAATTCTCGACTCGAGGCTGAAAATGAATTGAAAAATCCAATATCACTTTGCCCAATCAGCCATACCATAGTACAATTATGCTACTGCAACAGAGTGCCATTTCCATTTCTTCATCAAGACCACTATGTATGTTGTATGGTTACAGCCAAGCTAGTCCCCTAACAATTGAACAGCATACTGATTAAGTCTTGGCAGTTTCGCGTGTTATATACAGCACCACATATTCCACTGCACATTACTGCAGACATATACTATAACCCGATTTTCTGATCGCGGTTTATGGATACTTACCACTTAGTTTGGACGCCCTACCATGGTGCTATGGGCACCCACGGCAGATAAAGACGCCTTACGATATGTCGTCCATATAGGAGTCGTCATCGCTAATAGGCGCTCTGCCTTCTCAGTATACCTAGTGATTTCCATCACTCTTTAAGGTCGTCCATTACGACAGGTAATGGATGCCGTGGTGTTATTTTTACCCCTCTTAACAACAAAGCGGGTAGTCAATAGCGTAATATGATTGATTCGAAAGTTTCTTTACGCCAAAACGACTATTACTAGGATTGGCTACTTAACAATTTTTTTGAAGATGTGTAAAATACGTCTATAACAAATACATGAATACATAAATAATACATAAACATCACGCCTTTTTCCCAGAAGGGGTAGGCAGACTTGCCAAGACACTCACATTTCGCCTTGTATGTTCCATCTCACGATGTGACAGGTGGCGAGCCTATCGCCATATCGGACACAAATTCCCGACTCTGGGTCGATAATGAATAGAAAAATCCAATATCATTTTGCCCAACTCGGCATTCGAAGCCGAGACCTCAGCTTTGTAATCGTATTACAACTACGCCACCGAGGCAGTCTATAAATACAATATTTATTTCAGGAGCGCGACCAAAGGAAACAAGCCCGTCTCAACGTTAAGAACGAAGAGCAAAAAGACAAGGTCATCAAAGCGATTATAGAACGTGGCATAAAGCTGTCCAACTGTGATGATGAGGACGACATAGACTTATCCAAGTTAGAGCCAAGTTTACCTGGAGCTCAAGACGCCATAGTCCATATAGAAGACGGGATATTGAAATGGCCTATCCTTCTTTTGTATCCAGAATACCAGATGACAGATTTCATAAGAGCTTGTCCGGAGAATGTCCCATTATTAAATCAATTGGAACAGTTGTTTCCAGCGCCTTGGGATGAAGAAAATAAATACAGTTGTGATAAGGTTAATGTGTATTTTGAAGGCTTGGACAAGATGCCTCATATAGTGGATCCGTCGAAGAATTTAGGAGATTTATTGTTGTTGAAGTATTTTGAGCTGAAAGCGGGAACGCCTGCGTTCTTTGTGCTGCCTCGCGGTAGTAAGATCGAGCGTCGGTTTTTGGAGAGTTATATCTGATGTTTTTATGAATAAATTATATTTTTGTTTTAAAGGGTATTTTATTTTAAAAATGCAAGGATAACATATCATTATATTTTTACAAATACAAAAATAATTAAATAACACCCAGCAGTCACATACATAGTCTTGACTCCACACTAAGATCGAGTCTTGTGTCGTGGGTATCAGGAACTACGAGAGACTTTTCGGTTTCACAAACATTCAGACCCGAAAGAAATATATGTGGGCTGCTCAAACAAACTGTCTCGGTGCGGGGATCAAACCCCCGTCCCCTCGTTTCACAGGCGTTAAACCGCTTGCGCCACGGAGTTTGTCAAATATGGCGGCATCGTAAATAGGAGTTGGTGTAGTTACAAGCTTATCATCACAGTTTTTGTTGCATTTTGAATTGAGTCTCCAACAACCTCTGTACCCTACAGCTGATTTACAATATTAACATACATACATAAACTCACGCATTTTTTCCCAGAAGGGGTAGGCAGAGGTGCCAGGACACCCAATTTTCACCTTGTATGTTTCGTCTCATGATGTGATAGGGGGCGAGCCTATCGCCATATCGAGCACAAATTCTTGACTGATAATGAATAGAAAAATCCAATATCACTGTCCGACCCAGGATTCGGACCCGAGACCAATATTTATTGACAAAAAAATTCTACAAAATACAAAACAGAAGAACACGAAAAAAGTTAATAAACTATTTAATAAATATAATTTATTTATGAATGTAATGTACGCGCTAATCTTCCGTTTCGTCCATGTCGTATCCTTTTTGGTGCGGGTAGTACGGCCCGGGCGGTTCGAAGCCGTCCTTGTCATCCATCATCGATGGGTGGGGCATCGCACCCATCCATTGTGGATACCAGTATAGACCCTGGAAGGTAAAAAAAGGGTCATTGAATATGAGAATATGTATAACTATATAGCGGTCTGGTCCAGCTTTGCCCAAGCGCAAATAGATTTAATTCCTGTCCATCAATTCCTGGCATATCTCACCAGAACACTAAATTTTGTCGAGATAAAAAAGTCTTTGTGTCAATCTAGGGTGTCAGCTAACTCGATACCAAAACTTTGTCAAAATCGGTCAAGCAGTACAGCGTGAAGAGGTAACAAACACACAAGCTTTCGCATTTATAATATTAGTATTTAGTCGGATGCACATCTTATCTATATTCATTTTAAAAGGGTAAGTAACCCTGCTAGTTAGTTAAACTGTCATGAACAAATGAAAATTTTATTTTGCGAAGTTATTTATATATTTCTCTAAGAGAGCTGTAGTGGAGGTTACTGTTAAGCACTATCGCATTAAAGAGCAGAAGTTAGGTCAGGCTTTAAGAGTAGATGATGAAAATATACGGTACTTTTTAAAATAATTATGAGAAATTGCACCTTATTGCCCCCAGCAGCGTTGCAAGTAAATCTGTCGTCGTGCAGGTCGACGGAGTCTAGGTAGCTCTTGCCGGCGATGGAGCCGTAGTTAGGCGGGTACATGAACAGACAGCCGTCGAGGATGTCTGAAATAATACACCCAATTCACTTGAAGTTCTGATATATACTCTTTAAGTCATGTCTTATGTGGTATAAGTAATCAGGGTCTTTTGATTCGTAATTATATTCCTAGCCAAGATATTATCATATTTTACAGCCTGATCTTTCCACTACAAAATACAATTGAAATAATTCTTTAGAAATACTTCGGTGTTTAACGACTAAGGAGAGCCTTTGTTTTAAAATGATTATTAGTTAAGTATTCAAAATTGTAATATCGAAAAGAAAGACTACTAATGAACGTAGCACAAAATAAAGAAAATCAAGATACTTGCAAGGCACAGTGATGTTGTCGTCTTCGTCGGGCTCATCTGGTTTCGGTGTGGGTTCGATGTACGGCGGTACGGGATCGATGCCTGTGCCTGGATCTCCCGGTATTAAAAATGGTCCTGGATATAGAACATATTTATTTGAATGATTATTATTAATGCAACATAGAAACTTTATACAATATTTAGTACAAGGATTTTACAAAATTCTAGTGTATAATTTTTATGAAATTAATGGGTACTTCCGAAACATTTTTTATACTCGATAAAGAGAATAGGTGTCGTATGTGAAATTGAAGTTGAGTGGAATGAAAGTTACCTCCATAGTGGTTGGTGTAGTTCCACTCGCAGACGTGGTGATCGCAAATTAAAGGGGAATGGCGCTCCTTCGTGTAATACGTGTTCCCGTTTGGTATCGTCTGAAACATCACCCAATTTAAAGGTAAATTTACAACGCTTACTGGTAATTTATTTCGTCCGTTATTCATCATATTGCTAGCTTGACTTGGGGTCAAACCGTCACTTGGGGTCACTATGTTAATATCACACAAAAGCATAATATATAATTTATTTTACGACTAACAAGTTCAAGATTTAGCATTTGAATGTTAACACTCTTATGGGAGAAATTAGTAAAATCGTAAGAAATTTCTTAGAAATTCCTAATCAATTTACACACGACAGGAAAATTGTAGCTTCATTTCCTTCTTTACGTATTCAGTATTCATATACTAATATACTTAATTTTAGAAATCTCACCAACAAGTAGTCATAATGCCTGTACCGCAGGCCCTGTATATTGAAGTCCAGTATGAAAGACCCTGACGTGATGATGCAGGAGGCGGCGGTGAGTGGAGGTAGCTTGTACATCACCAGGCCGCACTTGACAATCGCCTTGGGCAGTGTGGACACGTCACGCTCTCTCTGTAGGATCTTCTTGAATGGAAACCTTCGAAAGACCACGAGAAATCATATTTTGAAGTTAAGACATTAGATAATGGTTTTAAAAGGATTTTTCTGTGAATTACAAATATGTATGTATAATTGTTTCGCACTTTCTGCGTATAAGCGGGATGAAATAAACATCGTTTCCAGTTTAATTAATTCCTCCCTTTTTTCAATAACCTATTCTGTCCCACTGCTGGGCAAAGGTTTGCTTCAACGCCATCCACTTATCCCTATCAGTTACTGATGCCATCCAAGTGTCTTGGCACTTTTGCCAACCATTCTGGGAAAAGGCGTGAGTTTATGTATGTATGTCTTTTTATAAAAAATAATATATTCTTACCTAAATATACAAATGCCGACATGACACTCAAGTCCATGCAGATAATTGTCGGTAGGGAAGGAGATACTAGGGTCGTCTAGCAGGTAGTACTTTTGTTCGTCGTGGTAGTGAAGGAAGCCCAGGAATATGAAGGATCTGTCCTTGCAGTAAGGAGCAGGACCCTTGCCCATGTTGTAGATATCGCTGTACAGTTCTGACATAAACATGTACACGTTTTTGCCGCAGTAGAACTCTGGAAGAGCGCAAAATACATAAATTAGCCTATGTCCACGAGATTTCAGCCAGAGGTATCACTAATACCACTGAAAATAAATCAGTAAACAGTTAAGCTGACACATTTCCGTAGCAAAATGTGAAGGGTGACCCTATTGAACCAGTAGGGCAAAATCCACCCCGGGGCAACTCATGACATGATCTTATTAAATCTGTAAAGTATATTAAATATTAAAGCATATTCGGTGGCTTCTACTTTGAAGATATAGTGCCTTGGTTCATTACTTCTAAGTCTTGTAAGCAGTACGATATAAGTACCTACAACTAGAAAATTTCTAAGCGTAGATTTTTTTATTTCTTGACAATGTTTTCCAGCATCGTTATGGTAAATTCCTTCATCATCGGAATCTGATATAGTATTTCTTCTTACCTTGACTTAAATAGAACTCCATTGGTACAGGCCCGCCCGTGTAAGTAGCTTTCCTTTCAGCGGCTATCGAATTATGATTCTCGTACATAGTCAGCATATTATCTATGACGTCATCCAGTGTTATTAGCATAACCTGCAAACGTACAAAGCAAATAATATCAAATCCTGTTTATTTAATTACATATGGCCAGATACATAAATATACATAATAGCGGTTAACAGAATAAGAGAAGTCTTGATTCATTGGTGTGTAACCGAGTACAATTTCGGTCTCACAAACATCCATACTTGAAACAAATATTATATGAATACACCCAACGGTCACATACATAGTCCTGACCCCATATTAAGATCAATTAAGTCTTGTGTCATGGGTATCAGAAACTAAGAATAAATTTTCGGTCAAGATAAATACTTATGGATTGCCCATACATTTAACTCTGTCTGGGGATCGATCGAACCCGTGGCATCTGTTTAGCTGTGACTTATTCTGTGATTAACAACAAGTGTAACAAAGCGGCTGTAATAATAATGATAAGATTTTTAATAGTTTCTCTTAATAAATCATTCCACCGGAAAACAACTGAGATACAATAATTTCTAAAAGTCTCTGTCTACAATCTAGATAAACTCACCACCTATTGGTAAACTATCTATTCGTAAACTACCTTTAATTCTTGAATGTGTAGCTTTATAAATCTCCCCAGGTGATCTGTTGCTATGTGGACCCGCTCGTTGATCAGATACTGTAACAAACATTGGGTTTACGTGGGTAGGCAGCATATGTGGGAGTACGGTGATCTCGTCTCACGATGAACGTAAAAATTGCTAATGTATTTTACAATCGATTTATTTCGTGCTTAAAGCTCGATTACTTCTCTATGTTTTAGTATTTAAAAAACGAATGAAACGGGTTATGTATTTCTTAATTACGATTGGCATTAGAAAAAGGTTTCGTACGTTAAAATTACTTTAGGTTGATACTAATACAAATCTACTTTTTTACGATTTCTAATACGTAATCATCATCATCATCACCATCATCAGCCCATCCGCGTCCACTGCTGAACAAAGGCCTCTCCTATGGCACGCCACTGGGCTCGATCTTCAGCCCATCGTCACCAACCGCTACCAGCCATCTTTCGAATATCGTCACTCCACCTGGTTAGAGGGCGTCCTAGACTACCCTTGCCGAGGTATGGTCTCCACTTGAGAGCACGTCTACCCCAAAGGTTGTCGGTTGTCCGACAATACTACGTGTACGCTTTACGTCGGAGCAATGCAAATCTTTAAATTTCTTGGATTTTTTACAGATGCTTTGAAATTCTAGAAAAAAATGTAAAATGTGTTTTCCCTTATCGCCAAACATTGAGATAGTATAGAGAGGAGGGGACACTGCATACAAAATGTTTGTAACGAAATGAAGGGTACATTCTATTTCTGTCTCTGTCACACCTACGAAGTAACACTATCTTCCCTCTCGCTTCACTGTGTACCCTTGTGCACGCACCATACGCACAAATTTTGTTCCCGATGTCCGCTCTAGTATAATACCTCAATGTCGCCAAATTTACTATTAATAATAAACCATACCCAACTTTGCAAAATTCAGAGGCGTACTGAGGGTTCAAAATTCGTCTACCTTGGTTATAATGACTGTTCCAAATTCGTCGAACTTTGTGAAAATGCAATATTTATAAATTACGCGAAAAAATGTAATATTTCTCTAATCTTACCTGATCTTCAGCAGTCTTAACCCTCATCATTTCGTTCTGGTAGAGCCACAGGTTGTCCAGCTTATCTGTGGGGTCGTGGCCGTATATTTCGAAAGCGTCGATGATCATCGCAAGTGTTAGATTCTCGTTGGGTTCTTGGCAACATGGGTGATTTCGTATGTTGTATGGTGTCTGTGTATAATACATGATATAAATTACGAAATATATGGCATTTTTTTTTATTGGATGCAATTTTAGTCCAATTCACAAAATTTATTGACGAGTGCCTAAATAACGAGGTTTAAAATTAGGAAACAAACATTTGATCTACGCTTAGCGTAAGTTTTATGCCTTTTGTAATAGTTCTTCTTTATCTGAATGAATCTTTTAAGGTAATGTATTGTCAGAGACTTACCGTTATTTGAAATAATATAAAATATATAACGAGCAACACGCATACCCGAATGCGAGTATCCATTTTGTCGACATGGCGGACATTGAAGTAAAATGGCGGCGGGTCACGTGCACAATTAGGTAAATTGCCAATTTGTTTTTACGAGCTAGGTAGGCATGGTTTTTTCCTATAACAAATACTACATTAATGAATTCGAAGGTTAAAGTCATGAGCATTTTTGGTCCAGGGGAAAAACCGTTAAAATTTAACAACTTCTTGTCAACCTGAATACTTGATTGGTACTCCAATTCCACCATATTTGATTAAGATTTCCTGGTCGCAATATCGAATATAGTTGTACTTAGTAACTAAATGGTCCCAACGGTTTCATATACAAGACCACTAATTTGTGGTCGGACGCCCACAATAGCCCATATTTAGCCTTGAAACATTAATTCCCTACATTCTATAACTACCTATTATTAATGAGAACATACCTACCCAACAGTCACAAACACAGTTCAGACCCAATCTTAAGATCTATTAGGTGTGGTGTCTTGGGTATCAGAAGATACGAGAGATTTTTTGTCCCACAATAATTTAGGAGGTTCAGGGAAGTCGCTGGATGCAGGTCGATGTGGAGATTCTTGGTGAAGGCCTATGTTTATTAGTAGACTTCCTGTGGCTGAAGAAAGAGAGAGAGAACCATCCAGAACCGAAACAAACACCTGAGGGTTACACAAATATTAGTCTAGGTGCGGGGATCGAACCCGCGCTCTAGTTTCACTCCTGGCGTCAAACCAACAGCACCATGGACGCTTTCATACATTTTGTATGGGGGTAACCTAATCATTTTTATTTATTTCGATTGGTATTTAGTTTTTGAATAAAACATGCAAATCGAATAACATTTTATATTTTTAAAATACACACCTAGAATCCATTTCATCACAATACACGTATTGTATTTAATATTTATCAACTAGTTATATTTATACAACATTATTGCACTTGGATACATTTCTAAATATAGAATAGCATTGGATAAACATAATTAAACGATTAGGATAAGTATAGACAAGCGTATTTTTTTGTATATTTTTATAAACCTTCAACATTTGGAAGCCCGTTTTTATACTAGGTATACAGACAACAATTTTATTTGTTAAATATATTGTTTAATAATTTATGCATTATAATATTTTAAATGTAAATAAGTACGTGATTTAATAAATCATAAATCGAAACGGACATCATAAAATTATTGTCTTGAATATGTTTTTTTTTAATAATTAATCATACAATTGAATTCAAAAATATCCTGATTTATTTCGTGCTTCATTCTTATAACTTTTGTAAAACAATTTAAAAAAGATCATTTCGTCAAGATATTTCTTTATATTCAATATTTTTTCTTTATTTCTCCTATATCCTTTTATTTACTTTCGGAGAATATTTAATGGTAAATCATCTTAATTTTTGGTTCCAACACATTGGATGCAGATTTTTTCTTAATGTCTTTTATACTTCGAAGAAGCCACATTATTTATGTTAGGTACCAACTCACATTGTACATACTATATTCATTTGATAGGTACCCTACCTACGTCATAGTTTTACATTAAAGCCCCATTTACACGGAGAGAGATTAACGCCTGATTTCAAAAGAGAATCGTATGCCACTATCGGATACAATAATCTCTATAACATTGTCGTACCCTAATGTCTAGGGCAAATGTTACCCCGATGAAATATTTTTATATCCATTCAATAACGTATCTTTGAGGTGGGTAACAGCCCGTGTAAATGGGTTTTTATGGATAATAGTTACCTACGACTGTAATCCATTACATAATTTAGAGAGAGGATCCGTTTTTTACAAGCTTTTATATAGTTTCACCTATCCCCTATATTTGTCATCAAATCTTGCAAATTATTAATACAATATATATTATGTAAAATTGTTATTTTAATAAAGATTTTTCATTTTGTCTTTGTTCATTACAGACGTATTGTTTTGAATAAAATATTCGAATTACTCACTGTCAAACATTCTGAATATATTGTAAAATACTTTATGAATAAAGAAATGTAATAAACACATTGAATAAATATTTATAAAAGTATAACTTATTGGAAGCCCATCTTGTTTAAAATCTGTATACCTAATCGAAAATACATCAAAAATTATGTATCGTACACCTTTCTTCAATATAACTTGTCTAACTTCTAACTAACTTGTATAATTTAGCATTACTATAATATAATCAACAACATTTCAATTAGGATTGGAAGACTGGATATTTACCTTAACATACACAACACCAAAAGTGTCTTATAAATACTTAAAACAATTATTTAAGAAATAAATCTGTTGTATCAATTAATAATTATCATTAACATAAACATCTGGATATATTTTAACCAAAAACTTACACAATGTAAAAAATCAACAACTTGGACTAAAATGTAATCATGAATTGTAACTTAAAAGTTTATTTAGTTTAAAATCTTGATTTTTTAAAAAACCCGTTTTGTAATTCTCACACCAACTGTTACACACAACTTCTTAATAATTGAATAATACGTCTACAATAAATGCTAATTCATTATAAATATTCAAATAAATAAAGTCAATTTATATAAGAATATCAAGGTTCAAACCGTTATATTTATATTGGAAGACTTCGTTGTTAAATAACATCAAAATCAACATCTCATTTGGAAGACATTGGATTATACGACTAAATTTAATATTGTCTATATACACAAACATGCTAGACAAATGGAAGTGCATTGAAATGTACGCATTATTTCATTCTAACATATAAAATTGTATAAACAACAGCCAACTAGCTAGAAACGTGCGTTTGACTTCCAAGCCGCATTGTTTGCGACGAAAAATAATTCCACGAAGTATGCATAAATCTAAAAATAGTTCAACAATTGATCTAAATCTAGGGAGAATTAGAAAGGCAATCCAATCTTAAACGCCTTGACGAGGGCAGAGCCAGCGTCGTACATGCCTATGATGCCGAACAGAACACCGAGACCTATGATGAAGTAGTCATAGGCAATCGTAGTGCTTTCTAATTGGTTGCCTTTGAGTTTAAGATGGAAATACGCAGGCCAGATGAAGCTCAACATAGTTCCTGTGAAGCTTCCTATAAATCCCATCAAAATAGTGAAGTGTGGGATGAATATCGCCATCAAAATTGTGAACATTATCACTCCGAGTCTCCAAGCAAGACCCCAAACTTTCAACTCCCCATCTAAAGCATATATGACTGGGAATATAGTTTTAGGCTTTCCTCTGAACAGAGCACGTTCTAGCAAGTCGCAAGCAGCGTAGTAAGGCAATGGGTAACTGAGAATTGCCTTAATTACCAGGAAGAAGTTAACCAGGCCTTTGAAGCCTGAGGAGTGAAGATTGTTGGTAATAACTTGCTGAGTGTCATTTTGGAAGGTTAAAAAGCAAATGTACCCAAAGATTGATTTAAACGCTGCTGCAGCAATGTGTGACCACTTCAACATCCATTCAAATTTAGAACGATCCTCCATGTTACCTTCTAAAGTTGGCAGAAATATCTGCGAGGTGTAGGAAAATACGATCACACCCAAACTGATGGGAAAATTCTCGAAGTCAAGATTCCATTTAACTTTGGACCAGCCCCAGTCGCCAATATAGAGAATGCAATAGCCTAATACAATAGCGTTTATGATTAAATGGCTCATTGTACACCAGAATGAGAGCATACTGACGCTTTTCAAAGACTTCAAGAATGCTAAAGGCAAGAGGAAAATGCCAGTGAGCATCATCCAGGATCGAGTATCAATGGAGCCATCAGGAAAAGTTCCTATCATGAGGTCGCCGCAAACAACGACGTACAGGATACACGTCATTAGTAGTTCAATAATCTGAGCTATATTTACGATCCTGGCACCGTATTTCCTACCGAAACATTCCTTTGCGATGCTGACATACGAGTCTCGAACCCTCACGCGCTGGCCTGAGACTGGATCGTCTTCGTAGAGACATTCCACGAGGATCTTGCCGGTGTAGCAGCAGATGTGGGCGATGCCAATCATTGCAGCGATAGCCCAATACCCGCCTTGGAGGACGGCGAAAGGCAGCGATACCACGAACATACCCTATAACCAGAAACGTTATTAGTAGACCTCTTTTAATCACTCTATTTTCTGTATAATTCATTTGCTCACCTGAATAGCATTAGTGACGTTCCAACCAGCTTGAAACTCGTTGATCTTGGCACCAGGTTTGCCACCGCCTTCTTCAAAGCCTCCTTCTTCAGAAGAGGCGTAGAAATCAACGCTCTGCATGCTTTGAGTTCTGAAAAAAAAAAACGGTTTATACCTAAAGCTTTTAGAATCATAGATAGGTGGACAAACGAACTATTCAGGATTATTAATTAATATAAGTTCAGGTAATTAGAAGTCGCTGGATATTGGCCGTTTTTGAAAGATCTTTCTGGAATTTTTAGGGTAGGCCTACATTCAGCAGTAGAAAGAAAGTTTCTGTTGCTGAAGAGAAAGAAAGAGATAGACTGGTACCTGGGTGCTCCATCTTGCTGCGGGTAGGTATTCTGGTAGCTGGTGAATGTGTCCTCCGCCTGGAGTTCTCCGCTGAGGAACGGATTGCTTGGGTTTGTCGACTGGTATGTCGGAGATGTTGTCTCATTCATGGTCGACAGCTCGCAAGACTCCCCCATGTTATCTGTAATGTTTTACATTAAAAGACTACTATGGCTACTGTGTTATTAGTAGATTACGTTATTGTAGTGTTCCTTTTAGAATTAGACCACAAAAGATCACTTTTTAAATCAATGATTTAGAACCTACCAATGTAGTGGCGAAAATATAAGTATTGATCAACTAGACACTCAAAGCTATTATTTCACCAAATATACCTAATATTCTGTTTATTGTACCTACAATTTGTAACTAAGGTAGTAGAAATAGAAATTTTCTTTATACTTCTTTAAAATATTTCAAAATCATATGCACTCAATACTTAATGGTAACTGACTAGTTTACTTCTGGGACTTTTACTTACCTAAGTTAGCAAATCTGACGTTCTGTGGGGGACGCGGCGGCGGCCCAGGCTTGTCGGGCATCTGCTGCCTCACCGTCTGCAGCGCCACGTCCAGCGCATTCTTCAGCGGCGGAATCTTGAAGCGGCCCAAGTTGATCATCTTTACCTACTTCTCCTGGCCGTTTGCCAATAAATACCACCCCAATATCCTTACGTAATAATTAATTCGAGCAATAATTTCAAAATTATCGTGGTAAATCACTTAAGAACAGGAAGACATGGATTTTTCTTACATTATATTAAACCCTAAAATTAATGTACAATTTATCACTTATTTGGAAGACTTCTTTACACTAAAATATTTGTTACTTATTAAGAAAATTGATTTTACGAGCGGCCAGCATTTCAGTTTGTTTTACCATAACTTCGCTTGTTTTTTGTTTTAGCACTTTTGATGTTCACTGCTTGGAATTTTAAGCGTAGTGATGTTGATTTTTATTGTAATTTAACATTTTTAAGAGGTTTTCTTTTGTGCAATGGCCGCTGGCACGCGTCCCGAGGGTTGTATGAGGTCCGGCGCGGGAGGGATGCGCACGAAACCGATCGATAGCGACACAAGGTGTAAAATCTTACAGGATACTATAATTTCGCATCGTAAAACAGCGGGACCCCAATTTTATTTGGTATTGAAATTGTTCACGCCATTTCGATGTCTTTCTTAATATACTTGACAAACGATGCCATTAAGATCAATATTCGCACGAATACAAATAATTTCTAGTTTCTAAAGCTCTTTTTAATCAGATGAGGTTTTGGATGACATTACAATGTAAACAACTTTTTTATAAATGCGGGTAATAATCTGGCTGAACAAGTTTTACAGAAACTAAATAGAACCCAACTAGATTTGACGAGACAATATAAACTTAACTATAATATTAGAGATTCACTAGTACTTTTGGAAACTGATACAATGGAAATTGCGAAGATAATATATTCATTAAAAAATACTTCTTCTACAGGTTGGGATGGTATTTCAGCACAATATCTAAAGAAATTCATAAAATTTTTAGTTAAGCCAATCACTCATATTTGCAATTTAAGTATCTCAACTGGTGTTTTTCCTAAAGCTCTAAAGAAATCGGTAATAATTCCAATTTTCAAACAGGGTGACGTACATGATATATCTAATTACCGTCCTATATCTTTACTCCCTACATTGGCCAAAATTTTGGAAAAAGTGGTAAACTTCCGACTTATCAGTTATCTCGAATCAAATAATTTACTATCCAAAAACCAGTTTGGTTTTAGACACAAAAAATCGACTGCCCATGCAATTGATGACCTGGTTTCCCATGTTGCAAAGAGCTTAGACAGTAAACTAAAATGCCTTGGTGTCTTTTTAGACCTGGCCAAGGCGTTCGATACAGTCTCGATCCCCTTGTTGCTTTGTAAAATGGAAGAAATAGGTATTAGGGGACTTCCGTTAACCCTGTTCAAAGATTACCTATCTGACAGATCACAGTCCATCAAAGTTGGTAATATACATAGCTCTAGACTGCCTATAAATTATGGGGTGCCTCAAGGTTCTGTGCTTGGCCCAACCCTATTTTTAATTTATATTAATAATATTTGTAGTGCAAACCTTACGAACTGCAAAATAATAGCTTATGCGGATGACACCGTTTTACTTTTTACTCATAAAACATGGAGTGGTGTAAAGTTATTGGCTGAGAAGGGTATGAGACAGATAACTAACTTACTAAATAACAGTTTACTAACGCTTAATCTATTGAAAACCAAATATATTATCTTTTCGATCAAGCATTCACAAAACACATCTGATTTTACACTAAAAGCACACATGTGAAGTTGAAACAAACTGTAACTGTTTTACTCTCTCTAAAGCTTCTAGTATAAAGTATTTGGGTATCATAGTTGATATTAATATGAATTGGAAAGAGCATACAGATAAATTAAAAAGTCGTATACGTAAATTGATACCAGTTTTTAAAAAGCTAAGGCACCTGGGAGACAACAGTCTAATTAAAATTGTGTATAACAGTTTATGCCAATCTTTACTATCGTATGGTATCATTGCTTGGGGTGGAGCGCCCAGAAATACACTATTGAAATTAGAAAGAGCCCAAAGAGCAATCCTAAAAGTAATTTTATTTAAGCGCATTAGATACCCTACTGCTGATTTATATAAAGAGTTTCAGACTCTCTCAGTGAGGCAATTATTTATTAACGTAATAATTTTGAAACAGCATTCTGTAAGCCGTAATTACAACTCAGATCGAAGACAGTACACAGTCTACAAGGTTCCTGCATGTAAGACTAGCTTTGCTCAAAGTTTTTCATTTTTTCTAAGTCCAATATTATATAATCGTATAAACAAACAAATAAAATTAGAAAATAAATCTAGGTTCTTGTGTAAAAAAATATTGCAAGCATATTTTAAGGAATGTGACTATGAGAAGACAGAAAATGTATTTAAAATAAATATATAAATATACATATTCATGTAACGAAAGTTACGTTATAAAGTTATATAAGTTGGTATATATTTTAATAGATGTGTAAATATTATTGAATTTATAAACACTTTAGCATATTACTAATAACATGATTATAAGATATCTATATTTTCATTCTTGTGTTTTTATATAGTAACATCCTGCTGGAAATTGACTTAGTAAAAAAGTAAGTGATTCGGTAATCGGTATAATTTAAATTTAAGATTTTTCTATATTTTTTGCTTATACTATGCAAATTTGTTTACTACTCAAACACAGTTTTATTTCTACCAACATATTTTGATATGATTGTAACGCTACTTAATAATGCACCTTATAATATGGACAGGACGATTATCATTACCTTGCCGTCACACAGTCTAGTACTAGTACGGAAGGTAAAGGATTTTTTGTTAATGTACCTACCGCTTTCAATATCATGTTGTTATGCATTACGAAAATTAAGAATTTAAAACAAATGTATTTAAGTTATTTTACTATTAAAAAGTGTACAAATTGTAAAGTATGCACAATAAAATATTTTGTATTTGTATTTTGTATTGTATTTGTAATAAGTAGAATAATTTTTGTAAGCTGAAAGACATTTTAAGCAATATTGTCTCTGAGCCGTATGTCGGAATTCTGCTAGTTTTCTTTGTTTCTCTACATATAAGCGTTACATAGAGATGTGTAGGAATTAGGTCTACAAGGGAGAATGAAATATAATTTGAGAGTAGAGTTATTCTTTGAAAGTTAGGTATAGGCGAGATTTCCTTCTGACATTAAATCTGAGAATTATGAGGCAGAGGGCAAGATCGGGACCTTCCTATAAGTACTTATTATTGTGGATAACTAGGTACAAAATAATCCTACCATTTTTTTAAATATAAGCATTTTGTATAACTCCTTATTTCTACAGTATGGTAGTACGCAAATTTAAGGTCGTATTTTATTGTTTTATTTACTACTCCTAAAACTCTGTTCTAATTGATCGTTGATTGGTGATAAAATTATTGATTTGTTAAAGGAAAGGCGACTTTTTACTATAGCGCGGCAGTCGTTGATATGGCGTGGAAATGCAATTTTTTTATACAGACTTTTATTGGAATATGTTGGTTTGCTTTAGCGGTAAGTTGTTTTAAATTTATTGAACCACCTCGCAAATATAGTGTTATTATTATGTTCGTAAAATCAACGTCAAAAATTTTGTTTTCGATGATATTTGGATGGTACCTGAGTTATAAGTTAGATAATTTTCGATATATAGATTCAAGTTGATTTACTGTCATATGACCGTTACGTACTCAAAATAAACATAAGTCAAGCTATACTAAGAGCTATACTCCTTTAGACTTTCCACAGGGTAGCGAAGAATCTGTCGATACAAAAGATGATGTCTTTAATTAATCATAAATCTCAGTCACAGGAAAATGATGAGGCTGAAAATAGGCCTCCCCAAGGATCTACACATCGACCTGTTGGAAGCGGCTTTAACGAATATTTTTGTTTATATGATGAGTACATGTGAAGCATGTGTTATTGCAGCATTCTTACATAGTAAGCAACCACCCATGTTGCCAAGAGCCAAGCGAGAACCTGACGTTGGCGATGATCATAGACGCGTACGAAATATACGGGCATGACCCCACGGATAAGTTGGATCATCTCGCTCACTACCAGATTGAGATGATGAAGGTTAAGAGAGCTCCGGATCAGGTAATCAATCAATTTACTGTACTGTATCAGCCCATATACGTCCTACTGCATGGCATACTCCTCTACAATTAAGA
The DNA here is from genome assembly GCA_023078785.2 of Hyles euphorbiae. NCBI lineage: Eukaryota > Metazoa > Arthropoda > Insecta > Lepidoptera > Sphingidae > Hyles > Hyles euphorbiae. The sequence goes on from CM041048.1 coordinate 5,036,992, forward strand.
GTGATTACGCCATATAGTCCATCACGCTGGCCTAGTGCGGGCTGGTGGACTTAACATACCATATAAATTCTTACAAATCGCTACGGTATGCAGATTTCCTCACTATGATTTCTTTCACTGTTTTAGTGCATGGTGATTGACTATCAATACAAAAACAATATTTTTAAATTTCAGTACATAATAAATGAGCACGTGCACATAGCGACTGACCATTTGGCGAGGTTCATACATTTACATATCAAGGAACTCAAGGTATGGTTTAATGAGAATGAGATGAATCATAAAATAAAATACCTCACCATAATCTTTCATGTGATAAGTCCACTTGTATTTTTTAAATGTTACATACATACATACATAAACTCATGCCTTCTTCCCAGAAGGGATAGGCAGAGGGGTTACCAGGACACCCACGTTTCTTCTTCTTCGTTCCTACGATGTGATGGGGGGCGAGCCTATCGCTGTATCGGGCACAAATTCCCGTCTCGGGGCTGGCCGATTAGGGATTCGAACCCGAGATTTCAGAGTTGTAACCGCACCGTAGTACAACTACGCCACTGAGGCAGTTTGAAAATGTTTCCATAAATAAAGGCATATGGTACAACAGTCCGCGAAATGCGAATAGCATGGTTTGATGGTAGGCGTTATGACGTATCTTTATTGAAACACACTAATCTTCTTCTTCTTGTAGTGCCTCTTTAACTAGTGAAGGTTGGCAGTCAGCTCAGCATACTATCCCTTGTCTCGTGCGAGGCGAAATAGTTCTGCGGCGCTCGTAGTCCCTGTCCACTCTCTGATGTTTCGTAGCCATGACTTTTTCCTCCGACCTACTTTCCATTTGCCAGCTACTTTTCCCATCATTATAAGTTGAAGGAGCTCGTACTTATCATGTCTAAGCACGTGTCCTAAATATGCAACTTTTCTTTGTTTGATAGTTTTCAAAAGTTTGCGGTTTTGACCAACTCGTCGTAGGACTTCTTCATTAGTCACTTTCTGAGTCCAAGATATTAATAAAAGACGCATATAGGTCCACATCTCAAATGCTTCCAAGCGTTTGCCTAGGTGTTCCTTTATGGTCCATGCCTCACATCCGTAAAGAACTATCGGCCAGATGAAACACACTAATAGGCATCTATAAATATCTTCACGCTAAGGGAAAGTTGATTTATTAGTCAACGTTTGATTAAATTTCTCGATGGTAAGAGCTGATCATATTAATACGCTGAAATTACAAAACTCCGCACCAAGACAAAATAATTAGACTCTATACAACTGCATATGAGATAAGAATTGAATTCCAGGTGTTACTCATTGCGTTAGAAGACACGATAGACAATATGCTGACGATGTACGACAACCACAACTCTATAAAGACTGAGAGAGTGGCTACATACAACGCGGCTGCAGGGGGAGCGGTGCCCTCCGAGTTCTATATGAGTCAAGGTCATTTTTCTTCCACCTTCTATTATCTACCTATGAATGTTCCAGTATTTCTGATGTTATGTAATGTGATCGTACAATTTCCCTTTAAACCAAGAAATATCTAAACACACAAAAGATCGTGTCAGTATAATGCCTCGAATTGTATAATATAAAAAAGAGACAACTCTAAAGAACACTTAACGAATGACCATGCTTAAAAAATATATAATTGTACCCTCACGGAATGAATTTGTACGTAAATTGCATGTACTATGTAGGTAAAAATTAAGATCTTCGTACTTATTAATACTATCTACTTAAATAAGAGCAACAGCCATAAAACCAACATACATTCACAGAATTCTACTGCGGCAGGAACGTGTACATATTCTTATCAGAGTTGTACAGCGATATCTACAACATGGGTCGCGGCCCTGCGCCCTACTGCAAGGGCCGCGCCTTCCACTTCATGGGCTTTGTTCACTTCATGGACGACACACATTACTTCCTCGAAGAAGATCCTAATATGGTCTTTCAGATGGATAATTATATTCATGGGTTGGAGTGTCACCTCGGCATTTGCATTTTTAGGTGAGAAATGTTTGTGCTTGGTAGTTTTACTGACTATTATTCATTACACACAAGGAAGCATAAGTCACTATTTATTTATTTATTTTTATTCTGGCTGGGAAATTATTACACCTGGTGGTCATGTAATGCCATTCATTTAGATACCTATGGATGTATAGGGGATGGTTATTGATGATGTTATTTTAAATTCTACTAATCTCTGTAGTCAAACCCCTATGTCGAATGATAGGATAGAATAGATAAATGATTAGATGCACGGATGATTAAAAATACGTATTTTCACTTACATAATCGGTCTTTATTTAAGAAACTATGTCCAGCATATGCACGATTCTTGTTTTACGGTATACAAAATAGTATGTATTTTTGGTCCCCAAGCACAACACATCAACTATCATTTCTTTTTGCTACTTTATTTTTCACTTTTATAAATATTAAATCTTCATATTTGATCTTTTTCTATACATGTTTCATTTATCAACGTATAGTACGGACGCACATCTGTAAATACCAAAATTGACTTCTTCCCTTTCCGCAACGCAAAACTGGCTATACCGAATAACTTTTTATTTTGATAAAGTACGCCGCCTGACGCAATGGCTTCAAACTCATGAACGTTTCGTATGCATATGAAATGTCCCCATGTTCTCGGGATCCATTCATCGCAGTTCGTTTCAGCGTTGTCTTCAATCTCGTAATCATACGATTTAAGATATGCGTCTTTCTTGATCTGCGCATCATCAACGTGACCAATTGAGGCCATCATCAAGTCCCTTCCAAGAGGCAGACCGGGCTCAGCCATGTCAGTTAACAGGGGGCCTGATAACCCGTACTCATAGGGCCAATTTGTGACTTTGACATACAGATTCGTGTTGTTATTTTCCAATGTGAAGTTCCTGTCGAGCCTGAATATGATTAAGTCGTGCACAGGACTATACAAGCGATCCTGCCCGTGCCATTGGTCATCTATTAGATCTTCGTCACGCATCGGTATGACCTGCCTGGCGCAAGCCACAAGACCGTAGGAAATATTGTAATACAAAACACCGTTTGAAAACCATCGATATTTTAATGCTCCGATAACAATAAGCTCCCTCTTCTCTTTGTATTTTATAAGTTCTCTGAACGGGTTGAATGCGGACAGAACGAGTTGGTTGCTGACTAATACACCGGTTGCTATCATTTTGTGGTCGTCCCCACCCAAATCCAGACTAATACTCACGACTCTATCGAAGAATATCTCGAGGGGAGATGGAACGTCTACCCAGTACATCGGTGGTTTTTGCCATGCGATATTTCTTAGTGTCATTATACTACCAAGATTGATAACAAATAAGTAGGTTCCCAGTAAATGCTGGTATATCCTGAAAAGAACGCAGATATTATAGTTTCATAGATGATAGGTTTTTAGTACAGTTCTTTCACTATAATTACTATTTCATTTCAAAATTATGTATTAAAATTGCAAATGCTTACATATTCTTGAAGTGTATCGCGTGAAATAGACTTATATTGTGTCTGTCCAAAACTTATATTGTTGGTTGTTTCACTAGAAGCAAAAAATATTTACGAAAAATGTCGTTCACGTAGCGGATGTTTCTATTGTGTTCAGTATGAAATAATTAGAATTTTGTTTACATTTCTACGCAATCGTTCACGTAATAAATCACATAACAATATTTAGTGATTAGTACAATGTGGTAGAATTATAGTGTCATTAGATTTATCTACAGCAAGGGTCGGCTTGACATTATTTATCCTTTTACTTCTTGGAAGACCCGCTTGAAGTGGGGCCGAGTTCCTCACCTTCTTGTTTATTTTCTTCTTTTAAAATCGCTGTTGATGCTTATAGGCAACCATGATGGTAAGGATTTTCTTGCAAGTGTCCTGCTAGTGCCATTGCTGCATAATGTTCTACTAATATAATTGAAAATTTATGTGGATATAAATGGAGATGGGAACACGGGATCAGAAATGCTCCATAGCTCAAAATTGCAGTAAAAATAAGACATTGGAACGTTTTTAATCAGGCTTTCTTCATCTTCAAAGGTGTACATTTAAGATAGATTTTGAATTCGTCACAGGTTCCCATTCAAGAAGAATCTGCAGCATATACGTGACGTATCAACATTACCCAAAGCGATAGTGAAATGTGGCACAGAGATGTACAAGCTACCGCCGTTGTCTGCCGCTTCATGTATTATTACATCGGGGTCTTTCATTCTGGACTTCAACATCCAAGGCATCAGATTCAGACATTATGACTATTTGTTGGTGAGGTTTCCGAATTTATCTAATTATTTTAGTCTAGTATGAATACAAATGAATTCTGTATGAGACAAAATCATTACTGTGGATCATTACCGACTGTGGGAGCATTGAATGACATGCTAAAAGTATGTGAGAGATACGCTGCTACCCATGGATTGCAGTATAATGTCAAAAAGACGGAGTATATGATTTTTGGTGCCACCAATATGCTTCCAGACATTGTGCCTGTTGTCACCCTTAATGGGTTAAATATTAAAAGGGTGTCACACTTCAAATATCTAGGGCATATCCTTGTCGAAGACCTAAAAGATAATGCAGACATAGAAAGGGAGCGCAGGGCTCTGGCGGTTCGGGGTAATATGTTGGCCCGTAGATTCGCTCGTTGTACTGACCAAGTCAAAATTTCACTTTTTAAGGCATATTGTCAGAGTTTTTATACAGGGAATCTATGGGTCAACTATACTAAAAGAACGCTAGATGTACTTCGGGTACAGTATAATAATATCTTCAGATTGTTGTTGCGGCTGCCTCGCTTTTGTAGCGCCTCAGAGATGTTTGCTAGGAATAGAACTGATGGTTTCATGCTATTCTTCGCAAGCAAACGGTATCCCTTGTGGGCCGCATCCGGGCTAGTCGCAACAGTGTTCTGAGATCAGTAGCGGAGACGGCTGTGTCACCTATTATGAAACATTTTGTGTGGAGAATGATAAATTAAATTGTGCTCTCTAATTCTCCACAAGAATTGTAACTTCTTAGTATAAGTTTATTATTGTCACAATACTAACATTAGTTTATAAGTTAATACTATAATTTTACTAACTCTTTGGATCTATGTTGTCTGAAATAAAGTTATTTATTTATTACTGTAGATTGTTCTTTTCTATTTTTTTAATTATTGTTATATTCTAGTTTATATTTATATTGCATATGTGATATATCATTTATTTATTTATTACATGCCCACGTATTATATAGTACTATGCAGATTAGCGTCTCTTACACTATTTTCTATATCTCTTCAGTTCTTTACAGTCAAATCTTAATCTTAATTATTATTTTTCTTGCATGGAATGGGGAGTCGAGCTTTCCTTTCGCCTAATGGTAAGCCATACGACCGCTCATGGATAATAGCAAACCTAGACAACACCATGAGTTGGCATTCCACTGCGCTCGCCATCCTGAGACATAAAATGTTAAGTCTCATTATGTCCAGTTACATCTTACAGTTATACATATTAATTAATTTTGCAGACTTTGCCAAATGGACACACATATTACACTAAAGAACCATTCTCACCGTTAGTTTGCGATCACCATGTTTGCGAGTGGAACAACACCAACTTTTACGGAGGTATTGTATTAACCAAATGTGTATTTCGAAAGTAAGTTAAAATTAATCAAAGACACGATTAGTATCAATATTCCTGCAGGTCAATGTAGAGATCCTTGGAGGAGGCTCAGCAGTGAACTTTCTGTGGCTGAAGATAGTGAGAGAGAGATGATTATTGGCTCCTCCTCTCCGGAGGAAAACGGGAGAAAAAATTATATACTACAGAGGCATAAACCTCACATAATTTACTTTTAGTAAATAAAACACAGTGATCGATTTCCAGTGTTTGATGCCTGTCCACTCGCTCTGATTTCTGTCAGTGTAATGACCGACGACGGGCGCTCTTATAAATATTTCTTATACTTGATTTACATCTACCTACAACTTTATTTAGTCTGTACGCCATAACTAGAATGCTTAAATTGTTATTAAATAATTCATGTCCTTTCCTGCAACTTTCGATGAATTTTCGCAGGTCCATTCATAATTCCCGGTGATCCTGGGACTGGTTTGTCGCCGATCCCTCCGTTCATCGAGCAAACGACAGAAGCTTTTCGCGTCTCCACTGATGCAAATATTAATGAATTCAATCCAAACGTCACTTGTAAGTAAATAATATACAATACTTTTTAAAGTAATATTAGAACGAGATCGTGAAAAGTGGCATAGAATGTGAGATGCCTACTATACTTAGCAGTAGGATCTAATCTAATAGGCAGTGATGATTATTTTTAAATAGTGGGAGAGCCACACCGTCGTTGCCCCGAAATGGGCTAGTTCTACTGGGAAGTACCACTGACCATTAATTGCTGTTGCTATCTTACAATCAGAATAGTTGGAATAGGCCGATATAGGTTAAGCAGGTGTTGGAGAAATACCTACAACACATCGATAGACAGTAACATCAATGGATATTTTTATTGCTGATATTTTTCTACTCTCCACCAATCTGTATAATGACACTGTAGCATCATTTGAAGGTCACAGCACTTACCATCAGATGACGTATAATCAATTTTCTATACAGCGTAGCGATGTTGCAGTTAAAGGAGAATGCCTGTTTACTATGAAACTTAGGATCGGTGCGAAGATTTTTGTCGATGAAACCTACTTCTTTGTGTAGGGAATAATATATTAACATAATAGGGTATTTGACTATGATAAAAATATGAAACATATTGTTACTAGACTAACGGTAAATATTTTTTTAAAACAAATGAACTAATAAAGTGTTTAAAACAATGTTGGATTGTCTTAAGAAATCATTTTAAAATTAAATAAATTTTCGTGCTTGACCACGTGACTAAAAACGCACGCCATTGGTTGCATTTAGAGTGACGTCACTTTCTTGTTGTCAGTCAATTTTTAGAACATTTCATGAGCGTTTTCCTTTGTTTTCGCAGTAATTTCTAAAATATTGATCACATTGCGCCGCTAAGGGCACACTACGAACTTTATCTGTAATAATTGTACGATAGAAACTAAAATAGACGCGATAGTGGTCGGACATTTTTTTTAAAACAACCCTGACTTTTACGCTGCTCAATTAAATTATTAATATCAAACCTTATAAACATACATATGTAAATATCACTATTAGTTATATTATAAACTAAAGCATTTTCGAGTTGGGTCTCTCGTATGTGAGAGGCCGCCTGCGTAGGTACCACCGCAATGTCTATTTCTCCCGCCATATAGCATTTTAAATGCACTGTTGTGTTTCGGATTGAAGGATATTGTAGCCAGAATAACTACTGGACATATTGAGACTTAACATCTTATGTGTCAGGATGGCGAGCGCAGTGGAATGCCAAGCATTGCTTTGAATTACAAGATGATGTTTGGATGTTGCTGTTCATGAGCGGTCGTATCGCTTACTATCAGGCGAACGGCACATTCGTCTCGCCATTCAATGCAATAAAAAAGAAACTAAGCTAACAATGTATGAAAAATACAAGTACCTAATTATTGTATTCCCCTATTATATCATTCCATTATTATACGAGCGAGTTTTACCACTTTACCCGAATCTTGGTGTTCTTTGGAATGCTCACGAACATTTTATCCGGTGTTTTAGTAGATGTATTCGTGTATTTTGAGACTACACACCTGTATTAATATGGATAATATGGATGGGAATAATTTTCGCAAGTTTTGAGGGAGCTGCTCTGAAGTATTTACAAATGAAACAGCAACGACAACGGTTCAAAGTGTAATGAATTTTCAAAAATGACACTTATAACGAAGCGCCTGCAGGAATTATCATAATTTAGGTATGCTTATTTATTTAATTGATATTAATAACATACTTACTAGAGTGTAATTATTATGTAGAACTAACTGAAACTATAAAATGAATGGAAGAGATGCCGCAACAACACCATTTAAGGCATTTTTAGCTGTAACCTAATCAAAGTTATTCTTGATAATGAATGAAAATGTTTGTTAAGCAAGAAAGTGACGTAATAATACCACGTGACCCACACACATGGCGTCTATAGCGTTTTGGCGGTCTTATTTATCATTCAAACTTCAATCATGATTTTTATTGAAAATATAGCAGCTAACAAAGAAATAATCAAATTGCAAGTGTATTATAGTAAAATGAAGAATTTGAGATACTTTCCAAAAAACTGTCAAATACCCTATTGCGACTCAGGGCCGGAATTATTGGGGAAATTAACTTGGAAGTCCAATATAAATATTTTTTTTTGCCTTCGGCTCTGTGAACAAGATATAAAATGTGATGATAATTACTTCATTTTTTAAAATCTATCACCCGGGATGAAACAGGTAACCGTTTAAGGACAAAGCATAAAAATGCTATAATAAATTATAAGCAGTATCGGCGGGTATCTATGATATTTATTATTTTATATATTATTTTTTTCTCCTTTTTTATATTTAGTCTCTTTTTGTTTTTTTTATTTATTGTATTGTTACATTTTTATAATTATTGTACTGTGTTGTATGCGGCTAATTTGCGCGATAATAAAGCATTTTTTCTTTTCTTTCTTTTCTTTATATTTTACCGATACTTTGAATGGGCATTTACCTTTTTAACATGCAATTATTTCGTCTAGATTCATTGGACGGGTGTTGGTTCATGTTCCCTCCGAACTACGGCTCAATCGCCGGCATCAGCTACTTGGACCCGCTCAGCGTCAACGAATATCGATTCAGCTGCCAGGGAAGCGGGAATAAGGTACGTATTGCATTTTTCTATTAGAAACTCTTTCTAGAAGACTCTAAATTAGAAAAGACATTTTGTTGCTATTAATGTCGAGACGAGCATGCCGTTCGCCTGATGGTAAACATTACGACTGCTCATGAACAGTAGTAAAACCAAACAACACCTTGAATTACAAATACCAAATTTCAATTACATATGGAATTATAGATGAGAAGATATAGAACTTAAATATAAAATTGAAAGGTACAAACAGATCGCTCACTGCTGATAATAGGCTTCTCTATAACCGAAGGTTCCATTTAGAAGGGTAAGGCCATAAGTTCACCGCGCTGGCGGTTTTCTATACTATAGAAAATCTTATCTATCTTATGGCATGCTGTTTTTATCGAGATATTTTCGTTCATCGTCAAATTGCGTACATGATTACGTGCGTATTATTATTTTATTACGTACATGCGTACACTCACATGATTCCGAAAAATTCATACTTAACCTGGGTTTCGAATCACCGACCATTATTTAACAGCCGCATCTGGGCCGTTACCATGTATTTTCCGATAATTATCCATACACGCCATTCGCCTGATAAGCGACACTACCGCTCACAGACCATACCAAAACCAAGCAACGCCAAGAATCACCATTAAACTGTAAATTCTTCCATTCTTCCAGGGTCTATACTGGTACCCGCAGTGGATGGGCGCTCCGCCCCACCACCCGTACCCTCAATCTGCAGACGCCCCCGCGGACATGCTGCAGGCTCGCAACCCATTCTACCCGCACCAGCAGGCGCCGCCGCCCCAGTCGATCAAGCTACCTATAATGCCCACTTTGAGTACTCAATAAAGTTCTTGTCCATATACTGTTTTATTACTACGAGTTTACATAGTAGGTATATGAATTTATAGATAAATAAATATACCTAACAGTCACATAGATAGTACTGACCCTACATTTCTAGGAATAGTTAGAATGGCCGCCAGCAGAGGTCGGCTCAAGTTCGAAGCATCACCGAAGTAATTATAGTACGAGAGATGACAACCAAAATTTTTGTCTCATAGCAATACGGCCACAACCGCATCAAATTGATAGATTTGATTATTTCGAACTCGAAAATACCAATTTCAGACATTTTTCGCGTAGCGTTTGACCGCACTGAATTTTCAAAAATGTCAACAAATTTTACCGGACTGTATCATAGCAATCTGTCTGATTTTCTGACTGTAGTTATATAATAGCCATAAGATACTGAAAACATATTTTTCAGAAGTTAATAGTGTAGCGCGAACCCAAAAAATAATTTAGAAAAATTAAAAATGAGACAAAAAAATATGATGATAGCAATCCCTCTGAAAATGTTCTTTACGGGTAAATTAGGATTAGTTAATACGAAAAAAAATATTTTCAGAAGAAAATCCGGATGCAACAAATTTTGAGACCATTCTAAATATGTTAAGGAATTTTACCGATCGGTATCATAGCAATCTGTCTGAAAATTATTGAAATTGATGAAATGAATTAACCAGATGTAAAAAAAAATTATATCAGAAGAATTCAGTGTAGCACCTCCCTTATCAGACAACTTTTCGATATCGACCGTATTGAAGCGTGACTGATTGCAAGTTGGGCAATCACCTTGCTTTTGTCTTGCCAAAATAGAGCGCGGACAACGTATCTATGCTATAAAAACGTATATTATAATTGATAATTTTGAATTCTTAAAATACTACTCTTCCATCCCCGAAAACTTCGTCAATGGGAGATGAGCAAACTATGCCTTATCATTGGGAATAGAAGAAAAAAAACGTCCGCGAGCTCTCGGACAACCAGCGACACACCCACGTCCGCCTGAGCTACTTATAGTTTGTTGTCACTTTAAGTGAGCGTTATTTCAACGGTTAGGACAGCTGGTGAGTGACTATGTATAGTAAGAGAGTGGCAGGAGCATAATATGCGAAAAAACCATTCCCACCGCAGCAGAAACGTAAGAAGCGCTCAGGCATCGGCCAAGCGACTCCAAAACGTTTTTTTCTCTTTTGGGAGTACATGCGACATCTAAAATGTCTGAAAACATTTTTTTTGCAATCTTGCCTTATTTACGAACGGTAAAAAAAAATTTCATTCGGATTGCTATGATACAGGTCGGCTAAATTTGTTGACATTTTCAAAAATTCGCTTCAGCTATATACTACGCGCAAAATGTCTGAAAACCAACTTATTCGTCATAAAATTATAAAATCTATGTACATTTCCAATATCAGACGTATTGCTATGATACCGACTGCCTTTTTTTTTGGACACAGCAGAAATAGCCTCACATGCCATTGCTACACTTTTGACCGTTACTACCTACCTAGTCGGGTTTAGAATTACATAATCTAACGATTTTATACAGTTTCGACCGTATTGCTATGATACATGGTTTTGGTCGTCATCTCTGGGACTATTAAGATCGGCTGCTTGAGAGATCGGTGGGTTACAGGCATTCAATTTAAATGCTCAAACTATCATTATAGAGCGAAGGAAAAGAAATAAATACACCCAACAGCAAAACCAAAGTCATATACATAGTCCTGACCCTACACTGAGGTTGAGTATTATGTCGAGGGTGTCAGAAACTACGAGAGACTTTTCAATCTGACAAACATCCAGACCTGAAAGAAATACCGGTGGATCACAAAAATATTTGGCTCGGTGCGAGTATCGAACTCTCGACCTCATATTTCACAGCCGTTTCAATGTTATAATAATTTTATGATTTATAATATGATGATTAATTTGTCGACTTTTTTAACGACTGACCATTTGTTTGACGTCAATTAAATGGACTGATCTCGACCTTACCAACATAAAATTTCATTTTCATTTATTTTATAAAAAATTCCCAAAAAAAAAAAACTACTTTAGACATGTCGGATGATTATACAAAATTACTTACTACTAATTGCAATAAAACAAGTAGTACATTTTTAATAACTTTTATTCATAATGATAATTTACACAAACATAACGATACCTAATGTCAACTCATTACTGGTCGAGTTTCTTTCACATTTTTTACACTAAATATTTAAAAATATATTGCCAAGAATCTAAGGGTATTAAAAATTATTGCACTTAAAATATGCGATAGCCGAAAACTATATCCCCTTACACATACAATTTAATCTAATATAAGGGCGACTGCAGCCGTTCAAGTGGACATCACGATAACTATTCAATAAGGCTTGATGGTTTGAGCTCTACACTTATTTTAACAGAAAACATTAAAACATCTAGCTGGCTACAAAACACTCAGTTGAATTGACAATTCATCAAGTTTCAAGTCGATTTGATATCACTGTATGTTTACCATTTAAATAAGTTACATAGTCGATCCTCTTACCAAGAAAAAATTGCATAAGCAATGAAAAATAGTAGCAATTTATGCCGTTTCGATAGTAGGTAACAATTCCATCACATGAACCAGTTAGATTCCCTGGTATCGAAAATTCGTCATCAGTAATTTATTTAAACGGTACAAAAATAACTTTACATATAAAAACCTAGTCGACCATTATATATTTCTCACTATAAAATCCTTATGAGTACCGTGTAGGATCAATCCACACTTGGGCAATGTCAGTGCCGCTTGAACGGATTCACTATATGTATTGTCAAACACTCATGGCGTTACGACATTGATTAAACTATTTCGTTCAATAAATCATCCTAACTATAACTACTATTTCGAAAAGCCCTAATTTTAAGTGGATATCACACTTTACATTATTGTACCATACAGAGACTTGGTTGTATCAAACAAATGGTTAATAGGATCATGTGCTCACCATTTAACAGATATAGGAAAATAATATATTGAAGCAAGTCAACGTGTGGTGTTATCGAGAACATTTTAATGACAATAATAGGACAAATTGGATAGAACGGTTGGGTTGATATTTATAATTATTATTTTACAAATCGGCTACTACTAAAGTGACCGATTTTAAAGTAAGTCTTAAAAATTGTAGACTTAAGAAATTCCTCATATTAATGTTATGTGCGACATTATTTAATCTAGTATCATTTGTGAGCGAAGAAACAGCCGAAGCTTTCATTATAAAAATGTTTCTTGATTATTTTTTTCCATGAAATCTATTTTTTTGATTCAATCACTACAAATAAAAATTCGTCATGTCAAGGCTAGTGTCATAATAATTGATCGCTTATTTATCCCTTCACTAAAATTACAATACATAAAATATCATACAAAATTCCTGACTCGATTTGGGGCGGATGCATTGGCTTGATGGTTTGCATCAAGCTTAATTTTCTTTCAGCAAATACTGATTAGTAATAACTGATTACTCAAGTGACAGTAACAATTACATAAGCATATGCAGGCAGTTTTCTTTTAAAAGCATCATTATATTATGTTGAAACATCATTTAATATGTACTGGTATCACAAATCCCCTAATGTAACAATTCCGTTAATTTTTATATTAGGAAACTTATTTTTACTATTTCTGGGTTTCCATAATTGATTTTGTCCCGTAACATTTTCTGGTATAAACAGTATGTAAAAACTTATTTAATAATGTTGGTTTTGTTACATTTTGCCGCATCATATCATAATTCATGTTATTAATTGAATAATGTTTCTTTATGGCAGTTCATGGCATACTAAAGCCTAATAGAATTCACTCAAATGGTTGTAGCAGTGTGTATAAATTCTAGCTTATTGTACGATTTCATTTGGAAAAAAAGTTGTTTACATTTTGTCAAAGTTGACAAACTCTTGACATTCATCTAAATTATAGTTATATTGAAAATATCAAATTAACAATTCTACCTTTGCTGTGATAAAACCAAAAACTCCCTTAAATTCTTAAAAACTTTCCGAATCAACATAACCATTTATAGACCATTATATTTATCATTTATGACAATATAATATACGGAATAGTTTGGATAATGCATATTGACGTATCTACCAAACCATTTGAGTGGCAAAAATAACCCAAAAATATTTGCATATAACCAAGGTGAGCTCTACAGTGGAATGGTTGAAAAAAAAAGAAAAACATAACAGTTGCAATAAACTATGACCATATTAGTAACTTACAATAAAAGTGAAATATAGTGTCTCGTAAATGCAACAAAGGAGTGGTGGGGGTAAAAAAAGGGGTTAATTATACCAAAAAATGTGCACTTACCCTAAACTTTAATATACAGGGTGTAAATGTAACTGTATTACAAAAAATATTTTTATTTTTATGTAATATTCGATGGGTGGAATTAAGTGTCAGTGTTTCGATGTGTTCTAGAACAAATTGGTATTCTCTATGATGTTATTAAAACTTTTTTAATATATTCATTTATTTTGATAATCGAAAAACAAAAATATAACCAAATTATATTTGCTGGCCAAACATTAAAATATAATAAACTTGATCCTATCTTTCCATAAGACTTTGTTCGTGGGACGCGTCGATATTTTCATTGTACAAAACGCTCTTCTGATTAAAGCCATATTATGATCACATTCAAAAATTCCATTCTATGATTTAGCGCATAACATAGCGAATCTAGCAAGTATTTCTTGTTTGTTTTACAATGAATACGAATAGCTGGTATTCCTCACATGAGAAGTTAAACAAGATATATAGATTTTTATGATTTGTTAAGTCATATTTTATAATGCATTTAAATCCATGTATTGTATTTATGGGCTTCATTTCAGTTAGGAGAGTTTATTGCAAATCGACGCATACTCTGGCTCAAGATTGAACAATTTCAATATATTATTATTGTTACTGCTCCAATAAAATTAGAAACAAAATAACATCGATTGAACTGTTTTATCACACATTTTACATTGAGATATTAATACAATTCATACATTATCTACTGAATTATCGATGCAAAAAGTATAAAAAGCCAGTAACTAATTTATGATTTATTCATAATTCACCGGATTTTTAAAATTCCAAATACTATGTATCATTTACACCCCGCAGTCTTAATTTATATACAATACGTTCAGTCCACACTAGTTTCGTATGGGCGCCGTCGGACTAAAGGCAGCTAAATAAGGCTGGTACTTACGTCACTGTACCGGGAATATAATGGCTCAGTTAATTGAATAACGTCGGTTGTAGCATTGTCTTGGAATGTCTGTATTGTGAAACATTTGTCACGTTTTTTAAAATCTCTTTCGTATATTTTTTGAAACCAGTACTCAGGTAACTCAGAAACAGACGCATGTGATACAAATGTGAATATTCCAAAACGTTTAATTTACGTTTAGTTTTGGGCGAAGATATTTTATTAAAATACCATTTTACAGTTCGTATTATTCAAAAATTTAGTTTAATAAAAAGTTTCTTGAGACACATCCGAAGAATAAACACCGCTTGAATATACAAGCGGTATTTATTTATTGTTACATAACAAATGAGATTGCAGCCTGGATTATAATTTCAACGATATTTAAAACTCAAACGCATATAATGCATTTAGGATAAGAACAGCATTTTGCATTGTTCTTTCAATATAGATTACTTTTTGAAATGCCACAAATTCATCATTGCGTCTGCAATATTTGGCCGCACTTTCACTTCTTTATTTCGCATTTCCACAATAGCTTAATATTATGTAGCTAATACGCGCTATTATAGTTTCATTATACAGACGATTCCACAACCAAGCTAAAATTTGCGCGTCCGGCTTATGCATTAAAATTTAATACTTATCTATGGCCGGATTAGTGATGTTGTCATCGACATACAAGGCCAAGGTGAAGTCGGGGAATCGATGTGACATATCGACAATCGTCACATCACTAGCCCGGCGGGTCGATTCAGGCTTTCTGCTCGATCACATCGTCGACTTCAAAGTCTTTTTCCCAACTCTCATCTGAATTGGCGCTCGCATCATCTTTTACTTCTTTATCTCCAAAATAATCTTCGACAAGATTATTTCCACATACGTCAGTTTTCACCGTCTTTTTCGGCGAGCGGCCATTTTTGTTCTTCTTGTCTATGGCGAGTTTGTTGTTCATCTTGTCTGTGGTCTTGCGGTTGTCTGTTTTGTCCGGGTTATTGTTGATGACGTCACGGGTGGGTTTCGATTGTTTTTTGGAGGCGATTTCTCTCTCGTACTCTTCCAGTAGGAGCGTCTGCTGTTCTTCGGTTAGTTCAACGTCATTTGCGAAGTCTTCTATACGGAATAAGTTGTGTTATTTTTTACGTACCGTTATATCTAAAATTATCTATAAATAAGGATCAAATCATAATACACAAGCATTCACTATATATTTTATTGAAATATAAAATTGAACAGTAATGAATTCTATACAAATAAAAATTGAATGTATAAGTAAATTATGGTTAGCTAATGGAACGTATTAAAATAATCGATTAGAAATAAAAATTAGTAATAATTATAAACTAGAAAGTAAAATAGATGAGCAAATAAAATATTTTTTTTTTTTGCTTTTTTGTTTTTGTTTTATCTTTTTTTTGTTTTTTTTTTTTTGCTGGTGAGGCAGAATGAATACAACACGTGAATCAAACTTGTTTGTTGTACTCACCGTCCTCCCAAGCGACGGCTGTGTCTATATCAGAGCCGTCGTACGGTTTCTCCTCATCGAGACCAGACAAAGTTTTTTTTGGACTTCTGTAAAAATGAAAAAAGTTTTTGTAATTGAAATATTATGACATTTTAAAGTTCAATTTCACTTAGCGGTAGCTTAGGGGCGTGAGGTTATAGCATGTGTTTTGAATTTTGTTGTGACACCTGATTTAATAAAAATTTTTATATTCTTGGATTGATTTGTAGCAACAGTTTTGTAGTTTAATTGGGCTACATCTTAACCACTTTACCTAAGTATAAACAGGTAAATTTCGAAATAAAAAATAAAAACTGTTCTAATATTTAAGTTAAAGCATCAACGACACCAAGAGAGCTCTGCACAATAAACAACTCAATTTGTAATGATTATGAATTATTTATTTGCAATAAATAAATGAACGGAAGAATAAGACAATACACAGGGTATATCAAGACTGCTACCGAACACAAAGCCGGGTGGTAGTTTTAGTGAATACAAATACAAAGCAACTAAAAATTTTGCATTGATACGTAATACACTTTTTTTTTGTGATTTTTTATGTATTGTCTTGTTTGGGTGGTATATCAATACTTTTCACAAAGATAATAATTTAAACCCTTGCATACCATAGAGTATTTAAAAATAAAAGGGTGTACATTATTATTTTAGGAAAAACTATGTATTTACCACGTAAATAAGATAACAAATATATATATATATATATATATACAAAAATACATAGCTCTATTAAAAAAAAAAAATATGCACTATCTCTGGAGTCACTAAAACTGCCACCCAGCTTCGTTTCCGGTAACAGTTTTGATACACCATGCATAACCCATGGTCATAGCCATAATATAGTAGGGCTTTAGTCCAGCAGTATGAATTAAAGGTCTTATAAAAATAATAGAGGAAAAAGAAGAAGAAAACAGATTTATTTGTCACCGCAGTACAACACACACACTCACACTACATACATTAACACAAAAAATAAATAAAATAAAAATGAGAACAATAAACAAGTAACATATAATGTAAGTTTGCGCGTCGCATCGCTGACACTTAGGTGACCACTCAGCTTAATATCGCACTGCGACGTGAGCCACAGCGCAACGCTGGTTTTCAGTGGTCACCTAGAGTGACATGCTAATAATAGAGTGGCATGCATAATAATAATAAATAAATAAACGTACTGTTGCACAGGCGTCTGTAGCGGCAGATGAGCCAGCACAGGGTCTGTGGAGGGTTCCTCTACAGGCTGCTTGCGAGCCGCCGCCGCCAGACGGTCCTGTAGCAGCGCCACGCGGAACAAGTACCTGAAAAATAAAAAAAAATAATATTAAAAATGTTTTGACACTTGAATGAGCATAACGGTTATTGGGGAGAGAAACAAAAGAGATGAACATACAACAAAATATTAATAAAAATGTTTTTAAACATGATTATGAGCATCCTTGAGAGAGAAAGAGAGAATACATGTCAATTGGTCGATTTAAAATTGCTTGCAATGGAATCTTTGTCTATTTGACGGGTCGTTTGCAACGCACGTTCTATCTTGTGCATTCATATCGATCTTGTGCATTGCTCAGTTTAAATTAAGCAAATAACGGTTTTTCAATCCAGAAATACGCATATACTACCCAATCAATGTGTAACACACTAAAAAAAAAACTCAATCATACACAGCCCGCGCACAATAGAGTACCTATTTGACTTAATTTTTTTGTAGTCTCAAAAAGTATCCATACCAAAAAGTAACAAAAAAAATTATTTTATAAATCCATTCAGAATTAAGAGCGTTTATACCCTGCACGCGCTTTTTGGCTTAAAAACAGGACTTTTCAAATGAGTTAATAGCCACCAATAAACAATTTCAAGGAAAAATAATTATTAATAATTTTAGAAAAGGTTGTCATCTAGGGATTTTGGTGGAAAACATTATAGATTGATGGATAATTTGTGAGTACTATACGGATTACTGAACACAAGTTTCGTTATTTAGGCTTTGAATGGCAATTTAGAAGCTTAAGATATCCGAAACCACTAAATATAAGATGAAAATAAAAATATTATCAGACTAATAAGACCCTTATGGAGGGATTTTGCTGAGAAAAATAATCTTTTTGTGTTTAGTTCCTGAAAAATAAAAATTTAAACAATGCGAAATTATTCAGAAACTCTCGTCAAGAACATATTTTTTTTCACCAACTTATCGTACATAATTTTTTATAGCAATTGCATATTATAATAGAAGAACATCTTATCAATAAATTACCATTTTTATATTTCAACAAAATTAGTTTTCATGTTTTCTACAAATATTTTAAAAACCACTATAAAACACGCTGTCCGACGTGGATCAAATCAGACCGCCGCAAGGCCTTCTAGAGGGAGGACGTATCGCTCGTCGCTCCGGCCTGGCTGCAGTCGATTATGCCGCGCGTAGTAAAAATAGCCACGCGCGGAATGCGATTACCACATCTTAGTACTTTGGTAGTAAAATATTTAATTATTTTTATTACCTACAATGATTTTGTAGTGAGTATAAATAATGTTTCAGGTAATATAATGGGATGTAATTCCGAGGCTAAATTATGTTATGTATTGTAATATAAAATTAAATATATTTCGTAATTGTAAGGGGTTGTAAGGCCCCTAACACTATTTATGTGTTCGAACACGAAATGATTAATAAAACGTCCGTAGTGTCTACTGATTGAACACTGATTTGAATGCAACTTAACAATGTAATAATAACGAAAATATGATTATTATCCAAAATTTGTATTATTCTTTGCTTGCACAGTAATATTTGTCTACTTATAATGCAAATAAAATATTTTTATGATATTATATTACAGTTACATTTCAATTGAATATTTGAAGCGCACGGATCAAAGTTGTTTGAGCCGATTGTATAGCGAGCCGACGCGGCAGCTCTACGCACACAGCTTTGATCGCTTATGTGTGCGTGAAATTAACGAAGAAATACCTATAGTTGACTTTGCGCGCAAGGTGTATACGCTCTTAAAGAAGTTATAAATATTTTAAATCTTGCAGTTGGAGTAAAAGAAAGGGATGCAATACAAAACTAGTGACGTCACTAGTCTTAATATGCATTACAGTATGCGCGTGCGAATGAGACAGTAATTAGATCCCACTACGCCCAGTCTTTTTTTTAAATACTAGTATTTATCTCATGTTACAAGATACTTTAATATTGTTTTGACATAAATGTTTTATTTTAATGATTTTAGTGTTTTTACGCAAAATAATAAAAAGTGCGATCATAGTAAAATATCCTATTTGTATCTAATAGCGGGAGTCTGAAGTCTTTTATTGATCAATACCCTGTCTGCATAGCACTTACGGCCAATTTTAGACTATTAATGTACCTACGCCATTATACAATAAAATCAAGAAAAAAAAATCTCACCGTTCCCAAAACTCCTCATGCGAGACAGCATCAGGCACCAGCTTCTCGTATTGCGCCTTGAGCACAGGGTTGGACTCGAGTCTTCTCACAGCGGCGGTGGGGGTCAGGACCCCCCCTTCCGTAGACTCCAGGCTCGCCAGCCACGCCTCGAACTCCGGACTGTACGCTGGCACTATGAATGTAGCGTCCACGCGCTGCAAGGCTTCTAGTTCTTTCTGGAAACGAGATATAATGTGATGTGTCTTATGAATTTTAAGATGCTGGACTGATTTTGATGAAGTTTTGAAGGATATGGGTTTGAAGTTACGGGGTATGAATTGTAGTATATTCTGAATTTAAAAGGCCATTTAAATTCAGACTAAACCTAGGTCCAGATAATCCTTATTTTGGCTCAAAATAAGTGAAGACCACTTGTGGGTCAAAATGTGATACTCAATAACTCCATCTCAGGTCTCAGGCTGGCGAGCGGAGTGGAATACAAAGCACTTTATAATTTATGATGTTGTTTGGTTTTGCTACTGTCCGTGTGCATTACAGCTTACTATCAGGCAAATGGTATGCTCGTCTCGCCATTCAATTCAATAAATAATAATGCCACACCTTGTATGTGGACAGCATGGTTGTGTCTCCAGAAGATAGTATCACTTCAGTGTCGTCCTCGTCATCTGGTTCTGGATTCAACACTGTGCTTACTTGACCTGCAACATTCGAGAATTTTCTTTTATAGTAAATGATAGAAAAATATTTTTGTCACAGGACTTATAAAAAAAGATATTAAAAGTTGGTTTATGGATAACACTTTAGAAACCGTGGGAAAAACAGCATTGCTCTTTTTTTTAAATTGGATAATGTAAAACAAGAACACTACATTAGTGTATAAAAATAGTAGTTTGTAAATAAAAAAAAAGTTACTTCAAAATTGGTCACTTACCTATAAAAGTGCTTAGACTTTTCTTTACAACATTTGCTGGTGATTCTGGCACATCCAACTGAAAACAAAAAGTTACACTTTACGTTACCATTTATACTATAAAACATAATTAAAAATATACAGAAATGTTTATTTTACAGTCAGTCTTAATATATCACAAATACTTTATTAATGTCACGGACAGAAAGATTAAAAACCTTCGTACATTTAAATTTTTAAATTAAAGCTAAATTATCAATTTAAAGCAGAAGCATAGAATTCTCGTTTCCTTTGCCTTTCTACATAAATAAAAAAATATATATTTTACCTTAAAAGTCTTGCCTATGACGTTAGACGTGGTGCTGAATACATGACTCGCTTCACTCTTCACAGCGCTGCCTATCTCATCCAAATCCTTCTTCACCATTGTGTACACTTCTGCTGACTATAGAACAAAAACATTCTTATAAAATGTTGAAAAACGAAAAAAAAACATTGAATAAAACTACTATTTATTGATTTTATCACGAGTTTGGTTGATTTTTATTTTTTTTAATTTCCCGACGTTTTGATTACATTACAGCTTTCGCGGTCACGGGGCGGACTCAAAGACTCAGTCTCTTTTATTTTCCACTTCCACCCGCTTTAAGAGGCTGTTTTCGTCAGAGAAGAACGGACAAGAAACTCTAGCGTTACTCTTTTCAAAACAATTTTGCAATACAGTGATTATATAGTCGTAGATTAGTTGAATTCAGAGGAGTTCATCTAATAATTTATATAAAATACATTTACATTAAAGTGCGTGGTGGCCTGTTGGTAAACGGACTAGACGCGGCTGCCAACATGTTCACGGTGGTCGCGGGTTTAAATCCCAGGGCACACCTCTGACTTTTCGGAGTCATGTGTGTATTGACAGTCAATCACCACGCACTAAAACGGTGAAGGAAAACATCGTGAGGAAACCTGCATACCATAGCGATTCATAAGAATTTCTATGGTATGTAAGTCCGCCAACCCGCACTAGGCCAGCGTGGTGGACTATATGGCCTAACCACTCTCAATCGTACTTTCGATTGTAGAGTAGACCCGTGCCCTGCAGTGGGACGTATATGGGCTGATACAATACAATACGATACATTTACATTGCATTTACTTTTGTTAAGTTAAAGTTAAATGAAAGCTCGTAAACCAGCTAAGCATGGAGAAGTAAGAACTAGAATCTAAAGAATTTTTTAAAGCCATTAAAGAATACGTATATTATATTTAAAATCTGGGGCGATTGTCAAGCGGCAAAGAAAGGAATGCACAACATGAATTATGACGTCATTACAATTACAGTAAGAGAGATATTAAATGCTAGTTTCTTTTAGGATTATTTGTTCGAGAATATGTGCGAGACACACATCTTTCGTAGTTTTTTAATATCAAAGACTTAAGATTTGTATGATACTGTATGTATGAATTAAGGTTGTGTGTGAATGCATTTATTGTTTGAAATTAATTTGTTAAAGTTTTTTGCTGGAATGAACCTACAGTCTCTGTTTTCATAGCCGGTTTTCTTACCATTGCAAAACACATCCTGACAATGTATGTAGACAACAAAGAACAGTAAAACGTCCATTACATAAAAATATATATTAACGACAGTGCTTCAGCTGTCGCATTGCGGATATATGACGAATATGTAGTTTTTTTTACTGCTGGTGAATAAGAATATATGGAAGGAAGATATGAGAATCCTTGATCTTTCAATTGAGGATGCTTGAGAAGAGTGAGATGATGAATACTGCAAATAAGCGGACCCTTGCACATGTAGAAATTAAATCGCGAATGAATTGGCAAATCATTGTAAAGGAGACAAAAAAACTCTTTGGATCAGGGTCTGTTTCTTTCTAGCTGAATATCATCATTTTTTTATTCACTGATACGAAAAAAATATGCATAACAAGTCTAAAAAATTCGTACAGGGGAGTGCTTGCAAAATCAAAGGAAATCATATTTCTGCTGCAATATAATGCTATCCCAACCATAGTACAGAAAAAGTGATGTTTAAGCAAAATAATATAATACAACAAAACAATTACAGGTTTTTTCAAAACGTTCTTCTTCATAGTTCACAAACTGCACTCACTATAACCGTATAACTTTAAATTAACACCTGTATTTTAGCTCATATACTGCACTGCAAATCTCATCTGACTCATACAAATCGATGGAAGCCACCAAGTCTGTTGGCGAAGGACACAGAACTAACCCCGAGATAGCCATGGGGTGGCGACGGGGATTATAATCCATACATTTGGCATTAAAACATTTTTTGGATGCGTGCCAAGAGTTTGGGCAAATATTTGAGTAAAATTCTCTATATTTGTTGTTTTATTTTATGTAGAAAATAGCAATAGACCATGAATTGAAAGGACGCGTTAGAGATGGTGAAGTTTACTTGTTTATTAAATTTATAATATAAAAAACAACAATATCCTGACTGTACTGTATATCTAACTAAGTGTAAGTCTCCTTTATAGCTCCAGAACTGATATATGTAGATTTCATAAAATTTTCATTCCGCAGCTGACTCATAAAAAAATACGTTTCGGAAGCCATCTTATAATATTAACTACTCCAAAGTATTTTTCATATAAATTCTTCAAGAATCAGATATTTTTATTGATCACATAGACATTAGGGCAAACGAGTGATTAACACTCTCAGTAATCTTATAACAAATTTGCGGACTCTATCGACAAGAACGGGGAAGTGGAAAGAGAAGGGGGGAGGGGCAGACAATGACTAGGTATACGACCTAAATGCGAGGAGTTAGGTCAATGATACGTTAGAACTAGAACGAAATCAAAATAACCGTGCGATATGATGTAGATTTTCGGGTCAGTGCCTCCACACAACTGTACCTGAAAATGATTCACACTTTCGATACTAATTGTGTTGACTGTACTGTATCTTACACTGTTAAGGTAAAATCTACCTTAACTCGAACAGTCAAAGTAGAATTTTGAAAAAAAAAATATTCAGACTTCTATCTGTTATCCCGGATTATTCTCCGGGCGAATAATTTTCCTCTATTTCCTCCGATCTTCGGTATCCTCGATAATAAGGTCATGGACCCTCATATACTCCTTGACGATATCTACCCAGCGGTTCTTGGTCAACCCCTCGGTCGAAGTCTAGGAATATTGCTGCTCAGGCATACATTGCCAACATTAAAATTATTCAGACTATACTACTAAAATACCTGACAGAACTGACCGTATTTTATTATTTTGTTACTACAAACTGTGCTATAAAGCCTGAAAACAAGGTTGAGTTTCAAATAAAGCATGAAAATTATTATCGCGAGTGTTGAAGACACTGACCGTACTCAAGAATGTTAATGCAAATTGTACGTTGACGCATTACATCAAGGTAGTATTTTGAAAAGCAGTTGTTAACAAGACCCATGTTTTTAAAAATCGCGTCGTTTGTAAATATAGAGTTTATTAACATAATAATGATGCTATAACCCTGAATACTAAATCGGTACAGTGTTTTTGGTTTTACGTATTGACAGGAATACCGTTGTTCATTTGTTTTAGTCTTACTGATTTGCAGAGAGGCGTTGAAGGCACCTTGGATGCTGAATAGGTTTTAACCATAGACACAGAAAGACTGTACAGTATGAAAGAAAAAAAATGTTACAAAAATGCAAATCAAAAGTCTGCAAATGTGCAATAGTGCGACACGATACTAGCCGTACGTTACTTTTATCTCTTTCCCTCTTTCAGTCCTTCGTCATTTCAAACTAGATACTAAGTAGTCTGTAACCTACATATTAACCTTCTTGGACGGTGGAGAATAAATTAAAGATTTAATTTAGACTTTCAGGCAACGAGGTCGTACAGAGGTATTCAACCTTTTTAGATCGCAGCTGTGTCAGGTCGTAAATTAAATTCCTTATTTAAATTTTCAATTTTAATTAGATCGGAGCAAATATTACTCATTACATAAATATCAACCCACGAGAATTTTTTGTGTGTGGAGCTAGAACAAAATTTTACGAAGTTTTATTTTTAATATTTAGTTTTTTCTTCTTCTTATTTATGTTTTGATAACTTGTTTTACATAACTACTGGGACCGATCATCGACGTAATTAAGAGCTCCTGAGCTTTCTTTTATTGACAGGCTCCGTGGCACAGTTAGTTAGACGCCAGCTGTAAAACGTGAGGCAGCGGGTTCGATCCCCGCACCAAAACAAATATTTGTGTGCTCCACAGATATTTGTTTTATGACTGTTTTTTGTGAAACCGAAAAGTCTCTCGTAGTTCCCGGTACCCACGACACAAGACCCGATCTTACTGTGGGTTCAGGACTATGTATGTCACTGTCGGGTATTTATTTAGTCTGTAATAGTACCTTCTTTAAACCTGTTGCATATAATATTACTGCTAATAGCCTAGCCATGCATCGCTATTGTAGATTGAACAAAAGCGAATAATCTGCAGACCTTCAATAGTATATTACGTGTACTGTCCAGCTGTATCGAGATGTACTTCCTAATGACCTTTCGGTTAATTGCCGCTATTTTACACGCTTTATATTAGCTTAACTTGTATGTTTGTTTGTATGTTTGTAACCGACTCCTTAAGACGCGATTTTGACCCACTTTAAACGGACAGATTTCATTCAAATTTTGCACACCTGTCAAAGACCGATGACAATACAAGAAACAAAACTAAAAAGTAGAAAATAAATAATAGTTTAAAAAAACTAAAAAACACGCTTTATATAGAAAACCCAACTAAAAAATAGAAAATAAATTTTAATAATACTGAATTAAGGATAGTGTAAAAAATTATAATAAATATAAATAAATAATAGTGTATAAATAAGAAAATAAATAATAGTTCCAAAAAACTGAAAAAATACGCTTTTATAGAAAATCCAACTAAGAAATGCAAAATAAATTTTTAAAAATTTGAATTAAGAATATTGTATATAAGAAAAAAAAAATTATTGTAAAAAAAGCGTGGGGTGCTTTTTAAGATATTATCAAAATGATAATCCTTCTACTTATATCTGTCGATAAAATAATTATATCTATTGAAAACATGCACCCCACGCTTTTTTTCTATAAAAAATATTTTTTTCTTATATACAATATTCTTAATTCAAATTTTTAAAAAGTTATTTTGCATTTCTTAGTTGGATTTTCTATAAAAGCGTATTTTTTAGTTTTTTTGAACTATTATTTATTTTCTTATTTATACACTATTATTTATTTTCTTATTTATACACTATTATTTATTTTCTTATTTATACACTATTATTTATTTATATTTATTACAATTTTTTACACTATCCTTAATTCAGTATTATTAAAATTAATTTCTATTTTTTAGTTGGGTTTTCTATATAAAGCGTGTTTTTTAGTTTTTTTAAACTATTATTTATTTGTGTAAACGTTAGGTTCTATCGCATCATTACCCTGTGTTTAGAAACAGTTATATGCTTGAATTTTATACGAGTGAAATATCATGTGAAATTATTTTTCATTAGGTGTGACTTGACAATTTCCGTGGCTCAGTTGGTTAGACGGTTTGTGCGACTCACAAATATTTATCTCAGATCTGGTTGTTTGACACCGAAGTCTTTTGTATTTTCTGATACTCACGGTTTAATTTGTCTTAGGGGTCAGGTCTATGTATTTGGCGGCTGGGTGTATAAGTATATTTATTTATATTTTTTTAAATTATAAATACCAGTTTTCCTATAAATGCTACAAATTCGTACTTCGTAAAAGTTTAAAATCAAAAATAGCTCTTCGGCTTTACAAATACTTAAAAATAAATTCAAACACGGATTCATACAAACGTGTGATGATATCCAGATATACGAAAGTTTCCTTACTCCGGTGTAAGCATGAGTAAATAATTCACAACATCTAAATTAACAAGAGCGTTTGAAAGTGGGACGCGGCTGTAATCCGCCAGTGTATACGGGAGTTCTAGTTTTTATTACGCGTTTGTGAGTCGTGACGTCATCATGTCTTGGCGTTAGACTTAATTTATATTCAGTGTCTAGACTCTAGGATGCGTAGTGTGGAGATACCTCATATTATTTATCGTCTTGGTGGTTTGTCAGTCTTACGCCCGAATACTGGAACGCAACTTAAATATTATATTGCACTTAACTACGTAAATCCCGCTTAAATGTACTGGCTAACGCCCAAATACTGGAACGCAACTTAAGTATAAGTTGTGCTTAACTACGTAAATCCCGCTTAAAAGTAACTGGTTAAGTGGGCCGTGCGCTGTTAAGAGCAACTTATTATTTGAATGGCGTTCCAGTATTCGGGAGTAAGTTGGCCGTGCGCTGTTAAGAACAACTATTATTAATTTAGTTATTTGAATGGCGTTCGAGTATTCGGGCGTTAGTGATAAGACGTCAAATGATCACGCCTTGATATTGAATGATTTTGCATATTTTATTGAATTACCCATTGACCCCGAAAGATAGTCGACTTCACGGATAGCCTAGACAAAAGTAGAGATAAATAGCCCGTTATTTAAAAAAATGCCATATAAATATTTTAAGTTTTTTTTTTATTGCAGTGAATGGCAAGCTGAGCATGCTAGTCCCCTGATGGTAAGTGATATTACCATTAAAGGACAGTAGCAAAACCAAACAACAATACGAATTACAAAGTAATGCTTGACATTCCATTGCGCTCACCATTAAGAAACAAGTATCAAATGATGTTAAGTCTCCATATATGTCCAGTAGTACAGTAAAATAAAAAGTGAGGTCTTTCCCCAGCATTGGGAAATTACAGGCTTATAATAATCGATATAAATGAAATCAATCACAAAGTTAAATTAATAGGAGAGCTAAACAATTACTCATTGAAGTCAATCACACATGACACACCTCCTTTATTCATCTATACATATAAATAAAATTGAAGTGTCTGTTTGTAAAGTGAAAATAAAAAAAAATGTCCAACTACATATCGTTATATACACGATACCTGTGCCGAAAATGATCTTAAAATTTTTTTTGTCTGTCTGTCTGTCTGTTTGTTCCGGCTAATCTCTGAAATGGCTGGACCGATTTTGACGGGACTTTTATTGTCAGGTAGCTGATATAATAAGGAGTAACTTAGGCTACATTTATTTTAGAAAAATTCTTTTATTTTAGAAAAATAACGTTTTTGTTAAATTCCACGCGGACGAAGTAGCGGCTAGTATTGGATAAATATTTACTTTCGAATTGGACCGTCTATACTGAAAAAAATATTATATATGTATCTATATACATCAATTTGATGTTATGGATAATGTTAACAACTATTTTCACTTACTGATTGTGTGATTATAGATTAATTGATATCTTAAGGAATACATTGAATGTTTTGACTTTTGTCGATGAAACCAGTTTTATTTTGATAATTAAATAAAATTTAATTAAACCACTGCACGTCGTATGCGTAATACTCATGGTCTACTAAAATATTGATTAACTATAATTGATAATTAATTGATTAATGATAAATTAATAATGTATTTCTTTGAATAGTATTTTATTAATAAAAATTATTATAAATAATGAATAAGATAAGAAGACTACCAAAAACTAAATTTTAATTTATATAACAATATAATTAATAATTTTTTATAGATTGATTAAATACTATGACTTGTCATAAGACCAATTTAATTGACTAAATGATTAATAAAACAATATTAATTCATTTCATTATTAACTAATACCTCGGTGGCGCAGTTGTACTACAATACGATTACAAGTTGAGGTCTTGGGTTCGAATCGCGTGTGGGAGAAGGTGATATAATGATATTGTATTTTTATCAGTCTAGAGTCAGGAATTTGTGCTCGATATGACAGTAAGCTCGCCCCCTATCATATCATGGAACTGAACACATAAAGTGAAATGTGAGCATCCTGGTTGCTGCAAAGGAACCATGCTTACACTCTCACACTCTCAAGTGTATTCTCAATTGTAGAGGAGGCCCCTGCCCTGCAGTGGGACGTACATATATGAGCTAACACAGAATTTTTTCAATACCACCCATTGTCATTGTTGTGTAAGTAAATAAATAGTCTAGTTTAATAAATAGCTTTTAAATACCTTGCTCTTGGCCGACGTGAGCCATGAGTCCCACCAGTTGCCGGACTGTCTGTCTTCACTGCGAGGAGTTCCGGCCACCTCACTGGGACTTGAATCAGAAGATCTGCAACAAATAAATAGTAAATACATACACTCAATTCACATACATAGTCCTGACTCTGTACAAAGATATAAATCTTGTTTTGAAAGTATCGAAGGAATGAGAAACTTTTCAGTGTCATAAGTATCCAGACTCAGACAGAAATAAATATTTGTGAATTATATAAACATTTGCCTTGGTGTTGGGATCAAAAACTCAGCCTATTGTATAGATGGCATTTAACCCACTCTGCCATGGAGGCTGAGGCATGTGTCTATATTTTATGTTATTTCAAACTATGATTGTAATAGATTTTGATAAATTTGGGAAGTGGGTTTTACTAAGTAATCTCTAACAGACAATAAAGACTGATGAAATTTTCTTGATAATTTATTCCTCTATGAGGGAAAAAGAAAATGAGAATAATCTATTGAATACATTAACATTTTCAACATCATGTAGTTTCAGCTATTTTTAATTATCTACCATATGGTTCTGAAT
Source organism: Hyles euphorbiae (assembly GCA_023078785.2). NCBI lineage: Eukaryota > Metazoa > Arthropoda > Insecta > Lepidoptera > Sphingidae > Hyles > Hyles euphorbiae. The sequence goes on from CM041048.1 coordinate 5,066,465, forward strand.
GCAGTTTTCACTAGAGAAGAATGGTCAAGAAGCTCTAGTTATGCTCTTTTCTAAACCAGTTTACAATAAAGTTATTATTACAAATGATACAAGCTGGTTTAAATCAGAGCACTTCTTTAATATTTTTTGTAATCTATAAGCAATATTAATATAAAATCCAATGAACTAAGAAACAGTATAATTTGTTTCTCCAACACAAAGAATAATTGTGAAAGCCTCAAGTAAATAACAATCATTTATAATGAAATGAAAATATTTATTGAATCCATAAAATGTCATACATTATTTAGATTCAGTAACTTTTTTTTCACTACCACCTGGTTCACAAGGCTGTTGTCGTCAGAGAAGAACGAGAAAGAAACTCTAGCATTGCTCTTTTCAAAATAAGTTTACAATACAGTGATTATACAGGATTTGCAATTCAGAGCAGTTCATAAATAATTGATAATTTTACTATATGACAATAATCATTGGATTAGATTGATAATATTTGTTTTTTTCTCTCCTTACATGGTTGTCTGGAGGAGATTGCTTATACCCATAGATACAATAAATGATTACACCTGATTCATGATCATCATGATCATCATCATCATTCATGATCATCATTCATGATCATCAATGATTACACTTTAGTGCGTATTGATCACTTTCCATTTACATTATATTATATATATATATTATTTGTGTATATGTATATATATATATATGTATATTTATATGTGTGTATGCATGTGTATGTATATGAATGTGTGTGTGTATGTATACAGTTATATTTATTAATTAATTCAAATATATTTATGTATTACATATTTTATGCGCCTACCGTGCTCTCTCTCTGCACCACCTAAAGGTTGACTGGTAGAGAATGCCTCAGGCATTAAGTCCGCCTTTATACAATTTGTGTATATGAAGCATTAAATAATAAATAATAATTCAAATACTATTGCACTAATATTTTTTTGTATTGTGGTGAAATGAAATGAAATGAAATATATTTGAAATGAAATGTATTTATTGGTCACGTAAGCAATTAAAGAGCTCTTATGACAAGTCAATACACATAGAACTTAATCTCCATATACAATATATTTTCTATACTTAGTATTACTTATTTTAATTTCTTGCTTTTATCGATTTAGTTATTTATTGGTGTTAGAAACAAGAGTTTATCATTATTATATTTACTATATTCTTGATTCAACAATCCAACTTATGTTATGTATTGCTATTATCTTAACAACAAATCCATTTAGAATACATTTTTATTGCTCAACTACTTGAATAGCATTAATCTGATAGTAAATAAATCTGTGGCACTAACACAATTACAATAACCAGTTTATCAACTTCAAAATATGCATGAATGTGATGTAAACAAAATGTCTGAACTATTCAAATTTCGACTTAATCTATTGATAAGAGCAATGCTTTATTATAGTTTTTCAAAGATTTTATTCAACTTGTTGATGAGCCACCCAGAAAAGTTTATTTGTAGTCTAGTAAACAGATGATCACTATTATACATAAATATTATTTTTGTAGCATCTACTAATTTATATTTGTTTTAAACAAGATGATTTTGTTGTCATCGACGTAAATTTCCGTTTGGTCAAATAAATATTATCAACTCGAAATCTTTTCTCAAATTATTGAGTAAACTGTGAACTCAGTGTGTTCAAAACTTTTCAATTAAAGTTGAAAGCCACCAAACTAAGCCAGTTCGCTTGTACAAGCAGACACGTCTGGAACTTTGGAGTTTTAACACTACACCTGTGTGACATTGTACAGTTACCATTCGACTAGTTACATACTCATAATGAAGCGGAACGACATTTCATCTTAATTTCAATGACCTCATATCACTTAACCCACTAAATTGAAACAAATTTAGACAAAATATCTTTAAACCTAAACAAAAAGAATACTGTTTACAATATAAGCGTGGAACAACAATTCTTTATGCAATCTCGATATCACGATAAGCATTTCTAATACATTTTGTTCGGATTTCAAATACTTACTTTTCCGCCATCACGTTGTTTGTTGTGTTATATTAATGAATTGAGCACATGGATCACTGAACATAAATTGTAATTGTGAAATTGTTATTGTTTTTACACTGAATTTAGATAAAATTTTGACATAGTTTTGTTTGCGTTGACATAAGGATGTCGTTTCGTTTTACGTTCCAGTTGTAGCTTTGTTGCTCAGTTGTGAAAATTGTGCTATTTTAATAAAGTTTGAATAAGTTAGATTTATAAAACTAATTTCAACTGCAAGTGATTCTGTTTATAATGGTATTAAATATACAACGTTAGTGTTTATTGTTTAATAAATTAACTTTTAAGCATGGGAAACGGAGCGTATGAATCAGTATCCGTTTCTTTTTACAAGATGGCGGTAATATCGACTTAATTTGAAAATAACTGCATTGAAATATTGAATGCAACGTTTTATTATCAGTTTAAGGTATTAGGTATTTTAATAATTATTGTACTGTATTAGCCCATATACGTACATCATAGCACTATTGAGAGGGGTTAGGCCATACACTTCACTACGTGTGCTTACTGCGGGTTGGCGGACTTTACATAGATACCATAGAAATTCTTACAAATCGCTACCTTATGCAAGTTTCCATAGGATGTTTTTCTTCACCATTATACTGCATGGTGAGTGCTGACTGACTATCAATTCACCGGACCCATGACTCCGAAAAGATTTTAACGCGCGACCATCGCAAACATGTTGGTAGCCGTGTCTAGTCCGCTACTAAGAGGCCATCTCGCACTTATATTGTACACAATAAAAGCTTTTATGCCTCACACAAATAACTTATAGCTTGGTAAGAATGAAAATCTGAGTAACATTACCGTCTCTTTCACGCAAAGAATATACAAGTACCACTAGACTTCACATTTCTACTAACCTGGTGTTATTTTGCTAATGCAATGCAATTTTTAACCACTTCAAAAGGGATAAAGGTTTTATATTTTTAAATATTTTTAATGTACCCATTTCTGTTATGTTTCCATAAATATTTTATCCCTGTCGTGTTTTTAATAAATAAGAATAAACTCTGTAAACGGATACATGCAAAGGAAAATATTCTCACGGTCCTAAGCCGAAACAAAAATTAAAAAATTAACATCGCCACTAATTATATTAATTTGGCCTCACAAAATATTAATTCGGTACTCCGTGAGCGTGTATCGGATGGATCTTGCTTCGCGGATTATTCAATAAGGCATTGAGGTAATTTTTATAATAAATACGAGCGGTTAGTGCGAGTAACAGAGATGTCTGTGCTATGATATAGCCAGTATTTGTTTTATGTACAGTCGGGTGCACAAGCTTTAGGATATTCTATTAGTATAAAATTGTAATAATAGATTAATATTCTCTAAAATATAATGCAATATAGAATTATGTTCTGTGTGTCATTTAACTAAAATTCGTAAAAAATTTTATGTTAGTTGTAATTATTTCTATTGCTAAATATTTAAGTAATAATAAGAAGTTCAAGCAAAACATAATACTGTACAGAGTTTTAATAATATTCTGTCTTTCAGAATTCGTACTTTTATTAAAAAGAAAACAAAAAGTTCCAACGCAAACATTTGTCGCGTATAAACTTCGACCCGTTCGATTTATCGGATAAAATGCAAAATAAAGTAAAAATTTGAAGTGCCTGCGCGCACGAGGGTACAAACACACCCACTGTTGGTTTTCGATCAGAGATTCGGTGCAGCTTTCTTCATGTTATTAATAAGTGCTTGCGAACGATGCTGTAACGGCCGTGCTGTGTACAGGATGCTGTCTTTCTTAAATTAAATAAACATGGGATTTAAAAAAAAATAGACAAAGGAATTAACGATCATACAGCCAGTTCTGCATTTTAAAAGTTTGTTCTTTATGGACAATTAAATTTTTATGTACACTGTTATATTAAAATATTTTGTCTGTATCTGTATCAGCCCATATACGTCCCACTGCAGGGCACGGGCCTACTCTACAATCGAGAGTACGATTGAGAGTGGTTAGGCCATATAGTCCTCCACGCTGGCCTAGTGCGGGTTGGCGGACTTACATATATTTTATGAATTATATTAAATATCATGAAGTACTTTGGAGGAGGCCTATGTCCAGCAGTTGACTGCAACGGGCTGATGATGATGATGATCATAAAGTAATTGACAAACATGATTTTTTCTTATTTTTATACTGTAGAAATTATGTATGTTTAATGTTGCAATATTAAAATAAAATACCTATCTAAATATAATCTCGGTAATTATAGAAGTGTAATATTTTATTTTTAATGACGTCATAATTCTTTGGATTCTTTATTTAACATCCTCTATAGACAAATATCCGAAGGCGCGCTATTGACCCCTATTTTCGTGTTATCGCGCGCAGCCCACACTATGTTTGGCAAGTCGCGGTTTCCGCGTAACATTCCCAATAGCGAACGAACTATTACATTAAGACCTGGAATTATTTTATTCATATATTTTAGTACCTACAATGTACTATTATCAATGCAGATAAGGATGTTTTTTTATTTTTTTTGAGTTTGGGTGAACAGACAATAAGTTTTTTTTAATGCTCCTTTGTGGACCGTACCTTTTGCTTATACATCGTACTGACCTATGGCTAATTATTACTTTAGGGCTTTGATCTATTGATATATCTAGATTGTCCTAGATTTTGAGATTGTGTTCGATGAAGTTTAAAACTATTGAAATACCCTGTCATGGTATGCGGTAGCAATAATATCGTCTAGACTCATTTATCACCTCATCCTGACTACTTCAAGTTGTGATCGTATGTAGTTCATTAAATTTTTATTAACACCTATTAGTTAATTACTCTGCAATATATTATAAACGCATCCTGTGCATCCTATATCTGAATGGATAATCCTTATGCCCGTAATAATAATACGGCAATGATCGACGTGCCTTCAAAGTTCATCGCTCAATCAGTGCGCGCCCGCGGCGCTGGTGACGTCACGCGCGTGATTCACCCCGCCTGCTAAGAGATGGCGCTGTACGATCGCACCGTACCACTCACGATACCGCGTGTGTGGCGACTGGCTTTGGGTTGATGAACTGCTTCGAGAAATACTTGTAGCTGAAAATAAATACTAAATAATATTAATTCATTTTTAATATTGAATCATTAGTATAGAGCTGGTGGGGGTTGAGAACTACGAGCTATTGGGTTCCATTAATCATCTATCTCTCTATATATGAACTGGTCGGGAAAATAACTTCGTGTAAACTTTTCAGGATGAAATTTGTCAGATTTTATGAGTAACTTTGGAATGGGATTTGCGCTTGTCTAGTCACTAGTAACCTCTCTGTAAAGCTTTGAGATATAGGAGTTAGCATATGCATGGAACTTATTGACTCTATTATATCTATTACTAGCGGCCCGGCCCAGCTTCGCCCGGGTACAAATAGATTTCTGTACAATAATATGTACGTATTATACATATAAACCTTCCTCTTGAATCACTCTGTCAATTAAAAAAGAACGCATCAAAATCCGTTGCGTAGTTTTAAAGATTTAAGCATACAAAGAGACATAGGGACAGAGAAAGCGACTTTGTTCTATACTATGTAGTATATAGTGATGAATTATTTGAGTAACCTATTGTGGAATATCTATAGGTAATATAAAAAAATGTAACGGATCTGTATATCTATATTGAATATATTGCTGTCACTTTTCGTTCGGTGAGTGAGATTACTGGAAGCCCTAAGCATTTCATCTTCTCATATTTTCCTTCCCGCATACTCCCGATTTAATGGGCCGGCGACACAACCATGTGCGTTGTGGACGTTAATGGGCGGCTGTGATCGCCTACTATCATGTGATCTGTTTGCTAGTTTGACCGACTCGTGCTATTAAAAACGCTTAACTTTCGTACGGAGGTAGCTGACGCCGAGGATAAATAAGGCTTTAATTTAAAAACAAAGTATTCCTATGGGACGAATTAATTAAAATATATTTGTTACTCTTTCACACTTTAAGGGACGAGATATCGGTCCCCTTGTGCAATCACGAACATTTTTATAATAAAATTGACACTGAATATTAGTATGAGTGCGTGGTGGCCTGTTGGTAAACGGACTAGACGCGGCTGCCAACATGTTCACGGTGGTCGCGGGTTCGAATCCCAGGGCACACCTCTGACTTTTCGGAGTCATGTGTCTATTGATAGTCAATCACCACGCACTAAAACGGTGAAGGAAAACATCGTGAGGAAACCTGCATACCATAGCGATTCATAAGAATTTCTATGGTATGTAAGTCCGCCAACCCGCACTAAGCCAGCGTGGTGGACTATATGGCCTAACCACTCTCAATCGTATTCTCGATTGTAGAGTAGGCCCGTGCCCTGCAGTGGGACATATATGGGCTGATATAGATATAGATTAGTATTATTAATTATCGCTATATTGGGTACAATACAGCGATAATTTCCGAGTTTTCCTATACGCTAGTATAGGAAAACTCGGGAACCTGTATTAAAAATATATCATAAGATTTAAAAAATGGGTGTTAAAATCATACATGGCCAGTTGAGTGAAATTACGCCATTTTTTAAAATCACAAACGGACATTGGCGCGTGCCTAGTTATGGTTTTTCAGTATGTGTTTAGTAGATACACAAACGTAGTTATAAGTCCTAAATTCCCTTGCATAGCTTTTAACGTTTCTGTTAATGTTAAAGGTAAGTTGAAGATTGATTGACCAATGAATCATGAAGTTTTCTAATAACAATTTGCAGACGAACCAAGGTTACCGTTTGCGAAATAGCCAATGCATTATTATTGTTTCATTGCGCCGACCGATCGTTTTATTGATTGGTCGGAAAAATCGTGCTCATAATAGCAGGGTGGATATGTTTAGTAGTTAAATACGGATTAATTGTAGTCAAAGTAACTACTGGACATAATATGTCTATATGACTTCATATGTCTCAGGAGGGCGAGTATAGTGGATCAAGCATTGTTTTGTTATTCATGGTGTTTGCTATTCCTTGCAATAGTAAAAATAATAATAATAAAGTAAAAAAACAGTTTCAATATAAATTAGTAAGGAGGAGTAATGCGATTTTGATTTTGTACATTTAAACCTATAGATAATGATCCATTACTTTAATAGTGAAAGAAAACATTTTATTGTAACCTACGAGTTCTCAAAAGACATTCAATGATTTGGAAAGTCTATCAACTCGCAACAGGCTAGTGACATTACCTGAATCCCTTTGATAATAAAATTCAATCTTTGAATTCCTTACATTCTTAACTTTAGGTTAAGGTATTTTGCTATTCCCTAGCTTCGATTTTATTTTACCAATATTCCAATCCTTCCTATTTCCTTTATCTTATTCCCCGAAGAATCATGAACCATGGTCGCCGTACCACCGTGGGCGAAGCGTGGGTGCGCGGATCTCTATGTGATGCACATTAAATTTGATTGTTTCTGCAACCTGCAAGCCTCTATATTATAACATATTTAACAGATTCTCTTTATAACACAACGCTCACGAAGCGGTGAAAGGCTGCCCTTCAAATGTATGTAGGTGGGAATATTAATTGTGTTAAAAAATATGAAGCAGTTAGTTTGGTCTTGTGATATGGGCTGAAAAGTTTTAGGATAGTCTTGATTAGATGTTAATTTTCAACCTTTTAATGCTAATAGTTATAGTTTGTGATATACATATATATCGCGATTTTTTAGTTGCATTGACTTGAAGTCACCAAAACTACCTTCTGGCTGCGTTTTCCTAAGCAGTCTGGATATATACTGTATGAGAGTCATTGGTTTATTCCTCATTGGCGCAATAAATTCTATGGGTTGTTGAATTCGCAATTTGCAATCAGTGAACATTTTAAAAGTCAACTGGGCAACAGGTGTTATAAAGTTTATTCTCTAGAAATTAAAATGGTAGAGGGAACAGAAACAGACGGGTTCATTGTAATATCGTCTAGCAGAAACAAGAGTTTGACCTCAAAATACTCACTCAATAAAATAAAATAGAGTTTCGAAAATATTTCCCAAATAAACAAGAAGTACTTAGTTATTCAGTTACAATAGTAAAGTATGCATAAAGTAGCGCATCTGCTAACGAACGTTCCAGCAATACGCCTTTAGCATTGCCATTTTCGGGTAAATTTATATAGACACACTATACTAACTAAATGTACACGATTTCTATATCTTGTATTCTGTTTTTGAATTCCCTTTATTGGGGACCTTTATTTGAGCGTAAGTAAGCCTCGAAAGTAAATTATTTGTAAAAATAATCGCAAAACCTTGCAAGCAAAGACAAAACAAAATAGCGACCAACATCATAGACAATATAAAAACGTCAGCGTGTGTCATGAAAAATACATCCTTATATCATGGAAATAACTGAGAAACAATTGCGATCTTCTGTCGTCATTGTATCAGGAGCACAGAGCGGTGGCGGCGGTCGCAAAGAATGCTGTCGTCGGATTTATGTGCGCGCGGCCAAGCGATGACAGCGGCCCGGCCACTTCTCTACGCGTTATGTGCGCCTGGTACATATCGGCGTTCACATTCTTAATTCGAAATCTTTTGTACGGAACATTTTTTTGTCATTTGTTTTAAAAATGTTTGTAATCTTTAATCATAATATGTATTTTGTTTATTTTTTTTATCATGGAGTATTAAAGAAGTATGAAGTTAAATATTGCAATTTAAATATTTGCACCCGATCCACAGATATACTTGATACTCGTACATGCAGGTTTACACCTTAACTGCTACAATTAATTGATAATAACTTTAATCAAAACAAAAACAATGTCACCATGTCATTATTTGCACGTGAAGTGACCGATCAATCGCATAAGAAAAGCAAAACAAGCCTTTATCAATATTTACTTTTACACGAATTTCTTACATGAAGAAATACAGCTCGTATTTTCATATTAGGTTAGGCTACGTTCGTTTTATGGCAGGCCGTAGCGGCTGCCGGGAGCTGCCACAAACAGCGTATTTATGCTAAAAGGCCGGCCGGCGGGCCCTTAATAAACAAATGACACGAGCTCCGATTTAAGAGCCACCGTCGCAATTATTTCACTATTTTCGACGCGCTTCGGACGAACCTTTTTCTTATTTTAAAATGGCGGTTTACGGTTAGAAGTCTGCTTTTGTTTTGGTTTCTTGTAAAGCCAGTATTTAGGGATTTTCGAAGAGAGTGAAAAATGTAATAATAAAATTGTACAACAATATGAAAGGAACCAATATTGTTAACATATCAAAATATTTGTAGTAAGGCCCACAAAGCCTTTTTTTAAGAAAAAGAGGCGCATTTACCCCTTGCCGAAGCTCTTAACTTTTATCGGATTTTCAATATGGCAGCTACTGGATACGATCATTTAAAATGATAAATTACCCTCTCCATCACTGGACGACTCGTCAAAATGAACTTATTTGTCAAACTTAGATCATTTCGTACGATAAAGTATACAGGAAATTGAAATTTTGTATCACTGGCCGAAAATCGGGCGAGTCCCGCCATCTTGGATGCTAATCGCAGTGAGTTGTGATTTGAATATCTAAGTCTTTATTCGTAAATTGCTTTTTTTGTTTATTTTTTATTTCTCCGCGTTCAGTTGACGGATAAGTTGACAGGAAATGAGCGTGGTACTTCTTTATTTATTTTGTCTTTATTTGCTTTACAAGGATCCAGTTAAATTTATTTAGGGGTTTTAAACCGTAACGTCACGAGGGTGGTTGATCGGCTTTTAGAATACATCTTTAACTTTTTTAGAGCGACTAGCGTTTTGTAAGTAAGTAAGTGGTGTAATCTTATTAACTCCTAATTTTCGTTTAGTTCAATTTCATTGTGATTTAAATAAATGGTAGCGCTCCAAAACGCCAGTCTAATTTCTCATACATGGAACACACAACACCATTTGCAACCGAAGTACTCTATTACAGCACTAGAACAAAAATCTGATATAATTTTAGTACTAAAAATAATACTTTAGAGAACAACATGATATAATATCTTTATCAGTTAGTTTACTTAAACTTGAAAAGGTTATCCGACGTAGGTGCTAATTGCAATAAATAACAAAATACAAATTGACACCCACATTATCTCACAAAGGTCACTGCAAGTCAATATATGAACGATAATTCCATACATATTTAAACACTTGCACCCGACGTACCACGACACATGTATACAAAAGAATAAAAAAGAAAATATTAAATCTGGAACCGCTATTGATCGCGTTATGTCTGAAAAAGATTTCTAGAACAGAAAGTTAATGAAAAGAAGAAGAAAGATTTACAAAAAACAATGAGAGTTTACAATAGTGCTATGGCATCGTTTTATTCCATCGTTCTGTGCTTATTAAGTGGAGGATATACGTTGGCTTCAGTGAAAACCTTCACCGCTGATCCATCTACCATTTTCAACCACCTGACAATAGATAGAAACACCAATAATTTGTATATCGGTGCTATGAACAACATATATCAGCTGTCAGAAAATCTGGAGGTTGTTAATTCGGTTTCTACAGGACCTGTGAATTATTATGATAATGTTAATAAAGTGATACTTGTAGATGATGTCTCCAATCGTCTTATTACCTGTGGATCGAGTGGTTATTGCTCAGCGCGAGATTTAGACAACATTACTAATGTTTTATACGAAAGCCAAGAAGTAATTGTGTCAAAAAGTGCTGATGATTCTACGGTAGCTTTCATAGCTCCAGGTCCTACGGCGAAAGTGATGTATCTTGGAGCTACTTCTGTACCAAATTCGCTTTATGATGACGTAATTCCCACGATAAGCAGCCGTTCATTAGAAGACCAACAGCTCTTCACGATACCAAATACAGGAGAGTCAATTGGACTCAAAGTCTACGTCAATTCTTTGTCAAGGGATCGGTATCGTATTAATTATGTGTACGGATTTAGTTCCGAAGGCTTCAGTTATTTCCTGACCACACGACCCAAGGAGGTTGGTTCTGACATTTATTACAGCAAATTGGTAAGGTTATGCCAAGGTGATGAGAATTATAACTCGTACACCGAGATCCCTATATCGTGTGCTGTAGAAGGCAAGAACTTCAACCTAGTCCAAGCAGCTTTTAAAGGAAGAGCTGGGTCAACTTTAGCTGGAAATTATGGTATATCTTCTCAAGATGATGTCCTCTACACTGTCTTTAGCTCTAGTGAGCCCAACAACCCTAGTCAACCGACTGACGCATCAGCGCTCTGCATTTACACTCTTAAAGATATCCGCCGCAAGTTCACGGAAAATATACAAAACTGCTTCAAAGGCAATGGATCACGTGGTTTGGATTTCATAACGCCCTCGGTACCATGTGTTCTTGCTAAATACTATACAGTAACTGAAGACTTCTGTGGCTTAGATATAAATACGCTTTTGGGTGGAGAGCAACCTGTGGAAGCTTCGCCAGTTCTTGTTATTCATGAAAGACTGACGGCAATAGCAGCTACAGTTACAGGAAATGATACAGTGGTGTTTGCTGGTACTTCTGAGGGTCACCTTAAAAAGATTTGGGTGGAAAATAATACATCAGCATTCGAATACAAAGACATAGTAATTGATCAGGATTCTTCGATCAACACGGATCTACTTTTTGATTCTCAAGAAAGACATGTTTACATTATGACGGAGTCTAAGTTGTCCAAAGTGCCAGTTTCGGAGTGCGGTGTGCATGAATCGTTTTCAACCTGTCTTGAAACGAGGGATCCTTATTGTGTTTGGTGTTCTATAAATGACAAGTGCTGTATTCAATCAGAATGCAAAAATGATCCTGAAAACCCTGTTTATTATTAAAATGTTGTTTGATGGTCCGTGATATTTTTTATTTATTACTAAATAATATTACAAGCACTGATATTAATATATAATATCACCAATATTATTCATTGACGATTAAGGATTATTATTACGACTTTTATGGTCTAAGCCCTGTGTAATATAGAATCATGATGAGGCAATCTCATGAAAGTATGATAATACACTCACACAAAATACACAAAGTTGTTGTTCTTTGTTTGCTTAATATTTATCTAAGTTTGAATATATATATTTTATTTTTTGATGCTATTCAATTTCAATTCTATAGTTAAATGATTATCATTTTTTTATCCTTGTTTAGTCCGCTTTAAGGTTATTGTGTCATTTGTTTAGTATTAGTGTTCATTGTAGTTTTATTATTTATAGTATTATTAACGGCTGAACGTCCGCAAGTCATGAAGGTCTCTCATCTAAAATCAGCGTTGCAGTGCTGCACAAGTGGTGCTGCAGCATACTAGCTGAATGAGCGCAATATTTATTTGTTTTTGTTTTACCTTAACTGTTTTATATCAACTCCTCTGTTATTTATCGTTGGAACAACTGATGATTACTGGCAAAGTCGACGGTAAACGTCCGAGAGGCAGATGTCCCATCAGATGGTCGGACCAAGTCAGCTCGACCCTTGGCGTCAAGTTTCACACTGCGCTCCACTACGCCAAGGATAGGAAAAGATGGCGCAGCATAATCCGGTCAAGGATTGCTCCATGTTCAGGGGATCACGACCCTCAGCAATGAGGAAAACGATGCGAGGAGGAGGTTATTTATCGTGCCAGTAATAAATATTTTTTTTTTTCTTTTCTTTTCTATAATATGTATTTACTTGATAAGGGAAGACCAGAGTACGCTAGGTTGTTAGTGCATTGTAATATATAGAAAGAGTGATGAAGACATACGATCAGCAGAGTGAGTACTGATAACTGTATGCCCTTTCCCCTAAAAAAACCAAAATTAAATCAAAACTAGCATTTGAGTGGCTTCTGACTATACCATTTTTTACTACTAAGCTCCAGTTGTATCGAATATCCGTAACGATAACTTTGATATTAACAATATCAACGCAATACATTTGACATGCTAAAAAATCTTCAAAAGTAGAAGTATAATTTAGGTCCGAGTATTACTTAGTCTCGTCTCTTCATGCCGTTTCTAATTAGGCTATCGTTCACTTCGCTATATTTTAATTTAATATACGTAGATTTAAATAAATTGCCAATAAACCACATAATTTACGAACGTAGCCAAACAGATCTAGTTAACTGATCCTTTTTAAGATAAATAAATGAGCTTACACTGTAAATAACTACCTAATTATACAAATTCTGTTTTTATGAGCAATCCAAATGACTTGATTCAATCATATTGAAATAGTTACTGCGTATTTGACATTGATAGTCAGTAGTCTTTAAATAGAATAATCTTCTTTTTTTGAAGTCTTTAAAAACCTTTGTGTACATACATACATACATAAACTCATACATCCCAAGAAGGGGTAGGCAGAGGTGCCAGAACACCCACATTTCGCCGTATATGTTCCGTCCCACAATGTGATAAGTGGCGAGCCTATAGCCATATCAGGCAAAAAATCCTGACTCTGGACTGACAATGGATAGAAAAATCCAATATCACTTTGCCCAGCCCAGGATTCGAATCCGAGACCTCAGCTTTATAACCGTACCGTAATACAACTACCCCACCGAGGCAGTCCAAAACCAAGGTGTATGGACCTGTATACTATAATGATATTCATAAATTCGGAACGTGTTGTCTGCTGACGTAAGAGGTTGCTCTATGATACGACACGAGTTTCGAATGTCCGAATGTTGTGTCCAAAGTAAGATATAAGTTTTCCACTTCTAAAATTAGATTATATTCTCTATTATATTTATCATTTTCTCCGAACTCAGTCTACGGTTACGACGTACGATATATAATATGATAGATGATTCGAATATTTTGTGGAGCATTTAGGCACATTCATGATGTTTTACGTATGATGTTTTACAAATGATTAGAAAATGTGGTAATTGTACAGCGATATTTAGAAAAAAACTCTCACAAATTTCTTTTAATTTTATTTCTTTGTAAAGGGTTTTTATAAACGTTGGAACCTAACATTTGATTACGATGATATCGAAAAAGAAAGAAAAGAAAAACATATTTATTAGCCACCTGGCCACCACAATACAACACACATAATCACACTACATACTCTGACAAGAAAAAAAAATTAAATAAACATGAAAACAAGGAGTTTGTGTGTCGCATCACTGTGACACTTAGGTAACCGCTCAGCATAATATCGTGACTAGTTTCTGTTATTAGATATTTAATTGTATTGTATTGTATTGTATCAGCCCATATACGTCCCACTGCAGGGCACGGGCCTACTCTACAATCGTAAGTACGATTGAGAGTGGTTATATTTAATAATACAGGGAAATTTTAAAGGACGGTACTCATCACACTTATAATTTAAAAAACACGCTGTTGTGAGTTATGATTCAGCATGAATGGGCAGGCTCGTCCGGGGCAGTACCACTGTTAAGTCAAATAGAAGTGAAGCGATAGTTTGGCTGTCGCGTTTCGGTGAGTAAGATTGCCGGGTGCCCAATACCCCTTTTCTCTTCCCATTAATTTATTTAAAATAAAACGAAAATCACAATCATAAAAGTACCATTGGCGGTCTTATTGCTCAAAGGCAATGTCTCGTCCATCCTTTTTCTTTTCATTTCCTCTCCCGATTTGATAGGCTGGCACATTTGTGATCCAAACGTTTTGGATGCTCATGGGCGGCAGTGATCAATTGCGATCAGGCGACTTAATTGCTGGTTTGCCAGACCTATGTAAAAAAATTACAGAGACGATAAGTCTTTGCACCTGATGCATATAAAAATACCAGGTGTAGGCAACTTCAAAGAGTTTGAAAGACATTTGTTGCTATTTATCTGCATATGGCGAATTGCCTTACCGAGCGGCCGCGTGCGCGCTGTTCGATACCAATACTGCTGTATTCGGCAACGGGTCGGTTCTACACTACTTTATAACCGACAGTTAAATATAAGAGGCTTTTCCGCTTACACACCCACAAGTATCAGCCAGGATTAAGAACGCGGGTATAATAGACCAGCTTCGAAACTCGGCAAGTGGGGACGCTAGTTAGTCCTTAACACGCATATAAACTACTCAGAAAGGGGACAAATAGGAGGATTCGGAATATTTGTTACCGAGGTGTAACTAAACTATACTTTGCATAGGTCCGCACTAGACAAGCATGGTGGCCGAAAACCTAAGCCTCCTTCATTGGGATAATATACTAGAGGCGACACTGCAAACAAAAAGTTTGTAACAAAATGAATGGTACATTCTATTTCTGTCTCTGTCACGCATACGAAGTAACATATTTTCCCTCTCGCTTCACGTATCCGCGTGCACGCACCATACGCAGAGATTTTTTTCCCGATGTCCGCTCTAGTATACCTCAATGGCCTCCTTAACCTTGACATCACATCACGGCCACACGGAAGACCAGCGCTGGTAACACCAGCACATGCTGAGTGTGGTCCGTTTTTGTAACAAGCATTATTTGTATCACTATCTTTGTTTAATATTTTGGTTTGTTACTGCTACTTGTTACAAATAAATAATTTTCTTTCTTCTTTCTTTCTTAATTGAATTCTGGATTGATACAATATAGGAGTTTGTTTGTCACCTGTAATAACTGAATCAGACTGGTTTCACCGGAATACAAGTATTATGATTTTGTCTAAGGATTAACCATTCCACGATAACTTAACTGTAACTAACCCCAGATAATGTGTGTAACCCATCTCTCAAGCAGCCGAGCTTAATTAGTGCTATCGCTAATTACTTAGGTGGTTCGACGGGCATGAGCCGACCTCTTTGCCGGCGGCTATTCTAACTATTTCTAGAAATATACGCTACAGGGAAGAATTTAGAACTTCAAGGGAGGTAGTAAATTGTGTACCCATGTAATTAACTTACACAAGAACACATGATGGACCGAAGGCGAGATAAAAATACAAGCTATCATACTTCTATATTTTAGTCACTTAATCGATCCAGACTCTAGAGAAAGCAAGTGGGTTCGATTCCCAGGCAATTAATTTTGTGTTAGTTTTCCTGTTTAAATAATCTTATGTGACTTATTCGGGCATGAGATTTTTGACTGGAATGGCCAGCTAATTGAAATCGAAAAAGCATATATTGTGGCTGGTGTATTTGAAATTCTATTTAAAATTAAACGCACCCACAATAAAGGGGTAATTTTGGGTATGTTTGAGTATTATAAACATTGTGTAGGCACCATAACCCACCTTGACCCCCCTCTAAATCCGAGCCTGCACCATCGTGGATCCTTTGAACTATGATTGCCGTATTTGGCAACTTGAGAGAGCTGAGCTGTGACCCAGAATATTTTATAAGCATTTTACATTAGATCGTATGCCTAATTAGTAATTAGTCTTTAGAACGGGATTGTAAAAAAGTATACACTAAATTGACGGTGTTATATTAGTTTTTATTAGCAATTAACATTAGTATCTCAAATATAGGGTGATGTAGGGCAACTTTTTTGTTGCAAAATCTTTCGGGTTATAATGTTACGACTAGACAAGATTATAGGCATTAGTTACTGGTAGGATTTTTGTATTCCATCGGCTCTAACAATTAGCAACCACCGTACACGATCTGACATATTTCTATTTTTTTTAGAGTGAGATTATCTTTGCTTTATTTTAATAACTTCTTTTATTTTAAATAAATGTTTATTTTTCCTTTTTGATGTAAAACAGTAAAACAACAATTAAATGCAACAAACAAACAATTGCATGTGTATTTGTTTATAATTAGTTGTACATTTCAATATGATAACTTTATTGTTTTCTTTTCTGTAGTATTTTTACTAAACTGTAAACAATCCTTAATTCTGTATCTGTATCAGCCCATATACGTCCCACTGCAGGGCACGGGCCTCCTCTACAATCGAGAGTACGATTGAGAGTGGTTAGGCCATATTAGTCCACCACGCTGGCCTAGTGCGGGTTGGCGGACTTACATACCATAGAAATTCTTATAAATCGCTATGGTATGCAGGTTTCCTCACGATGTTTTCCTTCACCGTTTTAGTGCGTGGTGATTGACTATCAATACACACATGACTCCGAAAAGTCAGAGGTGTGCCCTGGGATTCGAACCCGCGACCACCGTGAACATGTTGGCAGTCGCGTCTAGTCCGTTTACCAACAGGCCACCACGCACTTCATATCCAATATAATCCTTAATTAATAATATAAAAAGAAAATTGAAAGCAAATATAACGTCCAATTCCCAGTTCATCTAATAAGAAAAGAAATCACCGGAATCGAACCCATACCATTTAAAACATTTCCGTGGTATAAAAGTGTTGCAGCGGGTAGATAAGGTAGATTAGTCGTGGGTTCAGTACAAATAAGTATTGTCGATGGCATCGCGAGCGTCCCTTCCTGAACATTACCGATCTACCTTCACGGCCGCCGGAACGGAAGGAATATACAGGACCTTATTATTCTCTCAAGAAATTATATTTTTGTAATGTAAAATTCCGTTGAAAAGAATATCTAGGTGTTTTGTTCTTAAGTAAAACCACTTATGATAGCTTATAATCGGCCGATGCCAATAATCAATCGAAAAAGTAGATTGAAGTCAATCTGGATTGTTTTCTACATATCGATTGGTCTCTTGTCATGTTGCCATAGTTTTTTCACTACTGAGATTGATTATTGGCAATATAGTATTAGAAAAAAGATTGAGCTGTTAATCTAAAACGGCAAATTTTGGATTGGGATTGTTTATTGGCAGCGGCTGAATATCAATATTACGAACGACGATATCCGAAAGATGGCTGGTAGCGGTTGGAGACGATGGACTGAAGATCGAGCCCAGTGACGTGTCATAGGAGAGGCTTATGTCTAGCAGTCGACACGGAAAGGCTGATGATGATGATATCAATATTTAGAATTCTATTATTAAAACTAAATTATTCCGCAATAAATTCAAAACATTATTTATTTGTGATAAATGGTGAGACAAGCAGGCCCTTCGCCTGGTGGTATGAGATACGAAAGCTCATAAACAGTAGAAAAATCAAGCCACACCAAGGATTAAAAAGCAATGCTTGGTATTCCACTAAACTCGCCATCCTGAGACATAAGATGTTAATTCTCGATATGAGCTCTATGACTTGTCCTTCTTTAAGCGAGGCTTAAAGAGAGCTCTCTCCTCACGTTATGCAGAAATCTGGTTCTGCTAGACAGAGCTAGTAGACACCTGGCATTGTGAAGGTCTATGACCGGTAGTCACCGTTTTCAATCAGGCGAGCTGCATGCTTGTTCGTCTGCCTGCGAAGGCAAAAAAAAGATTGTCAGGCTTATATGATTCCTGACTTTAAAATAAGATGGTGGCGGAAGTTTTTTAGTAGTGATAAGCTTATCTAGTGATTAGATGTCAAAAACTTTTAACATGTTTTATATAAAGTATATTATCGACTTATTTTGCCCAAACCAACACTACTTGATTAAGTCCATACAACTCTTTCGTACTACAATTAAACAATTTTTAAATACCCCATTAGAGTCCTTAATTTGTTAAATAGTTCACGAGCGAAACGGCTTATCTTATCTTGTGCAAAATAAAAATAAGCTTTATCGTAAACCAAATAGAGTTAAAAGTCAATAAAACGTTTTAACTTATTTTGCAGCACAGAATGGACATTAAAATCTAAGCACCCGACTTTGTGGCGAAATAAAAGTTGCAATAAAAATTTACATTAGTTGGTGTGGTGTTTCAAACCCGAAAGGGCTTATGTGCTTTGTTTGGGAATATAAAATAGGCCTTTTAGTTTTCAGCGCAGTACATCTTTTTACGCTCAGCTGTATTCAAATGTAGGTTTAGCAAGGCTCATTGGATATAAGTTTATTCTTTAAATATTTTGGGTACTTTCGATAATTTTCTATCTGATGTTAGAATTTTAAAACAACATTTTCCTCATTATGTCTCACGCTGAACTTTTCATGTTACATGTTGTTGATTTCAAATTATATATTTTTAAGGCATGTTTTAGAAGTATTTGCCTTATAAGTTAATCGGTGATAGGTTTTTCTTTTGACTATTGGGAGTAAGATTCCTCTGATTGTTTTAAATTGCACATTTAAAAGCATTAACTTGATGATTTCAACATAGATATGGGACTCATTGGTTTTATAACATCGTATTTGGGTGTTAAAAACATAGTTTTTTTTTTCTAAAATAGTGTACACCCTTTTAGCTTTGAAAATGCTATGCTAAGGAAGTGTCTAATTATTATTTTTGAAAAAAAAACTACAAAATTTGACTCATTTCTATGCGAAATTTTTAGTTGCATTGTGTTTGTAGTTACTAAAACTACCACCCAGCTTCGTTTTCGGAAACAGATTTAATATACCCTGTATATCCTTGAGGGAGGCTCTTATTTAGCAATGGACTTCCTGTGGCTGAAAAGCGAAAGAGAGACAGATAAAGAGATAAATTAAAGAGTAGTATAGCAGTAGCGTGAAGTACCCAGCATAAAGTTCAATAGTTTGTTTGTTGTGTAGTGTATTAGTATCTATGATAATGCAGTATAAAGTATAAACTGCAATACTATAGTCAGTGGTATCGTGTTAGCTTTATAGACCACAGTATAAACTACAGTAATGTGCTTGACGGTCTCGGTGGCGTATTACAGTATGATTGCAAAACAGAGGTCTCGGATTCGAATCCCGGGTCGGGAAAAGTGATATTGCAATGTATGGCCAGACGAGCATGCCGTTCGCCTAATGGTAAGAGCGATACGACCGCTCATGAACAGTATCAAAACCAAACACCTTGAATTACAAAGCAATGCTTGACATATGTATGTATGTATATATGTAGTGTGCTTAACGGTAGCCGAGTATGATAGCATACAGTACGCAGTATAAAGTGCAGTAGTATGCTCAGTGGTGGAGTGGACCGCGCAGTATAAAGCGCAGGCGGCGCGAGTGACGTCCGTATCGCTACTGCCCACCGATACTAAATAACAGTGTCGCGCGGGCCTTTGCACACGCCGCGCGGACTGGGTTATGCAGAAGGGTTAAATACATAAGTATTATTTCTAAGGATTTTTTACTTTGAATTTACCCATGGCCCATTTTACTTTGAATTTTAGTATCGGTGAAAAGAGTTCTGTGCGAAATGAAACCTACTTTTTAACCGACTTCAAAAACAGGAGGAGGTTCTCAATTCGACTGTATGTTGCTTTTTTTATGTAGGGAAAAATATATTTACAATAAATATAAACATAATTGCGACCTAGGCCCGTAGTTCTAGGAGAAATAAACTTGAAGTACAATAAAAAAAAAAATTGCCTTCGGCTCTAAACAGATTGAAGAATGTTATGATAATTACTTTATTTTATAAAAATCTGCCGCCTGGGATAAAACAGGGAAACGTTTAAGGTTTGAAGCTCAGCGTGTTTCTGGGAAAGTATAACTTGTCTTAAATAATACCAAATAGTAAATACTATCAGACAAGACATTTCATTGATCCAACAATAAAAATGTGCGAAAATAACAGTTAATTTTTTAATGGTATTTAACTATAAACAAAAATAAAACTGTGAACACTGTAAAGTGGGTTGGTCCCATGGGTTTGATAATTATTTCCACCACTATACTTCGGCAAGAATATCAAATCATATTATGATTAATAAAATTAAACTAATAAATAGAATATAGCTTGCTCCCTACAGCATACCACCATCATGCGCCCGCGCACCTTTTTGCTCAACGCTGGCCGTATTTCGGCTGCGCGCGCGGCCATTTATCTCGACTATCTGAGATACGGCTATCGGACGCATCTTTATGCGCCGCCGATACCCGCCAGATACCCAGCCTTGCTGATTAGCCGATAGGTATTAGTGCATTATGCCATTCATAATCTGGATTCATAAAATTGTATAAATACCGATTAGTGTGCATCACGTGAAAATTGTAATAAATACACCCAACAGTCACATACGTAGTCCTGACGCCACATTAAGATCTAGTCTTGTATCGGTATCAGGAACTACGATAGACTTTTTGGTCCCACAAACACCCAGATCCGAAACAAATACCTATGGGTTACACAATCATTTGTTTCGGCATTGTTTTCGGCCTCTCGTTTCACAGTCAGCGTTTAAACAACTGCGCCAAGAAGGATGTCGAATTATTAACTCTTCCATCGGTTTCAGTCTATTATCTCTTTACAGCCTTTACAATTAGTCTTTATCTTTTAAGTTCATTATAATCCGCCTTAGTACGGAGGGAAATGGAGAAAAATATCTCCAACACCTCCTATTATTTAACGTAATGATTAATTTCGTTGCGAGTTAAACACAAGTTAGTCATTCCCGGTGATTCAGTGAGCTTCAATGCTCGGTATCATCATATTGCTTGCCAGTATTGATCCTGGCTTACAGGAGTTTTGTGAGGGCGCGACAGTCTCTAGCTTATTACCGCCCTCTAAGCAGAGTTGATAATAGTTCATCCAAAGTTAACGGAAGCTAACGCATACACTATATATTTGTAATAAATCTATTAATAGGACAATTTAGATTGCATACATGAACAGAGCTGCCAAAAGTTGGTGGATGATTATATCGAACGAAAGATGTCAGCAAATTTACTCATTTATTCATTAATATTTCCATGAATGAGATAAGGCAGAATACAGTTTTGATAAACTTTATTATTTTGCTTAAGTCAGTTCTATTTGATGCTTTAAAGATCTCATCACTATCCGAATTATAAAAAAAAAGAATATTATTTTGACAATTAATTCGAATAGACAAAAGCAAACATTCGATTACAATCGATTCAACTATCGATAAATACTGCCCATTAACTTCCACTGGCGGCAAATCGACCGTAAAATCTTATAATCGGCCAATCTGGGCCGGCCATCGTGCTCATTGTGAGCGGCTAATTAATTGGGCTTTGATTGCGCGCGTCAATCTCTCCAGATTAACTTGACTGCCGATTGAGGAGGTATCAACCAGTAGATGGGGAGATAGGGGCGCGTGTGGTCCTCCCTTCAGCCTCATTGTCTATAACAATGATAATTTAAATCCGGATTAGTGTTGCGGCTCGTTTGTTGGGTTACTTGGGGAGACAGGGGAGTTAAATATTGTGATAGTGTTACTGGTTTGTATGGAGGATGGGGAAGTGATTATATTTTTTGGAAAAAATCTGAAGTCTCTTACTTTCTCGGACTTGGTCTAATTTTTGTCTTTTGGGAATAGCAATCAATCGTTTCTTCATAATCAGGATTATATTTGAGTTTATCGGGCCCTTCACTGCCTCTATCTAATGCAATAGCGAAACTAGTACCTTATATTCCATTATCCGTACGTCTCTCGTAGTACTCCAGCCAAGAGATAATATGTTTTCATTTCAACCAACAACTTATCCGATTTTAATAATTGATACATGTACATATATATAATATATGTCAATGAATGGTGAGACGAACATGCCGTTCGCCAGATGGTAAGCGATACAACAGCCCATGAACAGTAGAAAAACCAAACAACACCTTAAATAACAAAGCAATGGTTGGCATTCCACTACGCGGGCCATTCTGAGACATAAGATATTAAGTCTGTATTGAGACTCCAGTAGTTACTCTGGCTATGTTATCCTTCAAACCGAAAAACAATATTGCATTTAAACTGCTCTTTGGCGCGACAAATAAGCATTGCGGTGGTATCTACCCAAGCGCCCTCTCATATGAGAGACCTACCACCAAAACTACCAGATATTTTTGCAGTATAAACATCGTATACTTATAAATAATATAAACGGAGAGGTAAATAGTATTAGCTATATGCATGTAGCAAGTTGCGCTCGGTAGTCGGTAGGCTGTCGCTTGTCGCGACATCGCTTTGTGAGGCGACACCGCTGCGCCGCGGACACAACACGCGCTTATATGCAATTATCTGCCTCTGTATGAAGATATTGCGGTGTTTTCTTTTATACTTGTGTTTATGTTGGTTCTATATAATTAACTATAGGTCGATTAAAGTGCCTACAAGTACCTATCAGGCTTATTGGTAAATTCATGTATATGTAAATTGTAAGTAAAGTAAAATAATTGATATTTATTTAGTGTATTACATAAAAAATCATTGCAAGTAATTGTAATCATTTTCTCTTCTATGGAGTAAATCAAAAAGTTTTGTTTTCTATGTATCCTTTCCATTATAATGTAACGTGAGTGTAACTAATAGTCTTATTAAAAACTGTGATTTTCTTAGTCATTATTTACTTCCATAGCATTTTAAATACTTAATAATATGCTTTTCAACGTAATGATTAATAATAATTGTGTGCTTCTTTGAAAAAAATTTACCATCGAATAGTTATTTCAATATAATAATAAAATACTTATAAGAAATTAATATTTATAATAATACTATAATAATAATACTACAAAAAATAAAAAATAAATATTTTGTAATAGAAATTAAGTAGACTTGTTAGAGCTATTAAAATACTTAAATGACCAATAAACTTCATATCATTTATTTTCACAAATTTTCCGTAAAAATTCAGAGCTTCGACGATAGTACCTTTACAAAACGTCCGAAGTACTCAACCCAGACTCAAAACCAGGACTTCACGCTCAGCCACCGTTTCCCAACTAAACTATTACTTCATTTCCTATATAAAATATCCAAAGTAATTTAATCGCATAAGCGCGACGCACCCAGCGGAGATAGTATCCTGCATACCTTCCGCACACAGATCTTATCCGCCGTATTAGACTGTGCTCAAATCAATTATTATATTTATTGATCAATTCATTTCTAGGAAATAATATACAATATTCACAGAGAATACATTATATAGAGGTCACAAGTAAAGAGTCTGTCAAAACCATATTTAAGTCTAAACTTAAAAGGCATTTAAATTAACGCATTGTTGTGTTTCGTTGTAACATTGTAGCCAGAGTAATTACTGGACATATTAAGACTTTACATGTAGTGTCTCAGGATGGGAAGCGCGGTGTAACGCCAAGCACTGCTTTGTTATTCAAGGTGTTTGGTTTTGCTACTGTTCATGAGCAGCGGTATCGCTTACCATCATGCGAACGGCATGATCGTCTCGCCATTAATTGCATTAAAATAAATGTGTAGATGGTATCACCACTATTAATTCCACCATCGATTCCACCACCGACCCTCATAAAACCAAACCAATGTTAACTAAATCAGTATAATGCTTGTTCAATAAACTGCCGTCAGATGGCGCACCGGAAGTCAATTACGCAATAACTCAGCGGGCGCGGGAACACTCGTCCCTATTTACATACAGGCTCGCATCGCTCACGGTAACTAATGCCGAACGGAGCCTATTTGACTACAAATTCAAATCTGTCTGTATCAGACCGTATATAGATGTGTATCGGTTGATAAAATTATACTCAGCGGGTTGAAAATTGATGTAAAAGGGGTGAGTCCGAAATGCGATTCACCCCTCGAATTCGTATACGAACCAAAATCTGGTGGTACGGATTTACTAGTAGCTTTTAGTAGCGTTTCTGGCAATCTCATTGTTATTGTAATGACTGGGCGACGAGTATACCATACGCCTGATGGTAAGCGATACCGCTCATGAACAGTAGCAAAACCAAACAACACAACAACTTGAATTGCAAAGTAATGCTTGGCATTCTTGCGCTCGCCATCCTGAGACATACGATGTTAAGTCTCATTATCACTGGATACAAAGTCTTATAAACCGGAACACAATAATGCACAATAATGCTGTTTGGTGGGAGAAATGGACATTGCGGTGCATACCCATAGACAGGCATTAGGGTAGGTCACAGAGGGTAGGTAAACCCACGTCTCTCACGTATGAGAGACCGGTAAAAGAATTCATTGAATGTAACACAAAATTTAATTTCGGATTTCTTGAAGGGAGTGGTATCACTCCAGTCAATTTATTAACTTTTCAAAGCTAACAAAAATTTTATTCTTTCATATAAAAATTCTATGCTCATCTTAGACTCTAAAACACTGTCATTTTCATATAAAACGCAAGTAAAGTGCGTTGCAGTAAATCAAACAGGGCCGGCGGCAGGGGGCCGGCAGGGGGGCGGCGGGGGCGCTGTCCCCCGGCCTCATTTACCTGGCCTGGCACCGCGCTATCGCCCGCCAGATATCTGCGATACACCGCCGCGATAAATAAAATATTGACGTGTATACCTGAACGCCGTTTTGGATCTAGGTGGTGTGAATTTCAAATTATTCTCAAGTTTTAATTAACGAAATTTTGAATTTGGAATACATTATTTATGTTGGCTAATAGAGAGTAATGGCAAAGAAGTATATAAGAAGCTGCCGGCCAATCTTATCACTTTAGAGGCACTGAAAGAAGAAGAAGAAGAATGGAGGGAGATGATGAAATTAAGGTTTAATGAAGTGGTTGAATGGAAACAGCTTAAAAACTGCAACATGGAACTGATTTCTATGAAATTCTTTTTGGAGAGATCTATATTCCTAAGTGTTTTTTGTTTTCTAAGGATAATTATAATAAGTTTGTTATTGGTTTGGTGGCGGTGTCCATGAGTTGCTGAATATAATTTCATCCAACTTTTTGGCATTTAATCATGTTTTAAATAAAAAAGGTTTTGAATGAGGAAAAGGAAAGAGGCGGGCCAAAAATTATAAATAAAATATAAGATTTAGCAGCAAAGCAAGATGTCGTGGCTATCCATCACAACGAAAGATATTTTAATCTTACAAAAACCAAACTTGAAACAAATATTTTAGGGCCAAATTTTTCTGATACACTGCCACGGTAAAGGTATTAAAACAACGGACTCTCTTTTCACAGCCGGCTTTTAAACCAAATATCGATAGAAACTGTCAATATTAGTTCGTTTTAAAACTTCTTTAATATTTTCATTTTCAAAGGTTGCCTATTAGAGATTGCCTAGTGCTAGTGCAATAAGGCCGCCCATTATACTTACTTTAAATATAGCTTCAATTGTTTTTGTTTTTCTTTTGATGTATAAATGTGTGTACAATATAGAGATAAATAAATAAATAAATAATAAATTGTTAATAAAAATCCAATATGTCAAGCCGATAATTAATAGGTTTCCACAATGAAATCACCTAGATCCAAACCCACATTCTCGTGTACACAACAGCATCCAGTTTAAATTAGCGTTTGGTGTACGCACCGGAATCCGCAAGTGACCATTAACATAAGAGGGATGCCCCGTGGATCCACTAGGCATTTTTAGCTAAAAGCCTGCGAGAACGCTATGCGAACGGCGAATAGTCGAGTAATTAGACTGATATTGATAGTCTTCGCTTTTAATTGGAATCCGCCTGACTACTATACAAATTATTAACGAGAGTTTAATTTTGCTGTTCAATTTATATTCTTTTGGTTTTGTAGTACGATATAGGCTGAAGATCGGGGAATTGCTAGATTAATATGGTTCTTAAAAAGGCATTTTCAAAATCGGGGCAGCCTATTTGATATGGACTGTTTATGGATGATACAGATCAGATAAAAATCACGGAAATTTTATTGTTAAAATTAATTTTATTTGGGTCAGTTCTGTTTTCAAGAGTTCAGTAGCTAAACATGATCATGAAACAGATAAAAAGCAAGAAATTGGCCTGATATAAACATTACCTAACTTCCAAAATACACTCAAAATTTTAGAAACCTCACTGACTTTAGGCATCCAATGGAAAAGCATTTTGGATGCGGATTCTTGCAACACACCTTGAAAGTAAAAAGGACTTACTCAAATTGCTAGGTACTTGAAAATAATATAGTCTTTGGGCAGCTCCAGTATCTGCTAAAATATGTATGTATATCTGGAGGCGCGGCCGAGCCCCCGTCCAAGTCGAGCTATAGGCCGTAACATCCTTTTCTCGAAGCTATTCAGACCATTTTCAACCCCCTATAACTTTGTTGTGGCTAAAGCATGAAGCCTGAATTTTCAGTTACTAAGCAGGCATTGTGTAAACACGGTATATTTAAAATTTCATTCAATTTGAACCAGTAGTTTCAGAATTGTAACTAGTCAAACTTTCGTAATTTTGTCACTCACTGACTGACTGACCGATCATCAAAAGTCTAAGGCACTTCTAGCAGACATAGAACCTTCAAATTTAGAATATAATTAGTGTTTAGTGTCTAAAGTAAGGGAAAATTCAAACATTTCATAATTTGTGTCTAGTTTTCTAGATAGACCAACTGCGTGAATAACTTTGTAATCCCATATAAATGTATAGGATTACAAAGTTACATTTGCAGTTAATGAATCATTGTACCCGTATATAATGGAATAATAGTTGTAGATAGATATCTATATATATGAGGCATAACAGGAGGGGATATAGAGGGAAATGGTGTATTCAGCCCATGAAACTGTACAACATTCCTCTAGAAAAACATGACGAAGAAAAACTTGCAAATAAATAGACTAAATAGCTCGAAAATATCAATTACAATGAAAGAAAGAACATTAATAATCAAATCCGCTATATTTGTGATAAATTGATACCTACAAAAATAAGAAAAATCCATAAAACAGAGACTTTAAGAAAAATCGTTAGTGATATTCTAGAAGTAAGAAGTATCGAAAAGGAAAAAAGTAGGACTCTACAAAAAGACGTGAGATCCCATCAAAAACATCCTGTAAAAAAAATCCAAGTCTCGCAGCTCAGGTTTTCTACCGCAAAAAGTTGTGAGATGCATGTAATACCAAGTCGATTAATTTATTTAGTCCTTAAGGGACCTTCTATATAAAGTTATTACGTTAGTTATTACCATATCAATATTAAAAATTCTTTACGTTTTAAATAAATAGATCGACTTGGCCAGCAGCATTATGTACAAATTGTACGATAAATTATGTTTTCATGCGATGGCCAAGTCGATCCATTTATTTAAAACGTAAAGAATTTTTAATATTGATATGGTAATAACTAACGTAATAACTTTATATAGAAGGTCTCTTAAGGACTAAATAAATTAATCGACTTGGTATTACATGCATCTCACAACTTTTTGCGGTAGAAAACCTGAGCTGCGAGACTTGGATTTTTTTATAATAATATCCAGTTAAAAGAATGGAATCAGTTTGTTACCTCTGACATGGGCGTAGCCACGGTGGGGCAGAGTGGGGCGCTTGCCCCACCCTGGATTTGATCTGTAAGGTACTTAACCAACTCTAAAAAAATAAATGATATAGGTAAAGTACTAGGCAGGTGAACAATAAGAAAGTATTTAGGATAATTCGAATTATAAACACAGATACAGGGTGTAATAGAAGAATACCGTGGGTACAGTTTGCTAATTACATATGATTTAAGACTTCTGCCCCACCCTGATCCCACGGCTGGCTACGATCATGACCTCTGACTAGTTTTTACAGGAATTTGTCATTTATTAAGCACATTAAAACCGTTAAAGAAAAATCTAAGCTGTGTGCAAGATTGTCGTCCAAATACTTTTATTAGGCCTCGGTGGCGTAGTACTACGGTACGGTTGCAAAGCTGAGGTCTCGGGTTTGAATCTCGCTTCGGAAAAAGTGTGGGTATCCAAGCCTCTGCCTATCCCTTCTATCAGCATTCCGCATTTTTGTGTTTATGTATTTAAGTATTGTGTTTATTGAAATCATTTCAATACTTGATTTTCAGCTTTACCAACATAAATGTAGAAGTAAATATAAAAAAAAACGCTAAACTTATTGTTTATATTTATCAATTGATCGTAAACAGCGTCCTCTATTTTAAATAAACCATCAATGGCCAATAACATTATATTTTTACGAGCATAATAAATAAATTCCACAAATTCGTCACTTCCGAATATTATCTCGATGCAAATCAATAGGAAATTGTGTCTGGCACAAAAATTACGATGTCATGGCACGTGTACGAACAAATAAAAAAGAAAAAGAAATTTTATTTAAAAAGGTTTTATATCGACAAACTTAAGCAAGGAGTACGTAAACTGTATTCTGACCTCTATGGTGATGAACTTTAAATGTCACATTACAGTTGTCTAGGGTTTACGTGGTGTCAACATATGGTAATTTGGTTCGTGATTAGTTTATGAATACGCTTTGTGCAGCTAGGGGTGGTCTGGCGAGAGGTTTTTTTTCATGAATTTCTAATTTATTTATGAGTGTGACGCGACATGTCGATTTATGAATATTAACTGTTTTTTTTTCTTGAGTGACAGGTTATGTTTTTTTCTAGAAGTCACAATATTTTTCAAGTACAATATATAAGTATATCTTAAATCATGCCATAATGAGTCTCAAAAGAAATAAGAGATAACAAATTACAAAGACACTTATTTTCAGATAGATCCAAAAAGTGAAGGAGTTTGTTTATTATTTGATTTAGCTTATCAGCTATATGCAAGTTACACAGTTGTGTTGTCTTGAGTTACTGTTACAGATTTTACTGCTGTTGAATTGATTGCTGACTAATCAGCTAGTGACAATTGCAAATGTAACGAACGAGTTTGGACGCCGGCGCGGCAGTGAAACGAGAGGCAGTGGGTTTGATTTGTAAAATACAGATATTTATTTTATTTCTGGGTGTTTGTAAGGTCGAATAGTCTCTCATAGTTCCTGATATCCACGACTCGAGACTTGATCTTATTGTGGGGTCAGGATTATGTATGTGACTGTTAAGTGAATTTATTCCCCCCTACTCGATGAAATCCTGTCTTGTCTTCTTGTTTTCACAAATGTGTGACAATCTCACAGAGAAATGTTGTGTTGCAGATATTTTAACACGAGAACAATCATGTTTTATGTTTATACCCATGAGCGAGCGATATAGTTCAAATATAGTCATACTCAGTGTTATAGAAGAACCCAAATTTTCCACACACTGTTCTTAAAACATCCTTTTAAGATGTTATGGACGTTCTTGACGGAATCAGATTGACCAATGTTCATAAAAAGGATAATGCTCTTCTAAAGCCAGTATTGGATACAGTATAAAAACAGAACGGAAATACAGCTTAAAGTAAAAAAAAAGATGTCTAGATGTAGTCGGTCGGTCACCAATATTACCCCTAACATCTTTACCATTCCTATCTCCATTGTTTAAAAGTTGACCACCTACATTTAGTAGAGAAGTCCTTGAGCGATCCCTTTATAGCAACCACTTAAATACTTCTGCCTGAAGACGAAACTTGCAATACTGTCTATAACCAATACCACAATATATTTAAATTAATCTAGAACAGTAAACTATGTACAACCACAACAGGGGTTACACTATTCTCCGACACGAAGTTCGAATGTTCGAAGTCCACGAATAAGATGAAAGTTTTCCACTTCTAAAACTAAATACTATTCTTTATGAAACTTATCATTCACTTTGAACTTCGTCCAAAGTTACGCTGTACGGTAGTACGTAACATTTAGTAAAGTATTTAGGTATATTCGTAGTCTTCCATACGAAGTCCAAACTTTTCTCGTCGTGTCGGAGTATAGAGTAACCGTCCTAATAGTGTTCGATATAAAACCACTATAGTAGGAGCAGAGGGTATGCAAATAAGCCTCGGTTGAGTGACGGACGGATGAGCCTGCGCCGGCGTCGCAGGATGCGCCGTGACTCAGCCAATATGTTCATTATTTAGAGATTGGAGATTTGTCTTGGACACACTGTATGGTTTTACCACTCTCAATTATACTCTCAATTGTAGAGGAGGCCCGTGCCCTACAGTGGGACGCATATGGGCTCATACAGAACATTATATGGCCTTACCACTCTCAATCAAACTCTCGATTGTAGTGTAGTGGGACGTATATCGGCTAATATAGTAAACTATAAAGCTAGCGGGAAATCGCTGGATGCAGACGGCTTCGTATAGATCAGATATGTCTTTGGAGAAGAGTTTAGAAGTGGGATTCCTGTGGCTGTAGAGTAGTCTTATAAAAGATGCAGGCCGTTACCAACAGGAAATTGTTGGGAAAGGCCTATGTTAATACTTTTTTTATTGCGAGACGAGCATGGCATTTGCCTGATGGTAAGCGATATGACCGCTAATTAAAAACCGACTCTTTTTTGCCAAGCTATACTCTGTAATAAAGAGCGATATTCCACCGCAGACTCCTCATGACGAGGTAAATAAGATTAGTGGTATTAAAGAGTTTCTCTTAAAGCAGTATTTAAGTACATATACTTATCGGCATATCGTCAGATCTTTTATTTTTCAGTAGCGTGTGTTTGGAAACAACGCGTGTTGCGCACATAACAATGGATCGTTAAGGAAATGTTTTGGTTTCCACAGAAACTGGGTAAAAAGGGCATCTTCAGATATCGTGCACGTGGACTAACATGCGTGTTTGACTATTAATTATACTCTCGTTTCTAATGAGGTTAGGTTTTTCAAAACAATTATTAAATGAGCGTAGTTTATGGTTTAAACTTCGATTAAATATATATTCGATACAGACCGGAACAAAACATTAGGCCAAGTGGTCGAAGTTGCTTATTTAATTTCGAACTATGCGATGTAGCAAAAAGTCATTATAATCAACTTCAGGCAACAATAACCCTTACTCCTTTAAATAAAGATTTATTATGTTTTTGGGCTGTACTAAAATCAAATAAGAGCACACGCCTATTTGTGCTCTTATTTCTCTTGCCGTTTTTTAGGCCATTATTTATAATTTAGTGTATATTTGATAGAAGAGTTTATACTAGTGCCAATATGATACTTAAGTTTGATTCTAGAGTGCAAGTTATTTACTATTGAAATTAATTGATTGTGATTCTTAGTTTATTAATAAGCGAAAGGTAGTTTAGTTGAGAGAGGAGCGGATTTTTATACCGAAGATCGTGAGTTTGAACTTAGGGTACACTTGACTGGCTTTACGAATTGATCATTGCATTGGTAATTAATGTTTAAACCAATGCATAATCTGACGCTTGCAACATCCATCAGTGAGGACAGAGATGAGTACAAAGGATTCGAAGAGGCCTTCACCTAAGGAGGAATCCATATCCAATAGCAAATATAGTATAGTAACTCTTAAAATACAAAACAGTCACATACATAGTCCTGACCCCACATTAAGATCGGGTCTTGTGTCGAGTATCAGGAACTACAAGAGACTTTTCGGTCTCACAAACACAAATTTGGCATGCAGGTAGATGTTATGACGTAGGCATCCGCTAAGAAAGGCTGTTGATTAATTCTACCCCCAAAGGGATAAAATAGGGGATGAAAGTTTGTATAAATCTCCTTAGATTTTCGACTGATTGAACTGAAATTAAGGATTGGAGCTACTACGATGAAGACGTTCGCTTAAATAGGATTTTGATAAATTCAATTTAGCATTTCAGTTTTATGTTGCTTGCTCACGAGTAAGTTCACCCAATAACTTGATAGTTTTAGCGCCTAATGAGAGATTAGTTAAGAATATTGTGTGCAAAGAAGTTTTGTAGGCCCTAATTTTTACATACGCTAAACAAAAGTAAAGCCGCAAAAACTATACCTAATTAATAATAATACTTCTTAACGCGAACGAAGCCGCGAGCAAAAGCTAGTGCTTTATCTATATATTAATACGTGATGCAAAAACTTTGGATCCCTTTTTACGAAAATTGCGCGGACGCAGGAGCATAAAATTTGGCACACTTATAGTTTATGTGTAGGAGAAGTGGAGAATGCTAATATTTTTCAATAATAATGCTTATAAAGTACATTAAATCAAAAAATAAAACATTACACACACTGCCATGCATTTCACGCACACATCCATATACAAGTATACATACTCTGGTGTCAAATTGTTTCTTTTCTTTTTCATTTTGTTCTTCTGACATAGACATATCAAAAAAAAGGTTTTATTTGCCTAATGAGGTAATAATATTAATATTAAAAGAGAATATTAATTTTAAATGAGGGAATAATATTAATATTAAGCCTAATATTAAATGTAATATAAAACAAGATTTTAATAATAATGCATAAAAAGTACATTAAATCAATAAATAAACCAGCATGCATTTGACACACGCATACACAAGTATTTGTACACGTATACATACTCTTTGGTCAAATTGTTTCTTTGCTTTATTATAGACATACATATGTAGTTGAATGTCAATCAGAACAAAATGTTTACTGTGGTTTTGTTGAATATCAAACAGAAAAGATTTATTTGACGAATACTACGTGAAATACTGAGCGCTATCATTCATTATATGCATAAAGAAAGTTCTGTAGCAGCAATCTGCAATAACAACATTCAGGTACAAAAAAAATATGTAATTTACTATTGCTGGTTCAAAGCAATTATTGTAGTTTACGATTTTAGTAATTGCATATACTTCAGGGGAAATAAGCGATTTTGAGGGATACGGACAAGATACGGACATTTAAATATGCACGAATTATCAGAATAACAACATCATCATACAGGTAAAAACTTTTTCTCTTCTTGATTTGGTCGAATTTCGACCACTAGTAAACGTAAATATGAGATTGCCCGTATAGCTGTTATACTTCAAAGTTCTATAGACAGTTAAGATAATACTTATGTATGTATGTACTACTAAGTAGATGAATGGAGTTAGGCCTGCTTGGTGGACTTCCAAACAATCGCTCTCATTCGTAGTAGAGACCCGTGGCGGTAATTAATTGAAATTAGAAATCAAACTATTCTTTGATGAAACAAAACAATATTAAGATGTGTATTTCCATACATACATAAACTCACGCGTTTTTTCCCAGAAGATGTAGGCAGATGTCAGGCCATCCACATTTCGCCTTGTATGTTCCGTCCCACGATGTGATAGGAGGCGAGCCTATCGACATACCGGGCACAAATTCCAGACTCCGGGCTGACAATGAATAGAAAAAAACCATATTACGTTGCTCGACCCGGGATTCGAACCCGAGACGTCAGCTTTGAAACAGTAGCGAAGTGCAAATACGCACGTGACAATAAAGCTTACCCATTCTAAATTTCCTAAACTGTTTACCTACAGCTAATGTAAATACTTAATTTAACCCTCAATTTAGAATATCCAACCTCAACAATTAACCCTCCATCGTGTGCAAAGAGCGAGCGGGTCCGATAGACCGAATTCAGCGGTATGCAAACCGTAGCTGGTAATAAATGTATCGGCGCTATCTTCAAAGGCGCATCTCCTTTGCCGCCGCCGCTGCCGTGCCGACCACATGTCGGGGAGCCTTGGTTTGTACTCCAAGATATGCTAGTGATACTAAAACTGAGGTATTTGAATGCACGTCTCTTTAAATCTACTGATGTATATAGAGAGTAAGAAGAGAAAAGATAATCTCTGAGTCTTTTCATTGCCAATTATAATAGTCTCCTATACATATAATAATTGTATAAGTATTTATTTATTTTTAATCACTGCCACTCAGAGTATGTCGAATTTGATGTCAATGTTAGGATGAAAATTAGTATGTGCAACTCATATGAGAACTTTTAAACCAATAACCTTATTCAATGAGGATAGTTTTCACCGGATGGCGAAACAGGATCTAGTTGATCGCAGTTTATACACGATAATTTATAATATTAAGAATTTATCATGATACATAATATATTTCTATAGAATCAGGACTATGTGTGTTGTGCCGACATTGTATAAGCTAATGTCATAGTATTAAGATTTTTGTATTGTAGAAGTTGCATATTAAACGGACGTGTCTATCAACCGATCTTTCATTAAATACAATACTCACAATACCTGTTTGATTTTAGATACATGCCAAATAAGGTACAGTGTTCATTGGGTGCATTTATTGTTATCTCTCTCTTTGTCTCTCTTTCAAGCCGTAGAAAGTCCACTGCTGAACATCTACCTCTGACAGTCTACCTCAATATTGTGAAGAAATGAAGCACAGCAGGTGTTAAAATAGATTAAAAACATATACTAAAATTAAAGCAATAAAATACATAAATATAGATGTGATACCATTGAGGTATTATACTAGAGCGGACATCGGGAACAAAATCTGTGCGTATGGTGCGTGCACACGGGTACATAGTGAAGCGAGAGGGATGATAATGTTATTTCGTAGGCGTGACAGAGACAGAAATAGACGGTACCCTTCATTTTGCTACAAACATTTTGTTTCCAGAGTCCCCTCTAGTATATTGTCTCAATGTCATACATTATGTATGTATCTATGTATAGTATGTATCATAATAAATACTATGGATTACATAAATAACTATAAAACATATTCGCAACTAGCATATCTTCCAAAGGGTCTCCGTCCTAACCTTTGGTCAGTGGATATATTTATCGGTTCTCTAGTGGCCATTACGGCTCTTGACGCCATTTTTATGTTCATTCAGAGGACTATAAACCAATGTCTAATAACGTCGGCACGCGTCACTCCGAGCCAGTATTTTATGCTCTATGCTTTCTTTATTAATTGCTTATAGATACGTCCAGGTGGGTTTAGAATCTAGATTTTAGACTCTTGTAGTGGGAGGTGGGAACTGTAGCCTTTGGTTCGAATCCTTTGAAGCAATGTGCTATGTTTAGAGGACTTGTGTGGCTGCAGAAGAAGACATTTTATGTACTGACTCGTGTCATATTTCCAGAAGGAGTAGGCAAAGGTACAGGCAGGTCTCACGTTAAGTTTCGTATTTTCCACCCCACGATGTGATAGAGGCGAGCCTATCGCCAAATGGGACACAAATTACTGACTCTGGTGATAATTAATAGAAAAATTCAATATCAATTAGCCCCACCCGTGGTTCGAAATGAAATTAAATGAAAAAAATTATTGAATCCATAAAATGACACACATAATCACTTTTTTATTTTATAATTTTCGACCCCGTGACCCCAGCGTAATGATCGTACCGTATTACTATTACGCCGCTGAGGCAATACTTTATGTGATTTTGGTGAAAGAAAATTATGATTTTCTAAGGGTGGATAATTTTCTGAAAAGATATTTATTGACTCTCGCTTGATGGTAACTGTCACGCCTGCTCATGAATACGAGCAACATCATTTAGAACTTAGTACCAAAAACTGCACTACACTCGTCACTGCGAGACATTAGTTGTTATGATTCTCTTTATCCCTACTGAAATACTTTGTAAAATAGAAATGAAATAAAATAAAATTCGTTTATTGGTCATGTATGTATGTCGTTCAATGGCTTTTACGATAAGACAATGTGTAGTACTTAATATCTATTTACAAATTATTACATAAAGGATCTCCTGGAAAATATTAACTAAATAACACAGTTGTAATACGCGCCAAATCCTATACTAACAAATAAAGATATAAAATGTCTACAAACGTATGAGTTTTATTTGAATGTATTGTATTGAAATCACATTAAAGCTGAAGGTAATAGATGTATGAATAGCGGCGTCCGAACAATGAGACAGGGAGTTTTCGTTACGGCTAGATTTATGGCACCCAACACGGTTTAATATATTTTCAAACGTTATTTGTCGAGTACGCAAATTATTTTATCTTGTTCTATGCGGAAATAGTTGTAATCGTAGATTTAATTGAAATATGGGTAAAATTACATCATTTTTTTGGGTGTAGAACCTGATATCGCTTATATGGATAATTATAATAATTTAGGTTTTACTCCTTGTTTGCTAATAAGCGACCTGATTATAATATGTTACGCATAATTTTATGATTTGTCAGTCAATAATTGCCAGTTAAGTTAATAAGTAAATTAATCAAGGTTTTTTATTTATTTGTTTAGTTTTAGTGTTGTATTTATCTAATTATCTTTCCCCCTCCTTCACCCTCCCTTGTCTTCGCTTCTTCGGTTTAGTGAACTTTTATATTAAGATTTGAAATTAACAAAAAAATATCAGTGGATTTCTGCTTAAATTAGGGGACTTATGTCTCCCCGAAGCGAGGATGATATTGAGATCTTGATGATGTGTTCGTTGGAGCAACCTGACATAACTATCTGATGAAAAATAAGTCACTAAAATCGGTTTAAAGATACCGAAGATATTGAGTATTTACGTATACATTAATTTTTTCACCAATCCCGCCCTTACTCCTTCTCTGCTCCGCTGTACTTTATTTTTATATGAAATATAATATAAAATAAATCTAATGCAAAAAGAACTAATGGAATCCTACTCACTGTTTAGGAGTTCGAATCTCTAGTTCCGAAGATATTCATCAGATCTTCACCATTTTTCTGGAACCAAATGACAAGCACTAGCTTTCAATTAAAGAAAGAATAATCTAAATCTAGTCACCCAGTATGGAGTTATGAGGTAACAAACATAAAAAAACATAAAAAAAAAATTGAAATCTCTATCTGAAATCTGTTAAAAATTTAATATTTTTTGTTGAAATAATCTTTATACAATCTGGTATTTAAAATTGTGTGCAG
This sequence comes from Hyles euphorbiae, assembly GCA_023078785.2. NCBI lineage: Eukaryota > Metazoa > Arthropoda > Insecta > Lepidoptera > Sphingidae > Hyles > Hyles euphorbiae. Next base: position 5,103,851 of record CM041048.1, read on the forward strand.
ATCAGCTGACACAGTAACAAACAATAGAATATAAAATTATAATCTATAACCATAACATTTTTCTGTTTTTATTTAAACGATAAAGTATTTATTAAACTATAAAAAAAAACAATATATCTATATCACTCACCGGAAACTCGTTCCTGAAGCTGGCTGGACGACGCCGTCAAATCGGTGATAATTGTAGCACTCAACACTAATTGCACTATATTGTCCACAAAACAATTTAAATTAGTCAACAACTCTAGCGTTTTTGCGCGTCATGCCTTTGCAAGCGTTCACGAGAAACTGAACTATTAGTTCAGCAATATGGCACTAGATAACTACGATAACTACCCTCCACTTGATAATTTTTATAATATTTCCAAATTACAAGATCGCAAATATGAATCGAAACCGACTGGTTTTACAATCTTTTATTAGTAATTTGTTTGTTATAATTATAATCATAGTATTATTTTCGTGTAGTCAGTCAGATGAAAGACTTAAAATGCTTACCTTCCACGATAATGCATCTTTCTTTCTTCTAAGCTGCGGCTTGTGAGCAACATGCGTCTCTTTGGGTGTGTAGTTCTGTACGACAATATTACTTATTTAAGAAAACAGAATTTTAAAACCATTCTGAATCGTTTAACGAGGATAAGGCGTCATTTCTATCACTTAGCCACTTTTACTTGCTTTGTATCACACCCATCCCCCGTGACACGCATCGTCACTGCCGTCAGAAAAAAACGACTCTTTAAAAACTTAGAAACTTTGTACATTGTTTTTTAAATCTTCCCACTCAAAAGGTAGCCGATCCCTGTTCTAGGTTACTAAGTTATTAAAATTCCGACTAAGTGGGTTCTATTCTTATCCAAAATATTTCCATGTTTAATTTTATTAAATATTGTTTATTATTATTACATGAATAAGAGGGTTAATCACTTTGAAACACGCTGAATTTAATATGATCTGTCTCTTTAATTATGTTATGTGTAAGTAAAGAGTACTTACATATTTAAACAAATAATTATCTTTCTTGATAATATTATTAAAGTTAGTATCTAAGCATCCTGGTATACTCACACCCACACAGATTTAACTAACTTCATCCTTTTATCATGCAATACCTATATTGTCGTCAAAAATATACCTAACATCAAAAACCGAGTGCAATATTGTTAAAATAAGAGCTCAAAAGAAATCGCATGCCACAAGATGTCTCCGCGATTATAAGCCGAAGAGAAACAAAAACTTAATTATCATGTATTACAACGGGTTCACGGCGGCATCACGGCCACACCGGTGTAACTCGGGTATTTATTTATTTTTAAGTAAGTTATAACGTTGAAGAGTTTGTGATATCTTTGGTATTTTATTTATTATTGTGTTAAATAAAAATTATGATGGGGTTTCAGATTTTTATTGTAGAATATTAATAATTATAGGAACAAATAAATACATCCACCATTGTAAAATTGCTCGGATTTATGAGATTAACATTAAACTCCCTTTTAAATTCCTATAGATGTACAAGTTGCAGGTTGTTATTCTATAAAAATTGATTGTTTAAGAAAATAACAGTGGTCAGAAAAGTGTCATTGTGTATGTAAGAGTACCTAATCCTGATATTTAAAATATGGACAAGTCGTTATCAAGAATGTAATTACTTCAAAATATAAGCAACAAAATGTTAATTTTATTCTAACTCAAGTACAACTAAACCAATCTTAAGTTATAAAAAATATTGAATATTTATTTTCGATAAAAAACTGCAGACTCCAAAAAAGCCGCCAAAAACTGTATCATCCAGATGCTTATCAGCAACAACTTTATCACTTAAATATTGTCCATGCATTCGAAATGTATTACATATAAAGTTTTCCGCCAAATGGCAATACATCAATATCTGGAGAGCGTTGGTAGGCGTGTGCAGGCGGGGTGTTCGTAATTACAGGCGCGAGCGCCCGCCGGCCGATATATGCCTGCCCGTAGCGCAAATTATTTTGTAATTTTAATTTTATTTGGACTTACACGGTTTTGCTTAGGCGGTGCCGTTTTATTTGTTATTAATTGTCATTTTAAGGCTTAATATGTGTTTATTTGTTGTGATGCGATTTTTAACATGCGCAAAAATATTTTTTTGTTCAAATATTTGGTTTTAACTCGAATCATATTATGTGTTTTATTTTAAATGTTCTACACTAAAATTGCACGCGTGAGTTTTGGATAAACATAATATTTCATAAACACGATGTCAAACACACAGCTAAGAAGCATTCAAATGTTTGGAACAAGACTATATTTAAATTATTTAATTATGGATGCTTTTTAAATTGAGTAAGTTAAATTGTATTAGTTTCAACTAACCCAGGGGACATTTATGCCCGTTTTATTCAATGTAAATATAATAATATCACATCCAAAAAGCCCCATAATCGTATCCATAGAAAACTTGTATTATATTTACTAAATATTTATTCTTGTGAGAATTTAACCCACAATCTAGCGCAAAATATCCCACAATATTTGTAATATAATATTTTAATTAGTACCTATACATTAAGACGAATTGTTTAAGCATTAATTTTCCCTGCTAATTTATGTTTTCCTTTAACTATTATATTTGCATCTGATCTAGGGCTCTATACTTCATGGGTTTTCCAGGTCCTTAAAGCCCATTTACATGGGGAGATTTTCTCGCGTCGCCGTGTTAATGGGGCTTTATACTAAGTTGCTTATGTATTTGTAGTTCTAGATTTTAATTTATAAATAGTTAATTAATTTTAATACATAAAGGTTCATTAAATGTCAGAGTGCATTCTAATTAATGTTTAATATCATCTTAAAAATTTAGTAAATGAAAAATTATCAGTTGTTCACATAAACATTTATCTCTATGCGGAAATTGAACCCGCTACCTCCCTTTTCACAGACGAATTCTGCATTATTATGTATTATAATGAAAACTAAGTTATTTAGTGTGTTTGTATAAAAGTAGATGTAGAGAATTACTAATTAAATTATTTTCTATAATTAAAACAATAGAATATCATTTAATATTAACGCTTTTTGGATATAAAGAAAAAAAATACACATTTATAATAATAATTTTATTGCTCCTTATAAATTTTCTTACAATTAGGAAGAACTTAGTTTCGCGGTGCGAGTGTTTTTGCTACATCTATATAAACTACAAAATTCATTATCTATAATTTTAGTACAAAATATAAACTATGAGATATTTTTTATTCAAAATTCTTACAATTTATACAAATAACATGTTATATTAAAAAAATTAAACGTCTAGAAATTATACGACTTATCTATTTATCTACAAACTTATGGAAGAACGCTTTACTGACGATCCTTTGTAACTTTATCTAAAATATACAGGAATAGTTACAAATAAATAAATCTTTTACAAGTAGGAATCGTAGACGCTACCTCTATGGTATACGGTTTTTGGACGTAACAAAACTTTTTTACAAAAATATTTTTTTTTAGTATGACCACCCACATAGCACCAATACAGATTACATTAAGTATTGCTAGATTTAAAAATAAATGTCGTTTGTTTCATATAACATTAATAATAATTTTTATTATCTACGCAAATTAATATGTTTTTTTTTGTTCGGAATAATTTAAAATTTAAGGCACAATTTTCTTGTTCTTAAATACATTCAATTCATTAGGTCCCAGTGTAATTTAAAATTGACATTTATTAATAAACTATTGCCGGTACAAAAATTTAAAATAATATACCAAAATCTAGAGTGAGGCAAAAGGTACAGTCAATGTTGCAAGATAACTATTGGCCACAAATTCAGTTTGCTTCTCTTTTACAATAATAAATTTGAATCAAGTTTTATTTTCCAGCTGTGATTAATATCTTTGCAGTTATGTGCACAATCTTAGCTCTATGTTTGAGTCATTCTTCGCAGCCATTTTATATTTATAGCTGTACCATGAATATTAATTTTGGTGTATACAGAGTAAAAAAAATATTACATTAATTCTTCTTGACGCTCAGTGCATAGTCATATTTTGTTGGAATGTACCAAATAAAAATCTTAACAAACAAAACTAGGCAACTAATTTACCTAAATTTTTTTGGAACTTCATTTATCAAGGCAAATATAACGATAAAACTTACACAATAGTAACTCAAAAAATTTCAAATTCGAGTCATAGGATTTTTTTGTCTATTCTACAAGTATATAATTTTTTACCAATAAATTAATATTGCTCATAAACATTTTCATAGTGAGTTATTTTAATAATTATCACACTATAATCGCAAGAGTTTCCAAACTATATATTATTTCCTTAATATTTTAGGAAAACGTACTTTCCAGAGTCAATCCGAAATACTTTTCCCTCTTTACACGTCCCATAGTGATGACGAATTCTTGCGAGATTCCAAAAATCGCATACTAGTAACAATGGTTAAAATATAATCGAAGATCATGTCAATTCTTTGGGCTTTAGTAGTCCACAAAATTCTTAATCCATATCAGTCCTGTCATAGTCAATTGCTGTAGCAAGTTTGCCTGACGCCGGCGAGAATGACGCTGAACTCGTCTTCCGGCCTGACGTCACTTCCTGGCGTGGCAGGAGCGTAGTTGGCGGGCGGGGTTCCCGAGATCACCGACGCGTACGGTGGGTACATCCTGTCGGAGCAGTACTCCTGGCCTGGCGCCTGCTCCGGGCAGTACGGCGGCCGGTAGCCCTGCTGCTCGTATCTGTACTGCTGGTGCTGCTCCATGGTCCCCTCGACTCCGTAATCCAAGTACTTATCAAACTCCCGAGCGTCCACGTCCGATTCCGGAGATCCAGTCCTTATTTCTGGCCGCTGATTCATGAACTCAGATTCCTGCTGCTGATTCGCGGGCGGCTCCTCCGAGAAGTAAGTTCCACCTGTGTCGTACTCAGTTTTGGGCTGCTCCGGGTAATGGACGTACGAGTCCTCGGTCTTGTACATCTGCTCGTACTGCTCGTAGGGGTGGTACGGGATGCTGTACTCTGTGGCTAGAGGGCCACTGGGAGCTGATGAAACGCGAGGAGTCGATGTCCCCAACGCCTGTTGGTCCTGCGACGTCGCCACAGGGGGGAAGAAAGTCCCGGTCACAAGAGGCGGTTGCTCGGTAAGAGTCCTTTGTGTGCACATCACGTACATTCCATTTGCCATACCCATAGCAGCCACTGGAGCTGGTGAGTAGGAGCCTGGAGTCCTGTATGTCTTGTACGGAGAGTACGAATCCGACATAGACGACGCGTTGATGGCTCTTCGCCTTTCTTCATACTGGAAATTCTCCTTTTCGTTCTCGACGGGAGACGCGTCGGGAGTGGGCAAGGGCGCCTCAGCGGGCGCACTCCTCCTGCCCTGAGGCTCGGGAGACCTGGCGGGCGAGGACTCCGGCGTCTGCACGTGACCGTTGAACTGCTGGCTCGACTGGAAGTCCGAGGCGAGCGGCGAGGTTCTGTACGGAGAGAAGCCGGCTCCGGGGTTGTGTGAGAAGCGTGCGTCAGGCGAGTCGGTGCCGGCGGCGTAGGGCGAGCCGAGCGCGGCGGCGGCGGGCGGCGGCGCGCTGGCCGGCGTGGCGGGCTGGTTGGGCCGCGCCTTGTTCTGCTTCCGCCGCCGCGGTCGGTACTTGTAGTTGGGGTGCTCCGTCATGTGAATGACTCGCAGCCGCTCGGCCTCCTCCACGAACGGCCGCCGGTCTTGCGGAGTCAGCGAACGCCATTTTTTACCTGAAACGTAGGAAAAAATGAAATGAGCCGATTGTGTTTGAGCGTATACAATGTTGTTACACGTTTTTAGTCGTAAATGTGGTGAAATTGACGTGCCATGCGCCGCTTAAAGATATTACGCTACTTTTTACTGCCCGTGGTAGGTCGCCACGGAGCGGGATGGATGGTTATGCACGCTTTCATGCAAAATGACTTTGCCATTGCGCATACCGTTCTTACTTAATGTACAGACATAAACACACCTAGTTATGTTTCCCAAGAAGTCTAGATGGCCCTTAAGATGCGAGAAATGGCGTAAGAACTTGTTGGGCAGTTTTACTACTGCGTGGTTATCAATAAAATGAACGCGGGAATTTTATTGGCCGCCATTTGGAATATTACCAGGTGTTAATTTCGTTTAAATTAAGATACTTTGCTAACATTATTCATTATTCAGACACACCTACATATATAAAAAGGTAAATACAACTGGTTAATATGTTCGTCGTACGATGCTTTAAGTTAAGAGTTATTTTCGTCCACGAAATTGAGAAAAAGGAATTTTAACGTCTGATACAACTTCTATCTGGATATAGCATATCAAAGGGATAAATACCCGATTTGAGATTGTGACTTTAAGTCAAAAGAGTCAAAATGCTATTTTTAAAAGTGGAATAAGTTTTTGGATGCAGACCGAATTATTTAAAAGTATAATTACAGCTGATTTTAAACAAGTAAAAGAAAACATAGCAACGTAACTTGGATACTTGATAATAATTTAAAAGAATTTCAAACGTATGTGAAGTCCGCCAATCCATACAAAATCAGCTATGGACTATGACTCATGCCTAATAGTGATACATTAATAGCTTATTATTAGCATGATTCTAGATTTAAATATTATGATTAAATACAAGTAGCGACATCTATCCGCTCAATATCTAAGGAAATTCAATACATCTTTATGAATGTGAGCACTATAATTCACAATAAAATATTACCGGAATGTAAAATAAAATGGACGGCTGTCACAAACTCAAGCTAAATAATCACGATGTGTTTTATCAAATACTATAAAACGTGTACTATGAGAGGTCAATAAATAATATTGAGGGTAGTTTGTTTGATTTTGAACTTTGTTACTTTATATGTTAAGTTTAAAATCGTTTGGATGGCGAAGTGTGATGTTCCGAGAGAAAATTATCGGGGAGACTGAACAATCTTTAAGGATATTTATCAAGGCGACACTACTTGCTACCGGCAAAACAAACAACTTCACTTTAGTGATGTGCCGCGGTTGTTATCGATATTTTTATACTATTTAATCTTTTTAGCATACACACATTCAGCTCTACACTAAATTAAACTAAGCTATGACTTCCGTATAATCACAGTATAGTAAACTTGTTTTGAAAAGAGCAACACTGTTTCTTGCCCGTTATTCTCTGATGAAGACAGCTTTGTGAAACGGGTGGTAAAGAAAAAAAAATGACTGATTTTAAGTCATTTAATAGATTCAATAAAGTATTTTCATATCATTTCATGTCATGTCGATTGTATTTTTTCTGATTTTCATTAAAGTATCTTTGACTTATAATGAAAAAGTCTGCTTTTCACTCACTGCGTAATAGACGCTAATATTGACGTTAATGTAATGTGTTTATATTCGATAAATCAAGTTTTTAAATCATGTGAACCAAAGGTTTAATTTTAATGTTAATATTTATATTTATTATCTCTAAATTCTGTATGATTACACTGATTCAGACGGCAAGATCTGATATCTGACCTTACACATCGAACATTAGATTTTTACGTCCACGGGTTACATCACCGAACAATGTAAAATATATTTCTAAGAAAAAAGTATACTACAAAAAAATTGTCACCCACCTATCAATGTGCCTGCGTCCTTGACTGATGTCAAACGTCACTTTGACAAATTAGGGATGTGGCTTTCTATAGCGAGTGGGTCCCATTAGTGATGCGCGCTATCGATAATTTATACATCGATAACGGATTTTATTGATCGATGGTAGACAATTAAAATATGTTTTTTAATGGATTGTTTTAGTTTCGCGGGCGGTCGGGTAATATGAATGGTTAATGAGCTATTTTGAATAATTTAATAATGTTAATGCGATTAACTATATTTGTTTATGAGTCTTTTGTCATTATAGTATAATGTATTTGTGGTTTAATTATAAATTCATGAGATTAAAGGACATGGACAGTTTCAGTATGGCGCTGTGCCTAGTGCTGCACATCAATGAGTTTTGCATTGTTGGAATAATGATAGTTCCAAGATTATTACACTAAAAGTTTCAGAGCCTAGGAACTTTAGGGGTTTTAGATATTTATAAAAATAGATGTTATTTTTAGGTTAGGTTTGTAGGTTATCTGTCAATTTATTGAACTTGATAAAATACGTTTACAAAATAGATTTTGTCTTATTTTAATTAATAATTAAAAAGATATATAAAATTATGAAATCACTACATAGTATAAAGCAAAGTCGCTTTCTCTGTCCCTATGTCCCGTTGTATGCTTGAATCTTTAAAACTGTATCAGCCCATATACGTCCCACTGCAGGGCACGGGCCTACTCTACAATCGAGAGTACTAAAACTACGCAACGGATTTTGATGCGGTTTTTAATAGATAGAGTGATTCAGAGGAAGGTTTATATGTATAATACGTACATATTATTGTACAGAAATCTATTTGTACCCGGGCAAAGCTGGACTGGGCCGCTAGTTATATAGTACACTAAAACATATAAAATCATTGAAATATCTAAACCTGTGTACTTAACGAATCCAGGGCCCTTGCAGACAAAATCTTTTTTCATGAAAAAGAAATCTTCATCGTCGTACTTTATTTTTATGAATGCGTCAATAGATTTAGATTAAGTTTACAATATATACTGTCGATTGTTGAGGAGGCCCGTGCCCTGCAGTCTTACGTATAGTAATTCTTTGTACTCGTGAGTTGCAAACAGATTATTCATGAACACACGCACCCTATACACCCAACAGTCACATAAATAATTCTGACCCCACACTAGTACCGATCCTTGTATCATGGGTATCAGGAACTACGAGAGATTTTACGGTTTCACAAATACCCAGACCACCCAGAAACAAATACAAGTGGTTCGCATTAGTCTGTCACATTTAGTGCGGGAATCGAACCCACGTCCTCTTTTATACACTTGGCGCGGCGTGAAATGAGCTACTGGCAGCCAAGATTACTTGCAATCCTCCCACACATAGCATAATTATTTAAGTCTCAATCAATACAAGGGTGAGTGGGTGCTTAGGGAGATAATATACACCAAAGGGTGAAATAAATAAAAATCATTTTTATCAAAACACATATTTATTAATAAAAAATACATAGACAGCCTTCGTGGCGCAGTTCGTTATCTTATAACTCGCGTGCACCTGTGAGCATAGAATTTCTCTCTTTGAGTTCCTAATCGTTCAGGATAAGTTCCTCATTGTGGCCTCCAACCTCCCCTATAGCCACCCCGAACCTCGCTTTACCAACCTGATATTACTGACACTTAACCGAAACTGAATACAACCAATGAATCAATGAGTCTGTATACAGTAAACTAATACTTGCAGTGAACGCTCTAAGAGCGCTCTCTCAGACAGTATGTGTAATGTATTGTTTATAACTCGCATACAACAGTGAGCATAGAACCTCTTTCTTTGAGTTTCCAATCGTTCAGGATAAGATTCTCATTATGGCCTCCAACCTCCCCTATAGCCATCGCGAACCTCGCAACAAGATCAACCAGTCTAATATTACTGGTGTCAGAACTATGTTACATTAGAGCGACTATATTATATTAATATTCAACAATACGTACAAAAATATCGCCTAAAAATGAAGCTGGCGGACAAGCATTGTTCCGATACCGAGCTCAGCTTAATAACCGGATCGTTGTCATTACATGACAACAACATCCCACTGTTCTGTTGCCAACCAAGTAGCTGCAATAATATCCTAAGATGGCATCTAATGGACAGTTGCTAGAAGGTTTAACATCGAACAAAATATATTATGTATAATATATCTTTTGACTTATATGCCTCGATTTAATTCGTCCTCTTAATAAATAAGGATTGTTTCCCCCAATATGTGAGACCAGTTCTTCAGAAAGATCAAGTTCTGGAAACACTTCTATTTCATAGGCGCCATTCCCTCTAATATATTCGCCATAATACGATCGCGATTGATTTATTTGATAAGGCCCTAAAGCAATCAATAACAATTGTTCATGAGTAAATCTAGGAAAATTCCCCAATTGCGATAGGTTACCATCGATTCTAGTAAACATGACCCTACACCTATTTAAGTTGTAATCATTTACAAAATCATCTAAATAATACCTTTCGTCCATAAATCGCAATGCTCTTTGAATAATTTGCCCACACAGTGGGCTATCTACAAGAACAGAATGATATTTATTTACAATAGCTGCTGCTATCTTGACGGCTTGATTAAAATACAGTTGCCTAAACAATTTAAAATCCCGTTTGAATCTCCCATTGACAACCTCCACAACCCATCTACAAAGAGTTACCCGTCTACTTTTGTTGGCTTGTGAAGAAGACAGTTGAGTTTCACCTCATTTAGTGATTCTGGTTTATAAACCCTTTAATTATAACTTTCTAAAATAGTAATTGCATCCCGAAATTCTCGATCAAGAACAAAAATGTCATTGCGTTAGAAAGTCTATGAAATGACCCATTTTCATTTTCAAACAAATTGGTCATAATTTCTGCATCAGTCTGAGTTGCTGGGAATGGACCTACAGCGTCAATTATGTGTCCATCACAAGAAACAATCATAAAAGGTTTGACTAAATTATCATACTTATGTAAGCTTTATGTTTTCTTTTGAAACATATAGTTTGAACTTTTCTGAAGAAAAATGTAAGTACCATCAAATATAGCTATAGAGGGTCTACTCTCCAGGGCTGATTCTGGATCACTAAAAAGTGTATTTGGTATTTGTAAATTCCTGGCAACAATATCAGAATGACTAATATATTGCGGTCCAAAATGTTGTGGTACAAAATGATCATAAAGGCAAGTTCTCACTTTATTCATTAAGAGTTCTAAAGTTGATCTAGGAATATTAAAAATTGTCGACAACCTTCTACTACTTTCTCCTATACGCAATTTAGATAAATATATAAGGCTCGTTTTGGTTTCCTTATATTAAGTGTAGGTAAACCATTAAAAAGGTTCAAGAAATCATTTGAGCGAAGTCCTGTCCAATAATGACAGACATGGTTTGGCATATCTTGAATTTTTTCAAAATTAATTAATTCCCCTATGGAAATTGATATGTTGATAATATCCTCTATTTGGTTGGCATTAAAATAAGAAAATGTGATATTTCATGGCAACTCATTTCCACTCACCTGCATACAAATGTGATTCACACACTCTAGAACTATGTGGTACATAAAAATGATGATCATTCAACAACATCCTTTTGATGTAGTTAGGAATCATAAAAAATGCCCTGTGATTAAATCTGTTAAATATACAATGAGCAGAGGTATTTGACGCCCTTTTATGGTTTGGCAACATTATTTGAGATGAGTTATGGGATGGTAGTGTAACTGCGGGAAGAGGAGGTAAAGTAGGAGGCACGGGAGTGAGTATCAATGTATCTTCTTGGTGCATAACATTGTCTTAAGATTGACTCATTTCTTCTCTCAATCTATCATGGTTTCTATTAGCCTTCATCCAACAGGGATGGCAAACATTATTCATTGTTATTCCCTAAAACAAATAATTATTAATATTAATTTAAATCTTCAATACATCTCCTTTTTATTATTATTATATACTAAAACAATTTTGTTTGTTTTAGTATATAATAATGTATAAAATAGATTTAAGTATATAATATTATTTCCTTCATCTAAATCATTTTACAATTTGTGTTTATTATATATATTTATGTAGTATTATATATGTATGTATTTATGCTTTTTATCATGTATGTATGTATATTATGTTTGTGTATTTTTATGTTTAGTTAGTATGAGTATTATTTAGTTTCCTCTCTTTTAATTATTTATTTTACACTGCCCTCTCTTTCTCCTTCTTTTAAATCCATCCCGTGGTTGTCTGTATTACATTGCTTTAAGCAATAAGACCAACATTTGTACTTTTTATTTATTAGTTTCTGTATGTTGTAATTTTTTTAACCGCACAATAAAGATTTAAGTAATAAATAATAATAATAATGTGTATACAGCATTTTATGTGTTCTTGTTTACTGCATAAAATATAAAAATAAATATTTATCTAATCAAAATAAGTACCTGATCTGATATAGCAAAATGAAAATTCTGTACAAGTGGATTCCCAGCTTCAATAACATGATGCTTTTTATTCTGTACTGATCGACCACAACCAAGACATACCATGTTATGGCCCAATAACCAATCAGATGTACCTTCTGAAGTTAATAATAGGTAGCACGAATGACAAATATGTCCATCTGCAGGAAGCTGAAAAAAAATATACTCAATTATACAAGTTTAACATTATAAGCATAGCATTGCTGATGTGATAAATATCCATTTTAAATACTAATAACTACAATAAATCATTTAAATATTTTTAGTACACCTAAATTGCTTTATACATAGATGGATCTTTCATTGCACTAGCTGCTCGGTTGTGGAATACTTTATTAGTAACGGTAAAAAGGACCAAATCTATGTCCATCTTTAAAAGGATGGCCAACAAGCATTATTCCTAGGTTGAATGAAGACATTAAAGTTGTATACTTATTCTTCTGTGTAATCAAATCAAATATATTCATTGTGGAACTTGGTTACAATAAGATGTTACAATATGTTTACTTGACATCTACGACCTGCTACGTTGGCATAATAACAGGATAAGGGGAACGGGCTTGGGTTGAGGTTTGATTACTTTAATTGGGTTTTGAGAATGTTGCATTATCTTTCCATGGGAGTAGTACCAGGGAAGATGGGGCACTACCCCCCTCCCCTTCTAACCTACAACTAGTTCTAGATTACCTATAAATTGGTTTTTGAATTTCAATTATCAATAATCATTAATAATACTAAATACTACCTTCATATGTTTATCATTTGTATAATTATATTATTTGGTGACTTTGTTATGTACTGAAGTCACTATTTTTTATTAACTTTTTGAAAAATAAGTTACATTCAGTATAATATAAGTCATACCAATGTTTTCCATGATAATTAACTCTAAATCACCCTGTTAACTTCGTAGTCATCTCATTGATGTTTATATTACATAGCTTGGTTCCAAAGATACAGGCACGCCTAGTTTGGGACCAATAGAAATAAAACATAATGCAAATAATTCACATTTTGGATACAAATAAATTATTCTATTCTTATTTATAATTAAGAGAAAAGCGTTTGTAATGTTTTATAAGTAGACCTACGTACCTCAATTGATATCCATCGTTAAAGCGTCGTTCTGGAATGAACTGACAATGTGGAGATAGCATGTCGCTTTAACCGCCCTTTCGCTATTCCACAGTTAGTGCACCTCATCAACAAATACGAGAAATAGCAATCCCAGTTATTGTAGCAATTGTTCAGTAACAGAATAAAATAGAAACACTAACGTTCAATGAGCGCTAGAGTTGTATTTTACCACAGATAATGTACAAAACTCAAAAGCTCGGCTCCTGTCAAGTATTATAACGCAGCGTTTAGTTGTTGCAATGTAAAAGTGTAAAAATGGGGAGAATATAAAATGTGTAAGTATATATGCCAAAAATTACTTTATATTTATTTAGTATTGTTAATTAATAAGATTTTTTAGGATCATTTTACAAAAAGGTATTATCTTTTTCCTACACTTGCTGTACTGCGAACGAAACGTTTTTGTGGGGCCAACAATGGCGGAAATGGGTACATATCAATGCAAAATATTATTAAACTTTATTTTATTCCCTAAAGTTCTACAAAAATATGACATATTTTATAATTAATATTTGATTTTTTATATTCATGTCATAATTGCCTTATTTCTGTGCATGATAAAAAGTAACTAGGCAGAAACTGTCCAGGTCCTTTAAAGTTTTAATGTTTAAACATTAAAGATATTATATGGTTACCTTTAAGTCACCTTTAAGTAATGGCAGGGTATTCGTTCAACGCTATGAAATGTGTATAAACACAAATAGCATTTTTTCGTCCTCGAAGGGGTATGTAGTACAGATATACTAGTTCCCAAAATACAAACGCAAGACCACATGGTTCACAGCCCAAACATGTTGCCACTACACCAAAGATACATGTGACATACTATACTAAAAAAAAACATAAAAATCATCATCCATAGTCTTATCGATTGCAGCGGAAACATTCCCATCCCTAGCAATTGTGGAGAAATATTTTACCGAGTAGCAGCATCTAATAAAGCTTTTAGTGGACATTTTGTTACTGGTTACTGACCTCGGCGTGTCGGCCCGCACTCCACACATCCTTGCACAGTTTAATTGTTTAAAATCGGTATTAGTCTTAAATATTTATGGGGCACCTATCATATTAAATTTGTTGGTGTATAAATAATAACGTTGTGGGTTAAGACTAGTTGTTGTTTTTAAGAGGCTTCGTTGCGCAGTCAGTGAAGATATTGTGAAAATGTTTGCGGGTTTTATCCCTGCATCGTCACAGTTCTTTCTCATACAAATATTTGATGGGATCTTTATATATACAGTGTATTTCTAAATAATGAATTAGTTTTCAGTTAATTTAGTTTCCTTGAGAGGCTCGCTCGTGGTGCAGTGTCAAGTAACTCTACAAGAATTAAATAAATATTTGGCGTCTCCAAACCTCACTGCAAATCCAAGTAGGCTTCACAGATTGAGGCCTATTAATAACACAGGAGGCCCGTACTTATAAAGATATACTTCTTCGATCAAATATATGCTAGATACAGGGTCCGGAACAAAATCAGAAGCCCAAAGTGGCCGAGGTTGCTTATACTTATACATTTGAATTTCGAACTACCAGATGTAGCATAAAGTCTTAAATTATAATCAACTTCTGGTAATAACAAAACTTTTTCCTTTAAATTAAGATTTATTATGCTTGGAATCATTATTTGTGTTCTTATTTCTCTAGCCGTGTTTTCAGCCGCTACTTAATAACGTATACTTGTATATATTTTCTACGGACACATTACATTGACACTGCGTAAGACGAAACCAATCAGTCAGTCCGTTCACCTCCACGTACCAACATTCCGAACTTCTCGTGTGTCGCAGTTCAGTGCTTCCGTTTCCCGTGCCCCCGACTCTTATATCCTATCGGTGATAGCCCAGAATCATGTTACCGACCAATTACGAACTAGGTGGTCTTGGGATACTGTTTTAATAACTAGACTATTGCAATCCAAATATAATAAGTACCGTTTTGACGTTTCATACTTTTTAAACTTGCTCGGTTGTAAATCACATAATTTCAATAACATATTTCGTAAAATCACAATTTCTTGGATTTACTGAATATGTTTAGACTTGAAAAGTATGAAACGTTGGATATGTTTTAATTTTTAATGGATTTTGTTTCGTCTTTGTAACTTCAATTTATTAAAGGTGATTGTTATTAGAGTGTGGCGGCATGTTGGACAATTGGCGCAATGGCGGTCGCGTGTTTGAATCCCAAATATTTCTGAATTTTTGAAGTCGGAAGAAAAGTGTTGTGAGGAGGCTTACATAACACAATGTTTTTCTGTGGTATGTGGAATCCTCAATGAGCCAGTGTAGTGAACTATAGCCTTATCAGAGAGGCCTATGCCCTGTAATGGGGCGTATATGATTTTGATTACTTTACAAGTGCCTTATTACATTTCACATTTTCTTAAACACATATTTCTAATGCAAAAAAATATCCAACTAAAGCGATTTATGGCCATCCAATCACAAATAAGATTACAAAAATAAATCGAATATTACTCAGAAGACTTAAAAAATAACAAATGGCAAGTCATTAGCTGGGTAGGATAGTTTGGGGTGGTTCTTTGTGATTTTGAATGACACGTATCAATCAATTTGGCTTTACTGCCGGTGGTCAGGTTTATAGAGATATCTCTGGGCCTCAAGGTAAAATATTGACGTATTTGTTTTTGTCAAATTTTAAGTGTTTTTATATGTTTGTTTCTTGGAGAATGTTATGAAGATTCATCATTTTAATTTACAAATAGAGTTACTTTCCGAGAATTATTCACTGGAACGAAAAGAAAAATATAGCATTTGTATTAGTTGTAATTTTTTAAATTTGATTTTACAATGCCAATTTTTTTATGTAATATATTCTGCAAGACACGACTTATACAATGCCTCCGAAACTAAACCACAAAATAGTTTTATTAAAGTGGAGACTCATACCCAAAACCACACTGTTTGTTACAACATTAACTTTCATCTTACATAGAGCTCAAATTACCACTATAATCTAACCATTAGAAATGCCCAGAAGCCGTGTGTCCACAACAGATTGACCGTGATATGATATGGGTAATGACCACAATCGATCATGTGTGTAATGATGACGGTGGTCCTACCACATCATTAATTACGGCACTCGTTAAATCATGCGTATGATCATCGTGGAGTTATCGGATTTTGTGTCAATATTTTTATATGAAATCGGATTTGTTGTAAATATTTTTTCTATTGGTAGAATAATCCGATGGTATTATTTCAAGTGTGTTTATTGTGGAATACAGGTGTAGTAAGATGTTATAATATGGTTACTTGTTAGACTATGACAAATATGATAAATATTGGCAGGTTAGTAGATAATTTATGTCCAGATTATTTTCTTTACAATTTTAAGATATCTTTTCAATTTAACTTTTTCAATTAAAACTGTGTATTAAAGTAATATTATGCTTATTTGATCAGAAACTCTATAAGGTTTTTTTGAAATAGATTGATACCCTCGTTTTGTTCGATTTTTACTTCTGACATAATTGAGTCAACGGTTATTATTTCGCGCTAATATTTTATTTGTATTTTACTGAAATTGTCATCGATTACATTTATGAGTAAGAACCAACTACTAACTCTCAAAGAACGTGCATGTATTTTGTGATTTACAAATAGCTTCGTACGTATTTCTATAAATATAGATCACTTCACTTTACACCAACATCAAGATAGAACATAAAATATTATTACAAAGAACTTAAACTTAGGCTGTTCAGTCGCGGTCCATAGCCTTTGACACGGATTAAAAAAGTTGACGCCTAAACTCATTATTAAATTACGACCATTCTAGTTGATCCTCGCAAAGTGTCACCGTAGCCCGGTAGATGGCAGTCATCGATTTTTTGCGCCGACGGATGTCGACAGCACGCGTTGCATTCTAAATTTGTTTATTCCTTCTCACTCCCTCCCGCGCGATTACGCATAAGCCCGTTTCGGTCTTGTAAAATATTTTTTTTTGCATTTCGATTCCGAGTGCGTGGTCATTTTTGTCGTTTTTTTAGCCGCGGCTGCCTCATAGCGGTGGAGTCTTTGTTTTATTGCCTTTGAAAATGTTGAAAGTAGGCTTTCACGGCCTATGTCGCGAAATAACTTGAATATTATAGGGCTTGTATTTTGGCTTGTAATTTTTTTGTTCTATTCCAAGTTGCACCTGTGTTGTTTTTGTTATGTAATGGAATTTACTAGTTTGGATGAGCGTTTTGTTGTATTTTCTGTGGTTAATTTTAATGAATATTTTATGTAACATTTGCACATCGATATCAATGTTACACTAGATAAGACGTTCTTTGTAAAAAACGTGTCCCACCCAAGTGCGGTGCAATGCACCGCACACGAATTAGTCTGCCGCATGACGGCCGCGCAATAGTACGCCTCTTTGTTTATATTTATAAGTAATTTATTTTGATTTTTCCCCGTCAAACCGACAGCGAAATTTTCTGAAGTTACAATATAATTAAAGAATACAACATAAGTGATATAATATTTGCAGAATAATGCCGATAATACAGATCTTTTATTTATTAATGGAATAAATGTATTTTAGAGCTCGTTAAAATACAAGCTGAGCTCCTTAATCGTATATCTCATTTCCACGCATAAAAATTGCCCGTCGAGTGAGAGAGACGAACTATATAAGATATAGATTATTCAAAGGACATTCATATCAGAGGACCAAATAGGCATAAACTATTCGAATACATTACAAATACAAATATGTTGGTAGGATGTAGTTGCAAATTGATTTCAGTATTTTATTTTAATCATATGTTGTTAATTAATAACTCAAAATATGTGTGTTGTATGTATGTTTTGAAACAGTGAATAGTATTTAGACCCCATTTCTTAATATGAATTACTTAGTGGACTATTCGAACCCATTGTTATTGAAGACTTATATCATTTAAAAATTGTTTTATATTCTTACGCGTCGGTTACGAAAAAAAGAGATCTCTATAATATTTTTCCATAATTATTGGAATGGATATAAGTAGCTACCATGAGAACATACCTATATTTGTTCAATTCATTTTCGATATGAAGATTTCAGATATTCCAAATGCGGTAGTCATTTTTGTAAACTTCTGGTGTACCATTCCTTTTATCTATTAGTCTCGAAAAAAGTGTGTCGGCTTGTTAAAAATTCATAAATGTTATTGATATATATTGATATATGATAAATGCCAGACTGATTGTACACTGATTGACTCCTTGACAGACTTGTACACTTGTACGAGTATTTAATTCTATTTACATCATTTACATGAATTATTCACGTAAATAAAAAAAAACATTACAAATATATTATTGCTATGATGGTATTTATACTAAGGCAGTATCTTAGGCATAGCTATTATTGACATGAACTGTCTTGTTTGTCTAATAATCTTTGGTCATAATTTGTAGTATTCAAGTAAACGTAGTAGATGTCGCTACTGAGCTTTTGACAAATACGGGACCAATAGTTTCTATGACGCGCCTCGTCTATCGGTAGAATATAAGTCAATGCATTTGCATAATTTGAGGCGTGCTCGGAAATAAGAAGGTTGCTAATGGACGATGGAGTAGAAGTCATCATTATAATAATAACAATTTACAAAGCAATTAAGTTATTCTATACAGCTCTAAACTATAGCAGGTTGGTTTCCTGCTGATACATAGGATACACGAGTATAAAGAAAAATTTAACGCTTCTATCTAGTTTTTTATCAATGTTTTCCACTTCTATAGGAACAAAACTATTTGGTTCATGATTATTATCGACCTTTTTCATAGACATATATTAGCCTTAAATTCAGCGGGCGAAGAAGACAAAACATTCGATACTTAAAATAGGCTTATAAACCGATAATGAATAAAGTGGTTAGACTACTGAATATTTTCTACCATCCAAATACATCGTAGACTAAAAATAAAACATTCGCCGAGTTATAGCGCACAAAAACGTTTATCTGTTGGCAAAAGATGCGCAGATAGCCGAAGCATTTACGTCCATGTAAAACATTTGCATTGCCTCGTAAAAATAGTAGCCGGTGTACAAATATTTCAATGTTGAAGCCGTCGTTTGGTTCGTGGCCATTGTTTTTTGGCCGGCCGATTCCTCGAACTGTCGCGATGTAAAACGGCAAAGCTGCCGAAATCCATAAAGCGGCCTTACGCTCGCCGCGGAGCCATGGCGGAAACGAAAATTTTATACTTTTGACGCGTGGTCGAATTTATAGGATACGAGGATTTTTGAGGATAAATGTTGGGAAATTATTTTGTGTATCTTTGTAATCCTTAATAGTTTTGGCTTTGTCACTAATACCCGACTACAACATTTTGTATAATTTTCCTTTCGCAATTTTTTCCAACCTATAGAAATCGTAATTTTCGTCTTTGTAAATGAGTAAACAAATCTTTGTATGGTTTTAAACTCTTACTTTAAGGGACTAAATAGGCTGAGAAAGCCTTTTTCCTAACCTGTACCAAAAAGTAATTTAATCTTGTGATGTCTTTTTTGCACATTCTCTGCAAATCGTGCAGTGTGACGGGTTATATTGCTTAACTTTCCGCAATTTTTCTCTTGATTGTAGAGGAGACCCCTGCCTTGTAGTAGAACGTGTATGGGCTGTTACAAAACGTTACAGTTCAGTATACCAATCGGGCTTGGGTAAATGAGAGACCTCTCTTTTCGCCTGTAGCTTGCAAGTTGCATAAAGCCTGCAATAAACTGTGCAAGCCGCAGTATAGCAGCCAGTAAGAGCGACTATACAATTTCCCGTAAACGGCTTGTAATCCTTACGTAACGTCAATCATGTTAAGCAATATTTTAATACAATTTTAAAACTGTACAATCTTCCCGCCTGTGGCTTGCAAGTCACACAAAGCCTGCAATAAACAACGCAAGCCGCAGTAAAGCAGTAGGAGCGACTAGCGTCGGCAACGCCTCCGTCTTTATAATCTACTTTATGTTACGCTGACGATCTGATGGCTCGTAAACGCTCGTATTACCCCGGAAACTGTATGCAATTTGTTTTGCTAAGGATTGATGTCTGAGAGACAGTATGAAGGAATTGTTGATGTTTCTAGTGTATTTGTTATTGAGAATATTAGACTCCTCGGTGGCGTAGTTGTACTACGGTACGGTTACAAAGCTGAGGTCTCGGGTTCGAATCCCGGGTTGGGCAAAGTGATATTGGATTTTTCTATTCAGTATCAGCCCAGAGTCAGGAATTTGTGCCCGATATGGCGATAGGCTCGCCACTTATCACATTGTGGGACGGAACATACAAGGCGAAATGTGGGTGCCCCTGGCACCTCTGCCTACCCCTTCTTGGGATATAGGCGTGAGTTTATGTATGTATGTAGGTTTCTCATATGTTACAGGTCGCCTGGGAAGGTATCACCGCAATGTCTATTTCTCCTGACAAACAGCAGGGCAAATGCACTGTAGTGTTTCAGTTTGAAGGATATTGTAGCCAGATACTACTCGATATATGGAGACTTAACAACGATAAGACCATCATCTGCACTATTTGTTCATTAGCAATATATTTAAGTGTTTACCTTCTTTATGTGCAGTTAAGAATAAATAAATAAATAATTTAATATTCTACATGAAACCAGACGAAGTTTCAATTCGTTCGAATTGCTAGTTTTCTTGTTGACGGACACACAAACTCACAATTTCCATTCACAAACCATGAATGAATAGGAAAACTGAGACTTGAGTATCAAATCACGTGGAAAAATGCCATTTAACAACCATCACTGGGTAACATACTATGATATATGCTTCTTTTAATTTGACTGCATTTCTATGTTACTGGAAGCGATCATCAATCATATACCTATCACTTTCTGGTGTATACGAACAGGGTATGTCTGTCCTTGTCTGTCGTGTTAAGATGCCGTGCGCGTCCGAGGACGGCGGCACGCGCGTGCCGGCCACATTTTTTTCCATTACAAGAAATACTATAAAAATGCTGGTGTTTGTACGTATTGGACTGATTTCCGTTTGTTAGGTGGAAGTTGAGTGAATTTGGTTAGAAATTGGATAATTTGTTGTCGTTAGCGGAAATGGTTATCTAAAAATATTTTTGCTATAAATTTAGAGATATATTTAGATATTTGGTACATTGAATATGTATAGACTATTACATAAGCTTAATAGTATAGGGTTGTAAAATGTTAGAACTTTGAGATGTCACAGGGCTTCAGACGTTATCAATGAATTTGAATATACAAAACATATTTTTCGCCAGGACGAGCAAATCCATATCTATGCAATAATACCGATAGCTTATAGCTTAATCGCCTTCACCACCATCATCGTTAAGCACACAATGTGATATGATATATAAATGTTATAATTATACTTCACTGGTGTAGTTGGCAAAAGGTTCTTTTTGAAACCGTGAGTGCTATTCCTGCTCGAAGAATTCATGTTGTGTGATGACAAATAAAGGTTTTATTTATTAGGTATTAACAGAAGGAAAAGTCCCCTTAATTTCAGATATGCTCAGCCCGCTCGAAAAAAAAAACATTTATATTTTGTGGGGTTTATCATTATTCTTATGGTTGCTTATCGGTACGTATTGCTAACGTGTTAAATCAACATCAAAATATGTACATTGGATGTGTTGAAATCTCCTAGATCCATTCTACGAATATACAGGGTATCTCAAGACTGCTACCGAAAACGAAGCCGGGTGGTAGTTTTAGTGACTTCAGACCCATATACGATGTTTTTTTTTGTAATTTTTTTACTAAAATAATATTGTATACCCTTTTACTTATAAGGACTCTAAGGCATAAAAGAGTTTAAAGTATTGTTTTAGCATAAACTATGGATTTACCACCCAAAAATCACGATATTTAAAAAATCATTAAAAAAAATGTCGCGTTTTTTGCGAAAATTTTAGTTGCATTGTGTTTGTACTCACTAAAACTACCACCGTGCTTCGTTTCCGGTAGCAGTCTTGATATACCCAGTATACTGCTACTACATCGTTCGTCAATACGTATGCGAGTTAAAAATATCCAGTAGGCACACGATCGAATATAATTTAACAATTTTTATTGTATGAGCGGACTCAATGTATGTGATTTCGATTAATAGTATCCCCACATATCGACACACATACACATGAAGCGCGAAATTCTTTGTCAAAGTTATAGACAGTGTAATAATGAAATGAAAATATTTATTGAATCCATAAAATGTCATACATTATTTAGATTCAGTCATTTTTTTCCACTACCACCCGGTTCACAAGGCTGTTTTCGCCAAAGAAGAACGGGCAAGAAACTCTAGCGTTGCTGTTTTCAAAATAAGTTTACAATACAGTGATTATACAGGATTTGCAATTCAGATAGTACTAATATTCGACAGTCGGCATCTTTAGTTGGGTATGCTATGTATCGCATCTCCACAGTCCAGACTTCATGCACAATGAATATATGTAACATTTCAACATCCACACGTGAAATTTGTTGTATTAGTCGGTGACAATAATCAGGTAAACTAGTCGGGTGAAATGTGTATCAATTCTCTACATATGTATAGTATATTATCCATTTATCCCACAACCAGATACTTAAAGACTTGTCGCGCTAGTCGGGGACACACTAATCATTAACAGTTGACACTAGTCTCACACTCTAGTCAGCTATAGAAGTGTAGTCAGGGACTCTAGTCAGGTACAGAATATACCGAGACCTTACATATCATGAACAAATTATATACATCATCCTGATGAGAAATCTTTTGTCGCACAAGTCCGTGAGTAAGTGACAGTGTAGTCGTTATAGTCGGCGGTGTTGAAGGTTAACTAAGGGTACCTCCACATACCATGCAAAATCTTTAACATAACAGTCAGATATCCGACTGTTAGGTCTATACCTACAACACTCAAACGTGAAGTTCTTTGTCCCACAAGTCGGCGAGTAGTGACAGTGTAGTCGGGTGTAGTCGGCGGTGTTGAAGGTTAACTAAGGGTACCTCCACACGTGCTCATTAGCCGCGCGTTTATTCGCGACGCGTGACGCGCCCGGTCACGTCTGCCGCACGCGCCGACGCGCCGGTTGCTGTGGCTCCGTTGACGAGTGGGGGACGATACGGCGGTTTATGAATCGAATTGATATATTGTATATTGAAGTATTCTGGTGCAAGATATTTGGATAACGACCGTTTTGGAGTGTTTCATTACCGTAAGAAACTCTCTTTTTTCCTTCGTTCGCTCTTTGTTAGTACTTTTTCGGAAGTTATGTACGTATATACAGCACACCATGAAGATTATTAGAATTGTTCGACACTTCTCCGAATGTATCGAACATAGGAATAAAATTACCCTAGTTGGGAGGGTTTAAGCCTTAGTTTACTAAGCAGGTAGAGGTGGTATTCAAATACCTGAATAACTCGGGTATCTTCGGCGGAATCTTGACGATAATGAACTCCTCACTATGTTTTTCTGCGAAGTTTAAGTGAGCGGTAGTTAACTATAACGCTCGTGACTTCAGAATGTTAGATGGTATGTTACTTCTGACATACCTCTGACTTTTGTCGTGGTCATAAAATTCTGTGTATCTGAGACTTCTATACAATAATTTTAAAAGTATCCGAAGTCTACCAATCCTTGTTAGTTGAGCGTTGTGATAATAAAAATATTATTCACCGATTCTATCGCGGATTTGGTTTACTTCTTTAACTAGAATTTCACAATACCTTGTATCAATGGAAACGCGCACTGGAATTGCGGCACGGCGATCGAGCGAGCGGTTTGCGTTAAGACCGCGTTATGTTATTATATGCGGCGTGGCGCGGCTACGTGTGTGGACTACAGTTGAAATTCAGCGAACATACACCCCCCCCCCCTCTTACCCCCTCTCCCCCTCCCCCTCCGCCCCGCGCCGCCCGGCAGGATGTCGGTGACGTGGCGTGGGTGCTTTATACGTGAGAGTAACGCACTTTCTAGTAATGACTTTATACGGTCCCGGTATCAATGGAAGAAATGCGGGAAGCGAAAAATGAATGAGATGAATGTGTGATCGTGAAGTATTTTTTGTATAGTGTACGGTATGAATTGAAATTTGTGTTTGTGAGAGGTGATAGATAAGGTGCTATACTTTGTTAACGTCATGCCAGAAATGGGTTATACAGTAGGACGTAGTATAAATATCAGAGATCCTATGATAGAACATCGGGGATATCAAATTATATTTGATACAGCTAAATTAGGCTTGTGTAAAGATCCTTAATGATTTATTTAGTATATCTATAGATTTTCAACTTAATTGTGACATAAAAGTTATGTTTATAAGTTATTGTAAAAAAACAACTCAAAAAGCATTCACATTTTTGGGAGACTCGAAAATTTAGAGACGCGTTGATGTCTTTTACATAGGCATAGTGAACTTCGTCTTATTTTCAACTAGTTTATTTTGTGGTCTAAAGTTCGGAGTCAGTTGCACTGAGAGTAGTGGGTTTGATTCTCAGACGAGAACTAATGACTGTGTGATGTAAAATTGACGACTATATTAAAGTTGTAAGAATTTTCCTTAAATTATGTTTTACTAGTTGCGATTTATATTCGAAAAAGTATTTGACTTAAACCTTATTGGGTTTGGACAATTGACAAACATATTGTTGCTTCATTTTTGCACCAAATGGATATTCGTATTCCAGTAAACATTGTTATTAATAAAGAAAAACTGTTAAGATGATGTAGAGTCCGTCTTATTGCTTCTATTTTCCTTAAATCTCAGAATCCAAAGAATATTTTTTATTTTGCTTTCATTATCGGTAAAAGACAAGTAACAGGTAAACTCCTTTTAACCTACTCCGAGTTACTAGGGGAACAATTTAACCGCTTGGGCGAATTCTTATTTAAAAATGTCCTGTAGAAATGACTCAGTTTACATCCATCGTCCAGGACCTCATTGTGCTGTTTTTATAAATATTTATTAATTTTTAGGGAACATACAGTGTGTTAAAAGCAAAACAGAGTAAAAACTATGTACTAACTAAATGTTTCCCCAAATGAGAAGATTTCCCCTAATTCCAATCTATTGGCTGTGAAGAACGCTAACTTTAGACCAATGTGGAATATTAACTCCTCCCAATTGATTGTAGTATGCACTAGGACATAATCCGAATAAATTATTGTTAAGATAATATATTTACGTATTTCAGAAAATTAGACAGTTCTTTTATGAGAATATTAAAAAGGTTATACGTTTAAAATTAATATATTTTTTTATTTGTCACGGCACAGTAACTTCATCCTATCTGGGTGTAAGTGCAAATGCCATCCAGAGTATCGAATGACATCAGACGGTGGTCTCATACCAGCCCGTAGTCCAAGTATAGGGAAGTACACAGCGGCGACTTCAACGTTGTCGCGACGACAGGCGACAGGCGACAACGACAACGACAGACGACAGCGACAACGACAGCACGCACACATTAGCATGCGCTGGGCGCCGCGCGACACCGTAACGGTAGCCCAAACAGCCGCTACCCGACTTATATGATGAGTTGTTTACCCGCTCCACGATTCATTCATAAACGGCCGGTACCTATTACCAGTAATAGATTCCAGAATCAAGTATAACAGTGCACGTAATAGATCCTATGTAAATGTAATAATGATGATGATTTGGTCCGTGGTGCTTTACAGCTGGCTTCCGACGAACGACGACGAGGGAACGACGAGAGACCGGAATGTCTCTCGCCTCTTATACCCGCTACACAAGACTAGATCTTAGTGTGGAGTCAGGACTATGTATGTGACTGGTGGGTGTTATTTATTAATGCCAATTAAATCATAACTAAGTGTGGATATTACGAAGATAATTTATATTAAGGAACGATTTAATTGACATTAAAAGTCTCTGACTGCAGCCGATTGTAAAACTCTTATCTAGTTTGGGTTATAATGTCATTAATTATATCAAGACACCATTTAAAATATAATATTAATTATTGGCTTCATTATAATTTTTAGCCACAACAACCGTTAACAACCCAAACAGTCAGTCAACTCTAAAGGTTTACCTAACGTTTTTGTGTGGTAAACAAGTCGTTTTTCCTAAAATAATGCACAACCTTTTATTTTAAAAACGCAATGAGTCGCTAAAGCTCAAAGACGATATTTAAAAAATTGCAAAAAAATCGTCTCTTTTTTTTTGCGTAATTTTTAGTTGCATTTTGTTTGTAGCAAATCTACCACCTGGCTTCGTTTTCGGTCGCAGTCTTGATATACTCTGTAGGCTGTATATCAGTTAAAGACCTAATCATAAGGCAATTTCGCAGTATATTTGCAAGGTCGAGGCGGGGCGCGGGTCTCATATTTAATTCATGCGCCACGTATAGCTCAATCCAACATCTGAACCCAATCGCCCATGAAATTCGCAGTCACGAGGTACACTTCGATATTATGATAAATTTTCATAGAGCAGTTTCAATTGTTTATGTTAGATGTTAGATGAGAAATTTGGTTTATGAGGAGTTCGACTTTTTGTGATCTTCAGAATAACTTTTTGTTAAGATCTTAGCAGTTCATTAAGAACAGCATAATAAGAACATGGTTGGTTATTGGTAAAAATACCGTTTTTATGAGGTTGTAAAAAAGCGTAGAATTTCCAAGTTTGCATTAGGTATAAATGAGTGAAATTAGTAAATAATTTATATTATATTAGCCGTAATTCTAGTACAGTTTAGTTTTAAATCTTTTTGTAGCGTTAAAATAAACCAAACACTCTTAATACACGTCTTAGAGCCCAGATGTTCCCATACATCTTAAATGTCAACGACCCTGTAAACATTCTACAATTCCATACAAAATTACATAGGGCCGCAATCGTTGCTCGCCCAAAATGACACACCCGTGACGACCAAATGACATAATTGTCAAAATAGTCACCGCGCTGTCAAACGCACGTGACATCGCGCCGAGAGCGGGACGGCAACACGCCCCGCCCACACGCCAGACAGAGATAACAAATGGCGCGTCACTGTCAATTATAGGCGGGCAATCGGAATTAGAGAGCAGAGAGCCGCGCACAAATTTGGTAACGTTTTGTTTTAAATCGATAAATCGATTCCAAATCGATTGCGTGTGGTCGATGTTTTCTAAGAATAATTGAATATCGATGTTAATGTATGGTATTAAATTGATTATTCGAATTACTCATTCATTACTGCAAAAATATTCAGCGGTATGGGTGGAAGCGGGCCGGCGGAACACCTGACGCGTGCATTCACAATTATTATACGTAAACTAGCTGGACGCGACGCGCTGCGCATACTTCACAAATTTGCAGAAATACTTCGAGCTGTGAATGGTTTCATCGCGATTTTCTATACTTTATTACTATTTATAGTCTCTTAAACTATCAAAGGAGTATTATAAGGGCGTCAAGAAATGCTTTTAAAAAAAGAATCAATGCATATTACTAAAAATTATGGCTACAAAAACAAGACACAAATAATTCAAACCAGGAAACGCAAAACCCACATATCTAACTCAGAAACCCAATAATTCACAATAAAATCCATTATGCCAACATTAAATATACGGTCCGCAATTTTATGATCACATTTATTAGCGGGATATATGAAAAATCGGTCATATATTTGCGACCACGGCACTGCCCTTTCGACGCCTGTCGTGCATAAAGACCGTGATCATTTCTCCTAATTATACGTATGGAGGAGTGGGCAGGGACTTTCGGAACATTGTGGGTGTTCGGTATGAAATTACGAGTTGTGAAACGTGCGACAATTGTTTTTTTATCGGCAAAGGTAACGTGTTATTATGCCTAATGTGTTATCGTATTTTGTTCAGTGATTTTATAAAATGGTTTTTAACGGGATTTTTGGTTAAGTTTTAATTAAAGAATGCCTTGGTGGCGCTGTTTTGGGTTCAAATTTGGGGTCAGGCAAAGTTATATTGGATTTTTCTATTCATTTATCAGTTTGGAGGCGGGAGTTTGTGCCCGATATAGCGATAGGCACGCTCCCTATCATCATGGGACGGAAAATACATGGCGAAACGTGGGTGTCCTAGTTGCACCTCTGCCTACCTCTTCTGGAGAAAAGGCGTGTATATAATTAAAGATTGTATAAATATGGATTATTGAGGTGTGAGTTTCTAGATAATGATGAATTGGAAACTAAAGATCCAACGTCAGATTTAAATATTTAGAGGCAATGCTTTTGTATTCATGTTTTTTTAAGTTCTGATTTTTTACAGACCGCTTGTTTGATTAGCCAAACTGAAGACGACTTATTTAGCAAAAAACCTCAATGTTAATGTATTGCATGTAAGTATTACTTCTGGTCAGTGACCCACACTGGAAGATATAAAGCAAGCGTAAAATAATGAATCTTATAGCGGGAGCACAACTGACAAGTAACATAAAATAAATAATTTATTTAAATTTTGGAAAAATCACCACTAATAATAATCTCAATAATCATATAATATATTTTTTTTAATAAAAGATTGTAAAATATCTAACAGATAATAAATATTTTCAGTCTATAATTGTATAAGTAGGAAATTCCCTAGCGACAAGCAAAAAGTCATAATTCATAAATATCACCAAAATGTCAGTTTAATAATATATTAACGTGTACATAAAGCGAGAATGTCGCCTCGACGGTATGAAGAGGGCATAATTTTATTTATCACTTTATAATGAGCCCGTTTACGCGTTAAGGAGGTGAAAAATGTTGTTTGATGAGCCATAAGTTTTGCGAATAAAAACTCTTTCGATACGGTACTTTTTTGTAACGTATAAAAGATTTATTTTTTACTGGCGTTAAACGATGTCACGATAAGTGGATGGAGTATGGCTTTTTGGTAGGTTGTTGGTTCGATTCCAGAGTAAGTGAATTATGGTTTAGATATATTTTTTATTATATAG
Organism: Hyles euphorbiae; assembly: GCA_023078785.2. Lineage (NCBI taxonomy): Eukaryota > Metazoa > Arthropoda > Insecta > Lepidoptera > Sphingidae > Hyles > Hyles euphorbiae. Next base: position 5,133,031 of record CM041048.1, read on the forward strand.
GTCCGGGCAAACTGGTGATGTGATGGTGAATGATCACTGACACCTATCCACAACGCTTAAACAATCCCAATCCAAAATTTGCCGTTTTAGATTGACAGCTCAATCTTTTTTCTGATACTATATTGCCAATAATCAATCTCAGTAGTGAAGAAACTATGGCAACATGGTAAAGGACAAATCGAAAAGTAGAAAACAATCCAGATGGATTTCAATCTATTTTTTTCGATTGATTATTGGCATCGGCCGTTAGAGTTGCAAGACCATCAAATAGAAAGGGGACCGGAAAAAAAAGATGGAAAGAGGAAAGAGGTATTGGGCATCCAGAAACATCGCTCACCGAAAGATTCGCAACTACAAATCTGTAACTTTACGTTGACCTGCTAATTCATGCTGAGTTATGACTGACAAATGGTTAGCTCTGCCACTTTTGAAATTTACGAACTACATTAAAATTAATTTACTTTATAAAAAATGTTACATGTATTTTACATCCTACATATTCAAATCCCAATACAAAAACCTCATCTCAAACAAAACAAATAAACAAAGTTAAATGACTAACCCAACTAACATTATTAAATACTCTAATCGATTCAGCGAACCATCGCGAACAATTATTTCATATTAATCGATAAAAACACACGGAAGCCGGTTTTAATTGTCATCGCAAAAAGTCGATTATGACGTATCGTTTAATCGATTGATCGTGCTTTCGACGTAGGTATGGGAACGCTAGTGTACTTTCTTTTTGCAGTGGAAAGCATGCGATCTCGCGTGGACCATATTTAGAAGTTGTTCTCAAATTATGCATGTATACACAACGTGGGATATTTTAATGCATCGGTACGTCAATGATATTATATACGGAGTATTGGATGTGTAAGTTGCTTTTATCAGTTTACAGAAGTTTGCTAAAGAATGCTGATTTTTGGCTGTTGATTTTACGAGATTATTAGGTTAAAAAAAATGTATTTTTCGAGATTCTATGTTCAGTTTTGGAGTATCTTTGTAGCACAAGATTTGCTGATAGATAATAATTAATACAAGAAATTACGGCTAGCTGTGAAATCAGCAACATCTACAAAAGTAAAGCAGGAATTGCTATGGCCTGCGTTAAAATTACCAACCTAACAAAAAACAAAAACCAAAGTAGTTGTAGTTCCAAAATGGCAAAGAACAAAATAATATATGTTTTCTTTTTTGCAAAATCATATCTATAATCAATAAAATTTGAATAAAAATAGCAAAAGAAACTAGGCCTTGTAACCAGTTAATCGCGTACAACACCCCAAAATCCACCACACCGTTAAATCGATCGATTGTACCAATTTCCTGGCTGTAACAATTAAAAAAAAGAAAAAAAAAACGCGTTCAAAAGGCGAAGTGGAATACAGAGAATTTCTTCGGGGTCATAGCACCCGACAGGAAACGGCGTCACGGGTCGCCGCGCGGCTCTTACGAAAAATAATACTTTTCTAGGTATAACACATAGCCAGTCACTCGTATAAGTGTACGGTTAGCGGAGTGCGTTTTCATACCGCTTTTCATTACTTTCGCACGCGTGTTCTCTCGATTTTTACTGTGATGTGATTATGACAATTTGAGGTCGTATGACGGTGGAATAACTTAATTACAAATGGAAATTATTTGTATGTTTTTAATAATAATATTTCATAAAATTATTTTTATGTGCTTTTTGAGCTTACTGCGGTCTAGGACTGAAAAAATCAAAATTGTGTTCCTAAATGCCGCACAAGAATTAGCTGATTTTATTAAAAATATTTGTAGATGAAATAACACATTACTTATGATTTTAAAGCTTTAAAAATACTTTCTATTTCTATAAAAAATATTCCTTCCTTTACCTCTACCCATAAATTTAAATTCAAACTAAATAATTAAATATCGCGTACAAAAATTCGTATGAAACGTCACAAGTAGTTTTTATGCGACGGATCTGTTTTATTGTACGTACGTGATATGATGTGGGGCTCGCGAAAATGTTCGCCTTCGAATAACAAACATTTATTACGTTGTGTTTTTAATATTAATTTATCTTCGAGCGACGGGCGGAAATCCTACTGCTCATCTGTTGCAATGGAAAAATGGATGAATGTTTTATTGTAATATATACTTATTTTAGAATGTGTAGCCAGCTCAAATGAGTACTGACTTCTTAACTGGAGGTAGTGAGTTCGAATCCATGGGACCAGTAAATTTTGAAGTTACGTTTATATTTTTTGTGAAGTTCGGCAACTTGCACTGGGATAGGTGTGTTGTGGCCTAACTCGTTTCGATCGAGCTCTTGATAGTATAGCAATCCCGTACTTAGTCATATGAGACTATGGGCTGGTTGGTATGGGACAGGAGAGGATAGAATTGAATGCTTTTCGTCATGGGACCGAATGAGACGGTACAGAAATATATAATAGGACGAGACGGAAAGTCGACGACGGTCATTATTGAGTTTAACTATTAAGCAGTTGGTAAGCGAAATAATATGTATAAGCGACTTGGCAAAGCCGGACCGCTAGCTTCTACAATATAAATCAATTAAAGTAATAGAGACAGATTTATTAATGGCTCATCGTGGGAACGTGTAGAAGCACGGAAGGCAGACGCACCCGCCGGAACATTTTCGGCGATTATTATTGGTTCACATTAAATACTTATTACAGTATTTTGATGTTATTTTTTTTAGGATTTTCAAGCATATCATGGGATATATGACAATTGTCATGTATATACGTATTTTTTTTATTGCAATGAATGACGAGACGAGCATACCGTTCGCTTGATGGTAAGCGATACGACGATGAAAAGCATTGCTTTGCGGTCGTATCGCATACCATCAGGCGACTAGCATGCTTGTCATTCATACCTAGCAATAAGTTATCTGCATTTTCTTTCAAGACTCTAGTGACCAGTTATTTTATTTATCTAATACAACAAAAAATTCCCACAGTGTTAATTTTAGGCCATAGTATTATTTTTAAAGCACATTGCTCTAATTTCTATAATCAAGTCTAAAATAACTACAGATAAAAACTGAAAGAGAATTGCCAAATTGCTGTTGCAATGTTGATGCAACTTTTATGAACCGTTTCGTGTGAACTTGTGTCTGTAGACTGTACAAGGAAATCTGCCAGGTCACTGGGTACAGTTAAACGAGGGTGATAAATCGTATTTTATGTTTCTACAGTTGTACTTTGTATGTATATAAGAGTTAAGTAATTCGGCTGCGGAATAATTAAAAAAATCAGTAAGTTTATTTATCATTTATTTTATATTTTATTCTATACCAAAAATATATAAAAAAAAAAGATAAAAACAAAATGTGTAAAATTGGGTGTTTTATAGCTAAAAGTAATTTCTGCTGGAAAATTATGGGATGTTTAATATTTTTTTAAAGTAAATAACAATATAATGATCAGTATCAGAAATATTTATCAGTCTCAAAACTAGTACTAAATACATCAGCATACAAACTACTGTTTTTGTGACGTCACTAAAATATTGCAAAAAGCCTATTAGTAAATAAATAGCCAACAGTTACATACATAGTTCTGACCCCACACTAAGATCGAGTCTTGTATCGTGGGTATCAGGAACTACGAGAGACTTTTCAGTCTCACAAACACCCACACTTGAAACAAATCTGTGGATCACACAAATATTTTTTCTCATATAAGTATTACAGTAAAGTACGAATTAAAAATAAACAGAGTACCAGGGTCCCATGAACTCCTGGGGTCAGGCACACGGAAGGTCATAATACCCACATAATAAGATATGCGACACTCATTGTTCGAGGCTCAACTAATTACCGATGAAAGCCGGGCTTCAGGAAACGCGTAATTGTATCCAAGACTTAATGCTAGATATTTAACTAACTAGCTGGTTAAGACCTCTATTGGTTTGAGGGAAAAAGTTTATTAAAATCATAGAGGTATCCTTTTCCGGGATAACTGGATGAACGCTGCAAGATGTTATGCAGTTTACAAGCGAAACTACCGAATTAATTACACCTGTACATATTTGAGAGACTGCGTCATAATTCCCCACATTGGCCTATTACAAGTTGGTGGATACCAATTTTTTTCTTGTAAATAACTCAAACTGGATGTCCGTGAGACCGAAAAGTCTCCCGTAGTTCCTGATACCCACGACACGAGACTTAATCTTAGTGTGCGGTCAAGACTATGTATGTGACTGTTGGGTGTATTTATTTATTTATTTATTCTTAACTAATAAAGAGGATAAACACTTAAATATATTACAAATGAACAGTAAAGTACAGATGGCCATCTTATCGCTCTAGGCAATTTCTTACGAATAACCTTTGGATGGACATAAGAAAAGGATATGAAGAGAGATATTTATTTATAAGCTCATTTGCCGGACCTATATGACAAACATGCATAATTTCGAAAATACTTCATCATTATCATCATCTCAGCAACAGGAAAACCACTGCTAAACATAGGCTTCCCCCAAGGATGTCCAAATCGACCTGTTATCGTCTGCATTCAGCGACTCCCTGCAACGTTAGCCAGGTCCGTCCATCTAGTAGGCGGGCGTCCAACATTTCGCTAATTCGAAAATACTAAAAATCTGTCTTATTAATACTGATACATCGGAATAAACACACGTTAGAAACAGTACCCCGGGTCGAAGTACACCGACCTTTAATTAACGCGAAAAAAACAACTCAATCACGGAACTGTTATATGTCCGCTCGTCATGGGAACGAGCGCGTGGCTCATGCATATTGCACTACTTAACCATAAGAATGTTTATAGCTTTAATTGCAAGTGCGCGATGAACTTGCGAACCGGGGAAAATCTCCGATGGGTTTTTTTCGGTTCATTGATACTACGGGTTTTTAATAAATAGTGTTGTGTTGGTATTTTTATGAGTTATTGTTTAAAATACTATTAGTGATGGTTTTTCAGGAATCAGGGAAAATATAAGGTTGCATGTTGGTGTGAGTATTTGCGGGAAGTTAAAAAAGTAAATAAATAAGTTAACCACGATGAAATCCACAAAAAATGTTTTTTTTAATATTTTAAATTCGTGTAAATCTAAAAAACACGTTACAGTTAATCGCTTAACGTAAGGTGCTTCCAATAGGTCCCTATGGGTTTCCTTGGGAGGGCGTAAGTTCAGCAGTAAATTTCATGTAAAGATGATAATGTTGATGAGTTTGATTTGATTCTTTGGATAGGAAATGTAACAAGTATGAGTCTTAGTCATAGGAGTCATTTGTCATACTGGCTTCAAATACCAATCCCGAGTAGCTCTTATATGATTTTTCATACCGAAACTCTCGCACCCAGTAATTTAGGAACCTTACCTATTCCTCACTCAGGATCTAATATTCATGGACTAAAGATAGAAATATATAATATAATATATAACGAGGTGATAGATAATTAAATAAATAACACCCAATAGTCACATACCAACATGAAACACTGAGCAATAAGTCAACATTCATCTTCCAATAAAGAACAGAAAATACTAATTTAATAAAATCCCTATCTATGCTTAATTTCCCACAACTAATCGCTTTTAAAAAACAAAAACCATAAATTCTCGAGCACGCATAAATAATAATTTACATGTATTTAACACCAACATTGTACCGAGTTTACAAAGCGTTTAACACTATCAATTTTCTGGCGACTAATTTCATTAACTATCGCCCTGTTGAACACGACAACTGCTAGTCTAAAACAAACTCTTAGTTTTACTAAATAAGATTTAAACTCCTTTGTGTGCTCCGTGCAATATGAATTTCAATTACTAGAATTTTAACCATGAAACTGTTGTTTGAAAAGGGACTATAAAATGTTAGGTATTAAGTCGGTTTTTCATTGGTGTGGTTGTGGTAGGTTTTTTGTGCCTTTCTTTACTAATGTTTTTAGTTGTTTATGCAGTACTGATTTAATTGATAGACAGGCAATGATGTTTGTGTTATTAATGCATGTTATTATAATTTAACATTACATATCATACATAAGAAATAATTTATGTTTAATCATTTTATATTTTCAAATATAAATATTTGTTTATGTCTCATAGGAAAAAATATGACAAGGGAAATAGAAATGTATGTAATCAAAAACCAATATTCAAATCTAAATTTTTGACTTAACATTTTTTTTGCGCACGGGGGTCAAACCCCCGACCATTCAATTCACAGCCAACTATCAACCAACTGCACTACATAGGCTGTCAACGATGATTTTATAACTCCTTCAAACAGACGCAGTTAGATATAGATCATTATTATTATAAATCCTGACTGACTCGGTGGCGTAGTTGTACTACGGTACGGTTACAAAGCTGAGGTCTCGGGTTCGAATCCCGGGTTGGGCAAAGTGGTATTGGATTTTTCTATTCATTATCAGCCCAGAGTCAGGAATTTGTGCCCGATATGGCGATAGGCTCGCCACCTATCACATCATAGGACGGAACATACAAGGCGAAATGTGGGTGCCCTGGCACCTCTGCCTACCCTTTCTGGGAAAAAGGCGTGTGGTTATGTATGTATGTATTATTATAAATAAGAATGTTTAACACCTAGTGCACAAGTTTACATTTCACCGCGCGATGTTATGACAATCTAGGCGTATGAAAACATCATATTTATAAAACAAACAAATAGAAACATGCGATTAGCTTGAGAGAAACGACTGATGTTACTAGACAGCCATACATACCTATCCTAACATCGAAATAAAATTAGGTTTTTTTTTATTGCAATGAATGTCGAAACTAGTATGCCGTTCACCTGATGGTAAGCGATACAATCGCTCATGAACAGTTGCGAAACCAAAAACTTTGAATTTCAAAGCAATGCTTGGCATTCTACTGCGCTTGTCATCCTGAGACTTAAGATGTTAAGTCTCAATGTGATGAAATTAACGATGAAAGATTGTTTTTTTTCATGATATTAAACTGTTAGAGGTTTAACCATTTGTTACGGCTTATTTCTTAACATCTTATCCCTGATTTCTTTACAATCGGCAATTCTCCTATAATGAAAGCTTAGATTACAGATTTAGGTATAAGTTCTCTTCTATTATCTTAATTAGTAAAATGTTATAATACTTCTAATATTATCATTGAATCACTAATATTATGTGATTGCCAGTTTCCAGATTAAAATTTTCGCCAAGTTTTGCCACTCTATTTAAAAAACCATTAAAAAGCAACCACACCAACTCAATTAATCACTTTAACTGCTCAATTACATAAAAATATCCCACGAATTAATTCAGAATTTCCCAAAAACCTCGCAATAACTGTTCGTGTAATGTAATTAAGCGGATTAAGTTGGCGACATACAAAAATTAAAATATTCGTGAAAGTCATAAGACAATGGCGCGAGGGTCTCACGCGGGATGCGTCCGTGTCACCTACATAGCGGAGAGATGTGGATCATGGCCTTTGATGTATACTGAGAAGCAAAGGCCGTTGGAGAGTCCGGGCCAATTAGAGATTTTTGGACCAATATCGGCCTATACCACATTTCCTACAGATTTTGTAATAAGATACTTATTTTGATCCCAAGATACAAAATACATTTTGATATGAAACCCAAACCAGATTCCTTTAAATCGCACAAATATTTTTCGTGAGTAAAATATCGAATGGCTGGTTAGCCTAACCACTGTCAATAGTATTCTCGATTGTAGAGGAAGCCCGTGCCCTGCAGGCTGCAGTGGGACGTATATGGGCTGATAAAGAAAGAAAGAAGAAGAAAATTTATTATCCGCCCAGACATCTAGCATATACTGGTGGTCGATCTCTCATATGTGAGATGCCGCCTGGGTAGGTACCACCGCAATGTCTATTTCTCCCACAAAATGGCATTGTAAATGCGGTGTTGTGTTTCGGATTGAAATAAATTGCAGTACAGTAACTATTGGATATATTGAGACGTAACATCTTATGTCTCAGGATGGCGAGCGCAGTGGAATATCAAGCATTGCTTTGTAATTCAAGGTGTTGTTTGGTTTTACTACTTTTCATGAGTGGTAGTATCGCTTACTATCAGGCAAACGGCAAGCAACGACAGGGAATACAAACCACTACTTTACAATTTTCATCCCCTTTTGACTAATCTCCAATATAATTTCCCATAAGATAAACTAGTGCCACTAAGAGACTCGCCGAGCTCCGGAGCTGGGTGTCAATTCTGTACATGCCAAAAGCCTCTTTGCCTTTTTATCCAAAAGCCCGTACATCAAACTAATAAACCTTCATACATCTAAGACTTTCCGCTCGAAAAGCCATATTAAAATTCAAAAAGGAAGCTGTATCTGGCAATTTGGTTAGTCCACCCCGGGGCGGCGCGATGACGCGTACAGTCACGGCCGGCTGCCCACGCAACTGGAGCAAAGGTGAAAGAACATGGCGAGGTGAAACTTGCGCGGCGATGTGTACTCATGGATCAGTTTGAATTGTATGTAGGTTTTAACTGTGGAAGTCTTCGTATACCTTCTCATCAGAAAATCTAAACAACAAGTTTATGTTTTGTAAAGATCAGAAAATCACTACATAGTATAAAACAAAGTTGCTTTCTCTGTCCCTATGTATGCTTAAATCTTTAAAACTGCGCAACGGATTTTGATGCGGTTTTTTTTAATAGATAAAGTGATTCAAGAGGAAGGTTTATGTGTATAATACGTACATATTATTGTACAGAAATCTATTTGTACCCGGGCGAAGCTGGGCTGGGCCGCTAGTTGAGTATAAAGGAGAATGTCCATTTTACTATGAAACTTAATATCGGTGCGAAGATTGCTGTGCCATGATGAAACCTACTTTTTTGTGTAGGGAAAAATATATATTTTCAATAAATATAAACGTAATTAAGATCCAGGCCCGGAGTTCTTGGAAAAATGAACTTGCAGTCTAAATATTTTTTTGTATGGGGCTCTGTGAACAAAATGTAAAATTTGATGATAACTGCTTTAATTTATAAAAATCTGTCACCCGGGATAAAAGAAAAACAATATATATAATTAGTTTTAAGCAGTATCGGTGTCGGGGTCAATGACATTTTTTACCGATACTGTGGAGTGGGCATTCTCTTTTAATTGGAATTTAGAATATGAACAATAGGATTTGAAAACCTCATATTATTCACTATTAAACAACATTTGACATATATTCCTGAATATACACATTTTTCTAATAATTCTTACAAAACATATACTTGCAAGGTGTTTTGATTTTTCTGATGAGAATTGTTTTTCTTTTTAATTCAGTGAGTTTTAAAAGGTTAATGAAGCTAGCAGATTTAAAATTATCCCAAGGAAAACAATTACAGAAGGTAAAGGTAACTTATGTTAAAATAAGGCGTACAGTAACTGTACAAAAGTCTTTCACATCCTTCAAAAGGTGTATTAGTCGTGTATTTATTTCGAATAAATATCTAAATATCTACACAGGCTTTTGCGTTAGTTATAAGTAGGAATATATGTATTTATAGGTAATTTTTAATTCATACTTAATGACTTACAAGAAATAATTTATTAATTTAAATTCATTGATTAATGTAAAGATATATTTAACATGAGTATTTGAAGTACCCAGAAACATAATTATATTTTTTATGTAAAATTTATAAAAACAATGATTTATTGCTTGATTTATTGCTCACCTTTCCTTATATTTAACGCAAATAATCTAGAATCTTTGTATGAAATTATAATAAAAATCTATGAAGTTACAGAATTGTTAAGATATTATCGCCTGTTTTCGTACGTCTTGCTAAAAAGTAGACATAGATAATTAAGAACGTTTCAGGAAAACCAACACTGACGTCAATGCATCTTTTATATATTTTATTGTAACTTTATTTACAGCTTCTGTGGCGCAGTTAGGCTGTTGTGATTGGAGAAGCCGGAGATTCGATTCTCGGTCGAGACAAATACTTGAAGGATAAAAAAGTAGTAGAATAATAATAATTTCTTAAGAATCAACGATATTAATGAAGTTAATTGTTTTAAATAGACGTATTATTTCTTAGTATTTGATTGAGGCAGTTGGTGAGACTGAAAAAGCTTTTATAGTTTCTGAAAACAGACTGAAAAAGCTTTTTATGGGTCACAACAACACGAGACTTTTTAGAGTTGAGTCTGTCTCTCTGCAGCGACCCTTGATGACTGAGGAGCGTGCTCATCGTTGGATGTTCCGCATTTAGAATGGATTATTTGTCTCCACCGGCTTCTGTTTATCGCTTCTTCGACTAGTTTGTGGAACCTGGTGGCAGACGAGTCCTTAATCTGGCCTGTTCATCGGGTTGGCATTCGGTCTCGAGAACGTTTGCCTTCAGTGTTGCCAACACTGATAGTATTTTCCAGTTTCTCGTCGCCTTTTCGTATTACATGTCCGAAGTATGCAAGGATGCGTTTGCGACATTTGGTGGATAAACGTGTCTTAACTTTGAGTTGTGAGGGGATCGACACGTTTGTCTCAAGCTCAACATGAGTTTGAGAGTTGAGTCAGGATTATTGTATTACTAGCTGTCGGGCCCGGCTTCGCCCGGGTGCAGATAGTTTTTGAGTCCAATCCACATCAAGAACATATTATTTCGCGTGTCTACTAACTATATTTCCCGCGTGCCGTCGACTATATTTCCCTTCCGTAGGAGAGGACATCCCGTGCCAACAATTTGAATTTGAAAGAGTAGAAAATATGTATATTTGGTTTCCTGACTCATCCCACGGGAACACTACATTTTTCGGGATAAAAAGTAGCCTATGTGTTAATCCAGGGTGTCAGCTATCACTATACCAAATTTCATCAAAATCTGTTGAGCCGTTTTTTCATGAAAGAGTAACAAACATCCATACATACATACAAACTTTCACCTTTATAATATTAGTAAGGATTTTTGTACTATCACTTGGTCAGAACAATCGGCGTTAGGAAAACAGAAGGTAAGAAATAATTGTATTTTTATTAATATCGGACTATGACAACACCGCAAGTAAATTAAATTTAAATTAGAATTGGTAATGTCATGTTTAAGTTGGTTAAGTCGGGGTCGTGCCCTATGCAAACTGGTTGCCCAATGCGTCGCTCTTTAATGAAATGCCCTGGATACATGCTAACAAGGTATACGAAATCTGGGTGTCGTCGTTTGGTCAACATCGTGAGGAAAATCACCATATTTTACTAGTTTGTATTGTATCAGACCATATACGTCTCACTGGAAGGTACGGGCCTCTTCCACAATCTAGAATACGATTGAGAGTGCGTAGGTAATATAGTCCACCACGCTGGCCTAGCAGATTGGCGGACTTTAAACCGTAGATATTCTTACAAATCGCTATAGTATGCAAAGTTTCCTCACGATGTTTTCTTTCACCGTTTTAGTACGTGGTGATTGACTATCAATACACATGACTTCTCAAAAGTTAGAGGTGTGCTCTAGGATTCGAACCCGCGACCACCGTAAGCATGGCGGCAGTCACTTTTGGTCCGTTTATCAACAGGCCACCACGCACATACATCTGTGTCAGCCCATATACATCTCACTGCCTAGTGGCCACGCTGGCCTAGTGCGGGTTGACGCACATACATGCGCATAGTAATTTATAAATTTAAATTTGAATGAAATGAAATTTGTATATATGTTTTTGCAGAAAATGACCTTATGGTTTCTTAAGACATTGTATAAAATTTTACTGTAATCAAATCCTTACGCTAAGCAAGAAAGTCTAGTGCAAGGAAACTAATTAAACACAACAATACCCTTACATTGAATACCCTCAAAGACCATCAAAAAATAAATTTCCACGAGATTTCGAAACCGAATCAAACCCGGCAAAAAACATACAACGGACAATCGTGTCAAAGCAAAAGAAATATTCCATAACAGTGATAATAAAGGACCCCGCACAATACACAATGCTGCCCTTACATGTGTCGCAACAGTTGCCGCTGTGAGAAAATTTCTTATTTACGTTATTTTCATTGTCATAGCGGCCTTAATTTAGATTGGCCTGTGATAATTGCGTTGCGAAACCTTATGACTATTTGGAACTGAGTTTTTGTGCTGATATTCTTATCTTTATAGATACAATCATACATGATATCTTAAGCTTGCCAAATGAGTTGATTTTTGCTACAATTATTGGACGCGCATGCCATTCCTCTGACGATAAGCGATACGACCGCTCATTAATAGTGGTAAAACCAAACAGCACCATGAATTACATAGTAGGTAATGCTTGGCATTCCACTGCGCTCGCCATCCTGAGTCATGGAAGTCGAGATCAGCCTTCTCTATGAAACTCTCGGTTGAATAGAAGAGCCAGCAATTTCCACCCAACTCTTATTTGTATAGGAGTCTTTTGACAAGCAGTGGATGATGGGCTGGTTCATTTACAGTTCTCTCGAATGATGAGACTATCTTTCGCCCATCCCTCCTTTTCCCACCTTAACCAGTGTTCGTAAAATACATTGTTGTATGTTTGAGTGTCCTTGGGTGACAATTATCAATAAATATTAGATAAGCTTATTTACCGATTTTATGCTATCACGAAAATATACTCGTAGAAAGGCGGAACTGGATAGATTATCTGAAGATGATAGGAAGTATGTTATGTCACATATAGGCCGATTCTAACTCACTGAAGATAGTTTTAAGAACATCTTTATTCCATCATTAACTTGTGGGTACACCTAGGGCCTTTCAAATCCAATACAGCATAAGATCTAAGCCAACCGCGTGACGTCAAGAACCATCTGAACATTCGCATTAAGCCTAATCGGATTACATCAATGACCTCGAGTTTAGAAAGGTAAATTGCTCGGATAATTAAGAAAAAAAACGGGCGGTACATATGGTCGCAGACACTAGCGGCCATTGTCTCTGGAAAAAATATACTTTATACGTGCATAAACACTTTTATCAGATTTTCACACGGTTAGCTAACTGTTGTTGGGTACAGGGTGTTCGGTTTACTACGCTGGATTAGTTTGTATGATGAGTTTTATGAGCATGAATGGGTTTTCATTGAGAAAAAATACTTAAAGGCAAATACATTCTTCGATTTAATATTGTATAATATTGTCGAGCGCCGCAGGGTCCACTATTATGTACTTGCTAAATTTGTAAAACCTATTTAATAATTGTGGAGAGCAATAAATAAGAATAAGAAAATGGCGAGGAATATTTATGTTATTTGGTTTTCGAGGCGTGAACATCTCGTGAAATGGACGGTTTTGATCGAGACAAATATACAAAGATATAATTTCGTCCGGTTTTAGTGTCATGGTATTCAAGTTTCGGAAGGTTTCTAATGCTAATACTGGAGACAATCAGACTTGACATCTCATGGCTCAGGATGGCAAGCGGAGTTGTATGTCAAACATTGCTTTGCAAAAAGAATTTGCGGCGGTCCATGAGCAGTCGTATCGGCGAACGGCATGCTCTTTTAGCCATTCATCGCATTAAAAAAACTAAGACCAAATATGCCAGTCTTTTAGGGAATTTACAGTATAGGGTGAAACTATATTTTAATTGATCATTAGGCTAATTTCAAAGTTGAGCATACTGTACTGGCTTAGTGAAGCAATTAATAAGGTTGTGACACACTGTTGCGTCGCCATCCTTGGTCGGCGCCCGACGCTCCCCGAAATGCGGCCTTGGACCGAATAGCGATCGGCTTAATTTCATTAGGTTTCGATTGCAGTCTAATTTAAGGAGCGATATGAAATGGAAGACTTTTATGTTATACATGGCATAGTGTCATGATTCGATTGTGATTGAAAATAAAGATGTTAAAATTGGAATAAATTTTAGTACATTTTAGACTGAAATTATGCCTCACTAAATTAAAATAGTGCAGAAAGATATTTTGTGATTGGGGAGTTAGTACTGCAAAGAATTTATAGGCCGCAAGATCATTTTGTCTCCGTCAACTTTAGCCCAGTTTTTAAAGCCTAATAAGTGCGCAATTCATGATATATATCTGTATCTAGTTCCTGCTTAGATTATAGACGCATCGCTTAGTAGTTGTGAATAGAAGTTAAAATCAATGCAAAAATGATTTTTATTATAACTTCCCGAATTTAATGCCTTTAAAATTCATATGAGAACTAGCGTAGAGATAATTTATTAGACTGTTTATATTATATATTTTTTTTATTTTGAAACGGAATATATATTATGAATAATTAATGCAAAAATATCTTTTGCTAGTATTTGACGAATAATAAAAATTTCCGTCGCTATTCACTAGGTAAAATCTTATTACTCTTTCTTTTATAAAACACATTAATTTTCATTATTGTTTAATGCACATTTATTCAAACTTACACTGATCTTAAAACATATTAGTTGAAATTATACATTGAAGATAATTCCAGGGTCATTTAAACATAATAAAAAAAAGGTTTTATTTTTTACGTTTTTTTTATTTCAGCCAGTCGCGTTTACTTCCTCAAATTGACACCTGGGTACAGCGTATTCCATTAGCCGTGGTATAAGACCTCGATGGGCAGCATACGTAATAAGGCGTGACACGTGACGTAATATCCGGCGCGAGGGCGTCGCACCAACAGCTGATGTCTCACATTCAGCCAGGAGATTACTATTGTTTTGTTATTTTGAATTTGGAAATAGCCATGAATTGAGTGACATGATTGTTCGAATTCTTCTTTTGAATTTATTTCAATTACATTTTGTTAAATTCCTTCGAACCTTTTGTTTAAAATTCTTGTTAATGAGTCTTGATTTTTATACTTTATATTTCATAACGAAGGTTATGGTTTTATTGGTAATATCTTCGTTTGCAGGGAGCAGCTGGATCCAGGCCGAATCTAAAAAATCATTATGAAAAATTTGGTGGGAAAAAGTGGATTGCATTAAGCTGACGATAAATATGCAATAATTTTCATCACAAAAAGAGATCTTAAATGTTTGGTTTGGACATCATTAAAAAAGATGCTATGCTATCGTAAAAATAAGGAGCAGAACAGCATACCTCGAATTTTTATCACAATTTTGTTTGTAATTTCACCGATAATTATCCAATTGTCAATTATATCTGGATCATATTATGTGGCTAGCAACTAAGATAACATGCCAACATAATATTTGGACAGCCATGGCCCCAGAAATTAAACACAAGAAACAAATTTTGCGAATGAAAAAATTACAAAACATTTTCTCGAATTAAGATACCACAAATTACTCATTCAGGATTAGGTTAATTCAAAAAAATACCAAATTATAAATATCGCAATAAGCAACATAACTTGAAACCCCGTTAAATATATGATAACTATCTGACCAACTTTTATTTTATTTAGCCACGCAAATATATTCCTTATTGCCTTGACTTAAGGCCTAACTGAACAGCAAATAGAAAATTGCAGGTTTCTATATAGAGCCAAGCTCATTGTGGCGGCGTAGTGAAAACCGCGCAGATTTTTCCCACGAAAAAAGGAAAACGGTACATGAATGTCGAAACTTGTTGCGACATGTGTATTATTGCGTGTTGTATGGAAGCAGAAACTACTCGGGACGGTGCAATGACACTGGAAGGACACTAGTTTTTCATGCAGTAGTCAATAATGAATGAAAAATCACAGGAAATTAATTAAATTCAGTTTTGCATTTGTATCAACCGATACGGGTACATCCCTATTTGAACTGCACTCCACTATTAAATACAAACATAATACCATTGGCAGTTGTTGAAACTATTTTAATTTTCGAACGCCACATCCCTTTCTCACGACTTTTGAATTCAGTATAAGGGAAGAAGACAAAACTTTCGATCGCTGAAATAGATTTAAAAACTGTCTAAATAAGGACGTAAGGGTATTATAGTCACTTTTACGTTTAAGATTATATGATAAATGGTAACACTTTGGGCGCCTTGATTGAAGAAATACTAATGTCGCACTAAAATCTAATTAGCATACAACAGACATTTTTTCCTGTCCGTTGATTGATCACAGTAAGTGTTCAAAATGGTTTATTCCACACTTTCATTTTACCATTTTTATATAGTCTACAATTTTCATGTCGCCATCCATTTTATCGAGAAAATTCTATTCAAACCGAAACTTCCAAAAACGATCAACATTGAAAACCTAAAACTCAGCTTCAAAGTCACGAACGAAAAAAACGCACAAAAACTTTATTGAGATATTTAACTAGCGGAACCCCCAAAAAGTTAAAATTAGAACCGTAACTAAAATGATTAATCGACAACCGACAGGCTGGTTAAATAGGCACCGCCCACGCGACGCTTAGAGATGTGTGCTTAACTCGTTTTTATGCAACACTTGATAATGTCAGAGGTGAGGGAACATACTATGAATATTCTGGCAGAAAAGAGGTTATAATACACTGGTGGATTTACAAGGCATTCTAACTAACTCCTTAGGCTACCGTAGGCCTACTCCTGAAATGGCCGATAGTGGCCGATGTCAGGGAAACAGTGGATCCTAAAATTATCAAATAAATCATTCTGCAACGTGGCTGGAAAAATCATATGTATTTTTATTGCTATAAATGGTAAGACGGGCATGCCATTAGCCAGTAGCAAAAGAAGCCAAAATCATGAATTACAAAGTAATGCTTGGCAAAAAAGTATTTTGTAGTTTCTAGAAATCAAAATTTGCAATGTGTAGGAGTTTATATATTTATTGATTAGTAAAGCAAGGTCTGGTAGAGTACACTAGAACGCATTTTCGTGATACATGATGTTGGGGTTAAGTCAAGATACTACATAATGATAAACTACTAATCAAACGATATTTTCAAGGAAAAGTAGCTCCACATGAACATCCAAAGACTAAACAAAGAACGCACCCAACTTATAAGAAACAGCAATTAAAAGTTTATTAGCATAACGAGACAGAACGTTAATTATGAGGAAAAACGGAAAATAACAAAGTGGCCCAAGAGCCTTCAAACTGACGCAACATCTGCCGTGACAAGGACTTGAGCAAAAACATGTGAGTCGACTCAGATTACTTCTAGATTTTTTTATGTTATAAATTATACGCAATAAAGGTTATATGGTAATTGATAACTACATTATTATAATAACAGAGTAGCTGGACATATTGAGACTTAACATCTTATGTCTCATGATGGCGAGCACAGTGAAATACAAAGCATTGCTTTGTAATTCAAGGTGTATGGTTCTGCTACTGTCCATGAGCGATCGTATCGCTTACCATCAGGCGATCATCAGCACTTGAAGATCGTAGGAGCGTTGATAGAATTGAAAATTAAAGAAGGACTTGGACGGAAAGGATATATGGACGATAAGGATATGGACGATAAGGATAAGAAGGACACTTGAGGTTAAATCATTCGTTAACAAAATGCGATAGAAAAGCTGTTATAAATCATCTACAGTCTTTTGGTTGTGATGTTTCTGTCTACATATTAGTAACATTTTTTTCTCTATTTAACGCAATGTTTGATATATATTTTCCTAATATAAACAAAAAACATTTATATTCGTAATCTCATAATGTTAATACATATGCCAATATACTAATAATATGTGAAAACTGAAAAGAGAAAAACTGAAGGAGTTTACATGGCAGTTTCCATGCTCATCCTTCTTTACAGCTTCAACGCATTCCAAAGTGGCAATTTTAACAGAATATTCAAAAGAAGAACTATGTAAAAAAGAATATTTAATCGATTCAAAAATCTGAATGAATTTGAATAAAGAACATAGATATTTTCAAATGCCTCCTACTATGATTCTCTATTTCAACGAATTATTCAAAAGAAGAATTGACAATAAAGGGCTACTAACCAGATGGGCCACCTATCCAACCGTAGCCAACAAAATCTAAGGCCAAACATCAAGCATGAATGAGACGCACCGAGCGAGCGGATCTTGCCTCAGTCTCATTAAAGATTCTAGGCCGTTTTGCAATCGTTAATTAGCCGAGATAAGTACTGTATTAATTGTGTACGCCATTGGAGAAACTATCTACATCTCAGTGAGCGGCTTTGTTGCAGTTTAGTGGCCAACTCCGTTTTATTTTATTGGTACGAGGTCGCGTTTTATTCTGTGTAATGTTATGTATTCGGATGTTTACTTTTTTAATAGTTCAAAGGAAGTTATGGTAAGCGCCACGTCGATAGACAGGGCAATTTAAATAGCGATGTGCAGATATATGCCAGTTACTATTTCACTATATTATAATGCAATACATCAGATTACAAGGTGATTCCAATAGTTGGTGATTGTATAAGAACCATTTTTTAAATATTTGTTTTTTTAATTTTTTCTCGCAAGAGTTTCCTATAGTAATCTAAATTATTCTGAGGTTTTTGACCAAGGATAACACTCACATAACCATATATCCTAATATAAATAATGCTATGAACATACATAGATATCTTTGTATTGAACGTACTTACCGCCTCGATGAGTAATGTGAATTGAACTTACCTGAAAAAAAAAATGTTTATTAGTGGTTGAATATGCATAATATTCTTAAGAATTGAAAACAAACGATCTTGTCGTTTATATCGAAAATATAGGATTATGTTCAATCATAATATATAATACTAAAGATTTCTAATAGATTAAATAAGATGTCCTGCTGAAAGTTTTTTTTTAATTGAAAAAGGCACTCTTTTTACGCTTATTTTCAATGCTAGGAGTCGATAGGATAAACCCAGAAAAATCCATGAAAATTATCACATATGTACATATATAGTTAATAAAAAAATACTGAAACGACATTTTCAGCACTCAATAAATCTTATTACATAAACCAAAAAGTTTTTAATCATCTGTCCATTTCATCAGCCGCACGCTACTTCCTTAGCCATGAAAAAAAACCTTCAGTGTCCACGGCACGCGTGTCCAATTAAAATCCGCATCGTCCGTTGCGAAAATGGAACGGATATTGCTCGTTTCACTGTTCTCATAGAAATTTGAATTTTGCCGGTTTACTGGGCCCATCCGTTGGAACCTTTGTTCTGTGTTGGGCAACCGAGGTGTTGGCCGCTTGCCAAACTAACTTCTTAATTAAAGCGATGCATCCGCTTTATGTTGTCAAAGATCGAAGAAGATTGTTATCTTGTTATCGTTTTATGGTGGTTGATTGTATTTTAAAGGTGTTTATTATATCACTTTAAGAGAGGTGATAGGTCTGTTTAATAAACATCTCCCATTATAATTCAGTGATCAATCTGGATTGCTGTTAAAACAGTATATAGCTTTTCAAAAAGATAGAGAAAATGCTGTTCATAATTGAACTAAATTAGCTTAACTAAACGAATGTATTTTCAGTACTGCGTGACTTACAAGATTTAACAAAATACTTTATAGCTTTATGTTAATATGTTTATAAAAAAATAGGCACTATCAAAAACAGCTTTTTGCTCTAATATAAACTTTACCGATACAAAACAATTAAATATAACATTCTACAATCTACAAGAATGACCTGCTTCTAATTCCTACATTAACAGCTCAAGTAAGACGCAACTCGGATAAAGTTTTAAAATCCGTAGCGGGGCCCGGTCGCAGGGCGCGTCGCGGGTGGTTGGTCGCGCTAATTGTGCCGGCGCGCCGCGACCCGTGACCGACAGTTACTCGGGAGCGGCCCGCGCTGCCCACTGCTAGTTACATGTCTTTTGTGCTTACTACGTGTCGATAAAATGAGATTTAGATTTATAGAGCTTAAGATGTTAGAATTACGTTTTTCTAAATATTTATATTGATTACTATCTTTCTAGAATTGAGCTATTATGCATATTGGTTGACAGAGATTTAATATCTAGTAGTTTTTCCATTCCTCAGAAACAATACTATTGGTCAAAAAATGTCCTATACTTACAATAAGTATATCATCGATTTTCTTAGAGGCATAACAGAAATATTGATAATTTTAAGACTAGAGAAACTCTCACATCAAATCTTTTTACACTGTCAAAACTTGCAATAGTTTATAAAACTTTAATCCATTTGAAAAAATCTTGCGACAGTACAAGGTTCGAAGCCCGGCGATGCATCACGCGCCCACGCACGTCACGCACCAGAGCCCTGTTAATGCACATTTAATGCAACACAAACTGTTTACTCCCATTAAACATTCATAAGCGTAATGATACCGATATTGACTTGTTTATTTTGTTGCATCATAATAATATGTAAATCATGCATCATATTATAATCGATAGATTAAACACAATCTTTCGATTATGTTTTTAAGTCGATCGATTTTGTTGTCATTTAGAGACTGGATTTTATATTATTGATGTACCTACGCATCGAAAGTTTGTTGTACTTTATGTTGTAATAAAATATATGTTAATTTTATTTTTAATATATTTGTTTGATGTTTACAGCAATTATGTTTAGTTAAAGATATATTTATTAAAATCCAAAGAAAAGAAAAAGCGAAATTGACTCTTAATTTTTCACAAGCTTTAGAAAAAGTGAATGAATGTGAATATTGTGAACATTTCGAGCAAACTTGGGGCAGCAAACACATTCTATACCTCTTTCACCTGTTATTATTTATAATAAAGCATTAATGGCGATTTTGACGCTATAGTAATGTCATTTTAATGTGTATGTAATTTCCACTTTAAATATCTATAAAGCAAGTAGCCAGTAATGAAAAAGAAACAATTTTTTAAATAAGGAATACAACTTCCTTTACCACACGCCAAATTAAAAAAAAAAACAACACGATTGCCATATAGCAGAGTTGTATTAGAATGAAGTGGTGCGGCGTGTTTACAAGCGGCGGCAGCGTGTCGGAAGGACGAGTCGACACGGCCGGTCGCGGCCGCGCCCCGACCCGGCGTGGCCTTTATACAGGGGGACACTTTATTACTCCTAACTTTATCTCGAATACATCTGGATTTTATGTGATAGTTTTGATGATAATATCTGAGCTTGTGATGATTTCTAAGAGGTTTTCATTGTATTTTGATTTTCAGTTTCGGATTTGGGACGATACATTGGACGCCGAGCTTATGAATCTTATAATAAAGTCCTGAAAAAGGGGTACCAGCCTTGTCATTTCTGTACAGTTGAAAAATTTCAAACACTAACATCTAATGGGGTTTATTCTAAATTAATAGACTTTTTAAGAGCCCTAGTGCGTCCTTCTGCAATGCTACACTAATTTTTCCTTTACCACTATCAGAGTCTATAATACAAAAGCATCTTCAAATAGCCATACGTACAAGGTGTTTTATGAATGAACTGTATGTACTTCTTAGCAGTCCTTTCGTCCCCAACCAGTCTACAGATCCACATTAATTCTGGCAACACCACAATAATTACTGAGAAGTTTCCAGTTATCCATGCATGTCGCTGCTCCTCAACCTGCCCGGCATCGTAATTAGTGCTCCGTCTAGCTCTGGTCTAGGATAACTCATTATTACTAGGGTCACGGGCTGCAATTAAATGAGAATTATAAAGGAAATTATAGAGAAAATTATTTTTAAGTGCTACGGTGATTTTATTTACAAGGACTTTGATAAAGAAGAGTTAATCGAAGTATTAATTACGAAAGTGGTGTTGAAACGAGAACAGGCAAGTTTTAAATCAACATTGATGCTAATTTTTTTTTAAATTAACAATGTACGAATAAATTTCAAAAAAAATCAGACTCTCGACCTAATATTAATTATTCTCTCTTCACTAAATATAGCATTCTAGATATAAGAACTCTATATTTTTCGGCCATAATCTGCAGTACCAAAAAGGTCGAAGCAGTCTATAAAATATATTTTTTCCATCACCATGTATGCGGGATTCCGCTAAATGACATTAGCTATAATGCAAGCAATGAACCAGAAACTGAGGACATCTGAGTAATAGCGATGCTTGCGTGGAAAAATCACTACCTGTGTAAATGATTTGCCTCATTATATTAGGCCGTGAACGCGACTCTTGTATTCAAGTTTGTAAATTAATGGTCCGAAACGGTCGTCGTAGTTTTTAATATCCATGACCAAAAATACTTGTGGGTGATAACTGAATCATATTATTACAAATACATTTTTATTTCGAAATTGTATTTCAACTATTAACACGCTACTTAATAAAATGTGTTATTGAATCGCACATATGAAATTATTAGAAATCCCACGATAATAGCAAATAATAAGATATAAAAACTTAAAAAAACTATGTACCAATAACACTACTAAATATCAAATCAAAACAATCACGTGCCAACAAACGGCGCTTGCGAATTCCATACGACGCCATCCAAATGGTGAATGAACTATTTGACTTTTAAAAAGTAGCCCCGTCCACTCCGCACTGACAGTATACCATTTATCAAACCGTATCAATATGTGATCGACCAGCTCACAATTATAACCGCAAAACTACATTGCCATTGAGAAAACAGAATACTTCGTTGATGTCTTTTCAACGGGAGTTTTTCGGCGGCAAATTTAAATTTGTTCTACAACCTGTTTGGCTCATTCATAGGGTATTATAATACACGCATATTTAATTTAATAGATCTGAATCATAAATATTATTTATAGAGTGACACCGCGTGTTTTCGTTGATTAGATGACTGGTGTTTTTGGGTGTGGATGGACAGGTATGTGTAGAGAATACCTGGCGTGCCTAAATACTAATTTAACTAGTTATTATAACTAGTGATTTTATTTCTAAATTTTATGTTACTACTGCAATAGAAGTAATTAAAAGTTTTTATGAACTGGGTTATTGCTATTATCTCTTATATAAATCGACTGTTGACATTGTTGTCTAATTAGTAAAATTGGTTCGAAGGGACTCTCTTTTCATTTACTTCTAAAATATCCTGCATCTCTATAAGTAGTAGAATTACTTTGTATCAATTTTCCTGATAATTCATTTACAATTGCCGTATTATAAGCATGAGTCTGTCTTTCACTAGGACCCTTCTAAACCCAAGTACAGTTTCATCTAAAGTTCATCGGAGTAAGGCACGGGACGGCTGTCCCTCCCACGCAACACGATACATGAACAACAGTATCACTCAGGAAATTGGTACATCGTCTACCATGATAATATTTTTGTGTATAATCAATTATCATATGATTTATTTGTTTAGCTCGCGTTATTTGTGTAAAATAGTACCGTTTTGTTTGTGTGTGAGTCGAAACTTTTTTTTTAAGTTCTGTTAAATTATTAATTTTATTTAA
The DNA here is from genome assembly GCA_023078785.2 of Hyles euphorbiae. NCBI lineage: Eukaryota > Metazoa > Arthropoda > Insecta > Lepidoptera > Sphingidae > Hyles > Hyles euphorbiae. Next base: position 5,156,228 of record CM041048.1, read on the forward strand.
CGCTCTATTTTATTATAATAATGGAGGTAGATTTAGGTCTTTAGTTATTTTATAGGTCTATAAAATTATTAATTAATTTCAATGCAACAATATTATATATTTAACAATATTATAATTCAGTTAATATTTCTGATCGAAAAAAAAAATGCAAATTATTTTAAATCAGATATTGTATGTTAATATTTACTGCATAATATATGAAGTCCAAACTTGAAGAATGCGATATAATGTCAAATTATTAATTCTATTTTATTACATTATGCATAGTTCTCCGTCAGTCCAGTGAAGAGACGTGAAAAAAACAGTTTAACATATTCAATTTATTAGAAACACACTCGCGATATTGTTATGTCATGACATCGTTAAAATTAAATCGAATTTATAAATTCTATATTCATATTTAAAACAGTGTCACAGTGATTTGAAGTATTAATCAGAGCTAAGAATTGCAATTTGAAAGTTATTTAATAAACAACTAGGAAACTTGTATATTGATATAGAATTTAATTAATGAATGAATTTAATTAATCCAGTTGGGAAAAGCATACTACAGTCAAACCCGTTGATTCATATCATATGGCTATCAAAGCTCAGCATAGCCTTATTGCTCATAAATATCTTTAAGTTCCTAAATAAGTCACATCAAGATGATTTCAAGACCATGCACTTAGAACTAATACTAAAATTCTCTCACAAAATTGACTACTCTTAACAAAAAGACAAAGCGACTGAGCTGCCAACACCTTGATTCAAAAACTAGCCGCTCATTACTTATATCTCTCTCAAACACTAGTCTTTCATCAGATTGGAATGTTTAGTCCAACTCAATTACAACACTCCCAAAACCATAATGCATGCGAGTATTAGTTTCGTCAAACCTGTTATAGCGTTTTGCATGTGCAATCATATTACTTCAAATATAATGTATATACACATGCGTATATAATACATAGTAAATCACATAAAGCGTTTATGCGACTCCACTCGACTTTATTGCTTCAGACGTAGCGTCAGCAAAAAAGTGTATGTGTGTTATTTAATTGACAGCCTCCGTGGCGCAGTTGGTTAGACGCCGCCTGTGAAACGAGAGGCCGCGGGTTCGATCCCCGCACCGAGAGAAATGTTTGTGCGGCCCACAAATATTTCTTCCGGGTCTGGGTGTTTGTGAGACCGAAAAGTCTCTCGTAGTTCCTGATACCCACGACACAAGACTCGATCTTAGTGTGGGGTCAGGACTATGTATGTGACTGTTGGGTGTTATTTATTTATTTATTTATTTATAATTAAATTGGTGAATATATGCAATCGTCTTTCTTGGTTCAAAGAAAAAACAATAGGAGTTAGTAAGCACACATTTGGCCACTTAAAACTTTTAAATATATAAAGTATTTTTTATTTCATCTACTCCAATCTTAATTTTATCTACACGTATACCACAAAGTATAGAAATATAAAGATAAATTAATTTTACACTTTACACAAATGAAAATGAGTTCAATTAACTTGATAACTTTAACACAAGGCTCTATAAACTTCGAATCAAACTTAAATTATATACAGCCGAACTAAAACATAAATGCACTGCATTACGCACCAGACGGTAAAGCAAAGAAAACTTGAGTAAGCCTCATAATTAAAATTATATTTAAATATTTTAAACGTTTTTTTTTGCAGGTAGTACAAACGGGTCGAGTTTGCGGTTACGCTCTTGGCTTAACGATTTTTCCGCCGCTATAGCCTCCGAGCAATCTCTCATAAGCCACGTTTGTTCGCGTATTGGATTATATAAAGTTAAACCCAACTTCAGTGCCAATGTGCCTTTAGCTCCGCAGACTTCGATTATTTACTGTGTTATTATTGCTAAGCAGAATATTTAGAATATGATGATGTTAAATATTGATATTATTTTAATCTATTGGTTATTTGCGATTTTCCTCCTTTCAATAAAGACACAAAGTCGAGACTAAAAATAAATTTAAAATTTAATAAGTTATTCTTTAGATTCATTTAATTGTTTCATTTGTCATACTGATAAGAATGAAAGAACGACTTAAAATTCAATATTATACCCACATAACGTCTGTAAAATATAAACTCCCACAATCGTAATTGGGACCGACGAAAATGATTGTTCCTACATAAATAATTTCACAAACATACCCTAGACTACCTACTTATTTTTTTATAATACAACTCTCACAGAATTATTGCCATACAAAATATCGCTTAACGTAAACCAAAACTAAACCATTAATCTACAGTTAAAACATCAAGCAGTTATCACAACAAAGGTGAGGGCAAAAACGTTAATACTACAAAGTGTTTAGTCATGGTACTTGGTTATTAATACGGGTTTGTCGTCAAGGGGGTCGACAGAAGTGTATAGTCATTGTGAACCCTTGGGGTAATCTGTACTTTTGAGTATTATTCCCTAAGGATACATGTCAGTAAAAGTTGGGATATTTAGGGCGATAGAGTCATTAAGTATATAATAATAAATAAATAAATTCAGTCATATACATAGTTTTGACCTTACTAACTTAAAGTTTTCAGTCGATTAAGAAACTATGAGAAACACTTCGGTACCATACACCAAATCGTATAACAAATGGACTAAACCTATGGAACACAACAATATTTGTCTCGGCGCGGGGATCGAATCCGCAGCTTCAAGTTTCACGCCGGCGTCAATTGAGTCTAAAATAATAACTTATAACTATAGAGCTCTGTTTCTATCAATTTAGATCTTAATATTAATGTGTTAATTTTATTTAACTAGCACAAAGAAATCTAAGATAAAGTAACACTGAGGTTACTGACGACATAACAATAGTTAATTGAATTTTAATTATTCGTCAACACTAATTAATTATTTTAAGTATTGCCGCGCCTGTAAAGTATGTAATGAATTATTGTAACATTTTTAAAAGGTTGTTGAGATAAGAAGGTACCAAATCGTGTACATAGACAAAAATAACTGTACTGTACTTTATCAGCCCATATACGTCCAAATGCATGGTACGGGCCTCTTCTACAATCAAGAGTAAGATTAAGAGTAATTATTAAAATAAATATAATTAGAAAAACTTAGCGTGGTGGACTATAATTATTGCTGTAACTTCTTAATCTTACTCTTCATTGTAGAAGAGGCCCAGGCCCTGCACAGAGACGTTTATCCTGATATAGAACAGCCAAAAAACTCCATCATTTCACAGCTACACTATCTAGGCAAGACTACAGTTTTCAGATCCTAAACAGATAAAGATCATGCAAATATTGTTGCTTTGGTTCGAGATTTAAAATTTTCTCGTTTTGTCACTTTAAACAACATAAAATATTTCGTGGTCCACAGGTATTCGTGTTTGGGCGTATGTGAGAAAACTTCTCTCGTCGTTTCTAATACCGACGATACAAGACTCGAACTCAATGACGGTTCAGGACTATGTACGTAACTGCTAGGTGTATTCATTTATTTAAATGACGTATTTTATTAAATAGGCAAAGAAAGTAATAAGTGTAACATTAATTATCTACAATAGCATTAATGCTTGTGGCTGATGATGCAAGCAAATCGTCATAATGCGGTTTGTCATGACCACCGAGATAAAAATTATGACGGTATTGCGCAACGTGTGACGTCATATGTGTTTATACCACTTGGTGATAGATTTTTTGCGTCATTGGAAGTTTCTATTAGCTTATTGGCAGCTAAATGCCTGTCTTACGAAAGGACACTTGAAAGTTTTCATAATATTGGGTTTTGGCTTAAAGAGAGCGCCGTCATACATTTGCGTCTTCAAAAACGTAGATACTTTTCTTGTTGGTAATGTTAGTAGCGGTTATATATTAGTGAAAATTGAAATAATTATTTAAGATTAAATTGCTATAAATTCCTTTGATAACCGAAAATATTTTTAGCTATTATGATTTGAAAAAAGTTTGAGTGTAATTAAATAGTCCTAAATTATTTGTTTTTCTTTTCCAAATAAATCGTGGTTAGGAGGACAGAAAAAGATGGCCCGGCACCACCATTATATCTACATTGTTGAAGTACCAATGCTCCCTCTATATTATGTATATTCTAGGGGTTTTGGAATATCTGTCTTTATACATTAATTTAGCTTCGACATATAACTCTTCTTTATCCAAATTATTTCCTAAAAGCCATGACACAAGCCTTATTACAGTGGGTTTTGTACTGTGTGTGACTGTTGGGTGTACTTAGTTACTCATCGATTCTAAGAACTCTTGACTTATCTTTTGTTTAGAATGCACGAATAGAAAATTTTGGTGCGACAGACATTCATATTCGCCTTCTCTGTCCTTTCATCTGCCTCCTATAATTATTATTGTGTATTTTTAGGTTTGAAGAACATTGTAGTCAGATTAACTACTGGGCATATTGAGACTTAACATCTTATGTCTGAGGATGGCGAGAGCAGTGGAATACCAAGCATTACTGTGTAATTCAAGGTGTTTGGTTTTGTTACTGTTCATGAGCGGTCGTATCGCTTACCATCAGGCGAACGACATACTTGTCTCGCCAATCCACGAGAATAAACTTATATGGTAAAATTATAGTACAATCAATACTCGTTTATAAACTTCCATGTACAATAGTTAATAAGTGAGCGTGTTTATCTTATTAAATGTCCGCCGGTGCGCGGTGTACTGGCCGAGTGATGGATATGTGCGGGAGAGATACCGTCGACAAATAACGATACCCAGTGATGGACGATCGATTGTTGCCGATTATCGATACTGGTAGGTTATGCAATGCTGTGGTAAATTAAAGTGTGGGGAATTTGATCATTATTTTATTTAGGCGCAGAAATACAAATGTGGAAATATTATTAGGAAATTTTAAGTAAAGAATCAATTCTCAAGCTAGAAATGAAAATTTAACCTTCCCGTATTATTGTTTAATTCTAGTTCGTAAGTAATTTTTGTTTCATTTATTAATCGTAATTGTCATTTTGACATGTTCAAGCCTCATGCTCTAAGCAATATGATTAATTTGAACAATTAGCCTCCACCAATATTTCAACTCCGTTCTCAAATGTAAAATATGATCACAAATTATCGACAGATGCAGGCATCCTCAGCACGCGAGAAAGCACACACATACCGATACAATTAGGCGGTATCGAGCCATCAGCGCGGCCGGTCGCGTTAACTCAACATTTACTAACATTTGTCATAGCCAACGCAGCTGGCCGCACGACTTCTGTGGAGTAGACACGCTAATATTCCTCGCATTTACATCACAAATCCATTACAACCACCATTTTCACAATTATGACAGACGCCATTTTGTCAATTTTGACAGATGTCAATCGTAACAATTGACGCGCGCGAAAACCGAAAATCGATCAACTTATGAATGTCCGTCTTGACGTTCGATTTTTTAAATACTTTTTTTAAATTTTATTGACATGGTATTTGCGGCCACTCATTTTTAAGCGTGAACCTTTAAGTCTCGTGATTTAACTGCGACATTTACGGCCAGTAATATCGGATTACTAACATTATGTAGGTTTAATTCTGCTGCAACTCAAAACCTCCTTTTTCCTTGTTTGTAATAGTTTTAACAATATACGCATGCAAACATATTCTTTTGAATAATTATTTACTTATAGTTTCATGTTTGTAATATGTTATTATTACTATATTTTTTTTTATGTTATCAATGAACTTTAACTTCATTTTGAAATAAACTATACCAAGTCCTCGGTATTCCCCGTATTTGTACATATTATACTTATGTCCAGTAATTACTCTGGCTGCAATGTCCTACAAACCGGAGCACAACAATGCATTTACACTGCTGTTCGGCGGGAGAAATGGATATTGCGGTGGTACGTATTTTGGCGGCCTCTCACATATGAGAGACCAGTATATTGCGATATCATGTTAGTTCGGCGGGTCAAAGAATTTTTTTTTTTCAATCATAATTACTGATCTTTTTTCCCATTTTTATATACACAATGATATTAGTAACCTCTTCTTCATTAAACACGTTTTAAATTAAAGTATAAGTAAATTTCCATAACAAAGTACTGAAACTTGTTCATCTAAGTTTAGATATTTAGGTCGGTTTACAATTCAAGTTTAACCAAATACCAATTACATAGAGTACGCTAATGAGTCACGAGCAAATAATCCGTAGATTAGTGATAAACTTTCCAGTTGCTTAGTATTTACACAATTATCTGTTTGTTTCCGAGAGGGACCGTTTAAAGATTACTTACTGCCTTTCGAAATATTAATAATCTTGCTTTGAGAATATTTAAAGGATGAAATCGGGTTTTGAAATCTGACATGCGATTTGAAATTGGAACGGTTATTTAAAATTAGAAATAGGAAATTGTAACTGGCCATAAAAATTCAATTTAAAAATATATCTCATTTTGAATATTTAGATTTAGAATTTTTTAAAAAACTAAAGGTTTAAAATGTTATATTTGCTTCTAAAAATGTGTAGGTATTTTTCACAGTTATTATAATTTAAAGCGAAACTTTCTATTTATTGATATTGTTACGTAATTTGTTATTAAACTATTATTTTAAAAAAACATGTAAGTCTTATCAAAAGGGAAAATTACTCATGTGTACCACAAAAACATATTACAGCATAAGTGTTATTAACCCGATTATTTCAGGTACTAAACGGTTTAAATATATTTTTCCATCAACTATGTAACTAACACTTTCAATTTCACAAATATTTATTGTGTTCAAAAATTATAAGTCGTCTCTACGTTTTAGAAAGCCATTTACCAAGAAGTGTTATCTATTCGAACGGGTCCATCTCTCATTTTCGGACCGCACGGGACGCGGCCACGAGGCGATAAGAGCGGATTAACTACAACTATTTATCATCTACTCCATTTTTTTGTTCACTACCGTTCGCTGGATGGATGGGCCCCGACCTCCTTGGATCGCGAGCCTCAACATAGGCTTATGGAATTAAAAAATAAAGGGATTATTTTGTGCCATAGAGTAGTACGTTTGCTTTGTCTATTTCATATGTATATTCGCACCATGTTTTACTTTACAGCTGTAAAAATGTTTGATATATGTGTGACTGTGGCACTTCTATTAAGAAGGTACTAGCGTGCGTTTAAAAAAAGAATGACCTTTGTTCCATTTCAATTCAAAAATTTAAAAAAAAATATCAATCTTCGAATAAACAAGCTATATTTTCCAGCCAGTATTAAAAGTAAAATAGCAAAAAACATGACAGCAGCAGCGTGTAAATAATTCAACGTTGGCAACACATCGCTAACTGTCAACAATTAGCAATGACAGCTTCGTGACAATTTGTCGCATTCGAAATTTGAAAAGGTTAAATAGACAATTATGTTGCACTACGTTTACGACGTTTACAATCCGGAGACAATACAATTTAAACTGGCCGCGTTATGGCAAACAACAATAAAACGAGACAATGCATTAAGTTCATTGTTACACCTTCTTTCACCGATCAATGGCGAGATACGAATCTAGTGGAAACAGCTGATCTGAACAATGACGAAAACAAACAAACCTATTTTAAATTAGGGTTGCCAGTTCGTTGATTACTTTGACTAATATTAATGTTATTCGACACACAAAGGCTTTAGTAAAAAATATGTATGAGAATTTTGTAAGCTTTTGTAAGCAGAAAACAATGACTAGTCTTTTTACAAATCATACCACTACAAAAATGGCAAATAGTCACATATACCTAAAATCTTTGTTACACGATTATTTATTATCTAGTCTGTTGTTTTATCAATAGAACTTTAGCTATTTCAAGGCATACAAAGGCAATATCCTGCAACAATTCCAGACAATAGTACCCGAGACAAACTCCACAGCACTTTCACTTTCCGTCCCCGCTATGGTAGCGGAACTGGCAACCCTAATTTAAATGAAAGACGCTAGATGTGAATGAACCGCCTTGAAGAACTCCTGATGCTCGTGCAAATATAAAGAACAATGCCCTATTGTTGTCGGGCCACGTCATAGGCTGGAATATAGGTCAGTTGTGGTCCAAATGTGGATCACAGCTGATCGTGGGACCCGCGATTTGAATGGCCGACTCCCGACCCGCGGTAACCTGCTATTTTTTACACGCTACGGTGCTGCTCGGTACTTGGGTAAGGAGTTTTACCATAGTTTTACAAAGGTTTGAATTGTTGGAAAACTTGTGACTTAGATTACGGAATTTGGACTGCGGAAATTCTTTTTTTTGTTTATCAAATAGTAATTAATTGTGACTACATTATTTACAATGGAAAGCATCGTTGGATATTTTGATCTAGTACGGCTTGCGGTACATAAGTTCCTAATTAAACGCTAAAGCTTAGACAGAACATTTTATAGGATTTTATAGTTTTGCGGAACGTTAGCGTAGTTTTGCATAATTTTGGTTGTGAAATACCAAGCTTTACTACCCAAAAGGGAAAAATCTTTTATAACTAAAATTATTACACATATCGAATATTTTTTGTGCAATAAATGGCGATACGAGCATTACAATCCCTTGATAGTAAGCGATACGACCGTCCATGAAAAGTAGCAAAACAACACCTTGAATTACAAAGCGATGCTTGGCATTCCACTAAGTTCACAATATTCAGTTATAAGATTTAAAAATATTTATAAAATAATTTCAGTCATGTTACTAAATTTTTCCTTGCTATTTTTTAACACATTACCATCATTACAGCAGTAACCAAACGCAATGATTTACACCTTATCTACCTTGTGCCTTCGGAACCTGTCACCGCAAGGACGATCTTAGATGGCAGATAAGAACAATTGGTAAACAATGCCGCGAGCACGTGGCGAGATAATTGTTCTCGTGGCGAAAACAAACAATGCTATTGTACGCCATTGTCGTTTTGGTTTCAGATGTGTTGCGGGGTAGATAGATTTTGCACGAACAATGATGGTTAGTGCAGAGACGACGCGACGCGACAATATTGGGATGTCAGTTTGATTGTTAACAGACATGAACGGGTTGAATCTAGAGTATCCATTAGAGAGAAGGCTCTATTTTACGGATCCACACATTTTTTTAAATATTTTTTTGCTACGAATCGTGAGACCAGAATACCATTCGCCTGATGGTAAGAGAAACGACTGCTTCTGAACAATAGCAAAACAAAACAGCACCTTGAATTACAAAGCAATGCTTGGAATTCCACTGCGCTCGCCATCCTGAGACATAAGGTTTTAAGCCTCCATATGTGCAGTGGTTAGTCTAGCTACATACAATATACTTCAAATCGAAACACAACAGTGCATTTACACTGCTGTTTGACGGGAGAAACAGACTTATTGGTGGTACATACCCAGGCGGTCTCTCACATATGAGAGACCTACCCCCCGTAATTATAATTTGAAAACAAACAATCGTACACTGCATATGATAACTAGATATATCTAGATATAGGTAAATCTACAATCCGCAGCGTTTCCATATATTTTTAGCTTATATTAATTACAGTTTTGGTGAGGATGAGCAAACAGATATGTTCATTACAGCGTTCTGCTTTTTTCTAGAAAAATATCTTAAATTTGGAGTTTAAAGTAATTTGAAGTTAAAGATTTAGTTGAACATTTACAGAAACCGTTAACGCAGTCAATACAGTGAGTTGATGTGTTGACCTGACGCTTGCACGATTGATAGGTAATGAGCGAATGACTGATGGCCTGGCTTGAGACTGCGCTTGGCCTGAGGCAGAGGCGGTCGCGAGTTTTGAATTTTATATCTATTTATCGGGTTTAAAATTTGATGATAGATATTATTTATTTACTTTTAAATTTGAACACTATAGGTCTAGAAAACAAATGTTATATGGCTTTACGGGAACAATCATGTTTAAAATTTGATGTTATACATTTTAATTACTTTAAATTTTATTACTATATTTAATACTACGTCTAGAAAATAAATAATATATTATGGTTTTACCGAAACAAGTATACAAAAAAGGATATAATTATTTTTTTTGTTTTCGTTCGCAGGCATGCTTACCGCGCTAAACTATTAATGATATAGCTCATTTTATGATTTCCATTTGCAGTCATTCACCTGCGTGAAATTTAACAGTAAATATCGTTTGCTTATCCATAAATAAATAAGCTTGGAGGTACTGACACTGCCAAGTTTTTCTTTTCTGTGTCTCTATATTTTGATCCGAGTCTCTAGTTTTATATCTGTGAGACTTAGTAAATAAAATGTGTACTACTGAATTTGTAATCGCTATGAGTGTATGATTTGAACGTGGTAACATTAGGAGTGGCGCACGCGCTGCACTTACGGTACAGAGTCGTTTTTCTTCTATTTTATTTGTCCCTCCATTTTGACACTACACGTTAAATAACTGCAGGATTTTTTAAATAATTTTCCTTGTTCAGTTATATATTACTGTAGTAGATGTAAAATAACACTAGAAGTTTTCGTGATAGCATATTGCCTTTAGCTAATATCCATGCCGACTTTAAGAAAATAAAAAATATATGCACACTTTTAAAAACACTATAAGGTTAACCCTAAAGGATATAATATATAAAGCCGAAAGGGGGGTGCTAAACTCAAAATAATGAAAACATTTTACTATGAGAAAAAAAAACTGAAATAGCGAAAAAATCAGCTGCTTCATACATTTTGCAGATTTAAACGATTATTTTTGTTAATAACAGCAATTTTTTTGTATGTATAGTGTACTAAGTATGTGATTATTAAGTTTTCATTTGTTTATTAGTTTGAATTAGTTGTTATGGTAATCGCAAAACGGATAAAAACATGATAAATACCATCGAAATCTTTATTTCAATTTGTAATTTTGTCTTAAAAACATGAACAGAATCAATTCTATATATTATAGTCTAATTTTGATATTGCTTCTAGATTACTCGTATCTTCGATTATTTGTTACGTCTAATAAAATCAAAGTACACAACGGCAGCTTTGAGCGCGGATCAAATGTCTCGGCTTTATGCGACGGTTTCATTGCAAAGCTATAGCCGCCGACCTCTGTAACCCAGGGAACTCGTTTGAGGCCACTTTGTTCCTTACTTACTTTGTATTTTACTAATTTACCTATTATTATATACACTATTACATATTGAGACTTAACATCTTATGTCTATGCATGGCAAGAGCAGTAGAATGCTAAGCATTGCTTTGTAATTGCAAGACAGTCAAGTTAGGCGAAGTCATTGCTCGTCTTGCCATTCAATTCAATAAAAACAAAACAAAGTTTATATCAAACGATACTTTCCATTCATAGTTTACGTTATGTTAGGTTTCGATTAAAAATCCTATGATGATAAAGATACAAAGGTAGGTAGATGCTGCAAACAATTATTGTTTCAAACAATAAATGAGAAACGTATTTTTCCAATTTATTGTTTCTAACATTTACGTTAGTAATTAAAAGTATTTTATTTACAAATAGGATGGAATGTATCCAATGCCTATTTTTATTACAATTTGTTTGGCAATGCTCTTGTTTACTTCATATTCCAGATTTACCCATGATATCATAAGTATAAACATAGGTATATTTATGATATGGAAAGGTATTGAGAGAATAAAAATATGTTTTTTTTACGACAAATTGCGAGACGTACATGACATTCGCTTGATGGTAAGGGACAGAAACACCCAGACCCGAAACAAATATTTGTAGGTCACATAAACATTAATTGTCTCGGGATTGGAACTCGTCGCCTCTCGGTTTCACAGTCAATGTAACTGCGCCATGAAGTTTCATTTTATCTAAATAGCTCTAATAACAAATTATTACTGGCCACACAATCATTCAATTCATAAAACATAAGACGTGTTTCCGTTCGGATGACGTCACGTGAACGCACTTCTGAAATATTGACACACGCGGAGTAAATCTTGTCAGAATTTACGACGAAGGCGCGAAAGACATAATTTATTCCCGAATATTGCTAAAACATTGCATTTCTTTGTACTTGGTAATGTAGCGAAGGAAACTGCTCTGCACGGCTTTAAGTGGATTTGATTTTTTATGAAGTTAATTCTTGGCATGTTTCATGTTTATGGTAATGGATTACAGTAAGCTTAATACTTCTGTGGACTGATTAACTTCGAAGCTGGAGCTAAATATTATTTTATTGCCCATGTTATGTATATTACCTAAACTTGCAATGTAGTTTATATTTTATATTTAAATAAATATTTTTGGAGGCACTGCCATACTGTTGGCATTAGGAAACAAATGACCCTTTTTTTTTCTTTCTATGTCTCTCTGCATGGCACGGATCCACTTTACAGTTGAAAGTCGATTGAGAGAGGTTAGGCCATGTTAGGTCTTTGGACACATACCAGTGTGTATTGGTAGGCTCATATACCGCAGAAATTCTTGAAAATCTCTACGATACGTATGGTTCCCCGTTTTTATTTATTTATCTTTACAATTTATTGTGATTGACTATGAATTCACACATGATTGAAAATTGTACTCGAATCTGCGTCTCATACAAAACAATAATAAAGCCAAGCGCTTTCTCAAATAAATAAATAAAAATAAATTACAGTAAGCCTCGGATATTATGACACACGAGTGTCATACTCAAATCAGAGACAGCTTTCCCATTGCGGGCTTCTAAATCACCGAAAAATCCTTTCGGGGAAGCAATCGTATTATCTGTGGCGATTCTGTGCATTTTACGATTGCAACACTGTTGTACTCGTATGATTTACAGTGAACGCGCCTTGACGCGATGCGTTCGGTTCTGACAATCTTACTTTGTTGGAGCGTGTATCCAATCTCTTCGATTGATTTTTGGATATATTTGAGTGCTAGATTTAGTTCTTTTAAAGCTGGCTTGAGCTGCAAGGTAATGGTTTCTTAGATTTACGCGAGTTACGTAGTTAAATTGTAAGTTACTGAGCGGATGACCAATACGTCAGTCTGCCCCGTGACCACGAAAGCTGTAAAGTAATCGAAAACTCGGGAAGTTAAAAAATGTAAAAATTAAACCTAATCTGCAATAAAATTCATAAATAATAGTTTTATTTAAACGTGTTTAAGGTGAGTAAGATTGCCAGAAGCCATCTCTTGCCCTTCTTTTTCCTTGTCTTGTTTAATGAACTTACTTACTTTCGATTCAAGTGTAAACATATATTTAGATTTCAGTCCCAAATAAGATTTGTGTCTTGAAATATTTGTGAAAAGGCTAATATAACTTATAATAGGAAAGGCTAGTGATGTCTTTGTGGATTGAAAATTCTATTATTTAACGGCCGGTTTGTATAATCTATCTATCTTTAACAAGATATTGCTTTAGAAATTTCGATATATTTTTTGCTTCAGTAAAGAAAGACAGAGATATTTAGATAAGGTGTATATATTTATACATAACTAGACAAGATAATATTGTATGTCTATCTTTGTTCATTGAAGCATACAGTGGTATCGACATAGTAACGATATCCATTTTAACCTCTTGTTAAAGATAGATACGATATAGAAAACGACCGTAAGTAGATACGTTCGATCTTCTATTACATTTAAAAAGCTCCTTTTGAAATAACGTTCATCGAAATGTTGATAATATATTCTAGATATTAAATTTCTGCGTTTGTTTAACTTATACAGGTTTAAAACATACGTATGTGTTATTGAAACACGACTCCGCAAAGCTGAGTAAGAAAATAAAACACTATATTTCGGCAGGGCCATTTTGATTTTTATGAGCCTGAAGCTTAATTAATAGAACGCCTTTGCATTATTATACTTGCATTGAATGTATTCGAATCTATATTTCTGAACGAATTTAATGTAAAATTTACTGAAATAAAATTTATAATTCGAATCGTTTTGAGTGGTTAAGAATCTAAATCCAAACTTCATATAAATTATTTATCAAAACAACTAGATACTTTATTCATATGTAACAGAATTTCGTGTGAGGTAAATTATAATTCACTGCAGTAGTAAACGTATAATATATCGCAAAAGCCTTCATATTATTCCTTATAAATGTATGTATCGTTTTTGGTTTGCATCTTATAGCAAATCAATCAAACCAAATAAATTGTATCCACTGGCAATTAAAATTGACGCAGAATATAAATTTTCAATCAGTTGCAATTTTGCGAGTACAAAAACCCTACGGGACTTCTATAACTCCCAGACCTATAAGTTCTAACATAACAGAATGAGCTCAAAATGTTGAATACATGTAGGTACAATAGTGCGCAGGTTGAGAGTAATTTCTTGGGCACAGCGCGGCCGTACCTAATCTGTGCTGTGAGGAAAGGTGAACGTTTACTGGTATTGCTTGGGACATACTGGTTGGTAGGATGTGCAGTGGTTTCGCCAACATAGTCAGAAGCAGTATATTAAATAAAGTTTTTTGGTGAAAAGGCAAATGTTTGGAACTAATTCTTGTAGGTAAATTATTAAGTACTATCCATTGATCGAGCAATCACCTACTGATCTAGCAACCACCCAAAAATTTTATTGGTTTCAACTAAGGTTAATTACACACAGATTTAGGTAGGCTTATGGTGGTATATTGGTATGATTTCAGCTAGAGACAACCGTTATCTTAGTGTAAAATTACCGATAGAGCCTTAACCAAATCGCGTTACGAAATTTTTAGAACCAATTTGAAGAACAACTTTAATGCTTCGCCACAGTACTTTCTATATTATATTCAAATGTTTTATTTTACAAGGTGTTTACTTCGTAAACTTGTCAAAACAACCAGCAAGTTGTCCAACACGCTCGCCGTCCTCTTCGCCCGTACACCACCACAATAAACAGCGTGAAACATGAGGCTTGCCGCCGTTTTTGAGCAAAATATTGCGCGTTAATTTAACACACACGGTCCGGTCATTTGTGGCATACGAGACCCGCCTGGCCACCATTTGGCCTCTTTTTACCTGTTATTCCCCACCAGGGCACGTTTGTGACGATTCGTCTCGATTTGGCGAAGGAAATTCTTTCTTTTGAGTACCCTGTTCGAGGTCTGTGTAAAAATTAAACGCGAAAATATTTCACATTGATTAATGGTATTGGTATGTGATTTTTGTCCATTTTAGTTCAGATTGCCTTTTAATTTATTTACAACGCGTTGGATTCACGCCTTCGGTGTTGGTGTAAAAACGCGCAGCTCCAATTTAGTAGTGATGCTACAACGATGATCAAGTTTACACAAATGTATGTGGTGAGAACACGCAGACTTGTTGTTCCACAAATATGACAAAAAGCTTCATTTTTAGCAGGTGGTTGGTGAAGGTATGGTCTGACGCTTGTTGGACCACTACAAAAGCAATAAAATATTTTAACACAATATGAGTACTCTTAAAGTAATTTTCCTAAATGAAATATTTCGGTAAATCTACAGCTGTAATGAATTCTAAAACCACCATAACCAACGCGATTTTAAAACCTAGAAATTGTGTTCCAATTTCAAAATGCTTCCACAGATTTAAAATTGAATTTAGAACGAAAGAGTTCACACACTGAAGAGGCCGCACTTCGCGAGCCGCCAACGATAATAATAAAAATAATCAATTAATATTCACAGCGACTTCCGCGACATTATAAAACAGAGGCTCACGAAAGTACAACAGCCAATCATAAGTTTCCACTTCTCACGGCAATATTTAAATATCAACTCTGTATGTTTATACAGGGATATTTAATAACATGCAGCGAACACCCGAGCTGTGTTTAGACTGATCCGATGAATGAGTGTAACACGATGCGGTAATATTTTAACTGGCGATTGCCTTCCGATTTGTGAATGGTCAAATTAATTAAAAAATGAATTGATAACCTCTTTTTTTTGAATGTTCAAAAATATTGCTTAGGTTTAGGCGATAATTCTTTGTGTTACTATTGATTTAAACTTAGATTAGGAGGAGTTAATTTAAATTAAAGAGAATAATTATTTCATAGTAGATAAATTAAAAGCAGGCATAACTGAAATTAGAAAAGTTTTTAAATTCACACCCATGTCTCAACGAGGTAAGCAAAGACTAGAACACCAAGTCCTACGCTCCATATTTTTCGCTTGCTCATTCTCAATAATCTGTAGTAGCTAAATCAATTGACTATCCTTAACACGCTTCACAAAATAAATCACATCAAATTGTAGTGATCGACAACATAATTGCTTATTTACGTCCCGCTAATTAATCCAATTTCACCAGTAATCAGAAATATAAAATGGTCTATTTAGTAATTCCAAAGTATTGACGTGCTAGTAGCAGCTCAATGACAGTAGGTATAGTTAATTTTATTGCGATAATTATTGCATAAGTTATTGCCCTGTGCCAAATAGAGATTATTATTGGGAAAGAAAATCATCTTATCCTGGTACCATGTTTGTATCACCGTAAATGATACAACGTAATGCTAGATGGAATGACGATTTGCGAAATGAGGCTAGCAGATGCTGGATGCAACAGCGGAAGACAGGGTGAAATAGGGCAATTTGGAGGATTGAAGGAGAGTGTAGCCAGAGTAACTACTGGACATATATTATTGAGACTTAACATATTATGTATCAGGATGGCGAGCGCAGTAGAATGCCAAGCTTTGCTTTGTAATTCAAGGCGTCAATCATTGCTACATCATTAGCGGTCGTTTCACTTACCATCAGCCGAACGGCATGCACATGCCATTCATTGCAATAAAAAAAAACAACCGGCGATTGAGAACCATTTTCTCCCAAAGCTTTCCGTCTGTACCGATAGTCACCATGGGTATAATTTAACCTGCTATACTAATTCTACTAGTATCATTAATATCATTAATTATACACATATTAAGATAAGGCGTTTATACCGTGGTGGATCGATCGGCCGCGCGTATGAAATGTCACAAGGCCTCATGTTTATCGCGAGTGTAAGCGACGCAAATCGGCCGAACGCAATTAATTGCAAATTAATTGGATTATTATAATTTAATTTGTATGTGATTTGTTTTAGGTTCGTGTGTTTGTTTGTTGTGAGATTTTTTTATTGCAATATATGGCGAGACAAGCTTATCGTTGGATTGAAGGTAAGCTATACGATCAGTCATGAACAGTAGCAAAACCAAACACTTTGTACTACAAAGCAGTGTAAAGTCTCAATATGTGCAGTAGTCACTCTGTCTCTACAGTATCCTTCAAACCGAATATAACAGTGCATTTAATATGTTGTTTGGCGGGAGAAATAGGCGCCCTCTCACATATGAGAGACCTACCACTAGTAATCACCACCAGTGATTTTTAAGAAATTTAGATATGTTTGTAAATTCATCATCATCAGCCTCTTGCAATCATCTCTTAGACATAAGTACGCTGTGGCGTACACAGAGTCCGGTCTGGTGTTTTCCAGTAGCCGCCAGCCATCTTGTTTTTGAATAGGTTTCATTAAATAACATACGTGGGTTCATCCTTGAAATACGACGTAACTGTAATAGTCACTATTTACGGTTAATATGTGTAACATTGTAGTAGAATACAATTATTAATATTTATCGGCTCGTTTGCTATACACCACGTCTTCACACCCCGTTCCGTCCTCTACGTCTATGATCTATCTCCTTCTATATCTATCTCACTCACCCTTGGTTTGCGTAGTGTATAGTTCGACACGACAGATGCTAAGAGTATGAATTTATCAATACACTACAGTAACTACTAATAAGTGCAGTATTAAATGTACTGCAGCAAGATAAAGTTGTTTGACCTTTCGGGGGAAAAGGCGTGAGATTGTGTGTGTGTCCATTACAATTTAATACAAAAATCACCTAGACTGAAAAATAATAAAAATGTATTCTAAAACAGTAAAACCCGCGTTAAAATGTACACTATCTACGATATTATATTTTACAGTTACACCACACTACGCCTCAAATCACCACAAGGACTTAATAATTTCTTCGGTCTATAATTGTGATTAGACGTCACTATTGGAGCAGATTGCGCTCGCATTTCAACGTCCCATTATCTGAAAATTTTTGACGTCAATACTTTCGTTTCAGCAGTGTAAATGCACTGATATGTTATGGTTTGAAGGGCATTGTAGCCAAAACAACTGGACATATTGAGACTTAACATCTTATGTCTCAGGATGGCGAGGGCAATGGAATGCCAGCCATTGCTTTTAATTAATGGTGTATGGTTTTGCTACTAAGCTGAGGTCCTGAGTTAGAATTCCAGATTGGGCGAAATGATAGTGGATCTTTCAATTCAATATCAGGCCGGAGTTAAAATAAGCTCACTCCCTATCGTATCGTGGGACGGAACACACAAGGGGAAACATGGGTGTCCTGGCTGTTATCAGCACCTCTGCCTACACCTTCTGGGAAAAAGGCGTGAGTTTATGTATGTATGTATGTATAAACGTTTTTAAAAGAAACTTAGTTGATACATGTTCGTACTATCTGATTTAATATATTGTTGCTTGCGGTTCATTTTATAGTTCGACGTTCAAACCAGTACTCATGTACCTTTTCCAGTTTTCATTATAAATTGACTAGCGACAATAAAAACTGTCAAAGTATTTATCATTCACTTTATTATTTCGGATAAACGAATTTATGCTGTAATTCTTAGAAAAGTCATAATGATTCATTTGCCTTACTTTAGTGCAAATTGTCACAAAACTACAGCCATCATTACTAGAATTTGGTTGTATGGTAATAAAGCAAAAAAATACATGTTTCGGTTCATCAACAAGTCCCCGACAAAAACCACTGGCTCCAACATTCATTTGGCATACATCATAGGTACAAGCTCGCTAAAACTGACCGTTTCAAAGACGCCGCTACGCGACCGACATGTCCTGTCATATTCACATACATTAGAACCAACAAAACTTATGTCGCGGTCCAAAAAAAAACAAAATTCACTTCAAACCGTTCTATATTCCATCAGCACACGTAGCAAATTTAAAAATAATAACATGCCTATTTAAGTGCTAATTGGTGTACAATGGTCTGTCGCTTACGTCGTTTCGGCGTCTAGCGGCGGGCGGTCGGGGTTACAACGACTGCATACAAATGCATGCGATTATTCTGTCGCGCCTTGTACAGCGGGCCGAACGCCCTCCTCGACGGTCACTCATTAAAATGTTCCAACTGTCTATTATATTGATATCGCTGTTCATTGAAATATGATTATTATTATGATTGAAGGTCACGCGGTGTGGCCGCCGACTGGTCATTGGTATTCCTTACAAGTGTTTTTATACAACTGCATCGTATTTCGGTTTAAAAATATTTTAAAAGTGAATATAAATAAGATAGTCGGCAATAATAATCAATCCTCGATTGATTGCTACTGGATTCTGATGGAAATTGTTTCATGTACGGTAACAGCTTACCCATGAGGCCCTTCGTAAGCTTTTTTACCACCTTAGTGGTTTAAATAAAATACATTTTTTAATGAACTAAATACAATATTTTTTAATAATTATAGAATCAAATTGCTAAATAGTTCATAAACTACATTGTAATAGAACATATTCATAGCCGTAAGAAGATAGTCAATCTACATTTTTGTTGCACCATTCAGTTCAAAAACAGTTTGCAGCTCATATGTTCAGAGGTCCTTGAGCTGTAGCATGCAGAAGCAGTTCTGTAGGCCTGCGTAAATGTATCGGCTTAAAATAATAGTATTCAACCAACCGAAGTATCTGAACGACTTTGCATATACCATCAGGTGCGGTGCAGTCACTCCCGATCAAGAATAAAAAATATATGCTACGTGGTAATATCTCGCAGCTTGCCATGGACAAGCTAACATAATTCCCTTAGCGTTTAATTAAGAAACATACCATTAAAACCTATTAATAATCCAAACCAGATCTAAATAAAATATCATCCACATTTCAAAAGCAATTAAAAAAAGATTGTTAGGGCGTTTGCGCGCGTTCATAATTAAATTAAAAAACAAAAAGTTTAAATTTCGAACACCCATTGTCAAACCCGCCATTCATTAACATTGGCCGTCAGTTGGACACGTGACACGCGCGCTGTCGCGTCGTGAATGCCGCGCCTTTGTACCGTCCTTTGTCTATGGATGTAGTATTTTTGACATTTGACTCCATTATTGTAAAAGGCGCCAAAGCTGATGAGATGGCATGGGAATTTTATTTTAAATGTTTGATGATATTTCGGCTCCATAAAATTTGTTTATTTTGATAACAAGCCAACTTAGAAATATTAAAAAAAAAAATGAAATTAAAGCAATAATATTTTTTGATAATATATCAATTGCGATAAATTAATTATTCTCAAATTGAAATACGTTAGAGAAACGACAGAGAAACGGAGGAATATGACCTAAGACAATATATTTTATGAAAAATCATACTTTTCAACGGAACAAACACGAAATCTATTGAAATACACATTAACATATTTCATGAATGTTAATACGTGTATAAAAAATCAAAGTATCACGCTGGGTAAAGTAAAAACTGGTTAGATAGTTCAACACTCCGAAGTAACCTTTGAGTTAAAGCAAAGAACATTTTTCGTTTCAGTGCTTGTATGAATAAATATTTTCTATTTTTAAATCACAAAGTTCGAAAACTATTCTTCTTAAAAGAAAAGATTTCTTCTTTGTTTCTTTCTTCTTCTTAAAAGAGCTGAAGCAATTTTCATCTAACTGCTATTATCCTTAAACTCTTTTTTATATTATAGGGGGCAAACGAGCATGCGGTTCACCTGATGGTAAGTGAACATCGTCGCCCATGAACATCTGTAACACCGTAGGGTATGTAGATGCGTTGCCGGCCTTTAAGTATATACGCTAGTTTTTTGAAGATCGTTAGGTCGTATTTGTCCAGAAATGCTACCGCTGGCAACTGGTTCCACCGATCATAGGTGGGATCGGCATAAAAGTATATTAATGCATGTTGCAGATTTCAAAATGATTTGAATTAAAGTCTTAAGGGCAACCCTTTTAAAATTACCGTATGAATTAGGCGTCGTATCGAATAACATAATGTATTGGTCGAACTAATATCAAAGTAAACAATAGCTCTGATAATTAAAATCAAATAAAAGTGATCAAATAGTCTCCCAAGTTCTGTAAAGTGTGCTTTCCCACTGTAACTGCATGGTGCTCCTATGCCACTGTTATCCAGGCCGAAAAATACCTATAAGCGGATATCACTAGCGTACAGTGAAATAAGGTTGTTGCAGTGAAAAACAATAATTACAAGCAAAATTGTGAGAGAGCTACTGCACGTTGAGACATCTGAAGTGCTACAGTCTACGATACATACTGACAAGCGCAAGTGACACCATCTATTGGGCAGCACAATGCCTAAAAAATGCGCAGGTTGCATGAATTCAATAAAAAACAAGGACTGCTTACAATGTGTTGGGTGTCAACTATGGTTCGACCTACTATGCGCTAATGTTCCAGAAAACCGCTTTAAATCCATGAAGTGTAACCAAAAAGATATATGGAAGTGCCCAGGCTGTCAGTGTAAGCAACCTAAATGCGACAATACTAATACACCCATACGTCCCTCTACACATTCTTATGAACCACCGGGTCACGAAGCCCAACGATCACCGAGTCCAATGCAAGACAATAACGTTACTATACGAAGTAAACGGTCAACAATTGGACAAGAGGTTTCAGTTAAGGATGACTCCATCATAACTGCCGGCACCCTGCGTGGTGTTATTAGACAGGAACTGGAAATATTGTTGCAGGAAATACTTAGCACACAACTAAAGAAAATAGATGACACGATATCCGGATTTAAAGCATCTCTTAACTTTTTTAATGAAAAATATGAAGACATAAGAATCTCCTTGGAGGAAAGTTCGGAGAGGATAAAAAAATTAGAAAAGGATAACAACGCTCTCCAGAATTCTTTAACAGATCTAAGCAAGCGTATAAGTCTAATGGAACAATATAACAGGGCTAATAATTTAGAATTACAAAACCTACCGGAAAACAAGTCAGAAAATTTGGTAAACACTCTGCTTCAGCTAGCAAGCATTATCGACTATCCAGTAAAAGACTCAGATGTACTTCAATGCATGCGGCTGCCTAAAAAAGATCCGCATGGTAAACGACCGCGATCTGTTCTCGTTAAATTTGGCAGTCCACGCGAGCGCGACGGTTTCCTTGCTGCTACCATAAAATTCAACAAGAGCAAGAAAACGGACAAACTGAATAGTAGTCACCTTGGGATTGCCACGGATAAACCACAACCTATTTACGTAGTCGAACACCTTTCAAACGAGAATAAATCACTACACGCTGAAGCACGGCTGCGCGCCAAAGAACTGGGATATAAATTCGTTTGGGTGCGTAACGGACGCATTTTTATGCGAAAGGACGAAAAATCTGAACGTCTAATTGTCAACAATTTAATGTTTAAATCGCTTACTTAATCTTTTCTGTATTTCTTAGTATTTTATTGGAAAGCGCAAGCTATTATTTTATATTTCTAGTCACATTCAGTCATTCACTCAAAATGTATTACCAGAATGTTCGTGGTTTAAAAACAAAAACTAAAGCTTTTTATCGTAACGTTTGTTTACATAATTATGATGTAATTGTGCTTACGGAGACTTGGTTGAATAGTAGTGTATATGATTCAGAGTTGTTTGGTGATGATTATGTTGTCTTCAGGCGCGATCGTGAGACCACCTCTAATAGCCATAAAAAAGATGGGGGAGGAGTCCTTATCGCCGTATTAAAATACCTAATCTCTTATCGGGTGATCAGCTTTGAAAGTAACTGTGAGGACTTATGGGTTTGCATTGACATACCGAAAGGCAAATCAAATACCAAAATTTATTTATGTGCATTGTACTTGCCACCACCTGTAGCTCTGAATAACCTCCTAATGTTCATTAATTCTGCACAAAAAGTTTTGGACAGGGACGGAATTAGCGTTATTGTAGGAGATTTCAATCTAAGTAGCATAAACTGGACACTTATACATAATAGCTCTCACTTTCAACAGCAATTAGAAAACAGCGAAGTCAATAAATCTCTGATTGATTTTATTACTTTAAACAATATTCATCAATATAACAACATTCTAAATAATAAACATAAAACGCTGGATCTGGTGCTTAGTACACATGACATTACATACGTTATACACCCAACTCACAGTTTAATTAACGAGGACCTATTGCATCCTTCACTCGAGTTTTGTTTAAAAATAAACAAAGTTAACAATCTTTTACCGGAAGTACATAACACGAGACTAAATTTCTTTGCCGCAGATTATGAAATAATTCAACAACTACTCAATGCAATAAACTGGGAACAAGAATTCAAGGAACGCCCGTCCACCAATAACATGGTCTCCAAATTTTACGATATCTTACATAAAGTGATTAATAACACCGTTCCAATAAAACGTGCTAGTAGTAAAAAATACCCATCTTGGTACACTCACGATCTTATACGTTTATATAAAGAGAAATACAAATACCACCTTAAAATCAAAAAGTATAATAACCCCATAGACCGATTGTCATTCGACACTCTACGTGAAAGATGCAATAGGCTTCAACGCATATGTTATAATGATTACATCAGTACTATCGAGAGTGCCGTATGTAAAAACTCGAAATTATTTTGGTCCTTTATTAAAAACAAGCGGAGGAACTCCAGTTCCTATCCAGCTAAAATGGTGCACAAAGAAAAAACTGCGTCTACTGGGAACGATATCTGCAACCTTTTTGCTGAAAACTTTTCTGAAGTTTATAATACCTCAATACCCAACTCTACTAAAATCTCAACAGACGAAATTTTTTACTCGTCTTCATCTACTCTTTGTACACTTTCCTTAAGTTATTATGAGGTGTATAAGGAACTGAAGTCGCTGGACGCAAAAAAAGGCGCTGGTTGTGATAACATACCTCCAATTTTAATTAAACGTTGCGCTAAATCATTAACTCCACCCTTACTATCAATTTTTAATAGATCTCTTGCCGAAGGAATCTTCCCCGATGCCTGGAAGGAGGCTCTTGTAGTTCCAATTTTCAAGTCCGGTGACAAGCAATCTGTTTCAAACTATCGACCTATTTCTATTTTAATTATATTTGGAAAAATATTCGAAAAAGTAGTCATGAAAAAATTAACCTGGCATCTAAAACACTACATATCGGACTACCAACATGGATTTATTAAATCGAGATCGACCACGACCAACCTTACGTGTTACATATCAGCTCTATCGGAGTCCGTAGATAAGGGCATCCCCGTGGATGCCGTATATACGGACTTTAGTAAGGCATTTGACAAAGTGGACCACTCTATTTTGATAAACAAACTCTCCGGACTAGGTTTAGGCGGTCAAGTATTGCAATGGTTCTCGTCATATTTAAGTAACCGATTCTCTAGAGTTGTAATTAACGGGTTTACCTCCGGTTCCTTCCGGGCAACTTCTGGCGTTCCCCAGGGTTCACACCTGGGACCGATTCTCTTTAATGTTTTCATTAATGATATCACATCCTGTTTTAAATACTCTAGATATTATTTATATGCCGACGATATTAAGCTAATGAAACCAATTGAATCAAGTTTGGATGCTATTCTGCTACAGGAGGACCTAAATAGAATGACAAACTGGTGTATTAACAATAGAATGTCTTTAAATGTCAGCAAATGCTACTACATCCAATTTACGCGCAAAAAACACACTCAATTCAATAAATATTACATTAACGGTTATAAAATTACGCAGGTAGATGTGATTCGCGATCTTGGTATTTTGGTTGACAGCAAGCTAAATTTCAATACACATATTTTAAATATTACTTCAAAGGCATTTAAAAGCCTCGGATTTGTAATACGCAATAGTAAAGAATTTAAAAAACCCAAAACGAAAATAATACTCTACAATGCCCTCGTACTTCCTATACTGGAATACGCCAGCGTAATATGGAGCCCTCATTATGATATTTATGTGAAACGCCTAGAGAGTGTTCAAAGACGTTTCTTGTATCATCTCTCTTATAGAGATCAGTTGGCTAAAGAAATATATCATTACTCTGACCGTCTGATACACTACAATATGAGTACCTTAGCCGCACGCAGAAAGAAAACCGATCTATTGTTTCTACAAAAGATGTTTAACGGTACCTTGGACTGCAGTGAGCTTGTAGGTGCACTTAGTATTAACGCTCCATCTAGAATTCCACGTAAAAGTACATACAACCTCTTATATATTCCGTCATCAAAGACCAACTTGGGTTATTTCTCTGCAATACCAAGGCTCTGTAGACAATATAATGCTATTGCAAAAGCACATGACATAGACATCACGAACATTTCACATTACAAAAAACAAGTCTTGCAATTATTGTTATGTACCTCTAATAAATGATAAACTTATTAATTACTTTCTCCATTATGTTATATTCTTTCTCCATTATGTTATATTCTTTATCAATTATGTTATATTCTTTCTCCATTATGTTATATTCAATTTGATCACTTTTAAAATTACTTTATTATTTATTACTTAATTTAAATTTAAATTCATCACTTAATTTCAAATTCAGTCTTAATTATTTTTATTTTTAATATATTTTGTCATTGTATAATTATTTAAATTTGCATGCTGTGGTCTCCTATAATTGAAGATCACGTCGAAATGTAAACCACAACAATGCTATACCATTTCTTCATTATATGTCGTGTATCCTTCGTTGGAGGTCCTCAATTTAAAAAATAAAATAAAATAAAGGGAGAACCTCATAGCTCATAGCCAATATAGTATGTACACTGATAAAGCCAATGGGGCAACACATTCTAATTTTAAATTTTTGAAATTACTTTGTTTTGTGTTGGGTGTTATGCAAATCAAAGATTGGACCTTTCCAAAAAGGCATTGACTCAAGACCAACTTAAGACGAAATCCTTTGTTTTTCGTAGTGTCTTGAAAATCCAAATATTTATATTATTTTCATGAATAAACAAGAACGCATGTTTTCTTAGCATCCATTCATTAAGAATTGTTTGTTTTCTAAAAACATCGATTTGACGAGAACAATTGATTATTATTAATATATGATCAAATCACTTGATGTAATGGAAAAAAATATAAATATTTTTATTGAAGTTGTTTTTAGATAAAATCGTGTTTGGTTTTGCAACTGTCATAAAAAAGATAATCATAATTAAATCTATTTTTATAATTGAACGAGAAATCTTACATCCCAAAACTCAATGCGAGAAATTAACCCTATCAAGGCGATATTTTCGTTCCTATTCATTAAGGCAAATAAATCAAACATGTATTGATCATTCATCTTTAAATTATTTACATTTTGTACTCCTATTTCCCCTAGATACTTTCTTGTTGTCCAAGTTGAAGTTAATATTTTAGGTGTCACAGATATAGTTACGACCCAACGACTGCTCCATGTAACAGGTACCAAATATATTTTGCTGATACATATTATAGTATAACATCGACTTAGTATAAATAATACATAAACACCCCCAACAGTCGCATACATAGTCCTGACCCCACACTAAGATCGAGTCTTCTGTCGTGGGTATCAGGAACTACGAGAGACTTTTCGGTCTCACAAACGCCGAGACCCGAAACAAATACATGTGGGCCGCACAAACATTTTTCTCGTGGAGATCAGATTTGCAACCTCTCGTATCACAGCCGGCGACTAACCAATTGCGCCACGGAGGTTAAGTAATATAAATAAAATAAATCGTAGGTACAGTGAACAGTAATTCATTACAGCCTTATCAACGAAATCTACTTAGTAGTTGACGTCATTTACCCTGAGTGTTTCAGTATCAGATAGATTTAACCTTGCTTGCGACCCTAGAGTCTATGCTTAAATTATAGCTGAGTAATATAAGGTTATAAATTAACAACATTGTGGTTTGAATCTTCGCTAAGGCATCTATGTCTGTAGTAAACCCAAACTAAAATTTACTAGAAAAAATAGCCACGTGTGTTCGGAAAAGCATCATGACATACAATAATTAAATTGCGTACTTGATTCACATATATTTTAATATCCTAAGACAAAACACAGGATAGGGGAAGGCCTATATTTGGGTAATATGTACATGTACTCATTTTTTACCCAGGTGTTAGAGTGCATTAACTAGTGTGCAAACATTATTTATTGTTTTGCCTATTATTTTAGACACATGAAGGGTCGACCCCATTGAACCTACTGCAATCAGATCAACGGCACCCTCCTCAAGGGTCAGGTCAAAAGTACCCTCAACGGACGTCAATGCATAAAGAGATTAATAAAAATGGACAAAGAAAAAGTAGTATGTTAGGATCGAGAAAATTCATAGTCTCTACCTACTCTAATGGGATACAGGGGTGAGGTATTTTATATGTTATTGTTTTCCTTAAACAAGTCGCTTAAATCTCTCATATTTAATTATAAATTATTTTAACGTAATTAAAGTCACTTACTGCGTAGATCCGTTTTACAAAAAACAGCTCCACTTACCTGAAACAAAAAATATACATTACAATCTGCATAATAAAGTTATTAACTACAATTATATAAGTTTTAATATTATTCAGTTTAAATTACAGGAGACTACTGGTGGTAGGTCTCTAATGTAAGAGTCCACCTTGTCTATTTCTTACAAGGGAGATTACCTGACTTCTATAGTTTTTCTCCCAGCCTTTATCCCCACTTCACCAAAAATCCGTTACCACACCGCATCTCTATGTACTTTTATATACAAATATGCAAATGCAGTACATACATTCAAATATAATTAGCGGTTCATAACTGGTTCCGTGAACTCGAAACGCTTTATCTAAAGCGCGCCATTCAATGTCCGCCCACTCGCACGTAACGGGACGACTTTTTTCCCCGCGACATTTTGACGTACGAATTAGATCGAAGTACTTTTGTTGAGTGTCGTGCCCGTGTGACGTCATGCAGGGAGGGTAAGAGGTTCGGTATTAATAAATTCACAATGCAAAGTAATATTATCATGAAATCCGGAGTTTAGTTACAAACTGTCAGTTGTCCTATTGGGCAGATGATTACCAATTATTCCGAGTAATGTTTAAAACTAGAGTAATCAAAATGATGTGAAGTTCCCATTTCGGAAAAGTATCTACATATACTTCGCATATTCTTTGAAAGGTGTTTTATTTTATTGCAAGACATATTATGTTCCTTATTTCTTAATGTGAAATATCTTTATTCAAATTGGACCAGGGATTCAATCACCGACGTTCAAAGTATACGAATTAAGTTTCAGTTTCCAGTTTTTTACAAAATAAGCTTTTTTATAAATCTTCTACATAATAAAATACTGGAGAAATCCTTACTAACGATTTCACAAGAAACTTCCAATGCTGCGATCGAAAAAAATCAGCATTGCGTGTGACACAAGTCGATGTATTTTTTGTTGCATTTTCCTTAAACGTATAAGGTTGGTGACGTCACTAGACCGCGACTACTTGCATCTTGTTTTACAAGGCTTTTCTATTTAATTAACCTATCTATTAAATTCTTCAACTATAATTCAGTTAAACCAACATCGAGTAATGAGTGAAAAAACGTAAAGAGACATTTCCGCTCACACACTCTACGCTTTTTTTGTGTAAGAGGTAATATTAAGTTCCCCTTTTGGTACCCCGGGGAAACTGAAAGGGGTGAACGTTTGGCCTTACAGTCTGACACACTATCCAACACTGCAATTCTTGCAACTCCTGTCAGCCAGAACCAACAGCACGCAAAGACTTCACATCGAGTTGGTTCGGCAGGTCTCTCAGGGACACTAGCTTGTCTGTCTACAACTGTATGCTATGTTATACTTAATCAGCCCATACTAGCTCATTTCAGAGCACGGGACTCCTTTACCAAAAGTTAGATTGGGAAGGCTTAGGCCAATCATATAATGCATGACGCCTTTTACCAAACGAGAGGCAGATTAAAAGCTATATAACTGAACATTGATAATTAAAACAGGTATTAACTACACAGAAAAGTCGAGCTAAGTGGAAATTTATGTCCTTTACCTACTTCAACAGGATTCAGGCGAGATAATTATGTTTCATGCAAAAATACTAAATAATTAACATAATACAATGGTTTCCATTATGGATTGCATTCAAATCCGTTGTATCTAGAAGCAACAAATTTACACACTGAGAACAAAATTTTGCATCCATAATATTAGTCATACTTAGGACGAATATTCCAGATTATGCAAATCTGAGACATTAAAGAAACAGAGACGATCTTGTAACAATTAATCTTTCATCAATACACTTACTAATAGGACTAATTATTCTAAGTCAGATGACTTTGTTTGCAAAGTTACTTAAAAGAGGTTAATTGTGATTGCTTGATATTTGCATACCATTATTCTGTAAGTATATTAATTTATACTTTTTTTTCTTGACTTTTAACCAGCCCTGATTTCTTAACCTTCGCTTGACACGATATTACTTGAAATAAAAATAAATTTCCCGACTTAGATACCCAATACCTAATTCAGTTTATCTTCAATAACCACTTGATACTACCAATAAGAATCACATCAAAATATCCGCTCGCATAATATTTCTTTTTTTTTACCTACTCATTGAAAAGGTAATAAAGATATGAAATTCATTGTACCATTAAAATTACACCTACATAATTAAATTTCGAACACGTGTGTCATGTATGAGTTTGAATGGGCTGGTTTAACTGCGAGTCATTGGCATTATGAAGCAGCCTTCGCCTAAAAGAGGGAACTAAAAAATCAACCTATAGAAGGCTTGATTGATTGATTCTATGGTCGGATAGCTGTCCAAATTAACTATATTGACACTTAAAAAGAATATAAATCTTTTCGAACCTAAAATGTGATGTTAACAACCTCTTGGGCGCCATTTTGCGCTTCGTTAATTTAAAAATGGATTTATTGCCGCGTAAATATAATTAAATAAGTTACGTTCGGTCTTCGAAAATACTTTGAAATGTTTATGAACATTGTTTAATTTATTTTAATGTGTCAATGAACTTATTTCTGCCGATCAGTCCCGAAGGAAACAAAATTCTCATAAACTATTAGATTGAAATTGGCAACCATCGATAATAATTACTTGTAATGTGCCAGGGTTGTGTTCTGTTAAAAATGAAACTTGACTGTTCCATATTTAAAAAATCTGAATTGTTCAAGTTATCGTGATGTCTAAATCTTATGAAATTTGTATTTAGAATTAAAGAATTTAAACCAAATGATTTTTCAGGACTTGTTTTGACGAATTCAGCCACAGTAAAGCGGACTTAAATAAAAATTAACATGCAAATGATTTCTTAAAGTTACTTTAATTATAAAAATAAATATTAAAGCGGACGGGCGGTAGAAAAACGAGTCGGGTCTTGTGTTGAAAAAAGTAAAAAATACACGCACACTATGATACACCCACACGAGAGGCGGTCGAAATACGTTCAATTCTGGCCACATTTGCAATTTAAATACGGCATGACGTAGTAGAAAATCAACGAAGGCACATAAAATTACCATAGTCGGTATTTATACATTGATAAGTGACGAGCTATAAAAATTTTATGGTAATTTTGGGTCGTGCGGGGACGGATTTTGATTTCATGAATTGTTTTTGATTTTCACTACAGCATTTGATTGCAAGAGTATTGTCGTGCAGATATGTATATTTAAATTAACATATGGTTATCTCTCTGCAGTATTAATAATTATAACGGTTTTATTAAATGTTTTAGTATCATATTATCAGCTAAGCTTAATCTCCAACGGAAGAAGACTACTGGATATAACTAATAATATATTATGTTTCATTTAGGTTTTTTGAGATTACTACATCTCCTCTTTTAGTGTTCAGTTGCTTAGGCTCTACACGAATTCTTCTTAGCTTCTTAGCTACAGGAAGTGCACTACTGACCACAGACCTCCAAGGATGCCACAGTAATCTATTTGAGGCAGTCTGCATCTCGTAACTTCACCTTTATTTATTTTATTAGGTGCACCAACAGTGTACATATAAAGAGTATAATATTTGGATTTAAAGCTGTTACGTGCGCTAATTACAGGAAGAAAAGAAAACATAGAATCAAATCAATAGCTACTAAAATTGAAACTAAATCAGTTTTAATAAATTACTACGAAGCATATCACTTTAAGAATCTTTGGAGTAGATTTATATCAACACTTATTTGAAATAAATAAATAACACCATTACCTGCTTAAACAATAACTAAATAAGGCCGCATGCCCTTTTGTTTATTCATATGTTTATTCGGGAGCACGTCGCAGCCCACAAGCATCAAGATTTTCAAACAAAGTATCAAGATAAACTACATTTGCATACTCAACGTGGCAGTTTTTCTCCGCACTACCGTCCATATCGATAGCACACACAATTAGTGTCGGGACAGTCAAAGCACCGCTCCGTTATCGATAAATAATGTCGACATTTGAAGACAAAACGCGATGCTATCGCGTGAAGATCCAGTAGGGTTGCTTTTATTGTTCCTCTCGCGCATGTAATGTTTATATTACTTTTTTAATATCGACGCATTTATATTTAACCTCTTTGGATTCGTTGACCTTTTTTGTATTTACTGGCCAGTCACAACGACGGAAAATAAAAAAAAACTATTTTGTCGTAAATATGCAAATGATTGCACATAATTCAAATTTCGAAGTACTTAATAATGCAACGTTAATATATTTTTTAATATTTTGAACCTAAGCACGCCTTAGTTTTAAGAAAATAACTCGCTAAAACAAAAACGCTTTATTAATCGTATTTTTATGAAAATGAACGTTCTTGAGGTAATCAAACCGTCATGGTAATTATTTATTACGCTAAGGTAAGATAAACTGACATCTGATTAATACGATGCTAATAATTAAAATTTATACAAAATAATACCGCTTAATATTCTTCTTTGAGGCATTAATCCTTATAAAATAGAACTCTTGGACCATAAAATATTAACGATAAAATTGCGTGACTTTAGACCTTTATTAATACTTCTGTATTACATAAACACTAGTAAAATACATTAGCGTATTTATCAAACATATATCCTTCTATGTACATATCCCTGTTAATATTAAAAAATGGCCTTACTAATTTATTGTTGTATTTATGGTCAAAAATACACTTCCAAAAGCAATGGTTTTATGTTTCTCAATACACATACTAAAGTGTAATATTTTCTTGAAAGTACAGATCATCTCCATACGACTACAAATTAAAAAAATACTCTATTATCGGTTCATCATAAATACATTATAATCACATGCTTGATATTATCTTAATTTGCATTCAGTTTCTCTCTTTATATCTTCTGTTTGTGTGACGTCGATTAATATTTTTTTTATTTTTAACTTTCATACATTTATTCACACACATACCAGATCCTACCATATCTAGATGATACCTACTTGATATCTCAACACAAACACCATAAAAAATTCAATACACATACGCAACGGTACAGACGCAGCATCTCATCTCATTTCAACCCTGCGTGTGCGCACGCGCCGGCCGGCCATTGGTCGCGGCGCGCGGCTTCCATTGGTCGGCGGTGCGTGTGCCGCTCAAAGAGAGAGGCGGTACAGTGGCTGTCACTACACTGTCCGGTGTGGTCACTATGAATATGGAACGGAGTTGCGTGAAATGTAACCATTGGTCGGCTAGGTAATTATTGAGTTGCACGCGATGTGTCGCCGTGTGTATGATTTTAGAGTATGATCAAATATTTTTTGTGAGGTTATGCTTGTAGATATGTAAATTTAGACTAAGTATTGAAGTGTCAAAAAAATAATAAAGGTTTTTATTTTGTTTTTATAAGTTTGAGTGTGAGGCCGAAAAGTCTTGCGTTCCTGATACCACACAAGACTCGATCTAAGTGTGGAGTCAGTGGAGTGCTGGGCATATTTATCACTTATAATTATTTCCTACTTTATTAAAAGCTATAATAGCATTACGGCATTACACTTCTCTAAATTAAATCTACTAATTAATTATTATAAAATTGTCGAACTCGTTCCTTGATATGTAAAGTCAAATTAAGTAAAAGATTTTCTCAACCTTTACAAACCACTTTTTTCCAGGGTCCAACAAGTATGCAGATTTCCTCACGACGTTTTCCATAGCCTTAAACAGCGCAGCATAATTCCAGAAAAAGAAAATTCACATTAATTAAGTCCTATAAATTCGCGATATTTTTTCAAACTAATTTAATGCAGTAATTAAACGCAACGCGACTGTAAAAGGTATTGAATTTACATAGAAAAGAGGTCGGATTTTAAAATATTTATGAGGAGTTCGAGAGGCGGTACGTATCTGTGAAATATGGCCAGTTATGGTCAGTTACTTAGGAATGTGGTAATTAAATCTTGATATACTCCGTCCGACCAATCACGATCGTTCACTCACTAATTATGACATTACCGACTTGGAATACATTTGCGCTTTATAGCGTAAAATGTGCAGTATTATAGGTAGAGTAGTTTAGATTCATATTTATAATATACGTACCTACTTTATTTTAATGTAATTTTATTTATTTATAAGGTTTTCACAACTGACCATACATATCACAATAAGCGTTATTTTATTTATATTTAAATTTAAAATAAGAATAGAACATTACTATTTAATCCATCCCATAGTTGTAACCAAACCAACACATTGCTGCAGAGCGATAAGACCGCCATTTGTAATTTTTAAAATTATTATTTCTGCATAGTGTTTTAGTTTAATTGTGGGTACAATAAAGATTAAACAAATAAATATTCATTGCAATTTGGGTGCTTAATAAGTTGTCTTGTATTTTTTGTTAAGAAGTGTTTAGATAATTAGTTCTGTTTTAAAAATAGTTTGCCACAAAAACTATCAGCCTTGTAGTTTGAAATAAATGATATAAGATGGTTATGCATTATAATTTTGGTGCATAATAATTGTGAAATGTTTATGCAATAATTTTTGTATTGTCAATATTAACTTGATTTTTCATTCTATTGCTTTCTACGATTGAGGCTTAGGCCCTTGTCACCATGTTGGCCTAGTGTCAATGGGGCGTAAGAAACATAAAAAACTGTTAGACATTATGCCGATTTCTTCCCAGTATTTTCCATTATAAAGTCAGCAATGTTTTACAAAAAAAAACAACATCTGTTTGATTTTTTTAAGATAACATAACCAGAGTATTTTTATTTAGATGACCGAGCAGGAAAACCTGGTAAATATTACAATATGATGTGTATAACAAAATAAATATTATATTTTATTTTGTATTCGGTGATCCATGGGGGAGGCATATGGCAGTGGACATCCTGTGGGTAAGGAGATGGAGATAAATGTTTTTTCAATAAAGACTACAATTTTAACCTAATAAACAAAATTTTGCATTTAGTTCAGATGATCTTGATTCATACATAATTCCTAAGATGTTTGTTCAAATAATTATGATAAAACGAATGTTTTTATATATTCAACATACCTTCAAAAACACAAAACAATAATATATAAATGCAGATATATATTCCACTGAATAACTAAAATATAATAATTCGCAAAAACGTACGAGGATTTTAAAATTAAATATAATATCATCTAAGTAAATTCGTAGATATTTCATAAAATAATATTCGTAATTTAGTTTCATGGCCACAATTCTACAAATTTTTGCATTTTACAAATGAAATGTGTTAAGTGTCCAGTAGTTACTTTGGCTACAAAATCCTTAAAACCGGAAAACAACAGTGCGTTTACACTGCTATTTGGCGGGAAAAACAGACATTGCTGTGGTATCATACCAGTGAAGACATAAATTATTTGAGGTATGAATCCTCAAGGTATTGTAAAAAGTTAAACTAAATATTAAACGGTAGAAAGTGTAGGAAGTAATCTGAACAGATAAGTGAAACGAGATGAAGTTAAGTGCAATCTTGTGTTAGTGTAATTATCTGCGTTCAATTAATTAGTTATTGGCCAATAAATAGCTTAGTCTTAGACCAATGCCGCTCGAAGAATTACGCCTGTTATTAGAATTCTAGCTGCGTCTCCATGATCATCAATTTGATGAAGCTTGTGGAGAAAATTGTTGTAAGATATTGAAACTTTAAAGTAAGACTACTGTCTACAATAATGTCCTAATCTATTAAACTAGACAAATATTTGGGTGATCCACAGGTATTTGTTTCTGTGTCTCTAGGTGTTTGTGAGACCGAAAAGTCTCTCGTACTTCCTGATATCCACGACACAAGACTCGATCTTAGCTTGGGTGACAGGACTATGAATGTGATTGTTGGGTGTATTTATATGTAGTTTTAAATATTAAAAAAAAATGCTTTGAATAACATCCAACCCCCTGAACCGTACTCTCGATTGTAGAAGAGGCCCTAGCCTTGCTAAGGGTATGAGGGTACAGTTATTTTGAAAAACATAATAAAAATTTATAAAGAGAAAAAATTAAAACTTAAGTGGATATTTTTATTTCCCTGAAAAAACACTGTAGTTTTTTCTATTTCATTTATGTGCGTATGAACAATGGTATAATATGGTTTGACCAAATCTAAAAGTAGACTCTTTTAGACTCAAAGAAATTAAATTTCAAAAACACATGATACTTGTCACGTCAGATTATGATAATAAATTATTCAAATTAAGTCATCAAAATTCAAAACAACCGTTAAAATTTTCAATGACATAACTTCATAAATGCATTATACTACGAAACTTATTACTCGGTATACAAAAATATGACGGAAGGTATACTAGCAAATATCCATCGTAAGTCATAAATGTATCCCTCATATGACGCGTCTTCTGACGTCTGTAAGGCAGATACCAGGAACCCATAAGCCAGTAGGAAAATGCTGGCAGCGAACGCAAGTGACGTCACACGGGAAATGAGTCAAGCTACCGATGAAGTCCGTGACCATATCTACACTGAATCTAATTATGAACACGCTGTATATAGCCCCATGATTGATAATCTCCTGTATAATCGATATTAAAGGTCTTAGGATATAGTCAAGGGTCTAAAAGATCCATAAGGGTTTGATAGAATTGACATGCCATCGAAATTAAACACAGTTTTCCCAGAACGGTTAGGCAGCTGTGCTACCAGGATACCCAAGTTTCGCTTAGTGTGTTCCATCTTACGCTATGGTACATAAGAGGCGAACCCATCGACATATTAAGCACCAATTCCTGAGTATGTATTGATAAAGAATAGAAAAATCCAATATAAATTTTCCCGACCTCAAGAACTTTGCTTATTTATCGTAACGTAGTACAATTGCAGCATCGAGGCACACCATGACATGACATGACATGGCAGACATGCTAGTAAATATCACTACGGTATGCAAGTTCAAACCAGAGGCCTCCTGAAAAGTGTGAAGTTTAACTTGAGATTCGAATCTCTGACTAGTGATTCAGCGGTGTCTAGTTACTGCTTGTATTTTTTCTATCGTATTGACCACTTCAAAGAATTTTGTCTGGATAACTAAATATTGTAAAGGAAATATTTGCTTATCTTAATTATTACTGAATGTATTGTGATTGTTTTCAAATGAATCATTTCATTTGACGACCCATTTGTATGCCATTTTTACTCGTATAAAGACATCAAAATATTTATCGCCCACCCAAGGAGACGGTCTGGTAAATATAGACACTAAAAGAGGCACTTTTGATGTATCCCTGCAAATGCTTGAATGAGGCTATATTCTGCAGTGGACATCTTATAGCTGAAGATGCTAATATTGATGGGAGACTCCAAAATACGTGCTTTATACATATTGAAGAAGTTCATGTTTAGTATGGCAATATAATTTTCTATGCATTATCGATTTTTCATCTGAAGTTTGATAGGTCACTTGAAAAGTTGATTTGTAATATATGTGTTGACTTACTCTGAATGAAATGAAATAAAATATATTTAGTGGTCATGTAGGCAATTAAAGAGCTCTTATGAAAAGTCAATACACATAGCACTTAATCACTATATACAAGATATGTATGTTCTATACTTGATATTATTTTTATTAATTTCTTAATTTGATTAATTTATTAATTTAATAGAAAATAGATAACTATAATATTTCTAATCTGCAAAAATTCATACTATGACCTGAAATAAAGTGCTTTTTATTGCATATTATTTAATAAAATAAATAAAAGTAGCAAGTTCTTACATGACACAAGACCGCCCATGATCAATGTACTTCGTACAAGGATAATGGTGGTTTACAAAAAGGGACAGGAAGATGTCATGACCCTGAATCTAACCCTGAATATTAATAGATACCTTAATTATAACATATAACAGATATTATCACCAAATCAAACCAAACGTGGCTGCCAACATATTCACGATATTGACGGGTCCAATCCCAGGGCACACGTCTAACTTTTCGGAGTTATGTGTGTATTGATAGCTAGTAAATCACCAAGCATTATAACAGTAAACGAAAATATCATGAGGAAACCTGCATACAATAGCGATTTGTAAAAAAATCTATAGTTTGTACAGTCCGCCAACCCGCACTAAGCCAACCTGGTGAACTATAAGGCCTGACTCCTTTAAATTGTACTCTCGATGGTACGACGCCCTTGCTCTGCAGTGGGACGTATAAGGGCTGATACAGATACAGTATCGACACGTCCTAACAATGAGAAGGTAAATTATACCCAGACGGGCTTCCTTAAGTTCATGTATTAAAAACGACACTAAACATCAAAGTACTGTATATCTACTAATTATGTCTATAGCTATGAACTACTAGTTAGGCACTAGAAAGTCCTAAAATTTAAAGCGAGGTAAATTATTCCAAAAGTTACACATTCTAGTCTATGCAACTGTTGGTATCGAACGCACGTATTGACAATGGTCTACAAAACTGTCAGCCTCTAGGAATACTAAAACATTTCACCGAAAAAGTCTGAAAAGGTTATTTTTTATTCAGCTGTTTATTAATGGGCTTGAAAAGAGCAATGTATGTTACTATTGATTAATTTAGAAAACATGACTGTAAACATATGATAAATCTATCAATATAGAGTACAATGTTATAAGTTTAAGAAACAAACTTCAGATTTTAAAAAGTTTTTAATAAACTAGCAAATTTTGTCGCAATATGTTCAAAGGTACTTGGACTTTATTCTATAACAAAGCAAGTCTACTAAAAGGCTCACTATTTGAGCTGTGTTATTATAAAAAGGGCCAATTGATCAGTAATAAATTTGATATCGATACAATATCAGCTACAAAACGCA
Source organism: Hyles euphorbiae (assembly GCA_023078785.2). Lineage (NCBI taxonomy): Eukaryota > Metazoa > Arthropoda > Insecta > Lepidoptera > Sphingidae > Hyles > Hyles euphorbiae. Next base: position 5,194,494 of record CM041048.1, read on the forward strand.
CCGGAACGCAACGCTAAGAAAATTTTCGAATGATAAAAAAGTTGCATTGTTCTTACCAATTCGATCATAACTTTCAACCTTTCTGAGCATCAGTAGTTAGGACGCATTGTTTCAATACACCTAATTGTAATCTATATTTGACATTCGCTCACAAAGACCAATAAAATCGCCACCCAGTTCTGTCAACCAACTTTACAAGACACCGCAACCCATAAAAACAATCGTAAAACTTCTGTATGGGCAAACACATCGGTGCTTTTTTAATACTAATTTCCCTATGAATTTGATTATCGTTATCTTCCCAGTAATCTATGACACTGCCATTACATACGTCAAATGTCGCCATAAGGAGCCGACGTTGACCGAACACAACCGAATAAAGCCGAGCAAATCAAACATGGCCGCACGCATTCCGATTGCATCTAATAACCTCAAAATCGAATGCAAAATGGCGTATTGAATAAATGACGCCGCTTCGTTTAGCATTCCGACATGCCATAAGCGTGTACGCATTTTCATTTGGGGCCATTGTCTTGGCAGATATTAGTATTGATTTCAATAAATAAATTAATCGTATGGCATCGCGAATAGCGCAAGTTTGGCACGCGACGCAGGACAATCGATGAATCGTTAAGTCCTCGATTGTGTGTATGGTCCGTCTGGTTATTGCTGATTTTATATCGATTGAGTCATGTATGCGTACGTGAGCTAGGGCATTAACTTCTATGTAATTTTCATTGTAAACAAAGTGAGCAAACATCGAAACTAGATATCTAGTAGCGTTCATGCGACGGCGGTCTCTTTGCCGGCCGATTCGGCGCATACATTAGAACATAGTTTATTTAAATGTATTTAAAACATTTACAATGCATGACGTGTGAGAAAACCTATCACGCTATACACATTTTTTAATTTATTTTGAACTGACCTTAAAACCAGTAAAACAACACATTCATCAAGTAACTAAGTCAAATACGAAAATAAAAAGAGCAGTAAACTAAACCATATCAATTCGTAACTCTCATTTCCGTCTCATCTCATCATCATTGCCTGTTTTTTCTGTGAAAAACTGAATGAAAACTCGTCATTCAGATCATACTTTTATCATTAGTACATGCTTTATCTTCTAATTTTAATAAGGTATTCGTGGACTACGATTGGTTTATAATCACGGTGATTCATAAACCATAATGATTTAACACAAGTAGTCTAGAATAGCCAAAGAAATACCCAACAGTGACATAGTCCTGATCCCACACTAATATCGAGTCTTGTATCGTGCGTATCAGAAACTACGAGAGATTTTCCAGTCTCACATTCACCTAGACCCGAAACTTATGACTTGTGCGATGCTCAAACTGGCCGACTCGCCTTTCTCTGCTGGAGTCTCATAAACAGTACTATAAAAGTACCTTCCCTGGGACTCGAACAGCTCACAGTCCTGACAACGTAGCATAAACTTAGCTAAACGGTTGTACAATAAATCACTGTTGATAGTGTTCTTGACCCAGTCGCGACGAGTAGGTGCTTCTACGGCCATTTGTGATTAGCACAAGCTGGTAATATTGGAGGTGACGTATGCTCCGAGTAGATACGCCATGTCTTATACGATACGTGCATCTACATATATACAACCACATATGTATGTATGTAGACAGCCTCCGTGGCGCAGTCGGTTAGACGCCGCCTGTGAAACAAGAGGTCGCGAGTTCGATCCCCGCACCGAGAGAAATGTTTGTGCGGCCCACAAATATTTCTTCTGGGTTTGGGTGTTTGTGAGACTGAAAAGTCTCTCGTAGTTCCTGATACCCACGACACAAGACTCGATCATAGTGTGGGGTCAGGACTATATATGTGAATGTTGGGTGTTATTTATTTATATACATATATAATACTTGTGGAGTATCTCCGAGAGATGCGAATAGTGCTAGTCTAGTTTGTCGATGTTATTTCTGTCACCAAACTGCAGTAAAAATGCATTGTTATGTTCTATTTTAAAGGACATTGTATCTAGAGTAACCACTAAGGGTATTGAGATGTAACATCTCATGTTTCAGGATTGTGCAGTGGAGCGCCAAGCATTGCTTTGTAGTTAATAGTGTTGCTTGGTTTTTCTTCTGTGTATGAACGGTGGTATCGCTTTCCGCGAATGCGAATGGCATGCTCGCAAAAACAGGTGAGCATTGCTGAACAAATGAATAGTGTATTCAATTCAATGATGATTTTAGACATTTTTTAAAATATTTCGTATGGGATCGAAAGGTGAACAAAAACTATAGACATGTGAGATACAAATGACGAAACATATATTTTATAGCTAGGTTATATATGTATATAAAACAAAGACACCCGGATGAAGCCAGGTTGCGAAGCTAGTAAAGAATGCTATACGTAGTATGATGGTATAGGGCAGTGATTCTCAACCTTTTTTTTGTTGCGGCACATATTTAATGATTTCAAAATTTGGCGGCACACATTTAACGATTTCAAAATTTGGCGGCACACAAAGACAAAGATAAAAGTTATTTACTTACTACAACACACTGCATAAATAGTTTATGCCAAAATATTTAAATATACGAAATAAACTAATATATAGGTACTACAATAATAACTAAACGTTTATTAAGGGATTAATTACAAGCTAATAATAAAAATATTTTTAATGCGAAACTGACTGCCTCGGTGGCGTAGTTGTACTCCGGTACGGTTACAAAGCTGAGGTCTCGGGTTCGAATCCCGGGTTGGGCAAAGTGATATTGGATTTTTCTATTCATTATCAGCCCAGAGTCAGGAATTTGTGCCCGATATGGCGATAGGCTCGCCACCTATCACATCATGGGACGGAACATACCAGGCGAAATGTGGGTGCCCTGGCACTTCTGCCTACCCCTTCTGGGAATAAGGCGTGAGTTTATGTATGTATGTATGCTTAATGCGAAATTTGAGCTTGATTTTTTTTGATAATTTGATTTATATTTGGTCGTAAAAATGACAATGCTACTCTCATATCGTAAAGAAAAGGTGCAGTAACTACTATGCAACACCTTGTGAATCCCAACTATCACTAAAACAACACGTTTTGTACGCAGAAGTGGCAAGTGTGCGCCGACTTGAGACATATTCCTATTGCTATGCACGCCGCTTCATCATAATTATTTGGCACTAAGAAAAAACGCGTTGCAAAGCAAATAATAAAATAATTAACTTTTATGTGGATTTAAATATATATTCATGTTAAAAATATTTTTCTTTTTAAATGATATAATTTAATAATATTAACATTATTATATATTTGCAAAATTTGGCGGCACACTTTTGAAATTTGGCGGCACACAAAAGTGCCGCGGCACAGTGGTTGAGAATCACTGGTATAGGGTGAAAGGTAGTTAAAAACAATAGGGTTTTGGCTGGTTTCCAACTGCAACCCAAAGTTGTTGACCTCCTTTTTAGTGTCGTGGCCTGTTTAGGAGTCATAGTTATAGCTTGACGTTAATATACTGAGTTTTATGTTCAGGAAAACCCAATGGATTTCTATCCAATGAGAAACCAGGTTTGAAATGAGACACTGGAGCGAACGTTAGTGCTATCAAAAATATTTATTCTTGATCTCACAAGATACTTTTAGCAACGTTGACAAGACAAAAAGCGTTGCAACGTTGCCTATTCCTAATAAAAAAGCAAAACAACTCAGTTGGTTAACCCAGAAATCACTGGCTACAATAATCTTCAAACTGAAACATAGCAATTCTTACAAATGTTGCTTGGCATCAAAAACAGACAAATCGGTTGTAGCAAGTACCAAAATATTGACTACAATTGCATATGAGAGATTAATTATTAAAATACTTTTTTTGTTGGTATGTTTGAGATTATGTTTAAAATTCACAAAAAATACCCATACGAAGTATGCGTAACCCAATGTTCAGGTAAAAACATAAGTGACCTTCATGTCACATCACTATATAAATTCCAAAATGTTAAAAAAATTAAACATGTCACATGTCAACAACGCGTAAACAAGCTGTAATTTTGACATTAAAAAAACAAGACTAATTTAAACTTGAAAATTAACTTTAAGACGTAAAAGTATGACAACAAAGTAATAAAATTAAGTTTTAAAATTATAAAATACCTTGTTAACTTACACTTTATTATATACATTTTATATTCTTGTGAATGTTGCATTAACAGCTTAAGAAAAATAGAAATTTAGGCAGGTAAGTATGCTATCGTAATATGTTTTTAATTTAGTCAAATATAGACGAAACGACAAATTCTCATTTTATTACCAGATTAGTATGAATATTAAGAAAAATAAATGAATAGTTGAAATCTAACATGGATTAAAATAAAGTACGAAATAATAAATACAGCTAATTCTAAAGAAACTGGAAAAGTATGCTTAAATATTATTCGTATTAAATTGTAAAGTATCGCACCCAACCATAATTACATCTTTATTCCCCGTATCCCTATCATTATCGATACGAAATACAATCGATTACAATCGGTATAATAAATTATCCTGGTGACAGACCATTTGTAACACCTACTATGTATTTAGCCGATTGCAAAACAACACTACGGTGGTCCGGCAAAATAAATCATTCGCACTGATAAACACTGTCAACGAAAATTCATAGCCGAGTCGATAGCACCAATCGATGTCGAAGTATCGATTAATTCGTAATAACAATTTGTCGTCGGCACTCACATCTATCGAGTATTCGCCTACTTACAGCGAAATAATGTATTCGTCTCGAGAACCTACGTAGCGGCGCGGCGTAGGCGCGTGCACGACGTTCTATGCTCCTTGATACTTTATGGAATTTTCTTTTTATTTATGTAGATATTTGTTTTTTTTAACAAAGAAAACAAATATTATATATTGAAGAACAAAGTATAAAAAATCTTTCCTATTCGACCGTTAGTTCAAGACCGAAGTCACCGTTGGTTATGTACAAGTAATATTTTTTACTGACTCTAAAATACGTTGTGTTGTAGAGAAAAAACATATTTCATAACTTAAATAAATGTAGAGTTTACGATTAATTTGTAAAATGAAGCAATACAGGAAAATATGTACCCTGAAATATTTCATTTCGAATTTAAACGTTGATAAGTGAACGATATCCATCCTATTCAGATACAATAGTAAGTGAGATGTTATTTGTATGACTTCTAGTACAAAATAATACGTAAATGACTACTGTATGAATAGTAGCCAAAAGTTATTTTTTTAATAATGGAAAACAAAAACGATCAAGACCCCCAACCAGCATAAACAAAACGCAATCAAAAATTGGTAATCGTCATAGTTTGGAGCACCGAGTATGGTGGGCCCGTGCCGTGACCCTATTGCGCATGAGTCACCGGCGCGTGCGCGGCAAAGGTTTTAAATTTCGAATTTAATACCGATTTGCATTTGACCCGGCGATAAAACATGCTCGCTTGGCAACAACAAACTATTTTAATTGATGCTTTGGTTTGTATGGAGTTACTTAAATGAATTGATACTTTTTGGTGTAAGCTGACTATATTAGTCTAAATACGTCGGTACGTACGAATCTATTAACATTTTATTATCACAACTCAATAACTGACAAAATAAAATTGAGCTGCAAGAAATAATTTGAACTTTCTGATTACACCTACCATCTTAAAATTGTCTATTTGTTTTAATTTATTTAATATAATTATTAAGAAAATTATTATCAATATAATTATGTACTGTGAAATTCTTCCAAAGAAACACTTAAAATTATTCGGTATTTTTGGTCCTTTGAGCCAGATATACTGTCTTAAATTAATCAAATATCTAATTTTGCCTATATAAAAGGCATTCCAATATGTCTGTCTAATTCTATTCTAACTAGTCTAACGTAAAGAAATAATTTTAAAGTGTCTAGTAGAATTAACATATTCATTACTCAGGCGTAGGCTTAACTGTTCGAAATAATTACGGAGGCCTAATTGAGATCTTGTTAGACGGGTTTTCGCTATGTGCATTTAAACAGACCATTCATATTAATTGCGGGTCGTAGGTTCATAACCTGAGCTAATGTTATATTGTTTTGCATATAGATTTACGGCCTTATTCAAAGTAATTTTTAAGTCTATTTTAATGTCGATGTTTTGTCCTTTTCGAAAGCCTGTTGAATTCACTTTGAGTGAAAAAGACAAAACTTTCGATGGCTGAAATAGATTTTAAAACCGTCTCTGAATAAGGTCCCTGGTTTTAGTTATATTTGTCTTTGAACTGAAGTTATTCATAGTTGACGGAAGCTCATATGACATTTAAAATAGGTTTAAACTTTATTTGATTTATATCCAAAAAAATACCTTTTTCTACATTAAGTGCTCATTGTGATTTAGCTTAATGTGACAAAAATTATATCAAATAAAACATAATTAACTTTAGTGGCGAATTCAACGACAAAATACTTGAGGCACTTGACCAGGTCTTATCACTATTGTGGTTAATAGTTAAGACAGCCTCCGTGGCGCAGTTGGTTAGACGCCGGCTGTGAAACGAGAAGCTGCGGGTTCGATCCCTATACTGAGACAAATGTTTGTGGGACTGAAAAGTTTCTCATAGTTTCACTTTCTGATACTCACGATCCCACATTCGATTTTAGTGTGGATGCAAAAAAGGCTTTAGTTGTGCCATATTCTGAATTAAAAAAGGGCTTTATCTAAATTACAAGGCGTCTGAATCTGCTTGTAAGAAAGAAAAGTTTGTAGTATTTGTACAGTAAATAATTGGGATGCATACATACAGCCTAATTTTGATCGCTCTACCTACTCATAACCCACACTTATGTATATGAGGTCGACTGTACGTGTTCTTAAGCGTATTACGAAATGATTTGTTTTATTTTATTACAACCATTTATAAGGATAGTTAGGAAAACTATTATTTACGGATTATATCACGGTTTAATTTTTAATTTGTTTTTACTTTCCGACGCGTGCTTTACAGCTTTCGTGGACACGCGGTGGACTTAAATAATACTTTTATTTCAAAATATAATTACATCAAAACAAATATGGCTTTAATCTGTCCATTCAATACCCATAACGCTAGTCAAGGAAGCTACGCAGTTGCACATCCCAAAGGGCCGTGGTTTTTTTTTATCAGCGCAAAGCAATCGAATCCTTATTCCGAACTACATTGCAGCACACGATGCGTTATCATGTGGCATCGTGAATTAATTGTATTATTACTAGGCACGCGTTACGAATAGTAATGCCGGGCGGAGTGTCTTTTGTCTCGTTTCCTGGAATAGTTTTGTGTAGTGTAGTTACCGACGTTCGTAGAATTAGCCTGTTCGTGATTCCGCGGATCGCCTAGGTCCGAGGTTAACCGCTATTGCCAAACATCAATGGTTTTCAAAAGTCCGATTCGGTAAAGTTGACACGTACTGGTAACAGATCAAAATTTTGATTTATCGCTGTGACAGTGAAATATCAGCAGGTATAGGATGTGAACCGTGAAGTCTTGGGTTCGATGTCCAAACCACATTGTGGGTATCAATTGTTAGAACAGAAATTAATTCCTGGTTCAGTCGGCTTCCCCTATCACATCGTTCGGAGAACTGTGGGCAGAACTTGTTGACTTCTGCCTAACACTTCGTGATGTAAACGTGAGAATATATGCGTATTTAAAAATATTAGGTTTCGTATTTATTTATCAGAAATATTTCACAAAATGCCATACAACACTGAAATGTATTGAGGAGAAGAAACTACCAAATTCACCATTTTAAGTAGACCTTTATAATATGTAACCACACGTAATTTTTAAATAAAATTCTAAAAATATATATTGTTCTCTCTTTTCACCTAGAAGAAGTCATTTCTAAACATAAGTTTTCCCGAAGGTTCGTATTCGAAGGTTCGTAAATTATTTTTCCAATATATTCGACTAAAATTCGTTAATTAATTCAGTTTTAAATAAACCTCATCAATAATCTTACTTCACATAAACGTCAAAACGTCGACACAATTTTCAACATCTATATTACATAAACTGGTCACAATTACATAGAGTAAATAAACTAGACGACAAATCAAAACACGATAAATTATCTACTGATAAATAACTGGTGATATTGTAAATATGGTCTGTCTGTCTGTTAATATTTATATAATAAGATTTCCAAAGATTACGTATTCAGCAAAGAGGTTACTTTAAGACAAGCTTTTGATGAAAATTGTGACACTGAAAAGTAATTTATTTTTATTTATACGTAAATAAGATTTATTGAATGATAACAATAAATTTGGAATTATAATGTTTATCAAATAATCTTCAATTCAATTATATTAACATATATGTAGAAAAGTCAGTAATTACGTATAGCAATTTTTTTTCTGTGAGATTCAAGACACAAAAAAATTAAAATTTCATTTCATTTCATTTGTCTTAAATTCCGTGAACGTAAAATTGCGCGAGGGAAGTCATAGTAAACACCTTGTATTTTACAGACATATCTTTAACGTTTATTATAAGTGTAGTTTCATATTTTAATTAGTAAATCCTTATACGTAAGCCCGTATACTTTTAATGGAAATCTTAATCCGTTAAAATTGAAAGAGTCTAGTCTTTTACGTTCAAACTTAAGGATTAGAAAAAAAAAATTGTTTGAATTAGATTGACGTAAAACGCTGATTATAGAGCCTTTTTCAGATTACATACATACATAAACTCACTTCTTTCCCGTAAGGGGTAGGCAGAAGTGCCACCAAGACACCTGCATTTCGCCTTATATGTTCCGTCCCGTGATATGATAAAAGGCGAGCCTATCGCCATATCGGGCACAAATTCTTTGACAGTCTACGTGGCGCAGTTGGTTGGACGCCAGCTGTGAGACGAAAGGCCTCAGGTTCGATCTCCGCAGCGGAACAAATATTTATGTGAACCACGGGTAATTATTTCGGGTCTGAGTGCTTGTTAGAAAAGTCTCTCGTAATTCCTGAAACCTACGGCACAAGTCTCGATCTTTTTATTTTTTTATACTGGTCTCCAGACTGATAATAGAAAAATCGATTATCACTTTGCCCAACCCGGGATTCAAACCCGTAACCTTAACTTTGTAATCATACCGTAGAACAACTAAGCTACCGAGTCGGTCGTCCTATTTGTCGCGCCAAATCTTTATTTCCAACTCAAGCCAAACATTTTCGTAAACATATCTATAGTACATTTTATTTTATTTCCACACTATTATACATACATCAACATTAATATTACCATTAATAAGACGCCGTATTTAGAAAAGTAAAAACTGGTCTGCGACCATACACAGCTCTGGCACCAGTTAATACCAAACTTAGTGTTAGTGGGAACGATATGCCAGTTGGGTGTTATCTGGCTATAATTACGTATAAATATGCTACTGTTTTAGTGGTGAAAGGTGGCAGCTGCGTAGATTGTTTTAGACTTATTTTTAACCGACTTGAAAAATTGGAGGCTCGTAATTCGTCGAATATTTTTTTACATGATATTTTTTTTTTTTCAATGAACGGCGAGACATGCTTGCCATTCGTCTGATGGTAAACGATACGGCTGCTCACGAATATTAGCAAAACCAAAAAACCACCTGGAATTACAAAGCAATGCTTGGCACTACACTAAGCTCGCCATCTTGAGACATAAGATATGAAGTCTCAAACCGAAACGCAACAGTGCATTGACACCGGTGTTTGGCATATAAACATGACTTCAGTACCGTGATTTCTAAGATACCATCCCAGTTACCAACATGACAAGAAATTTAAAAAAATACAAATTCGAATATGGATTTAGTTTCGTTAAGAACTCGTAAAATGCATCGCTTTGTCTTCGGTTTCATTTATTTTTGTGGAAAACTTTCAGGCATGCTAATTTCATTACAATGTTTTCATTCACTATTGAATTGAAAAGTGCGTGGTGGCCTGTTGGTAAACGGACTAGACGCGACTGCCCACATGTTCACGGTGGTCGCGGATTCGAATCCCAGGGCACATATCTGACTTTTCGGAGTGTGTATTGATAATCACCACGCACTAAAACGGTGAAGGAAAACATCGTGAAAACCTGCATACCATAGCGATTTATAAGAATTTCTGTGGTATGTAAGTCCGCCAACCCGCACTAGACCAGCATGGTGGACTATATGGCCTAACCACTCTCAATAGTACTCTCGATTGTAGAGTAGGCCCGTGCCCTGCAGTGGGACGTATATGGGCTGATACAGAATTACAGAATTGAATTGAGCGATGGTAAACAAACCTTTGAAAATAGGACTCTCCGGAAATCGAACTTGCGACCTCCATTTTGTCCACCCAGTCTTTCCAACTAAACTATTCAAACTCTAGACATATTGTATATAATCTTAAAGAGTAATGTTTTAAAAATAAAACCATTGTTGTATTATCTCAGTGTATCACTTGCTCGTTCTATGAAAGATGTAATTAAGCAGGAAAATACGGATTAAAATTTATCCTGTGTTGTTAAATGTTCTTACAACCAAATTTGGATAATCACGAAACCCAGAGAGAAGGGAAATATTCAACGTAATATTTTATTTACGCTCTTGGTTGATTTTAGAAAAATAAAATTTAGATGAATAATAAAATTTGATTACGGAAAATATATGTTTTCATGCAGAAGTTGTTATTTCTAAATGTAAGATAAGATTATTTGTCTGTTTTTATTTTGGTGCCTGTTTTGTTTCTAACTGTGTGACGTCTAAAAACTTTATTCGTCTATTTTTGCTTCAAAAATACCTATTATATTTACAACATAATGTTATGAGTTCAGCCATTTTATTCTGTCCATGTAATTTTAAAACACATTCCATTTTCAAATCGGAGCTAAATACAGAACATGCAGCCAATTAAAATAAAAAAAAAATTAAATGAACTATTCAAAAATACATAGAAAAAATGAATAATGTAATCAATTAAATTTGTTTACATTATTCATTTTTTCTAATTACAAAATGAGGAATGTGCACGGCCTAGGAAATGCCGGGCAAATTAATTCAAACATGAAAAAATGTTGTTCATACACCGTCTTATTAATAGATCAATATGGACATTTAATTGCATGTACATTACTAGGAATAAGACCCGGATTTTCTCGAGAACCATACTGATTTAATTTTAAAAAAAATATTTCCCATGCAAGCTTCGCCAAACACTATGTAATCTTGTAGGTTGAATTTAGTAAAAAAAGTATCGTGTGTTATTCTCCAATTCCCAAATGACCTGTTAATCAAATGTCATCACAATCAGTCCAGTAGTTCTGTCATAACAGATAACAGACACTCGCATTGGTAATAAAGATCCATTAGATCAGTGCTTGTACAAGTTATCTTTGTTAAGGGTGAGATGTGTCATAAATTATTGCAATTCCATTTATGATATTTAGCATTTAATGTCAAAGAGCATTTTTTTTGTTTGCTTTAGTAATACAACTAAAATGGATTTATGCGATCTTTGAAGAGACAGGAAATTGCATTAAATAAGGGATAACACCTGGTCTAAAAGCCAATGATGTTAGTACTGCTAAAATGTTTTGGTTCTGAGTAGTTTTTTTTTGTACATCAATGGTTCTGAGCCATAAATTTGATTACAATTATAAAGAATTTTATATGTAAACACAAGGAATTAGTATCATCATGATTTTGCGAAATTAAGAAAGTATTTTTAAATCTTCTTCAAGCTTCAAATTCAACATTTTTTATTTTTTTTCTTGGTATCCCAAGGTACAAACCTAGCTTAATATGGCCCTGTTTAAAAGGGTATTTAACTCTTATTTTCATTTTCCATTCCACATTTCCACGTATAATTAGGCATACATATTCTTGAAAAAGTAGATTAAGATGAACCACAGCATACTTTGAGGACTATAGTCACATTTTCTTTTATTATTATTTTCTTATATTTAGTTACCTCACTATAGAAAAACTCCCACATTCTTTACAAATAATTTTGTCTCAAAACTAATGTTGACATGCCCAAATTTGCTGAAATTCTTTTAAACAAGTTCAAATCATACCGACTGGTTTAAAGCACACATTCCCACCAGCATAACTTGACCCGCGCAAAAAAACTTCCTGTTTTGCAGCAATAATATTATTCAAATCGATCTTCGGCGTAGTTATTCCCGATGAGTCAAACTGCCACTTAAGGAGGGGACCATTTAATTAAGAGCTCTCAGTATGTGAGCCGTTGCTTAGAGGCACAAGGATGTCATTATCGCAGCATGGCTCCGCCTTAAAAGGCCTGCAATTTAGCCAATTAATAGCAGAAGGATAGACCAAGGCCGCTTTGAGTTATTGAGTCAACGTGGTGTAACGTGACCTTTGATTTTATTCATATGTACGGAAGGGGATTTTGCATAAAATCACGCGGATTTCTAAGGGGTAGGCAGAGGGCTAGAGTCAAAGTGAAAGTAGAGTCAAGAGCTTTATTTGGTTCAAAAATATCGCCATCCTGGGTACAAATGATAATTTCGAGCTATTCATAGTATACTCTTCAAATATAAAGTTTATATTGTGGCAATAAAATACTTAAGTTTTCTTTCGTTTCAGATGATTCCACATAATTAAGATTTTTTTTGTGGGTTTAAAAGTTGCCTACGACACTTCGCGCGGCAAGATAGGTATGCAAAAAATACTGTTCTATCATCACTGAGTTAATTCGTGATTTTAATTATTTCCTATGACGTCCTCTAGATAAATCAGTTAGTAGTTACTTATGTAACTGTTTGCTAATCTACATTTCATCAAATAAAAAATAAAGAAGTTTTAAAAATATCCATTGTTCTCTTATACTTTGATATTTCTCGCAATTAAGGATTCAAGATTGTTACATTCTTTTATTTCATATTTAGAAGTACGAACATTCAAATACAAAATACATTACACTTAGAATTTCTTATAAACAAATAGCAACTAATTAATACCACCGAAATGCAAATTCCCTTATCGAATGACGTTTGACGTTTCTCATTGAACTAAACTAAATAATTAATAGGTAAAATGCGAACGATAATTTCCTGGGAAATCCATGTTTTGTTTACAGTATGTTGTGCTGTGCCATTATGGGACAGGAACTCAGATAAAAATAACAATTGACGCAATGCGAAAGGTTAGTTGCGGCATAACGGTGAAGGAGAACATCGTGAAGATACCTGCATATCATAACGATTTGAAAGAATTTCTATGGTATGTACGTCCGCCAACTCACACTAGGTCAGCGTGGTAGACTACATGGCCTAACCACTCTCAATCGTAGTCTCGATTGTACAGGAGGCCCGTCCCGTGCAGTGGGACGTATGTATATGGGCTGATACAGCAGGGGCAGTTAATAGAATTTAAAAGAGACTTCTGGGAGTTTCTAAATATTTTTAATTAGAGTGTTGTTTAAAATTTTAAAAAATGTTGAGCAATGTTTTTGGTTTTTAAAATTGTGTGATTTTTTCACCATTGTTTGTTGTTATAATAAATCTTAGTTACAATGTTGTAGAATGATTAAAATATTACCATTGATCGACAGTTATCCTGTTCATAATAAGGAAGGAAAGTTGACAATGATATATTTTTTTCTGACATATCTTTTGAAGTTTTTACTATTGCCAATATTATTCTGAATTAAGTATATTAAACAATAATATTTATGGAGGGTATTCCTAAGGTTAACCTTTTCTGGAAGATAAGATACCCTGAACATTGTATAAACTAAAATGAAAAATTATAAAGTTTCATTTTAGTGATATTATTCAAATTTGTCTTTTTCAAAGGGCATAGATGACATAAATAGGAAACCGTAATTTTAAACTAGATTCTTGAAGGACGTGTTTTTGATATTTCATATAAATTACTGGAATGGAACCTGGAATGTGTTCCTGGCATTGCAATAGACCCTCTGTCACATCTAGGACATATAGTACATAACACTGTGAACTGTGACGCTGGGTTTTTCACCTACCCATATAGGGATAGAGGCATATGTAAAAATATTAGGATCATGCCTACTCAGAGATAAAACCGCAATGTTACAGTAAACATCCGCTTTAAAATATACTAATTTTAGAACCGTTTATTAAAATAATACAGAGCTTCATCATAGGGATTACCGAGAATTCGCGTCACTATTCCTCTAATAATGATAATTTATAAATGTTGCTCAATATTGTATTTAAGGTATAAATAAATTTATGTTTGCAGTTTACTACAATTTGTACTTTATAAGTATTAACATAAAATGAAAATTCCAAAAACAAATATGATCTTCCTACAAAAAATACCTTTGTCTATGCACCAAGCGCATTTGGCAAACATTGGCCCACCAACATAACATGACCCGCGCCAACAAAATTTGACACGCGATAGTACAACGCAATTCCGTGCCCACTATTTAGGAGTACGGTTTATTTTTATTATTCAAGTTTTATTTCATTAAGAGCGATAGGATCTAGCCACCCACACAGTCGGGTAATGACTTGCCGTATTTAACCTCCGCGCTGGTACAGCTATGCACAAAACTCATACCGTTACGACCTATATTGTGTCATAATCTAAGATGTGAATCATATTAGGTACTTTCATTAAGATGGGTGTGAGTTGAATGAGTGATGTGTTGAACTTAGTGAGTGAAATAGCGAAAGCGCAACAAAAATACTTTTATTACATATTTACATGATTCGGACAATTCGCAAGGGAATTCTTAGAAATCTCTTTTTTTTTCAAATTATTTTGGGTGCAATTTGGTAGGTATACTGATTACTTTAGTTAAGGTGAGGTGATTATAAAATCGATAAAAATAGTGCTGGAATAATTCCAATGGATGAAAAACTTTTGTACTTCTGCCGTTCAATTTCATCTCTGCTATACATTTTACGTGAAGGAAAAATGTTCTATAAAGAAGCAGAGCATACTTGCACTACTAAATACCAGTTAAATTGAATCGTTAAATCATGTCCTAACGTATAAAAGCTAACCAAATTTAAATAAAAAAATATTACAACCTTGACAGATCAGAATTATTGTTACAATGAAAACATTAACTGGAATACCATTAAAATGCATGAAACAACATTAAAACATTTGAAAAAGCGCAATAAAATATTAATATATTCAAACATTTACCAATATTTTAATGATCTGATCAATTAATGTGGAAAATATTCATTACAGATGGTTTGAATGGCGATCATCTCTGTTATAATTAGCGTTTTGCATTTCATATTAAACATTTATTGCACGGCATCAAAATTCTTGTATAATTACGATACAATTTACGCAGATTAGATGGACTAATTATAATAAATTGGATGCAAATATGTAACTACTTAATGGTTATATTTAACTGCTTACTTAAGGCTTCAACCTACTCTGTTTTCAAGGACATTTATAATTGTTTAAAGGTAATTTGTTTTCTTCTTTTGTAGATACAAAATATCCACTGTTCAATAGAGGCCTCGCATAAGCTTTGGCATTCCAGGGAAGGACCTCGACTGAAGGGTAGGCCGAAGAAGCTCTGGCTTGATGTCGTGAAGGAACATATGAGAGCCAATGACCTTACTATTGAGGATGCCAAAGACCGGGCGAAAAGAAGGAGACTCAGCTTGAAGGCGGCCCTGGCAAAGACCGGGATAATGATTAACAGCCATTCTCTATAATCTTTCTTTAACAAGAGGTTATAACTGCTATTTACTATGTCATATCGACTAACGGCCATTCTGTATATCCTATCTATCTTCGACTAGAGGCTATAACAGCTACCATTACTCTGTACAATTCTACGCTTTTTTAAACAAAGATACATACGAGTATATATTTATCTAACCTAGCTAGCTATAAATATATACACCGTATCTATACCTCTTTAAATCTTTGTTAACACAGACATCAAATGCATCGAAATATCAAATGAAATCCCTTATTTAACGCCCGAATACTGGAACGCAACTTAAATATAAGTTGCGCTTAACTACGTTAATCCCGCTTAAATGTACTGGCTAAGTGGGTCGTGCGCTGTTAAGAGCAACTTATTATTTGAATGGCGTTCCAGTATTTGGGCGTAAGATAGATAGATTATTGAGAACGGCTTTAGGGCGGAATAAATGGATAAACGCCATGAATAACAACTAAACAACTTTCGTACGTGCCTGTACTTTCATAGAGCCACGCCGCAGTTTCTGGTACATGTCCTCGACTCCTGTTTTATCTAGAGAAAGTTTATGCGGCTATAATTATAACATACCAAATGTGGCATTGTAATGACTAAATGTGATGGTTGCGCAACACGGCTTGGTATACCCGTACCTGTAAACATTGCGCAAAATGTTTTGTGTCCTGAAGGTATAGTAAGTTATGGCTTCTCGAAATTAGTTTGAGATGTTTCAACTCATATTGAGCTGAACATCGGATTAAACTACTAGTTCGTTTTAGGATATTTCATGTTTGAAAATCTTCTGCCTGCAAATGTGTAATAAAATGATTTTTCGATTGAATAAATTTATATAAAGAGAAAATAAATAAACGAAACTGATTTTTTTCTCCGGTATCACTATCTACAAATATATAATAATATTCCAGCACATTTATTCAATTTAAATGAATAATTACGTTCGGATACGTCTTTCAAATATGTTGATAATTTTTCCCACTCTAACACCACTATAAACAAAATTACGGCACCGACATCTATACCAGGCAAAAGTAAAGACATAAACAAGTTAAATGAATATTTACATCAAATCCGTTTGAAAGTATATCACAGGAGATTGTAGACGCAAAAAGCCGCATGGAAAGTCGAGTACACAGGACGGTTTTTTGCGCGCGCAAGCCCGATGCCATTCGGTTTGAATGTAAACTAAGAGACGTAAAAACAAGTCAAATGCAAGCCTGCCGAGACATCTTACTTACAACAAATTAATTAACCCGCCCGTATAATTAAAGGACAGAGAAAAACTGTTGTACATACATAAATAGAATTGTGTGCGAAGAACTACCGGCGGCGATGTTGTTCACAGACTGACTTCGGAGCGCGGTGTTGCTCGTGCGTTTTTTGGTTTAGTTTACTTTTAAGTTTACCAACACATGTGCAAATATAAATTCTTCTAATTTAGCAAACAGCGACAAAAATGCTTGATTTAAATTTAATAAATAAGACTAAGCTCTAAAACAGATTATCGGATGTCAATTCGGCAATCAGAGCTTAGTTAATATCTGATTAAGAATAAAAATGCCTAGCAGGGAATGGATGAGAAAAACCGACGTTCATACTAAGTTTACAATAAAATTATTATCAAGGTTTGATTTTAGGTAGTATTTTCTAAAAAGTATCGAGTATAAAAAAGACATAAAATATATTAATATATTTAATAATGCGGTAGGGACAGTAGTTGTCTCTTTCGGACGCATACACCTTATTGAAGATGACGTCACATCATGTATGTTGCATCCTTTTCTATTAACCCTACCACTATAAATAATATATAATATATTTGTTATTTGATTGTTACTATTTTAAAAATTGTTCCGGATTATGATTTTGCCTAACCTTTCAAAAATAATAAAACTTGTTGACACTACCCTATTGACAAGGATTTTGATTAGCAGTATGAGAGCTAATAAAAATGGCGAATAAATTAAGTAGAGTGACTGCAATAAATAATATACATCCACATATAGGACACAAACACACATAACTCACATCAACAAGAAAATATACGTACAAAAAGCTCGAACAATTCAATTACATCGTATAGATTATGCGAAATATTCCCTTTATGTAGTAACGCGCAACTTAATGAAGATATCATGATTAGTACCGCTCGTTTGACTTGTAATCCAATTGTAGTTGAGCTGTCAATTGCTTAAATACATATTGATGAGGGGGTCATTATTAATTGGACGTAATTAGCGCAGTCACAGATGTGCCTTCCTTACATTCGTCAAGTATAGGGAATTCTTTTTTTGAATTTCAATAATAGGTTGTAGTGCAGTTGGATAGACGCTTGTGATAAGAGGGGTTCGATTCCCGTACAGTGAAAAATGTTTATATTTTATAAATGTAAAGATTGTCTAAAATATTTTGGAGTCCGCAGCTTTGTTGCGATACTGTTGTCAAAATATTAGGAACAGATTGACTCTCTTCAAAATTTATTATATTGGACATATTAATATTATTAGATTATGATTATAAATGCTTGTTATTTAAAACTTATCTCAATCAATATTAGACGCTTGACACAGAATCCACATTATATTTTTTACATAAAACATTCTTGGCCTTAACTTAAAACATAATTATTTCTGATAAATACAAGACCACTTACAAAAGCGAAAAATGGCGATATTTACACCTTTAAAAAACTAGTTGGAATAAAAATAACATGTATTGTATTGCCTATGTGTTTGTTTATCATTAATTAGGTCGCGTACCTTCGTTCTCATTTATTCCAATTACCCTTTAGTCTGGTATTTGTCATAACACCAACACACCTGCGTTGATAGATGCTCGGAATAAAACCTCCTTTCGATATTTAACCTTTTTGGATACTTTTTTAATGTTACTTACCGTTTGTGTTTATGGTTTCTTAGGAATAGTTAACGGCTGTTTGTTATTGATGACTTTATTTGTCTCATTCTGTTTAATGATTATACGGTTAATATATCGAAAAATAGTTTTTTATTGTTATGTATGACGAGACGAGCATGCCATTTCATTCCAGGGATATATCAACGCAGGAAAGCGATTTTGTCGTATCTCAAAACAAGCAATTTTACACCAGAATCAAAAAAAAATATATTTAAAGAATGAATAACCTCTAAACTAGAAAACTTAGGAATACCATAGGTATCTTTAATCATAACATTTTAAAATAAAACCTTACATTTTCACGAGGAAATTCAATGCGGTATTTTTTTATGAATTAAATAATATGCAACACGCATATACGCATTGTTTGAGATATGGGTTAGCTTAAATACAAAATACCCCCATGTTGATAGTTAAATATCAGAATCATCTTTGAATTGTTATAATGTTTATAACAATCATCGAAGGATATTGTAGCCAGAGTAACTACTGAACATTTTGAGACTTAACATCTTATGTCTCAAGATGGTGAGTGCAGTGGAATGCCAAGCACTGCTTTGTTATTCAAGTTGTTTGGTTTTGCCACTGTTCATGATCATTCGTATCGCTTACCATCAGGTGAGCGGCATGTTCGTCTCGCCATTTATTGCAATAAAAAAGCCAATCATCGACCATCTAAATACCATTTAATTTCAGCTACTAAATAACCACAATCGGGGCTGTGATTTTCGACACAAATAACAGGATAGGCATTTGAAATAAACTAGAAATATTTTTTCCTGTACGACTTAAATGTCAAAATAATAAAAACATTTCCTCTCGAAACCTTTTTGATTATGTAAAACTCTACATTATCTATGGTGTAAAAAAATAATACAATTTAAAAATAACAAGCCCATGTCGTGGACATTAGCATTTCAATAGCAGTGGAGATTGTTTTTACGCTGAGTCACTCAGTTTTAATTTCTCTTGGAGAACAAGTTTTGTTTCCGTCCACGATTACGCTTATTTATTCATATTGGTAATATTATTTCATAGGATGAAGGTGCTGGGTAAATGGAAACTATATTAAATATAATCAGAAGTGAGAGACAGCTTGAAATCGAGTTTTTAGAGGAGACAGCGCCAAAATATAAGTTCTATAAATAAAAATAAATGACAGAGAAATGTTTGTGTAACCACAAGGATTTATTAGGGGTCTAGGTTTGTGATGAATGATGGAAATAGGAAAGGGGTATTGGACATCCGAAAATCTCACTCATCGAACGAAACGCAACGGCTAAGCTGTTGTTTCATGTTGATCTGATGTGAGACAGTCGTACCGTCCCAGATAAGCCTGCTCATTTATGCTGAGTCAAATCTAACACCGTGGCTTTACCCCTTCCAGTGTGGTTACTGACTTACGATACAGAAATAACTCAAAAATCAGAAATGGAAGAAATCGCGCAGTGCCATAGGGTTGTCCTTTGCAACCATATTTTAATTTGTATATTTAATTATTATCAAAAGGCTTAGATTGAAATGATCATCGCCACCCATAAACATTAATAATGCTTATGTAGTAGGCGCGACGGCTATCTAAAATCGCTAAACTATTTCGATATTATGCAAATATAATTCAAATGAATACGAACGACCGATCGAAGAATTTACATTTAGCAATGTTTAAATTTATAGCCATCATCTTCCGGTACAAGTGTACATTAAAGTTGTTGAACGCATTACCCATTCGTTTTTAAATAAATACTTTTAGTAGCTTCAAAACTGAGAATGGCCCATTCATAGTATTGGTACATTGAGGTATTGTACTAGAGCGGACATCGGGAACAAAATCTCTGCGTATTGTACGTGCACACGGGTACACAGTGGAGCGAGAGGGAAGATAATGTTACTACGTAGGCGTGACAGAGACAGAAGTAGAAGGAGCGGTACGGTACCGTTCATTTTGTTACAAACATTTTGTTTGCAGTGTCCCCTCTAGTATATTATTTCAATATATCGGTAAAAATATCGTTGATTCTGATACTTTAAATTCATTAAAGCTATTTTTATGCTGTGTCCTTAAATGTTTTCCTGTTCTATCCCGGGCGACAGATTTTTGTAAAATAAAGTAATTATCACATTTTATATTTTGTTCACAGAGCCGAAAACAAAAAGAAAAAATTATTGGACTTTAAGGTTATTTGTCATCAAACATCTTCATGTCGATACTAAGTTTCATAGTAAAATTGGTATTCTCCTTTAACGGTTATTTTGACTTTTATGTATGAGTCCAGAAGAATTTTGAATACAATTTCCCGTAGGTAGTTTGATGCAAATTTATTTTCTAACTTTCTGATTTTATAACGGCATGATTTTTATAATTAAAATTATTTAAACTTGCATTCAGGTAGATTTATGCCCGATTTTTAGTAAGTACCTAGTTTTCGCCCCATAAAATACATGTAATTATGTGGTACAACATTTAACAAACAAACTTAATCCAATACATTTTAAATATAATTAATAATTAAGTAATTCCGCAGGACAAGATCATAAATAATATAATCCATCTCGAATACCTAGATAACAACACAATCAAAGTATAAAAAACCGATTATTTACATATTGGTTTCATAAATAAACATCATGCTGCCTAACCCTAAAAAAATCAGGCGAAATGTAACACAAAAATAATTCATCAAAACTAGCACTCACCTAGCATTTTACTGAGGTCAGCATTATGTAGATCAGGATTCTCATCCGCCAATTTCTTCCTCTCCACCTTGGCCCAGACCATGAACGCGTTCATTGGCCTCCGGATCCTGGCCTCTTTCAGGGCTTTGGCCTGGCCCATCTTCGTAGTAAAACCAGCTCTGGCATACTGTTGTGTTGAATAGTCTCTTGTGGTCTCATATGGACTCCTGTAGTCATATTGGGTTCTGTAGTCGAGTCCGTAGGGAAGCGTGGACCATACTACTAGTTCTGGACTGGTCTGGTCTTGGCCTGAGTCTGTGCTGTTTTCTACTGCGCCTTGTACGTATTGTTCGTAGGTGCGGTGATACGTGGGTGGTGATTCGGCGATCCCTGCTCCTCCGGACTCCATCATACTGTGAACAAGATTTTATATTAGTTCTTACTAATTTAAGGTACAGTCGAAACTGGACTTGAGTGTTGGATATTTTTTGAAGATTTACATTAAAGATATCAATGGTCTTAGGGAGAAAGAAAGATATATCGAAATACTTCTTAAAACGGCTATAGTAAAGTAATGTTCCGGCATACGTATCTGAATAGTTGCTCTACCTAGGAACCGAACATATTCGAAAATACCGTCTTATATACACGTATCAACAGCCATCGATCAATCGATCTTTAGTATCCAATCGAGCCATATCAGTTCCTACGCCAACGACATATCGGAATTCGGAATCCCGAGTATCGTTTGTCACATAATGCTTCTAGTTAACCCGTGTTGCTGGAAACTGTAACACGAGCTGTATCACGAGTATAAGACGTCGAGTAACATGAACTTTATGGACCCTCGTCTAGCTAACGAGTTAGTCTATGGTGCATACTAATTAAATACTAGATACAGTGTCCGGAAAATTACACGCCAAAAGTGGCCGAGGTTGCTTATACTTATACATTTGAATTTCGAACTACGAGATGTAGCAAAAAGTAAATTATAATCAACTTCAGGTAACAATAAACCTTATACCTTTAAATTAAGATTTGTTATGTTTTAGGACCATAATAAAATGAAATAAGACCACACGCTTATTTGTGCTCTTATTTCATTGCCGTTACTTATAATCTAACTTATATTTGATCGAAGATGGAGCAAGTCTATTTTATTAAGAATGGTATAGATGGATTTGGCCAATTTAAAGCTCAAAAGTGCGTGGTGGCCTGTTGGTAAACGGACTAGACGCGGCTGCCCACATGTTCACGGTGGTCGCGGGTTCGAATCCCAGGGCACACCTCTGACTTTTCGGAGTCATGTGTGTATTGATAATCAATCACCACGCACTAAAACGTTGAAGGAAAACATCGTGAGGAAACCTGCATACCATAGCGATTTATAAGAATTTCTATGGTATGTAAGTCCGCCAACCCGCACTAGGCCAGCGTGGTGGACTATATGGCCTAACCACTCTCAATCGTATTCTCGATTGTAGAGTAGGCCCGTGCCCTGCAGTGGGACGTATATGGGCTGATACAGAAAGCTCAAATATTAAAGATTTAGTTGAAACGCTGAAAAATATACAAGTGTGTAATACTCAAATATATTACTTTTGTGAAACATTGAGCAAAGTTTATATGATTTATTGAAAAATATATAGCTTAATAAAATCATAATCTATTGTATAGTGCAATCGCAACCGCGGAATTTCAAGTGCTCAAATATGGTTTATACATTATCTAAAGATGATACAGCTCTCAATACAGCTATACTATCTTTTGTAAATATTTAGAACTGACATAAAAGCTAGATTATAATATATTTGATGCATCAAAATTAGACATATTTTTAACAAGCTTTATGTAAAAATATAGTCCCTTACTAATTCTTTTCAGCTCTACAACTATAGTCTTAAAGCATTAAAACTTTATACGTGCAATGTTTACCAACTCAATGTAAGGTTAATGAGTAATTCCAAATTTAATGGAAAGCAACTTGACACCGCTGTTTTCCCCGAACCCCGCCAGAGGCGCCACTGTGTGGGAACCTACGTGCATTGTTCTTGCGATTTCACTTGATTCTTTCATCTTTGATATCAGAGACGGCTTAAGAACTGTGTTAAGGGGCATGACCCTTGTTAATATTTGATATAATTGGATTATGTTTACAAGTGAATGCAGGTATAAACTGATGATATAGGTTGTTTGTAGAAATTTAGACCTTAAAAAAATATCAAAAAGTAGCAAAAGTCACAAGCAACAAACTAATGCATGTACGTGTTTGAAAAGGATATACTCGTATTGTTTAGTACATCTGAAACTCATGACTTGAAATTGTTTCTTGTACTTCTGAGTCCTTTTTTATCTTACGCATTTTCTTATAAAAATTACACACAAACATAACCTCACGCCTTTTTTCCAGAAGGGGTGGGCACAGGTTCTCCCGTTAGTAAGGAGGAAACCCACGTTTCGCCTTGTTTGTTCCCTCCCACGATGCGATAGAGGGCGAGCCTATCGCTATATGGGCACAAATTCCTAACACCGGGTTGATAATTATAAAAAGTCCAACATCACTTTGCGCAACCCGGGAATCGAACCGGATACCTCAGCGTTGTAACCGTACCGTAGTAAAACTACGCCACCGAAGCAGTCTTATGAAAACAATATTTTTAATAACTCAATGAAGTTGTATCATAAAACTAATAGGATAAAATCGTGGAGAACTAATCCAAAATCTTATAAATGGTTATTTGAATCAGCCAACAATACTTCCAACGCTTTAGAACGTGTTTTAACTGTGAAAAGATAAAACAGTTTTCAAAAAGTCTCTCGTAGTTTCTGATATCCACGACACAAGACTTAATTTATATTAATGTGGGATCAAGACTATGTATTTTACTGTTAGGCGTATTTATTATTATTTATTATAATGTACGCTTTACTATAAACTTTGAGCTAAACTTAAAACATCAACAAACAGATATCTAATTACCGCAGCAATTGTAACCATAACTTACTTTAAAACTTCTACGTAATTCGCCATGCACTTAACCTAGACAATTTGCCATTTGACCCCCGCCCTAGATCCGTCCCGTGACGCTACCCGCACTTATGTTAATGCCGTACCTGGTATTAACTATCTCTTGATGTCGCTACCGTACGAGGCTTTCGATTTGATTGCGATCCCATTCTGTCTACCCATTGAACGGTAATGCTACATTGTTGTGAAGTGGAGTAGGTTCATTTCTCGTTTGTTGCAGTTTGTAGTTTTTTTTTTAACGGTTCTTATTTTGGAGTTATAGGTCATTTGGGTGAAGGCCGGGCTGCATAAATAGAGGTCGCGGGTTCGCATCCCAGTGTAGTGCCTTCTCCAAGTAATTTATATATTGGTAGTAGATATATTGGTGGAATGTTTGTAATAGATCGTACGCAGCTGTCTTAACAGCCATCGCAGGTTCAAATGCCAGGGCATATAATCTTATTAAGATCTTATTAAGATTTAAAGTTTGTGAAATCCGCCAACCCACACTAGGCCAGTCTGGTGGAGTTTGGCCTAACCCATCACAAACGAAATCTCGATTGTAGAGAGGTACCGTGCTCAGCAAAAGTCTACTACGGGCTTAATGCTGATACACGAAGTTAGAAATTTATTGATAAGATGGTACATAATTATGCTAAAATTCGGTATGGAGTCATACTTATTAAGTTACGAACAAACATATGGCGCCACTTTCACCTCATACTTACTATAAATTACACGTGTAATTTCCGAAAACAGCAGGAAAACGTCTAGTCTTCAAGACTTTTATAATTATATTCAATTAAATTGAATTATAATATATAAATTAATTTACATACCGTTTTCAAGTTGATTAAGTATTCACATAGCGAGTGTTATTTATTACATATTACTGAGTTACGTAACGCCAATAAATTTTGATTATTAGTACGCATCGCTGATACACAGTCAAATAATATGTTTGAGTTATGGGACTTGCTTTATAGGTTTCGCTTGGTAACAACAATATTTAGTGCTTGGGATTTTTCAATCACTTTTGTTGAATATACCCGGACCTGTATATCGGTCTGCACTATACAGCTAACTCAGAGTTAGACGAAAACTGTACTGTACTGTATCAGCCCATATAAATAACTTTGGATACATCCCTATTAGTTACAATAATTAAATACCTTAAATAAATTTATTGCTTATCAAATGTAGTCACGACTGTACGTATTGTGTCTGTTAATTTCCTATAACTGCCCTAAACTTTACGTCTATGTGTATCAGCCCATATACGTCCCACTGCAGGGCACGGACCTCCTCGACAATCAAAGTGATTGAGAGTGTCTAGGCCATATAGTGCACCACACTGGCCTTATGCGAGTTGGTGGATTTAACATACCATAGAAGTTTTATAAATTACTATGGCTATGGCAAGTTTCCTCACGACTTTTCCTTCACCGTTATAGTGCGTGGTGATTGACTATCAATACATATATATACATATATGAGTCGGAAAAATCAGAGGTGTGCCCTGGTATTCAAACTCGCGACCAACGTGAACATGTTGCCAGCCGCGTACGGTCCTTTTACCAACAGGCCAACGTACATAAAAACTATTAATTCAATATTATAAAGGGAGAATATAGTGCAAGTGTGGTTCTTAATCGTAACTTGATGAGTATACACTGAACTATTGAACTAAAAACATTAAAATTATAAAAATAGCTTCTTTCTATTTCTTAAACTTATAAAAATTTAATTCGAGTTATTGATTTTGTCATTTCAGTAAAAGTAAGGCAGAATAAAATATAACCTTTGTCAAAAAAATATTTAAAAGCCTAAACGTCACTAATGTCAAAACTACGTTCCGTTTCATGAATCATGTTAGAGTCAACTCGTACCGTCTACATTATTTTCACATTTTCAACAATAAACACGCGGTACATTTCTATTGTTTTTCCAAGTTTTATAACGTAAACATAAATATTGGTATCGCAATTAGAAATATCGCATACCGCTACATCTAAACAAAATGAAGAATGAGATATAATATTTAATGTTTTCACTCGATGTGAATCGATGACTGGCGGCGAGTTATCTGTGAGGTTATACTTGCTTTGATGCTATAGATTAGGCTTTATTAATATAAAATGCTTGTCAAGTAAGATACGTATCATGCTGGTTTGATATTTGACAATTTTTATTACCATTAAATCTTACATCATAACATTGTTAAAATGTTAATTCCATACTAAAATTAGTTACAAAATGTTGTTAGAAATAAATGTCATGTAGACCCACTGCAGGGCATGTTTCCCCAATAATCGAGGATGTAATTAAAAGGGGTAAAAGCATAGTCCTACCAAACTGGCCTATTGCAGGTTTGAATATTTCACATACCATATAAATTATTGTTCATCTTTATAGTATGCAAGTTTACGATGTTTTCATTCACCATTAAACTGACAATTATTAATATATGTAGGTTGTTCCATATCAGACGCGGCTGTCAAGGCAGAGGTCGCAGGTTTAAATTCCAGGAAAAACTCTGACTTTTTGATGAAGTGCTAAATGTTTAATCCTAATCAGATTACAAATTAGATTCAAAGTAAATAAATCATGATACAGCCAAATGAAAACATCATCATAACGATTGCTGATTGCGATTAATGAAAATCGATTAAGAAATCGTTTCGACGTGACCATCCCGATATTTCAACCGGGCGGGGTGATGCGCGTATTTTCAAACAGCTCAAACAATGCCCATTGTTGTCGATACCGCCGTCAGCTTTCAGAGGGTATCTGCGAAAACTGCTTGCCACACCATTCGATTAATTAATTTATCTTTAAGTCGTGTGGAGATTAATTCCGAAGGTTGTTCGTGTTTGTAAGATTGTTGCTTGTGATGATTTTGGGAAATATTTAAAGGAGGACAATGTTTTCAGCGAACGACCTGTGGCTGAAGAGAAATTATTTGCAAACTGTTCTGGACTAATCTACTATTATTATAATAAACATATTGTAAGCTGATTGGAAAAGGACATTAGTTTCTTGCGCATTATTTTCTGCCTACTGAATCAGATGGTTGAAAAGAATATGACTAAATGACGTATTATTTAAAAAAATATATATTTCCGTCCGTGTAGAGAACACAGAACAGTGGTTCACAGATGGTCACACTTACATCCCAAAGGGTAGAGATACCCTTCGGACCTTAATTTTGCCATGATATTTCCATACTAAGTTAGGAGCGAGCCTATCATTAAAGTGGAAAATATTTCAGTCCGGGACAACTCATACAAGATTTAACATGGCGACATATCGTATATCGTTTACGAGGAACCTCTTCCCTTATGTAGAATTTCGGTTAGATATAAGGAACTCCGTGACTCATAATAAGTATTGTTCGTGAAATTTGACGACGTGTCAGTGACTCATTGTGACGACAATGTCACCTTAATTTTATGTAAAGGATGCCGTGGAATGCCGGTAAGGAAAAGTGTTGAGGAAGTTAACGCGAAGTTTTTAACGCTGATATTAATTACTGGTACTATTTGGTACTTCATTTGGATATATTATAAACTAGCGGCCCGGCCCAGCTTCGTCTGGGTGCATATATTTTTTGATTCCACTCCACACCAAATACATGTTATTTTTCGTATAAACTCTTGTATACCTAAACTTGACGTAGCTGTCCTACTGTCCGGCTCAATCCCGTCTCATCCATCCCGTCTTATAACGTGCATTTATATTTCGTCCTATCAAATCTGTCAGCTATCCCAGCCTTCTCCCGTACCTTCCACTCTATTATATCCCGTCTCTCCATATACATGTACATATAAAGATTGCCTTATGAAATTTTTGTGCAGCAGAAATCGTAATATCTTAATTTCACCACAACTTCAAAACCAAACGTCAAATTTTAATCATTCAAAGACCAAATATTATCAACATAAACTGTACTTATTGATGAAATAATTTATTTTTATAAGGATTAATAGCATGAGTAAAATAAACGCGTTTAAATGTAGTCCAAAAAAACATTCAAGATTTTTAAATAAAAATGTGGTTGTTGTGCCTCACTCGACATAGATAGGTATAGTGTGTCGCGGACTTTTTTGTAGATATTTATAAGATCTACAATTAATTATAACATTTTATGGTTCTATCTTTTGTAGTTTAGGCAGCGTACGCAAAATAAGTAACTTCTTTGGTTGATTTTTTTCAGTTTGTGTCCGAAAAATCCAAATATCTTACGGAACCCTATTTTTTTCCAAAATAAAATATAGTCTATGTTACTCGTGGATAATGTAACTTTCGAATGGTGAAAGAATTTTTAAAATCGGTCCAGTAGTTTTTGAGCCTATTCATTACAACCAAACAAACAAACAAAGTTTTCCTCTTTATAATATTAGTGTAGATTAAAGAAACAAACAACTAGCTAAACTAAGTATAGAGGTTATAAATTACCATAATGAACAGCCTCCGTGGCACAGTTGGTAAGATGCTATGAAACGAGAGGCCGCGAGTTCGATCCCCGCACCGAGAGAAACGCTGGTGCAGCCCACAAATATTGCGTTCGGGTCTGTGTCTTTGTGTGACCGAATAGTCTCTCGTAGCTCCTGACACCCAGGTCACAAGACTCGATCTTAGTGTGGGGTCAGGACTATGTGTGTGACTGTTAGGTGCTATTTATTTTTAAATACCTACAAATTTTATACCCACAATGCACAAAAAATAGTAAGTTATCATATTTTGAATCTGGGAGTAATAAATAGATCATGGGAAACTAAAAAAGCTATCAGAATCAGATTGACCAAACGCAATAGAAAATTATTTACTGTACATTAGTTTGTGGAAATAGGGATAAAGCTTACACACCGAAGGTGTCACTAACTAGTTATGTAATTGCTACTAAAACAGTATATGAAATCAGCTAATAATCTAGCGTGGTGGAAGACTTTAGCTGTTCCATCCCAACTTTCAATTGCAAAGGAAGCCCGTACTCGAAAATAGACGTATTAAACCGATGTATTTTATTATAATTGTACAAGGACACATAATTCAAATTTACGAGATTAATAATTAACATAAATACACCTAACAGTCACATAAATAGTGCGGACCCTACACTAAGATCGTATCTTATGTGTGGGTATCAGAAACTATGAAAGACTTTTCGATCTCACAAACACCCTACCATATAAATCCGAAATTCGAATCTTCGTGACGTTTTTCGTTTCGAACCCTACTCTGTATATTGGAATCATTCATTCTTCGATCCGAAGATTCGTATTTCATGTTACAGAGTAGGTTTCGAAACGAAAAACGTCACGAAGTTTCGAACTTCGTTTCGGATTTATATAGTAGGGCCCCAGACCCGAAAGAAATACCCGTTGACCACACAAATATTTGCCGATCCGGGGATCGAACCCGCACCCTCCCCTTTCAGTTGACGTCTAATCAACCGCACCACGGAGGCTGTCAGATTAAATACAAATAGAGAATACCATATAAAATCCCGATAGTATTTGGCGAGTCGAGTGGCTCGGCTGACGCTGTGGTCCGTTGCATCCGAGATAATAGATCGCTTATCTGATAACTTATCGCTGCACATTGCCCTGTTGATATTGCGCATGCGCAAATATATACTGTATAAGACAAAGGATTGATGCAAGGGCTAGGAGAGAGAGGATTAGGAACGTAAGCGATTATTGAAAAGAGCGAGTTTGGAGCACGTTTGATTGAAAAGATGCTTGAGAAGGTAAACAAGCTTTTGATAGTGTCTACCTACTCCCCATAATTACACCTATCAGTCATAATGATAATACAAATCTCACGTTTTGGCTACACCTATCAGTCACATGCATAGTCCCCCTATCTCACTTTGAGACAGAAGTCTTGTTTTGTGCATTTATTAAACTATGTAAGTTTTTGGTCCTACGGCGTCTAGACCGTAACTAAAACTTGTGGACACACAATTATTTTAGCGAGAATAAAACTCCCAACTTCTTGTTTCTCAGCGGGCAATTTAACAAATTATGGTTTTGAGCCCCTCATAATATCAACCAAGTTCAATTTTAGCTTCTTGTTGTCATCTAAATGCTTATATTATTGACTTTTGCCATTACGCTTAGCCGCTAGCAACAAGGCTTTATCCGTCTACTTACTACAACATATAATACCACGACTGCACTACAAAGATTTATGGCAAAACATATTTTTGTGAAATATAAGTATTTGTAGACATTGATGACTTGACTTCAAGAGAATTGCGATATCAAATTGCAAGTGAAATTGTGAAAATGTAGGATTTGGATGTATTAAGAAAAGATGATTAGAATGAAACGTTAGATGAATGACTGATATGGAACGTAGTTTGTGTGAAAGAGATGACGAATGAAAATACTTAAGATGAAAAGAGTTAGAGGACGAAAGATTAAAATGTGGAAGTACGGAAGGTTAAAATAGGGGAGAACGGTACAGAAGACGGAATAGGACCGAGTTAAGAAAATAAAAAATAATTAAATATATTATTTCGAAGATTACCAAACCAAACTTTGTCTTGTTTGACCCGAAACGTAACTATTTTCACATTGACAAGTATTTTTTTAAATCTAAGTATTTCTGAGTGTTTTGTCCATATGGACATGCCAACGCCATCATAACTTTTTACAATATCTATCCATAACATTTGTATTATACAATTCAAAGTTGATAAGTCATGTCAGTAATAAAAATCGACCAAAGTGGAAACCTTTAGTCTCTACCTCAATAAGACGCAGGCGTGACGTTGATAAATATATAAGTTACTACAGAAAGTTATCTACTAAGCCGGAGTTAAAATGAATGAAGCAAGAAATCTAAAAACGCCGTGTTTTATCACAGTAAACAATAGACACCTGCAAACTGTTACCGGTGATAATCCCCTTAAAGGTCCGAAAATTGTTGCCATCTTGTAAAATGTCAAACGAAATTGATCACAGGCCGCCTTTACACAGAAGCGTTAAGGCCATGGATATCGAGTGTGCCTTTATATATTTTTATTGCAATGAATGGCGAGACGAGACGTTCGCCTGATGGTAAGCGATACGACAGCTCCTGAACAGTAGCAAGGCCAAACAACACCTTGAATTACAAAGCAATGCTTGGCGTTCCACTGCGTTCGCCATCCTGAGGCGTCAGATGTTAAGTCTCAATATGTCCATTAGTTACTCTGTTGTTTTATTACCATGATCCAGTGGTAACATTGCATCTGATGTGATGTGTATTTGTTGGAAGGAGTATAAATTTGTGAGAAATTGTATTTTCTATAGGCATAATAAAGTCAGCTTAATACATATTTCTCCTGTAGTGTAAATGCACTGTTGTGTTTAGGATTGAAAGATCTTGTAGCTAGATTAACTTCTGGACAGATTGAGACTTAACATTTTATATCTCAGGATGGCGTGCGTAGTGGAATTTCAAGCATTGCTACTGTTCATGAGCGGTCGTATCGTTTACCATCACACGCTCGTCTCATTCATTGCAAAAATAATTATTAGCTTCACTAAATTCTTTCGAATAAGATAAATAATTGTCTACCGTCATTCAACAAAATTCAATCAGAAGTCATTATTTTTAACAAAGTACTTAATGCTGATGGTATCAAAAAATAGCAATCTTTAAAGTTAATAGAGCAAATTTTCCTACTCAATTGCCCCATAAAATATCAGTTCTATTTCAGACTTCTGTAAAACCCCTCGCATTCGGCGCCTTAAACAAATGTTTGTGAGACAATACATCATTAAAGTCAACACGGCGGTACTGGGAGCCAAGCCGTCAACAACCGCTTCGCAGAACGCCGAGGAATCTATGTTTAGATATCATCGTACCTCAAATCTGTACATTCTAATGACGAGAAAGTTATGGATGCTATACTTAAAGGGGTTTGGGAATTGTATCCATTTGTTTCGAAAGGGTAAAATGAATAGTTAGATGGAGCCCTCAAAAAAATATTTTGTTTACTCTAGGTAATACAGGATTTAAAGGTTAAAGTTGAAATGGGGGGGAAGATGGAACACTCAGAATCATATTTGGTTTATCTAGGTAATTCAAAATGAAGGTATCTAAAAGAACAGAATTTTAATGAATTTTCATAAGGACATCACCAAAAAGAGACTTCTATATCATAATTACCCTTCAATTCTAAAAATGATAATTGAAATGAATATGAATAAAGTTACAAAATCGGAAACAAATAAATTGAAAAAATCAGACGGGTTAATGACAATATCCAAAGCATATTAACCTTCCACAAAAAAACGTAATAACACTACGCTAACTTCGAAATCGAACAACAAAGCAACACAATTAAATACATTCTCACGGAACTCAAAAATTAGGTCAACAATGACTTAAAGCCTATAATATGGCTACAAAAAATGATGTGACATTAAACCTAGCTACCGGCGATTATCTGCAGAATCTATCTCGACCATATTAAGCCAGACGATGATTCTTGTCGTTTTGACAGGCAGGATAAAAACGATGTCGATTTATGTACGTTAAGATTTGGTTGAGTACTTTGCGATATTCTGTAGGGTGTGATTTATCGTATTTCAAATAGTAACAACTTTGGTGATAGATTATGTTCGTATATAAACTCGGGCCGTTTTCACAAAAAGGGTAGGCAGAGGTCATACCAGAACATGCACCCATCCAGAAAATCCTATTAATAATTACAATTTATCCGGCATTTCAACAGCAGGCAATTTCAAAAGGTGGTCAGACGACCTGATAAAAGTCGCGGGACGTCGCTGGATACAGGCTGCGTCCAACAGGTCTCTGTGGGAATCATTGGGGGAGGCCTATGTTCAGCACTGGACTTCCTTTGGCTGATGGATGGATGGATGAAAACAACATATAGCAGCAAAGTCGTGAAAACATAATTATTTTCTCTAAAATAGTGGTACATTCTAATAGCAATAGTATAGCAGACTTGATGGCATATAAATATGCTCTACCACTTAATTATACAAATCAGTATTATAAAGAAGTAACATTTAATAGGCTCAGAACTACTTTACCGATATAAAAAATTCTTTCACCTTTGCATTCCTCCATTATTTCTAATAAACATATACCATTTAATTTCAATTATAGTAAATTCTTAAATATACTAAAAATATTTATTCCTAGTACCTGTAAGAGAACCAAGAAGATAGTCATTTTGGAAAGAAGGCTGCAACCATCTCTTTACAAAATTGTACTACAAGTTGAAGTATTGTTTCTCATTTATAACCTTTAGCTGAATATTCAGTCACAATAGACACGATTATAGCTCAACTTTCTAAGGCATTTAATAACGATATCAATGTGTCAACGCATTATCTAAGCCTCAATAAAACAAGCGACATTTGCTACGAACGATTTAATAATAACTTGACGACAGAATGAGTAGACATTTTCATTATAAGTTCATAGTTTTTGCTAAAATAATAATTTAAACCCTAGCGTACCAAAATGTCTTTAAAAATAAAGGGCGTACATTATTTTCGAAAAGAACATAGGAAAAAAAAAAATATGTCTGCAGTCACTAAAACTACCACACAGCTTCGTTTTCGGTACCAGTCTTGATATACCTTGTATTTTTGAGTTGTCGGCAAGAAGTTCTTCGTAAAACGAAGAATCACGAATTCTATCCCAGAAGCGACAAAATTGTGCAATCTAAATAAAAGTATATGAGATTTTTAAAGTTGTGTATTCAATCAATACCCGATTTTTACCTATTAAGAGCTTTGGAAGGTATTCGAGCGGCTTACAAAAGACACACACTTGCATGTTTCATTCCTACTAACTGCATCACAGTACAAGACAAATATAATGTTTTAATAAGAGTATAAGTATTTTCTGTTTAGATCACGTAATCCAGCAGTCTTATTGATTTTTAGAGTTTTCCGCCCTCACAACCATCACTGCAAGTCAGGGATTCACAGTGGCGCACAAAGACTAAATACAGAGTTCCGGAGCACGGCGAGTCTCTCAGGGACACTAGTCATCTTTAACCCGCAACGAAATTAATCAGAAAGAAAAACAAATAGGAGGAGTTAGAAAGAATTGTCCACTTCCCTCCGCAGCAAAGCGGGTGGCAAAATATAGAGTTGAGAGGTATTTCCCCCTACCACTCAACTTACTGCTGTTTTTAGACTGTACATAACATTGCCGCATGCACCATCCAGCATACATTCCCAAAGGCAGAAAAGCCACTACTGCCACAAAGTTCAGAAACCTACTTTTTCCGTAATGTGTATGGTGTTTTGTGAGACCGAAAAGCCTCTTGTAGTTCCTGATACCCGCGGCACAAGACTCGATCTTAGTATGGGGTCAGGACTATATAACTGTTAGGTGTATTTTTTATTATTTCTGCTATATATGATAAGGGAGCCTGGAGATAGGCTAGACAAATTCTTTGTTCCAAGAACACTGTTCTATTAATTAATTGTAGAATAGTGCATTACATGACATTACTTATCTTGCACTCACGGCATTATCAATGTGCAAAGAGTGTCGCTCGTGATACCGAATGCAATTAGATAATACTGTATCTTACTAGATTTATAGACTTGCAGAAAAATCTAGGAACACAAGGTCATTAAGGACTTGTGAAGCTGGTACCCATGTGGGTTTCTTTTCAGGTTGTCTGTGTGTATGCGGTTTGAACCATTCCTACTTTTAGTGACAACAGGAAATTATATTATTTCAAGATAGCAAATGCTCTACCGGGATTGCATTGTTCTTACTATTAAGTTTGAAATAATATTCGTTCGTTCTCGTTTCTCCATCCCATGGACGTGAGGCAGAAATTGCTTCAATCAATTCATTCGTAATTCTGTCTACTTTTATGTATCTGGTGTACAATAAAGTATTAAAAAACAATATTATTTATATAATGAATGAAGCTGAAATATAGAATGAAGCTGAAAAGCGATGCATTTTTTTATAGCGTAGGCCGGCAAACAAGGAAACAGGTCATCTGATGGTAAGTGATCACTGACGCCCATGAACATTCACAACGCTTGGATCGCGAATGTGTTGCCGGCTCATCAAATATGGAGGGGTGCAGGAAGGATAAAGGTTTGGAAGAAGGAAGGGGTCATCCGGCTATCTCACTCACAGAATAAAACGTACCAACCAAGTTGTCACTGCATGTAGATCTCATGTGAGACAATGGTACCGCCCCGGACGGGCCTACCCATTAATGCTCAGTCATGACTGACAAGAGCGTGGCTCCTACCTACCACTTTTTCACATTTGTGTGGATGGTGTGCCCAGTAATTCAGTTAGTCCAGTAGTTGTATAGAGTTTGCAATACTGGCAGATAGAAAGACCAAGACGATGAAAGGTCGACCGAAATGACATTTAGCGAAAATATAAAATGATTGGTAATGCTGAGGGAATTAGTAGCGCTATTTAATCTTCCCAAATACAACACATTCCATAATGGTTGTAGCATTCATTAACAATTCAGAACACGTTCTTAAATATTTGAATTCAGAATATTCATTTAAAAACATACGCGTATCATAAAAGGAAATGAAAACCCATCTAATCCAATTTAAAAACAGAATACC
Organism: Hyles euphorbiae; assembly: GCA_023078785.2. Classification (NCBI taxonomy): domain Eukaryota; kingdom Metazoa; phylum Arthropoda; class Insecta; order Lepidoptera; family Sphingidae; genus Hyles; species Hyles euphorbiae. The sequence goes on from CM041048.1 coordinate 5,230,383, forward strand.
CATGAATTAATCACGCCCAAATTAAAAAGCAAACATGCTAATCTTTCATCGTGGCTCATAAAACATGAAGTTTCAAATGGCGACTGACATCTCACATTAAGCAACACAATAGACTCGGTAGGCAGCCCTCCTATTGTGTGATTCATAATACTTTTCACTAAATAACATTAGTAAGTTGCGGTGGCGAATCATGTACACTGGTTTTTATTGTAGTCGATGAAATTCAGACACACGGACGATGGAAGGAGTTCCGTAGATGAATTGAATCTTTTAGAGTAACTAAAATCAATTTTCAGTTTAATATGTTGATTTGCTTAATAAGTCAAATTGAAAATCTTTTAAGATTTTGTAAAATTCAGTTGTGAAAGAAATTTGGAAATTCTCCTAGCAACAATAATAATAATTCTGTAACGATAATGATAGGTTGGATCATAAAGCAATAGAAACGTTTTGTAGGAGAAAGGGACCCGGCAATCTCACTCACACAATAAAAAACGCTATCGCTCCACATTCTGACAGTGATACCATCCCGATTATACTTATTCCTAGAGTCCGTATAAGCCAATATATGTACGTCCCGCTGCAGGGCATGGGAGATCTACAATAGACAGTACGATTGAGAGAGGTTAGGCCATAGTTCACGACGCTAGCCTAGTGCGAGTTGGTGGACTTTACATACCATAGATGTTTTTACAAATTCCTTCACCAATATAGTGCGTTTCTAAAATAGTCCTTAGTAACTACAACATAGCTCTAATTATAAAACCTATTTAAACAGTGAAAGTCCATACAAATTCTTACAAGCGAGTACATTGACCGATTTGTTGCGTATCTCCACTAAGCACAATAGTATCGATACTGACAAATCATTATTGATATGCGATGCCGTGACGCCTGCACTGATCCGAGCCAGTTGGTCAGGACTAATTGATTTGAACTTTCATTAATTTGCGTATGAAAACTGCTTTAATATTATGTATTTTATTCTATCAGGGATTTGGTTTAGGAACTAGTCATTACAGTGAAAGAAGAGGAACAAGAAATAACTTGAATTAGCTGTTCGATATTATAATATTATTATTTTAAATCATCTAAATAATAGAAAGTGTTGCGTCAATAATATAGTAAATCAAAAAGATATAAGTTGAAAACACATTTACTTAAAACGTCAAAAGCATTTTCATTGACAATGAATAACCGGAAAATCGATAAGAGATAAAACTGATAATGTGTGTACTGTGTACAATATTAGTTTTCGTTCGCACTATTTTGAGAGGACCTTTACCATAACGAGATCCAACACGAAAGGAATCAAAAATCAGCCAACTCATAAATATAAAGTAGGGACTACGCATTTCTACGTAATTGTAAAGTGAAAACTAGCGTGAAATTGTGAGAGAGACAATGCTAGCTTACGGCTATTGAAATTCTCAAGATATAGACTACATAATCGCTTCGTCTCTTTCTAGATATTTGTTAATTTTGTGACCATCGCATGTTCAAATTCTACGGTTTGATTGCAGTGGAAATGTCGCACAATACGATAAAATATAAAGTTGCTCCGCGCAACGAGCACACCCATAACTCCACGACAAAAGGAAAACAAACAAATTTGCAAACGTATAAAATTGAAAGGTACCCGGTCGGAAGATGCTATCGCAAATTTCCAATTTCACCATTTTGCGAAGGCGAGTTCTTTTACTCTTTTCGGTCTCAGCGGCCACTCCCATAAATTATAGTTCGGTAGCTCTCTTAAAGGGGTTATATTTTTATTTTTCTTTAACCCTTTGAAGAATTTATGTCTCCGTTGTTACTTAGTAGCCGGTCAGCCTGTCGGCGAGCGCGGTCCGCACGCTCACTATAGAATGCCCGGCTCTGCTGTGATATCATTTCACTTTTTAATTTCAGCGAACTTTATAGTCTATGTGACGAAGGAGGTGAGTTTTAATGCCTAATTTAGGATTAAATTACTGCCAATTACTGTGGTGGGTTTAATGAATATACAATAATTTAGTAATATAAATAATATTAGGATCAATTTTAAAGTTTCTAAGAATGAATTATTGTAACTGTAGTGTAAAATAGTTGGTTAAAAATGAAATTTTTAGTGTGCCAATGTATTTTGCTGTTCACGTTCTAATTTTAATACCAAAATAGTGTTTAGATATTGATTTATTCACTTATTGTGTTTATTAATGATTTCACTAAAAATTAAAATCCTGAATGATAATAACGAATTGTTCTACCGCGAACCATTTTATACTAATTAATTCTCATTTAGAACCTTATTGATTTCAAGTATTATGACTCCAAATGAAAAAATATTTCACTTAGTTATATCTTCATAGTAGTTTTCTTTCAGGTTTCGTTTAATAACTTAAATAATTAAAATTTGAATACATAAAATAAACAAACCTGGCTCAGATACAACAGATATTAAAACATTGACGTTATAGTAAAAACATTTTTACGCATTCAATATAACCTGACACTGACTTGAGTAGAACCTCGTTGATTGCCGTTTAATATTTAGTGTTGCCATTAGTCAAGCAAAATATCCTCTCAAAACTGAACGCCAGACAAAACGGATTCCTTATGCTGGCAATTGGAATAGTTTTGGTGTTTTTTTTTTTCATCTCGTTTTGAGTTCGGATGGCATCCTAACGGTATTCACCGAGAGACATAACTCGAGGACGGACCGCGAACATACTTTTTTATATTATTTTCCCGCTGACCTCAGACGGTCGCGATCGATTTTTGAATCTATCTTTTTAATTCCACCGTTTTGTATTTTTTTTTATAGCGTGTCAACGGTAATCGAATAGTACGGCCTAGCATACAGTTTAGTATCGATGAACTGACATCAAAAGTATAGCACCTTTATTTTATATTACTCAGCTTCTAATCTCCAAACTAGGCCTATATATAATGAAATCCTAAAGGATAATTATACAACAGAATATAAAACACAGTTATCTTTATTTGGGTGATATATTTTTATTGTGAATTGTATTCGGTCTACAAATTTGCTTTACATGATATCAATTTTAAATCCAAAAGGTATGTTTTGTCATGACGTCAAGCGCAGGATATTTCCAAACAGAAAATACATACATAAACTCACGCCTTATTCCCAGAAGGGGTAGGCAGAGGTGCCAGGGCACCCACATTTCGCCCTGTATGTTCCGTCCCACAATGTGATAGGTGGCGAGCCTATCGCCATATCGGGCACAAATTCCTGACTTTGGGCTGATACTGAATAGAAAAATCCAATATCACTTTGCCCAACCCGGGATTCGAACCCGAGACCTCAGCTTTGTAATCGTACCGTAGTACAACTACGCCACCGAGGCAGTCCAAACAGAAAATTGCAAGTAATAAGGATCATAGTCGGATTCGCGGTTGCAGCCAACCTTGAATTTTATTGTTTCCGAATGTTAATACGTTGTTCAAAGAATCCCCCTAATAAAAACCGCGTCGCCCTTAAAGGATGCTGTAACAAACGTTATCTCACATATCTACGAAATAATTCATATTTATGACATTTATCAAGCACACAACATAATGCCGTCAATAAAAATTTTAATTAACCGCCGTATATCGCGGAGTCTGCTGTTTTATTAATTAAGAGTCTTATGCGATTTTAAAACGAACTTTTGTCGCCGCGCGCAGATTATGACAAAAAGTCTCTATGGCGACTCTAATTGCGTTCAACGCCGGCCGAAATTAAAAAGAAAACTCGCACAGCAAGAATCCCGCCTATTTTTAAAAATGGAACCCGATGATGATTCGCCTAATTAATAAACCAATCACGTACAGTCGAGACGCGGCGTCGAGGCGCGGCGGACGTGCGGGAGCGGGGGATGAACGCTCGGAAATTCGAATATTTTTTCTGCACACAAACCACGACAATGTTACTTGTAATTGGCTTGACGATCGATAGTAACGAATTTTGAAACACAATTGTATATGAGTTATTAGGTTTTCAAGTACGAATTAGCGTTACAGATGGTGTAGATTTCACCGGCCATTAATCACTGGGAATTAGCCTCGCGCGAGATGTTATCGTATTCTTTCTCTATACCAACTAGTTACACGGGCGTTACAAAAAACTAGTCAGTAGTTAATCTTGTCAAATCAATATGAGATGTATAAAATTAATACTCCGATCGGGTTCCAAGAACGGCGTTGCGAGATCACCGGGGCTATATTATGACACAGCATTATTCCTTTTCGAACGAGGCGTTTTAAAGGCAAGATCGGACACCGAAAAATTACATGAAAAAGTTCTCAAATCCGTGAGTTTGGTGAAAAAAATATCATTTATCAAATGAATGCATTCCCTGTTGTGTCTTTGCTCGGCGTGATTATAAAAAACTAGTTGAGTAATATAAGCGTAGGTTGGCAACACTGGCCCGAGGAAGCCCGAAGCGACGCGAAAAAGGGCGAAGATTAGCGAGCGCGCGCTTTTTGTTTGCATCAATCGATGCGCTCGCGCATTCGCACGATGAATAATTCAAAAATTGACATGAAATGGCGTATGGCTCTTTTTTTAAATGAAAGGTGCCCGATTGAGGACTGTAACCGCCTGACGAATTCATTGGCCAACGGGTTTTTGCATTCCGTAATTACTGTATTTACAAGCATATTGTGGATTATGAAAATATACGACAGATTCCCGGGACATTTTTTGATAATGAAACCCAGGAATCTTATTAGAAATACCGACATTTAAGTGACTTTTATAAGATTGTTATAGTTTTTTTTTTCATTGCTGTGAATGGCGAGACGAGCATGCCGTTCGCCTGATGGTAAGCGATGCGACCGCTCATGAACAGTAGTAAAACCAAACAACACCTTGAATAACAAAGCCATGCTTGGCATTCCACTGCGATCGCTATCCTGAGTCATAACATGTTAAGTCTCAATATGTCCAGTAGTTACTCTGGCTACAATGTCCTTCAATCCGAAACACAACAGTGCATTTTAACTGCTGTTTGGCGGGAGAAATAGACATTACGGTGGTACCCACCCAGGCAGCCTCTCACATATGAGAGACCTACCACCAGTATTGTATATGTTATAGTGTTGTTATATTTTTTGAGCAAATAGGGACCTACGCAATTGCATATTGATTGTAGCCACTTTATTAACCTTTAATGTATTGTTTAAAATAAAAAAAAATTACGAAAAATATATTTTGCCTAAATCTATTTAGAAAACTAATACATAGAAAAAAATCTAATAAACAGCCTATTTATTAACAAATCCTTAACTAAATATTTCTGTTGACAAATGCATGAACAATAATATTTCCATAAATTAGGTCACAACACATGTCCAATAATGTCCCTCAAGGCTATGGTCTGTGACCCTATGCCACGAGCAAGCCGTCGCCCATAAACAATTTACAGCCAAACCGCAAATAAAATTTTATCTTACGATGAAAACCTTAGCAGCAAGATCAAATGTTGCCAACTTAGATATTTCTACTGTTTAAGTAGAAATATTGATATATTAATGTCAAGACAAAGATTCTTCATACAATCCAAATTTGATATTACCTACCCCTACTTATGATCTGCTATATATTTATTTTTTAGAAGCATATATAGGCTTACTATATTGGTTTTTCAACCCTTCATATAGTAAATTTTTCATTTCGTTTCATTTCACGAGATTAAACGTAAATTTTTAAACTTCATCCCAGACGTTACTCTCCAGATACCATGAATATTGTAACAAAAACTATAAGGATAGTGACTAAAAATACTAATGAAATGATTTAACTATTATTACACTTGGTGAAAAATTTACATTAACCTACAAAGACCACAAAAATGGAATCATTTCAAAGTAATTTAGTACGAAATTTGACTGTTCACATAACCTACGAATATCCAGGCATTATTTTTATTCAAAACACTGAAAAATATAGTACTTACTCATTGGATTTATTTACAAATAAATGAAGACAGTTTGAGTTGCAATTATTGTATACGTATTTATGAAACCATAATAATATTATGCTTTCAGTACATAAATAAGGATAATTTCAAACTCGTGGCAGATGTGAGTAATTTACCCATTTCCTGATTTTCTCTAACGTAAACTTGTTATCTATCATGACGTTTCACCAGCAAAGGAAAACATGGCGACAAAACCCGCGCGTCATAGGAATCTTAATTTCTAATGTGCGTAATAGTATTATAATACAATACTGTAATACGTTTTAAATATTACAACTTGTGAAAAAAATGCGATGCTAAAATATTTCCAATGGCGGCAGGTCAAATGACATCACAAAAAAATTATAGAAATACAATTATTGAAAAAAAACATATATTTTGAATTTAGATTCCGTTCCTCGTAATCGCGTATTCAATTAGTTTGTATTTACAAGACTAATTTTAAATTTGGAACGTGCAAGGGAAACTCATCCATCACTCATTAGAGTTTCTTGCCCGTTCTTCTCTGGCGAAAACAGCCTTGTGAACTGGGTGGTAGTGGAAAAAAAATGACTGAATCTAAATAGTGTATGACATTTTATGGATTCAATAAATATTTTCATTTCATCAGTGCCAACCAAACGCTAGCGCATTCGCCATAAACAAAGCGTTACACAAAAAGGTAATAATTAATTCCTATAATGCTGTTAATGATGCAATGGACGCTTGAATCCATTTCCAAGTATAAATGATGTTAAGAATTCAAGTGGGGGACGGAGCCAGCCTCGTGCGCTTTTTGGGCAAATGGCTTCATTTCGCCACGGGACATGGACCCGCGATTTTTGGTTATGACGGGTTTTTACGCACCTTGATATCATTATCGTATCTGATTGAGGTGATGACAGGCTGATAATTCGGTACGTATATCAAAATATGAAATTCATGTGCGTTTTATTGCTTTTCTGTGAACCGTGACGTCAGAAAAATAATTGTCTATGTCAGTTTCTTTTTATAATTATGAAATTAGTAAGTTATGACGTATAATCAAATCTTTAGCACTATTTTATGAGGCATGATATAACTGTAAAATGTATTATATTTTTTGTTCTGGCTCGGCTTAATGGCCACATTGCACCTGATGGTGAGCGCAAATGCCGCCCAGGCAGAGTATCCATTGGCATCAGACGGCAGTCCCATGTCAATAGATACAATTATGCCGGCCTGCTAAGATGCCCTTTTCTATACAATTATCTATTAAATAAATTTATTTATGAATCTTAAAATAATGCAATTAAATTTAAAAAAAAACTTCATATTTCATAACTTCAATGATAAAATTAAATAAAATCTAGTGTAAAACATTTTCTAAACAAGGAAAACAACGTAAAACTGAATATTGGAATTACTTTCTTTCGCGGACAATACGTTCTGAGTAATTAGTAATTACGCACTTAAGGCAAAGAAATGGCGTGTTTAATAAAAATATTTACAACTTAGCTAAGTCACTGTGAAATACGTCCAACTTGCGGAAATTCTTTATGAGGTAAATGTTTCGAAAATAAGTATAAAAAATATGAAAGATGACTAAATATAGAATGCTGGAAAATTGTAGAAAGCCTTAGTTCAGCAGACGATTTTGTGAATTATGATAATGAGATACGTTCACATTGTAAATATTTAATTTTAATCTACATCGTCTACTTAAGCTGCTGTAGTAATTCACAACTAACATAGCTTTGGAGTATATTCCACTGCTTAGTTGATATCTTTACAGTAATGCAAATTTTATCCTCTATATCTAAATTTCAGACTTAAATTATCATTAATGAATTCATGACCAAAAATCACAATAGTCTCTTCGCAGTAAGGTACAGTCTTATGACATGGATGTCAAAAACTACCAGATTTGTCGGACATATACAACAGTAAAATCATATACTTATAGTTCATCCCGAAAAATTTGTGTCAACTTTGTGGGATTGAACCCGCAGTGTCCCGTATCATAGCTGGCGTCTTATCCAACTTCACCACGAAAGCGATGGATAATCATACCGATATAGAATTAACCGTGGCCAATTCCGACAAGTAAAAAAAGAAATATCGGAGTATTTTTTTGCGGATTATAAAGAGTCTAGTGTTCTAAAAGACACGTTGTTTAAATGCCCGGATTAAATGTGATAAATGTTGTTTTTTTCATAGGTCCGGCAAAGGAACAAACAGATCACCTCAGGGTAATTGATCACTGACGCCCATGGACATCCACAACGCTTTAGTCATGGATGTGTTGCCGGCCCATCAAATCAAAGGAAAAGCTATTTTCTGCGAGAGAGTGACACCGCTCTGGAAGAGCCTGCCTATTCATTTTGATTCATGGTTGAAAACAGCGTAGCTCTACCACTTCTAATATGTTTGCGGGAACACCGTCTCACACTGGCTTAACTCAGCTTTTTGAAATCAAAAGAAATCATGTAGGTATATATTTTACTAATTGACAATAGGCAAGCGTAGTAAACTACAGCTTTTTGAATCGTAAACTCTCTGAATTATTTTGATAAGTACATAAATTATTTACTATACTCATTCATTAATAACCAGAATAATACTAGAAGGAACAAGTAAGAATATGGTTGTATGACCAAAGTTTCTAGTACTTACTTGTAAGATGAAAAAGGCATGTTGGAGTCGACGCAGGGCTGGTCTTCCACCGCGCCGGCGGTCAGCATGAGGGCGTTCATGGGCGACGTCACTCGGGTCGCGTCACGTGGCGCATGACGTCACAACCACCAACACGCCATCTCTGCAAAACGTATGACGTCAAAACAACGAAAGCACTATCCAAAGCAGTCCAGTAGTTTTATAGATAATCGTGAATAAACAGTTTGAATAAAGAACATACTTTTTTTAATTTGAAAATCTGTTCTATATTTAAAAATCTTTCTGCTTAAAATCGTTTACTAAATACAGGACTCGTCACAATTTAAAGTTTTATTGAGAGGGTTAAGTAAGGTCATAATCTGTCACATCGAGAGTTGGCAAACCCTTTTATATCCACCTATTTAAGTTAATTAATGACTTATGTCTTATAAGGTAATTTTAGAGGCTCTTACTACAAAATAAAAATAATCAGACCTCACGAAGTGCAAAAGTCATGTGATTATATAAATTAAAATTTGTTACTGGTCTGAGTGTTGCGAAAGCTGATAGTCTCTCGTAATTTCTGAAACCCACGCTACAAAAAACCGATTATTAAAGTTATGAAAATATGTACTATTAATTTTAAGTCAAAAATCAAATATAATGGTAAAATAAAATTGTATTTTTATGCTCATGACTGTAATTTTATTTTGAATTCTGTTTTTTTTTCCTCAATACGTTTATGAGCCAGAGGTGCATAGTATAAATTTAAGCAGTCATATTTGTGGTTTTTGTGTCCATTACTAAGGAAGTGACTCAAGGAAATCCTTGAATGTTGTAATTTAAACGGAAATTAATTACATTTGCCGATCGAAATAATCAATCAGGCGCCATGTTTACGCTTGTATGGAATAACCACGATGAATCGGACGGGGTAATACAGATTTGAAAACTGTGCACATATAAACTCTTTTATTTATTTGTAATTAAATAATCAATCTCCTCATAGATTTATTTTGCGAACATGGTAAAAAAGTATAACAAAAAAATACCTGTTGGTAACGGACCAGACGCGGCTACCGACATATTCACATTGGTCGCGGGTTTAAACCCCAGGGCACGCTTCTGATTTTTCGGAGTCATGTGTGTATTGATAGTGAATCACCACGGACTAAAACGGTGAAGGAAAACATCGTGAGGAAACCTGCATACCGTAGAGATTTGTAAAGAGTTTCTACAGTATGTAAAGCCCGCCAACCCGCATTAGGCGAGCGTGGTGGAAAATATAGCCTGACTCCTCTAAATCGCTCTTTCTATTTTACAGAAGACCCGTGTAATAAAGTGGGACGTATATGGGCTGATACAGACTCTACTTGATAAATGACAGGCTAAAGTTTAAGTCCTACCATTATTTCAATAAACAACTTTCAATTAACTGCCTCCGTGGCGTGGTTGTGCTACGGTGCCGTTACAAAGCTGAGGCCTCGGGTTCGAATCCCGGGTAGGGCAAAGTGATATTGGATTTTTCTATTGATTATCGGCCCGTAGTCAGGAATTTGCGCCCCTTATCAAATCGTGAGACGGAACACAGCGAAATGTGAGTGGCTTGGCATCTTTGCCCACCCCTTCTGGGAAAAAGGCGTAAGGTTATGTATGCATGTATGTACTTCGAATAAATACTTTTTCGTTTGGATTCTTCATATCAAAATCAAATGGTGTGAGTTATTAACCCCAAGTACATTGAGGTATTATACTAGAGCGGACATCGGGAACAAAATCGTGAAGCGAGAGGGAAGATAATGTTACTTCATTGGCGTGACAGAGACAGAAATAGAATGTACCCTTCATTTTGTTACAAACATTTTGTTTGCAGTGCCCCCTCTAGTATATGATCTCAATGCCCCAAGTAGTAGGTTCGGGTGATTCACTACATACGCACTTTTTTGCATGAGAAATCAAATATGAACTGTATTATTTTAATTACGGCTGGTAGAGTCAAACTTAATATTTCAGTGCACTTATTACAATTTGTTGTATAAAGCAACATATGACAGCCTCCGTGACGCAGTTTGTTAGAAAGCCGGCTGTGAAACGGGGAGTCGCAGGTTCGATAGCCGCACCGCGACAAATAATCTGCTCCAAAAGTATGCGTTTTGGTTCTGGGTGTTATTGAGACTGAAAAGACTCTTACAATTTCTGATACCAGTGACATAAGACTTGTAACTTAGTGCGGGGTTTGTGTCTTGGGTATAATAAATAAATAAGTCAGGTTTCTACGTTTCGTCGCAGTCTATATACGAGCAATTGCCCACGATTTCGTCGCTATTCGAAACGTAAGGAATCTCGCCACGGACCCGTTTGAAGTGCTACCATGAAATAATAATTCATCTCATAGAAAATGTAGGATATTACCTATTTTATTCCTAGGAATACCATTATTTAAATATAAAGAAAACAGGATGGTAATAATCTCCTTTTTTCTGTGACTTTTTATTAAATTCACAATCGCCGATCTGAATGCTATTGATATTAGAAGCTTGGAAAAGCACTTTACAAGTCCCAACGTTTCTATTTTTATTCCAAGGAGTATTTGAGAATAACTTCGCATCTACTGTCAATTTTATACGTTTATTGCATTATAAAAAACAATAATTATGTAAGAGCCAAAATATTTCCAACACATTTCAAAACCAACAAAATGCAACAAGCTAAAAATTATACGGCAATCGCATTTACAAAGTTCGTACACGATACTCGTACGTAAATAAAAACATTTCTAATCTTAACACATCGGCCGCTGGCCTGTCCTGTATCAGATTTGTGAGATAGGCCGTGTTTGTACCGGCGGAACCGGCCGGGCCGCCATATTGAATCTGATTGACAGCTGTCAATGTCGGCGGCACCGCGACGCGTCGCCGCGCCTGCCCACTACGCTGCCAACGCGCACTTCTAATTCCATTCAAAAAGTTAACGTTCTTTTTTTAAATCACTGTAGCTTATTTGAGGAATAATGTTTTTAAATCTTTACGTGGAATTATTGTAAATAAAACTATTTAAGCCTTTTTGAGCCTCCATTTTGAAATGGTTTTTTGCTGCAAATATGATTGTTTTGTACAGCAAGAATAGACTATCCTAGGACTATATTAGTTTAAAAAAACTCCTCGTTATCGCTTAATAATATTCTTCACTAGTATAATTTATTACTTGATGTTTTCCTAAGTTTCAACTGATTTTAATAAGTTACATAAACCTATCAAAGTTTATTTATTTATTTACTTATTAAGCTTTATATACGAAAGTATAAATGGCGGACTTAATGCCAGTGGCACTATCTACCACTCGATCGTGATGATACCATCTCTCGGTGATGCAGAGATGATCTAAATTCTTCTTCATTGATTTTTACTCATCACTTAAAGGCAGTAGTATAATTGAATGGCCTTTACACAGCAGCATAAAAATGCCAATTGCACCACTAAAGTCGATACCTAACCTCAAATATAATAAGGAAAACCGCCAAATTAATCATTGCTGTGTGACATTTGACAATAACTCTTGGCTAACGTCGACGTGACGTCACTTAGTAGAAGTTATGATCGAAGACGCGCAACCGAGCATTGAAAAACATTTCCTGTGTTTTCCATTTTAATGTGAAAAAATACACATATTTTTAGAAAAAAAAACGGTTTTTTTACTTAACAGTATTTTTTTTTTTCCAGAGACTATATCCCCTTCTTCACCCGCCATTGCAAATCCTGTAAGCAGTGTCGGCAGCACGAATTTTAAAGAAACCGAGCATTAAAGATAAAAAAAATGTTTTAACTTTTCTTTACCCCACAAAGAAATAAATAAAATAGGTAGTAAATTTAGCAGTAGTTGGTAGTTTTTTTGTCCAATTCTATTGATAGAAATACGGGAAAAGAATGACACACACAAATAGATAAAGCGTAAATTCCGGCCTTATACATTCTTCGCTCAAACTGAATCCTAAAGTCGTTAGACAATCGACATGGACATAAATTCGATAAATAATATAGGTTTATAAACTGTCTACTTAGAGTATTTATATATAGAGGGAGCGCTGGTACTTCAAAAACGTAGATAAAAATGGTGGTGCCGGGCCACCTTTTTCTGCCCTCCTATTGGCTAATATTTGAACAGGTTGTGCAACATACATAAATTACTCCAATTTTAAAAAAAATATATATAGTTTATGTCTATTTAATTTCACTCAAACTCGCTTTAAAAGGAAAATAGCTAAATATAATTTCGGCTATCAAAGGAATTTATAGCAATTTATTGCTAAATAATTAATTCAATTTTTACTAATATAGGAGCGCTACCAACATTACGAACAAGAAAATATCTACGTTTTTCAAAACGCGAATGTATGACAGCGCTCCCTCTATATATAAATACTCTAAGACTGTCTATAAAAACGGACTTTTAGGCAAATCTATAATATAATAGACCAAGCAAATTATTTGATATCGTTCTCTCAATCTATTTGCATTGCATTGCATTAACGGCATTTAATAAAAAAAAAATTGTAAGTGCAAAAAAACTTATTCCAGTACATTATATTATGATATCATTTACAAAATATCCATGGTAAAGATTATTTAAATATTTTTTTGTCGTTAAAATTGAAATTTAGCTTCGTGTTTGCTTGTGCATTTCTCGGTTATTGTGACGATTAAAGCATTCAAGATAATTGCAAAGAATTTAAACACTGATTATCTATTTCGTTTTTTCAGAAAACGTAAAAACCCTATTGAATAAATCCATGCTAATTATTTTATAAATGCGAAAGCAACTAATTGTTATGGCTTGCGAAAAAACAAAGAATGCATCTTAATGAATTTGGGATAATTTGAGTAACTGATAATTAAACGACAGTTGTTTGAGCGAATAAAATAAATAGTATTGTACTGTATGAGCACATATACGATCCACTGCAGGGCACAGGCCTCCTCTGCAATTGAGAGTGAGACCATATAGTCCAGCACGCCAGTCTAGAGTGGCTTGGCGGATTTTACATACCATAGATATTGTCACAAATCGCCATGGTATGCAGGTTTCCTCACCATGTATTCCTTCGCTTTTATAGTGTTTATGTATGATAGTTTATGATAGTCAATCTTTAAACTAAATAGTGCTATATGAATTTAATAAAATAAATATATATACAATTAAATGATTTTATTCTAGGTGTGAATTTTAATTGTAAGATAATAAACCAGAATTTTTGTATCAGATAATAAAAAGATTTTCTTTTGCTTAACTTGAGTATCGACTTATTAGTGAAAGCATGTTGTGAACTACTAATTCTACAAAACGTAACGCCTCGGGTTCGAATCCCAGTTGAAATAAATATTACATGTGGATATAGGCATGAGGTTGAGGGGTGCGGAATCGAATCCAAAGTAGAAAACGGCTACGTTCAATAGCATGAACCTCGACTCATTTGTAATCGGTCCGTCGGTTCCGATTCGAAAAAATATTCACTGCAGTCATAATAAAGCTTATGTCTTGTACATTCAAACATAAGCAGTTAGGTACTACTCGATTCGATCTATAAAGACAAATGAGGTTGGTTAATTAGAACCTAAGCCTTTGCACTTAAAGATACTTTTGCATAACATACGTGAAAATATAGAATGAATTAAATAGTTTTTCCATCGGTAATATATTTTTATATCACACCCTGGTTTAAATGAGAGCATAACATTATCATTGTTTAGTTTAGCAAGAGCTAAACATCCAAAAACCAGCCCTAAAGTATTATCCTTATTCATAAACAGTTCCTAAACCTGTTTTAGTTATATATCTTTCCCTTGTGAACGTCTTCTGAATTCTAATTCATCGAATATGAACAAGCCAACCCGCACTAGTCCAGCGTGGACTATACAGCCTAACCACTCTAAATCGTACTCTCAATTGTAGATAAGGCCCCCTGTAGTGGGACGTATATGAGCTGATACAGAAAGAAAATAAAACATTCGATAGCATAAATAGGTTTTACAACTATTAATATCGATAGTATTTAATCCCTTAATCACAAAATGCCTTATAATGCGAGCTAAGTCATCCAGCGAAAGTTAATATTATGACCGGCGCACGCATTAATTTTTCATCACCTCTCAACGGATAAAATCTGAAGCCGTCACGTAGACGGCCGATCTGTATCGAGACAGTGTACCGGTGTTACCAATTAAATTATTTATTTATTTGTACATTTAAACTGATATATTGTCGACATTTATGGCTTAGGAAACATGGAATATTGGGCGTTGAAAATCATATTTAGATAATAAGAGTTTTTTAGATAAACTGTATTTTGTGTTCCTTTTTTAAAAATTGCAACTTGAGTTTTGAATTTAGAATCTGAAATTCGAAATCTTTATGCGTCAATTAATTGGACTTTCAATTCTTCTACAACGAACACACTCACAAACCTAGGGCTTATGTGAGGACTATAGAGGGAAAGTTAATTATAGTATAAATTCAATATAATCTAGTCGCTAATGATTTATATGATGACAATGATGATTATGGCGGGCGGGTTTTATGCCATAGGTGCATTGAACTAGTAGTACATATTCGTAGCTACACAAAAATTTGTCCCGTTGCGGGAGTCGAACTCAAGGCTTCTAGTTTGGCAGTCAGCTTCAACCAACTGCGCCAAAGAGACTGTCACATTAAAGTAAAAATATTTTGTTATAAACATATAAATTATTATTGTCACTAGCTCTTATACCTAACATAAGATTACCGATTATTTTTTATGTTTGTCACAAAATTGGCTAATGATTTTATGACCGGCACCACGTCAATCCATTACGGAATACAAATAATGTTTATTAATAGTTTATTTATAAGCTGTAACAATAACATAACAAAAATCATTACTTTTATATCTACACTATATATTTTTGTGCATAGCGTTTTCAATAGATTTATCCACAAATATTTCGTGTAAAAAGATTTCAAATAGATTTGATATGCTCAATATCGACTTTTAATATTTGCAATGGATAGGTACAGCTACTTTTATGATCTTTCATTTTTATTTAAAGTAATGTTTACTAAAGTAATAAAGATTCGATGTAATATTTAATTTACTAAATTAAAAATAAACACATAAAATTAAAATTATTATTATACAATAATTAATATGCTTAATGTCCATCAAAATGCACGAAATATTTTAACTGTATATGATATCACTAACAGATTGAGTCATAGTGACCAAACTTACATTATGTACCACTTATAAGAATTAATATGACAACATGATACATATTCTGAAGGAATTGACGTCAGTGATGTTCGGTTATAAAATTATATGAATTATCCTGCTATTATACTTTTTATATGGCCCTAAAGAGACTTTAATAATTATAATAATAATTATATATGTAAAAATAGAAAAAATATGTTTAAAACAAAATAAAGAGAATAATAATAATACTATAAGTCATAATGTGTAACTAATAGTTAGCGCTTTGGATACACTGTAAGCTGACTATTCTTGTATAACATAATAATAATAATGCGGAGTACAGAGTACAGACTAGATGGAGAACTATCAACCCAGATCCCTCTTTCATCAGACGATACTATGACCGTGGTATGAACGTGTCGGGCAAAAACTGAATTAGTATGAAACGTCGGCTGGTGACGGTATAGTCTTCGGAACAGCCGTTGATAGTAATTCATATAAACATTTTTTGCCCGATACGTTCATAGAACGGATATGGTATAATACGTTGTAGTCCATTATACTTTTCATTTAGAATACTTGTAACGTCATATTGCTAGCGCGTAAGTATGATGGTATGAGAAAATAATATAAATATGTTAATGGTACCAAACGATTAAAAACTATATGGCCTAAACATTTCGTTTTCTCGATTTTAGATGACGCCCATGCCCTGCAGTGGAACGTATATGGGCTGATACAGATTATAAACTATAGTTTATTGAATAACCGCCTCTGTGGCAAAGTTGGTAAATACGCTGTGGAACGAGAGGCCGCGGGTTCGATTCCGGCACCAAGATAAAGGTTTGTGTGACCTACAAGTTCTTGTTTCGGGGCAGGAGGGATTTAAAACTGAAAATTCTTTCGAGGTTTTTGACACTTTACAAGACTTATATCTTAATATGGGATCTGGATTTTGTTTTTAATTATTTGAAATTCATGCATAAATATCGAAGAAAACGTTGGAGAAACAAACTCCATTATGAAAATTCTAGGCGACTATTTTAACAACATTGCTTCACAACTTAACAGTTTAAAAATACAACAGTTATTTATAATACATATTAAAATAAAATATTGTTTTAAAATATCATATTTTTATACCTATCAAATACCGAGAATAAATAACATGAATAAATAACTGCATATTTTTTATTATATTCCATTTATGAATATTATTTTTAGCTTTATGTATATAAATTATTATGTAAATTATGCGTGTAATGCCAAATATGCGAAACAAGGAGATAAACCGACCGTATATTTTTTACAAGAAGATTCATTGCGTAACCTTCAACTATTAGGTACTTGCACGTCCACTGTCAATGTCAAATTTCAAATTTTTAAAATATACCCTATTTCTATTTACATTAGGCTGACAAATTGAATTTGACAAACGTCAACTGTCAAAATCGGCGGTCGGGACGTGGAAGTACTTAGAGCTGAGAATAACAAGTTATCGATTTAAGTTCTAAATAATCGATATTTATTCTATTATTTTGACTAGGGGATCAACAACTCGCTAGAGGTCTGTGCCAGTGAAAAAAAAAATCGAGACGATTTAATTTCAATACGCTCTGATTTTTATTAGTCATTTGTTGTCAATATCCTGAAATCTTTGAAATTGTGTTAGCTTCTTCCATGCAAAACTAATCTTAAAAACAATATTGGAACAGGTTGTGCAACATACATAAATTATATGAAAAAAAAATTAAAAATAAGTAGTTTAAGTCTATTTAATTCCACTCAAACTCGTTTTAAAAGGATAATAATTAAATATAATTTCGGCTATCAAAAAAATTTGCTATAAATTAGCAATTTATTGCTAAATAATTAATTCAATTTTTACTAATATAGGAGCGCTACCAACATTACGAACAAGAAAATATCTACGTTTTTCAAGACGCGAATGTATGACAGCGCTCTCTTTATATTATAAATAGTCTAAGGTTTCTTCCTAAGATATATGATATTTATATACGTAAAAATCCCTATAACATAATTACTTTTTAAAAACGTGTATTAAACTATTAGATTGCTTGCCTGATGACCTAAGACATGAACCATTGTAACTTCACAGGGATTAAAAAAAAAAACAAAAAAAGGAAATATAAGATAGTTGCTTAGGGAGGTTCATACGCCGTTTCTTCTTCACAGCTACAACACGTTCCGAAGCGGTGGTAGCAGAAAATAACGAGTCAAAATATCGTGTGAAAGACTATTTGAATATTAAATTTTTTTATTTGATTTGATGGCAAGCATAAAAGAAACAACACCATTCAAAACATTAAAAGCAATGCAAATATTATAAAGGCGAAAGTGTGTATGTTCGTTACTTCTTTACGCATTATAATTTATATATGATATTGCATCTAGATTTAAGCATGCATTATTGACTGCTTCGGGCCAGAAAACACACGGCGACAATACTTTTTTGTCCAAATAATTTGAATAATGATGATTTTCTCACTTGTTTTCTTTTAAGTTTATTCAACCGACATTGAGGCAATGTTAATGCTTATTCAAATAGAGGTCCCCGGGTCGCATACATTATGTCCCTTACACTTGCCTAGACTGACGTTTACAAAACAAAAATACACAAGTTAACAAGTATCATAAAAAATACAACTCATATGCAAGTTTTGTTTTTTGAAAATCGAACGGGCGTGACTGAAGTCACATTTCTAGAATAATGTTGTTTATAAAATGTTTATTTATAAAATGTTTTACATTTTAATTTAATTTATGTTACGGATTAATTGCGATGAGGCATTTTTGTATTAAACATTTTAGTAATAATTTATTTTTAAATGACGCAATGTAATTAAATATTGGAATAAAATATGAATATTAGATACTGTTGTTTTAATAAACTTTACGTCCATTGTTTATTGATTTGAGATAATATTCCGTACTTAAAAAGATACGTTGTATTATTAGAACTACTATTTTGAATAAAACTCGCGCATAAAACTTATTGAAACATTCTACCGTTTATAGAAGTAAAGGCTCTGATTTAAAAACCATTGCAACTTTACACCCCAAATAAATGTATATAAATGTTAATACATCGATATAGTAACTTGTCCTTATTTGATTTTTGAAAAGACGTTTATCTATTTTAAAACATTTAAAAGTAACGCCAAGAATAAATAAATTAGTGATACATAATTTAATTAATCTGTCCGTGCTTTGTATGCGAAATGCATAATTAAATATTATTAGCGTTTTATTGACGAATTATATTTAGTTATTTTTGGATAAATATCGGATCGTCGTCAAGCCGACGCGACGGTTGATTTTTAACTATTCGAAGTTCGTAATTCGAAGCGCAACGAATCGTCTCGGACCGATTCTACTGATTCTATTATCAATTATTCGAAATAAGGCTTTTGAGTCATTAAATTATATTCTTTAATTTGAAATTTCCTTTTTATAAACTTTAGTAATACGTTATTTAAATATTTACTAAAGAACAAAATTAAATTTAAGATGTAATTATAAAATTATGGAATGATGTTTTGTTTTATCTTAACAATACGATGTGGAATTTAAAGATATGTTAATCTGCTCAATTAATTTTATTAGCAAGAAACCATAATAAAATAACCATTAATGTTTATGTTTTAAATTTGCTAATTTAATCTATATGTTTATGATGGTTTTTCGAGAGTTTAATTGCTGGATTTCGTAAGATTTCTCGAAGTATCTCTTTATATCTTGATTTGTAATTAAAAATCATGATTATTACCCACATTTGAAATTAAATCGATGTTCCAATATTCTTATTTACTTAGACCTATGTAGACAGGTATTCGTCGATTTCGATTCGATCTTGTGTAATAAATGTTTGCTTGATACTTAAAGTACCCACGATCCGTCCTTTGTTACTAATAGTTAAATTCTCAGAATCTATCATTGTGATCGTAAAACAAACTTAATGATATAAAACAATATCATATAAGGCGAGACGATACGTGCCTATCATAGTGATAGCTCTGCCACCTATCAAGACTGGGACGTGAAGGGAAAACGGCGAAAATATCCCATTTATATGCATTTTCCATATAAATTAATAATAAATTAGTTAAGTACGAGATTTAGGGTATGAAAGTCGGAAGATTAATAAGCTTTAAAGTTTAAATCACGACGCATATTCCTGAAATATAAAACATTAAAATAACATTTAATTTGTTGACTTTTAAATGGATTTTAAAGATAGAGAGTAATTTCGAAATTGACATTCCAATGTTCCATTTTCGCTCAAACGATTTCAAAAATGGAACAGATTTAAAATTGACAACCAATACCTGCGCGAATACGAACCTCTTTTCAAAAATGGAACGAACTGTCATAAATTGCAAACCATCCACTAAAGAGTATGGAGCACTGTTTAAACTTTGAACTGGTCACTGTTTTCACATAATTTCACGTGTTTCACTGTCACTGGTGTAGTTCGTTGGTGCGCGGACGGTGTCGCGCCGACGGGTGACCACGAACAACTGCCGGCGCACGCGCTGCCTGCGAACGAGCCGCGAGCACGGCACGAGCTACCAACATTTTTCATGAAATTGAAAATTGTTGGATTTCTGTTCGGGATTTGTAATGTGTCAGTTAGGTACTAAATTTTTAGGGCAATATCATTTGTTAAATGAATATTGTATTTCTGTGGTATATTTTTATTGTAAAATAATAACTTGTTAGATATTAATGAAAAAAACGAATGTAAATTAAAGTTTTTAAACTAATTATATCAGAAAATATGAGGTAGAAACAAGATTAATGTTAAAGTGTGAGAGTAAATTTTTCTTAACCCTATTATGAAATAAATAATTTAAAATTAACAGAATAAGCAACAATTTAATCAATAAAAATATTTTAAAAAATGCTCGATTTCGTTTAATTATTAGATATTATGAATCAACTATGACAAGAATAAACGACTACAACAATATTACTTATTTAGCTAAATATTAATTTGAAAATCTAGTATTAACTTTACTAATTGATATTCTATTTTCAGTTCTCGTCTAATATGATTACTAATAATTATAAAATTATTCCACCAAATGTTTACAACTTCTACCGAAACCTGTTGAGTCAGCGTCGCAAACAGCAACTTTACAGTATGTTGAAAATAATTGCCGTCTCTCTCATGCATTACAGCTATTTAGACGTATGAGAAAAGAACGGCAATATTTTATCAAGTCACCTCGTACAGACCTTGATTGTCCTCCTCGCTTTAAAAACGCTTTAACTAAAACATTTAATTGCATTGTATATTGAGCTCTACTTCAATACGTTTACGGCACAATTCACGTTGCACTTATCTCCAATTTCACACTTTTAAGTAAACGGACAATTTGAAGTATGCAAATTTGGGAAACCGAATTCTTGCATTTAAATACATTACAAATGACAAATAACATGCTATATATAACTAAAGACTGACGTTAGTCGCCATTGGAAAAAATATATAAAATAAATTTCGTTAAGATGCGCAGGCGCAAGTGGACAGTGGACACGTCTGATTAGCTCCGCATTGTAGTAGCTTTGTCTCGCTTACTCAGGTGGTAATAATAAGTGTGTGAGAGAGACAACGCTAGTTTTCATCTGGACCGAATGGCCGGGGCCTTACAGGGCTCTACCCAAACATTATGGTACATTTGGTAGGTAGCATATTGTATTACATAGTTTTTATTTATACTGTACTGGTAGATTTAATTAGCAAGTTATTTATAGATATATGAATTATTTTTTTGTTTGTAATATAGACGAAACTTAAGTCAATGTTATCACTATGGATATAGTTGATACTTATTGATTGTGTAATTTTAAGATCAAATGACGATATTTTGATATGCTATAGTGCTCTATTAAGATGTGTATGTGGTTCGATTTCTGCTTGGGTAATTTTGTATTAGTTATAAATTAGAAAAAATATATTTCCCACAGTGGTTAACAAGGAAACACAAGAGCGTAAATTCATTGTACAATATTTTAATGAACAATCTTTTATCCTCATACATATTTTGCAAAAATAGAAAATATTGCTTTAATTAGGTATAAGTGGGAAATGGTTTTTCCAGACAACTATAGCGGAAAACCCCGATATAGCGACACGCGAAAATGTAGATTTTTATAATTTCCCGATATTTCGATTACTTTACTTTTGTGGTCCTCTGTAGTGCGTCTGCTCCATGACCAAGTAAGTTGGAAAGGCAACTAAAAAGTCAGAACTTGTAAAAAATAAACCAAATTATGATACAATTCGTAAAAAAATTGTAGAGCTATAGTTTTACGCTAGAGATAACCTCTATGATTGAGCATATCATTTTGTTTATACAATATTATGCCTAAAAACAAAATAGTAATTTCAGCCTTCGTGGAAATCGGCTGTGAAACGATAAAACGCGGATTAAATCCCCAATCAAGACAAACGTTTATGAGACAAGACAAGTATATAAATATTTGATTCAGGTTTTCATCCTAAGTTCGGATTTTCACTATACATCAATCTTATCGATATCTTTATAATGATTTATTTATGAATACTTTTGCACTAGAATATAGGAAACTTCCAGGGATTCTACAAGGGATTCTACAGCGCCTCCAAACCCAGACCCGGAATAAAATTTAATAAAGTCTTACTCAGAAATTGAGCTGGAGAACTTTTTGTGAATCGGCTTCACAGCTATTCACTGCGCCATGGACGCTATCAACAACTTATAAATATAATTATGTAGTATCTACATAATAGGTACCAAGTGTCTACTACCTAGGTATCCTATTATATTGTTGAGCTCTACCTAGACTCAATTCGGATTCTTTGGATTGCACTACATTTAATTAACACCCAACAGTCACACACATATTTCTGAGCTATCAAATACTAATACAAATGGTTTAATGCGCTTACTTTACAATTTTTACACTTTGTAATAATTTTAAATACATTCGTTAAAATTCATAATTTTCGTAATGTATAACATGTTATTAAAAGAGGTAGGGCATATGATCTTAGGTATCAATATATCCAGTAGTCACTCTGGCTACAATATCCTTCAGTCCGAAACACAACAGTGCATTTACATTGCTGTTTAGCGGGAGGAATAGACATTGCGACTGTTCAGTATCTTTATTAGAGGAGGAAACTGCAAGCATTAGTCGTCAAAGCTCGTCACTTCGTGTGAGTGGTGACGAGTGTGAAAATGCGGCGGCACACGCACTAGATACCATCTTGATTGCGTTGACAACTACGTCTCGTTGGGCACACATGCACGACATATTGGATACAGACTAAAGCCTTTTTTTGCAAGCCATACTACATTTTTTAACCACAGACAAGTGGTATACAGGACTCGTCTTCGAACTATAGACAAGTGGGTTTCAGCAGGAAACATGATATCTTGATTGGTTTCGACCGGAAATACGATATCTGGAACATAAATTGTTGATTACAAGGTTTGTAGCAAAATTGAAAGTGATCTAATTATTTATCCCGTGGTGCTTAAAACATCTGGCTTCTCCAGTTGTATATCTTTAAATCAGAGGATCGATAATACCTCTCAACTCCAATATTTTGTCACCAGCTTTACTGCGGAGGAAAGTGAAAAAATATTTTTTTCTTTCTGATTAATTTCGATGCGGGTTAAAGACAAGCTAGTGGCCTCGAGAGACTCGCCGAGCTCCGGAGCTCGGTGTCAATTCTGTGTGTGCTGCTGTTGATCCTGGCTGACAGGAGTTGCAGTGGTGGGTATGAGGGCGAGAAAGTCTCTCAACAAAATTGGAAATGAAGACTACCGACCAAACACATATTTAAGCTATCCTCAGTTTACTTGAAATTGTAGGGAGACGAGACTAGTGTCATCTATAGAGCGTCGAGGCTATTACTGGCCTTAATGTGATAGTTTTAAGCTCAGAAGAAAGAAAATATGTACGCTAGTTCCAAAGAACCCATATATAGGGTATATCAAGTACGGCTACCGAAAAAGAAGCCGGGTGGTAGCTTTAGTGATTTCATAATATACAATGCAATTAAAACATGTGTAAAAAAAACACGACGTATTTTTTTTGCTATCTTCGTATTTGGGTGGTATAAAAGTAGCTTATCCTAATAAAATAATGTACTGACTTTTTTTTTAAAGAATCTGTGGAATGACAAGGGTTTAAATTATTATTTTAGCAAAAATTATGGATTTACCACCCAAACGTGATGATATTTAAAACATCACAAAACATCTGTCGCGTTTTATTGCGAAAATTTTATGTGCATATGTCTGTGGTCACTAAAACTTCCACCCGACTTCGTTTTCGGTAGCAATCTTGATATACCCTGTATAATGACCTAACCAATTTCATAGATATATATTAACAACAACTAAAACGGTGAAGGAAAACATCGTGAGGAAACCTGCATACCATAGCGATTTATAAGAATTTCTATGGTATGTAAGTCCGCCAACCCGCACTAGGCCAGCGTGGAGGACTATATGGCCTAACTACTCTCAATCGTACACTCGATTGTAGAGTAGGCCCGTACCCTGCAGTGGGACGTATATGGGCTGATACAGACAGATATTAACATTCACAGGTAAACCCGTAAACGTACATATTGGGTTTTTTATATCAATGACTGTATTCCATATTCTATACTAAGATACCGAATCTTGTGTCATGGATAACAGATCCTAGCAACAACAGAACAACAGCTAACAGAGCCTTTAGTTTCAAAAACGAGACCCAATACAAATATTCGACTTGATGCTGATTGCACAACCGGCACTCAAGCAACTGTGCATTGTTTTATTCATAGTTGAATTCAAGTGGAATTAATTTTAGAGGTAATTGGAACTAGTTAAGTAAAATTAAAATTACTTGGCGTTTCAGTATTCGGGCGAAAGATACTATATTTTTTTGTGTTACAACAAATACAATACAATTATGGTAAATAATTAAATAAAAAAAACATGTTAAAAATATTTAAAAGAAACACAACGATACATTAGTGAAGCTTTTAAAATGTATTCTTTGTAGGACATCCTAATAAAAGAAAATAAACAATTATTTAAGTCTTTTTTATATCAGAACGATAAAATTCTCCCAATTTATGTACCTGATTTACAATACAAACCACATAGAATATCTAAAACTTGGTCAAGCCTTTCCAAAATTACCTCGGACTACAAGACATTCCTACTACATATTATAATCCAAGTATAAGAATTAAATTATCTGAAAGTGGTAGAGACTACTACACTTACCTTGTATCACAGCCTCCTGGCGCAGTTGATTAGACTCCGACTGTGAAACGCGAGCCATGGATTCGATCTCCCCATAGAGACAATTATTTGTGTGAGCCACATTTGTTTCGGGTCTGGGTGTTTGTGAGGCCGAAAAGTCTCTTTTAGTTCCTGATACCGACACGACCCAATCTTATTGTGGGGTCAGGACTATGTATGTGTAATGTGACTGTTGGGTGTATTTATTTTTTTACTGTAGGAATGACTCCACTAAGGTACCACTGTCTAAGAACCGCTGTGAAGCTACACTAATATTTCAATGAGTTAGCCGAAAATACAATACGTCTATTATATTAATTTACTGGTGGAAGCTCTCCCATATTTGAGAGGCCGCCTGGGTAGGTACCACCGCAATGTCTATTTCTCCAAACAGCAGTGTAAGTGCACTGTTGTATTTCGGATTGAAGGACATTGTAGCTAGAATAACTATAGGATATAATGAGACATAATCTTATGTCACAGGATGGCGAACGCAGTGGAATGCCAAGCACTATTTGTATAATAATGCATGGTGTTGTTTGGTTTTGCTACTGTCCATGAGCGGTCATATCACCAGGCGAATGGGATGTTCGTCTCGTCAATCATTGCAAATAAAAAAATATTTTTTCCTCCAACCGTATTTTCTCTTCGTACCTTCTCATTTAAAGAGATCCATATTCACTCGAATTCGGCAACACACCTTTTCTACAACCGTTGAAGATTTTATTACCGGTAGAAAGTAAGCGGTTTGCTCGTGTGCCGGACCCATGCAAAATTCCCTTGTTTACAAAACAGCTTTATCTGTTTCCAAAGATAAAAAAAACGCAAGGTTATTCAGACGGACGTAAGCCACTTTGTATATTTAATATATTAATAATTTTGTAGGAATGGAATGTAAACAAGGAATAATAAGAGCACAATATGAGGGCGAGGAAATGACCAAAGGAATGGCTTATGTAAGAAATTAATCAAAACTGCTAGGCTTCGTTCACACACGCTTTTTTGGCGTAACATCTACGGTACATTCACCATGTATAGGCGCGGTTTTCAGTGTTAAATAAATCACTAAGAGAGCCTGCTATTGCTACCATGTACAAGCTTGCGTACGGTGAAAAGAACGTATCATGGACAAGAGGCCTTAAAGTTCTTATTATGCAACATTATGAGAGGTCACCTAAGTGTCACATCGTTGCGGCGCGCAAATTCCTTCTACATTTTTATTTTTGTATGTTAATGTATGTTTTTTGTGAGTTCTATTGCTGTGACACTTAAATCTCTTTTTCTTTCTTTCTTCTTTTTCTTTCTTATTTCGTTTTTATTTCTCGCTATCGTCGCCAAGTTATTCTGTTCATCCAAGATGTCCTCCTGGCGTGTAGCATGCACAAGTGCGCGCGCATGTTCGGCAGCGTCGTGAAAGTGGAAAATCACTGTAATAGCCCAGCGCCGCGCAGACATAACTTTATTTGAACGTTATGCCTTCAGGTGAACAGCATGGCGACATTGCTCTCAGAAAAAATATATAACACAAACATTCTACAGGGGTATATTAGTCGTTGTAAAATGAGAATTCATGAATAGATTGATGTAAGTAGATGAAGCCAAAGTAGTATGTCAAGATAGAACAAAGTGTAGATCAATAGTATACAAACGCTTTTGATGGTTCTTTCATCTTGAAAACAACCATTATCGGAACTTCATAACAGCTGATAGTGTGATGCCTATTTAATATCAGCTTTTATAAAAGGACGAAAGTCTGTAGGCAACGGGCTGCTGCTCTTTGATGTTTATTCGTTTATTATATTACTTTAATATTTCTTTCGGGTCTGGGTATTTGTAAGACCGAAAAGTCTCTCGTATATCCTCATACCTGCGACACAAGACCCGACCTTAACGAGTGGTCAGGACTATGGATCTGACTGTTGGGTATTACTTATTTATTGATGTATATGTATATTTATGCAAAAATTAAGATACTACTACAAGAACAGAGTTCTGCATACATTAGTAAATTACACAAGAATGTGGAGTCTTCCAACCACGCTAATCCAGATACGTTTAGTCTGGAAAATAAAAGCTGAAAAATAAGTGATCACAGTCGTCCTTAGACAATTACAACACGTATTTTATCCATTTAGTTGCCTTTGAAAATGGTTATAGGAAGAAGGGGAAATGAGAAGACCGGCCCTTTAGTAATTAAACGTCACAAATTCTACGTCTTCTATGATCTCGTTTAGATAAAATAATCAGTGTAACGAAAAGTCATGACGCTTCAGCACGGCGCAAGTATTAATTTGAGAAAATAAAATAAATTTTGTTCATACAACCGAAAACAGAAAATAAGATCCAATTAGTTTCCGATATCCACTAGGTACTCGAGACATATTTTTTCTTATTACCGTTATAGGCAGACGAGCAACCGGCCCAACTGGTGGTAAGCGGCCTCCGCTCTGCCAGGGGAATAGAGTGAGTGAAGTGAATACTTTCTTTAAGTCTCGTTTAAAGAAGAACAAGTAACTCTCAGGAAACACCAAAGCGTTTAAAATCAAATTTAAACCTACTGGATCTTATAACACCATACAACTAATGCCCATTAAAGTTCATACACCTGGTAATAATGATGATTTGATGTAATTAAAGCGAAAGGAAGGACGGCTGTATCGGGCCGCATCGAGAAAGTAACAGTGTGACAATTTCACGCCGTTGGGTGCACGCGCGCACTGAACTTGCCGTTTCATGTCAGGTACTGGCTGCAAAAAAATAAAAAGGCGGCTTGATAGGGTATTTCAATGTTTTGTTGTATACCTCAAAAGGAATATATACAAAATCTAGCAAACAAAGAAAAGAGAATGCCAATTTGCGAGGTGTGCCAGGTGCGAAGATTTTTGTGTCAATGAAACCAACTTTTTTTGTGTAGGGAATAATATACATTTTCAATAAATATAAATCATTGCAACCCAATCACAAGTTCTTGGAGAAATAAACTTGAAGCCTTTGAATTTTTTTTTTGTCTGTGGCTCTGTGAACAAAAATATGATGAAAATTACTTTATTTTATAAAAATCTGTCACTCGGTATAAAACACGAAAACGTTTAAGGACAAACCATAAAAGTGTTATAATTAATTTGAAGCAGGAGGTACGGTAACGGAATCAACCTTTTTCCTTTTTAAATATATTCAGAATTAAACAAGTTACAACCGTTTTAAAACTTGCATTATACCATTTCTAATTCAAAAAATCTCATTTGACATTTCATACTTTTATCATAAATAACTTTGTGAAGACGTAACTCACACAATTTCAATAAAACTTTCCGTAAAACCATAGAATTATGAAGCTATTCTTATTTTATTACAGGATTTACAATCCACAATAACTAAATTTAAATATAAATCCTTTAAATAAAGCAAAACAACCATTTTAAACAACATACTTTTTTACTAGACGTCATTACAAAGTCACGTCGTTAGGTCTTCCATGTGTAGAGTTGAGACTATGCAAACGGATTTGTATACGCATAATCGGTAAAAATATAGAAATAATCGAGCAATTTTAATCCAGTTGTTTTCTAATTTTAAAAAGTACTGAATTATCAGCTAATAACAAGCATACTATCACCGAACAACCATCAGTAAATAATGTAATAATAATTTTAATAAAAGGCAATAATTTAACAATTTAATAATTTAACAATAATTTTGTGTATGTGGTGGCCTGTTGGTAAACGGACTGCTGAGACGCGGCTGCCCACATGTTCACGGTGGTCGCGGGTTCGAATCCCAGGGCAGACCTCTGACTTTTCGGAGTCATATGTGTATTGATAATCAATCACCACGCGCTAAAACGGTGAAGGAAAACATCGTGAGGAAACCTGCATACCATAGCGATTTATAAGAATTTCTATGGTATGTAAGTCCGCCAACCCGGACTAGGCCAGCGTCGTTCAATACACTGCTGATAAAGCGCTGGCGCTACTTGTTTCCCTAAATTTGTTGAAGTTACAATATATAAACCTAAGAGAATCAGCAAGTGAAAAAGGCTTTCAATTGTATCCTTCGTATTATAAATCTGGCACGGTACATATACAAGTTTTACTTGGTATTTGTTAATTTATTGGATTAATTTATTTTATTTGTGTCAAACTTACTGAAGATAATCGTAAAAAGAGTTGTAGGAAATTTTGATTTTTATCTTTTCTTTCGAACTGCATAACTGAAAAAATTGCAGGTCGATACAGACGTTCGAATATTCGAAGATTCAGAAAAATAAGGTTTCAACGCAGCATCTAGCAGGATTTCGTAAAAATCTAAAATATTTTTTTAGCCAAAATTATAAGGTTAAACGAAAATGTACAAAGAATGAATATTGTAAGGATTGATAATATCGAACCGTTGGCATCAAAATAAATTGGAAATTCCGAAAAAAATCGTGTCACAAAAATTGCCATTTCGACTCAGTGGGCCGGGTCGCTAGTAATAAAGAAATCATTGCTTTTGTTCCTTAATACTAAAGTGACTTATGCAATTGTGGATGTCTCATTAGGTTAAAGATGTACATAAAAAACGAAATAATGTTAAATATAAAGTGTAATCGATTAAGAAATACAAACAAATGGTATCGATATCTCGTTAATAATCGGATATTGTACTAACCGATTTATTTGACATCATCCCTTTTTCACAATTTTGAGATATGTCAAATGGAACTTTTATAATTAGATAGATAGTAGTAGTATGAGAAAAGGGATGCAAATAAAACAAGTGACGTCATTAGTCTTAATATGCATATACAGTGCGCGTGTGACGGAGACAGTAAGATATCCGCACTTCGTTCCCACGGTTTTTATAAATACTAATTTTACCCTCTTGTTATAAGCTACTTTAATACTGTTTTGACCGACCATTTTTAAATTAATATAATAAAAAAATCTACTATAGTCAAATACACATTTGTATCAACCAACAAGAGATCATTACGTCCATTCATACTCTGTATCGGTGAAGAAATAAACATCTCACATCGGTCTGGATTAAGTCCGCTTATTTACAAGCGCAATGGAGTCACATCAACGGGCCAGTTAAAATACTACAAATACATACACCAAAATACAAAAAAGAATATGTAAATTTCTTTCTCATTTAATATGTCCGGTAAACAAGCAAACGTACGACCCATAGTAAGTGATCACCACCGCCCATGAATATCCACAACGCTTGGGTCATAGATGTGTTGTCGACCCATCAAATCGGAAGGGGTACGGGAAAGAAAAAGATGGAAAGGGGAATGGGGTATTGGACATCATCCATCCATCCATCCATCAGCCGGAGGTCAAGCCAAGGAAGTCTACTGCTGAACATAGGCCTCCCCAATGATTTCCACAGTGACCTGTAGGAGGCAGCCTGCATCCAGCGACATCCCGCGACCTTTACCAGGTCGTTTGACCACGTTGTGGGTGGACGTCCTACGCTGCGCTTTCCGCTACGCCTCCATTCGAGAACTTTCCGATTCATTGGACATGCGGAACTCTAACTCACAGAACGAAAGGCAACAGCAAGACTGTCACTTCATATCGATCTCCATTAAGGCAGAGGTACCGCCACGGTGTAGTCTGCCCTTTAATGCCGAGTTATGTCTAAAAACAGTATGACTCTAACAAAAAAAGGCCATATTGACCTTTTACGATAATGATACATTGTAAAATTACAAAATATTTCAGGTATACAAATTTAATTGGAACTGTCATAGCAATTATATTACGACTGAAAAGTTCGTTGTTGTGACAAACAAGTTATGATTAAAGATTTGTATGGAAATACCCTTCGTTACGCCAGAATAATGAACAGGTAAAATTCCAAGAATTTGTGACGCCCGTGGGTAACGCTATAGGTACATATCCTTATTTCATCATTTTCAGCTGGTTTTTTTTCAAATTATAAAACCACATATATTTTCTAAACGAATACACCCAACACCCACTTACATAGTCCTGACCCCACACTAAGATGGAGTCTTGTATCGTGGGTATCAGGAACTACGAGAGATTTTTCAGTCTCAGAAACACCCAGACCGGTTTTTTTTTTTTTTATTCCGTAGCTCTATTAAGTATAATATGATTTATATTTTTAAAATGTAAATCCATTATTGGCCGTAAGATAAGCATACTAGTTGTATTAAATTAGTATTAAGGGCTGTAGATTTTCAACAAAGAAATAAAAAATATATACATGACTAAGTCTGTTAGTCTTTAAAATACTCATAAGACTACAAAACACACTGAAAATTTCGATAAAATGTTTTGAAATTAAACTCCCAATTATAATGAAAAAAATATATACTGTAACTGTTTTGTTTACCGTACCGATCAGAGGCGACGCGTGCTCAAGAAGATCTCGCCGAAATTGTCCGCGCACAATTTCCCGCCGCTTTCCATATTGTCTGCGATTTCGTAACCGCGGCTTCGGTAATTCGATTACCTAACATCAAAACCGTTGACATAGAGCTTATACATGTTATGGGCCAAGTGATTAATGCGAGCAGTATTCATAATGCCCGGGCAGTATGAATATTGCCGAGCCATATCGGGCCAAGTGATTAATTACAATCTAAACTCACCTATTTATCACATTGCCCGGGCATTATGAATATGGCTACATGATGATCGGGCAATGGGATTCATAGGTGATTTTTACGTGGTGGGCTGCCGCATTGTCGCATCTCCGATAGACCCATAAACTAGAAAGGTTGAATTGATCTGCTTATGTAAACATTATCTTCAGAAGAAAATTAGTGTACCCACTTTATGGATCAGTTAGGTCGACTGTGCCCCAAAACCGACTTGGAACACCCCGACTTCACGTAGTCTTTTGGGTACTGACCCTAGAGTGTATATAAAAAGCCGGAGGCGCGGAGGGAGAGCAGCCCCCGCCCGCTGTAACGAAGGATAGGCATCCGTGCGAGCCGTAGCGGCTGAGGCTGGTCGCCGGAGGCGACCAGCAAGCCGAAGCTGCGGAGGTGAGCATGGGTGTCTATCTTTTGTTACGCAAGGGCGAAGGGGCTGAACTTCCCGTAGCGCCGGAGACGATGCAGAAGCTAATTTGTATTGACAACAAGTGAAAAAGTTTGAAGGCTACGTTGCTATAATAGATATTTCTCAAGAATAGTGCGTTACCTTTCCAGGGAAGTGTTTCCAGGGGAGGTGCGACACTCCCCCTTCCCCTCGACTCCTCCCAACCCACCCCATCGTGCTGCCTTATTCCAAATTACACCACTTCGGCTCATTGTTTTGATTTTGATTCGCTTTATATCACTCTGCCCATTAGGCACTTAGCATTATTCATAGTGCCCGGGCAATGTGATAAATTGATTGGTTATAATCACATTGCCCGCTCTTATTGGGCATTATTCATATTGCCCGGGCACTATGAATAATGCCGGATTAATCACTTGGCCCATAACATACACATCAAAATAAATACATAATGGTACAAACGAAATACTGCTCTGTCTTTATCAGAAAAAAAAGTTGCTACTATGAGTATTTTTTATTTCTTCTGAAACTTAAAACCAGACTGCCTAAGTTACAATTTGAAAAAAAAAAAACGTTTCAAAGCTCCTTTAATAATATTTAGTTGTATAGACATGTCATTAATAGAGAACATCGTCTTGAAATTCACAAAATATGTGTTTTTTTTTTAAAGTCACGTTGGTTTCCACTTTTTGATATAAAATACTAACTTATAAATGTGACGGAACGTATGAGCGGCTAATAAATTGTGACGCAATATTTTTTTTAATTTTCTTGACAAATTCACTACGATGAATCACGGTGATGGGCACAGACCAGAGACATCAAACATTAATATCTCTGTATCAGCCCATTTACGTCCCACTACAGGGCACGGGCCTCCTCTACAACTGAGAGTACGATTGAGGGTGGTTAGGCCATATAGTCGACCACGCTGGTATAGTGCGGTTTGGTGGATTTTACATACCATAGTTATTCTTATCTGTGCCCTGTGGTATGGGGGCGCTTTAAGAATCCCGCCACGGTATCCCCTGCCTGTCGTAGGAGGCAACTAATGGGGAAGTAAAGGTCGCGGGTGCGCAGTGGGGGGCTGTTGTTGCGCCCATTGTACTCATGTACAATACAATGCGACCTTGAGATGTTCGGCAGCAGGAGAAGGAAAAAGCAATTGCCTGTTGCCTGGAAATGAGGAGGCTTCGTAGCCTCAAACATAATTATGGTACGGGCCGCAAATTGAGCGGCATTGTGCAGGGACGTTCCCGGTAGAAGCTGGAGCGCTCTTGCTTCGGGTTCCCGGGGCCGTTCCAATTGCGCTGATGAGGGCAACGCGGGGTTTTGGTTGGTATGCCTATCGGTGAACTCAACATAATCGCTCCACCCTCCCCCGAGGTGGGGCGTTAGCGGTAACCCGGTTTCCCCGCGTCAACAAAAAAAAAGGCCATATAGTCCACCACACGGGCCTAATGTGAGTTAATTTTCAACAGTATGTAAAGTCCACCACATATTGATATACTATAAGCATAACGATTAATATTTTATTCATACTACGGTTTTAAAACCCGTTTTAGCATTCGAATGTTTTATCTTCTTCGCTCAGACTGAATTCAAAAATCGTGCGAAAGGGACAAAACGTTTGCTAACATTGATTAAGTAATTACTAATAGATACTTAATAGATTAATCAATAGATTGTCTAATTTACTAGCGGTAGGTCCCTCATATGTGAGAGGTCGCCTGGATAGGTACCAAAGCATTATCCATTTCTCCCGCCAAACATCAGTGTAAATGACTATTGTGTTTCGGATTGAAGAATATTGTAGCCAGAGTAACTACTGGGCATATTGAGACTTAACATCTTATGTCTCAGGATGGCGAGCGCGGTGGATAAGCGGTCGTATCGTTTACCATCAGGCGAACGGCATGCTCGTCTCGCCATTCAAGGCAATAAAAAAAAAGATTTTAAAACTGTTTATGAATATGGTAGTTAATAAATAAAATATTTTTGCTAAATTGGTCTAAACTAAGACATATTGCTCACAGGGTAAATCCGAAACGCGAAAAACTTGGGTGAATCACTATGACGATTTTTTTTTAACTGTATTCCAACATACGTTATGTTTCTAATTTCTATAGCTTGCAAACTTATTAATTTTATTTATAATTCTTTATTGTACATAATACATAAAAATATAATTATAAACAAAGGACATAAATCTAGATAACTACGAGTACAAAAGTTAATTTAGCGTTACCAATAAATGTACAGGAAAAACGTAAAAGCGTATTCTGTCTGCGTAACGCTGTCCTTACGCATTTATTTTATTGGATACTTTTCTTTTTTAAAATTACATTTTTAATACAATTTGGAATCCTAGGGCACATGTCTGACTTTTCAGTCATCAAGGGCAGTTCCAGGGGGGAGGTCATGGGGGTCATGACCCCCCGCTGGGCTGGCCCCAGATTGACAAAATTTATTAATTATAATAATAATAAACTCTTTATTATAACACCATATACAAAAGATAAACAAAAGACAAAAACAAAAAGAAAAAAGAAGAAAACAATAGTTATAGAAACATAACGTTGGTGATATAACTGGCGGTCTTATCGCTTTAAGCGATCTCTTCCAGACAACCGGTTGGTAAAGGAAAGATCCAATGGTTATGGACGGTGCTTATTATTAACAATAAACTTACATACAATATAAATATATAAATACCGATATAAACAAATAAATGCAAGATATGATACACTTAAATACAATATAATACATAAACATACATATATACATAACAATAATAGTGAATGATGATAAATCTATTGCGAAAGGTAGAAAGCTTTCACCCTTGATTTAAATATTTCCAGCGAGGACGATCGCTTAATTGTAAGAGGCAAAGCGTTCCACAGCCGCACTGCCTCAACAGTAAAGGAACGGTCATAAAATGACGTCCTATGTGCTGGAAACTGCAACATCAGATTCTCTGATGACCTAAGACAATGTGAATTAGCAGTATGTAGGAAGTTAAAACGTTCCTGAAGGTAGCGCGGAGAAGAGGGATTAAACAGAACACTGTAGAGAAGAGACAGGATATGAGCATTTCGGCGACGACGTATAGGGAGCCACTTGAGCCTGTTACGATATTCAGAAACATGGTCATATTTGCGCAAACCAAATATAAACCTGATACAAAAATTTTGAAGGCGCTCAAGCTTATTTAGCTGGGCCTCAGTAAGATCGAGATAGCTGGTATCGGCATAGTCGAGAATAGGGAGCAAGAGAGCTTGTGCAAGCGCAATCTTAGTGGTAGTCGGAAGAAAATTACGCAATCTACGCAACGAACCAGCAGAGGCAAACAATTTACGACTAACTGCCACTATTTGAGGGCCCCAAGTTAAACTGCGATCGAAAATAACACCAAGATTTTTCACAGTGTCGCTAAACGGGACCACAACCCCTTCTAGCAGCACGTGAGGCAAAAGAGACCAGTCGATCTTGCAGATAGTTCTTGGGCTTCCTATAATAATGGCTTGTGTTTTTGTTGGGTTCAATTTAAGGCCATATGCTTTACTCCACTCGGATATTGCATGAAGGTCGCTATTCATCAGACGAATAGAGTCATTCAGCTGGTCGAGCGGAGATTGACGATAAAGTTGAAGGTCGTCTGCATAAAGGTGGTAGGAGGAAGAAAGATTACAAGAAATTGAATTAATAAACACTGAGAAAAGAAGGGGAGATAGGACGCCACCCTGAGGAACACCGGCAGATGTGTTGCACCACGAGGAAACCGAATCCCCTAGGCGAACACACTGACGGCGACCAAACAGGTAACTATGAAACCATTCAATCACACTTGGAGATATGTTGAAGGAGCGAAGTATAGCTATGAGAATGTCAAAATCAACCGTGTTAAATGCATTGCTAAAGTCTAGGAGTGTCAGCACAGTTAACTGACTGTTTTCCATCCCCAGACGAATGTCGTCGGTGATTTTGACAAGTGCAGTAACTGTGCTGTGCCCAGGACGAAAGCCGGATTGAAGGGGATTGAGGAGATCATGTTTGGCGAGGAATGAGCTTAACTGGTTATAGACCAGACGCTCGAGGACTTTAGAAAGAAAAGGAAGAATGGATATTGGACGATATTCCGAAAAAGATTTAGGGTTAGGTTTTTTTGGTAAAGGAGTAATCTGTGCTTCCTTCCAGGAGCAAGGAAACACAGCACTGGAGATGGAATAATTTAGTATATGACAAAGGACAGGAAGAACGGAATCTAGGATGGGAAGAAGCATATTGCGGCTGATGCTATCCATCCCAACTGCATTAGAAGCTATTGAGACGATACTCCTCCGAACATCACAAGTAGTAAATTGACGAAACACAAATGTAGAAAGGCCAGGAGCAGAACTTTGTGAAAGGTAATTAATAGTGGATGCTTTAACTGCATCATCAATATGTGAAGTACAGGAAAAGTGCTGGTTTAACAAATTAATGTCTAAATTGTTTGGAATAGTCTCTTTACGAGGTTTACCAACTCCTATTGACCTAAGGAACTTCCAGACTTTAGCCGAGTCCTCGACTTGAACAGAATTATGAATATGGCGTCGTTGAGCGTCCCTACACACCATATTGCAGCGATTTCTAATTTTAGCGTAACGTGCCTTGTTTGCCTCTGTTGGATGCAACTTATATCTGCTTTTGGCTGCAGACTTCTTACACTGGAGGTCTTTGATGTCTTTTGTGATCCAGGGAGCAGGTAAGTGTTTTATTTTAATAGCTCTTAAAGGAGCATGAACATTGTACAATTGAATAATTGTCGAGTTAAAAATTTCAACTTGCTCATTGATTGAGTTAGCCGTTATCACAGGTGCCCAATCAATAGCTTTAGCATCCTTTAAGAAATTTTCTTCGTTCATACCACCAAAATTGCGTTGCAGAATAACTGTAGGTTTTGATTTAGGAGGCCGAAGTTTATATGACAGAAAAATTAAGTTATGGTAGGAAAAACAATCAGCTAGGCACTGACCATACTTGGCCACATGCTCTAGCGATGAAATAATGATTAGATCAAGGAGAGAAGGGGACGAGTTTGGAAAATGATGGGTAGCACAAAGAGAAAGTATATGCATGTTGCTCGACTTTACAATTCTTTCTAGAGAGGAGGAACGACTGTCTTGCTTAAGTAGGCAAGTATTAAAGTCACCCATAATTAAAGTATGACTATAATTGGGTGTTAAGTCCTCTAAAATCTTTTCGAAAGACGAAAAATAGTTTACTCGCACAGAGGGGCTATAATAGACTCCGAGAAGTACTTTTGTATGGCCCAAAGCGACTTCAATAAAAAGATGCTCACCGACATTGGGTTGAGGTGGTTGGGTGGAGGCGCTAATCACAGAGAAAGGAATGTGTGCGCGTAAGTAAATAGCTACTCCACCACCGCCACCACCAATCCTGTCATTACGTATCAGGTTAAACCCGGGTAGGGTATAGGATATAGAGGGTAAACAGGGTTTAAGCCAAGACTCGGAGACTAATATAGCATGGATGTTTTTTACGTCAAACGATACCAGCATATCAGAAAAATGAGCCGGAATGCTCTGCGCATTAATATGAACTACATTCAAATTCTTAGGCACATCAGAAAAATGTGAATCCAACGTTTCCGAAAGCGTAGGGATACTCGCAAAGCTATCTTCGCTGTTACAATCATTCGAAGAGCAAGATAAAAAATCACTACTGTCACTGTTATCAAATAAATTTACCATTTAGAACTATATAAATATACCAAATATAATATTAAAAATAACTCTAACGATAAGCTTTATAATAGTAATAAATACAAACAAAATCTTAAAATAAATCTTTTTACAATAATTTTATACATACGCCACCTGCCGGTTTCCGATAAGAGTAAAAAATTAAAAGTAAATATAAAAATAAAAACTACATTGAAACATAAAAACACTTAAAAACAACAAAAATATTACTACCCCTTTAGCATAAATTATAAACAACATTAATAACATAATTCTTGTAACTCTGTTAGAGTTACAGTAGCAAGTAATAAAATTAGAAATAAAATAAAACAAAACAAAATAAAACAATAACAATAAAGCAAGTTGATAAGGTAGGTAATAAAGTAGCATATAACAAAAACAAAAATTAATTAATTGAATTTAAAAATTGTGAGACATTACTCAAATTATAGTTAACAAGCAATAACTAAACGCAACCAAAATCAATGACTTCTAGACATTATGTCAGTTTGACATAAACAAGAAATGTAAACAAAAATGTACTCACATTTAATTAAATATATTAGTCGGTTCAATGTTCAAATCAAAGGGGTAGTATGCATAGATAAGGTTAAGGAAAAATATACAGTAGAAACAAGGAATCAATTATTTCCTGGAAGCAGCGGCTGCGCGCCTTGGTTTGATTGTAGCGGATGGATCCTTAGTAGTGGCTTGAACTTTCTTCTGGTTTGAATTAGTGGGTGCAACGTGTGTCGTAAGGCCATCCAACTCAGCAATGGTTGTGATGCGGTGCCGCGTGCCGTCTGAACTTAACACGAAGACGTATCCATCGCGAGTCCAGCATTTATTAACACCGAAACGCTCCCGTGCCTCCATAAAAACGTTGTGTCGTGCTTTAGTGAGGAATTCTGACAAAGTTACGCCAGATCCCTTCAGCTTAGCCTTGGCAGCCCAGATGGTATTGCGCAGTGATTGGTCACAGAGCTTAAATAGTATGGGCCTAGGTCGATCAGCATGGTTTTTGCCCATTCTGTGACAGCGGGCAATTCCACTAACATCAAAATTGGACAATTTATGTCTAATTATCTTGTTGATAAAATTTATAAGCACATTTAATTCTTTGTATGTCGATAAATAAAGTAAAAATGTATGTGTGTGTTCACAAATCACGCCCGTAACAAACTTTAAACAGTCATTATTTCGAATTGGAGTATTGAAATCGGACCCAGTGTTCTGAAATGAACTATATGACCCCCCCCCCCCCTGGCGTAAAAGCTGAATCCGCCCTTGTCAGTCATATGCGTATTAATAGTTAAATACTACACTCTTTAACAACAAAGGAAATTGGAAAACATCGTGCGGAAGCCCTGCAAATCATAGATATCTACAAACAAGAAATACAGTAGTGTATATGAACTGTTTAGTGTCCGTTTGATGTACATTGTAGCCAGCGTAACAACTCGGCCTTATTACAAAACGTGAACTATCTAAAGTACTGAGTTTTGTACCAAGTTTAGACTACGGACCAAATGAAACGTTATTACAAAACCGGATTTAAGGTGAGTGCGAGCATTATCTCTGGTACCAAAAGTTAAACCGCCAAGACCCCTAGTTTAACACCTGTACTAACCTGGAAACGTAATATTTTTAAGTTGATTTGTGCGTCGCAATTGTGTTCTTATCACTTTTAACAACAACAAGAATAGAAAAATCACAAATTCGTTCAAAATTAATGGATTTGGAAGATTTGGAATACATGTACCCAAACATTTCGATAATATGCAAGTATGCACGCCGCACATTTCAACAACGAACAATGTTTATTTATATAACTTAAAGTACTGTTAAATAGAATCAATAATAAACCGATATGTAAATATTTCGCTATTATTCAAGTGCGCGCGCCACACAATTCATTCCTTTGTACGCTAGTTATATAAATAACTCAACAGTGAAACAAAAACAAAATTGACGCCATTTCAAATTAATCTGAGTAGGGATATATGTATATATATGTTCGAATGGTAAAATAGTACATAATTAGCGTCATGATCTTCATGAAAATTACATTTTATTTACATTTTACTGATCTCTATAAACAAGTTTATGTTAAATGGAACGGTACATAACTCAGAGAGTGAATGAAATAATGGATCACTTTAATTTTTTGCTTGTAATCTGTGGTAATCAGGAACTTTGAGCGGTACTATAGAGTCCTCGGTTAGTCTCGGATTTGTAATAAGAATGAATTTTAGTCCAAGAACTGACTTTAATACCGTAACAATCTTAGACTTTTTAGTTTTGGTTTAAACCCATTACTAAGCTATCTTTTTGTAATAAGAGACTTAATATCGTAGGTCTCAAGATGGTGAGCGCAGTGGAATAACAAACATTGCTTTGTAATTAATGGTTTTGTTGGCATTGCTACTGTCCATAAGTTGTCGTATCGCTTAACATCAGGCGAACGACATGCCCGCCTCGCCATTTATTTAAATTAAAAATTCTTAACAATCTATCATCTGTCAAGTCCGCCAACGCGCGCTAGACCTGTGGAGGACTATGGGTTAACCTTCCCAAGACCCAATGGTACTTTCGGTACGAGAGGAATCTCGTTCCCAACAATCGCTCAATTAAGGGTTGATACACTATGACAGTAAAATTACTCTTCATTAGTAATGATGCCGAGACGAGCACGTCGCTCGTCTGATAGTCACACCTGCCCAAAAATAAGAGAAATATTACTGAGAACCTATTTTAACATACTGTAAATGCATAGCGTTTGTCACAAAGTGTTAAATCCATTATGGCACAGAAATGCCATCCTATAATGTCCTTCAAAATGGAATCGACGACCCTTACAAATTTGATAAAGTAGTGGTAGGTACTACTAAATAGACATTGCTAGTTTAAAAGCAGCGATTTGAATTTATTTTTATAAATTGTAGGTCTTGTGAAATGTACCATTTAAATTTAAAGATGGTTTAATTTTATTTGTACGAACTTCTTCAATTTACAAAATAACTTACACATGTATAATATGCCTGTGTATTAGTATGGCATGCCAAGCGTTGCTACTGTCCACGAGCGGTCGTATCGCTTACCATGGCATCCTCGTCTCGCCATTTATAACACAACACAAAGTTTGTCTTTGTGATCTTAAGATTCAGTATCTTTATAATTACGCTTCATTTGAAAAGGTGTGATATAAATGATCAGAAAAACAAAAAACATCAGAATTAATACCCAATAACTTTCACCTCAAATGGTGACAGTGAAATTCGATCGTAAAAAATTATTTTTTCGTGAGACCACCCTAACCCTTCTGGCATATCAGTCAATTTATATTCCTTGCGTCTCGCGCGAACTGCCTGACGAAATGAAGCGAATAACTTTATAATTGTACGGTTTAAAATAAAAGGGGGATTACAGGAAACCGGATATTGCCTTCCGCGACGACCCTGCGCTACCGGCGAGTTTTTTACTCGGCCACTCGAAATCAGAAGTAGCTAGTAGATTTACGAGTTTGATCGTGGACGAAATTGATGAGAATTAAAATATATTTGCCGTATTGCTTCTTGATTTGGCCATTTGATCGTCGGGAAAATTATTTTGTTTTTTTTTTTGTTCATTATCAGTCTGGAGTTAGGAATTTGTACCCTACGGTGACATATCTGATATCCACCCAAAGGTTGTCTGTAAGAAATCGACCAAAGAAATATGTATGTTCACTAATAATTTATGATTGAAAGAACTTACCTGTACGTGAAAGAACATTAAAATTATATGTAAATCTTAACCTTCAGATTATCGTACAATTTGGAACTGTAATACTGCGGTCCCACTGACGGATCTTGCACTTTAACAGATAGTGATTTTTTTTATCGGTACCCTCTATTCATGTCTGTTAAAACCTTCGTAAACATCGAAATTAATTACGTGCAAGTCTTGCTGTCAGGTTAAGCTTATTGATATACTAATCCTTACGTCATATGTATATTCAAGCATTTCAAAAACTTCAGCAGGCAGGAAAACATCTGAGATCATAGTCTCGAGAATATTTCTGAATCACTACTATAATTTGAGTTAGTTTATCATTTAATGAAATGTACCATAAAATAAAGGTTGACCCAACACCTTCTAACGCCCGAGCTAACTTAAATTGTTCGCAATGCAAACTGTTAGCCAATCAACAAAATTGACGATCGACCGATGGCGGAATTACCACGGGAACATGCACGGGAATAACCATATAATGATGACGTAGCAAAATGACAAGCTGATGACGGGCAGAAACGTCATCAGCGAGAGAAACTACGTCTTGCGCTCGCATGGACGTAGAATCAAATAATAATAATAATCAATTTGATACTATGTCTATATACGCTCGTCAACCTCGTTGCCAATAGTGGGATATTAGTAACACCCATCCTAAAATGCTTTTTAAGGAAAATTATTATTTAGCACTGGTATAAATGTAGGAGTATATTGACGAGAAGTGACCGAATACAACCCGATTTTTTTTCATTGAATGGTGATACGAACATGCAATTCATCTGATGGTAAGCGATACGACCGCACTGCAAATATCAAAACCAAACAACACCATGAAAATTACAAAGCAATATTTGGCATTCATCTGCGCTCGCCATCCCGAGACATAAGATGTTATGTCTCAATATATCCAGCAGCTACTTTGGCTACAATATATTTCAAATCGGAACACAACAGTGCATTTGCAGTTTGGCAGGAGAAATGACATTGCGGGCGTACCTATCCAGGCGCTCTCACATATTAGAGACCGACTAGCAGGAGCGGGTTTCAATCTAATCAATTAACTGACAGTGCCCGTCTCGAACTTCAGGCCTGTGCAATACAGTAGGCTGTAACGTATATGCAAGGAACTTATGTTAGAGTATAAATATATACGAGAATGCCCTGAGGGGGATTCGACACGAAGTTCAAATGTTTGACGTCAAAAGTAAAATATACGTCTTGAACTTCTGGGTAACTGGGTATATTAAGACTACTACCGAAAACGAAGCCGGGTGGTAGTTTTAATGACTACAAACACAATGCAACTAAAAATTTCGCAAAGAAACGTTACAATATTTTTTGTGAATTTTTGTATTTCTTCGTGCTTGGATGGTAAATCCATAGTATGTGTAGTGTCTTTAAAAAAGTATGTACACTACTATTTTAGAAAAAGCTATGTATTTACCATCCAAATATGATAGAAAAAAAGTTAAAATTTTACCTGCATTCTGAAGTCATATCACCCGGCTTCGTTCTCGGTAGCAGTCTTGATATACCCAGTATAAATCAATATTATTCTTTATTATACTTATCCTTTTCGTCGAACTTAGCCTATGGTTACGACATACGGTAGAGGATTCCAACATATTTTTGCAGTAGGGGAGAGCGGGGCTGAAAGTGCCGGGGGTAAATTGTGCCGACGCGAATATCTCTAAAACAAAAAAAGATATATATTCGACCGTATTGTGTCTCGTATTGCCTAACAATCGGGCACACGCGACGGTGGTTTTAAATGCGCCAGCGACGCGGACCGAGTGGCAGTTGGTGGCAGTGCATGTGAGGGTCTTCCAGCGCCGAGTAAGTAAATATTTTCGTTCGGATACTTTTTGGTCGCATGTTAGCATTTTTCATGCTTTTAATATGATATTTTTAGTAAAATGTTTGTTATTTATCCTAGTTTATTATGCAGTGCCATTTTATTGCTTTGAGCAAAATGCTTTTTATATGGGAGACAAAATTTCAGACTCTGCCAATTGGGGTAAAATGTGCCGTTCTTGTGGGGCTGCTTGTGCCGCGGAACAACCATCCCCTAAGCAACCTTTATTCTTTTAATATTGTTTATGTTTACACGAGCACTTATGAAAGTAAGAAACTACTTTTTGGCATGATTCTACATGGGTATGTTTATCGTCTTTGATACAATGAGGACATACAAGCGAAAAACTCAAAGGGGGACTACATCTCTGGATCTTGTACACAGGGCTGCTGATGCAGTCATCAACGATGGACGCAAATTAAAAACAGTTGCACTCACTCCTGCGGTTGGATACAAACCAAGACTAGTGTTTAATGAGCAACAAGAGGCACTACTGTTGAAGTACATCTTAAAAAGCGTTTCTATTTACTTCGGTCTTCTCTCGGAAGAAGTACGACAACTTGCGTACCAGTGTGCCGTGAAGTTCAATGTACAAAATATCCCACCATCTTGGCATACGAATGGTGAGGCTGGCAAGGATTGGTTGACAAACTTTCTGAAGAGGAACTCGACACTTTTCGCGCGAGCTCATTTAACCGACATAACGTAACACATTTTTAAAACCGTTGATTTATAGTATAACGAATAAATATATTACAATAAACTTGACGTCTATTAATTTCTACATAATTATTTATAATTATATTCATGTAAAACACTTAGAATTATCAACGGCACAACCGACCTCAGCTACGGCACATCTTGCCCCAAAGTGGGGTCGGT
This sequence comes from Hyles euphorbiae, assembly GCA_023078785.2. NCBI lineage: Eukaryota > Metazoa > Arthropoda > Insecta > Lepidoptera > Sphingidae > Hyles > Hyles euphorbiae. The sequence continues at coordinate 5,274,793 of CM041048.1, forward strand.
AGTGCCTTGTCGCCGATGTGTAAAAAAATCACTTTTTCTTAAAATCAATTAAAAACATGCAAAATCTGAAGGTAAATTCGTATTATAGACAAAATTTGGCTTAGGATGAACCACTATGTTCAAACATAGTACTTGTGTTATCCGAATTAAATTAGGATTTGTCAAAATCGGCACTTTCAGCCCCGCTCTCCCCTATCTAGGTACACTAGTAAAGTTAGTCGAAACTCGAAGTCGACGTCGCTATTGAATTATACAGTAATCTGATGTATTATTATCAAAATAACTTACATGTTTAATGAAGTCTGTAACGGATGTGCGTCAATATAGTAAAGTATTCCTCATTATTTTATATTGTACGTATTTGTATCACTGACGGAGTAATGTAGGTAGTTTCGGAATGGTTCCAACATTTCCTTATACGGTCGTGTGTTCCTACGTAATGTAGAATCGTTGTGAGTAGACGTCATGAAGTTGGCTTGTACTGTATCAGTCCATATACGTCCCACTGCAGGGCATGGGCCTCGTAGAAACGAGAATACGATTCGGAGTGGTGAGTTCATATAGTCTATCACGCAGTAAAGCGTTGACAAAATAATAATAACTTTTAAGTAAAATATAATGATAGAAATGATTCCCAGTCTAATAGTTTTATCAAATCAATGGGGTCATTTAACATTTTATTTATTTATAAAAACACTTGCTATATTAGTTTTTGGGAAATAAAAACAGAAAACTAGGATTCAATAAATACTTTAATTTCATAAAATTCGATTTCTTATTACAATAACATGTCTACATGCATTGGTGGCATTTGCGTTTTATTTTTGCATTACAACGTCACATTAACATAAGTACTCAATTAAGAAGGCACCTTAATTCACGTGTTGTATGAAATTAGTACAAAATAATATTAAGTACATTAAATTAAGTAGTATCGCTGAGTACAGATTAAAAATTCTATCTACTTTCTTACACTGGATATAAAAAGAAAACTAGTAAAAACAATTTTAGAAAAATAATCATAATAAAATTAAAAAATATGCATTGTTGATGAAATAACGGTGTTGTAGTAAATAAATATGAATTTTGAATCACAATTTACGACTACGTCGTCAAAAAATCTTAACGAACTAAATTCACATGATTCCCAAATGAAGTTAAAATTTTATAGAGAAATTTAATATAAATTATTGCTCCTTTTTCATTTATTTTATTTAAAACAAAATATATCCAGGAAACTTTTAGTTTTAATATAATTTCCCGGGAAATTTGAGCGCATTCACAGATTTTTAATCTATCCGATAAAGCGTTTTATTATTGCTGTTTTATATCAAACATTGTCTCTGGATATTTGATGCACATAAGTCATTCACAAAGTACAGGAATGTAACAATAATTTATAAATACTTTAGAGGCAAAATAATGGCGACACATGATATATTTTTTTAATTTATGGCCTTTCGTCTAATAGAATATGATTACGCAGGCAATAACAAGGCCTAGGGATAAGTGGATTTTTGAAAATGAAGGAAGAGTTATTCTTACACCTTAGAAATTAGAATACATCAAAATCTTATGATTTCTCTGACATTATTTCTTCAGACAAATAAACCAGTAGCTATCATAGATATACAGGGTATATCAAGACTGCTACCGAAAACGAAGCCGGGTGATAGTTTAAGCGACTTCAGACACAATGCTACAGAAAAAGTTGCAAAAAAAAGCGACAGTTTTTTTTCTTATTTTTTTTATATATTTGAGTGGTAAATACATTTCTTTACTAAAATAATAGTGTATACCCTTTTATTTATAAATACTCTAAGGGATAAAAGAGTTTAAATTATTATTTTAGCAAAAGTGGTCCATAGTGGATTTACCACCCAAAAATGACGATATTTAAAAAATCATAAAAAATAATTGTCGCGTTTCTTTGCGAAATTTTTAGTTGCATTGTGTTTATAGTCACTAAAAATACCACCCGGTTTCGTTTTCGGTAGCAGTCTTGAGATACCCAGTATAGCATAGATTAAGCGTGTGCTAACCAGCCGTAAAGCGTATACAGATTAAAAATAATCATTAAAGTGATCATATAAAGAATAAATGTAGTTTTTCCGAAATAAATCCACGAAAAAATCCGTAATTAGTTTTATTGCAATATTTAACTTTCGCGAAAATCTAAGAAACCATACTCTAAGAAAATGAGATATTCCATTGATGTTGTAATAAAAAGGTGCCTATGTACTGTCTCCCTCTACCAACCCTCCAAATATCCCTATAACGGCCGATGCCAATAATCAATCGAAAAAATTAAATTGAAGTCAATCTGGTTTGTTTTCTACTTTTCGATTTGTCATTTACGATGTTGCCATAGTTTTATCACTACTGAGATTGATTCTTGGCAATATAGTATCAGAAAAAAGATTGAGCTGTCAATCTAAAACGGCAAATTTTGGATTGGGATTGTTTATTGGCAGCGGTTGTTAATCTTTTACAATAATCATGTGCCACCAATTCCACCTACATAACACAACAATTTCTACCAATAAATTGTTTATTTCATACATTTGCATTGAGATTACAAGTCCAAAGCATCAAGCATTACAACCGCAAGCCTGTTAATAATACTCGAATCAAGTTTCTATTGTTGGTCAATATTAACTTAGCGACATGTATGACTGAAATTATTTAATGTTTAAGCAGCCTTATGTCCCACTGCTGGACATAAACTCCAGAGGTAAAAGGGCTTATCTATAATACAATCCTAGGTGTAAAATTGTAGATTCAACTATAATCGTTTTCTTTCTTGGCGATTTAAACCATCACATAAATCGATTTAAAATAGTAAAAAATATATTACAGCAATTTCCTCTTCCATAACATTCTAGAAATGTATTAAAAGTATGTTTTATTTTATATTATAATTTTAATAGTATACATAAATACTCTTTTAAAATTATTATTTGTAATGATGGCGAGATCAGCAAGCCATTCGCTTGATGGAAAGCGATACGACCTCTCATGGACAGTAGCAATGCTTGGCATTCTACTGCGCTCGCCATCCTGAGACATAAGATGTTAAGCCACAATATCCAGTTGTTACTAATTTCTGCCAGTATAAACAAGTTTCGTAAATTACTACGTTAGCATAGCCAAAAAATAACAGTGATACATGTCGCAAAGATAGAATACTACAAAATAATATTATAGTACGATTAGCACTTATCACATAATTTGCAACACATCTGCATTGCTCAAAATTGCGTAGTTAACCCCTGGCTTGTCGTAAGCGCCATATTGTGTCCTTGAATTAAAATAGCCCCTATTTCAATAACGTTAGGTTGCTTTATTGCTTGAAGTCCGACGAGCCTGAGCGCTGTTCGTTTGACGGTTGAGGGGTTAACGTAACACATTTTGACAGCTGTCAAATTGACAATTGACACGGATATTTTGTATAACCATAGACACAGAGCATGAACCGTGCAGTTCGGTAAAGGATGAAAAAGAAAAAAGATATGTGGAGCCTGTGTTATTCTCACTATACTCTTCTTCCTGTGTTATTGGCAAATCTTTTTGAAATTGAGAGATCTTGCGTGGTCCATTCTCTATGGCTCTTTAGTTTGTATTTTTGTTTGAATGAAACCAATAAAACGGTACAAATGTGGCTAGAATATCTATAATTTTATCAGAAGTCAAAAAACCAATAATTTTGTCATAGATAACTTTTTGATATTTATCTAATCGCAATAAGGCAAGGTATTTTATAGCGCCATAACCTATTCATCTAACTGCCAAATATCACTGACAGTTTTGACAGCTGTCAAACGAATAGTACTGTTTGGTGATCACAAAATTCTCTCAATACACTTAACTAAGATTTATAACGCATAAGTACACATAGTACGGTTCCCAACATATACTACATTATCACATGGTAAACACGACATTTGGTAAAATGCACTGTTCGGGTTTAATATTTTATTAACTGTTTTTATATGCTTTTGTGTCAAAATAACTTAACATTATTGTTAAAATGAAACATCGTGTACTATTTCCAAGCTAGTATCTTGGACTATTTTCAAGCTAATTAGAAGAAAATTACAATAAAAATATTTGGTAAGTCTGCTTGAAATATTAAGTAATCTTTAAGCCCTCATCAAAAGATTATTTCTTCAACTTTAATAAACTCTGGCAATTTGACCAAATTTTTGCTAACTGAAGCTTCGTCAAACCATTCTGTAGTTTTAACATTGAACCTTCTTCAAAATACCTCCTTCAAAATGACACAAAAACATAAATACAGTCGTCACAAAGCAGACTACACACTCTTGCCCGGCTTACCGAGCGTGGCCTTACACACATAGCCTTTGAGTGCGAGCACGCCTCTACACTTTATGTGCACCTGGTACCGCGCGCACCAGTCCAGGTTGTTGCAGCCCACACCCACGTCGGACAGCGTCTTCACAGCAGCCAGGGACAGGAGATCTGCGGGTCGATGAGTTTTATATTAATATGGGATTTAGATGAGAGTTAATAATTTAAATTATGAAGGCAACATTTGGTCTCCCAAAAGTGTAAGTGCAGTGAACCTATTGTTTGACTCATATTTTTATAAAAAGTAGAGTAGTACATCATGTAGTTCAGAGCCTATTATAATTAAAACACAGATATAGAATGACTCATAAATTAATCTTGAACAAATTAACCTCATTTCAGGAAGAGACCAAACTATTTTCCTGACAATACTGCGATCAAACACAGGGCGAATTAATCTAATTTTAGTCTAATACATAATTCATTGTAGTCCTGAATAACATAGTGTAGTACTGCATAACATGATGTAGTCTAGCATAACATAGTGTAGTCCTTCATAATATGATGTAGTCTACCACAACACGATGTAGTACAGCATAACAAAATGTAGTCTAGCATAAACAATGTAGCCTTGCATAACACAATGTAGTCTAACATAACATGATGGTGTCTTACCAGGCGGGTCGGCATGCGTGAGCAGTTGCACGTCGTGGTCCTTGCAGAATGCGTGCAACGCCGGTGGCACGACGCAGCACGCCGCGAGGCTGATCTGCGCGATGGCGGGACGCTCGCGCGCCCAGCCGTGTAGGCGACGCAGGCAACCGCCGCCCACGTCCGCCACGCCTAGTTGTAGCACGCGGCCTGAACACACACACATACAATTCTTCAGTTCGTTATGAACATACATCCACACACACACACACACACACACATACATACAAATAACTTTTAGTTATTATGTCAAACGCTTTATAACGTAAGTTGCACACACACATCTCTTTAGTTCTTTGTTTTGTCACCTGCTTTGTATGTTAATGGTAAAAATATTTACAACTCCTGCTGCATACACACACCTCTTCAGTTCTTTGTTTTGGCACCCGCTTTGTAACTTAATGGACAAAAATATTTACAACTTCTCCTATTAATTTAACTGTATGATTTATTTCGTTGCGGATTAAAGACAAGTTAGACATTCCCGGAGATTCGTTGAGCTTCAATACTCGGTGCCACCGCACACATTGGTAATAACCTGTAAGTTCAACAGTGGTTGATCCTGGATTACAGGAGTTGCATTGCTGAGTGTGAAGGCAGGACAGTTTCCACATACACTGCATCAGTCGATAATACACACTCGCGCTCGCACGCACATATTAGAAAGAAAGCACATATTTATGACAAGCACGATTAAATGGAGAGTATAAAAGGAACATTTTATTTTCCCCGTCCTATTATTATGTCCGGTGGTAGCTATCCGGGCGAATAATAGTGGCCTACCACTAGCAACTATTACGTGATTTAACATGCTATCAGTAATGAATCACAATATATTTTTTCTTTTTTAATTTTTGGACAACCCATATATTCTGTATCAGCCCATATACGTCCCGCTGCAGGGCACGGGCCTCCTCTACAAGCGAGACTATGTTTGAGAGTGGTTAAACCATATAGTCCACTACGCTGGCCTAGTGCGGGTTGATGAACTTACATACTATAGACATTCTTATAAATCGCTATGGTATGCAGGTTTCCTCACGATGTTTTCCTTCACCGTTTTAGTGCGTGGTGATTGACTATCAATACACACATGACTCCGAAAAGTCAGAGGTGAGCTCTGGGATTCGAACCCGCGACCACCGTGTACATGTTGGCAGCCGCGTCTAGTCCGTTTTACCAACAGGCCACCACGCACTTTTATCATACTGAGTTGTAATTCGTAATATTGACACTAAAACTTATATGATGTCAAAAATAATTTTAAAACATATTTGTAGACCCATGCTGGATATTATTATTGAAACATTGGATGGAAGTGATTTATTTATAGTTTTTTTTTGCGCTGAATGGCAAGACGAGCTTGCCAGTCGCCTGATGGTAAGCGATTCGATCACTCATGAACAGTAGCAAAACCAAACAGCACCATGAATTACAAAGCAGTGCTTGGGCTTTCGACTGCGCTGGCCATCCTGAGATATAAGATGTCGAGTCCCATAATGTCCAGTAGTTAATCTGGCTACAATGTCCTTAAAACCCTAACAGTACAGCGCATTTACACTACTATTTGGCAGGATTGATACATATTTCGGTGGTACCTATCCATGCGACCTTTCACATATGAGAGACCTACCGCCAGTAAATAACGGAAGTTAATGGTCTAAAAATGCTATTGATTCTGGTAATGGTAACTAAGCCTAACTTTAGCACATCATCATCATCATCATCTCAGCCACAAGAAGTCCACTGCTGAACATAGGCCTCCCCCAAAGATCTCCACATCGACTATAGTACAAAAATATCAAAGGGTTTAGCAGGATACGTATGACGAGTCGGCCCCCAAATGGGAATCGATATCGAAACTTATGTTTTGATATTGACTTGATGTTCTAACACGATTTATGTACTTTTCGCGACCGACTTCTGCTTTGACCTTGAGATAGAGAGCAAAATATCTGGATTCTTGACTTTTACTGAATGTGATATATCTCTGAAGCTAATTAAGATAAAGAAATGAAACCAACGCGAGGTATTAGGTTACATTACAGAGTACATCACATATATTTTTTTATAATTTTTAGAATAAAAAATTACATTAAAAAAATAAAAATTAAAAAAATCTTATTTTTTTTCTGAGTTCTCTGTGACTTACAATCACGAAATTAATATATGTGATGCTCCTTTGTGTGCTCTATTACCCATAAAAATTGCGTGAAAAAAAAGTTGTGCAACACAACGAAAAAAAATTATATGTGATTCGCGCCTTGCAGTGTGACTGTATAAACATGACTCTATTTAACACGCGCGGACAAACAAACAAGTTCGAACTTGTTACATATCGCGCTGTTTATTGCATCGTTTGTTTAGCTATAATCGCAGTCATTTGTCTTACACAAGGAGGCAGTTTATAACTTAAATTCTGTCATCGGTATTTTGTATCAGCATTTTGAAATTATTAACTATCGAAGCAAATTATTATTAAGTCATAATGTCGAAAAAGTGTAAAAATTGTAACAAGTACCTGTGTAAGATTCCTGGTTATAAAAAAATTATTACAGCAACGATTACCTTTTGGTATAAAAATCAGTTTTTTAATAAACAATCGTATTCGTGTCTCCAAACATATTGTCATAAGATCAGTTGTTTTTTGACATATAATGCAATACTTGTGAGTAGATGCAACACGTTGAAGTGGAACTTCAATAAAATCATCACTCAGATGGTATTTATATGTAAAATCACTGTCACTACTGTTATCAGAATCTTATCTCGATCAGAATCATATCTTAATCAGAATCATATCTTAATCGTAAGTTTCTTCCGGCACTTCTCTAGTCACTAATTCTTCAACAGATTCTTTTATGCTTAAAGATACCTCGTTAAATGCTGCACATTTAGAAGTAGAAGCTTTTTTGTAAACATATGGGATAAGTCGACACTTCTTACAAAAAATATCATTAACTATTACGGTTTTATTCAAACAGTCACTAAACACTTTAGCTTCTTCTTCATTCTTTATAATTTTTTTATAACCAGGAATCTTACACAGGTACTTGTTACAATTTTTACACTTTTTCGACATTATGACTTAATAATAATTTGCTTCGATAGTTAATAATTTCAAAATGCTGATACAAAATACCGATGACAGAATTTAAGTTATAAACTGCCTCCTTGTGTGAGACAAATGACTGCGATTGTAGCTAAACAAACGATGCAATAAACAGCGCGATATGTAACAAGTTCGAACTTGTTTGTTTGTCCGCGCGTGTTAAATAGAGTCATGTTTATACAGTCACACTGCAAGGCGCGAATCACATATAATTTTTTTTCGTTGTGTTGCACCAACTTTTTTTTCACGCAATTTTTATGGGTAATAGAGCACACAAAGGAGCATCACATATATTAATTTCGTGATTGTAAGTCACAGAGAACTCAGAAAAAAAAATAAGATTTTTTTATTTTTTATTTTTTTAATGTAATTTTTTATTCTAAAAATTATAAAAAAAATATATGTGATGTACTCTGTAATGTAACCTAATACCTCGCGTTGGTTTCATTTCTTTATCTTAATTAGCTTCAGAGATATATCACATTCAGTAAAAGTCAAGAATCCAGATATTTTGCTCTCTATCTCAAGGTCAAAGCAGAAGTCGGTCGCGAAAAGTACATAAATCGTGTTAGAACATCAAGTCAATATCAAAACATAAGTTTCGATATCGATTCCCATTTGGGGGCCGACTCGTCATACGTATCCTGCTAAACCCTTTATTTATTTTTTATTTCCAGTATCAAAGGAGAATGAATGCCCATTTTACTATGAAACTTAGTATCTGTGTGAAGATTGTTGTCCCTCAATTAAACCTTTTTTTTGTGGGGAAAACTATATATTTTCAATAAATATAAACATAATATATATCCAAGCCCGGAGTTCTTAGAGAAATGACAAATTTTACATTTAGTTCACAAAGCCCCATACAAAAAAATAAACTTCAAGTTCATTTCTCCAAGAACTTCGGGCTTGGATCTAAATTATGTTTATATTTATTGAAAATATATGTTTTTCCCTTCACAAAAAAGTAGGTTTCATCGAGGGACAACAATCTTCACACCGATTCTGAGTTTCATAGTACAATGGGCATTCTCCTTTAATGATAATTACTTATTTTTTACAAATCTGTCGCCCGGGAAAAACAGGATAATGTTTTAGGCCAAAGAATAAAAAATTGCATAATTAATTTTAAGCAGTATAAATATCGGGATCAATGATATTTTTTACCGATGCTATGAGTGGGCATTCTCCATTCCTAACAATAAGGAATTTCTAGTACATACCTTGTCTAACATAATCTTCTAGTACAGGCCACAGCACTTTAATGCCCGGCAGTATGGCCTCACACTTCCTCGCGTCTGCTTCGCTGTCAGCTTCCATCTCTGTCGTGGATATACGACCTGGAAACCCAATACAAGTCAATTTAACAATATATCTTATTATTTGTAATGACTTAAATACTGTAATATAATTTTAAAAAATCATGTTGCGCCGACCCCGTGTGATGACAACATATATAACATAGGGGTTGAAATGTTAGATATCATATTTTGGTAAATTAGTAAAATATTTTTTTCTTCATTCTTGAAGGAAAAGAATGTTTACTGGATAAATTCAAGCATAAGGAATTTCCCCTTCTTAAAATTATAATTACAGCTTTCGAGATCACGGGGCGGAAAGAGTAGTGCAAGTTAAAAATGTAAAAAAGTTACCAAATACGAGACAAATTTTTTCTTGCCAAATGCAATTGAGCAAAAATGTGTTTATTGTCAATGAGTAACATTCGCGTAAAAATAAATCATTAAAAATTATCTACCACTTAATAGCTACATAACAGGTAAATAAAACAATGAATGAATAGCAATCGATATTTGTACTCACCAACATTACTGCTGAGAGATATAGGCGACGCTTTATTAGTGTAATAATTGTTCCTCGTATCTTCACCGTTGGCGTCCTCTATGCTCTGCAGGTCCGGGTTGTAAGATAGAATCACGTTGTCTATGTAATCTGTTTGTAGGGCTGAGAATACTGGAACAGAAGTAATATTAAATTTACTAAACCCGTTCTTTAAAGTGCGTGGTGGCGTTGGTAAACGGTTTAGTCGCGGCTGCCACGTGTTCATGGCGGTCGCGGGTTCGAATCCCAGGGCACACCTCTGGCTTTTCGGAGTCACTATAACGGTGAAGGAAAACATCGTGAGGAAACCTGCATACCATAGCGATTTATAAGAATTTATATGCTATGTAAGTCCGCCAACCGGCACTAGGCCAGCGCGGTGGACTATATGACCTAACCACTCTCAATCGTACTGTCGATTGTAGAGTAGGCCCGTGTCCTGCAGTGGGACCTATATGGGCTGATACCGAAGCCGGTTCTTAAAGGACGAAGGAAAATGTGAAGAAACTTGTATAAAGTGCGTTAGGGTAACACCGTAATACAAGGATTGAAGGGGTGAGAACGTATACTCTTATATTTTATATCACTTTACGATCTTACGCATCACTATATTTGTGTTACACGAACTATTAAATAAATAAATAAATAAATACACCCAACAGTGACATACATAGTTCTGACCCCACATTAAGATCAATTATTTTTTTTATTGCAATGAATGACGAGACGAGCAAGCCGTTCGCCTGATGGTAAGCGATACGACCGCTCATAAACAGTAGCAACATTCCACTGCGCTCGCCATCCTGAGATGTTAAGTCTCAATATGTCCAGTAGTTACTCTGGCTACAATGTCCTTCAATCCGAAACACAACAGTGCATTTACGCAGTGTTGTTTCACGGGAGAAATAGACATTGCGGTGGTACCTACCCAGATGGCCTCTCACATATGAGAGACCTACCACCAGTAAGTAAGTCTTATGTCGTGGGTATCGGGAACTACAAGAGACTTTTCGGTCTCACAAACACCCAGACCCGAGACAAATACTTGCGGGCCTCATATACAATTACCTCGGTGCGGGGATCGAACCCGCGGCCTCTCGTTTCACAGGTGGCATCTAGCCAACTGCGCCACGGAGGCTGTCACAATATCAAAAGGTGCTTCCTTGGTAGTCACACTTTTGATGGTCCTTAAATCTAGTCAGATACATTGAAGCTGATGACTTCCAAAGCCATCACTATCGGAACTTCATTATAGCGAATCGTGTGATGCCTAGTTTAGAGGCATGCGTACCAAACATTCAGCTCTTACAAAATGACAAAAGGCTGGCGGCCACGTGCTCTTGGTCTAATATAATTTTGAGTCCATACCACGTTTATGAACGGACTATGAGGTACTGGCTTACTTTCGAAGTAAAACTGATCGTTAATTTTGTAAGAAGTTTCAGTTTAAACAATTATGCACAGGGTATATGAAGACTGCGACCGACGACGAAATCGAGTGTGTTTGTAGTCACTAAAACTACCACCCGGCTTCGTTTTCGGTTGCAGTTTTGACATATCCTGCATGAATTGCCCAGGGCTAACCATAAAGCAAAAAACAGGAACCCGAAATGAAAGTCCCTTGGGACTTAGGGTCGCAAAAGTGGTTTTTCTGTAACCCCTTAGGTATATAGGCAATAGGCATGGCACATGGGGTTCTATTACTGGCCAGTGATAAATACCCAACAAAAAAGAAACCAATGAACCAATCTAGAAGCCAGTACACCATATGTACTGCCAATCTTCTTACCCTTATCATTCTGTTATCAATGTAATCAACTTCCTCGTGATGTTTTGCAGTTGTATCGATCTATAGCTGATAATCAGTACACTTCAGGGGGCGCATGAGTGAAATAACGATGACGTAATTCATTAACTGACAACACACTGTTAACAAATTTTATTGAGTACTAAAATTGATTAATTAGAAATGCTGGTGCCAATATGACATGAACATTCACAACGCTCGGGCCATAGATGTGTTGCCGACTCATCACATCGTGAGGGAAAAAAAATGGGAAGGAAAAGGATGGGTCATGGGAAGAGGAAAGCGGTATTGAGCCTCCGGCAATCTTTTCACCATTAGTTGCAGTCTTTGATCGAATAATGATATACTAGATACAGGGTCCAGAACAAAATCACTCGCCAAAAGCGGTCGAGGTTACTAATTATACATTTGAATTCCAAACTACGAGATGTAGCAAAAAGTCTTAAATTATAATCAACAACAATCCTTATTACTATAAATTAAGATTTATTATGGTTTGAACCATACTAAAATCAAATAAAATCACATGCTCCTATGTGCTCTTATTTCTCTTGCCATTTTTTCTTATAATCTAGATTCTAGTGTATATTTGATCGAAGGTTGCAGTAAAATAATTAAAGAACTTACCATTCTCCAAACACTCAGTCAAAGCGCTAGTACTGTCCTCATTAATGAATATCTTGACGCCAATCTTCAAATTCTTCCTCTCCTCCTCGGCCATCTTTTTGTGCACGTCATCGTGAGGCCTGGTGATGAGCACTGCCTCCTCTTTGTTGGACACCACCATGTACGCCGAGGACTCTGGCTGGTCGTCCGTGGTGCCGTTTTGCAGGGGCAGACCGTTCTGCGACCCCCATTCTGATAGCGTCAGCTTTATGCTTTCTGAAAGCTGTATTTGTTTTGTTAGTTACTTAGAATGCATGAATATACAGCGGAACTGGTTTGTCAAGATGGAGCAAGGTGGGATCAATTCCATAAGGCGTGATAACTGGGTGTGTTCCTCCCTTACTTATGTCCAAGGCTGGATACTGACATGCAGTGATGACAGTGGACTACGACTGTGTTTTACTAAAAGGATTTTTATACAGTTTTTTAGTGGAACCTAATTTAAAACTGGTTTTTTTACCGATTTGGACAAACACAACCTAATATTAAATCATGAGTCAATAAACTGCCAGAAAACCTCAATTAAGATATTTAGTTATTGAAATAAACTGTAAGTTGTAACTAATACGCTCTATGTATAAAAGGAATCCTTGAGGATACTCCTATACCTTTTCATTAATCCATAAAATTTTATTGGCATATAATAAAATTGATTAACAAATTATCCAAATCTAGATGACTATGATAGGTACTCAACAGCCTGAACTTTTTCATCGAAGAACTACGACTCTTCTTGACACAAAAAAAGCTCTATAAAATCTATAGAATAGTAACTGAAATAATATATTATACTAGGTGTACGCTTGATAACGAGACATTCCAATCACAACGCCACGTTTTGTTGACGAAGCACGTCAGCGCGGTTCGAACAATGTAGTTGAAACTGATACTCAATGACTTGCTGTTTTTTTGCCTCGTGAGTCGATCTTATAAATATTTTACGCAAACTATTAGTTAGAAGATATTTATAAAACACCCAACACATATACATACACAGTTCTGACCCCACATTAAGATCAATTAAGTCTTGTGTCATGGATATCAGAAACTAAGAGAGACTTTACGGTCTCACAAAAACATTTGGGATTGAAATCGCGACATCTCGTTTCGCAATCGGCATCTAACTAATTACACCTGGAGGCTGTTGAATTAAGTACCACATAATGGCGTGACTAAATTAGTAATAATATGTCCAACTAGTAGACCTAGTGGCGCGGTGAATTTTGTTAATCTTAGGCTTTCGCCTAAACCGCATTCAATCATTTTGCAATTTTAAGTTATTGGTCTGATTGATGATTCCTAAATAATAAATTAATAAAATATATTTGTAATTGATTGAAGGTTTGAAATGATTCTAACTCTGAATATAGAGATTTTAAAATAAGTACAGGATTTTATCTGATGAATTATATTATTTATTTATTCTGACGAATGGACAGCCGAGCAACCCATTCGCCTGGGGCCTTCCATATTCATCCGAAACGAAGTTCGAAACTTCGAACGAACGAAGTTTGTGACGATACGAATGTACCTATTCTGTAAATGTTCGGATTGCCGATATATTCGAATCATTCATTCTTCGATCCGAAGATTCGAATTTCGTGTTATAGAGTAGGTTTCGAAACGAAAAACGTCACGAAGATTCGAATTTCGAATTTATATAGTAGAGCCCCTGGTCGTAAACGATACAACCGCTAATGGACAGTAGCCAAAACAAACAACACCATGCATTACAAAGCAATGCTTGGCATTACACTACGCTAGTAATACATAGTGATTTGTAAAGTCTCATTAAGTCCAATTGTTACGTGGGCTAAAATCTCCTTAAAACCGGAACACAGCAGTGTAAATGTACTTTGACATTGCGGTTGTACCTACCCAACAGCGATTAGCAAACACGATTTTATCTGTACAAAAAATAATAAACATTTATTCAATTACAAAGTATTCTTTAATTATACGAGGGATAAGTAAAAAAGATCGATATCACGGATTTTATTTATGAAAAGCACGCAAACGCGGTTACTTTATTAGCCATCACTACATAGTATAAAACAAAGTCGCTTTCTCTGTCCCTATGTTCCCTTGTATGCTTAAATCTTTAAAACTACGCAACGGATTTTGATGCGTTTTTTTTTAATAGATATAGTAATTCAAGAGGAAGGTTTATGTGTATAATACGTGCATATTATTGTAGAGAAATCTATATGCACCCGGGCGAAGCTGGGCCGGGCCGCTAGTATTATATAATTTATAGTGTGTGAAAATGAACAGTCCTGGGGGGTTAGTCTATACATAAACACGAAGTTCGAAACTTTGGACGATGAACGTCAACATAAAATATTCCACTTTTAAATAATCAATGGTATTCTCCATGAAACTTATTTAATTCGAACTTCTAAAGTTACGACGTACGATAACGGATTCGAATTTTGAAAGTATTAAGGCATATTCGTACAGTTTTAAATGCGATGTTCGAACATTCGCCATCATTCCGACACGATGACGATTGTACAGAGTAACTCCCTGACCATCGCATAATGTTCGATAAATCAGCCAGACGCCAGTACGATCGACATGTTATGACAACAAGTGGCCGTTAACAACTTATTGTATGTAGTCATAATTTCCGTTGGGAAATGTACTACCTATTAGGTACTTACATACTCATATATAAGAAGTTTTCACTTTTAAAAGTTAAGTCATCTGCAGCCAGTATTTTCATTTTATTGGACATCGGCACTAGGCCAGTTAGATGGACCATGTCCCGATTATGACCTACCCGTGCTGGGTCGGCGATTGATGATGTATTATCGGAAGTCGTATTCTAACTCAATTATTTAACCCATGGCATCTAAATATTTCGGGATTTTCTGGAGTCCTTTCTAATCATAAGAAATTCTACTCTATGACCTTGTATTGCACGTACAAAACAAGACTCCGATTATTTCCTACTTTAATGTCGAAATCATTGGGTCCTATATTCTATAAAAAAAATCCAGTGACTAAGTTGATGACTCGCAAACATTACACAATCCATATCATGATTACACTTGAAAATATCTATGCAAAACTGTTGTTTCTTTACAACAACACGGAACATGTCTGTCTTTATTGATAACATACTACCAAGTCAATGTGACTAGACACAAATGGTAATAAAATGACGCCTCACAGTTTCACTAATCGTGACAAGCGTTATACGAATACATCTTTGGAGGTCGTATTGATCTGTCGTGTTCGCACGACGAAAACATTTTTCTATACGAAAATGTATACAAAGTATTATTACATTACTAATGAATGTTTGTATATAAATACATCTTCGAACAGGTCGCTGATTTCCTTACTGTTTTTATACAGTAGGGCCGGAAAACGAGCAATGAAACAGCCGGCCATGAATATCCACAACGCTTGGAACATTGATGTGTTGCCGGCCCATCAAATCGAGGAGAGCGGGAAGGAGAAAGGATGGGAAAATGGAAGGGGTTTTGGGCATCCGGCAATTAATGTTAGGAGGCCAGTAATGACTTTGGCGTAAAATTCTTTGGAACGTGCTTATAATCAACAGTGGATTTTCTGTGACTAAATATTATGATAATGTTTATGTGAATAGTCTGGTAAATGTTTCTGGACAAATAATAGACCTAACCCCAAACAATCGTTTCTCCGATTGTAGGAGAGTCCCATGCCCAACAGTGGGACGTATATGTGCTGATACAGGATAAAACGAGCATACGAGTTAGTTATCTTTTGCAGTATGTGTCCAGGCGAGGAAAATAACGCTGGACGATTAATACTCGCGTATTATTGCTTTCCTTGCAGATAAATCACTCGAGAATGGATTAAATGGCTCCGCCGAGGTAACAAAAAGACGCTATCTAAGCTAAAGCCCGTAGTCCGATATCGCGCGACCAGTATTTGTACAATCTACAATCTACTTTCGGTGTTGTGATTGGTTTATAAGTCAAATTGTAATAAAAATAACATATAATTCTCTATGTAGCAAAAATTTAAATATAGAGGAAATTTGTAACACATATCTTTTGTTGTATGGATATTTCATGTGTTTGTAATCAACCAACTAAATATAATTACGTAACAATTTCATGTTACGTACTAAGTGTGTTATCTTAATAATTGTGTGCGAAGCACCAACAGTCATACCAATGAATATAACAATATGAAGTTAACTTTAGCTAGCGGTTAAATATGTATTTTTTATAAACTCACTGTTAATGGCGCCCACCCAGTATCACCCGACTTTTTTCACGATTTTTTATTATCATTTGAATTTTCTAGTGTGACATCTTTGCAACAAATTTCGGAAAAAGAAAGAAAGGTACTCAATATAACATTTTATTACTACCAAAAGTTGATCAAATTTGAGTTATAGAGCATGATTATAAGATTTAAGATTGCAATGCAATGAACAGAAATAACATGATGAACAAATAGGATTAATAAGTAAATAATTATATACATATTAATTTATTGCTTGAGTGCGTTATATACTGATGAGTAAATAACATTTTGCATAATCATTGTGATTTTATCATTACTTGACAATGAGTGTAAATACTCTATTGCGCCAATTGTTTACTATTATTTTGCAAAATAATGTAAAATATTCTTACAAGTTAATATTATTTTGGAATTTATTTTGGCAGATTTATTTTATAGATATTATTAAAAATATTTAAGTAAAACAATGTTGTAAAAATACATATTAGCCTTACCATGTATGTCAATTTGAATGTTTTTTTTATCAAACCATTTTCCATTTTTATTTAATGAACTATTACTTAATTGCTTTATAGACATTTGTGAGGCAAAAATAATTGTATTGTCTGCTAAAATATTTAACACCTATTTATTGTTGTGTTAATGTACTATTGACAAACTGCATGACTATGCATTATCTATATTTGTTATTTGTAAATATATTTTTATGTATGACATCATCCAGCAACAACCTGATACTTTGTAATGCTGAATTTATATGAGTCTTAATGTTTGGTTTAGGGCTTAACATGATCATAAAAACCTAAGTTCTTGCATAATTCACTGTATGTATGTATCACAACTAAAAGAATTATAGTATTATTATGTTTTGTCCTAAACATTTTTTATAAAAGTACTTAATTATCATCACATTTCATATTTTGTTCTCACCGAAGGCAAATAAAATATTTTTATTGGACTTCCAGTTAATTTCTCCAAGAACTCCAGGCCTGGGTCGCAATTATATTTATATTTATTGAACAAATATATTTTACACTACACAAAAAGTAGCTTTACTTGAGGGACACAAATCTTCACACCGATACTAACTTTCATAGTAAATGGGCATTCTGCTTTTATTCAATTTAAATTTGAAATAATACAGTATATATATATATATATATATATATAGTATAGTAGTGTATATAGTAGTTCTACGATTCATATTATCCTAACAACAAAATTCCTAAGTAACGCAAACATGTTGCAATCCGTAAGAATTAATGTTAGATTTGAATATTTAAAGCAAGTTAGATTCTTGAATGTTGAATTACGTATCATTATATCTAAAGAAAATATTTATTGAAAGTTAATACAGAATTTTATAGAAAATTCACTACTATGATTTGTTGAAAGCCAATATTTATACCTTGGTTAGCTAACATTGATTATACTCCAAGGTTAGTTAAATGAAGGATTTTATGTGTTCACATGTAATATGAATTTATTCTTAACTATAGCTTGGATATTAGATTAACTATTAATAAAATATCCACAATTCTATAGGTTATTCCCAATAAGACAAGATAGGATTTACAGTACAGTATTCCCTTACATCATCGTTGTCTATGGGAAAAAACTTATTTTCCTTGTAAAGTTACTAGGAGCAGATTACCTCTTCAGTCACATTCTGTCCAGCCTTCTTCTTAATGTCGATGAGATTTAACACATTGCCAGTGTTTATTGTCACTTTAGAAGCACTCTTCAGCATCGTGACCAACCAGATTGTTATTATAAATTTATACTGTACGGCCTTACACACACTCAAGGTTACCGGTTACACCAAGAATAAAAAACTACTGACAGTATTTTAAACTAATGCGTGTGGATTAACGCGACGGACTTCGTCGCTTGAAATACGACGACACACTGGCCTTCCCAAGGAAAATTCATAATTTTTATCCAGAAACAGATACGCGAACGGATGACGTATTGCAAATTATGACGAAATAATACTAATAGATGATATCATTTTATCAGTTACTTGTAAATGTGCGGACCGTTATTAATTGCACGTCGGAAAAGTGTATTTAATTCATGTTTAATTTTATCCTAATTTTTGTAAATTTTTCTACCATGGAACAAATGTCAAAAATCAATGTGACAGATGAATTTGCAAGGCCGCCACTTGCCCTTCGCTTTTCTATACTATTGTTAGCATCTGGCGGTACTCGCTAGCGGCTAGCGTTAAAATTAATGATCGCTGATGAAGTATAAATCAATGCAAAACTTATAAGTTATATTGTATCCATCGATTATTCGAAAAATTCAAGCTTTTCAATTTTAGTATGCTTGGATTGACTTTACAATGCTAATGGGGAAATAATACCTATTTCTCTAAAATTGTATGTATAAATCGTAAATATTTATTTACAAAAAGAAGTATACAAATATTACACTGCATTCTTATAGATTCTTATATATTACATCAAACTTATAACATTCAAATAATGCAATTTTCGTAATAATGCTAAATAATATTGTAAAAATTGTTGGGTTCAAAATCATGACTGTTACTGTGAAGGGCTACCTCTTTTTCTTCGAAGGCAGAGGTGCCAGGATACCCACATTTCGCCTTGTACGTTGCGTCCCAGGCTGTAATATGTGGCGAGCCTATCGCCTTATCGGGCACAAATTTCTGACTCTGGGTTGATAATGAATAGAAAAATCTAATATAATTTTGCCCAACCCGGGATTCGAACCTGAGACCTCAGCTTTGTAACTATACCTTACTACAATTATGCCACTGAGGCAGTGGAGATATGAGTATGTATAAATTATTGTATTGGACTATCGTATGTGTGGCCACAGGTATGTTTGTACAGACGTACAGGAATATCTTGGTGACATAGAAGTACATACTATACAGTACATAATATCAATATACTGGGTATATCAAGACTGCTACCGAAATCGAAGCCGGGTGGTAGTTTTAGTGACTACAAACACAATGTAACAAAAAATTTCGCAAAGAAACACGACAATTATTTTTAATGATTTTTTAAATATCTTAATTTTTGGGTGGTAAATCCATAGTTTTTGTTAAAATTATAATTTAAACTCTTTTATACCTTAGAGTATTTATAAATAAAAGGGTATACACAATTATTTTAGGATAAAAATGTATTTACTATACCACCCGACAGCCTCCGTGGCGCAGTTGGTTAGATGCCGCCTGTGAAACGAGAGGCCGCGGGTTCGATCCACGCACTGAGAGAAATGTTTGTGTGGCCCACAAATATTTCTTCCGGGTCTGGGTGTTTGTGAGACCGAAAAGTCTCTCATAGTTCCTGATACCCACGACGCGACACAAGACTCGATCTTAGTGTGGGGTCAGAACTATGTATGTGACTGTTTGGTGTTATTTATTTACCCAATTACGACCATAGGAAAAAAATATAAAAAAAAATTGACGCTTTTTTTTGCAACATTGTCTTTTGCATTGTGTCTGAAGTGAAGTCGCTTAAACTACCACCAGGCTTCGTTTTCGGTAGCAGTCTTGATATACCCTGTATACCTATAACAAATGTGGGTGTGTGGAAAACCACTGACTAGACTCAACATTTCATATTTGTTTTAACGTCCTAAATCCAATTTCAAATGCTTATGTACCTATTATCGCGTAGTTCTGCACACAAAGCACAGAATCCAGTTAGCCGTCTTCTTTTTTTCTTTTACTTTACTACAGAAAAATAATAGGAATAACAAAACGCAACAGATATAGCCTGCATTACAAGACCTACCAAGAAGCTTATACCCAAATGGAGATTGCATTCCGTATATAAAAGTGAAGCACAAAAATTTGACCTCGAATGACGTTGCGACTGATTGCTATCCTTTTCTTTCGAGTGACAATGAATGAAAATGACTTTTTGTTCATTCATTGTCACTCGAAAGAAAAGGATAGCAATCAGTCGCAACGTCATTCGAGGTCAAATTTTTGAGCTTCACTTTTATATACGGAATGCAATCTCCATTGCTTCTTGAGACCTACCGATTTGTATGAAAACCATGATGAAAACCAATGAAAACCAAATGTATTACTATTGACCAATCCTGTGAAGTTATTTGGAAATCAATACTGTAGTGTATAATAAGGTCCAATCAATTACATGAATTATTGCTGTTGTAGTTACAATATTATTATATGTATTATATGTTATGAAAAAACGAAGGCAATTATCATTCTGATACGCGATTGATACCTGTCGATACTCTATTGATATCGGTGCTTATTTTTCTAGAATTTATCTAGTCGGTACACGGAAGTGTGTAAATAAATTAAAATGGGTGTTGATCTTCTTGGATACGCTTATGCGGTGACTGTTGCTGCGGGTGGCTTTATGGGATATGCTAAAGCAGGTTAGTTTATCTTGGGCAGTATTTTATACCCTATCGTATGTACATAGCCGGCATTGTTCACAACATTATTCTTTATCGGATTAAAGTAAGTCCTATGATATAATGTTATTTTAACTTCGTAGAAAAAAAATATTTGGCGATTATTGGCGGGATGTAACTTCTATTTCACAGGTTCATTAGCATAACTAGTTTCGATAAAAATGCCGCTAAGAGTCTTACATAATTTATTAAAATAATTACTTTATGGAACTAAGGAGTCCTATCAATCATTTAGGGATCCTCTTGCTGTCTCTTTTGTTGCCTCTCAGTACTTTATGATGATATGGTCCTTTAAAAATAGATCCATTCAATTGTAGTAGAATTTAATAAGCAAAAGATATAATCTAGGCTGTGAACATAAGCTCAATTTTATTTATTTATATTCATGTTAAGTTGCTGGTCATTCAAAGATGTGATGGATCAGGTATCAGTTTTCAATAAAAATCATACAATTATCCCTATAATATTCCTCCACTTTAAAACCTGTATATCTCACTGAATAAACATAAGTCTCTAAAGAATCTTGTCAAGTCATAACATTTATCATTCAATATCTTTTCTCTATGATAACACTATTGTCTCTTATTTTAGCCAGTACAGACTGTTTTGTAAATATTAATCTAGTACTATATTTCATGCGACATGGCTTGTGTGCTGGCGAAATCTTTAAAATTAGCTGACATACAGGAAGCAAACTTAACATGCAAATGTAAACAAATTTGTATACTATGCAAAATTTTAAAAGGTTAACAACTAACAATGTAGTATAATATAATTAATTATTTATTAATGGAGCCTTGTCAGTATCTGATATTCTGAACGGTTCCTATTTGCTAATTGCCAAACATGGGACTCTACAACAGAATATAAGTGCATAGGCCAAAGTCTAGCAAGTTGGAATTGCTTGTGTATTTTTATAGTTATAATTTTTTATTCAATATTTTTAGGTTCCGTACAATCTCTTGGTGCAGGCATCATCTTTGGATCCATTTTGGGTAAGTCATTTGAAATCTTCTGCTATGTAGATTTAATATTTTATTTAGTTTGCATTTTATAATTGCATTGAATAATTAGTATACTTTAACTGGTGGTAGGTCTCTCATATGTGAGAGGCCATCTGGGTGGGTACCACCGAAATGTCTGTTTCTCCCACCAAACAGCAGTTTAAATGCACTGTTGTGTTTCGGGTTGAAGGACATTGTAGCCAGAGTAACTACTTGACATATTGAGACTTAACATCTTATGTCTCAGGATGGCGAGCGCAGTGGAATGCCAAGCATTGCTTTGTAATACAAGGTGTTATTTGGTTTTGCTACTGTTCATGAGCCGTGGAGTCACTTACCATCAGGCGAACAGCATGCTCGTCTCGCCATTCAAGGCAATAAAAAAAAACTTTATAGGTACATTAAACATCTTCAACAGACCATATAAATTGTGAAAACTTATTTAGCATTGATTAAAAGGTTACACAGTGAAAACATGAGTAATTAGTTGCAACAACCTGTTGCAGTGTACATAAAACTACATGTCAATTGTACAAATACTTACTTGTAATATTTCAGGTGTTGGAGCATACCAGTTGAGCCAGGATCCTTCAAAATACCATCTGTCGCTGATCACTGCCTCAACTTTGGGCAGTCTTATGGGATACAGGTAAGAATGTTTAAATGAATAAGATCTTTTGCAAGGTTAATGAAGATCTAAGATTGGAACTAATGTCTTCCAATTTGACATATTTTCCAGTATTTCATTTAAAATGGAAGGAATTGATTTTTTTACATACATCATTCCCATTTATTAAGTAACAAGCAATAATTATGTAGGATTTTATGAATACATTAAAATACTCATTCATAAGTAGACAAACAAAAGACAATTAGTAACAAATGTATTAAAAAAAAAATATTTTTTATCTATTTCAGATACTACAACAGCAGGAAGTTCATGCCCGCCGGTCTTGTTTTCTCACTGTCTGTCGGAATGATTGTGAAGTTACTGGTCAAGAATGTTACTGCCAACCCACTTCCTGTGAAGAATGGGTAATATGTAAACACTGAGGATGTTTTTAATTTAGGTACAATTGTAGGATTTTCAAGTGTTATTTGCAAAACGAGGTTGTATTTAAATAATTTACTACTATGGACATGTGTCTTTTAATCCTTATTTACACTGAATGGTATGAATACCTTTTTAAACTGTGCCAACTTAATTATTATGCCTGAAGTTAAGTAAAAAAAATCATTGATTAATTTATTACTATGTTTAGTTGATTGAAGCCTGAAATGCATTTAGTGTGAATTTTTACATCTTCATTCAAACATGAAGCTATCCAGTTTTGTTTATGTATGATAGCCAAGCTTAAAACCTTATGACACATTATTAATTTAAAAGGGCTATTATTATTAACATTGCACTGTAAACTCCTACAATTATTATGGTTCAAGTGAATTTGTGACATTTATGTATATTTTGTAGAAATACCTGCGCAATACTTATATTATTGTTTTCCTACGCATTTATGTATGGTGAATGATGTGAAATTATTGTCTTATGAAGATTTTTTTATGTACCACATGAAAAGGTGGCGGGAATTTTCCTTTGAAATAAAAAATAAAACTATAAATATGTATTCATTATTTTCTATATTTTTTTTCTTAAAATTTAGGCAATTTGGAGGAAATATTCAGTTTATACATAAATAAATTTCTTTTTAATATAATAAATAGTATGTCAACGGCAAGTGATGTACATTGTCACCATAGAGAATACTAGAGGGATGTTTTTCAATACAGCCAAAATATTTTAAACTATATTGGTAACTTTATTTAGATCTATGTCGCATAAATAATTTTAGACATAAAAACAGACTTAAATAACAACGAGAATTTTAAATCCGATGCGTGGAGGAAAGTGACGACTTAAACATTAAATTATAGCTAATTGTTCAGAAGACAGCGAACCAGTCGCAGAGTCAGTTTTTTAAACAAAATATATGTTTTACTTAAGTTTAAAACCTTAATTACTGTATAAAAGGCACTTTGTGGCAGTTTTCTTTTATATTAGAACTTCGCTATTTTTACAACCGTTTTACATACATACGTATTCTAAGGAGTATTCATATTTAATTCCGAATAACCAACACGTGGGTGTATCACCTGAAAAATACTATTATACTATGGGGTGGAAACGGGTGTATAAAAATTCAATACGATTAGTCATTAAAGTCGCATTTATTTTCAAATTCAAAAATATTAATGATATTACTGAAGAAAAATAAGAGATTTCAATATCAACAATCGATTCTTACACAATCGATTTTAGTGTTGTAATCACAATCGACTACAATATCGATAAATCGCACTTTCATACATCCATTGCCACCGCCGTATGTTCAATTTAAAAAATTAATACCTAGTGTACTTAATGTCCGTAAACACAATCACATTAGAATATCACTCAGTGTTTAGTGTCCGACAGCGTCTACAGACACGCACGTAACCGTTTCACACCCGTTTATATCCGGAATATTGTACAACTAACGCAGGTATGTACCGAGGGCTTCTCGAGAAATATGGACATCTATAGTTTCCCTGAAGTATCCCTGTACGTAGGTTCGTTGTGTTATGGTAACGGGATATCGGCACTTTTGATGGACGGCGGCCATACTCGGCTCGCCATCACTCTGGCAGTCTTTAAAGCGCGGCACACTCGCTCCGTTAGTGGCGGCTGCTGGGAAAAAATGCATAGATTAAATCCTTTTTATAAAGGCAGTCAAGATCTGTAAGTAAAATGTGTAACTTGAAAACAGCAATTTTATTTTCTACTTAATATTAACTGGAATTCAATAGTTATCGATAAGATAAAAATAAGTCCAATAGAATGTTTTATTAAAAGAGAAGAAAAACGTCTATACACAAACACAAAGATCAACAATTTTCGAATTAAAACGCACGGCAAAGAATCGCTTTCTTATGTATAATTATAGATTTGTATTTAATATATTAATATAATTTTGATTCCTCTTTTGCGTTGTGATTCAAAAATAGTTTCATAACTTAAAAATAACACGAAATGAATGTTTGAACACAGAAAAGAATCTACGTTGATATAGTGAAGAGTCATCGACATCGATACGATACTGAAGTTAGATTAAGAAACACACAACACTAGAACACAGATGTATGTACAGAGACGTATGGGTGTTACACACAGTTTGATTTTATATGTGTTTTGAAGGAAGAGTCATGCGTATGCACATTTAGAAACGAATGAGTCATAGTTACATATTTTTCGTTGCCCCACTTCAAGATATTAAATAAAATAATCCATTTCACTTTCGTCCTCCTTGGTGTAGATATTTCCAAGATATTATGCAGTATCGACTGAAAACAACTTGTAAAAAGTGACAGCTTAACAATCGACTAATCGAACATAAAAAAGTGATACCAGTGATCACAGTTGATTCTACTATGAGTACCAAAAAGGTAAATAATATTGTTATAAATGGCAGTATTTGTTGAGTAAACTAGCCTTGTAAGGATGTAATATTAAGCAAAACTTAACATTTGTTTCTATATTTTTTTAAAATAGTGACTGTCATCTTGGTTCGGGCTATCTTACCAAACCTTTGGTATTGTAAATGTCGCCGCTTCTACGTATATGCCATGTATAGTGAGTGATATGTACACCGTGTGATGACACCGCGTCCATGAATGAAGAGATGACTCCGTGACCCATCCCCGTCCTTACCAAATATCTCGCATTCTACTGCGGGACCAACCCGTCCGTCACATTCCTTTGGTAAGAGGCCACCAGCCTCGCCGGTTCTATTTGAACTTGCTGCGAATTCGCATCAGGCCTGATGGAATTGTCACTCGACTTCCCTTGAGAGTAAAAGGTGCCAATCTTGAACACAGGTTGGACCCCCTTGTCTTGGTAACTCTTCGTCGTAGACCTTCCGAAGAAGCTGTCAAAGTCCTCTTTCTTGTAGAACCCTCGCTTCGTCGCAACACTAGGCGACGGCGTAGTGAAGTCTTTGAAATCGTAAGGATTTTTCGTCGTGGAGAATTTGCTAAAGTCTGTGTGTTTTGTTGTCTGTGTGAACACGTATGGTGTCCTCGTTGTTAAGTAGTATTTGAACGCGTCCTCTGTAGTCGATCTCGTAGTATTGTAGCCTGTAGTGGTTTTGTAGTCTGAGTAGTGTCGCGCTGTAGTGCTTGGCACGTACGCTTGTGTTGTCGCTTCGTGGCTGTGTGTGTGTTTGTAACAGAAACAATACATTAGTCGAGTGTACACTCACTGACTTTAATGAGAATGTGTTTGTGTTCTCATTTGCGCGTCAGTTTTGTGATATTTTGTCGATGGATTTTGTAATACATACATGTGTAGGTACTTATACCAGTTTATATGATAGAGACAACATTGCACCTGATGGTAAGTGCAGTGCTGTCCAGATAATTTTAATCTCGGGCGACAGTAAATATTTGACGGCGCTTAATAATCAATAAGTATAATAAATCTAGTCTCATTTCATCTCGTTTCACTTGAAGAAACGAATATTGTAACTATTTGAACCAAACCATCCATTTGAGCATGTCAGCTGTTATCAATTTGATATCTACAGCAGTGTCGGCAGTGGGATACGATCTACAATTGTGATTTAATTTGGACAAGATATATTTTAAATACATTTGGGGTCCACATCTTGCATACCATTTTTTTTCTATGTTTACGACATCGCTAAAATAACTAAGTCATATTATATACAATGGGAGTAAAATTAATAATGTATATATCAACGATAAATCGCTTCGTAATAGGTTAGTTCTGCCGTCAGCTTCGTTCTGCAAAAGATATTAAAAGGACTGCACTCGGAGCGATGACGCTGAAAGCGTAATTAGGCAGTTTTACCGGTATTGGTGTAAGACATTGTTGGGCCATAAACTGAGGCGCTAGAAATAAAGCATTATCGCTGGATAAATCGCTGTAGAAATCACGTTCCAGCCGTCGTAGAAAACTATCTAAAAGCGCCGTGCTAAACCAAAGCTGGAAGACCGCAGCAAGCCACCTAATGCTTGCTGCTGCTTGCAGTTGTCGGGGCCCTGCTGTATAACTCTGTGCCCAAATAATGACATTCTAACAATCACAGATTAAAAATAATTACAATCGATTCTACCATCGATTTTAGACAAACTACTTTTAATTTACAATCGATAAATCAGCACTATTTATTGTAGCTTATACTATAGTAATTAGTTATTTATTTTCCAATCTGAAAATAATCTTAGTTAATGATTTATTACGTGTGGTGTCAGACCTGGTGATGTTGTAGAAGGGGCTGGCGTCGGGCCGCACGTAGCTGGGCGTGTGCTGCGAGTAGTCCGGGATTATGTTCTCGTGCTCCGTTATACAGCGCCCGTTGATGCAGTACTGGAGATAAACACATACAAACTTGCAAACATGATAATATGCCAGTTGAATTTGAGTACTTTCATAATAAAAAATGAATAAAAAACTGACTGATTTCTACTGTAATTTAAGAACGAAGATAAATTTCGAAGATTTGAAGATAATTTTCTTTTTCTTCCTTCTCTTATGTCCATACCATGGTAGTCGGTAAGAGATTGCCATCCATTTTAACTCTTATGATATAAGTTTGGTTTAAGATTTATTTGGTATACAAAAAAGAATAAAAATAAATAAATAAAGGAAGTTATTTTTTTTTAATAATTTTTTCCATACGCTGTGCGTGTGTCCGAATGGAACCTTAACCATAACGTTCCAATTTTAAATTTATTCCAAAAATTATATTTTTAAATAGAATGGAATTGCCTTAATAATGAAACATAAAACCAAGCAAAACCCGTATCCTACATATAAAATCCGTATATTACCTGTCCGTCGCCACACGTAGAGCCCTCAGCGGCCGGCCTGTACGCGACGCAGTACCCGCTCGCCGAGTCGAAGCAGAACAACTGCGCGCACACGCGCTCGTCCTTGAAACACGCGCTGGAAATAAACAAATGGAGAATTAGATTAAACCGGCATAATAGGGTAAGGACCAACCTAGACCGGGGGGCCAAGACAATTGTCACTTCTGACGGCGTGAAAGATCATAATGTATTGAAATGACAGAAGTCACGTGACTTCCAAATGTCATTTCCAACGAAAAGTGACATTTGTCTAGGCCCCCTAGGACGACATGGCATCGAGAAATGAATTCGGTACTCCATCTATTGCCTTTTACAGATAATTTCCAATAGTTGAAAATGGGTTTCTATAAAAGATCTTCATTATTTCGTACAGCAGAGGTTGAAGGTGATTATTCCAATAATAATGAGGGTATTTAGTATTTCTATTATCACCAACATGGCGCTATTTTGAAATGGGATGACATTGACACGGCAGCTATATTTAGGCGGGAATAACAATTTATTTAAAATAATTTTTTATTATCACATTTTCCGACTGTTAATAAAAGTAATAAATTAAAGAAGATAATATGATAAAGACAAACTATAACCCCCTGACATACGGGCTTAACGCAGTTTTCAAATTCCGTTAAAATGAACTGACTCAAAACTGATTTATCTAATTTTTATATGGTTGATTAGCGGTTTTTCTTATGAATAAGGGTTAATAGATATAATAGTAAACAGTGTAGTTACCTGGTTCCCCTATCCTTCCGGCACTGCGCATCGAGGGTAAGCAGGCGGCCCGGCAGCACGCGCGGCAACGAGTCGTCTTCATGAGGCGAGTTGTACAGGCACGTCGCTGTGTCGCCGCTGAAATGGCATATTACATACATAAACTCACGCCTTTTTTGCCCAAAAGGGGTAGGTAGAGGTGCCAGAACACCCACATTTAGTTTTTTTATGTTCCATCCCATAATGTGATAGCGAGCGAGACTATCGCCATATCGGACACAAATTCCTGACTCCGGGTTAAGCTGCTGCGTCTGGCGTTTAAAGTTTGTGTTATCGGGAATACGTAATACCTATTTTTGTTGAGGAGTGCCGGTCGCAGGATAGGAACTGAATGGATTAAAAGACCATCTTCGCGAATAAACTATATTGTCGGAAACTAAGTAACACACTACTACATCGACAACCGCGGAAGAGCACACGGGCCACGCCCGCGCACGCGTCTATCCCGGACAACAACCGACTCGACACTCTCGAAGGGCGACGGGGTGTGAGCGCGGGCGCAACCCATAGGCACGGTAAGGTACGGGAGCCCGTGGTGCGGACGGGAGCGATATGGGGCCCGCGGGAGCCGTAAGATGGCGCGCTATATCCTCCCCCTCCAGGTCACTAGCTCGTCCCGAATGTGACCTGGCTGGCCTTCCTCTACGTGCCTTTTGTATAATCCTCCTTGTACCCTGATAAGGAGTAAGGGCGCTAGCATGGTATTTGCCAACTACCTGACCGCGACTATCTTTAATGACGTAAGACGTCGGACTCGCCACCTCCGATACCACGTACGGACCGTTACGTCGAGGTGCGAACTTTGCGGTAACGCCCTTTCTTGATTTGCTGAGAACATGTGAGTTTACTAGTACTCGATCTCCCACCTGGATAGCAGGAGCCGGACGTCGATGCTTGTCTGCCGCTGCTTTGCGGATGTCCTGTTGTTCCTCCACTCGATACTTTACACGCTGGAGTGTATGACCGAAACTACGCAAGTACGGCGTTATCTGTGGGACGTAGTTCTCCTGGGACACGATGGCTCTCATATCATGGTCCACATCGATTGGCGACCTTAATTCCCGAGCGAACATCAGATAGGCTGCCGTCTCTCCTGTGCCACTATTATAGGCGGTGTTGAGAGCAAAACGAGTTTGGGAGAGCATCTCTGACCATTTGCGATGCTCCGGTCCCAATAACAGGGCCAGCCTCTGTTTTAAATCCCGGTTTTTCCTCTCGGCGGGATTCGCCTCCGGATGATAAGCGGGTATTGGACACTGCCGAACACCCATGACATACATGGCCTTTTGCATCACGGCGGATACAAACTGTGATCCATTGTCGGATACAACTCGCCGTGGGACACCATACCTCATAAATATCTCTTCTATGAGAATCCTAGCGCAATTTTCTGAGGTGGCGTCTACTAACGCGAATAATTCCACCCATCTGGTGGCGGTGTCTTCCACTAGAAAAATCCACCTTTCTCCTTTGTCACCCTCTGGAAGGGGACCAAATAAATCCATCGCGATTACCTCAAATCTCTGGTGCGGTATAGGAGTTTGCAATAGTCCTGCAGGCTTCAGATTGGACGGCTTAAATTTAGAGCAAGCATCACACTTCTTCACATAGTCGGATACATATGAGCGCATACCACGGAAGTAATATCGCTCCATCAACTTGCGTAAAGTACGCTCTACCCCAAGATGACCTGCCGTTGGGGCATCATGAAGCTGTTTCATGACATCGTCCCTCCAAACCTCAGGCAATACCAATAATGGCTCCTCGGCTTCTCCCTCAGGATCACACCGGTACAATACTCCTTGCGCCATGTAATAACCGCGATCGATCCAACGCAAAGCGCGTTCATCATCATCAGATTCGAAATCTTCGATAATTTTTTTACAGTCTGGGTCTAACAGTTGGGCTGTACGAACCTCCTCAGGTCCTCGTCGAGGCAAGTCAACGACTATGGGGAAAATAGGACATTCCTCTTTACCTTCTGAGGCTTCTACTGCAACAGGCCTGCTCAAGCTGTCAGCAACTACATTGGCTATCTCTTTCCTCATAATTTCCTTTTACACAGTTGTAACACGATAGGGCGGGACGGATGTTGGTGGACGATAGTCGTTACCATTCCGATGGATCGCAAATGTGGTAGCAGCTCCCCCTGGCTCAAAGATACCCTTATTGTCTTCCTGGGGTGCCGAAAGCTCCATGCGCTCATGAACCTTCAGGATCGTTCCTTCATCCTCACGTAGAATGTCTGCAGTGGAACAGACGAGGCGAGTCTCGTCATCCTCGTACTCTAACATAAACGTACCTGATCTATCGCGTAATGACCACCGATCCCTGATAAAATCAACTACCATGCCAGCATCCCTTATGAAATTCATGCCCAGTAAAGATTCAGTAGCACCTGGCAATACAACGAACTGCGTCGGCACCACTACTCCCTGTACCTTGACACTGACTAGAGCAGTTTCAACAATCTTGCTGCTAGTGTCACCGTTCGCAAATTTTAAATTATAAAACACTTTTTCAAACTTATGATTATGTTTCTTTAAATAATCCCTTAAACTAACACTCGCGACCGATTGTTTCGCACCAGTGTCTAGTAATAATTTTCCTGTCTCTCCGTAAATGTCCACACAAATGACGGGCCTACTTCGCGGCGGACACGCACTCGATACCGCGGAAAAACTATGTGTAGCCGGAGAGGCGGACGAGCGCCGTTCTCTGCACGTCGCGCAGTTAGCGCGAATCACGCCTGGTGCACCACACCCGAAGCACACGATCGACGTCGAAGACGGCCGCAATGTGCCTTCGCCTGTCCGCTGTCTGTTCTGGTCACGAAGCTTGGAACATTCAGCCTTCACGTGGCCGTACTTTTTACAGTAGCCACAAAGGGGTCGTGACCGTTTATTCTTGGCATACGTATTCAATACAGACTGGTGAGTGGCGGATGGTGAGGATCCATTAACTGGCGTCTTATCTGACTTGCACAGTTTAGGTTGGCCTTCATGAAATAAATCCTCCAAGCGTCGCGCTTGGCACAATAATTCTGAATAAGTACTGAAAGTACTTCGCGATATTTTCTCTCTTATCCTGTAGTTCAATAGTCCGTATACCATGTCTAGCTGAATTTCCTCTTTCAAGCTATAAGGAAGCTGAGCAATCAGAGCCCTCGCTCTGCACACGAAAATATCGGTGGATTCATCCTCTTGTTCCTTTGAGAACAACTGTTTATAGATTTGATGTGGCGGGAGACGCGGCCCATATGTCTGCCTTAGCAACTGTAATGCTTCTGACCAGCTCGTTACAGAAGCCTTGACACCTTGCCACCACGTTGCAGCTAACCCGGTGAGAAGCATGGGTAACCCTCGCAAGGCGATACCATCCTCAATACTGACGCACTCCTTATAAATTTCTAACGCGTCGATAAACGCAACCACATCGCTGTCTTGAGCGCCGTCGAACCGCGCCGTACATTTGGCGAAATTTCCTTGAAACAATGTAGGCGGAGGCGATGCATACGAAACTGTAGGACTCTGCGCGCGCAGCAATTGCGCTAGCTGCAGGAGCTGCTGATCAGTGATGACAACCGGTGTCGCCACCATCGGCGCCGGTTGAGGCGGTGTTGGCTCACACGTGGTCGACGTGGTCGGCGTGACAACATCACTAGCCAACCCGGAACTTGGTAGCGATTCACTCTCCCCCTTGTCTTTAAGTCCATGTCGCGTTGTGGGTGCCATCATAATAACTTAATATACTTCCAAAGTTAACAATTTGAAAAGTTCAACAAATAGTTCGACATAAAACACAAATAGTTCAAAGTTCAGACATAACACTATGCGTCCACAATTGCGTCTTTGAAACACGACGTAACATAAATAAACAAAAGTTCAAAGAAATAGTTCGACATAAACACTATGGTTCCATATTGGCGACACAACTACGACGTAATATTACTCTAAGCTAAACAAAAGTTCGATAAACAATAGTCCGAGATTAAACACTTTAATGATTGCTAGGCGGAATGTCCAATAATCAATATACATCGTCCATAGCAATACATTTAACACTCAATCATAAGAAATTATGTATACTTATCGTCCCTTTTTGGTATGACGACACGAGTTAACGTGTATATACTCGTGGCTCGAACTCTCGAACATTCACGTTCACGTTCACGTTCACGGCGTGGAGCAGTCCGAATACCGTGATACGTCGTATAACGTTATTTACGTACACTGTACACTTTGGATCAGAACTAAATGTTCACTCAACAAAAAAGAAATAGGTAACTCGATAACAATAGTTATAACGGCAAGTTCGAAGCCGAACGTTGGGCAGCCACTTATCGGGGATACGTAATACCTATTTTTGTTGAGGAGTGCCGGTCACAGGATAGGAACTAAATGGATTAAAAGACCATCTTCGCGAATAAACTATATTGTCGGACACTAAGTACACACTACTACATCGACAACCGCGGAAGAGCACACGGGCCACGCCCGCGCACGCGTCTATCCCGGACAACAACCGACTCGACACTCTCGAAGGGCGACGGGGTGTGAGCGCGGGCGCAACCCATAGGCACGGTAAGGTACGGGAGCCCGTGGTGCGGACGGGAGCGATATGGGGCCCGCGGGAGCCGTAAGATGGCGCGCTATAGTGTGACTTATTTTTTAATTCTAATATGAGTTATCCGGGACTAATGTGCCCAATTTGGCGTTGGCTCTACCACTATTTTACCCTTGTCCCCTTCTACCTACCTTTTCTATAGCTTAGGCGTGAACATGCAATGGTTATTTATTCATCCAAAACCATAACACAAACTACAACTGTATAAAAAAAACTTTTATATAATCAACGTGTCCTTGTGTTTGGGACAATATTTTGATTAGTCATCCATATGCATGTTACAAGTTATTAAATCTTCGAAACTTATTGTCATTTTTCATCAAATCAATTTATGGTCGGGCGATAAAAAACACCAAACTTAGAAAACTTGAGTGAGCCGTTTCGATTACTAATTTTAATATCGGCAAAGTATATAAATATTTTGCGTCGCTTGTTTAGGACATTCATAGTGCGGTGTCTACCTGATCTTATCCATTATGTTTTTAAAAGCCTTTTTTAAATTGTAATGAAGGCGAGCACACCGTTCCTCTATAACTGATTCCACCGGTCATAAACAGTAGCAACCAAACAACACCTTGAATTACAAAGCAATGCTTGGTATTCCACTGCGCTCGCCATCTCAGACATAAAATGTTAAGTCTCAATATGCCCAATAGTTACTTTGGCTACAATATCCTTCAATCCAAAATACAACAGTGCATTTACACTGCTGTTTGATGGGAGAAATAGATATTGCGGTGGAACCTACTCAGGCAGCCTCTCACATATGAGAGTTATTATTATTAGTTAGCTACCAGCAATTTTTAAATTATTTTCTTTGTTGCATTACAAAAGAATAGTACGAAAAACAAATTAGACTGGAGGTTTGACATTCATATTCACTACTCAAATACCATTTCCATCTAAGATGTGACAGACAGCTCTATTACTTTTATACATTATTCACAACACAGTTACACAACACTTACCACTTCACCATAAATTAAAGAAAAAAAAAAATAAGACATAGAGAGACCTTACAAATAAGTGAACAATTGGCGATATGTAGAAGTACCTACAACAAAAAAGAGAATTACCACAACAAGTTCACTTACTTCAAGAAGTGATGGAAGCTCTGCACACTGCAAGGCGACCACCGGAACCCTTTCTCCGTGTGTCTGAGGTCGGACATGATGAACCCGTCCTTCCACTGGCATTTTTCAGCGCCCGGCCCCCCCAGGTAAGTGGGAGGGGGGCTGCCATCGTGCACTGCGCCTAGTCTGGAGGTCATGGGGATATTCTATATGTATACTTATAGAGGGTGCAAGTTTTAGATTTGTATTACATACATAATCGTCATGCCTGTATCCCATAGGGGTAGGCAGAGACTATAGACCTCGATTCTGGCATATTACTTTCGCTTCATCCACTATCATGCATTCTCGTCGGTTCAGGGTACTTTTGACCTGACCCTTGTTGAGCGTATCACCGATTTGGATTGTGCATGTTTGGTAAGATCAACCCCTACCGACTCTTCCATCTACAGTCACATTGCATATTTGCTTTGTTATTCTCCTTTTATATTATCCAGATTTATATTGACTGGTATTAATACACATAGTGGGACATATTGTAGTCCGGATGCCACTGTTATATATAAGGTAATCACTTAGAAAGTAACTGGACAAACGATCTCGCAACGTTTAGATCCTATACAGATGTTCATGGAACACAAAAATATATTTATCTTGGGAATCGAACCCATGTCATCTAGTTTTTAGTTAGATAATATTAACCTATTATGCCACGGAGGGTGTTAAAATAGGTATTTGGATATTATTGTTTTTCTCCAACATAAATACAATATGATGTGCTAAATCTTTAAAAGTTTTATTTACTTAACTTAAAAATGAATAGCTTTCGAATAATCTTTATTGGTTTATGTACTTACAAATGGCCGACTTCATGGGCAGCAACGATGATACCAGAGAAACCGCCGGTGTCCTCAATAATAGCCACAGAGTTCACCTTCTCTAATCTCTTGTTCACCACGCACGCGCCGCCGACGTACGCAAAACCTGCCCCCGTAACAATTGCATTAATTTTGAGATAAATTAATAAAAGTGTGTAAAAAAATAGCGTACTTCATTATTAATATGTTAAGATTTTTTTAATGTTTTAAACAATAAATTGAATTGATTAGAATTGAAAAAAAAAAAAAAATTAATAGGATTTTCGTTACGACTTCCTTCGATATTTTTCTGACATAAATACAAAAGATCAAGTTTATTTACAAAGCGATAGTTTTTCAGTTTGAAAATAATGAATAAAACATGTAGGAATATAATGTATGCAGGCGATATTGAATCTATGAAAATATGCTACTTACAAGATTGGCTGATGATAGAGACTTATAATAAACAATAATTACAGACAGGAACTACTTAAAATATAATTAAAATATCGTTTGTACTTACAATACACGGTGATGTACGATAAAAAAGAGACATGCAAACAACAATATTAATCATGCAAAGCCAGTCATTGTTAGTGTATTGCACATAAAACTACGTAATTAAAACCATAGGCGACATTTTGAAAATACTTGGCCATAAGAATATTACAACGATAAAAACACTTCGGATGCGTAATAAAATGGGCAATATCCACATGCATTTATAATTATATTATATACATAAATAACTCACAAAAAGCAATAAAAAATCTGATAGTATTAATAAATAAATTTCCCGCGTTTTCCATTGTCATATTTTATTGTTATAATTGCAAGCATAGCAAAAGTATTTCTGTACACAGCCTTTAACATATCGATTACGAGCATCTATAAATCGTCCGATTAATTTATGTACAGTAAATAAATAGCCTAACTTTACCGTGTCCTCGTGTCATTTAAACGAGGTGGGTCGACTGGTCGATTAATGAGTTTACGCAACTTTCTTGATACTCCGTGTATACAAGATGTACTGTAATACATTCAACAAAGAGATTTGTGCGTGGAATTTAATAAATATTTGCTGATTCTCTACATGACTTAATAATATTATTTCAATATAGCCAGTAAAATTTATTATAGAAATCGAAGTGTCCCTAAACTCCTTCAAGTTCTGATTTAATGTGATAGTCTGTTTGGCCAGCAGTAGTATAATATATAGAGGCTGATTTTGCTTGCAAGACACAGAGATGCTTGTACATTTATATAATTTTACAACCTGTAATCATTTTGCGTAGGTACAATTAATTTAATCAATAAAGCGAGCTGTAAATTAAGATTAATAAAATAGGTATAACAAGGATTTAGACGTAGGTATGAAATACAAAAATACTGTGCGAGACTAAGCTAGACAGATACGGACAGTTTTATATTTACAAAGACAAACTAATGAGAGAAACTACGAATAAAAATGTCTAGAAGATTACGAAGAAAATAAAGATTATTATTCACAGGGTGCGAACATGAAATTCGGGATGTGGGCATACATCGAGTGGTATGTGATACAAATGAATTATTGTGAATAAAAAGGTAAGGGACGTATGATGATAAAGAAGGCGTGCTTTTCGTTAAATGTTCTATGAAACACGCCTACCTGCTGTCCCTCTATTGCACGCATCGTTCGGATACTGTCTCCTGCACATGTCTAGTCTGAAAGGTTATGCAAATAAAATATTTATAAACAAAATACATGAACCTCTTTTCATAGGAAACGTTTCATTCCACGTAAGAAACGCAATAATCACCAATCATTGTGTAAGCGACTGCGCGTGTAAAGAAACGCAATATTCAGCGCCATTACCAAATCCTTTACCTCGTAAATTATAAAGCCAAATTAATTTCACTCTCAAGCCACTGTTATACCAATCGCAGTCCATCGTAATTTTTATTTTTTTAAATTACCAGCGGTGCCTTTGGTACAGCGACCACCTTTCCGCCGACGGCACATGTCATACCTGTAGGTCAAATTAGTTTGGGTGTCTTCATTTCAAACCATCGTTGAACTTGGCTACATATTACTAACTTGAATAATGGCGCTAAATGTAATCGATACTTACTCTGTTACCTGTTGGAATCCTTAAAATAGCGGCAAGAAAAAGGATAAATAATTTAACGCCGTATTAAATCACAAACTCTATATGTTAACAATGAACAAAAAAAATGCAATTTAGCTTTGGAATGGGAATATTCGGAATAAAAAATTTAATAAGTATTAAAACTCAGATATTCAGCACCTATAGACCATTATTTTGATGTGAATATTAAATAGGCATTATGTTGAAAAGTTTATTTATTGCCATGGCTGAGTAAGACGCTTGCCAAGTCCGGTACTAAAAAACATTCCATTCACAAAATTCGTAGAAATCAAACATGTCAATATGACGATATAATTTAAAATTCAAGATCACGGTCAATCATAATATATTTCGCTTTAATAATGTCGTTCGATCACTCAGACACTGGTTTATTATCAGATGTCCAGACACTGCGTTATATTTAGGTATTTAAGGTAGTCAAAAACATTATCTAAAGTAAAAACCGTGAGGTAGTTTCTGGCTTCAATTCAATATTTACAGTTTGATTGTAATAAAATTTGAATATCAATTCTTTTGAAATGTTTTAGAGACATCATTTCAAAATGGAATGGGCTTTTCATAATGTTGCACATAAATTATGGTGACAATCATTTTTATGTGTTATTGCGGCTATATGATAAATATTTTAATTTAAAATTAATGGCGAAGGCATCTTTGATCGTTGTGCCTTGCTATATGTAATATAAGTTACTTTTTTCGTTAAAACATTTATAATAATCAAGCGAAGGAATCTTTGTCCATACAGCCTTCGTAATAAGGAAGCCACATACATAGCCTTTGATATTTAAAACTGGTATCTATCCATTAACCTTTCGTGATGTCGTAAATGTACAATTTAACTTACTTGGTGATCGCAACGGCTATGTCGTAGACGGGCAGTCGTCGCTCCCTGAACAGATACTTGCCCATGTCAGTGAGAGCGGCGGCCGAGTCTATGGCATCGCGACCAACTCTGTTTCTTTCGAGGTAGGGTGTTGCGTCACGACCCTGCGGATGGAAGATGTTTTTACTGTTAATTTAATTAATTGAGCGATAGTTCTATCGGACCGAAATTTCGATGCTGAAGTCGCAGTTTCGCATCCTGAGTACAAAATTATGATTATTCGCAATAGTGTATTAATTTCGGTAAACTTTGGTTGGCATTTATGGCATCTCCGTTAATTTCTTTAGTAATACAGGCTTGATGTTATTTACGCATGTAAGAAAAACAAAATATTTTTCAAACAAGATTTAAGATAAAACATACACTCATATAGATAACAAAAATGACAAAAACTAAAACGATGCACCATTAACATATTATTGGCAGGAGGCGTCGATATATCAAGATTACAGTGTAATAATAACAAATGGCGCCACTAATAGAATTAAAATGCGCTTTATTAAATTGTTATTCATTTATAATAAATTTGTTTCTTTTTGATAAATATTTATCTATTACAAATTGTTTTTGGTAGCTTAGCTCTTTTCTGTGAAATATTCGTCATGATCTTCACCCGTTGATGAACGCCATAAGAATTTACACAACAATTTGGTGCAAATAAGCATCACGCGGTTTCCTGCTACATTTATCAGGAATCGTCCAACCATCATGTTGGTGTACGTCAGACCCTGCGCTTGTCAAGCAATCTAAGAAACATGTATGATTTGTCATAAAAATGTTTAATTACATGTGTTAAGGTAGAGAATATAGGGCCTTAAAACCGATTGCTCCAGTGAAAATAACATTCATAATATAAAAACACATAAAACCTGCTAAAAATAGTTCTGAATATTAAAATCTACCTTAACATCAGGCAATTATCGACTTGTCCAATTTCAAGGTTATATTGGGCGAGACAGTTCCACGCATTAATTTAACGTAAAATTATTTGACAGATCCGATGAGTCATTGGTTGTATCGATGTCTTGTTAGTGGAAGATGAAAATCAACGCACGAGTTTAGCTTTAGAGCTTCACGTTCGTCATTTCCCCTGGTCTTATGCGTTTTATGTAAGAACACTGACTCTCTTATCATCTTCCTTGACAACATTTAGCTAAAATACTTTATAAGTCTAACTTGGTCTTTGCTAATCTTGTATGACAATTTATTGTTTTATCGCCCTACAGAAACACGCCCATAAGTATAAAATCTTTCTTTTTTTTAATAATTTAATGAGCAAGGAATGAAAAATATAAAGACATGAACCTACCTACTGATTGAAATAAAACTATTATTTGGTTTATATTTTTTTACCTTTTTTTACTTCCCGACGTTTCTACTACTTTACAGCTTTCGTGGTCACGGGTCGGGCTATTTACGGTTGTTAATATATTATGTAGATTTTAAAAATCCACATCTAATTTTCTATTCTAATTTGACATTTGAAATGAAAAATAATTGCTATGCATTTTCAAGCCACAGACGACTAACGAAAATAATATGTACTATATTTGGCGTGTTTTCGAGATTTTTTCTAATATAAGGTCAAGGTTCTGAATGTGAGGAAAGGTCTATGATAACGTCTTTAAGGATCACGTGTATGTTTTTTACAGTTAATGAACGAAGGTTTTTGTGGTTTACAGCCTTGGATTGCAAGTTCCATTCATTTTTATTTAGATTTAATCTTGTTGTTGAAAATTTTTGTGCATAAATTATTCCCTAAATCTTCATGGTTACAATAATACTCTATTCTCCCATTGCTATTTAGCAGTCATTTTTAATTACAAAAACATTTTGATAGACTTCATTTAACATCAAAATACCGAACTTCGGATTAAAAAAGGACGCCCATCTAACTATCGTGAAACTTGTCAAATTGAACTTTTTAGTTGCTAATTTCACAAGATAGCAACAAAACTAGTTCCGACACGTCTCGTGTCGTATTTTCACCGCGACATGTGATTCCCACAGAATACAATTCAAAAACCCCCATTCATCTCATAAACATTGCAGGTGTTGCTAATTTATACAAATTGATTCCATATTTTCTTGCCAATAAATAACGATTCAGGTTTTATCGATGTGTATTATGTACTTTTCTTCATTATACATAAATAACATCCTTATGGTAATAGGGCCATAAAATGTAATCAATCTAATATTACGACCTAAGAGAATATTGCTGTTATATTTATTATTAAATAAAATACTTATAAATTATTTTTGTGGTTAAGACAATACGTATTTTTGTTTTGGTTTAAATTTTATCCAGCTGTATGTTCTCTAGGCCATATTAATTTTATTTAAAAAGGAAACTGACCAACGCAAATATTAAGTTCTATGACTAGATCAAAAATTATCATCATCGCTAATCTTGTACAACTAATAATGTCCTTTTATAGAATTTATTATTTATTTTATTACAGTGTGTATCTAAAAGACAACAGTGATATATCAAAACATTAATTTGCATAGGGAGCTAACAAACAATCACTGAGATATTAATATAATATATTTTACTTCAATTTATTGCTTTATGGTCCAAAACTAATAATCTTACACATCTTAATTAATATTTTTATCGATTCTGTAGTATCGATAAAAGGAAGAACGAAAAGTTGCCTTTGTCAATCTG
This sequence comes from Hyles euphorbiae, assembly GCA_023078785.2. Lineage (NCBI taxonomy): Eukaryota > Metazoa > Arthropoda > Insecta > Lepidoptera > Sphingidae > Hyles > Hyles euphorbiae. The sequence continues at coordinate 5,315,899 of CM041048.1, forward strand.
CGGCGGCCAAGTAATTAAGAAAAAAATATATTTTCAAAAGGCGGCAAATTGTAAATTTTTTTGCGTTTAATAATTGTTTTTTGCGTTTTATGTTCGTAATATGGCAAACGAAGCTGTCTTAAAGTATTTAGAAGACACAAATCGGCCATATTCGTGCGCTGATGTGACGGTAAATTTACGCGGCGCGTATACAAAGGGAAACATTCAAAAGGCCTTAGATTTTCTGAGTGAGTCTGGCAAAATAAAGTGTAAGTTATATGGTAAGCAAAAAGTTTATGCTGCCATTCAGCCAGATGTTGTTGCGACGGATAGTAATGTTGAAGGTAAAATATGTCTAGTATTATCATAGAATAATCGTAAATCGTCACGTAATTCGATATTGTGCTATTATGTGTAACATTTCGCATATTTATTAGCATGAAATGTCGCTTAATTTCGTATGAAATCTGATATTTATTTGCACTGTAAAAGGTGTAAAAGATAAATGTTATACCAAAAAGTATACAATCTACATTTACATGTATAGAACGGTTCCACAGTTGAGAGCCGGTAATATACGAATAAAATAAAAATACACAATACAATGTAATAAATTATAAACTAAGTTTTGCCATTCAGGCATCTAAAGCTATCTCTTGTACTGCATTTATATCGATTAAAGATTTCTTTCTTTTTATACAGATTACGACACCCAAATTAAAAACTTAAACCAAGACTTAACGGAAAAAACAAAAAGTTTAAAATCTGCCGAGGCTAATCTTAAAACCCTGACTTCTACCCCAACTACTGAAAAAGCCAAAATTAAGATAAATGAAATTAAAACTACTATAGAGGGTTTGGAAAAGAAATTGGAAACATTAAGAGGTGCAACAGAGGTTGTAAGTGTGGAAGAGAAAAAAAATATAATGACTGAACACGAAAAACTAGTGAGAGAGTATAGGTAAGATACGCTAGACGCCGCCTATGATACGAGAGGCCGTGGGTTCGATCCCCGCACCGAGAGATAAATGTTTGTGTGGCCCACAAATATTTCCTTTGGGTCTGGGTGTTTGTGAGACCAAATAGTCTCTCGTAGTTCCTGATACCCGCGACACAAGACTCGATCTTGGTGTGGGGTCAGGACTATGTATGTGACTGTTGGGTGTATTTATGTATTTAATTATCTAAAGTGATATACCCTTCCCTAAAAGCGTGACTTCGATCAAAAGGGATTAGTATTAGACATTTGATAACATTCCGATAATTAAAAAAAATGAATTATTATTGGTCAGGAAACGCAAACGAATATGTAACGACATGATGGAAGCAGTATTGGAAGGCTATCCAAAATCAAAGAAGACTTTTCTAGACGAACTCTGCATAGAAACAGACGAAATGGTTGATTTCAAACTCATGGACAGCGTGTGAATAAAACTTGTAAATGTAGAATAAATTGTAGATTATTTAATTATTCACGATTAAATTGATGACTGTGTTTTTTATTTCTTACTTCCGTTTTTTGTACCGTAGTGCCAACATTTAATATCAATTTATGAAAATAATAATACTATCGATATCATCGTAAGAGGTTATAATATCAAGTCAGAGATGACGAGTGATGGTTGTCAGTCGGCAAAATTATGTCGGCTTTCTCGAAACCACATGGATACGATCTAAACCAAGAACTCGACAAATATCTTGGCACATATTTTATTGGGTTCTACGCCTTATCTTCAGTGTACTTCTACTTATGTAGGTATATTAAAATGTTTGGAACTTTGGATACAAAATATTTTGATTTGAAATATAAAAGGTTATCATTATTCATGGTCCTTTATTTGCTTAATGTAACATGAGTTGGAATCAAATAAATGTGATATTTACCCGCGCACAGATCAGTTACCGTCCATTAATACCTTTTCGAATTAATTAACCATTTTAAATTACTGTTGACTCACTTATGTTCCTTGTTTGTATATATTACTTGTTTTATTTATGCACATTATTTTTCTCAAATTAATTCTTGACTCTTATGGAAACATACAGACAGTTTTAAGGACATTTCTGATCCGGAAAAGAATCAATAAGCTTAGAAGAAATTATTTTTTTAGCAATTTAAAACACATGAAAAATATTTTTTGCTAAAAACAGGACTATTTTTACCATTAGGCAAGACATCGCCAACAACATTTTTGTATCAGTTTCGTTTTTCCCTACAATATCGTCCTCTCATTTTCTTGATTTTTCGCGCACTCGATGCTCACGAGATTTCATTTGCATTCCGTACTCCAATTTAAGTGTCTCAATAATTGATAAAAAATATTTAAAATATTGTCTATGATATACTCTGGTCTATGGTACTCACCCTCGAGATAATAATACCGGCAATGGATATGCGTATTCTTGGTCCTTTGAGCAGTTTGTATCGGAGGTCGACGCCGTTCCAGAAAGACACGAAGTATCGCTTGATTTGGACGTTGTCGCCGCCGTGTAATCTAGAAAGTAAAAAGGATTGATTTATTTATAGCATTTTTACTTTAAGATTAAATGGTAATGAAATAAATCGTCCAGGTTTTCGAGAGTCAGAAGCTAAATAGACCGGGTTGATAATATGAGACAAATTTTAACGAGCCTTAGAGATTATTTAGAGTAAATACAAAAAGATAGAGTTGATGTATTTTCGATTGTTGTTTTGTATTATGCTTGTTTACCTTAATTTATTATTTACGAAACACTAACAAATTCTACGACTATTAAATAAATAATTTGAACGCTATAATTCCTCCAAGTTTGTGTAATGTTAGGCAAATACGGATTTATGAAATTGTACAGTTTACGATTAGTATAGATATTTCTGTTTCAAGGCCCTACGATTTGTGTTGCACCGACAAAAAGTTGTTTTATTGTCGATCGACCGCGCGATGATCGGGCTTTCTACACAACCGCTGACCGTCACAAAAACGAAAGGATTTAATGCAGTTTGCCCAATAGATACAACCAGTTATTATCTTTATGCAATAGTTACTTGCGTTATTGGTTTAGTAATGATGTTCGAACTTTATGTCGTAGGTTCTTGAATATTGGTACACTAAAAACAAGATGGATGGCGGCTGGAAAATGAAGGGCTACGGGTTTTATCACTGAAAAAAATGCTTGTATAGTCCACAATTCTTTGTTTCTAGACTAAATAGACCGAAAATTTTCTCGTAGTGTCTTAAATGCATGAAAACCACATATAATTCTGCAGTATGGGACTCTGCTTGCGCTATTTTGTGTAAGTATTAGTTTTATTTACGAGTAATAAAATAAATTTATCTTATTTTGGGGACAGAAAAATGTAAATGATTGATGTATTTAAGTGTTTATAGTATGTCTACTTACCTGTAGCCATCGTAGTCGACAATGACTAGAATTTCAGGGTATATGACGTAGGGTGCTTCCCGTTTCCGCCTCGTGTGAGACTCGGTGGAACGTTTCCTCCTAAACCTCTTGCCTAAATGGTCGGGCTCCATGAATGCTGCAAAGAAAAGAACATTTTTAATAATTGATATTGTATCCAAAAGAAAATAAATAGACTTAATGATAATTACTGGTGGTAGGTCTCTCATATGTGAGAGGTCATCTGGGTAGGTACCACTGCAATGTCTATTTCTCCCGTGAAACAACACTGCGTAAATGCACTGTTGTGTTTCGGATTGAAGGACATTGTAGCCAGAGTAACTACTGGACACATTGAGACTTAACATCTTATGTCTCAGGATGGCGAGCGCAGTGGAATGTTGCTACTGTTAATGAGCGGTCGTATCGCTTACCATCAGGCGAACGGTTTGCTCGTCTCGCCAATCATTGCAATAAAAAAAAAATAGGTCCATTTTAACACTCCAATGAGTCCAAGCCTTAGCTAGGAGTACTCTCTACTAGTTGGGCCTAAGGCATACAATTTTATATTTAAAATAATAATCCGTCGCACAAGAGTCTCCCTACAAGGCACGGACCTTCTTTACAATTGACAGTTCGGTGGTGAGGGTTTCGGCAAAGATACAGCTCTTAACTTCTTTATTTTTATTATAAAGCAATGTTTATTTACTGTATTGTAAACTTTTTATTGAAAAGAGTTAAGAACAACACTAGAGTTTCTTGCCCGTTCTTTTCTAGTGAAAACAGCCTAGTGATCAGGGTGGTAGAGAAAAAAAGTGACTGAATCTAAATTATGTATTACATTTAAAGGATTCAATAAAGTATTTACAATTTTCGTTTTAAATGAATATACTTGCAAAATAAAGTAGAAAGATCGTTTATGTGTTAAGGAAACGTATAAATGTTTGCTTAATTGCTAATCAAATATTCATATTTAACCATATTCGATGTATTACATGTTCTAAGTCTAATAGAACTTAGAAGTTAATTTGAACTAAGGGTCAAATAACCTGACCTGTGTGTGTATCTTGCAATTAAACAAGTACGTTTTGTAATACTATTCATATCTCAAAAGATCTTATCGCGAATGCATTTGTCCATCACAAAAGTCGATACATTTGAAATGAAAATAATTATAATTAGCAGCCCGGTCCGGCTCCGTCCCGGTGCAGATACGCTTATGTTTTAAATATTCTATCACTTCTGTTCATAAGGGATAATTTAGGATACTAATGGTGAAAGAATTTATTAAATCGGTCCAGTAGTTTCAGAGCCAATGCCAAGTCAGAGACAATCAAATATTTCCTCCTCATTACATTAGTTTATATTATAAAACTTTTTGTCCACCTAAATATTATAAGAGACAAAGGGGATGAGAGACCAATACCTTCTGTGGGTCAAATAAAATAATAATTTCAATAATATAGGAAAAAAAATCAGTTTCGAGGTTTGTGGAATGATATCTGCCTAAATCTATGCGTTGTGAAATTATCAATTAATGTATATGTTATGGGCCAAGTGATTAATGCGAGCAGTATTCATAATGCCCGGGCAGTATGAATATTGCCGAGCCATATCTGGCCAAGTGATTAATTACTAACTAAACTCACCTATTTATCACATTGCCCGGGCATTATGAATATGGCTACATGATGATCGGGCAATGTGATTAATATTAATCAATCAATTTATCGCATTGCCCGGGCATTATGAATAATGCTCAATAAGAGCGGGCAATGTGATTATAATCAATCAATTTATCACATTGCCCGGGCATTATGAATAATGCCAAGTGCCTATTGGGCAGAGTGATGTAAAGCGAATCAAAATCAAAACAATGAGCCGAAGTGGTAGAATTTAGAATAGGCCCAGCACGAGGGGGTGGGTTGGAAAGAGTGGAGGGGGAAGGGGAGTGTCGCACCTCCCCTGGTACCACTCCCATGAAAAGGTAACGCACTATTCCTGAGAAATATCTATTATAGCAACCTAACCCTTAAAACACTTGTTGTCAATACAAATTAGCTTCTGCATCGTCTCCGGCGCTACGGGAAGTTCAGCCCCTTCGCCCTTGCGTAACAAAAGATAGACCCATGCTCACCTCCGCAGCTTCGGCAGCAAGCGGCCGCTACGGCTCGCACGGTTGCCTATCCTTCGTTACAGCGGGCGGGGGCTGCTCTCCCTCCGCGCCTCCGGCTTTTCATATACACTCTAGGGTCGGTAGCCAAAAGACTACGTGAAGTCGGGGTGTTCCGAGTCGGTTTTGGGGCACAGTCGACCTAACTGATCCATAAAGTGGGTACACTAATTTTCTTCTGAAGATAATGTTTCTGACGTTAAAAAACAACTAAACATAAGCAGATCAATTCAACCTTTCTAATTTATGGGTCTATCGCAGATGCGACCACAGATGCGACAATGTGGCAGCGCGACACCTAAAAAATCACCTATTAATCACATTGCCCGATCATCATGTAGCCATATTCATAATGCCCGGGCAATGTGATAAATAGGTGAGTTTAGTTAGTAATTAATCACTTGGCCAGATATGGCTCGGCAATATTCATACTGCCCGGGCATTATGAATACTGCTCGCATTAATCACTTGGCCCATAACATATACATTAATTGATAATTTCACAACGCATAGATTTAGGCAGATATCATTCCACAAACCTCGAAACTGATTTTTTTTCCTATATTATTGAAATTATTATTTTATTTGACCCACAGAAGGTATTGGTCTCTCATCCCCTTTGTCTCTTATAATATTTAGGTGGACAAAAAGTTTTATAATATAAACTAATGTAATGAGGAGGAAATATTTGATTGTCTCTGACTTGGCATTATTCATAATGCCCGGGCAATGTGATAAATTGATTGATTATAATCACATTGCCCGCTCTTATTGAGCATTATTCATATTGCCCGGGCATTATGAATAATGCCTGATTAATCACTTGGCCCATAACATATATACTTTTGTAGGTACGTATATACACAGTCAGGTCATAAGTTGTCACACAGTAAAAACTTTTCTTTTAGAATGCCGGCCACAAAAAGTTTATTGAATTAGAATTTCGAATTATTCATGAAAATAAAAATGTATACTTTTTAGAATTTTACTCATTTTTTAATATGGAGTGGACGCTTAAAGAAGACCGTGTTGCAGTTATTGCGTTGCATCGTTGCGGTTACGCGCCAATTAAAATTTTTGACATACTGAAAAATTTGAATATAACTAAAAGATTCGTTTATCGTACCATCAAACGATACAATGAAGACTCTAGTGTAGATGACAGGTCAAGAAGTGGTCGCCCTCGGTCTGTTAGGACTCCAGCAGTGATAAAAGCTGTGAAGGCGCGAATTCAAAGAAATCCCAAACGTGAGAAGAAACTGTTGGCCCTTCAGATGGGGTTAAGCAGAACCACGGTGAAAAGGGTGTTAAATGAAGACTTAGGGCTTCGGGCATATCGAAGAAAAACAAGACATCGTTTGAATGCTCGTCTAATGGATCTGAGACTGAAGAGATGCCGCGCTTTGTTGAAGTGGTACGCGGGAAAAAAATATCGGGAAATTCTTTTTTCCGATGAAAAAATTTTTACCGTAGAAGAGAGCTACAACAAACAAAATGAAAAGGTGTACGCAAAACAGTAGTGAAGAAGCGAGCAACCGTATTCCGCGTCTCCAACGAGGTCATTTTCCATCCTCGCTCATGGTATGGTTGGGAGTTTCTTATTGGGGCTTAACAGAGGTACATTTTTGTGAGAAAGGTGTAAAAACGAATGCAGTTGTGTATCAAAATACAGTCCTGACGAACCTCGTGGAACCTGTTTCTCATACCATGTTCAATAACAGGCACTGGGTATTCCAACAAGATTCGGCGCCAGCTCATAGAGCGAAGAGCACACAAGACTGGCTGGCGGCGCGTGAAATGGACTTCATCCGGCACGAAGACTGGCCCTCCTCCAGTCCAGATTTGAATCCGTTAGATTACAAGATATGGCAACACTTGGAGGAAAAGGCGTGCTCAAAGCCTCATCCCAATTTGGAGTCACTCAAGACATCCTTGATTAAGGCAGCCGCCGATATTGACATGGACCTCGTTCGTGCTGCGATAGACAACTGGCCGCGTAGATTGAAAGCCTGTATTCAAAATGACGGAGGTCATTTTGAATAAACTTTAGTGTCATAAGAATCTATGTTTTGTTAAGTTCATTTTGATATATAAATGGTTACATAATGAATAAACTTGTTTCAATTATTTTATATTAAACATGTGACAGAATTTATGACCTGTCTAGGTACATATATAGTTTATTTCTGTGCATAGAAACGAACACATAAACCCTGAGATTTAAGCTAATAGTCAATATGCATTCATAGATTCGTGTAGCAGACTTACAAATACTTTTTTATTTCACATCCAAATTAATTTAAAATGCAAATCGTCTGCGAACGGAGTATCTCAGCTTTAAATATCGGGCATGAAGTATGTGTAATAAATTACAACCGTATACTTATTTATGGGCTCATGTGTAGTATGTTTTTATTTCCTATTAAGATGAGAGCTCATTTTGTGCTATTTTATTTCTATGGTGAAACCTTTTTTATTGTTATGAATGGCAAAACAAGCATTCCATTTACCTAATAGTAAGCGATACGACCGCTCATGAACAATATCAAAAACTCACAACACCATAAATTACTGAAAGCAATGCTTGGCATTTTACTGCGCTTGCAATCCTGAGACATAATATGTTAAGTCTCAATATGTCCAGTAGTTACTTTCAAACCGGAACGCAACATTGTTGTTTGGCGGGAGAAATAGACATTGCGGTGGTACCTACCCAGACGGCCTCTCATATATGAGAGTCTAACCACCAGTAGTCCGATAATTTTTCAGGCAGGGCAAAAGGTCAGAAATTCGGTAACAGTTCAGTTTTTTAAAATTAACAAATATGGAAAAATAATCTTAAAATGTTTTCAATAATTGTAACAATATGTAACATCGGTTTATTTAATTAGATAATCCGCATCGATTTATTTATGTTTTTTACATATTATTAATGTTTAAAATAATTTATTTGTTTTGACTGTTCTGAACTTGCCCAATGAATTTAAGTCGTTTTACAATTATATTTTTGTCACGAAGCTTGAAAGTTTTTGGAATAAATTTACGATATTACCAATGGAATGCTAATTGGTAATGTATTCGCCGCAGACATTGTTTTAAAATTAAAATATCAACATTTGAAAGACAACTGTGAAAATAAAGTGCATATTTTGACAAAACTACCTATTTGAATTATTCGGTAGGTACATATGTGAGTTTAGAAGTTTTGGATATAATAATTATTATAATGTGTAAAATATGATGATAATAAGACTATAGTTTATTAGTATAGAACCTCGAAGTCCTGTTGTCCTAATGTCCGGTATTGTCCTGTACTCAAGAATAACAGCTTCGAAATAGCAACTATAACCTAGACTTAAAAACCAAATTACTCTTTCTATTTCCACACAAACAACCGTACCAAGGGATTATTTTATAATAATAACTCAAATTAGACTTGATTTAGATAGCAACACTGAACTGAACGAAGCACAGGTTTTCCCAAACGTGTCCAAACGACAATTAATTCATTTTGCGAACAAAATGAGTTTTTTTTTATAAATAATAATGAATATAAAATAATGGATGACGTAAAAATGTGGTTTGACCTTATGACCCCGTCATCTAGGCGTAATAAAGTTGTAGTGACACAATACCGGTATCGCGTTCGGTCATATTACCGGACGCCGAAGCCGAATCCCGAAACCGAAGATAAAATCCGAAACGTCGGGCAGCGCGAAGCTAATATTAACGTATTTTTAATAGTGCAATATATTTTATGGTCGTCGTTTTTCTGTGTCACCATAGATGTAATAAAATTGATTAGTGCTGTATAATTTAACATCAGTATACTAAAAATAGTAACAATAAAGAAAACTGAATGACACAGACTATTAATTAAGAAAAAAGTCACAATAAACATAATATTGTAGATGTAAAACATCACAGTTTCGGCAAAATTAAAAGTGGGCCTTTTAAAATTTATTCTAACTCTTATACCTTATTTATGATGTAAGAATTGAATTGATGAAGACTGTTAGGCGTATTTATTTTTATTTATTTTATAAATAGGTTTTGGTGTATAATATGCTGATTCCAACAGGTTGAAATGAAGATCCTTGGGAGAGGCCTATGTCCAGCAGTAGAAATTGTGATGATGATAATGCTGATTCGACTTGCGACCATTAAAGAAGCGAGGAAATCTATTAAGACATAATTTGATATAACCTGTAATATAAATTAATTACATTTTACGATGCAGGAGTTATGGAAGCATAAATGATCGTGTGACTTCATGATTACCGTACATTTGTTTACAATGTAAACGGAGAAAGGGCAGGAAGCAATAATTATAACAGCTACAATTTATTAGGTATATGAAATAGTATAATTAATAACTATTGGTAACCCATTGATAATAAATAACATTAACAATTGAAACAATAAACTTTTAGTATTTTACGCTTTATGTTTTAGGGTAATATACGTTTTGTTTGTCTCATCATCTCAGCCAAGTCTACTGCCGAACATAGGCCTCCCCCAAGGATCTCCACATCGACCTGTTGGAAGCGGTTTGCATCCAGCGACTTCCTGCAACCTTAGCTGGGCCGTCCGTCCACCTTGTATTTGTATGTGTTTGTCTACATTAAATAAATTGCTAACGCAGGCCTTTCGCAAAGTTTTCCATATCGACGTGTTGGAAACGGCCTGCACCCTATCGTCGTTTGCCTACCTTGTGGATGGAGGTTCGACGGTGTTTGTACGTGGTTTCAAGACTAAAAACATCAGCCTATGCATTATGTACCCTGGTCGATAGATAAAAAACCGGAGAAGCTAGCTATAAAGCACCGATGAAAATATCAATATTTAGCAAGGATCAAAGTGGTAACTTAAGAATAATTGACATCAAACTATGAAGCTCGATAAATCTCCTAGAAGAACTTGCCTTTAATTATTAAGGATGATAATCAAAAATAAAGCAAATAGTAAGTGTGGCTCTATTTCTGCCTTATTTTTTTTTATCGGTAGCCGAAATCCCTAATTGATAGCAACACTAACCGTAAAAATTAAAAATGCTAAAATCTCTAGACACAACAATCGCTGCGCCACCTTTTTTCAAAATAATATAACATAAATATTTATGCATTTTTTAGTATATTCTACAAATTATTCAAATTGTTATCTCAATGTGTCGTTAGATACTATTTAAATGTTAAAAAATATAATAGATTACGACATTATTAAAACAAGAATGACCTCGACACAGCTGATTTAAATTCTTTTGTGCTTTGTTTTGTGAAAAATAATAATGCATTCCACAGTTTACTTAGTTGATATGTGAATTAATAATATGAAAATTTGCAATAAATTATGTGACGTCTGCGCTGTTGTTCTTATTTTTGTAGATGTCTTGATTTAAGTTTGAATGTCGATTTTGGAGCTGTTTTGCAATGGAATTGCGATTGTATATTAATCAACGATAGTGCAAAGAAAATAGACAATAGTTACAGTGGAATTCTGTGACATAACAGAAAGATAGAATTGTGTCTATACTTATTTCATAATTTGTTAATACTATCTATACGTAGACTCGAAATGTTTGTTCTAATTTTTTGAATCAACGATCAAACTACTTTTGGAGTTTACACTCAATTTCTTGTATACTTCGCCACAGAAGTCGATATTATCTTAAAGATAAAATTCAAAATTGATTTGTAATTACCAATCAACAACTTATTTATCTAACGACAAAACTGCTACCACATTACGCGAAAAACAAAAATAAACCCATGTTTTTCAATCCAAACAGACAATCATGCGTTTTCTAATTAGCGTTAATCACTCAACACCATTTGAATATAACCGGGATGACATTTGGATAACCAGTTCCATCGGCCATTTTGCATAAATTATCAATACGCCTTTCCCGCAGTATGGTCCGTTTCCGGCCGCTCACGTGTTCAAAAGTTCAAGAACATGTCAACCGTAATAGCAATTAGCATGCGAAATTAGAAAGGTTTGTACGTATATCACTAGAGAATATTATATAGACTTCACACCTTTTTCCCAGCAGGGGTAGGCAGAGGGGTTACTAGGTTATCTACGCTACGCCTAGTGTGTTCTGTCCCACGATATGATAGCGTGCAGGCCTTTTTCCGTATCGGGCACATATTCCTGACTTTGGATTGATAATAATGAACACAAAATTCTATATCACTTTTCTCGACCTGGGATTTGAACTCGAGACCTCAGCACTATATTCGCTCCGTATTAGTACAGTAGAAGCAGTCCAGGATATTATAAACTCTATATAAAATTGATATTGCAGTGTTAAAATAAAAGGAACAAAGAATGAAACTTGAATCTATCCGTAGCTCTAATGGCGGTGCTATCAGTATCTGCGATCTTAGACAAGCTCAATAATGTTATAAAAGATATTATATTGATACGGGCTGTTGCAGGAAACGATCAATGATATCCATCTATTAGGTTGATTAAAATTTGATATTAGATTCTTTATTTTGTTTTGTCAGTTCTGTATGCTAATATTTGATTTTAACTCAGTTGTAAGCATTATTTCGTTTTGAAACTACACTTTTTAACAGTCTTAATGGCGCTATAGGTTTGCCGTCTATGTAAGTCTGTGAAAAGAGATAAATATTTGTATGACCCAAAAGGTTTTGTTTAGGGTTTGGGTATTCGTGGGACCCAAAGTATCTTGTAGTTCCTTAAACCTACGACACAAGACTCGATCTTAAGGCTCTTCGTGAACTCGATCATAATAAGTATGTGACTTTTGGATATATTTAATTTCAAATTTCTTGCTATTGGTAAAACAATAATTACCGCTTATTTCCTCCGTCCTACCTTTGGAATTTATTATTAAAATCTGGAACGCATCTTCAATGAGTGCTTTGGTGAATATTTATGAGGTGACCGATATTCTTGTCTATTGTGGTAAAAAAAAACACCTAAATTCCGGTTAAAAACAAAATTGAAACACCACAAGATTTAATATAACAACTATTAACGTCACAAAAATATTGCTCATCACTAGAACACAGCAAATTATCGATATGGTATTCATGAACTGGTAATATTAACATAATCGATTGTGACGATGTTAGTTTTATTCGAATGAATCGGATGCACGTGATGTGTCCACCAAGGGATCAGAGACACGTGAACGCCTATGTCTGATTATAGTGCTAATAAAGTTCGATATTTGAATGTTGACGATAGTAGTAGGGCAATGTTGCGAGGCAAAATTTTGCATGTGTTTATTGGCGATAATCTTTGATAGTTTTGAGAGACTTTGTGCACGCATTGCCGGCAAAAAAAGAGTTGACCTCTTTTTTTGCTTTTGTCGTATCTCGAAACAAGCAATTTTACACAAGATTAAAAAAAATATTTAAAAAATGTATTACCACAAAACTAGAAAACTTAGGAATACCATTTCTTTAATAATAACATTTTAAAATAAAACCTTAAATTTTCACGAGGAAATTCAATGCGGTATTTTTTTTATGAATTAAATAATATACAAAACGCATAAATGTATTTTTTGAGATACGAGAAAATGGCTTTCCTGCGTCGATATGTTTTTACGCATAAAAATAGTAATATGACGACCAAAATATGTTTATATAGTTCTTGTTTACTTTTTTGCTTATAAAAAAGTACCATAGTAATTAACACTCCAAATCTGTTTATTTTTAATCCCATATCATATTACACGAATAACTTGTTTTAATGGTTTTGATAATTAAATTGTTTACATTCATAATCCAAATGATTGTTTTGATTCGTAGTGATTATTTATCAGTTAAATATAAAATATTTACGTTTTTTGAGATTAAATGTCTGATATGAATGATATGATGAATATTAACTAAATATATCGTTTCACGCCTGTGAACAGAAATGTTGGTAGTTCTACCCAGTTTGTCGAAAAAAATCATTTGAAAATGTAAATACAACACAAATTCCATTCGTATGAAATTTTTAAAACTAAACGCTTTTCATTGAAAAAAGAAAGAAAAACAGATTTATTTGTCGCAACTAACATATTGCACAACTCACACAAGATAAGGTTACATACAAGACAATACAGAAAACAAAAATAGGAGGGAGTTCCCATCGTTGTGACATTTAGGTATGACCACTCAGCATAATGTTGCAATGCGGCTCGAGGGAGGTTTACTCTCTTTAGGGCCATAGTCGTCAAATTTCCCTAATCATAACGCAAGAATTTTATTACAAATCGAATGCACGAGTTTTTTCAGGAAATAATCTCGGTATATCACATGCAGAATTTTTTATTCTCCTTTGTTTACTGTCTCACAACAAAGAACAAACAATAACAGATGAAGATATGTCAATTAATCAATAAGATGATGTCGTCGCGTCGAGTCAAATGATTTATTTATCTTCAATGATAATGAACGGCTTGAAAACACGTATATGTGCAAATGTACTGCATACGAGCGTTTTAATTAGTTCCTGTACATTAAAATTATTGTTGAGGAAATTCCGTTAATGCCGAGGATTAAACGGCAATGGATGATAATGTTTTTTTGTGTACAATAAGTTGCCCTGTCTGTATTATGACTGTTGTTTACTGCGTATTATGTACGATTAGACGAAGATGGAAAAATTCATGAGCATTTTTATTTTCTTATCTTTTTTGCTCTTTTAATTAGATTTAATATTATCAACAAAAAAATATTTTGATTGATCCCAATCTAATTATAAGAGATTCACTATACTGTGATTATAAAAATTGTTAATGTATCAATAATTTTTTTGCAATACACTTGTCTTATGTGTGACGTTAAACCAGCACTCACACCATTTTTTTTATTGCAATGAATGTCCAGTTGTTACTCTGGCTACAATATCCTTCACACCGGAACACAACGGTGCATTTGCTGTCTGATGGCAGTAATGGACATTGCTGTGTTACCTAGTACCGCCTAGTACCTACCCAGGCGGCCTCTCACCAACCACAAGTACCAACATAAAAATATCACGAAAATATGAAAATATTTATCTCACCATAGTCGCTCAAGTGGTCGATCTGCGCGGGGTCCCGCTTGATGATTACATGTTGCGCTCCGTTCAGCGCCCGCTGTAGCCTTTGTTGCTCCTCTCGCTTCCTCTTTACTGGAAATATATTCATTTATATTATTTATTTATATCCCTCATTGTACAATAAATAAAACATTATTGTACATAGCAGTACAAAAGGCGGTCGTATCGCTCGAGGTGATCTCTTACCGACTGCCTTGGGATGGACATAAGTGATAGAAAAAAAAAGAGGGCAGTCAATAGTACACCAGTGTGTTATGATGTTTATGTTGAGGATTTTTTACTGAATGAGGGTTTATGGGTTGTATAGTGTATATTTGTTCGAAGGTTGTATATTAAGACTTTCAATGACTTGTTGTTTTCTTTCCATGTTGAAATTTTTATTGAGACGATTTTAATCCTATTTTAGGAGTTGTGGTAATGGGTGCATAAGCGAGTTGGTTTAACTTCAAGAATGCGTTTTTGTGTCATAATTCTTAGATGTTGATGTTCCTTTTCTTTATTCCCTAACCTAAACGTTTTCAAGATATTATTTATATTTGTAAGGATTGTGTTTTGTTCATTGAAAATCTTTCCTGTATTTCCTGCTTTTAATCACACAATCCTAACTGTGATCATTTTTATAGTTCTCTACAGTTTGTTTGTTGCCTTAACATCATAGATAATAATAATAAATACGAATAATATAAATATACTTACTAATAGGCAGGCCAGTGTCAATAGAGACCATATCGGCCATGCTGGACGGGTCCATGAACATCTCATCGTCTTGCACCGCCGCAGTCATCGAGTCCGGGATGGGACGGATTACCAGGTCGTGACCGATTGAGCCTTCCTGTAACAAACAAATTTATTAGGCGTTTTTTAAAACAGGACTATAGATATTAATTCTTGGGTTAAGGCCAATTTGTTGGCAGAAAAAGAAACTTATGTAGTTCGTATTTCAATCACATATACAGAGAATTTCAATGGCAAGCGAAGACTACCTACCCGCTTTAAGATAAAATTGTGCGGCAGATTTAAGTGCGTTCAAATTAATTATTTATTTACGCATGTGTTTATGTTATTTTTATGACTGTATTATATTTAATATTGTATGATTGTGTTTGTTTCGTAAAGGCTAATATTTTAATTTAAATAAACAAAGTTCTTTGAAAAATTTTTTTTTTTTATTCTTTAAAAGTTATCTGCCAATTCCTCGGTACTTAAATAACAAAATCTCATGAAATAACTTAAGCACTACAATGTACGTACTTTTATTCACAATAATGTCTCCGATAAAATCGAATATTTAAATCCTGACACCTTAAATACATATAAAATTAATTGCGCCTATAAAATATTTACTCACAATGTAAGCTTAATCTACGTAGGAGGAAAACATTCACCAGTTTCGCTCAGTGCCAATATGTAAATGATTGTTGACGATATTTTTCATACAATGTGACTTCAATGAACTTGATAGTAAATGATGTACAATATGAACAGATACCAGTGAAAAATACTCTCATACAACCACCTACTACTTGTCACAGCCACGACGTGCGAACTTCTTTTTTTTATATTTTTAAATAGACCTTTGTATATCTGTATTTGCACGTCGTTTTTAGTCTTTGTGGCAAATAAAATTATTTTTTTTCTTTCTTTCTTTCATAGACATATACAGGGTATATCAAGACTGCTACCGAAAACGAAGCCGGGTGGTAGTTTAAGCGACTTCAGACACAATGCAACAGAAAATGTTGGAAAAAAAGCGATTTTTTATTGTAATTTTTTTTTAAATTGGTCGTATTTGTTTGGTAAATACATTTTTTTCCTAAATCATAGTGTATACCCTTTTATTTATAAAGACTCTAGGGTATAAAAGAGTTTAAATTATTATTTTAGCAAAAACTGTGGATTTACCACCCAAAAACGACGATATTTAAAATATGATAAAAAAAATTGTTGCGTTTCTATGCAAAATTTTTAGTTGCTTTGTGTTTGTAGTTACTAAAACTACCACCCGGCTTCGTTTTCGGTAGCAGTCTTGAGATACCCAGTATAAACTCACCCCTTTTTTTAGAAAGGGTAATGAAATGAAATTAATAATTCGTGATTAAGAACTGATACTGATAGGAAAATCCCAAAATCATTTTATCCGACTCGGGATTGGAAACCGAGACTTCAGCGTTGTACTGTATCGTACCATTGTACAACTGCGCCACATAGGGAAGTTATAAAATCGATTTTTTAACATTCATACAACATTATTTTAAGCGACTTTTATTTGAGAAAATTCGCTTGAAATAATCGCTTGCGCGCTTATAGTGTAGATTTAAATAGCAGCATGGATCTCTAACACTTCAAGAATTTAATCCAGTTGGTACCTCAGCATTCTAACAGACTATACGTCACTTTAGAAATATTACAGTTAGAATCTATGTGGTCAATACAACTTCTAAGAGCCAAGAATTTCTCAATGGGCACGAAACCAGGTAGGAAACAAAATTGTGTGATCAGCGAACATTCGTAAATTCCGTCAACCCGCACTAGACCTGCGTGATGGACTATATCTCTCCATTGTAGATGAAGCCCTTCTTGCCCTTTAGTAAGACTTATTTGGGCTGATATAAACAGACAGACACAAAAAGAGACAGGACCAAGAGGTTCCTCATACATTTAACCACCCACAAGTCAAAACATCTTAATGTGGGGTCGAAATTACGTGTAAAAAGTAAGACATTTATTTGTTCGCTCCATGTATTTATCCCTCAAGTAGCTATTACCGTTCACGACTAATATTGTCACTATTACCATCCTAAATAGCGATGCAATTCGTGTCACTGTGCGAGACACTCGGTGCAAGTGGAATAAGGACGATTACTCAACCGTTAACGCAGCTTGCACACAAACACACACACACACACACACATACACACACACACACACAAGTCTACACACACACAAATGTTATGAGTGCGTATTATCATTAATTAGTGAGTACACGAGGTGTGTCAGTTTGCAACGTTGCGACGCGAGTGTCGTGTGAATTTTAGCGTCACATGTTCAATTATTCTCTCGTAGTTTACTCTTAGTTTTGTCTCTGTGTTATTTTTTTTAATTGTAAATTAAATGCAATAACAATTGTATGCATTTTAGTCCATACAAGCATACACTTATTTTTAGTTTTTAATCGTCAATGCGGCTTTTTGTGATAAAATAGTTTCATAGCAGATAATTTCGTATCAAGAAGACATTTAAAAATTCTTAAAGTTAAGAATATGCAAGATTTATAACGCTGGTTAATTATATGAATTATATCGGTGTTATCGATGACAAAATTTGTACGGGAAATAATATCAGTTTATAAAATGGTCCTGTATATTTAAAAGAAAAATTACGGGTTACTGGCTAAGGAGTCTATAATGCGAAAGAGCGTGATGATCTTAAAACTCTTGAGTAACATGTAAGGATGTCACAAGCCAAACCACTTACATCAAGTTTAGGGCATATTGTAAAAGCGCTATTTAGGACTGACTCTGGACTATGGCTAATTTGCTTTATTGGACTAAGTCTATTGACACTGGAATTAAGAGAGGTGTGTTCAGACCGGTAAATGTGATGGGCATTTAACGTTCTTTATACTTTACATACCAGAACGCGACGTAGGCGTGTAATGTTTATCCATAAAACTTATTCTTGTTGGAAAAAGTTAGTCTCAAAATATGTGTATAGTCAT
Source organism: Hyles euphorbiae (assembly GCA_023078785.2). Taxonomy (NCBI): domain Eukaryota; kingdom Metazoa; phylum Arthropoda; class Insecta; order Lepidoptera; family Sphingidae; genus Hyles; species Hyles euphorbiae. The sequence continues at coordinate 5,334,219 of CM041048.1, forward strand.
GTGTAAATCCACATAATTTTATAGAAATAATCTCATCATAGGTTAGTTTTAAACATTAACCCCCTTATTCATAAGAAATCGCTAATCAACCATAATAACGTAAATTAGTTAAATATTTTTAAGAGGAGATAAAACGTTGATTACGGTCAGCCACGCATAATTATTCATAAGATTCCTTTTGACGTTTAGTATCTAATACGGCAAATTAGGCCGTGAATGTTGCCACTATATGGAAAAAAATTGATTTCATTCCCTCATCATTCACTGTTCAGTGCTATACTCTGTAATTTCAAACAGATTTTGTCTATGGAATCCAAAAAAGACAACGTATTTGTCTATGTTGTTTGTTTTGTTTGTTTTTGAACATATAAATTTATCTTAAAATGTTGAAATCGGAGTGCTTTTGAGAGCTAATGTAGTGATCTTTGTGGACGGCGTTATTGTGATATTTACGCCTAAAATGCGAACTGGACAAAAGTATGATTATTTGTTGTAGTAAGTATTTTAAACATACGTCTTCGTATTGTATTTCCCTAAGGCTACATATTGGTAATAACATTTGTTTCTTTTTCAGCACTCAGAAAATAATGGATTTGGCTATATTAGAAACATAATTTACTGACAGCAAGGTTGTCGGTAACAATATTTTGATACAAGGATAAGAAGAGAGGTTATATCTTGCCGGATCACCCGATATATTATATAGTTGGCTCAGAAACTATTCAAGAAACAAAGTGTACTTAAGCAAATAGATTTCAAGAAATTACTCCTGAAAATATACCATTATTGGTAGAACTCAATTACATATTATATTAAACTTTACTATACTTCTCATCAGAAAAATTGAAACACCTTGCAAGTTGAACGTTGTGTAATGATTATCAGAAGAGTGTGTTTATATTTAATTTGAATTCGGAACATCAACTCATATTATTCACTACTAAATAACATTTGACATTTATACCTAAATACACATATTTTTCTTATAATCTTCACACAACATTAAGTTATAAGATATTCCAATTTTTCTTATGAGACGTATATTTTATTACTAATATAATATAGAATTATTTGTTTACTAATATAGAATGTTATACAAAATAATCCCACTGCATTAGCTGCCGGGCAAAATAAGCATAATATAAAAATACCAATAAGTGCTGTCAGATCTATTTTTGCCAACATTCCCATTACCTCCAATCCCGAATTTATACTACTACAATTATTAAAAATGTGATATAAAGAACTGCTGTAAGGAAGAAAATTATGCTATTAAATAATCCTTCAACAACCAAGTAGTGTATATGTCTTACATTGACAAATGAATTAATATACACATTTTCTCTCACATGCATACACACACACACACACACACACACATCCTAACATACATATTTCCTATTATTATTAATAATGCTACATAAATAGTGTTGGAGTTACATTAAGTTTGTTTTTTTTTTTTTTTTTTTTAAATGTAGTTTTCATAAATTGTTAACCTTCCACACACACCCATTGTTGCAGGGTTGAGTGCCCAGGGGCTTGTTACTTTGGGACCCAAATATTATATAGTTAAATAAATGTAATTTTTCAATAAATAAATACATATTGTTACTAAAATACCTGACCATATTTTATTACCCTATATTCAAGGATATTGTCCGGGCAAAATACACAGCAATATGATTATTTGCAACATACTTTTATAGATACTAAGGTATATAAGGAAAAATAATTGTGTAATAAATATTATAATTTTGAAATAATATTTAATTGTCTATAACTACTTTAAAGGTGCATTATTTGAAAAATATATTCGATATAAATGTAACTATGAAAACTTAAGAAATAAAATGTAGTACATGTAGTGCAAAATTTTTATTTACAAAACCTCTAAATCTATCTACATCATGACTCAAATTGAAAAAGAATTTGATGCTTGCATTATTATAGACCAAAATAATGATTTGTTTTTAACCACATGATGCGGGCAAGTTGCAAAAGGTTGATGTGAACATAATTAAGAGACCAACAGTGGACTTCTGTGGCTAAAATGAAAAAACAAACTTGTTGGGACGTTATATCTTTGGTAATTGGTACTAAGTCCTCAATGCACTTCAATGTTGATGACTGATCAAAAAATATATGTCTTCTTATTTATCTTCTTCTACTTGCTTTCATTTCTTGCTTTAACCTCTTCAAAAATTGTTTTTATGTTCCATGGATATATAGATGGTACAGCACCTCTCTCCAAATATTTGTGTTGTTGTTCAACTCCTGAAACAATTGATTTTAACATTGAGATCAGAATGTAGCCATTCAATAAGATAAATTTGAAATTATGAGTAACAAGGTTTTGATTAGGTTAGTTCAAACAAGCTGTGTGGTTGTTTTAATGCAGAAACTTGAAACATTACAGTAACTTTGTTTCTCTAATTAATCGTAAATAAGACCATTTCGAATGCACTGTGGCCTGTTGGTAAATGGGCCAGACGCGGCTGCCAACATGGACACGGTGGTCGCGCTTTCTAGTCCCAGGGCAAACCTGATTTTTCGGAATCATGTTTTTATTGATAGGGAATCCTCATGGCATGCATTAAAACATCGTGAGGAAACCTGCACACCATAGCGATTTGTATACATTTCTATGCTACGTAAAGTAATCCGGCACCCAAATATAGGCTGATATAGTATAGTATCAGTTCGGCTTACCTGTGTATTTACTGATAGTTCCGCAGCCACATCGAACACTCGAACTACATCAACATCAATATTCACTACTTTATATATTTTTATGCCGACGGATATTTCGACGGCCAACTTAGAGAACTTTTTGCACAACACATTATAATTAAAATAATTTATTATTTATAACTTTAAATAAATAACCAGTGATGACAATTGACAACGCTAATTTGACAGTAAAAATCCGCCATTTTTCTGCTTAAAATTTGCTTAAACATGGGTCCCGGCCATTTTAAAGTTAGTGCGCTATAATATAGCTGATTAGTGATTTTTGACGGTTATGAATAAATTTTAAGTGACAGTTCATATTAACGGCAACTAAACACTGCGCTAACTTCTTTTGCATAAGGGGGTTAATATAATTATAAAATGAATACCAGTTTCATGATTCAAACTTGATAGAAAAACATATTTATCTAAAAATACATCTGTCTGGAGGTTACAAGAACAGTTCATTGCCATGTAAGTAACGCTAAGTAAAGTCCCGCCAAACATGATACACCAGTGTAAAGCACTGATGTGTTTCGGTTTGAAGGACATTGTAGCCCGAGTATGGCGAGCGCAGTGGAGTACCAACCATTGCTTAGTAATTCAAGGTATTGTTTGGTTTTGCTACTGTCCATGAGCAGTCTTATTGGTTATCATCCGGCGAACGGCATGCTCGTCTCGGCATTCATTGCAATAAAAATAATAGATACTAAGCGATGTTTCTCCTGTACATACGTACACAAATGTGACGTTCACAATCATAGTCGCTAATTTAAAAAAAAAAAAAACTGTTTAAAATTGTTACTTCACCATCAAAGTGGTTCTTATTGGCACTTGTTATAGAAATCACAGTTCAAAATATTACGGACAAACGTTAAGTATTTTTTCCTTGGTCGGCGCCACCCAGTCTTTGCATGGCTGGTCGGTTATGCCAATATGTAGTATCAAAAAAATATAGTGTATATTTTCATAGTATTTTCTAGTCATTAAGTTTGGGCTAAGAAAAAAACAATAATATTCGCTGCTACTCCGTGTTTTTCTCTAAAGTATTAACTTAAAATTGACTTCTGAAATTAATACGATGCGCGGAGTTACTGAGTCACATTGAGGTATTAAGCTTAAAAAATCAGTTACAATGTCACTCAGATGTAAAAGGCATTTAAATTACGACTTTTTCATCAACATCAGTTTGTTTGTTGTTTTTCATCAACCTATAATCACCGACATATCCCCTAAGGATTTTCACAACGACCTTATTGAAAGAAGCTTGCATCCAACGACCTGCCACGACCTCTGTCATACAAAAACTCAATTTATCTTATTCACCTGGGAAATTACAATGAAATCACGTGCTGATTTATTATCAATTAGCATGCATCATGATATTATAATTCAGCTAGTTGCCATGCTACCTAGGATATTTGGCACGTACAGCGTGTCGTTGGCCATAAACTAACTGACAATGTTTGTACGTGACTACAACATGAGACGCTTATGTCAGACATCTTGTATGCTGGGTTTTTTGACGTATTGAAAAAACTGAATTGTGACGTCACTGTTTTGGTTGTATTTTTAGTACATAAAGTGTCTTAAGCTTTCAATTCTCACTTTCTAAAAAAATCCGTGTAATTTTACCAGTAATTTTATCTGCGATTCAAAGTGAGCTGTACCAGTATCAAACATATAGAAATTTAAATTAAAATAAGACATAGGTCCTACATTTTTGATTTATGGGCCGCTTTCAATGTGTTACGCATATATTTTGATTTGTTGGTTATTCAAGTCAATAAGCAAATGAATCACCATGTACAAGTAAAACGAAATAAAAATTATTTTTTGCTTTGCAGTGGTATTATTATAATTACTTTTTAGCGGTTTTTGTTTTAAAGTCGGTTTTTTATTTTTTTATTCGAAATTTTAGTTATGTATACATAAACAATTTATAAGAAAGAAGTGACGCTAGTGTTTTTATAGGTAGTTCCGCTTATTATTTCAAAATCTTATGAAACAATGTTTTTAAGGTTATAAAACTACACTCGAACAATCTCTGTGGTCACAGTTCCAAGTAAAAAGATGAATTCAACAGAAACACTAACATTTATACAGTGTATTCAAAGGCCTTGCGTTTCATTTCTAAGTAAAGTGCGTATTTTGTGAAAAACAATGAGTGACAGAGGAAAATAAACCTGTACATGGGCGTAGCCAGCCATGGGCTCAGGGTGGGGCAGAAGTGTAAAATAATATTTAAGTAGCAAACTATAACCGTTGTCTCTCCGATTATTTTTTTTATAAAAATGGTTATCTACACCCTATAGCAACATGTATCTACAGGGTATATCAAGTGTGCTACCGAAAACGAAGCCGGGTGGCAGTTTAAGTGACTTCAGACACAATGCAAATAAAAATTTGCGAAAATAAATGATAGTTTGGAAAAACTCAAAAAAATAGGCTTTTTGTAAACGATCCAACTAAAAAGCAAAAAAAATAATGATAATGGGTTTAAGATTAGGAAATGGAGTAAAATACACACATTTTATTGTTACAAAGCGTGGTGTGCTTACAGCCTTTACTTATCCTCCATTACACTTACATTATTGAGTGGGTTACACTGGGACATTCTGGGGTTATCGGAAGTCCGAAGAATCGGAGAGGATACGATAACCCTGAAGTCTGGTAACCTGCTCCCTTGGTCGTCCCCCCGGTAGAAACCGGGGGGACGACCAATAGTCCCGAGGAGGTGTCGGATTTCTCGTCCATAGGTCTCTCATCAACTACATCGTATCCGTAGAAAGTGTGTCGAGCAGGGTAGTGTACCTTATTCTCAGAATATCAAAAAGATATTCGTTGAAGGTCATACAGGTATACGCGCCGACCTCGACGGGTCCAGATGAAGAAGTAGAGGAGATGTATGAGGACAAAAGTCGAGCCATACATACTTCCAAAACCTACTTCAATGTTATTTTCATTTTATTTCAACGCAAAGTTGGACATGAGAAGCGATGCAGAGTCGAAAGTAGAGCAATTTGGACATGGGCAACGGAACCCCAGGGGTCAGAGGCTGGTCGACTTTCTGGAGGAAGAGAGACTCTTTGCGATGATCTCTTTTTTCCAGAAGCCGCGTCACTGGAAATGGCCTTGGAAGAGTCCTGACGGTACTACGAGAAACGAGATAGATTTCATCTTGACGACGAAGAGACAGAAGTTCAGTGATGTCTCTGTGATGCACAAGGTGAAAACTGGCAGTGATCACCAAATGGTTAGGGGTATATGAATATCAATGTCCATATGAAAGGCGTAGCTAGATGAAGTCTATGCTCCGACCTTCTCGCGCCCATATCCAAAACCCCGAGAGCTTTCAACTTGAACTATAAATCGCTGTAATTGTTGAAGTAAAAACCTTGCAGTGGACGAGCTAAACAGCGGTTTGGTAGAAGCTGCCCATACGGTGGGATTTAAGTATTTTAGACCTCGCCGTAGAAATAGACCACAAAAAATCTCTATCCATACTCTTGACTTCATGGCCGAACGTCGATCTATGGCGCTGTAGTCTTCCGTTGAAGCCGAAGCATACCGGCTGCTCAATAGACGGATCTGGAAGTTCTTGCGACACAATGTCCGTGCTCACAATAGTGTGAGCATTAAAGAGACAATCGAGCAGAATGGAGGCACCGAAGTATTTATAAGAGACTTGTCTATTGGGCAAAGCCAGCTATCTAGGCTGAAGGCAGAGGTATTAAGGGAGATCGAGAGGTTCTACGGACAGCATTACACCTCGATTGCCGAACCTACTGTTAGCTCGGCCGAACACCCGAGAGCTGAGTAGATCCGACACTACAGTGATGATATACCGGACATCATCCTGTGTGAGATCGAGATGGCCCTGAAGTAACTTAAGAACAACAAGGCGCCGGGTGAGGACGGGATCACTTCAGAGCTTCTGAAAGCGAGCGGAACGCCGAAACTGAAAGTCCTTCAGAGCCTCTTCAATTCCGACCTCCTCGAGGGCTCAACGCCAGGAGCATGGAGCAGCTGTATGGTGGTACTATTCTTCAAAAAAGGTGATAACACTTTGCTGAAGAGCTACAGGCCCATCTCGCTTCTGAGCCATGTCTATAAGTTGTTTCCAAGGGTCATCACAAATCGTCTCGAACCCAGGTTATATGACTTCCAGCCTGCCGAACAAGCCGGTTTCCAAAAAGGCTTTAGTACCATAGACCACATCCATACGCTTCAGCAATTTATACAAAAAACCGAGGAATATAACATACTGCTTTGTTTAGCGTTTGTGGACTATGAGAAAGCCTTTGATTCGTTCGATCGAGAGCTGGGCTTTGCTACAATCTCTTCATCGGTCCCACATCGACTATCAGTACATTGAAGTGTTGAAGTGTATATGTTACCGGAAATGTATGAAATCTAGGAATTGTATACATTTCCTAGGAAATGTATACAATTCCGAAGCTGTTTAGGAAATGTATAAAATATTCTTTCAATAATTATTTTATACATACATATCCTGGGAAATGTATAAATTTCCTAGGCATTGTATAAAATTCCAATATCGTTTTAGGAAATGTGTAATAATAATGGTTTCTGTAATAAAACACGTTGTTCAAATGAGAGTAATATTTTTTATCACAGGTAACAATCATAGCGTTAAATTCTATAATACTTAACTATTATAGAATTTATATTATATAAATAAATAAATAAATACTATCCTAACCTAACCTAACCTACCACTTTACTGGTGGTAGGTCTCTCATATGTGAGAGACTGACTGGGTGGGTACCACCGCAATGTCTATTCCCGTCAGACAGCAGTTTAAATGCACTGTTGTGATTCGGATTGAAGGACATTGTAGCTAGAGTAACTACTGGACATATTGAGACTAAACATCTATATATCTCAGGATGGCGAGCGCAGTGGAATGCCAAGCATTGCTTTGCAATTCAAGGTGTTGTTTGGTTTTGCTACTGTTCATGAGCGGTCGCATCGCTTACCATCAGGCGAACGACATGCACGTCTCGTCTTAACAGCAATTAAAAAAAATATATAAAAAAACCTAACCTACGCGCATTGACCTTTTACGATCGGATGATGCAATACCCTCCCCTCGCTCCGCTATCCCCGCTTACCCCTTGATATCTTAAATATCTTACATTTCCGATCACTATTTAGGAAATGTATAGATTTCCTAGGAAATGTGTCTAATGTAATTTATTTTACACATTTCCGGGCGATTTTAGGAATTACATAGATTTCCTAGGAATTGTATACAATGACGGATTACATACATTTCCGTTAACATATATAAAACAACGCCACCATGTCGGCCCGAGTACACGGTCAGAGCATGAAGGGTATTCCACTACCGAGAGGCGTGAAACAGGGAGATGTCATATTTCTGAAACTGCCGCGCTGGAAAACGCCTTCAAGCTCTTGAAGTGGAAAAGATTCGGCGAGTATATCACTCACCTTCGATTACTTACTACCGACTTACTACCGACGATATTGTAGCCTTGGCAGAACCACTGGAATACCTTAGCACTATGCTCGAAGACCTCAATCGAGTCTCTCTCTTTTCAGCAGGTGGGTCTTAAAATGAACTTGGACAAAATGAAGATCATGTCGAATGTCCCCATCGGAGTTGGGGGCTCGACTCTTGAAATTGTAGACGAATATGCCATGACAAGTAGTCCGGTTAAAAGATCCGATCCGTTCGAAAGAGAGGTTAATCGTCGAATCCAACTTGGTTGGGCAGCCTTAAATCGAAAGTCTTCGATATTTGTGTGTTGCTGGTGATGACATACAGCACCGAGACGTGGCCTCCCTCTATGGGCCTTATTAGGACGCTCAAAGTCACTCAACGAGCTATGGAGAGGGCTATGTTTGGGGTCTCCCTACGCGATCGATTCAGAAATGAGGAGATCCGTAGGAGAACTAAATTAACCGACATAGCCCAGTGGATTCTTAAGTTGAAGTGGCACATAGCGCGGAGAACTGATCGCCGATGGGGCAAAAGTACTCGAATGGAGGGCACGTAACGAAAAGCGCAGCGTAGGACGTCCACCCACAAGGTGGTCAGACGACCTGATAAAGGTCGCGAGACGTCGCTGGATGCAGGCTGCTTCCAACAGGTCACTGTGGAAATCATTGGGGGAGGCCTATTTTCAGCAGTGGACTTCCTTTGGCTGATGGATGATGTGTTTATAGTCACAAAAACTAGCACCTACCCGGCTTCGTTTTCGGTCGCAGTCTTGATATACCCTGTTATGTATAATTTGAATTGACCAAAACATTTTCTTATTGCTCAACTTCCTACACCACGAAATCTTCCATCTAAAAATACCGGGTATCTCAAGACTGCTACCGAAAACGAAGCCGGGTGGTAGTTTTAGTGGCTACAAATACAATGCCATTTAAAATTTCGCGTAGAAACGCGACAATTATTATTTATGATTTTTTAAATATCGCCATTTTTGGGTGGTAAATCTATAGATTTTGCTAAAATAATAATTTAAACTCTTTTATACCTTAGAGTATTTATAAATAAAAGGGTATACACTATTATTTTAGGAAAAAATGTATTTACCACCAAAATATGGCCATAGGAAAAAAATAACAAAAAAAAATTGTCGCTTTTTTTTGCAACTTTTTCTGTTGCATTGTGTCTGAAGTCGGTTAAACTACCACCCGGCTTCGTTTTCGGTAGCAGTCTTGATATACCCTGTATGTCTAACTTCAGCCGTTTGGGCTCTGGGAGTATGCCAATTTGTTAATCAGTCAATTTAGAGATTTATATCTCCATAGATAGTACTTTGCTTAGATAATTTATTTTTTAGGTTTGGTCAGGTACCTTAGAGGCCAGAGCCAGGGTGGGGCAAGTGCCCCACCCTGCCCCACCGTGGCTACGCCCATGAACCTGTACTTTATCAAGATGGGCATGTGGAAATGCGAAACACGACGGTTTTTATTTTTTTCCGAGACCCGGGATTCGAACACCAGACCAAAGCTTTGCAATCGTATTACCAAAAAAATTCATCGAAAAAGTATATTTAAAATTTTTTTTAAAGTAATGGCGGGTCAACTATGGCATTCGCCTGATGGTGAGCGCAACAACTGCTCATGTACAGAAGCAAAACAAAACAACACCATGAATTACAAAGCAATGCTTGGCATTCCACTACACTCGCCACCCTGAGACATAAGATGTTAAGTCTGATTATGTCCAGTACTTACTCTTGCTACAGTATGCTTTTGTAAGTAGTGTAGATTAATATGTACATAATTATGACTATAGTTAGTACTTACCACCATAATTTTTCCGTGTTTGGGATGCCGCCTGATGAGCAAGGCGGCGCCATTTTCTTCATCTTGATACAAGTCTCCTAGTTCATCGTCTTCCTGTAAAAGAAACAATTTATTGTTATTTAGAATGTCATTATCTTTGGTAGAAACATCGCTACCGAACTTAAGTTAATATCTAGGTATTATTACTGAGAAGATGGGAACGATGTTAATCATTCTTATCAGTGACAAAAAGTTTGCGAATTAATGTGAAAAGACCGATGAATGTGCCTTGCGTAATTATTTTCTTAGTGATCTGTAGCCAGACGGACGGTGAAATTGTGGGGCCCTGGGCTAATACTCAGAGGCCCACTTATTATTCAACTAATAAATTGTTATTGCGTCACGAAACTGTTTTGCAGTAATCTAGGTTTCCTGCAAAGGAAAATTGGACAACAAAACGTGTTATATATTTTAATAAGATTTACCCATTTATTCCTAATAATTTAGCGCTGTTTTGTTTTGTCGTTAAATGATCATATTAAAAAATTAGGCCTGAGGCCTTTTGTATCCACGAGGCCCTGGGCTGCAGACCAAAAAGCCTTTAGGTAGATCCGGCCATGTCTGCAGCTAAATCAATATATTTTGTACGAATACATAATTTTGGGGTGGAACTCAGGACTTTAGATATATTATTTGTCTAGAAGATGTAGATTTTCGGCGTGCAGCCAGTCATAAATATTAGAATTTAGAATCTTTTAATAAACCTCAAAAAATAATTTTCGAAATCCAAAAAAAAAAATATTTTTATTTTATTTAGGTAATTAAATTATCCTAACACATTTTTTTAATTTATGATCGCAATTTCTATAACAACATACCAATGTTTTTATAGTCCATTTTAAACAATATACGAAGCAACTTAAGTATCGTAATACAAGTGACAACATATAATTTCCTCCTATAATGTGTAAATGTATTACTCATACAGTTTTTTTATACTTCAATATCACTTATATATACACACTTATATAATTACGACTCCATTACCAAAATAATGACTCAAAGGAGGTAATTAAACGAAAGGAATTTCCTACCAGGGCGCGAAACTCGCAGATCAAGTTTTTTCACACCATTACCGTCCGACTATTATATTTTCCGTAAACACTGTGATGCGAGACATTTATATATAATTAGTGGAATTATATCTGGTGTTTTTCTTTAATTATTGTGTTTAAGATACGTATTGTGTTTTCTTATATTGTCAATATATTATGTAATAGGACTTAAACAAACATACGGGCCACCTGGTGGCCTATTTTAGATGTTTTGTCACTTTCTAAAGACTTTTAAATCCAATTTGAGCGAAGAAGACAAAACATTTGATAGCTAAAACAGGTTCTAAAAGCGTTTAAGAATAGGACCGCAGTTATTTGTCTGTTTAAAATTATATAAAAACAATATAACTCTTTGTTTACACCTTTCCTATAAGAATACGTTAAAATAAATCAAACCATTTGTGGTCGAAACTTTTAATTTTTTTTTAATATCACGATTTTTTGTCTGTTAAAAGTATTTATTCTTTGCGGTCTCAATAACTTTAGTTTCAACTTGAGTAACACCTCGGTCGTATTATAAAGTTTTGGATCTATTTACTAGTCATTCGAAACAATGTCTAAAGTTTACAGGTCGACATAACAATTACAAAGTAGGAAACAAAAGTCGCACGCCAGAGGAGGTCCAAAGATATCACAATTGAGCAAAAACTTACATAATAAAAAAAACGGGTAATTTTTTAATTGACTGCATACAGTGATGTCACGTGAGTGAACTTTTTGCAATGTCACCTTCTATTTTTTGATGTTGTGACACCGTGCGGTAAAAAACTATAAATATACTATGACTAAACTAGAAAACTTTATACACATTGAATATAGCCCGAACTGACTCATATTAATTATTATTGTCTAAAACAAAGAAAAATGGTTACTGTAGTAATTAAAAATAGGTTTTGTAGCCAATTATTGATCAGCCAATTTTTTTTTGTTCATCTTTAATCAATTTTACTTGATAAATTTAAACCTTATCAGCTCTGAATCATTCAGTGCTGAATACAAATAACAATTTAACACAATGTTTGATATATTTTCATAATATAAACAAAATACATATACACTCGTAAACTAATAGTATTATTATGTCCTTATAAAATGTGAAGAGAGAAAAGCTATTTCTAATATTTTGTGACAACAGCTTAACAACGTATTCGGTGTCCAAAAGATCGCAGACGATCTTTAGTATGCTCTTATGGTAATGTAAGATGTTTTCCTCATTTAAAGTTGCATCGTATGCAACTCCTTAGTCTATGTCTAGGGCTACTTCTTTTTTTAATATTTAAACTTCGAATGCACATGAATTTTGTCATAAAACGTGACATTACGTGGGAACGGCGGTGGTCGTGAGTAGAATGACCGTTCTGAATGCTAGTATTTATATATAAAGATTGTATCGATATTTGTTTAGTGAAGTTATCTTACGTGGTTTCCAACATTTTTCGGTATAATTTTAGTTTAGTGTTGCCAGAAAATATATTTAGAGTCAGGGGCGGCGCCAGCCGATGGCCCAGGGGCGCGGCGGAGCAAATAATATGGAGAATGAGAAAAGTATGAATTGTAGTTAAAGTCAAGAGCTCATGAAGCTTTTCACCTGTAGTACGAGCTTTACATCTTCGGCGATATGTATAATCTCTAGGGGGGGGGGGGGGGGCAGCTGCCCCTACCTGCTCCCCCCTGGCGACGACCTTGTTTAGAGAAACTAGTAGAGCAAAGAGGAACGTTCAATCAATAATTACTACTTATTTAACTTTATTTCTGACTCATTATTTTGCAAAACGCTAATAAATCATACATACATACACATACATAAACGCCTTTTTCCAGAGGGGGTAGACAGAGGTGCCACAAATCGTAACAGATAAACAAAAGCCATTCAATCTTATAAAAAGGGTGCCATTTTCAAGGTCCAACTACACTTGTGTTAGCGCGTGTAATATTTATTTAAGAGTTGAAAAGGTAAATATTGACAATACATAGTCGGACAAAGACAGGAAATTCCATTGCTAAACGACTTTGAAACATGTGCTGAGATCATGGTTTTAGTTTCGCTAATCGTACCTATAAGGTTAATATGTTTAATCTCTAAAATATCTAATTCCGGAGTTATTTTTGAAAGTGAGTGTTGGTCTGCGTATTTTAATGTTACATCTCTAAAATATCTATTTAAAACTTACTTTGAAGGTTGCCATGTTTGAATTGTTGGTCTTCTTTTAACATAATTTAAATTAAATTTGAACATTACCTATTACCTAGTATACTACTATGCTACCTATTACTGCCTATTGACATTACCTATATTAAGAAGCCCTATTTGATAGATAGCAATCTGAAATAACCTTTCTATACTACGCTGGGTTTTTAATACAATCCGGACGTGTCAGATTTTCTGACCTTTTAGGCGCTGAGGATTTTCCTCGTTAACAAAACAGATATTTAAATTCGATAACTAAGACAAAAATGCCTACAAAAAAGAATTTTGTAAAGTTATTGTTGGGAAAGATTGGTAAGAAATAATTGTGTACTTTATTATGGTGAAAATATATCATAAACAAATTCAATTGTAAGATGAATATCAATGCTTAGTACATCAAAGAGCGTGCTGCAATTTTAAGCGTTCTGTAATTTTTAATTTATCTCACGTTTCTACGGTGAAGGAAAACATCGTGAGGAAACCTGCATACCATAGCGTATTTATATAAATTTCAAATTATATAAAGTGAGCCAACCCCCACTAGGCCAGCGTGGTGGACTATATGGCCTAACTACTCTCAATCGTACTCTCGATTGTAAAAGAGGCCCGCGCCCTGCAGTGGGACGTATATGAGCTGATACAGATGCATAACATTGACATAGCATTATCCCGAAAAATCTCCATGAAATATAAACCCGAAGTATTCCCTTATTAATTTAACTTATAAGTAAGTGGTCTAATAAAATCTTAATCAGGGATCTTTCCGCATTTTCTCATATATTAACATAAGGATGACAATTACAATGTCGATACAAATCTGCTTGTTTCTTTGCTCTTCGCCGTCTCAGTAGATCCCTATCTTATCACGACTCGCATATTTGCACACATAATGGCAACCGGAGATTCCCTGAGTACATTAACATGCAAGTCATTCGCTATAATACGTTTCTTTTTAAAATAAGGAATGTGGAATCGATATCATAGTGCCAAAGTGCCATGGAATTAAATATAATTATCATAGAGAAAAGACATTTGATATTTTAACACCTGTAATTAGTTTGAACTTTTTTGCGTTCTATTAAAGTGCAGTGAATTTATACATTGTTTATTAACTAATAAGCTTATCAAACAAGGAATTTGGCTGGTATATTAGCTTAGCAAAGTCCTGTAGGAAGTCGACGTAATCGGTTTTTTTTTTCGGGGAAAATATTTTTAGCATACACCACTTTTGAACGCACAATTATTATCTCGCATTAATTAAGTATATCAAATCAATTATATATTATAATTTTGGTTGTTTAATCAAAGCACTATTGCCATAATAATGACTTAATATACTTAGGTCACAAACAAAGTCTAGAATAATAATACGCCTAATAACCGCATCTAAAGGGCACTAGTAACGGATAATTTCCAAAAGCGTTCACACGACGTATTTAATTCTTAGCCGACCTTTTGGAGGTGTGATGATCACAGACTGGTCCTAAATTAGGATACCTTTCAATTCGGTTTGATTAACGACAAGTCCTTAGAACGTGGGACCGCTCGCCTAGACGTGTGTGCATAAAATTTTAAATAGGCAAAGGACAGTGATTGTAGAGCCTAAAGTTTGTTTAAACTGTGGTCACACCAAAAAGTACGACTTACTGCAAAGGCTCATTTTCGTAATAATTTTACTTAGTATATTAAATAAAATATGATAAGGCTTTGGCAGATAAACAGATTCATTAAATGTTGCATAAGAAGGAACAAAAATAAAATAAGTACGAAAGTATGAAAAGTAAAACTACAAATTTCTTTTATATTTTTCATTAGCTCTGTCCCCAACCTATGTAGGGATCGGGCTGATAAGATTTTAATAAATAGAAACTTGTGCTGTTTCATCATAAAGTCAGTAGATTATCACAATTATAACTATTATTTTACTGTTGTTGCTAAATGACTGCAAACATTTAATTTAGACTGTGGGCCAACCTTTTTAAACCTATTTAACCTATGCCTTATATTAATTTAAATTTCTACATGTTTGGTACTGGGCGACCCGCCTTCAGTATGTTCCTTATATATTTTGATTTGTTGACTGACTAGCCAACAAATCTTGACTAAGTCAATAAGCAAATTGATCAACATGTATAATGAAATAAACATTATTTTTTGTTTGCAGTGTTTTTTTTTTGTTTGTTATGAAGTCTGTTTTTTCACTTTAAAAAGATAAAAAATGATGACACTATGCTACTTATTGCTTTCCAATTAATAAAATATTTATACAAATATTTAAATCCTAGTAAATAATGTGCTGCGGTCGCATAGATCATTGTCTCTGCCAGCAGATCAGATGAACATATTTCATTTATTTTAATCTTGTAATATGGCATCACGTCACCGACTCAAAGTGGTCTGCATCCGGATGTGCGAGATTGAAGGGAATTCTTTGACATATTTTATTTTACTTCGGTATTGAAAATAGGCTTAGTGGCGTAGTACTAAAAAGGATTGGAACGCTGATGTTTCAGGTTCAAGTACCGGGTTGGACAAGATGATATTAAATTTTTCAATGTAATATCAGCGCAGAATCAGAAATTTGCGCCTGAAATGGTGATTGGTCTTGTCACATTATGGGACGGAACACATTGTGAAACGTGGGTGTGGAGGTAGCACCTTTGCCTACAACTTCTGAAGAATAGGTGTGAGTTTATGTATGTTTTGTAATTGGAAAAGAGTTTAAATTTATTACGAATTGTAAAAATACTTATAATTTTTAACTGAACTAAAAGTAAGAAATAGTTAAGTGTAATTGTTTAAAATATTTCGATTAACAAGATGAGAAATTAAACATAGATAAATTAAACGATACGACAAATCTAAAATGTTAAAAATCGTGTCCGATACGGAAACGATTTTCTTAAAAATAATCAAAATTATTGAATAATATGTCGATTTTCTTCTTATTTCGCTGTATAGGACGTACTCGTATATCAAACTTAAATTACGTCTACTAAATGACGTAATTCATACAAAACAATTAATTTCAAATTGCAACTAAACTTTTGCCCTTGCAACCATAATAGAAAAATAAATGCAAACAAATGTGGAACGGAAAGCGATATCCATTACCGCGTGCGCTTAAAAAACGCATGGAAATGTTAATAGTTGCCGGGAAATAGACGATAAACAATTACAGTGAGTCATTGAGCAACATAATCGCTGATTACAGGTACTGGGTGATTCGACGACACGATAATCCAAATGTTTCTTTTACTAGCCCTAATTCTTCACAAATAGACGAATATCTAATATCTAAAAGAATAAATAATAATTAGGGATAAAATGTTATTCGTGAAGTATGATCAGACTTTGACTTTTGGCTTCTTGTGGGTTTGTACTCTAGGCATAGCCGCTAAACTCGTGTGAAAAATTTAAAAACTTTCCTTGGAGCGATTTCCTTTAGGTATCTATTTTTGGAAAAGTTATTCTAAAATAAGACAGTGACTGGTCGTAAAATAAAAATAAAAATAATTTTATACGTGTGTAAAATTCTTCTAGATCCCCTTTATGTGTTCGGTAACAGAAGATAGAAAACAAATAATAAATGTAATAAGAGGTGAATTAAAAGGCGAAAAGGCACGTAGCCTACAATGTAAAACTATTTTCTCAAACCAGCCTCAAATAGGAACGACGCAAGTTCCAATAATATATTCATCGACTGATTTAAGAATATAAAAATGGATTATTGCTCATTATTAACGTTTACGTCGCGATGGGAGGTTCCGTTACCATAAAGATTATGTTCATTTAGCATTTAAATGGTCCAGTCGTATATACATAATAGCTTTGTTTGGGCGGGTTTGTTTGAATGACACATAGTTACATTGTTTGCCTATATTAATCGTCTTTAGTTATGTTTAAGAGGGTATTAGTGAAGACAAGTAAAGGCTGATAAATGTAAGATCCTGGTTTAAATGAAATGAAATGAAATGAAAATATTTATTGAATCCATAAAATGTCATACACTATTTAGATTCAGTCATTTTTTTCCACTACCACCCAGTTCACAAGGCTGTTTTCGCCAGAGAAGAACGGGCAAGAAACTCTAGCGTTGCTCTTTTCAAAATAAGTTTACAATACAGTGATCATACAGGAGTTGAAATTCAGAGCAGTTCATAAATTATTCATAATAATGATTATATTGTACGGCTGAGTTAAGTGTGGTCGCCCTGACCGCGGAACCGGTATACACTGTTCAGCAAAAGCAATGAAAGGCAATAAAAAATTAAACAAAAATGAAAAAAAAAAAAAAAAACAAAGTAATTAATATTATCATTATAAGCAAATTGAGCAGACTAGTCTACACAAGCAGCACCCGTTCACGAGTATGACGCATGTGCCAGTTTAGCATCTTAGGTCAGGCAACCCACTTTGTGTCAGTTTTTTAGTTTATATAGTCCATCACGCTTGCCTAGTGCAGGACTGCAGGTTGGCGGGCTTTACATACTGTAGAAATTCTTACAAATCGCTACGGTATAGTATGCAGGTTTCTTTACAATGTTTTCCTTCGTCGTTATAGTGCGTGGTGATTGACTATCACTACAAATACATTTAAACGCCTTTGAAATTCTTGGTGGTTTCTAAGGTACGCATGCTTTCAAATAATAATTAATTCATATAATGTTTTTCTTTCTGTCAACACGAATGTTGTAATAACACGAATGTTCGTCTCACACCTGTCACGAGGCAAGTTTATGTCCTGTACAATATTTACGTTCTTTATTGTATTTGCCTATTAACTATTGGTGTGTCACTAGAATATTGTATTTTTAAGTAAATAAGTGCTAGCTTTGATCATTGGTTCAAGCAATAAATTATGAACTTTTTATATCAGCACAACAAAGTTACTGCAGTTCACATGATGTTGATGTAGATATACCACTGGAGATTTTAAATCGCAAATTGAAACAAATATGCAGGGCTGATCGATATGAGATGTAGACGGGTTGCTTGGACAATATACTACATATAATATACTTGCGTCATTAAACCTTAAGAAGTTTTCAATTCGAAACAGTAGTTCTTGAGATTAGTGACCATCATCATCATCTCAGCCACAGGAAGTCCACTGCTGAACATAGGCCTCCCCTAAGGATCTCCACATCGACCTGTTGGAAGCGGCCTGTATACAACGACTTCCTGCAACCTTAACCAGTTCGTCCGTCCATCTTGTAGGCGGGTTTCCGACATTACGCTTGCCTGTACGTTGAGATTAGTGGTAACAAAAAAAACTCTTGAGGTTTACATATTAGTATAGAAACAGGAATCGCTATCCAGGCGCATACGAATAACCTATCACCAGATGATACTATATTAAATGTGAACAAAAAACCTCGCTAGCTAGTCCGAGCACGTGCTCCTAATCCGTATAAACGACATCAGATGTAAAGTAGTAGGTATTCGTTTAGTTTCATGGTCACTAATTCCCTTGAACGGATCAGTTTGATGTCCTATTACAACGTCGTATTAAAATATAATGGAAAAGCTATTTAAAACCTATTAAATAAGGTGCTAAAACTTATCATAATGGTTTCTTAGATTTACGCGAATGTTACACAATGAAATAAAACTGTTGTTTACGAATTTTGTCGCGAATTTGATTTAATTTTTACATTTTTGTAATAAAAACTACATAAATAGTGTGTTGGAACCGCAATTGTAGGTTCAAAAATCATATTAATTATTATATTTATACGTAAAGCTACCGTTTCACAATAATATATGTATTTTCGTAAACATTGATTTTATCGTAAGTATAATTTAGTGGAGGGTAGGTTTTTTACTGGCCTCGTTGGGTACGTCATTTCGTACGAAGTCTCGTGTGCGCCTCGCAACGCATGGCGCAGGCTCCGCCGCCGAGCTGATTTTTCGCATAATTCATTCGACTATCAGGTTATGATTCAAAACGAAGGTCGAATGTCGAACATAAACTGTACGAATGAAAAGTTACTCCACTAAATTTCGAACTTCCATTGTAGATCGTAACCATAGACAAAGTTCGGAGAAAGTGATATGTATCATAGAGAACAGTGTAGATTTTTAGAAGTGGAAAACTTTATCCCCCTCGTGCTAGGTGGTGATTGGTCTACAGCCACCAATGTCATCGGCGCCGATCATCTAGCTTCGTGAAGGGACTACGGTGAGTTGATTTTTCGGATAATCGTTGGTTCTTTTTTCATATTGTCCTTCTGTGCACGTTTCGATGCGGGAAGTATGTACAGACCAAATACTATTTTCTCTGATTCCTTGTATGAAATCAATTTTGAATTACAATGTCGCTTCTGCAGCATGGAAACGTCAAGGGAGCTATATTTACTTTGTTGAGTATTAAGCAACAATTTTAGAAGAAATGGCCTAAACTGCGGAAGTATAGATTGTCCGTGGCAATCCCACTGACTAAATTAAATTGGGCAGCAAAGCTGTAAATACTGTCTATAAATCTGTTACTGGGAGTACTGTAATTTCACACTTTTGCAAAGCCATTGAAATCATAATTTAAATTAAATTCAGTTAGTCTGTACCATTTTAAATTGTGCGTACCGTGAAGAAGCAATTAAGTAGGGCGGCGCAATTGTATAGAGTTGCAAGAGATAATTGTATGTAGCGAATCAGTCCTGTAAATGGACGACATTCCATAAAGAATTACCCATTAAGGGCAGGATATATTTTATCCAATCAAGTGTAAAATATAAAAATACACCCAAGTATCACATACATATCTATTTCTCCACACTGACATACAGACGAGTATCAGAAACTGCAGGAGTATCCCCAGTTTCACAAACACCAAGAATTGAAACTAATATTTGTGGAGCACAAAACCTTGGTCTCGACGCGGGGATCGAACCCGCTGCTTCTCGGTTCATAGTCGCTGTCTAACTGACTACACATTGTTTACAGTAATAATATCTTTAGCCATAGAAACTAGAAAATCTACTACTGAACGTAATCAAGTAGGCAGGTCCAACTTCGAGAGAGAGGTCCATCGTCGAATCCAACTCGGTTGGGCAGCGTTCAGGAAACTACGCGACGTCTTCTCGTCCAAAATACCTCAGTGCCTTAAATTGAAAGTCTTCGATAGTTGTGTGTTGCCAGTGATGACTTACGGCACCGAGACGTGGCCTCTCACTATGGGCCTTATTAGGAAGCTCAATGTCACTCAACGAGCTATGGAGAGGGCTATGCTCGGGGTTTCCCTACGAGATCGAATCAGAAATGAGGAGATCCGTAGGAGAACTAAAATAACCGACATAGCCCACCGGATTAGCAAGTTGAAGTGGCAATGGGCAGGGCACATAGCGCGGAGATCTGATGACCGATGGGGTCGGAAAGTGCTCGAATGGAGGCCGCGTATCGGAAAGCGCAGCGTAGGACGTCCACCCACAAGATGGTCCGACGACCTGCTAAAGGTCGCGGGACGTCGCTGGATGCAGGCTGCCTCCAACAGGTCTCTGTGGAAATCATTGGGGGAGGCCTATGTTCAGCAGTGGACTTCCTTTGGCTGATTGATGGATGGATGGATGGAACGTAATCAAATCCAAAAAGTTTCGCAATTGTTGAAAGTGGACTAAAACCAGCAACATTATATAAGCTCACATTGTATAATTGATAATTTTATAAAATAAATTCTAAAAAAACTATTTTTATAAGCCAATTTATAAACGTAACAAAACGATGCCATAAAATGAGATGTGACAATAATGGTAGCGCGATACATACTGATGAAACGGAGGCGTATATCTTCATACACGTATTTTGATAATATTTTATTTATTTATTATCCTTTACTGCTCATGATAGCCTCCTTGGCGCAGTTAGTTACACGTCGGCTGTGAAACGAGAGCCTGCGGGTTCGATCCCCGCACCGAAATAAATTTTGACATATTGAGACTTTACATCTTATGTCTCAGGATGGCGAGAGCAGTGGAATGCCAGGAATTGCATTGTAATTCAAGGTGTTGTTTGGTTTTGCTACTGTTCATGAGCGGTCGTATCGCTTACCATCAGGCAAACGGCAGGCTTGTCTCGCCATTCATTGTTATAAAAAAAAGATGGCTTCACTTTCCTCCTTTAAAAAATAACAAACTTTACCAATCACTTGTATAATTTAAAAATTAATCAAAGGAGGATACATCATCGTTTCAACTAGTGTCTATTTATTAAAATCCTTATGTAAATTCTATTAGACACGTGCGTAGTGAATAAAAGCAATCACATTATTATAATGCAAACATTTAAATGACTAAAGAGTTTTGGCGGTGGTCGAGTGACGCCGAATGCTTATCAATGGCCTTATAATATTTTGGTAAAAGAATGTATTGTAGGCGGGATTTTCCATTTGTTTATTTATAAATTGGACGCGTCCTTGCGAATATTTTGCGAGGCAATGTGACTTTTGTTGTTAAACTTTTTTCCTAATTATTTTAGAGAATATTGGAAGGGAAACGTAATTTATGTAAGTAAAATTTGTATGGAACTCAGGGTGCATATTGATGGCTGTTTAAAATTTAGTGATTTTGTTGTTAATTATTATTAGTATTTGTATTATCCTTGCCTTAGAATATCCAAATATTTGTCGAAAAACATATTTTGCAAACTTGCTTGGCTGTGAGCTTAAGAAATTTTCAACCCTTTGCAACAATTACTACGCCTACGCTCAGAAATAGAACTGTCATCTTTTAAAATATATTAAGAAATAATTATTCCTGTTACTCAAGGGAAAGAATGAAGTCATCCTCGTTACTTTCTTTACAGTTCCACTGCCTTTGAAATGGAAAAAATCATAGTAGTAAACAATACTCAAACGAATTAAGAGGTAAACAGATATTTGAAACCACTGCGAGTTTGACCGGTTGATTTAGCATCGTCTGTTGAATGACTTGTATATAAAACTAGACAAGTTTACGAGTTATGAAGCTTTGCCTCCACAAATCACGTTCTTGGATTGACGTTAATTCATAGACTGTGATTATTGCTTGTAATGCGCATTGAATCATTTATAATGTTATATATTTTGGTATATTTGCTATGAAATGTTTTGGTGAAAATAATAGTTTATAGTTTGACTGATTGTTTCTAGAGTTTTAAAGACATGCGAATTCTTATTTTAAGTTATTTTTTTTATCATTTATTATTGTTTTATATAATAAATGTATGGAATGATCGAAATCACTAATTTCAGGGAGCAAAATTGCAACAAAAGCCTCAACTATCAAATGAAATACTTTTTTATTTCAATCAAAGGCGAGTTGAGCATGCCATATGCATGATGGTAAGAGATACGACCGCTCGTGGATAGTAGAAAAACCAAACAACACCGTGAATAAAATATATAAATCAATGCTTGGTATTCCACTGCGCTCGCCATGTGCAGATACAAGATGTTACGTCTCATTACCTCCAGTAGTTATTCGATACCAAAGTTTGACCCAGACCAGCTAATTTGGCACATTAGTTCTGTAGACAAGATTGGGTAAATAGGTTACTGAATACTTTGTGGCAATAAGCCGACAATACTAAGCAAATTAGACTAGCAGACAGACGCCAGTATCAATTCAATATAATAATCCTACCAGAAACATTTCAAATCAACATTTCAATCGATAAATTGACGGTAATGGATAATTTGGGGGCACCCAATCGCTTGGGCGGTCTCGAGATATTTGCTACTTAGGAACAACTGTCCGATATACTAAAGTACTGCAAATATCTTAGACATATTGAACATTATTATTAAATTATCACCTAGTTTATGAGTAAAATATATACGCTTTGACGTAGTTAATGGGACCAATAAGAGTAAAGGAGGCAAGACAAAAATAGGATTATAAATATTGACATATTAAGTCTGTATGCTATTTGCAGTGTTCTTTATTTGTTGGATCTATGTGATTAAATATATTAAAGAATAATTGAATTTTTGATTCTCCGGTAACAATCTACGGTCTTTAGGAAATATATTTTTTTCTTGAGATTTTCTACTCAGATTATACGATCGCTGAAAATAGAAATTTATTCTAGGAATCAGGATTCTTTTCTTTTCCGTAAATTTACTTTGTTACGAT
The DNA here is from genome assembly GCA_023078785.2 of Hyles euphorbiae. NCBI lineage: Eukaryota > Metazoa > Arthropoda > Insecta > Lepidoptera > Sphingidae > Hyles > Hyles euphorbiae. Next base: position 5,357,654 of record CM041048.1, read on the forward strand.
ACATTATAAAACTATTTATGAATGAATAAATTAACTATTTTCAACTTTAATCAGCACTTGTCACACATTTCAACTTCGGACAGTTTTCACTACAAACGATACTACCTACTCATAGCATCATTTAAATAACTTTAATAATATTGCTTACTAAACCGTATTACCTTATTAAATAACAAACACGAAACCTTCAAATAGTCCAGCAAGTAATGTAATATCTTACAAGTTTCTTATGCAATTCATTTTAGTGAATATTCATTGCTCTAGTGGCGGTCATTAGACATCAATAAAGCCTGGTTATCGGAACACAAATATTAAATAGATTTGCTAAAACAATCCAACCGGCCTTGGGGTGTAGAAACGCCTTAAATTGCATTAAACAGGTATGAAATTGGGAAAGCCGACGTGGATCATAACCCAAAAGCCGAGCGACCGTTCCTCAGAATCTTTTAAAAGTCTGAATACCAAGATATAATAGATCCATGTGCGTACATACTAGAATAAGTTTATGACACGGCAAAGGATTGTAATATAATTCATTCTATAAGTTTATTATGTTTCTCATTTCTTTACACGAACCTCCATCATTACTGTAAATTATTGGGATTTGGACCTTATTGTACTACGATGGTTGATTGCGATTCCGTTTCTTTAACTCTAAATAGAGAACTGTAATGTTTTTATTTGGAGGTTTTTATGCTATTAACTTGATATTTCGCGCACCAAACCCATTTGAGTATTAATCTTACGCTTTCGCCTTCGAAATTTCACCGATTTTCACCGTTGCGTTAGAAACAATTGGTTTGAAACTATATAAATAGACCATTGGATGAAATGGTTGAATTTAATCTATTGGTTTTAGATTAACAATTTTGCTGACGTGATATCTTGTAAGTGATTTCCATTAATACCGTCTTCATCACCTAGTTTACTAGGCCGGTTGTAATGAATTAATTATTCCAAAAGGTCTACGTCCAGCCAAGGACAACTGTGACAGTATAGTTTGTGTTGTTTATTTGATCCCCTTCTACCAACACTGAGTCCGTCACAAAGCCAACACCTTAACCTACTCAAATACACAGACATAACAGTTCGGAATACGTAATTACCCGCCAATTGAACTTGCAACTAGACCTCTAATCCGGTTTCCGCACTCCACAAAGCTGGACTATATTACTCAATATTTAAAACATTTCGTTCTCATTTGCACACGTGATACGTGAATTAATAGCTTTGTTTGCCACGTGGTGTGCAAAAATTTCACTAGATGGCGCTTTAATTAATTGTTGAAAGTACTTTCTTATATTTTTGTTTAATTAAGTGGAAGTCTCGTCTTTTATAATTACTGTTCTTTTGTATATTATAGTATATAATTATTATTTGACTTAGAAAGGCGTCGGTTTAAATGAGGTTCTAGTTCATTATAATATCGTTATGCATACAATTAAAATAAATATTAGAGAACCAATAATATTATTGTCATAAAACATACATATTTGTCAGCAAATAAATAAAACGTGATTAGCGATTTAATATTGGAATCCGAAAAAAATGTTATTAGTTTTTATTGTACTAAAACTTGGAAAAATTAAAAAATAAATTTATATTATGTTCTATTATATTTATACTATCAAGTCTGTACATAGGTTTAGTTTTCATACTTCTCGGCATATACTTCATACAACATAAGCCCAGTAAGTCCTTTGCAGTACATAAGACTACTCCAAAGAGATTTTCACAACAGAATTTTGAATTTGAATATACCACCCAAAACACAATTAAATATGTCTTCCATGCATAGTAATAATTAAGATATTTTTTACTACAATCAACTCTGTTCAAGAATTACTTGCCAATAAACAATCCCAATCCAAAATTTGCCATTAAAGATTGACAGCTCAATCTTTTTTCTGCTACTATATTGCCAACTATCAATCTCAGTAGTGAAAAAACTATGGCAACATGGTAAATGACAAATCGAAAAGTAGAAAACAATCCAGATTGACTTCAATCCAATTTTTTCGATTGTTTATTGGCATCGACCGTTAGACTGCCTTACTAATGGTCCAAGATCCCAGGGCCCCCAGACGTTACTTATTTTCTCATAAAAAATATAAATGGGATAAAGTAGTGTTAGTACGTACTTTGAATGTGTGCATACCTGCTAGCTTGTGTCGACGGCCAATTCATAGGTACCAGGTGCTAAAGGTAGATAAATACAGTACTGATTTTTCTTAAATTCTCAGTGCTGATTTTTACATATGTTTTAGATAATTTTGTTAAAAATTAATAATAATTATTGCCAGACACTTTCCATCGGCGCTTATCCTTAACAGACGCTTTAAAGCTTCAAAAAAAATAACATATTTTTACTTATAATCTCACTCTTGATTTTTATATATGATACTTAGGGAACTATTTGAACACCCCTGGTCAGCAGCCAGACCAATTGGAGGGGTCAAACATCCCCCCAGACACACATAAAGTGTCGCTATGTGTATGAGCGTGAGGTCATTATTTGTACGCTTGAGTGTGAGAGAGATATCTATTTATCGATATCTTTCTTACTTAAAAATGCAGAGTACCAGATAGCATTTATGAAACTCGGCGATATTCAGTGACTTAGAACTAGAGCAAAATGTGTTTAACACTATACAAAAATTTGTTTGTGAACTGTACAACGTGGCCGGAATAATTGACGTAGATGCTGCCCGACTCCAACTCTTCATCAACACTTATATGGTTTGTGACGTAAATGAAGAGTTCAATCGCAAAAATGTGAAAAACTTTGATGCAAGTAACTTACCACCATGCAAAAGTGAGCTTTTACAGCAGTTTGGACGAGCTAATTACATCACTAGTCTCTGGAAGAATGCCCATTTTTTTTTATTGCTTTGAATGGCGAGACGAGAATGCCGTTCGCCTGATGGTAAGCGATACGACCGCTCATGAACAGTAGTAGAACCAAACAACACCTTGAATTACAAAGCATTGCTTGGCATTCCACTGCGCTCGCCATCCTGAGACATAAGATGTAAAGTCTCAATATGTCCAGTAGTTCCTCTGGCTACAATATCCTTCAATCCGAAACACAACAGTGCATTTAAACTGCTGTTTGACGAGAGAAATAAACATTGCGGTGGTACCCACCCAGGCAGCCTCTCACATATGAGAGACCTACCACCAGTAATATATGAAGAAAATTAGTATTTTTAGTTCTGACAATAATGGGACGTTGGAAGACAATAAATATCATTTTAACTGGTTCGATGGGGACCAATTGCCGAGCTTTGTCAGTGAATCGCTTCAAGAAGCATCAGGTATTATACTTTAACTTTGAATAATTGATATAACCGTGTAACTCTTTGATTCTTAATTATGTTATTTTTGTAACAGAAAATGAAAGTAATAAGGATGATAATGAAGATAGTCAATGCCAACATTGGGTTGATGATGACTTATCAAACTTAGACGATGATGACAGTAAAGATCACGCTGAATTGCAAAATGTTCAAACTACAAATAATCCGAAAGAAGAAAGACATGTATAGCTTTGTGTAATTTTAAGATATATATTTATTGTCTTCCAACGTCCACCCATTATTGTCAGGACTAAAAATACTAATTTTCTTCCAGAGACTAGTGATGTAATTAGCTAGTCCAAACTGCTGTAAAAGCTCACTTTTGCATGGTGGTAAGTTACTTGCATCAAAGTTTTTCACATTTTTGCGATTGAACTCTTCATTTACGTCACAAACCATATAAGTGTTGATGAAGAGTTGGAGTCGGGCAGCATCTACGTCAATTATTCCGGCCACGTTGTACAGTTCACAAACAAATTTTTGTATAGTGTTAAACACATTTTGCTCTAGTTCTAAGTCACTGAATATCGCCGAGTTTCATAAATGCTATCTGGTACTCTGCATTTTTAAGTAAGAAAGATATCGATAAATAGATATCTCTCTCACACTCAAGCGTACAAATAATGACCTCACGCTCATACACATAGCGACACTTTATGTGTGTCTGGGGGGATGTTTGACCCCTCCAATTGGTCTGGCTGCTGACCATGGGTGTTCAAATAGTTCCCTAAGTATCATATATAAAAATCAAGAGTGAGATTATAAGTAAAAATATGTTATTTTTTTTGAAGCTTTAAAGCGTCTGTTAAGGATAAGTGCCGATGGAAAGTGTCTGGCAATAATTATTATTAATTTTTAACAAAATTATCTAAAACATATGTAAAAATCACCACTGAGAATTTAAGAAAAATTAGTACTGTATTTATCTACCTTTAGCACCTGGTACCTATGAATTGGCCGTCGACACAAGCTAGCAGGTATGCACACACTCAAAGTACGTACTAACACTACTTTATCCCATTTATATTTTTTATGAGAAAATAAGTAACGTCTGGGGGGCCTGGGATCTTACTCTATAAATGTTAAAATTTTCTGACTACAGATCATAAAAGAATTGAATTACTTCATGAAATATAATATTAAAACACATTTACATGTATTTAAAGCGAAGTTGAGTATTGCAAAAACACTGACGTGATAATCGATTCTGCAATAATTAAAAAAATATAATTTGTCATATAAATCATTAAATACAAGTTTATGCAAGGTCAATTAGTGATATGAAAAAAGATTTTTGCCTCGGGACCTCTCTATATTTTCTGTGGGTGACATTTGATCAATATTTATGAAGGCACGTGTATATTGACAGATGGTTCTCTGTCACTGCGCGAATCTTTATAAAATTTATTAGAATCTATTGAAAAATTGCCTTGTTACTATGCTAGCTTTTTAATTATAAGTACAAGCTACCGTGGCTATAAATTAGAAATCAGCTTAAAATATTTTATATTATAATGTTTCGAAAACATTGAATCATAGAATCTCCTCCACCGTTATCTTTAGGATGTTATTTCATCAATTCATCACGAAACTATAATAAGAACGATGATTACTAAAAAAATACTATTAGACTGTTGTTTAGATCTAGTTATTTATTTAACTGTAACTATATGTAGACTTAGATTAGAGTTGCTTGTCATTGAAGTCGAAATTTGTATTTTTTCTAGACTATTATTTTTCTAGAAATGAGAAAGTTTCACTACTCATCCGTAAAGTCACCCCTGGTACGTAAAAAGAAACTTGGCCGCCGTAAATCTTGTCAGATGTCGGATCTTCCGACGTCGCTAGAATTCTGTATTTTACCAACAAAATTAATTCAAACAGCTAATTAGACAGTTAATATGATTCCTGCGTTTTCTGAATTACCTAGACTAAGCCAAAATAACAAATGTTTGAGATGTGATCGCAATGTCCGGACAAACACAAAGAGAATTGCAATTGTGATCTTAGTGAGGAAATCTGCTAGAATTTTTGGCACACAAAGTCGGAAATGTAGATTTTGAAACGTGCTGTGAAGAATGAAGATGTTCTATTTTTTTAAGTTTACCAGAATTTAACTGTACTAAAGCTGATACGAACCGACAAACTAAGTAAGTTATTTCTTACAACTTCTAGGGATCTAACTCGATCGGAGTAGTAAATCATTTTTATTTCATTGGAAATTAACTGAAAATAATGTCTTAAAATCGGTCCATTATTTTATTGATTAATTACTAATTAATCGCGCCATTACATCGATTTCAAAAACGTTAGTAGACCAATAACATTTTTAAAGTTTGCAATCTAATAACATTGTTTGCCATTTTATCTGATCCAAGGTCATACATAGCGATAGAATAATTAGAATTGATTAAAAAAAATGTGTACACTCTAATTTCATCAAAGCCAATATTATACAATATTTTAACCGATTTAGAATACTTTTCAATGTCAACAACTCAAGTTATATCTTCAAATCCATAAGGCTATAATTTGACAGTGTATACCGTGCTATCTAAACCTAGACCGTACTATATATATTGACCATAAATAGCCATACTTGTACACGGATTGTCCATACTTGTATGTATATTCGGATTACCTAACACATGTTATGTAAAGCATGCAGAGCAAATCTGCAAACAGCTTATTATTCATTTAGGTTAGGTTTTAGTGCATTATGTATGAGTTTGGAATGCTAATACCTTAATATGTATTTTTGCTTACTCGTTGGGAATGAGGTTATGTGAAATTCTATTGCATTTTAGATTTGGTTTACATTTAAAACTTTGGTAGAAGTAATAAAATTTTAAAAGAGTAGTAAGCACAAGGACGTTAGATCACAATCGTTATTAATTTCTTTACTGATCTTGAAAGATTTGATAACATTGAATAAATACTACTGTGTCCAAAAAATAAGGTGACTTTTGAATTTAACCTGCGCGCGTCGAATAATTTGGAGAATTATTATTTTTTTTAGGTTGGTAGTACTGTCAGTGACATCCATGTCAAATTACATGTCAAAATATTCATTAGTGTTTGAGATACGCGTCATTTTGTGAGCTGCTAAAAGTGAGTTTTTCGTTTTTTACGATGTCGAAATTTGTTGAGCAAAGAATTTGCATGAAATTTTGTTTGCGGAGTCAATTTTCTTCTGCGGATACGTTAAGAATGGTGCAGAAAGCCTTTCGTGATGAGGCTATGTCTAAAAAAAATGTGTATAAGTGGTATAGTGAGTTCAAGCCAGCCGTGAACGTGTCCAAGACGAAGAGCATACTGGGCGACCATCAACCTCAACCTACGAAGCTCACGTCCAACAAATCAAAGATTTGTTGTTGAAAAACCGTCGATTAACGATTAGAGACCTTGCTGATGAGGTTGGCATATCGAAAGGCTCGGTCAATACCATTTTAAAGGATGTTTGGGCCTCAAGCGCGTCACATCTCGACTGGTACCGAAAACCACGATAATGCACCGTCCCATACTGCACGAGTAATTTGTGATAATTTCGCCAAAAACTCAACCCATATCGTTCCGCAACCCCTGTATTCATCTGATCTAGTGCCGTGCGACTTCTTCCTGTTCAGCAGGCTCAAAAGACCGCTCCGGGGACACCGTTTTGATATGATAGAGGAGATTCAAGCCGCAGCGAAGACGGGACTGAAGGCCATCCCGGAAAGTGGCTACAATCAGTGTTTCGAATGTTGGACAATCCGTTGGCATAAGTGCATTGCATCGGGAGAGGATTACTTTGAAGGGGATTAAATTGATTTGGAAGAATAAATAAAGAATTATCAAAATAAATACAATGTCACCTTATTTTTTGGACACAGTATGTATATTAGAGTATTATATTATACTAAGAACGATGTTTAGGAAACGAAAATCTACGAAGTTGAATTTTCAAAGACCGGTTCATTGAGCGTTCTGTACATATAAACTTACTTATTTCCACGACATGTAATTTTCTCACTACGTACAATATTCGTTTTTGGTATTCGTGAATAAACTAATTTTCCTTCTTCTATATCTTATAAATTTACTAACACTGTTTTTATATAATTAATAGAAAACAATTCAAATATGTACATCAAATACACACCACATTGAGGTATTACAACTGACACACCCCCTTTTAAGTATGCTTTTAAACTGCTGACACTTGATACAAAACACTCGATTTTTTTTTGTTTATTGTTCGAAATGATTTTTTACTTTTGATTTATAAAGGGCTGGTAACAATAAAGACATTACACAATTTCATTCACATCTCCCATCACGGTCATCACGACAAACGTCACGAATTTGTATCAAGTTCCTGGTACAATTCAGTCGGTTTCACGATTAGATAAGAGGCTCGTGGGAACAGCTTTCACCGCGTACGTTGGTGAAACAGGTGCTTTTTGTATTAGATCAGAGAACAATTGAGTGACGTCGGTTCACACTCTGGTAGGGTTTGCATCATCAGAACCTTTATAATTTTTAAAAGTAATGTGTTTCAAATTTTCTACCTGGTTTTGTCAATTGAAAACTGAGAGGATGATTACATCAATCGGAAATATTTATAATATAACATTTTAAAATCCATCTCTTTTACACGGTTTTTAAGATTGACAAAATTAAAATTAAATGCGTTACATTATAAAAAATTGTGTATGATGATAATGAATTGAATATAGTAAATTTTAATACGATCATTATATCGTTCCGATCTTAATCATGACAACCTTACCGATTGAATTATAGTTAAAAGAATAGTTGTATATTTACATTGTGCAGTTTTTTTCGACTCGTGTACATAATTTTCACTTTTCTCCGGTTAATCGTTCAATATGGTTGAGACAAGAACACAATGTGTGTTTCTAGACCACGTTTGGTTCCCACTTCTTTTTAACTACTAATTGCATTAAGTTTCTTTACATATGGCTTCCCGAAACATTTCTCGGCTTTGAATTACCTTTTACCATTTGAGTTTGTAATTACAAATTTGTAATTTGTTCTATCTCTTTTCAGTAATTTTCAGTAATATTTGACGCATTATCTGTTTGGTATTTAAATGTTACTATTCCATTCCCTTCTTAGTAAAAAAAATAATAATCTTAATAGTTGTTCTATAAGCATCGTTATCTACACGAATTAACACTTCAGTTTTCATATATCGTCTATTTATTTTAGTCAGAATTATCTGTTTTCGTTCCTAATTCCTACGCAATAATTATAGCTTTCCTATTTGAAAAATAATAAATATTGTAAACTCACCGTAGTCATCTGCTCATAGTCGACTCCATGAGGTTGGGACTCATTCTTCAACGCCCGCCACATCTTCAGCCCGTCCTTCTTAAACAGGCCCTCTTGCTTCTTCAGCACCAGTTTCAACTGCCTCCCAAACGCCTCCAGGTCAATTTTATGGACATCCAGATCCTGATCTTCCACAGCGTGCACCAAATCACTAAGAACACCTTCACTTACACTAGTATCACTTGAATTTGTCACACCAAACTGTATGCTCACTGTGTTGTTCAGGTCACCGATTATGTCCACGTCTTTGATGTGTTTCCTCGCTTTGACGAACATCTCATCGTTGAGAAGAGTGGGAGGGTTGGGTTTCTCTTTGAAGTTCTTTTCGTGGGGTATCTTGTTGGCTGAGGAGTTGTGGGCGTTGCTGTGGTGGCCGGTGGCGATGTGCCGCCTGGAGAGGTGGTGAGTGAGCTGGACTAGATGGTATTCCGGCACCCGGCTGTGATGTTCAACGTGGAATACGCTTTGGATCTCATCGGGTGTCATGTGCTCGTGGATCTGGGGAGAGAGAAATTGTTGGAATTAGACTTTTTTATTCTAATTAAATTTAATAAAGTTTTGGAGATTTAGACAAAGTTATTGAGATAACTGCATTATGCACCTATTCAATGTCTTTATTAGTTTCAGTACCATGGTCCTAATCCATAAATGAAAATGTTCAGATACAAAAAGCAACAAAAGTCGAACTCGCATACTTAATGACATTTTAAGTGTTAAAGGAAAATAATCCAAATTACTTTAGAATTTCCATTTCAAATATTAGCACTAGTTGGAGTTTTTAAAACATTATAAGTTCTCATAACAGGTGTCTACTCTTACAGATTATTCATACATTTTAAGATTATTTTATATATAAAAACATATGACAATATGTTAATTTCGAATCAGAACTGTACGTAACTGTAATGTAGTCCAGTTTACATGCATCCGTATCGGCAGCATTTTATTTTGAATGTCAACACAACTCGAAAACCTTGGTTGAGGTCAATACTACTACACCAAACGTTCCTTTCTCGTTACTTACAGATTTAACCGCCACATGCTCTTATATTATTTGTAAAAGTAATTGTATGACAAGTTGCAATTCACGAAAATTCGTAATAACACTGAACATATTATTGAATAATAAACTTTTTATGATAATTATATTTGCTGGTTATTTTCCACCGAACTGAACGTCTGCATCATATTATAAGACATTAAATTACATAGTTGTAGAAATCTACTAAATGATTCAAAGGTCTGTGGCTTAACTGATGATCAGCATTTTCTTAACACCGATATATTGGAGGAACGTTACATAAAATTCAAGGTGAAGAGCAGCAACAAGTTGATTTACGATTTAGGTTGATACTTGAAAGAGGTAAAATGGGGTGGTCTTCGTTTGGCAGTGGACTCACAATGACTGAAATAGTAATCAAGACAAGAAAACACATGTATACATGGAGAAGATAAGGACTTGATATTATCTTTTTTATAAGTGTATAATAGCCATAGAAACACTAACCCAAGCACACAAGAAAATAAAAAAAACGAACTTATCAACAACAAATTTATCATAACTTAGAAACCATATAGAACTTTCTAGTACACAGAACAAATTAGATGTTAATGACTCGATCAGCTGACAATAACCAGTCCGTTAAAACTGAATATAATTTAGTAAAATTTAGACGAAGCTCGAAGTCGAACGCTAATCCGTCGGAACCAGTTTCTTACAATATATTTTGTAACCAAGTATGTTTAATAGACTGGTCTTTTTTGTGAAATTTTCGTTTTACGACTATTTGTAATTGTACACAGTTCGGTGTTGCAAAATTTAATGAATCTGTTGCGAGCGGCGGTTCTTCTAATAGAAACTTGAAGAATCTCTCATTAATTTCGTGTCGTAACATTCTATATTGATGGCATTGGTATGCAGTTTTATTTCGTTTATTTATTTCTTAATTTGTAGAAACTATAACTGGTAAAATTATCGCCAGAAGGTAATAGAAAAGTAAAGCCAATTATATGATCTGAGATTAGCTTAGTTAACATCTTTTATTCGTTTCACTTTCTTCATCTTTAATATTTTATATCCTGTATCTGCTTACCCAAAAGATGCCGTGTTTTTGTCATCGATTTAAATTTGTTAAATCGACATTAAAACTGTTTACTAATTTAAGAATGTCGATGTCTTCATTATTGAAACACACCAGGTGGTTTTTTTCTCGTTGCAAAACTAAACGAGTTGGACATCAATTTCTGTTATGGTTGAAGTTCAACCAATTATGTTTACTAATACGAAGGTTCTAAGATGCATTAAGTGACTTGAAAATTAGAGACAAGACCTTTGATCGATTCGCTATTAGTACCTATAACATTCAGCCTATGAATTAACTAAAATCAATATATTAACTAAAATCAATATATTATGCCAATCCGCACTAGGCGCCAACCCACACTAGGCCAGCGTGGTGGACTATATGGCCTAACCACTCTCAATCGTACTTTCGATTGTACAGTAGGCCCGTGCCCTGCAGTGGGACGTATATAGGCTGATACAATACAAAAAAAAAAGTTTGGGACCTGATATTAATACTAAAGTTGTTAAAATTGCCACTACACGAAAGACCTTACTGAAATTAATAGAATCTGAGATTTGAACTTCAGGCCTGATAAAATTGGCAACTTAACGAACCCAATCAGACTAATCAATCAGTGAGAGTACAGGCTTGCCAACATTCCGCAGGTCCGGAAGCGCGCGTGGGACATAATGTCGCCGGCCACTTTGTTTTGTTTTGTCACGTTGGCACCATGACCTCGATACACTGATCTACTTATTATGTAATCTTTAATTTAATTTGTCAACTGGTTGTTGGTTATTTTAGCCATGGGTTTGTTTGTTTTGATATGTAAGAGACAAAGAAAGCGAATACCCAATTCTTAATGAATAGTTTTTCTTGGCACTAGAATTTGCTTCATGAAATACATCTGATAGTAAGTTAATACAGACATTCGTGCCGATACAGTAAAATACCAAGACAGCGAGAATATATCACCTCTCTGCCGAGACTTTATGTCTCAGGATAGGTTCCGAACCCAAACCAATCTTTATAACACATTTGTCACGGAGTAATGTCAAGCTTTCTACTACTTATTGCAGGATAATAGAAAAGAAGAAGACGTCACGTTATAGAAAATAAAAGAAGAAAGGTCACTAATATCAATCACAACAATATGTATACGAAACTCAACATACTATCTAGATCATTTTGTAACAAAAGTGTTATGAATAAATTCAGAGCTTCGCCACAACCCGATTCTAGGTCTGTTGCCCCACTATTACCTAACGCAGACCGCACACTTATCATAATCCTATATTTGATTACAAATGTGTTGCATACGAAAATGTAAACCATTTTTCCTTATATTGTTCTCTAATGTCCATTCACTTCCATGACCAACGTACATTGTAATTTAAATCTAATTACATCATGATATAGTTCAAAATTGTCTACATTTCACCCAAGGAACGAGTGTAATGACGCGCAATTTTGTGTCTATTACGTGGGGCACAAGGTCGGAATTCCTTTGTTTCGGCGCGTGTAAGGGCACAGATACACTGGGTTGCGAAACGCGCGAACGATCGTGGCAGATAGTGAGTCACGAACATGTGATAGTAGTCGGAAACAGCGGTGCAAGGTCGACTGTAGAAAGCTAGCTTTACGTACAGCCTTATTGATATGTGTAGTAACTAAACAAACAAGAAATAAAGTGAATACTGTATTAACAATAAATTACAGATACAATATCATATAATAACTATAATAGGTAGAGCAAAGCATTAATTACGTGGCTTATAATGAGGAATGCTATGAAATCCAAATGACTATCTAGTATAAAACAAAGTCGCTTCCCGCCGCCTGTCTGTCCTCATGTATGTATGTATGACTATGTATGCTTAGATCTTTATAACTACGCAACGGAATTTGATGTAATTTTTTTAAAAGATAGAGTGATTCAAGATAAAGGTTTATATGTAGAATATATGCATAATATAGTAGATATAAAAGCAGAATTGACGTCCTAGGGATATCCTACCAGTCAACTTTTGGGTGTTGCAGAGATTTTATTATGTAGGTGTCTATAGTTGAATCAAAAGAATGAAAAATATTGTTTTAATGCAATTAAAGCGAGAGAATATGCTGAAAACAAATTAACTAAGATTGAGTCTGGTGTCGTATCAGAAACTACGAGAGACTTACAAACACCCAGACCCGAAACAAATACATGTGGTTCACACCAATATTTGTTTCTGTGCGGGGATCGAACCCGCTGCGTCACGTGTCACAGCCAGTGTCTTACCTACTAAGCCACGGAAGCTGTCTAGATAGACGTACAGTGTATATATACGTCGTATAGTGACGTAGTACGTTCGTATCTACGTAGAGACTCATACGCCCAAATACTGGAACGCAACTTAAATATAAATAGCGCTTAACTACGTTAATCCCGATTAAATGTACTGACTAACGCCCGAATACTGGAACGCCATTCAAATAATAAGTTGCTCTTAACAGCGCACGGCCCACTTAGCCAGTACATTTAATCGGGATTAACGTAGTTAAGCGCCATTTATATTTAAGTTGCGTTCCAGTATTTGGGCGTAAGTAGGCCATGCGCTGTTAAGAGCAACTTATTATTTGAATGGCGTTCCAGTATTCGGACCATAACTGTACATCTATGACTATATTACCTGTGCGAAGATTCCAATCTTTAGATATAATAGATGTAAACACAAGACAGTATGCCATTGTTGAAAGCATTTGCATAGGGCGGTGAGTAAATCAGTATACACTTGCAAGGTCGTCTTGCCAGTTTCCATTATTCGCCTGTGTCAATACTGTGAAGGACGCTTCAACTGGGATTAACTTGTGCACATATTGTTGTTTAGTTAGGTTTACTAGGTAATAAGTTTAGTTAGGGTTGCCTGCCTTTTTTGTTTTGTCCAAAGTCAATTAAAACCACAGTGTCTATTGTATATCAAAATATTTGTAACTTGCTTATTACCAAACTGATTTAAAAAAACGTTTCAAGTTTCAGATTCTAAAACTGGGTTGTTGTATCGAGTAAAGAAATTAAAAAAAATACTATGCCATCAATAATATTATGTATAATGTGCCATTTACTAAAAAGCTTTACAATACCACGTAACAGATGAAAGTTTACAAACACCAACACCCAAATGAGCCTTTTGTCCATCTCATAATACCAAAACACTTATCTATAAATCATAACAAACCAAATCTCTACATGAAACTATTCATCTGTCAGTCCATATAGAAATCATTTTTAAAACAATAAAGCCAATTACACAGTACAATGGATACAATAAAATTGTACATCACTGTTCCTTTATTGCGTAACGTATTAAATAATATCTTTCTGCATTGTATGTGGATAATAATGCCCAAGGTATCTCTTTGTATCAGCCCATATATGACCCACTGCAAGGCATGGGTCTTCTCTACAATCGAGAGTATTATTGAGAGTGGTTAGGCCGTATAGCCACACTGGCATAGTGCGGTTTAGCGGGCTTTACATACCATAGAAATTATTATGGTATGTAAGTTTCCTTCTGATGATTTTCTTCTCCATTACAGTGAGTGGTGATTGAATATCAATACACACATCACTCCGAAAAGCCAGTACTATGCTCTGGGATTTGAACCCACGATCACGATTTAATTTGCTTTCATTTAAGTTGATTTAATAATGGTAAAATGGAAATCATCTTGTTGATGTATTAACAGCGGATGATTCCGTGAATAATTTAGTACCGAGTTTAACTCGTATATCAAGTTCGATTTAAAACATGTGTCTATTTTCCGTTGTATGGTTGAATAATTAATGAAAAAATTGAAGTCAAGATCATGATAACTGGTTTTATATAAAATAAAAATCTTTCTCTATCATGCATAAAAATGATTCTTGAAGCAAATTTAATAATTCAAAGAAGAAAATAAAAAGGGAAAAAAATGAACATTTAATATAAAAGAAGGTCAAAAAATAGTAGGACCCTTGAAGATGAAGATGACCTTGTACGGACGGAAATTCCTACATCTTCTATCATTCCACCCACTTGAATCAACACAAGCATCTTAGCAAATAATAATCGCAGACTAGCCTTTAAAAAGATCGTTAACAAAGACATTTTAAAATTATTTTGTCTAAAATCAAAAGGTTACAGCCACGTTCATACACATAAAATATTTTGAAATGTTTTCGCAATGTACGGGCCCGCCGCGGGCTTACACATTAATTTACAACTTTAACCTCATAATCACATTAAATATGAATTTAGTTAATTGATTGCGATCCACGCCTTAGAATATGTGAAACGGTTCTCACATATTTAATGTGGCTTCTTATAGTTAAGTTAGAAATGTTAATGTTTTCTTTTAAAGTTACATGTAATGCTAAAGAGGTTATTCATTTAGCGGTGCATTGTAGAGGTGTGGAAATAGATATGTTGAAGTTAGTAAATGTATTGGCTCATGTGGAAATAAAGATAATATTTTGTTGTTAGAATTTTGAATTAAGTGTTATTATTTTGGATTTGTACGTGGACTAGGCCGGCGTGGTGGACTATATGGCCTAACTACTCTCAATGGTACCTCTGATTGTGGAGCATGCCCGTACCTCGGAGTGGGACGTATATGGGCTAATACAGTACAGTACAGTAAATGGACTGACTACTGTAGTTCTTGCCGTATTGAAACAACTCAAAATATATTCTAGAACATACAGAATGACAAGAAATTTCTATCACTAAAAGTGGCCGCTCGGTTTCGATATCTCTTAAAATCTGTAATATTTCTTTATGAATGTAGGCTTCTATTTCTTAAATTATACAATCCATCTGTCGCGCCGAATTAATTAGTAAAACCGCGATTAGCAACCAACCGCACCTTATCTCCGTCGCGGTCATCGGAGCTGTACCAATTTTTTTCTCTAACTCATTAAGTTAGTGTCGAGGCGTGTCAAGGACTAAGCCTCTGACTTTTTAGGCATCGCCAGATTGCATCGGACCTTTCAAAATGTGCATTTGATTTCAAATTAATTGCCCAATCAGTAACCAAGGAGAACGTCTAATTCCTAGGATGTTGATTCTTCGTCTGAAATGATTTTGCTTGTTACGATCCTGATTTGAACGCCATCTAACCTCTATCTTATTCTACCCATAAAATTAGTAAAGGAGTGAGCGATGACAATGGTACTTCTATTGTTTTGTATGGGACAATCACTTTCGCTTTAACCATTTACATCAATATTGTATGCATTCTAGTCATCTAGAGAAATTTCTAATCTACCTTAGTTTTTGTCAAATTTCAATATATCTGCTTATAATCTATTTTATCAACATTGTTCATTAAGAACTTTAAATCTGATAGTAACTTTCTTATTTGTATTTTTTAGTCATAGTAAATTGTCGCGAACAACTCACTAACTCAAAAACACACTGATAAAACAGATTACACAAATACCAAAAAAGGTCGTTCAAAAACTATTAACAGTAAATGGTTTGAAGTAAAACAAAGTTCGTGTGTTGTGCAACGTAAGGAAACAATGGCCGTTTCGTGATATGGCAGTATTAGAACGCGGGCGTAGGAAAGTACAAAGGTGTGGACGTTACGTCACGTGGTCACGTTATGTGATTCTTCATTCATAAAAAAAGTTTAAGAGTATGAATGGGTTCAACTGGAGAGGCATATATCTTTGATATGGAAGGTATTAAGTCAACTTTCTGTTCGTAGTAGTCATTGATTTTATGGATCTATTTGTTTTCCACTGCTATTCATTTCTTAGAAGCTATAGACGAATTTATTCCTAAGCTGTTGTAGGTCATGGATTTTGGTTAACGTAAAATTAAGTTTTCAATAAATGGCAACGACAGTGCTTCTATTAATATTATATATTAGTTGGTTAATCAAATAGTATAGTCATATTTTTTTTTAATTAGTCCAAAGCATAAAAATCTTAAGTGCGTGGTGGCCAGTTGGTAAACAAACCAGACGATGTGTGTATTGATAGTCAATTACCACGCACTATAACGGTGAAGGAAAACATCGTCATCAAACTTGCTATTCTAGCGATTTTTATGTAAAGTACGCCAACCCGCCCTAGGCCGGGGTGGTGGACTATATGTCGTAACCACTCTCAAACGTATTACCAATTATAGAGGAGGCCCGTGCCCTACAGTGGGACCTATATGGGCTGATACAGATACAGTTAATAAATCTTAAATGATAATCTGGTAAAAGTCATCATTATACATAAGACAAACAATGAACAAACAATAAGCCAACTCACAGATTTCATAACCCGAGCTGAACACCGACAGTCGCAAATTGCAAACAATGTACTTAAAGGTATTTTTTTCACACGGCCGCTGTAATTCGTTCGTCCGTTGCTGGCGATCGGCCGACCTTGCAATGTTACAAAACCTATGAGAAATATTGCCACTTGTAATGCAAATCGATAGTCCACTTTTTCTTGTTAATATTCTAGTTTATAAGCATTAGATCGTGGTATGGAAAAGTAGGTCTTCTTCTTCTGTTTTTTTTTCATTAGCTGTCAAGTCATAATTTACACCCTTATTGTTCATGCTATTTCTGACATAATCCAAACATCTCTTTGTCTTCATACCTTCTATTAATTTATTTTTCACTTATTATGCCGCACTTTCATGCTTTCTCAATGCTATTTTTATGTGTTATATAACAGGAGATTGACAAAAATATAAGGTAACCGTTAAGAAATCCATCACGCAGTTATTCGAGGCAGTCAAGAAATTACAATATTATTTATGCTAATACAAAGCATACCATTAAAATTCTTAGATCGTAAAGGTTCAATAAAAAGCAGTTTCTCTAAAATAGTGATCATGACATTACTGAACTATGCGCTGCAACTGGGTTAATGTTGTTAAGCTATATCTAATGACGATCTCTGAAGAATGGTTTGCTGAGAAAGGATAAGAGAAACCCAAGGAATTTATCGAAACCATCGGTTATTCGGGGTAATGGCAATGCCCAACAATAGGATGGTATATCATGTGTTGAATTCCAAGAATGGTTGGCTAGCAATGTATGTGAAACTTGATGATATTAACGAAATGCTGCTAGTTATTTAGGCTAATGATATCATACCACAAAATACGGTTAAGGTAGACATTGTAGGAATTGTGAATCACAGTCGGATTCACAATTCCGATTCAGTCTCCATATAGGACGATGCTATTGTATTCAATGCCAAATACGAACGCATTCCTTTCATCTGTACTTTAGGAATGCAGTGAGACTGTTATTAACTTAAGTATATCGCGAATGATGACCTTTGGGGGCAGTTTAATAATGAAGCGACTAATCCATTCGAATTCTTTTATAGAAGGTGCTTTTCAATTTGGGAAGAATAATTATTTATAAAAAAAATATCCTAACAAATGAGAGAGCTAGAGACATTTGTGTATTAATGGCTGAAATACTTACTATAGCTGAAGAAGAACGATAGATAATTCATTTGCGTAATTACTTGTTGAGATAAAGTGAGACAAGTGAATAAGTATTCTGCTGCTTTTAAAGGCAGTTTCGCGGCGTAAGTCGTTCACAAGGGTTCGAGGTTCCAATATCTTATTTCCTTATGAGAGTTGTAAATATTCTGAGCCCAACACCTATGGTCGTTGCCATCGAAATATCCTTCAGTGTCTTACTGGTGATGCCATTAACCTTGCAGCCAATTAACTGGTAATCAAATTATACGTCAATTAAAATTATTTTGACTGATTCGTTTATTTCTGTATTATCGTACTAGCTTTAAGTGGTTTTAATATGTTTTGTATCGGTAGCAACTTTATTATCTTGAAAATGGGTTGTTTATGGCTTAATTTTGTATGTTTTTCATTCTTCATTTTATGGCGAACCCTTAGTAATTAACCAGTTGAAGGGTTTAATAAAACTACTGTATGCAACATTTTATATAATAACGTATTTAAAAAGTAAATTAACTTATTTTGTCTTATTTGTGGAACATCCATAAATACATACCATAGACTAAATGGTTATACATAGCTGTCACTTAAAACTAGAACTGAAAGAGACGTAGTGAACTTGAGGCTTGTGTGTACCGCGATATTACAAGTAATCATTTTGAATATACACATATATGATATGATTTGAATGGTACTTTTATGATAAAGACACATCACTACAAATCTTTAAAACTACGCAACGGATTTTGGTGCGGCTTTTTTTAATAGATAGAGTGATTCAAGAGGAAAGTTTATATGTATAATACGTACATATTATTGTACAGAAATCTATTTGTAACCAGGCGAAGCTGGGCCGGGCCGCTAGTTGTATTATAAAATAAACTAAGTCCACCACATTACGATAACCCAAATAAAACGTAAAGGTCATGAACCCACGTCCATACTTATCTAAATATAAGCAAACACATTAAAATGTCATAAAATTGTTCGATAATGACAGAATGTCTAGAGTGCGCGGGAATTAGGCGCCATGTTGGTCGGCCATCTTGCCTCGACCTTGCTCCACAAACGCCCGGTTCATTTCGCAACGCGCTGGGAAAATTGTTCCTCTCGTTTGTTATACGGGTACGTCAGTTTAATTTGACGTATTCAAGTGCAAGGTATGTTTGTAAATTACTTGTGTTAATTATTATTGAAGGTATGTGTGAGTGATATGTTAATCATTCATTGACGGTTTTCAAACAAGCAAGATTCAAAGCTGTCCCTATACGATTCAATACAATGTAAAATTTGTTACTTTGGAGTTTACTGCTATCTTTTTCTTCAAGATAGAGGCCAAGTCTTCAAGATTAGCCAAAAGAGAATGGTTTGATATAATTAAAAGAGGTATCAAGGGCAATATTTATGTAATGAAAGATGATCAATATCGAACAAGAGGAGAGTAGTAAAATAAATATCAGTATTAAGATAATAAAATATAATAAGGCAAATAAACAAACTAGAACAATGGAAGCAAGAATAAAGTTTTACTATGTATACCATACAAAGAGTTATTTTTAGTTTTAGGTTATGAGGCAAACGGATCAACAAAAAAAAATATTTTGTTCTGATGTATAACCAGTAGCGATCTTATTTATAGACATTTATCGCCGTGTTAATAAATAAAAATATGATGTCGCTACAGTCAGTTTGAAAACTATTTTACCTACAGATTTCTTTGTTTTCCTCGCTCAAACTCAATTAAATCGTCATTAGAAAGAGACACAAGATTTAACAGCTCAATGGGTTTTAAAACTGTATGAGAAAGACCGAAAGAGCCTTGCAATTATTCTTAGCTTATAATACAAGTATTACTGCTGGGGTCAGGAGTCAGTATGACTTTGTTAATTGTGTTAAGACTTAATAATGATAATGAAAGTGTTGCAACAGGAACAGTATCAAAGTTAATCAACATGCCGACGTTACGAAACAGTTTGCCATCAATCCCATAATTAGCTGACACGTATATGTTGTGAACTCGTCATATAAGATTTTCTCACGCTGTTTTTCATTGATGATTAATTCCTTTATTCTGAATAATATGATGTACTTTAAGAGTGGCTCTACTTAATGTAAGTGGTCATTGACCAGATATCTCTGAACATTCACAAGTTCCAAGTCTTTGAAGACGGAAAAAGGTAAACACGACGAAGCATTATTGGTTTTGAAGCAAAAGATTAGCTGTAATACACATCAATTTGGCGGAAACATGTTATGCGAATCCATGTTAATGTAGAAAAAGAGCTAGTAAAGGCAAGACTGCTCAAAGAACTATATTTACTTCAGTCATATGAATTTCACCATTCGGATCTACCCTAACGATTGCTACACCAACTTATTGGAAATAAGCCTATATCTAGAGAATTCCAGCTTATTCAGCTATATCGAATAGCGTTTATTATTTATTCTTAAATAAGTATTTTAATACATCGACCAAAGGTTTTGCTACATCCATATTTTCGTACATGCATGTAGTACACTGACCCAAAACCGAGCATAGAAGCTTGATACCGGGCAGTTCCTTGCATTGTGCCCATTCGCGGCGCGGGTATTGTCCAATGGGTCATTGTCTCGACTCACACAAACTTGTTTTTGCATCCAATTCACGCATTTACATACAAAAGTATTAATTCTCAGACGCAACGCAATAAATAATGTAACTTCCATTGCAGAGGGATGCCATTGTGAAAATATTTCCTTGTATGCAGTCATTGACACTTTCATCAATGTCTTAAGCTTATTGAATTATTCTACTCAACATAAGCGAACTCCCAAAAAATTTAGGACGCGAAAACCCCTTCCTTCTTCCCATATTTTCCTTCCCTCTTTTTCTATTTGATGAGCCGACAACATATCTACGATCCAAGCATTGCGGATATTGATAGGCTCATTAACCATCATTTGACCCGACTGCTCGTTAGCCGGACCTTAAGATAAAAAACAAATCCAAAGAATGTTATTGAAAGCGACATGCATCCAGAAATTTTTGCTACTTCATTTATCTATTTTGTGGGCCGATTCTTATCAGAATTCCTTATCGAAAAATTGTGATGTCTCTTCATTCTTAACTACGTATTTTTTGCACGCACAAACAACGACAAAAATTAGGAGAAAAGATAAAATATTTAAAGAAATAGTACATCTTAACAATGTTGATATGTTATCTAATAAGCCACATAAGGTCTGCATGCCATCATATATGTATGGCCTGGTATGGTAACCATGGTCGTTGACACTGCAAGATACATATGGTTACACACGATTCATTGATGACTCAGTAAAATTGTGAATTGTATTTTTTCTAGCATTTTTATTTATTTATATATGTATGTACATACTGTATCAGCCCATAAACGTCTCACTGTAGGGCACAGGCCTCTTCCACAATGGAGAGTAAGTAACAGTCGTTAGGGCATCAATTCCTCCGCGCTGGCCTAGTACTGTTTGGTTTTAAAATCAAAATTGTATATTTTCATTACATTTATTTTCAGTCTGCTGTGTAATTAAATCTAATGCTGCATAAACAACTTTAATCAAAATTAATCTGTATAACTAAGATCCATTTGAATTTATAGTAGTTCTTCTTATAAATTTTCATGGTGTTTGTAAGACATTGCTTTAAGCGATAAGACCGCCATTTGAACCATTTTCTTTTAGTTTCGCTTATTGTTATTGTTTTATGTTCAAAAAAGATTTCAACAAATAATAGCACCAATCGGTCACCAATATATCTAAACGCTAAACCGATTTGACTGAAACTTGAAGGGTAAGTGTCGACATGAATTAGCATTTAGAGCACATTCTATTTGTTTTGTCACGTTTTTGCTGAATTATCACCCGATTCACACGATTAAAATCATTTGACTGAATCATTTGAAAACGCTCGTAATACATTACCTACATAATTATATATTTTTAAAGTTTTGTTTTTAGTTACCGATTATTGGCAGAGCAATTTTTTATCACTGACTTAATCTCGGCCCTTTGATATTAAAGGTACTTCGCATCGATATTTTTATTCAAAAAAGCATTTGTCTCGGTACTGGGATTGAAACCACGGCCCATTTACCATTGGATTCACGCCCACTGAGCCGCGGAGGCTTGTAACAAAAACGTCGATATTGGTCCCATGTTAAGACACATACATATTTTTCAAACAATAGGTTTTGTATAGGCTTATAAATTATTTTTTAATCAAAAATGTTCTTAAACAATTAGATATTATTAAATTTTATCAATTTAACGAATGTATTCTTAAATTTGCGAGAATGTTACACATTGAAATAAAACTATTTTTTTTACTATTTTAACGCAAATGTCTCAATTTTATATAAAAAGGTACTTTCATAAATTCAATTTACGCGCGGATCTATATTGTAAGTAAAAACACGAATATGTTCGAAAAGTTAAGTAGCTTAAAAACAATAAATGATTCGTTGTTTGCGCACGAATCAATTCAATAGAAACTTTATTTAAAAATTTGGCTGCAACATTTCCGATATTACAATATAATTAAGACAATAGGCACAATGAAAGCACGCCTGAGGATATGGAACATGCATTGTATTACATATTTAACATGAACAATAGAAAGCTGTTATGTAAATGACGACGCTTGATTGTATTCTTCGTCATTAAAATGTCAGCAGTCAAATTAAACCATAATATGAGCATGATGTTAAAATAGAAACATAGTTTCGAATGACATAACATTGTTTTCCGTAAAATGTTTTTCGTGGCAGCATTCATAGTTATTAGGGTTCTGGGTTTTTCTATTTTAAAATTTCTCGCAGTTTCTCGTGGCTATAAGACGTATAATAAATATGCGCACACGATACTTGATCATTATTTTGCTCCGGAGATATTTTGTAACTACAATATATTTTAAAGTATCAATGAAAACAAACTACCGTGTTCAAAATATTTGTAATGACTAATATATTTATTTGGATAAGGATAAAAACCCAAGTGAGTGGTGGCCTGTTGGTAAACGGACCTAACGCGGCTGCCAAAGTAATGCTACGTCAGAAAACCGACTCAAAACCTACCGATGGTAGTGTCGAAAATTCTCGAAAAAAAAAAAACGGAAATCACTCTGATTTTCATTCATCCATTCAAGGTACACTATCCTTCTATCAGTAATTATAATGTACTCCTAAAGAAAAAAAAAACATTATTGTGCACCATTCCATCCAAGATCCTAAATCTTATGCACTTTAATTCATCGCATCGACATTTCAAATATAAATAACTTCTAAGAACTGTCAATCGGTTTTTGCATCGTCCTACATACCTATGGGTGACAAAACAAGCAATTAATTACCATTGGCAAATACTATCCATCCGGAATTGCAATAGGACATTTATATACAATTATGTTTGTACGTTTGTATTCAGTTGTTCTTAACACATGGTGGTACGAGTGCAAATTTAATATATTGAGTTTTCATTTACCAACTTTAGGGTTTTAATCCAGCATTATTTCTCCTGACTGACACTTTTTCACCCTCCCTCCGCCCCCATCTCTCTGGCTCCCTATTCCACTTCTGTATTTTAAATACTGGTAACAAATTATCCACGCTATATTGTGTATTCGTCTATTTTTATATTTGAACATAAATAGCTCTACATTTCACACTCCACATTTTTACATGAATGAATGTGCAAATGGTAATATTGATGCACAAGAAGTTATAGAATTCGAGAACTAAATCACTAAAATATTATTTGAGCTTTTTTAAACGAATCAAGAAGAATACACTATAGCTACCATAAATCAAAGCAAAGCAACCGCATTACACAACTGGTATGAAACAAACTTTTTACTGCTCAGCAAAAAACATCTAATTTATGCTCTATTTATTCAAAGTAGCCTTTGATATTTATCCAAAGTAGGTGACAAAATACCAGATTTTATTACGAATGCACAGATAATATCAATCCGGAACAAGCCACTAGGACCTACGCTCCTTTTCACTACTGACATATAGCCACAGATTAAAAATACAATTGAATTTTATTGTAATCTGTGGTTCCCGACTTCCTGAGCATTTTAATCAAACAGCCAAGGCTGACGAGGTAAAATTCAATTAACGCATTGATTGTTTTTAATCTGTACCGGAAATAAAAATATAATGGATATCGTTTTAAGTCTGTGATCTGATATTTTTATGTGTATAAAATCTATTGAATGTATCGTGTATAATGCCTGTGTAATTTATAAAAATTGGATTCAATATGAAATCTTGTCAAACCAATGAATACTTTTGCTACAAAATGATGAATAGAAAAATGTACATCGCTTTGCAAAATTTGTTTAGTATATAAAACACGACAATTTACTTTCATGCGTCCCTGATAACGAAAATCGATACTTCTACATAATTTGGGTCATAATTTTGACACGCACTAGGCTACCCCACACAAATACTTTAATGAAACATCTTTTTTGATTTTTATACTATCAACAAATGTACCCAACAAGATCATATAATTGACCTCGATTTAATCTGCAATTAAAAAAACTTAAAATCGGTCAAAATTAGGTCAACTTTTAAAGCAACAGAAATGAAACAAGAAATATCATTACATAATTGATAAAGAGAACTAGATCATTTAATCACAATACCACTATGTAGCACATTACTGTTAAAATTGCGCCGAGCTCGGCACGACGACTTTCCATTTCTATAGGAACCACTTTCAGACGTTATTATAAACATTACGAGTTGTTACGTAAACGGGTATGTGTGCCGAAAGGTTTTGTTTGTGCCCCCGATTTATAGGGTATTTCCAGATTGCAACCGAAAACGAAGCCAGGCGGTAGTTTTAGTGACTCCAGACACAATGCAACTAAACATTTTGCAAAAATCACGACGATTTTTTTTGTGTTTTTTCGTCCTGTTTGGGTATATACATACATATTTCTTATTGTAGCAAACACTATGGATTTACTACCCAAACGCGAAGATATCCAAAAAATGTGCTTCCCCCAGTTTTCTGTGGTTACTTCCGACCAGTCATAAACACGAAAAAAATCTGATTCACACTATTATTAAAGTTCTATTAATACAAATTAAAATACAAGTTGTTTCGTGACTACAAAAACTAAGAAAGGATTTTTCTTCTCACAACATCCAAATCTGAAATGAGTACTGACGAATAAAACATTTGTCTCATAATAACCATATTTTACAAATCTTTCCGTCCCACCATTTTGATTTTTAGTAGCTTTTAAAATAATTTCTATGCAAAACATTCCTAAAATTCTGCACGTATTTCGCTTAGTGGTATCATTAGCCTTGCGGTGACGTGCTAAGGTGACATTCGCAATTATCCACACCACACAACTATGGGAGGTCATAGCAATTGGAATTTTGTAACACCGTCTGATGTGAATTTAAGTTCCATTTACATTGTGATTTGTGTTGAGGTTGAATTTTTGAGCATTTAATGAAAACTAAATAGACTCGACTATTACGTACACATTGTATCAATCCTATGGTATAATCACTAGTGGCCTATCCTAGCTTCGTCTGGGTGCAGATGTTTTTTTATTCCACAACCAGATGCATGTTGTTTTACTTACAAATTAGGACAACCTGTTTGTTTTTATGCTTTAAACCTTCCCCTTGACTCATTTGTATCTATAAAAAGAACACTTCAAAATTTGTTGCGTCGATTTAGAGATTTGAGCATACATAGAGACAGGCAGACGAGAATCAACTTTGTTTTATATCATACTAGCTGTCGGGCCCGGCTTCGCCCGGGTGCAGATAGTTTTTGAGTCCAATCCACATCAAGAACATATTATTTCGCGTGTCTACTAACTATATTTCCCGCGTGCCGTCGACTATATTTCCCTTCCGTAGGAGAGGACATCCCGTGCCAACAATTTGAATTTGAAAGAGTAGAAAATATGTATATTTGGTTTCCTGACTCATCCCACGGGAACACTACATTTTTCGGGATAAAAAGTAGCCTATGTGTTAATCCAGGGTGTCAGCTATCACTATACCAAATTTCATCAAAATCTGTTGAGCCGTTTTTTCATGAAAGAGTAACAAACATCCATACATACAAACTTTCACCTTTATAATATTAGTAAGGATAGTGATGGGTGATGATTATAAATATGAGAACTTGCAGAGCCAAAACCTTAAAAGAAATGTTGGTCGCACAAACATTTAGCGAATGGAAGATCAGACCCTTGGTCTTTTATTTCATAGCTGGTTACTCGCTTATAACGATATAAAGGATGTTGAATAATAATAATAAAAAAATGTAACCCGTTCTGTAGTCAATTTATTTTGCTGTTGAGCTGTTCTATAAGACTGAGATGAATTAGGTTTAAGTCAATCTTGCAGGCATCAAGCGGATTAGTTGATTTTTAATACTGAACATATTGAGACTTAAAGTCTTATGTCTCACAATCAATCTTATGTTAGACATATCCGTCTTTCTTTCTCACAATTTATATTAATCTTTGATTTAATTAAACAAACATTTGTTCCAGCGCAGGCGTGGTGATGTAAATGTAACAAAATTACAATGTGCGCGATGCTTCCCTGACACTTTCCTTCTCACGCACTTTCGTTTTCACCTCGCCCGCGCCCGCTCGCTAAAACGTAACCGTGATGTCATACCGTTTGTTTTAGATGTTTGTAGTTAGAATTAGATTGGTATAGTCTACCCAAGTCTTTAAAATTTGAGCAAATACGTTGGTGCTACAAGAGCCAGGCATTGTGTCGTGTGGTTAGGGTTTATAAAATATCTCCACGAAAAATATGAAAATCCGTTGCTCCATTGTTGAAGGAAGAACATACTGGAGACTGTCCTGCCCTAACAACTGCAACTCCTGTAAGCCTAGATCAACAGTGGCAAACATTGACGCCGAGCATTGAAGTTCGGCGTGTCGCCGCGAACGTCTAACTACTCTTTAATCCACAACAAAATCAACGTTAAATTGATAGGAGTTGGAAATAAAGATAGAGATAAGGAAGAATATACTATCATAAATTCGATTATAGCAACACCTTTAAAATCTTTAGTTTTCATATTACTGTTTATTTTTACTTTTATAATATAGTTTACAGGAAGTCTAAATTATATAACTAATATTCTTGCAGTTATTTTAGGTAATATAACATCGCAGCATTAGATACTGACAGTATAATGAATTATAAGCATTCACCTACCTCGTATACTTCATATTGTGTAAGATTTAATTTATATAATTACGGGAATTTTTTTAATTTTATAAATTAAGGTTACTTAAAACTTAAAAAATAATGAATTATATTTTAATTTACTAATAAAGAAAATAAACTTTCACTGTAATTTAACCCATATAAAATAAATATTACTTTCGTGGTCCGCCCCGTGACCACGAAAGCTGTAAAGTAATCGAAACGTCGGGAACTCAAAAAATGTAAAAATTAAACCAAATCCGCGATGAAATCCGTAAATAATAGTTTTATTTCAATATTACTTTTAATTATTTTAACTAAACCGTTTCTTAAAATCATATCCTTACTTTTAACAAAATTGATGTCAACTGTCAAATTCAATTTAGAATATCCAAAATGGCGGACTTTACCAAAGGAGTATTTGAATAATGGGAAATAAGTCATAATTAGCACGAAAATATGAAATTTAATTTCCTCTCCATAAGTTAGGTGACGATTGGTCGTAAATTGTAGTCACGTGGCCATTATACAAATTTTGTCGCGACTATAAAAATGTGTCACCTTTATTAATAACGTTATCGTCGAATTTTTACGATGTTTTATGTTGCTGTCGTAAAAAAGTTTTTGTAATGTGTATATAACATTTTTTATGCAGTTTGTTCATTGGATTTTGATGTTCAAATGTACCATAATACTAAATGTCTGATGTCGGATAAACATCGAGTAAGTCAGCTGACACTTTTGTCTGTAAACACACACAATTAGAGTTTTAAATGTTTTGGAAGTCTTTTGAAATAGATCCATAATAAGATAGAGAAAATATGGGGAAAATTACGCGTCGGCTTTTTGAGATATGTCAGACAAATTTAAAAGACCTAATTCATTTTATATTTAAAAACCCTTTACTTAATATATTTTTGTTCTACACATGTTTTCAAATAAACAAAATGACAGAAAAGTGGTGACCGAAGCCGTATCAAAAAGCTATGTGTCGGGTAACAAACTGATTGTTATTGTTGTAAAGAATAACGAACCAAAAATCTTCTAAAGATTTATGAGTTGTAAAACATGTAAATTAACATGTATTTTTTCCAATTTAAACTATTAAACTTATTTTTGAAGAAACATTTCCAAATGTCACATAATTATGCATATTATTTGGAATAAACCATTTCATATTTGCAAATGATGATTTATAATTTTATGTATTTATTTAATTTAGATCTTTATTGTACAAATAAACAATAAATATAATATACAGAAACAAAATGGACTGCCTCGGTAGCGTAGTTGTACTACGGTACGGTTACAAAGCTGAGGTCTCGGGTTCGAATCCCGGGTTGGGCAAAGTGATATTGGATTTTTCTATTCAGTATCAGCCCAGAGTCAGGAATTTGTGCCCGATATGGCGATAGGCTCGCCACCTATCACATTGTGGGACGGAACATACAAGGCGAAATGTGGGTGCCCTAGCACCTCTGCCTACCCCTTCTGGGAACAAGGCGTGAGTTTATGTATGTATGTATGTATGTAAAATGGACAAATTAAAAGCCCAAGTTACGTTTAAAGCAATGTCTAATAATAATTTTGTATATTTGATTTGGTTAACATAGTCCATAGCCCATAATAACTTTGTAGACTATATCAGCTGCCCATTAGAAGTAACATCTGCGTATATTTCAGGAACCTTTGGTATTTAAATAGATGGCTGTATGAAGTTATATCACCGATCTAAAGAAATGCCGAGCTGGATCCTTAACAATACAAGTCTTATACAGATGACTGTCTGACCGTCACACGCATTGTGGGTTGCAAAACATGACAAAAATGCGGTAGTGATGCTATTCCTTGCGTACCATCGCGCCTTTAAAAATAAAAAGGGGTACCTACATTATTAGTTCAGAAAAACTATGTATTTACCACCCAAATACGACGACAGGTAAAAAATAACAAAAATAATTCATCACTTTATTTGCAAAATGTTTAGTTGCATTGTGTCTATGGTCACTAAAAATACCGCCTGGCTTCGTTTTCATTCGTGTTGAATACCCTGTAGGTATATAAATTGGTCATTAGGATAATAGCTGCACAAAATTAAGGAAGAGAAAGGATGGTAGCCCTTTATCCCTTTATAAGGCAGAAGGATTCAGAGGAATAAAATAAATTGCGGTTATATTTTTGGCATCTTTTTACTTATATAACAAAAATAAACTTAAAAAAAAAACACTAATTATTTCGGAAGTTTTGGAAAACTAGGTGGTAAAAATATTCCCACTGCCCATCAACAGACCTACATGCAAGCTAAATTTGTGACATTATTTTCTGTGAAAGTGTGCAAAACAAAGTTTAATGCAAAAAGGGATATTACATTTACTGCATTTTATTTTGCTACGCTTATCTTTGACCTTTGTGCTGCATAATTTACAGCGTCGGTAAGTCTCCAACTTTGCCGGCATATGGTCACCTACGTTTACAAACCGTCGTTCTTCAGGTACAGCATTTACACTTTTTTGATATACCTATGCGT
Organism: Hyles euphorbiae; assembly: GCA_023078785.2. Classification (NCBI taxonomy): domain Eukaryota; kingdom Metazoa; phylum Arthropoda; class Insecta; order Lepidoptera; family Sphingidae; genus Hyles; species Hyles euphorbiae. Next base: position 5,387,636 of record CM041048.1, read on the forward strand.
GATTTCTTGCAGATGTATGTAGGCAAGCTTGATCTTCTTTTTCTTCTGCTATAGCCACCAATCAAAACTCTGGCAACAGCCACCCGAAATTCTAAGTTGGTAAGCTTTTCTACTCTCGATGTTAGGGAATATAAAGTGAAAAAGTTTGTCAAACTTGCGTCTACCAAGAAGTAGAATATCCGCAACCACCAGCGTTTACTTCTCCTTCCGACGGCATACGTCCCCTTCACTTGATCGAAACGGTCGACACCGCCCATTCTTTTGGTGTATTCTTTCACAACCCTAGGACAATGTACAGCCTCCCTGGAGCCATTTTTTTGCGTTCTTTGTATAGAAGTTACTTCTACTTTAGGATGAAATGCAGTTGTCAACAATAAAACCTCTTTAGTATCTTGCCACACAGTAAATGCTACGTCTTGTTTAGTTCTCCACTTGAATTCACCTTTTTTCAACTTTAGGCTTTTGTTTCTACCGTTTCTATTTGTGTTATGTTTTATTATGTTAGGTAAAATTGCTCTATTTCTTCTCACTGTTCCAGTGGCATAAATATTTTTTTTCATACAAGTACTGCATGAGAGAAAAGTCGCAAAAAGGTTGTCTAATGTAAACTTGAATCATCATCTGATTCAAGTAACCGTTGTATTGTACTCACGTTGAACTCTTCTGCCTATTCAGACTCAAATCCGTCTTCTGAGCCATCATCGGGAATGCCTAAAATCTGTTCCAATGTCTTTTCAATATTATTTTCATTCAGATAGCGCGGCATTTTTCATGAAAATCTGAGAAAAGAAGGAACTAGTTCAACAAGTGCACATAACACGCCACGGGCAGCGGGAATATTTTTCCCACCAAGTAAAAAGTCCTCTCACATCTAAATACGATAATAACTTCTAAGGTATAGTAAACAACTTGAAGAATAAACATAAATACATAATAAAAAACAGATTCTTACCTCTTCTTCAAATAAAAAATATGAAAATTCACGGAGTAACAAATTTTCTTTCAAAATTGGCGCAATTTTTTCACAGCTAGTGGCGCCAAGAAAAAATATATCACGCAAACGTCATTTTTTTCTTAATAATAATAAGGCATATTTCCTTAGTAAGCAGTGCAACAAATTAGGACTCCTTTTATAACTTACATAGAAAGATAAGCAAAATTGTTGTTGGTGGTAAATATATCGCCTCTGCCTTAAAAAGGGTTATATAACACCGCACAAGAATAGAAGCTGCACACTACCAACAAGTTTTTCAAGAAATGATTGATCATACAGCTAGTAGCTACACAGTAATGTTCACTTATTGCAGTAATTCAACAAAGCTGGAACCGATATATTAAACTGAAAGCAGTGTGTACCGGAACTAATGTTCTGAGTTTCTTATTCGTGTCTGCCTGACTTTTATAAGGTAATTAATTTTAGTCAATATAAAAGTTATTTATTTGGTTTGTGCCCTTGATTTAAGTTTAAGTAGGAATGACTTACCTATAGATAATTTGAAATGTTTTCGTCCTTTTCAAACGACATTTAAATTCAGTTTGAGCGTAGAAGACAAAATATTCGATAATGTTAATAAATTTCAATACTGTCTATTAATAAATGCGATAGTGTTTATTATAAATATAGCCTTCATAAGTGATTTTTCCTATAAACCCGAGACAAAAAATATTTTTTCTTATCAATAAACTGATAGATTTTTTTCTCAAATCTAAATACTCGATTATATTATATTCATGCATGTATTTGTAAAGAAACTGACTAACCTTAAATTTATTTTCAAATATTGCATATTTTATAAATGTATTTATATAATATGTAATGTATTGTTATAAAATAAAAACACCACACAATCGCATCTCAAGTTATAACACAGTGCAAAGAGAACAATTAAAATCACTTTCACACATCATTAGCTATTCCATGGAAGGCACTTTACATTTCCTCATTCTGATGGATATTTTAAACATTTACCACAATGGGAACTATTTAAAATATACATGGGAACTGGGAGCGAAATTTTCCCATACACCTGTTATATTGTGCAACATTTGGTAAATGACAAATTTCATTTCAAGACTACTGAATGTCATAGTTCCGCATAATATGTCGTCGTTATGTAAAATAACATTTATGGCGACAATTAAACTGTTGTGTTGACATGGTTGTAAACTATGACTACTCGTGTTGAATCATTGTGTAACTTTTCTTTTTAATTCTCTGATCTGATTGATTGATGTATATATGTTATGGGCCAAGTGATTAATTTAGCATTATTCATAATGCCCGGGCAATATGAATAATGCCCAATAAGAGCGGGCAATGTGATTATAATCAATCGATTTATCACATTGCCCGGGCATTATGAATAACGCCAAGTGTCTATTGGGCAGAGTGATGTAAAGCGAATCAAAATGAACCGAAGTGGTAGAATGTAGAATAGGGCAGCACGATGGGGTGGGTTGAGAGGAGTGGAGGTGGAGGGGGAGTATCGCACCTCCCCTGGTACCACTCCCATGAAAAGGTGACGCACCATTTCTGAGAAATATCTATTATAGCAACCTAACCCTTAAAACACTTGTTGTCAATACAAATTAGCTTCTGCATCGTCTCCGGCGCTACGGGAAGTTCAGCCCCTTCGCCCTTGCGTAACAAAAGATAGGCACCCATGCTCACCTTCGCAGCTTCGGCTTGCTGGTCGCCTCCGGCGACCAGCCTCAGCCGCTGCGGCTCGCACGGTTGCCTATCCTTCGTTACAGCGGGCGGGGGCTGCTCTCCCTCCGCGCCTCCGGCTTTTTATATACACTCTAGGGTCGGTAGCCAAAAGACTACGTGAAGTCGGGGTGTTCCGAGTCGGTTTTGGGACACAGTCGACCTAACTGATCCATCCAATTAGTGTACCCACTTTATGTGGGTACACTAATTTTCTTCTGAAGATAATATTTCGGACGTTAAAAAACAACTAAACATAAGCAGACCAATTCAACCTTTCTAATTCATGGGTCCATCGCAGATGCGACAATGCGGCAGCGCACCACGTAAAAAATCACCTATTAATCACACTGCCCGATCATCATGTAGCCATATTCATAATGCCCTGGCAATGTGATAAATAGGTGAGTTTAGATTGTAATTAATCACTTGGCCCGATACGGCTCTGCTATATTCATACTGCCCGGGCATTATGAATACTGCTCGCATTAATCACTTGGCCCATAACATATATATGTATTTCTATTTTTTTAGTTGTGCGAATGAAGTCACGAGATAAAAGTGTGATCATTTAATATTTGTATAAACTTTTTGTTTTGTGTATTCATTTATTTGTTTAATCCTTTATAGTACTGCATCATAATAATTATTGACCGTCAATTAAATTTTAATAATTAATAATATTATAAGAGGCGGCCTTATCACACTGGGCAATTTCTTCCAGGCTACCTTAGCCTTTGGCAAGCGACCTTTGGATGAATATTGAGGCTTTCTGTGCCTCAAACTCAACGTGTAACTATTTAGTTATTTTTATACTTGGGATGCAGAGATACAATATTATAATTAAAGGACAGTAATATTATTTAGAATTAAAATAAACTCTCTCTTTCTTATTTGTGAATATGAAGCATCTTTCTATTTTGGTTGCTCAGAGTTCTATTCTCCAGCTCACCTTATAATATACAGCTACTCATAAATAATTTACAACACCTGGAAGACGGAAGGCGCAGGTGTTATCAACTCCAGTATTTACAACTTAGTAAAAGTGGTTATTTACTGGAATTTTTGCATACTTACTTTCCGCGTATAAATCCATCACATTGACTCTTAACTTCGATCTAAGCGTACTGCAAAATACTTCCGGTATTTTAAACGAAATTCCTTTACAGATAAGTTATAGCAATTATTTTCTGATATGTAAAGTCTACTAACCCGCACTAGGCCAGTGTGGTGGACTGTGCCCTAAGCCCTCCTAATTATATAGACAGCCTCCGTGGTACAGTGAGTTAGTCGCTAGCTATGAAACGAGAGGTCAGAGGCTCGATCCAAATACCAAAATACATATTTGTGTAAACAACTTTGTATTTGTTGGGTGTTTATGAGACCGAAAATTCTCTCGTAATTAAGTTTATTCGTAAAATCTGCCAAGCATTTAAGACTTGGTAAGTTAATCTTTTAGGCCAGCGTCGTGGACGATAATAGTACTGTGACCTATGCATATCAATCTGTCCAATGTTGTCTATTGTTAAAATTTGTGCATTATCCTACATTTATTTAAAACTAACGGCCCGGCCCAGCTTCGCCCGGGTACAAATAGATTTCTGTACAATAACATGTACGTATTATACATTTAAACCTTGCACTTGAATCACTATACCTATTAAAAAAACCGCATCAAAATCCATTGCGTAGTTTTAAAGATTTAAGCATACAAAGGAACATAGGGACAGGGAAAGCGACTTTGTTTTATACTATGTAGTGATACCAGCTTTGTTATTATTATATGTGATAACAATGATCGACAATGAGCTCGGAAGCGGGAAGGCGGTTGCATCACGGTTGCGTGAGTTACTTACGAGATCGGCTGTTACGGTGCATCGGTTACAACACAATGTTTCTGCTCGGTATGTGTTAGCTTTTTGTGGTTGATAACTGAGGAAAAAATGTAAGAATTAAAAGATCACTATTCTGCATGTATCTGTATGCGCCCATATACGTCCCACTGCAGGGCACGGGCCTCCTCTACAATCGAAAGTACGATTGTGAGTGGTTAGGCCATATAGTCCACCAACATACCATCACCATATGGACCACTACTAACAGTCAATTTATTTCCAACTCTCCCTATTAATTTAACTTTGTGATTGATTTCGTTGCGGGTTAAATACAAGTTAAACATTCCCGGAGACTCGCCGAGCTTCAATGCTCGGTGTCATTATATTGCGTGCCACTGTTGAGCCTGGCTTATAGGAGTTGCAGTGGCGAGTGTTAGGGCGGGATAATCTCCACTAACAGATTACTTACAGAACTTAAGATCTAAAATACGAGCTTTTATTACGATTTACAGATGCCTTGCGAGTTTTGAGTATTGTTAATGCATGAAAACTAAAGAAAATGATTGTAAATTGACGTTGTACCGGCAAATGGTAGAGACTGTAATTTCTGTTAGCAAAAGATTTCAACGGGTGTTGGAATTTCCCCACTTACTCCTATGATAATTATATTGGAATTCCCAGTACAAAAGAAGACTTAAATACACTGTATCCGTATCAACCCATATACTCTCATTGCTGAGCACGGACCTCCCCTACAATCGAGAGTATGATTGAGAGTGGTTAGGCCATATAGTTGACAACAGTTCAGTGCGGGTAGTAATACAAAATATAACTTCATAGTTTTTCATATAAAACATGTACTTATTTATACTCAAATTAAACCCATCGATTATTGCCAAAAAAGAAAGAATTACAAAGATAATATTATAATGACATCATTTTATCATAATGGATTTAAACAATATATTATAAACAAGACGTATATCTAAAACAAGATTCGTCCCCATATACATAACTCTTTTAGAAGGTCACAACAGATGTAAACACAGGTGACTCATAGGCAAAGCAAGGGCTTTTTGTGATCGTAATAAATTTGACACACAGAGTAAATAAAAAAAATATATTCTAGATGTAAAATTGTATTACCAAAAAAAAAACTAGATAAGAGATAAAAAGAGCTAAAACTTAATAAACAAATCATAGAATTGTTTTCGGTGATTAATTCGATCTAAGATGCATATTGCATACAATATTTTCTTAACCTTATTAATGGAGTGTACTTCTTCCAAAGGCCTTAAAATATCGCTACATTCATTTTTACGCTGTCGAACAAACATTATACTGAAAATTATACAACAGGATTTGATATTCAACTCCTTACACCATACTTTAACACTGCTAGAATGGTTTTAGAAAACTAGTAATTTGTCTAATCCCATATGTAGATAAGAATTTAGAAATTACTTACCAAAGTATTCAAGTTATTGTATTCATAGTAATTCACCCTATTTAACGAGGATAATTTCCTTTGAATTTAAGGCAAATCCTCAAAGTCACAAAACCTTATCGATATTCTTTTGGACCTAGTCTGATTCACAATATTTTATCTCTCTCACACCCACACGTTTGTACATATATCCGAGTGAAATGGTAATAACTGTTTGGCCTCTGAACGTGTAATAATGAGACGGTCATTGCCGAATGTAAAGTAATTCATCACTAAAAGTAAATTGTTTCAAGCGAAAGTCACAGGAAAAGACAACTAAAATACTGCTTACTGGTAAAAATACGTGATGCACATATCAATTGGCAATGATCCTCAAAAAAGGCTGTCATTATTCTTGTTTGTTTATTACATTGCACTGTGTTAGGACCATGCTATAATTGTATCAGACAATAAGTGCGTGGTGGCCTGTTGGTAAACGGACTAGACGCGGCTGCCAACATGTTCACGGTGGTCGCGGATTCGAATCCCAGGGCACACCTCTGACTTTTCGGAGTCATGTGTGTATTGATATTCAATCACCACGCACTAAAACGGTGAAGAAAAACATCGTGAGGAAACCTGCGTACCATAGCGATTTATATAAATTTCTATGGTATGTAAGTCTGCCAACCCGCACTAGGCCAGCGTGGTGGACTATATGGCCTAACCACTCTCAATCGTACTTGCGATTGTAGAGTAGGCCCGTGCCCTGAAGTGGGACGTATATGGGCTGATACAGATACAGATACAGATACAAAAAGTGTGTTATAAGTATGAATTACTTAATAAAAGCAAATGATTTAGTGGTGAGCGTTTTGCTAATAATTTTTCTAACAATAATTTTACGGAAAATAAACATATTTAAAATAATCTTATGGTTATATTGATTAGAATTTTGAGATGGGTAATATTCAAAAATTATAATCGTAAAAAATTACTTAGAGGACAGATTGACCCGCCCATTGTAGAGAATATTTTTTTGTAATAGTCTAGACTACACCAACAATGTATCAATAATAATATTTTTGACGGAAGAACTTGCTAATTATGTATTTAACAGAATCTTTGATCACAAAAAACCGATGCGCAATGTTTTTTTAACATATTGCAATTTATCATTTCTGTTTGCTTGTCAAAACACCCATACTAATAAAGATTTGCTAATCAAAACACAAAATTAAAGAATAACATATTTACTTTGTTATCTCAAAATGTAATTTAATACCCATTTTTTTATTTTCAGTAAGTATTTGCAGAAATAAAATATGTTATTGAATTTTATATTAATAAGTAACTTCCATAACCATTCTTAAAAGGTTTATTTTTAAATAATGTGTACACCTTTGTATTCCACACGATGCCGGTGTAAACAAGATTAAGAGTAAAAAAAAAGATTAATCAATATTTAAATACGCCAAAGCAAAAATACCAAAGAAATCTTTAATTAGTTAAAAGCAGTATATTTCCTTGAAACAAACAAAATGTAAAAGCTGCACAATCGATGACACAAATTATCATTCGTTTATATCCAATCGATTATCCACGATCAAATATTGATTTACCTCGCACGGATACGCCATAATGAGAGTTTCGGAAGATAATTGCATCTCGATAACGTTACGCAAACAATCGATGACAAATCATATTGTCATCCGATTTTACTGGGATATTATGAAAAAGAGTAAATAAAGCTATGAAAAATCCAAGTCAAATGTGATTTTACAAAACGAAGCCTAAGTTTTTACAATATAGTATTAAAACAGATTATTTATGCACTGAAAGTTATTGTATTATTCTCCTTCTTAAAATGTTCCTCCATTTCCCGTCTATTGGATAGTCTAGCTGGTAGATGCACCGCAGTTATTTAAAACTTTAGCATCTATTATCGTTGCTTCAAATAATTTGCATGTGTTTCTTATTCGAAATAAACTGTTATTACATATTATTTGATGCTATGACAATTGGTTTGGTAGTCAATCGATAAATGAGCCGTTTGTATTATGTCGGAGATTTGCAAAGGAGTCCACTTCTGAATTAAAACCTTCCCAAGAATTTCCACAGTAACTTATTGCAATCATCATCCAGTGACTTCCTGCAACTTTCATTAATCTGTCAACCTTGGACATCCGACACTACGACCTATGGACCTATGTCATAAAAAATACATGCTATTACTACCGTCGCAATCATAACCTTACGCCACCGTAGCAATGTCTCAATTAAAAAACAATTTGTCTATGGCAGCAACCGCAACACCATCCATTTCATAGACAAAACCGCGCCGAGACACGACATAGAGCAACTTTTTCGTGGTATTATACTCGGGCGAACCACGTCTGCCCTTTACCCAGTAACACAAATAAAGCGCGTGCGCAAAAAGTACCTTTCATAACTACGTAAAATAACCAACAACACAAATTGAATTCTCAGCCTCGGGTATACAGTCGAAAATCGTGCGTTAATCCATGGCGTTTACGTCAATATTTGTTTAGAAACATGACATTGGTATCTCGATGTCAGATTGAGACAATGCGTGGATCGAATTTAGAATTAACACGTAACATCGCGAACAGAAGCGTCATTAATTTTGCAAAGGGACGTGACGCTATGCGACGAATTAACTTTAATTGCGTAGGAAAATGTCGAGAATAATTTATGCGATTGGTAGAAGCGGCGTATTCATTGATATTCCGTATATGTCAGTTCTGGTTTGGTCACGTTTTTCGCCTCAGCTGTGTTTTAAAAATAAAATCACAACTTTGAGCTCTGAGCTTTAAGAAACCTACTTATTTAGTATTTATGTAACTCCTCCTGTTCTAGAGGAAACTTAAACAAATTGGTCATTGCCGCATCGCACTGAGATTGAAACAGCGTCGTTCATTTTGGGAATCTCATGTATTTCAATTTTCACCATCGTTTTGTTTACAATAATATAGCATTTAAAAAATAATCTTTTTACCACACAAAAACCCTGCGTTCACAATTTAAATCTAAATCAAATAAATGCATCCGATATTATCAAGCATTTAACGTTAATCCCCAATCACTAAGTATGATCACAAACAACTAAATTGCAACATGTCTTGATAAATTAATCTCCAATTGAGAAGCTAACATTTAAATATGTACAATATACTCATTAATCCGATGCCATTTAGCTCTGTCAGTTCAACAAGTGACTGTATTGATTCTCGTCGGCTTAAGCATGGGCAGTGCTAATTGATGGCCGTATGTGGTTAAGAGAACATTGCGATATTCAGAGATAATCCGCTAGTTTTTGTAAAGTATTTGAATAAGTTTGTTTTGAAAACTTTGTCATAAAAAAGTGAGGTTATGTCATCGGTATTTACTACGTGTATATTAAAAATAAAATGTTAGGATCCAGGATACAGTTGACAGGTTATTTTTTATGTCATAGATACGGCAAAGGATTGCCATGAACAGGTTTCATACGACTCCAATTGTGATACTTTCCTTTTATGTATGACAGAAAGATATACATTTTATAAAACTCAAGAAGAATAAACGAGGACAAATCAAAACTGGGAATATTTTTGATCGAAATAAACGGTAACAAAGGTTAAGTTAGCTAAGTAATTGTACGTAATCTTATGATATTAATTTTCCAAATTTAATATAGCTTACGAGCAGCAGTGTCTAAAGTAATAACATTTGCGTGTGACTGTACCTACGTATACACAAAATTAAGAAGTTTGCCATTCGATCCGGCAATAATCTATTAGGATATTAACGCCATTGTTTCTGGTAATTGAGTAATGTGCGCCGCGAACAAGGCCGAATCTTGTTCCTGGACCGAAATTACATTATTCTATTGTGACACAAGTAATCTGATGCAAATGTTCTTTTGCACATGTCTGGTAATCGAGCAAACGACTCCTTAAGGTAAGTTATTACTGATAACCAAGAATAAAGTAAATGCCTATAATATTTTATTTGAGATGCGTTGGTGGCCTCTTGAAATCTTTCCATTATGTGTTTTTGTTGAGGAGAAAAAGTTACTGGGGGAGGAAAGGCATATATGTGTATATTAGCATATTATTCAGCTCCGACAGTCTTAACAATGTAATAAATTTAGAACGCATACTACAGTGATAGTTAAAAGGAGATTGCCTGGGAATATGTTCCAAAAATCGACAAATGAAAATTATGTTAAAGCGAGATGAAATGAAATTCCATATATTAGGCAGTATAAAAAACTTCAAAATGACTGCGTATTCAATCCACAATATTAGTGTGGTCAACAGATGTGGGCGATAGCTTCATTGTCATTATCAAGGTTCTTAAATTCGACCTTTGTCGACACATAACAAATTAAAGAAAGTTATTGACAGGTTGACAAAGTGATAGGAGGAAATAGGAAGAGCTATTGTTAAAATGCTTCCGGAAATGAGGTCGTTAACAGATGAGGTCAATGTCATGCATGTTTGACACTATCAAATGAATCTATATACTGTTGAATAGAAAGATAGATCAAATATATAGATATATATGTCATAGACTAGATAGAACATTATAGATAGACTAGATAGAACAGGTCTGGATTAGGAGGCAAAGTAATAAATTATTGTAAAGAGCCCACTAAGACATTAGTCTTACTCACTCTGACTCTTAACTGAAGTCATAATTATATCAGTTCAGTTTCATAGAACTAACTTATTTTAATTAAGCAATGATATTTTTCCATCGCAATTAATGCTTAGAGTAAAACTATTATTTTAAACGGTAATACTTAATGCATTGTGGTTGCTAGCAAACTTGTGGTCGTAGAAGGTGTATCGTTGATTTACCTGGAACAAAAAAATATTCTGTTAATTTAAACAAAACAATGTTTTACATTTAGATAATCTATTAATGTCCCTCACTATGATAAACAAATATAAAAATGGTGTATAACTCTCTTCATTAGTAATAAATTGCTCAATGCCCATTCAAACATTTTCATTACAAAAGGTATGCACCAATTTTATGCATTTCTTTAATATCACAGCTTGAAACAAAACTAAGCATAGCACCTATGCTAAATATCAGATATATATTAGCAGTAGAGCTATCTTCACCTCCTCTCAATCTATGCTTTCTTATGCCTAGGTGAACAATAACGTGTAAAATCTTTAACACCAATAAATTATGCCCATGACGGATACCAAACCGCGACATACGGTGGTCAACTTTCCTAACCACCATCGGTGAGCGCAGATTCAACCGGACAATTTGCAATTTCTATACACAATTACACCTTGTTGAGATAACTAGATCGACGATTTGTGTTTCAATACCTAGAGGCAACTCCATATGAAGTGGTAAGGAGGTTGACCTTTTGTAAATGCTTTAGATACGTGAATTCAAACATCATGCTTAAGCATGGATTTTCTTCTCAATTTCTACAATTAATCTGTGTAACGATTTGCTTTCAAATACATGTACACTGAATTCTAATTACGCTTTTGATAAATTACATGGTAATATTTAGACATTATTCTCCTAGGATAAAATTTACCACCAGTTGTTCTCCGTTTGTATGCAGTGTCTCTTAAAAAATATGTGAGTCGATGATTTAAAAAAAAATTGAATCCACCAATTACTTGTTATTCAGAAGGTATACCTTTAAAACGAAATCAACATCAAAACGTGTTAAATTCAAAATTAGGTACCAAAAAACATCCAAAACCAATACATCACGATCAGCAATATTGTATTTGAAACCACTTCGTTTAGACACCTTGTTAGCATTTTTTGTTGAGACCTCAAATAAATAAAGTACATTGTTGGCACTACTACCCTTGTTACAAGAATCAATAACTTCATTTGCATGTGACATTGAGTTTGCTAACATGAAAATTAAAACTCACGGTTACGAAGGTATAAAAAGACATTAAAAATTATAAATAATGATCTTTTTACTGTAATGTAGTACAATAAACGTAATGCGAGGGCAAAATCTAGGCTGGCTTTAAATTACCGAAAAATTTTGGTTTAAAATATGATCAGCTGCCTGTCCTGGCACAACAACCTCTCAACAGAATTGCTTTTCAAATATTATATTTTCTTTATTTTCTATGACTAAAGCCCAATGATTCACCAAAACCTATTTATAGTTACATCTACAAACAAAATTACTTACATGTCATTGAAAGAACGAAGTGGTTTCCACAGTCGTGATTGCAAACATTGCAACAAAGTTTGACGTATTTCCCTAAATTTAAAAATAATAAACTCGAGTCACGCGTTCGCACTTACAACGTAGATCAAAAACCTGCGGTGCAAAAAGCAACCTTTAAGGGTCTTTGGCCTACCCGGTGTGACGTTTGGCAAATATTGGCGTACTGGATGACCAGTGTTTGTAGACACACAATTTTTGAATAATAATTTGTAAGTTGTACGTATTTTAAAATGTTGTAAATTTGCCGCATAGTTAGGTTTTTAGTTGTGATTCCCTAGTGGAACGTGTAACTTTATATTACGGCAGTTTCTATTGAAAAAAACGTTTTTCTTGACTTTAGAGACTTTTCCCAAGCGCCAAACTTTATAGGAAGTGTGTGCCAAAAGCAAGATGCAGTATATTTTAAACATCAAACAATAATAAAGCCCAATATTTTATATAGAGCGTTAGAAACATGCTAATACTAACATATGCGTTGCCCGTATTAAGTAAACAAAACCGCGATTAACACAAAATTTAGTTTCACATTTGCAATAACAAAACGCAATCCGCCAAACATTAAATCCACGCTAACACACGCGCGCAATTAAAAACTGCTCAATTCTGTGTCAAATATAAATTGCTATTCCATCGTAAACTCTATCGCATAGGGCCGGAGGTGTGATCGCATGAATTATGCACTGTGCTATAAAATGGACTAATTTCACGTGATTGGCAACGTAATGTTCAAATTCAGTCCAAGATCAAATCTGAAGGTTCGTACTTATGACTTAGTGGGGAGTAATTAGGGGAACCTATTCCACCATGAATAGGTTTTGCATACTGAATCATACGATGGAATGTTAAAAATGGCAATTTTATTTATTTACCTTAATATATAGAAATTGTTTATACAGGACTGAATACCACAGGCATTATCTGCCAGTCTACCCTTGAGATAGTACTGAGATGACAGAAGTGGAGTACATTTGATAAGATTATTTAGTAAGAGAAATTTTTATGCAATAGATATAAGATCTAAAAAGCGGCTGCAGGAAGTTGCTGGTTGCAGGCCGTTTCCAGCAGGTTGATGTGGAAATTCTTGCGGGAGGCCTATGTTTAGCATTGGGCGTCCTTTGACTCAAGAGGGGCTAAAGAGTACATTTTCAAAGATTGACGTAATAATTCACGTAAAATTGTGTGAGGTAACGGGATCGGGGGGCCAGTAATGGTCTCTTTACAGAATTTACATCGACTCCTTTTGTATACTGGGTAGCGCAAATAAATTGATTAAAACTATAACTGATGTAATAGCCGTTTTCCGTCACTCTAGAGCGTGGTAAATTTTGAGAGATCTTGGATTCATCAAACAAACCTTAAATTTTATTTTTATCGCATAATCTTTAGTATATAAGTTTCATATTTTGAACAAGTTTAGAATATTAATATTACTTTGGGTAAAAATATATGGGCGATAAAATAGCAATACACGTAATTGGTGACAACATGATTTTTAGGTTATTTTCACAATATAATATTCACAACACTTGCTCAAGTATTTTTTCTGCCATAACGCAACGTGAAAAGAATAAATCTTTTTTGTAACCACGATTATTTTCCGAACATAACAGTTTCGCTCCAATTCGGCTGTGTACGCAACGTGCCTTAGCCTATACTACTTTGTATTGTCAATACTTTAAACCTTTTATACACTGTGGTAATTGGAACCTTATTTCAAAATTATTATAGTCTATAAATTTATCGTAAATATCAGAGAAAACTCTCAACAAAAACACAGGTATAAAATCAATAAGTACACCTCATAATTCGGAAAATCCCCAGATTCGTCAGCAGTTCCGGTGTCATACCGAAGAGTAATGACCAAAATATAAACACGGCTCCCTACAGAGACTGCATAAAGAACAACCAATCAACATGGCCGATTGTTGTGCGACCTTTGTCGATGATCGAGCGATCATATCGACAACGGGAAGCGATTATCGATAAATGAAAGTCGTGATTCCCAACTCTTATCTCCTTTGCCGACGGTCAACTGCCTGTTACTTCCGAATTATTGTCTAAAGTGTTGTATTATACTTCTGACATTTATTTAATGTAATATAAATTAATTAATTTAGAAATATAACATAAATAAATAAATACACCCAACAGTCACATAAATAGTTGTAGCCCCACAATAAGATAAATTAAGGCTCAGTTGCACCAAGTAACTTTGCCAATACCTTTGCCTATGAAAATGTCATCGCCATACATTTGAGATCTATTTGACCTTGCGAATGTATGGAATTAACAGTTTCAAGGGCAAAGGTATTGGCAAAGTTAGTTTGTGCAAGTGAGCCTAAGTCTAGTGTCGTGGGTATTGGAAACTTAGAAAGGCTTTTCGCTCTGAAGTTACTATCACAGGCCTGTACATTTATACAAATTGTTTTGATAATATGCGTAGTATTTATTTTATGATTACAGATTAAAATATGCCATTCAACAGGTAATTAGATAACAAAATATAAATATTTTTAAAGTCACTTTCAATTTCATCCTATAGCTTTTCTGACGCACTCTTAAAATCACAAATTCGAATATTATCTCGAGGCTTAACCGTCCCGAGGCTTAACCGTAAACATACCGTAAACGATATTTTTTGTTTATTGCGATTCATTAATAAATAAATAAATAACTTATACCCAACAATCACATACATGGTCCTGACCCCACACTAAGTTCGAGTCTTGTGTCGTGGGTATCAGGAACTACGAGAGACTTTTCAGTCTCACAGACACCCAGACCCGAAAGAAATATTTGTGGGTTGCACACGTATACACACGTAAAATACGACTTACATTTCTCCAATATTACACAGTTCAATATTAATATAAATTCATGGAGGGATACTATTCAAGCCACGAGTATCCGTTCCACATAATTTTCTTTATTTACAATTCTTTAACTGTTTTCCTTAACGCGTTTATTTGTTAACTATTACGCATGATGATTACGTATAGTCTTTAGTCAAATAGTGTTCAAAGTTAGTTATTATGTTATAACGTGGGAGATAGTAAATATGTAAATACACCCAACTGTCACATACATAGTCCTGACCCCACACTAAGATAAAATCTTGTGTCGTGTATATACAGGGTATATCAAGACTGCTACCGAAAACGAAGCTGGGTGGTAGTTAAAGCGACTTCAGACACAATACAACAGAAAAAGATGCAAAAAAAGCGACAATTTTTTTTTGTTATTTTTTTCCTATATTTGGGTGGTAAATACATTTTTTCCTAAAATAATAGTGTATACCCTTTTATTTATAAATAATCTAAGGTATAAAAGAGTTTAAATTATTATTTTAGCAAAAACTATGGATTTACCACCCAAAAATGACGATATTTAAAAAATCATAAAAAATAATTGTCGCGTTTCTTTGCGAAATTTTTAGTTGCATTGTGTTTGTAGTCACTATAACTACCACCCGGCTTCGTTTTCGGTAGCAGTCTTGAGATACCCAGTATATATATATATTTTTTTTTTCTTTGGTTCACAAAACTGGATACAATCTTAAAATAAACTTATAAAATACTATGTCTAATTACTATTTCTAGACAATATCTTACTCGATGTGAACACAGCATGTTTAATAAAGTCACAAAATGTTTTATCTCGTGTTACATAATGTTGCTTCACCAATATAATAGTGGTGATAGGTAAAATCTAAATGTATTAGTTACTTTTAGGTATTTCGGGTTCACGAACACCCAGACCGGAAGCAAATACCTGTGGATTACACAAAAAATTGTCTCGGTACGGAGTTCCAACCCGCGGCCTCTCTTTTCACAGCCATGGTCCAACCAACTGTGCCACGGAGGCCGTCTCAGATGATCATAAATGATTAAATTTGTACTTTTGATAACCAGGTATAGAATTAATGACACTTATTTTTACATGTCATATTCTAAGCAGTCCCTACTCTATAATTAGCGGCATATTTAGTTCATATAAGAAACTGCTAGGAAATTATCAGTCATAAAAATTTTAATCCGACAGCCTCGGTAATTATAATATTTTTTCTTTTAATTCTGTCTGTTTAAAAGTGCCTGTTGGTAAACGGACTAGACGCGGCTGCCCACATGTTCACGGTGGTCGCGGGTTCGAATCCCAGAGCACACCTCTGACTTTTCGGAGTCATGTGTGTATTGATAGTCAATCACCACGCACTAAAACGGTGAAGGAAAACATCGTGAGGAAACCTGCATACCATGGGGATTCATAAGAATTTCTATGGTATGTAATTCCGCCAACCCGCACTAGGCCAGCGTGGTGGACTATATGGCCTAACCACTCTCAATCGTATTCTCGATTGTAGAGTAGGCCCGTGCCCTGCAGTGGGACGTATATGGGCTGATACGATACGATAATTCTGTCTCCTCAGTCGATTAGTATGTCTATTGATATTAAAAGTTGTTTACAGGAAATCCCAACTGGGAAACAATGTAGATACCGCTTCCGAACGTCCCAGACGTTAATTCACGTCCTGCGTTTAATACGACGTGGAAAGCCGTCGGTGGGGTTTCACGGGATATGCGCGCCTAACGCACGTGTGTTTATTAGACGGAAAATTACGTCGCGTAGTAATTGGCATCGCTTCATTGGTTTGTGTCAGTGAACCTCTAAGATTATTGATGGTTTATTGATAATTTTGTTTTATTTTATGTCTTGTTTTATGAAAATATACAAATAAGTTACACTACATAATATGTAATTTAATAATAAATTTAAAAAATATGAAATCAAAGTAAAATTAATTGGAACGTAGGAAAAGTACTCGTAATAGGAATTCAAATCGTTTACAAATCTTACAGTGTACGACTTTTAATTATCTGGTGTCTCGGGATTTGGTGACCTTTCTGGTTTAGTGTTTACATGAATTCTGAATCATGATGGTCCGATTCAAGTAAATTATTTCCATAGGTGCACTTTGTTTACATTTACTAATATTATTCTATTAAATAAACTTTGCAATAGAGTTTCAAACAATGGTATCGCCAGCCATTATTTGTAACAGGGCCTAAACAGAATTGGTGTCATGATTGAAAATTAGATACGGTTTACAAAAACGAGACTGAAATCAAAGTTAAGGTCAACATTGAACCTGTTTTGCAACAAATAATGAAGACCGTCGATAAATGTAATATATTAATACTTTGAAATCAATTCATGTGTAATTTAAATTGGTTTAAAACAATAGGTAACCAGACACAAATACTAGTATAAAAACAAACGAAGCGAAAGTAGGCGAAAGAGTTACTGTGACGTTCAGAACTCGGGAGAAATAAGAAGTATTTATTTAATATTTATAACCGATTATCTTATGAACATAAAGCAATAGCGGAAAGAGGGCTAATCGAATGTATTGTACCATTGAAAATATTTTGAACATTCTTTTATCAAACAATGTTTAAAGGCACAAATAAATTTACTGCTAAAAAATAATCCACCACTTTAAAATTGCAAAATGAATAATTTCTTCGTCTCGGCATAGTTACAAATAGAATGAAAAGACATTTTGTTAAAGCCTAAATTGAAGGTAAAGCTAAGCTTTTATCTCATTAACCCAAAGGCTACATTAAGCTTCAAAACCTTTCAATCCAAAGGTAGATTCCTATCCACCAATACCTAAACGTTTATTTGGCAATACACTCGCAATACAGCAATTTTTCCCTGCAATATTATTGTACTACTGTAATTGGGCACTCGGTCACGCTGTTTAACTTCGTTACGCAAACGCATTGCGTCTTGATACTTGAATGACGGGTCTACCGTTTCGGTTATTGCTAATTATATAAACATTTATTTCTTTAACACTTATAACACCTAAATATCGCTTATTTTCAATAATTCTTAGATATTAGTGGCTGTAAAATTTTGTCACTTAAGTTGGAAATGAATTTTGTAAGCGAGTATTTTAGTGGCGTTAATAACCAACTTTTGAAGCGATTAGTGGTGATATGAATAGAAATCTACTGAAAATAGATTTTTGAACTTATATATTACCCTTTTTATCGTAATATTAGACTCCTGGATGCAGCAATCGGAAATAATTGGTATGTTAAAATCATACTCTTTAGATTTTTTTATACTAAAGATACAATAAACAGAGTAGCCACTCGTTATGAGAACACTGTCGCTATTAAATACTCACAACATGTGATAAATCGTAAACACGTTATACCACGAGTCAAAGCCGACAATATTAAGGGAGAAGAAATAGAGTTATTAGCTGTCTACTTCAAACATAGTAACATTACTTCTATATCGGTATGGTATGCAGGTTTCCTCACGATGTTTTCCTTCACCGTTTTAGTGCGTGGTGATTGACTATCAATACACTCATGACTCCGAAAAGTCAGAGGTGTGCCCTGGGATTAAAACCCGCGACCACCGTGAGCATGTTGGCAGCCGCGTCTACTCCGTTTACCAACAGGCCACCACGCACTTTACATTACTTACTAAACTAATATTATCACACACATAATATTATGATAGGCTATTGGCAACATTAACGGAATCCATCTCAACTAACCCATTAGTAACAACATCATTGTGCCATCGGTCTTCTGAAACTGTTAGTTACATTTGCATACATTTTTGCAAACCCAACGATACGTGACGTAACAAAGATTACATTTAAAAACATGTAACACATACGAGAATTGGGACATAAAATATATCAAACACATAAAAATTAAATTTTTTTATGAGACAACTATCTTTTGCCCTTGACTCAGATGAATAATGAATTTGCATGTACGCAAACATTTTCGTTTTTGCTCTGATTTCCATAATTAGGAGACTGCGTTATATGTTTTTTACAAAGAGAGATTTCACTGACGATATTTCTATTATCAATGACTCTTTTTTATAGTAATGAATAGCGAGTATCCCATTCACCTAATGGTAAGCGATACGACCGCTCATGGACGGTAGAAAAACCAAACAACACGAAGAGTTACAAAGCAATGCGTGGCAATCCACTGCTTTAGTCATCCTGGGACTGTATCTGTATCTGTATCAGCCCATATACGTCCCACTGCAGGGCACGGGCCTACTCTACAATCGGGAGAACGATTGAGAGTGGTTAGGCCATATAGTCCACTACGCTGGCCCAGTGCGGGTTGGCGGACTTTCATACCATAGAAATTCTTATAAATCCTGGGACATTTGATGTTAACTCTCTCTTAAATATGCCCAGTAGACTCTAGCTACGTCTTTCAAACCGGAGCACAACAATGCAATGCAATGACCCTGCCTGAGAACAATCTTCACAAAAATGATATTTTTCTGGTAGTCGATAGCATATTTATACCCATTCGATAACGAGCATGTCACACAATGGTGGAAAATTCACCATAGCGGGTCATATAACACTATCATACTTCATACATATATTTAAATAATGGTTAAGTTACAAGGAACCTAGCCTAGAAGTCAAACCTGGTATCGAACTGTTCCTAACCAACATGCATTATACAACATGACAGCAACACAAGCATGCAAAGCAATTTTAAGAATTTTGCAACAAGTAATTAATCTTATTAAGGATCTGTTGTAATATCCTGGAAAGGAAATGCTATAAAAATATTAAATAACATATAATTTTAACTATGCTACCGTGGGGCCATAAAATCTAAATATTCACATGAGCCTTGAAATTGCACCAAAGGCTATGGATTTGATTGAAGGTAATGATCTATAGTTCGCGTCAAATGAGATCTCACTTAAAGATTTAGGTGGTATTGTAGAGGCAAATTACAAGCAATATTATATAAATATCGAACCGCCGTACACAGATATATGCAATGTCAATTCAATCATTACTTAATGCAGATTTTAAGGGAATCTCTACTAGGGAACAATTCAATAGGCATTAATTCTCTGAAGCTGGCTGTTAACAGACAATTCCGGACTTTTCTTGGAGATCGAGTTCCGATTTGAGAAGTTCTCATTTATGATATTTTGATATGGAACAGAAAAAGCTTTTATGAAAAATAAAATAGAATTAAAAAATACAAATATACCAGAGTTTGTGAACACTCATACATTCCTTAAACTCTAAACAGACAGCATATTTTTTGAAATGGAAGAAAACAAATAATTTTATTTCCATACAAAAACCGGCTACAACGTCGCTATAGTTTGAGCTCAATGCCTTCATTTAAATCACCATACGAATATATTTACAAACCAAACTTTATCTTTGTCCAAGATCATATTTACACAAGTTAAGACGTTATCCACCATTAAAATGGACGTATCCATCCATATATTTATGAATATTCGTATTATAACATTAATTTGGACACAATGCGATGATATTTCAGCATTTGAGTATCGTACAATATGTGACAAGTTTGAGTTATTGATGTCGGGGCAAGTGGCAAATCGATATCACATTTGGGTATTTTTTTAATGTGTTTACCTGTTTTGTCGCCCTTTTACGCTCAGGTAAAACGCATTTTTGGATGATTCGTAATAAGCATTAGAGTTTTACTTTGATGAAATTTATAAATAAATTGGATTTGTGAGAATGTGGCGTGAACACAAAATTCTGAACTTATTTATTGCATGCGACTAATAATATAATAGTATTCATAAATAAACATTATTAAGTAGCAGGAAAGTTCATGTAATTGAAAGAAAATATCAGAACAGAGAAAACGTAATTGAAAAGTTATAGTGAAGAAGGAAGACATTTACTTTTGGAAGAACAAATAAATAAGATACGGAATACATCTGTAATATATTAATTGAAATAAAACAATTATTTACGTATTTTATAGCGGCCTCTGATTTAATTGTGTGTTGCAACTGAACCAAACTGAATTCTGGTTACCAAGGAACTTATACGTTACAGTTTAAGCTCCTTTCTGGTTTCATGAAGGCAGGCTGAAATGCCATAGATATAAGTACATAATCAAAACAATTTTGAAAACCTATCAATACAGCTGTAATTATGAATATCGAAAGTAAACTTTAAGATGACATCGTAGATTCCATCGATCAAACAAACTTCAACAGGCTTTGCCTAGAATTGTGTGATATACGCTCACTATTATGAAAGCACTAGAGTGCATTCTAATTTATATTACACAATGTATCAAAATTCTTGGCTCTGTAGTAGCCGTTTTAAATGTATCAAAATTCTTAACATCTGGCTTCTCGTGTTATGAATTCGGAATTGCTATGGTAATAATATTTCCCGCTACCATTTCTTTGTTCTTTAGCGGTATAGAGATCACTGGTTACTTAGCATTCTGTTCTCTCTACCTCATGTGATTTTATCCAGAAACGTCTCATATTGTAGTAGCTTTATGGCAGTTTAATGATCTTTCTTAGAATGTTATTGGTGTTATAATTCAATTGAATATGTATGATACAGTCTACAGATCAAGTTGTCTAGATTTATTTGGAATTTTCCAAGCTTATCTGAACATTTAGTAGAGTTATTTATATATTTTTGTTGGAGCTGTGGTCTTATAAAGTTTTGTAATACCTACGATTGTTGATTCAACTAACTACTGTTAAGTAAAAATTTAGGTATAAACAGATATATGCCGCGCGAAACACATCATTCTATTATTAATTATGTTTCTAAAAAACCCATGTATCTTTTTAAATGACGCGATATAATGCCTATCTAATAAAATTAATTTGATATAATTCTCCGAATTTATGTGACTTAATTAAATTACCATCAAGGATGTGGTCGCTTCGCACATTTTGATTCTTGTTATTTTACAATTGTATTGTATCAGCCCATATACGTCCCACTGCAGGGCACAGGCCTACTCTACAATCGAGAATACGATATGCGCATGCAATTCATAAAGTCCTTATTCATAGCTGTATCTACATGTTATTAACTAATCTCGCTTTTTTGCATCCTTAAATATTACCTACATCCTATTAACTCACATGAAATAAGTTATTTGACTCCTGCGCCTTATTTGATTATAGTATTAGTCTTTCTGCATTTCTTATAAAGTTAAAAGATTTTGTTGTTACAAGTGAAGCTAAAATTATGAAAAAGGAAACATGGTAAGTGTAATTAATAAAAATTTAATGCTTTTAGCATCCAAGTCCAAGTCTGAAAAGTTAATTTGCTCAGAATTTCTATGAATAAAACATTTCATGCAAAACATACAGTACTTTTTTTCAATTATCATCAACAATTGCAATATTTACTTATTTAGTACAAATTCAACTTTTTACACCAACATTTATTTGTACATCGTACATGCAGGAAAAATATTTTAAAAACATACTCGTAGTTGTAAGTACAGGACTTTTTACGATGCTGACGGATGAGATACGATGCTGTCGTTACGACATTAATATTTGAATTTATGTTGTCGACATGTTTTTTTACCATTAATTGGTGTTTGTATCAGGTGTTGTTTTTGTACATATTTATCATCTGTGGCGAAATTCGTGCGACTATTTCTTTTGTTTGTTGTTGGTTTATGATGATTCATTAGAATGTATTTGAATTTTCTTTTTGATGTCTGTTAGGTTAAGTTTGTAGTAATCTTTCTGTATCAGCCCATATACGTCCCACTGCAGGGCACGGGCCTCCTCTACAATCGAGAGTACGATTGAGAGTGGTTAGGCCATATAGTCCACCACGCTGGCCTAGTGCGGGTTGGCGGACTTACATACCATAGAAATTTTTATAAATCGCTATGGTATGCAGGTTTCCTCACGATGTTTTCCTTCACCGTTTTTAGTGCGTGGTGACTATCAATACACACATGACTCCGAAAAGTCAGAGGTGTGCCCTGGGATTCGAACACGCGACCACCGTGAACATGTTGGCAGTCGCGTCTAGTCCGTTTACCAACAGGCCACCACGCACTTAATCACAGTACACACAGTAGTAATCTTTACTGTTTATCAAAATAGAATGATCGATATGATCAGTTTTAAAGTTTTTGAAAAGAGCCAGTATCTATGGCTTCATTTTATACAACATGGTTAACTAAAAACCAAAAGGAAGTCAGAAAATAGTTATTAGTACGGAAATCTTAAAAGGTATTTCGTCCCACTAGACATCATGTATCTCATTATGAACTAAAACTCAAATTATTTTTAATATTATTAACATTATATCACATATAAAACCTGACACCGAGACATAAGCAACAGTTTCTTCAATGGCCACGTCTTGAATTAAAATTTCATTAACACTCTCGTCTCGATTACATTGATTCATAAAAACTCTGTGAGCACAACCTATGACATTTAAATTTTATGGTTTTGTAACTTATATGTCGAGTTTTTCATCAGCAGTCAGTGAATCAGTGAGTCATTGGAGGATATTATAGATATATTGGTAGAAAACAACACGGAAGGATTGCTTGACAATAGTTCGATCTGCGGTTGCAAATTTTATTGACATTAATTGTTTTTTACGAGTGTTTTTAGAATCAATGTTTTTCCCACTTAAGAATTTTGTACTTTGTATTTGATATTTATTGCGTTGTAAATTAACTGTAGCTTTCCATTATTGCCACTGATATTTTAATTACAAATTATTTCTCACACTGGACTGTTTTTTATTAATCCCAATTGTTTTTAGAGAATAAATAGAGATTAGGAGGGAAAGATGGCAATGGAATAAGGCTTGATCAACCTCTAGTAATCTTATAGATGAATAAAACGAGACATATGCTATATTAATGTTTTAGTAATATAATATAATAAATAAAAAAAATATATTAAAAAGTATTACTAAAATATATTTTTTTATATCTAGCAATACTTAAAAACATTTTTCTAATATACATACACGGTATTCAGCAAAACAAATATACATTCCAATTTTTAAAGCTCAAAAACAAGCTCCATTAATAAAATAACTACGCAATCACATTCATCAATGCACCGAAGGCATGAATGCGAAACATCGACGCACACAACTCGCAGTATTACGTAAACCACATAAAAAACCCGCCAGGAATTGGGTCGAAGGCAACTGATGCTCCTATAAGGTTGTACCCTTTTTAATAATCTCATTGTAATTACTGGAAATGTCAAGATGAACCTGTGTTGCTTTGGGAACGTGACTCACTGATTCAGGTGTATGGGCCAATTAAGGCATCTTTTGAGTAGCGAAATTGTTGCCGATTTGTACTTGAACTTTGGAAATTATGTGTGAAATTTTATGATGTTAAAATATGTATAGTTCGTAGATAAATACTTTTTTGTAATTAACGTGTTCTATGATTTGTATTAGAGTGTAAAAATATGCATACGTTATTAAATGGTCGTATAAAGTTAGTTTCATTCAAGAAATAATTTGTAGTATGATTACGCATATTTGTTAAATATTGCTGTGTGTAAGATATTTTATGTTATTTTACTGCTTACCAATTAATCTTACTTGTAATTAGAGTAGGTAATTAAAATTACTGATGGAATAGATTAAAACTGTATCGATGAATAAATGAATAAAATAAATAAGTAATCTATATTTAATTTCACTTTAAGTTCGAATGATTAATAGTTGTGTTAAATATTTGGGTTTATATCTTCAGAGAGAAGACGAACTTACTGAATAAAATAAACAGCTAAATGTTTATGAATGGATTATAAATACTATTTACTTTCAGTGTTAAAATAAGCGATATCTTAAAACTTTATTACTGGCATCGACAATAAAATAAAAATAAATAGAATTTGTGCTGAAATCAAACACATTTCTCATTCAGTAGGAAGTTAAGATCGCAGCTTAAACTGCTCACTACACAAAATGATAAATGTAAGAATAATATTTATTCCAACACACGTCATGTTAAATTAAAATGATGTTTTTGCTATTTTTCTCATTTACACCAGACGCCATCAAACTCAATCTTTTACATATTAATTTTTTGCTTTGCATATTGTCCGTAATAACTTCACTCAGAAAAAAAAATGTAGAAAACGAGCGTGTTCTATAAAATCCTATAATTCATGTGCTTCGTATGTGCCGGGAATATTGGCATTTGTTGTAAAATGAACTTTAAAATAGAGGCAATAAAGACTAATGAGTGTTCGTCAGATCCGCGCTGGCATAACAGCGGAGTTATAAAGATGAAGGACATAGCTTTCCATTTGACTTTAGCGCGTTTATTTTCGATGTAATCCATTATTACGGAGGTTTTATTGACATACTAAGTAATGCCCGCGGCTTGGATGCATCGTAAAGAAATAAATCGAAATGCTATTCTTAATTTTTATATGCCAACTCTTATTGTTTCAATGAGGGATTCGGAGAATATTCCATTTACGCTGCAAAAATAATTTGCTTATTTCGCTACAAGCCGTGTGTTTGTTTCGATGAATACGAATATTTTTTCAATGCATAATTTTAATGTTTCATATTTCTTTCCCCCAATTGTAATAATCTTTCAAGAAATGTCCAGTTAAATATTGAATTTTTGGTAAATAAACAAACGTACAAAAGCAAAACTAAGTTCTTATGGTATTTTATAATTTTGAAGATAGCGCTCGCCTAGAACTTTTTACGATAGTGAAAATGTTGAGGTCGTACAGTTTATTGCTATGTTTCGTAACTTTGATATTAAATGGCTCAATTGACATGTAAATAAAAACTATGTGCTGACAGCTATGTATAAAAAAATATAGTTTTTACATAATCATAATTATACCATACAAATCACTGTTTCGAGGGCGTAGTTGTACTACGAAACGATTACAAAACTGAGTTATCTAGTCCAATCCCAGATCGAGCAAAGTGATATTGGACTTTTTTATACATTACCCGCTACATGACCTGTACATGAGCGCTAGGGCCCTACTATATAAATCCGAAGTTCCAATCTTCGTGACGTTTTTCGTTTCGAAACCTACTTTGTAACACGAAATTCGAAACTTCGGATCGAAGAATGAATGATTCGAATATATCGGCAATCCGAACATTTACATTTTTATTTACTATATTCATCTGAAACGAAGTTTGAAACTTCGGACGAACGAAGTTTGTGACGATGCGAATGTACCTACTCTGTAAATGTTCGTATTGCCGATATATTGGAATAATTCATTCTTCGATCCTCCGAAGATTCGAATTTCGTGTTACAGAGTAGGTTTCGAAACGAAAAATGTCACGAAGTTTCGAACTTCATTTCGGATATAGTAGGGCCCCTAGTACCGGATTATCATCAGACGAAAGGAACGCTCGTCTCACCATTCCTTCTTAATCATAATTAAACCACATCACATCTATCACAAGCAGGAAAATTTCAAAACGAAATCAATAATCTCCCAACGGTAACTCCTAAATTACAAAATGCAAATTACGTTAACCACACACTACATCACCTAACTGTTGTGCGGTGATCATTAATCTACCAACATTTATATACCATCCCGAATTAATTTTGATTAAACGTCTTCACGCTTATAAGGAAAAAGTCGAGCGTATAATTTATTTGTTGACCATTTTGGAAGGAGAAAGATTTAATAACAAACATAAGTGGTTTGGTTTAGAATTATATCATTTGGATAAAATTCAGGTTTGGAGAAGTAACATAATAATGAATAGGCAATAAAATATAGAATATTTTCCAATTAAATTATTTTCCAGATTCCACGGTCAAACCGAGATACAGTTTCGTGGGACCTATGCATAAATTTTTACTTATGAAATTTGTGATTTATAATAATAATAAAAAAAAACCGACGTTGGTTATAAAAAGCCGCCAAGCTCAAGGACTGGGTTGGATATGTGGGGATGGAAAATATTTTTTTCGCGTATTTTAAAGTGCCTCTTAATAAATTATATACTGTACATTGTATTGACCGTATGGTTTGGTAAGGGGAAAGATTTTTTTCATAAAAGTAAGTGTGACACAAATGTGTACTAAAAGAAAACGTAGTAACTAAGATTCAGAAAGGAATGCTTCAATGGTTTGGCCATATTGATAGGATGGATGAAAAGAGATTGACGAAAGAGATTTATGATATGAGGAGTCGGTCAAGGACGTCCAAGGCATTCTTAAAACTATTAAATAGAAGACCTATTAAAGAAAGGAAAAATAATATAAAAGCTAAATTTTATACATGTTATTCAGGCAACTAACAAATATTTCTTTAGTATTCAGACACTCTTGATGGTTCTTTCATCTTACCAGAGACACAAGCTGATAACTTCCAAAGCGACCATGATCGGAACTTCATAATAGCTGATTGTGTGGTGCCTATGTTAGATGCAAGCGCAGACGAACTTTTAGCTTTTATAAAATGACGAAAGTCTGGCGGCCACGGGCTCTTGGTCTATAAGACCGTATGTTTAGCAATGAGCTGTTTATAGCTTAATATAATAATGAATGTTTTTCAATAGATCGGCTATCCGTAATAACCGTGCCTCCAAATAACGTTACAGCAAATAAATTATCATTATCCGTTCGAAAACGCAAGTATATTTAAGAAAAAATATACAGTTATCCATTGTGAAATATTCTGAGTCACATCAATATTGACCCATAGAGTTCAAACTAAAGTTGAACAACCTCTATCAAATTATACTAATGTAATAATTCAATCTAATTACACATGAATTTCATTAGTCAAACCGACAATAATTTAATGTGATTGATCATTATATAAAAACATCTAACGGTTGCCAACAAATATTGGTCGGGTCAACAGTCTTGGAGCTGTTTTATATCATTACAAGTCTGACCTAATGGTGATAGATGGGCCAAGAAATTTGAACAGACACGTGGAGGCTAAATTAGCATCTTATGGGACCAATATAGGTATTTTTCCGATGTGCTTTACATCTGTTATTCTTGTTCTTAATTTCGAAGAATAACAATATATTGACAATTTTTGTGGTGATTTTTTATGACACTGACTGAGAAAAGATTAATTATTGATTCCTTCAATATTAAATAAAGTCTACTAACCCGCATAACCCTTAATCTACGTTATAAAAATAATCAAAAATAATACAAATGAAAAAATTAATAACTCTTTAAATTTTTATTAGACATTCGCTAATGACTCTACGCAGAATGTCAATTAAGGGCCGGTTTTACCGCGGCAATAAATTACTTTTTATCGTCTATTCTTTCTTTTATCAATTTATGTGAAGTTTTAACAACGCTTAAGTAGTTTTTTGTCGGGATCACTTTGATATCGTACAAATAATGCTGCATACAGTGTAAAGACGAGAATTATTCAAAGTAGACAACTTGTATTTTAATACATATTACCTATAAAATGTTATAGATTTTACAATTCTGAAGATTGTTGACTATGTAGAATCAATTAATGTATTATCGGAGGTCACATGAAAAGTACCTATTTTTGTCTCTTTACAGTATCTGATTAATATTTTTATCAATGCTTATGCGACTCGTTAAGTAATGTGTCTGGTTTCTTACACGTATTTTTTTATTTGAACGATTAAATTACCTCAATGCATCTAAAAATAACTGAATTCCATCTTGTAGCGCCCGAAAGCGCTGATGTGCCAAGTTATAATAATTTTCTCTTTCTTTAGATTTTTTTACCTTGGAAATGTTATTACTATTAGATTACGGGTATAAATACGCATTATTTAAAGTATGTAAGCATGTCTTACTAAACGTTACACAGATTTTTTTGTTGTATTGGTAGTTCCTAATTCCGCCACACGCTAACATATGCTAGACGCGCTGTAGTACTTATATGGTAGAATATCCACCAAAGATAATGATGAAGAAGAAAAGTATATTTCGCATTATTTCACCAGCTTAAGATTAAATATGTATGATATTGTGATTAAAAATGTCACATAATATTAATTACTTCTGCAAAAATTATTGTTTTGAAAAGTAGTGATATTTTTAGTGAAACATAATCCTAATTGAGTAATATCAGTTTTATTGCAATACGCGGTGTTAGCAAGAAGTAAGAAGTTTCAATAGAATCCACAGCCTTAAATGGATATTTCGAGTTTAATTTAAACAATTAATA
The DNA here is from genome assembly GCA_023078785.2 of Hyles euphorbiae. Lineage (NCBI taxonomy): Eukaryota > Metazoa > Arthropoda > Insecta > Lepidoptera > Sphingidae > Hyles > Hyles euphorbiae. The sequence continues at coordinate 5,416,867 of CM041048.1, forward strand.
AATGCAGCTCACGTTATGATCTCCATAAATGGTCTAAGTTGTTAAGTGTTGTTAATTTCGTGAATTTGAAATGTATTGTTTTAATGTTAGGAACGTGGTAAATATCATTATTTTACTCGAATTACTGAACTGATTCTAACAAGGTTAGATTTACATATCATGCCATTTCCCGACACATGAATGACGTAGAACATCAGGATATTTAAAAAAGGAATTCAAACATATTTTATGTTTTTTTTTTTTTCTAAAAATTACCATGTGCTAATCTTTAATTTTTCGCTGACTGATATGATTATGAAACACCATACATTTCTACCCATTTATAAACGTTTAACAGTGCCCGTGAAAACCATAGCAACAAAGTGACGTAAGCGCCATTTAAGTATATTCATTGACACAATGTTTCATTCAAAATAAAGAAGGACTTGTATTGAGTCACAAGCCGTCGGTTACGAAATAATTGACCGGGCGTGGACCAACTGACCGAAGATAATTTATAAAGGATTACATATTCTCGAAACAACGATTAAAAGATAAGGATCACATGTTCCGCCGATTAATTAGCAATTTCTTTATAATAACTAGCTTGGGATAACCGTTTTGGTAGACATTTGTCTTGTCTTATTACAGTTAGGTTGACACAGACGGTCAAAAAACGCACTAATCATTCCTGACAAGTTTGCTTGTTAGTATGTCCTCCAGCCTACATTGTGGCGCTGTTATACGTGGACGGAACTTGCATGGAACTGCTAAAGCGAATTTTTACTTTCTTCCTATTTCATTCATTAACATAAACGCTCTTACGACGTTATATAATACTGCAATTATTATTTTTGTTTATCGAATTAATAACTGCATTTTGTACAGGCAGTATATTACTGTTTCCTTTGCCAATTAAATTATCCTTCAGCTATTTTATAGATTAAAAATAGGTCTACTAAAAGATTGTGGTCATAAACTACGCCTTCAGTTACCTAATCACGCTTTTTTAAAATAGCAAACCCCAATATATACTTAAATAACAATAAAACCATAAAGGTCAAATTCAGAAAGCGGCACCCGATGTTCTAATCATAGCGTCTATTAAAAACTTCGTTTCGTGATTTTAATAGCTGTTGTGTTTGATTTTGCCAATATTGTGACTCAATATGACTAGATTTGCATGCTTGCGCCAAACACGCACTGTTTAAAAATGGCGGCTCTTAGCGCCACTAAATATCTCACAAAACGGCTCTAAAACACAAATCGAGGTGAAAGTAATGCGGTAACTGCATGAATTATGTATGTTCTGTGTGCAAACCGATGGAATGCTGACTTCCGAAAAAAAAAACATTTCAACAGCTCATCCAATAAATAATAATCTATGATGGATGCAACATGGCGGCCTTTGCAAGACATCTGTTTTATTTTTCCCGCGCATTTTACTATTAAGTATTAGTGTAAGATTATGAAATATATTTTACAATGTAAATTGTTATAATTTACGATAATGTTAATATATTCTGCTCCAATATATTTCCCACGTGATCTACTCAACGCAAACACTTTCTCATTAATAATATTAATGATATTCAGAGCGCAAACGATCCATACTCTGGTAGAATACAAAACACGTGGCCGGACCGTATTCGTATATCAATTTAAATCACATAAAAAACTAAAACAGGTGTTCGATTTTGCGTATTCATAGACATCATATGGGCTAATAAAACGTTTAATTAACACATTTGATTGTATAAATATGTCTTGATTTTTTAATTACTTCTTCGAATAAACTAATAGGGAGAGGCGATTGAGGATAATCAGAATTTAGCTTCGCATAGATATTATCGTTCCTGACTGTCGTAATAATTTAACATGTGATTTGAATAAATAATAAGAGAGTGAAAGATGGCGCTTTTATAGCAGAAATGATTATGGATATACCTGATCTTAGGAAAATTACCGGTGACCTGGGGTTAAAGCTATACAACATTGTGTGATGTATAATTATTATTCTTCTTTTAACTCTACAGTCGATATTAAATCTAATAATTTTTATTAAGGCCTATAAGAAGTAATTTCTTGCTTCGTTGTTTTATATATCATCGTGTTTGGGTGCTAAATCCATAGATTTTTTTCCTAATTAATAATATAAAACCCTTGTGTATAAACGTGTCTTTAAAAATAAAACGTTATTGATTATTATTTTAGACAAAACTATGTATTTAACACTCAAAAATAGGAAACAATTACAAAATATTCGTCGCGTTTTTTTACCACCTGGCTTCGTTTTCGGTAGCAGTCTTGATATACCCTGTATATTATATGCCACTTATGATATTAACATTTATATAAATAAAAGAGACTTACCTTATTATTGAGCGTGTGAGTGGAGAAGAAGGAGCAGAGAAGGACGAATGCAGAGAGCCAATGGGCCGATACATACGGCGACTCCATTATGTATCTGGAAATAAAGAGAATAATAGATAAATTATTTTCTGTAACTAAAAGGTTCTTGGGTGAATAATTGATTGTCCGATTTGTATCAAGGATTGTATCTTCTTCTACCATTCTCATGTATTAATTTATATTTTCACCCCGATGATGGGTATATAAGTGCACTGTGGTAGCCTGTTGGTAAACGGACCAGGCGCGGCTGCCTGCATGCTTACGGTAGTCGCAATATAGAGGCCTATGTCTACCAGCGGACAACAGTATAGGCTGATAATGCTTATATTTATTTTAGAATCTGCAAATTTGACATGTAATTTGTCGGATTACAAAGAACTCTATGTAAAAAATGTCCGGACTAAGAGATCTGTATAATCCGACAATTTCGATAGTCCGTCATCGTCCTGCATAAGGTTTGTCCGATATTCGAGGGCCCACAGTATTTGTCAGTTCAAAAATCTGCAATTTGTAAATGTTATTATCAGGGAATCCAGTATCACAGTTGTAATCTCAATACCGGTGGCGATATGAGATCTCTATCATACAAATTGTAATCACCACACTACCATGAAGTCGGGAGATCGACGGAAGATAAACAGAATTAACTTAATTCCTTTGGACATTTATGTACGTTGAAGTATCCGTGAAATGTATTTCTCGAAAATATTTAATTGGAAAACTACCCATAGAATTATTATTTTGGGTTGGTAAAGGGATTAGTGAATGTTGTGTTTTTCCAAATATTATTTGTAAAATTAAGATTTATTTTATTTATCCAAATGAATAAAGTTTAAAAACATATTCCAGTTTAATGAATTATAATAGGAGTGAAAATATGCCTGTTATCTACGTTATTGAAATAAATCATAATATAAAATATAATATAATAAACTTAATAATAATATTTGGATGTCCTGGTTGCACCTTTGTCTACCCTTCTGGAAAAAGGCGTGAGATTTTTTATGTACGAAAAGTATTTTAAAAAAATACCTGTACAAAATCTAACTACAAGGTGACCAATCACAGCATGACTAACAATTCGAGAAACGCATCGCACGAGAATTTAAAGTAAGACGCCAAACAAGATAACAGATGCAATTGATAACGGGATGCGATACTGTTAGACCGATCGAGAGATAAAGCAGAAGCATACGTGCACTTCACGTTAAACATACTGATAAGGTTTTGTGTCTATAATGATATGCGGGTTCGATCTCCGCGCCGAGACAAATCTACAATTATTTCCGTAGACTATTTTTTTTTTATAATATAGTGGGCAAACGAGCATAAAGTTCAACTGATGATACGTGGCCACCGCCGCCCATGAATATATGCGACACCATAGGGTATGGAGATACATTGGCGGCCTTTGTTAATAAACCCTTGCTTATCATAGTGTTTTTAAAAATGAAAGGGTATCATTATTTTAGAAAAATAAACAACATATGTTTTTACCACCCCAATACGACATGACGATAGGAAAAAAATAACGAAAAGGAATTCGTCCCTATTTTTCCAAAATTGTAGTTGCATTGTCTTAATAAAACTAATTGGCTCCGTTTTCGGTATTGATTATAATACTCTGTATGTATTACCAAATATAATAATAAATAATCTATAAATATAAAAATCCTAGTACGAAAAAAAAAGGAATATTTTTTTATAAATACGATCCAACATTTCAACATCCAAACACTATTAAAGATGAGTCATGTAACACTAGCCATCAAAACACTTCGAGAATTCACGACACTCAACATCAGGTTTTACTGCGTCAGCTTTGCCAAGCCATAAAAAAAAAAAAACAAGAAAAAAACATGCAGATCTAACCACATAGATTAATTTTCTCTCTCACACGTCTTAAGTAGAAAAACAAATAATTTAACATGTATGTCAACTAATCCAAATCATTTCTAGGAATTATGTAAATTTAATTCGAATTAAAATAACAAGATCAAGCGCTCTGCTGACATTATAAATAATAGGTAGGTATATGTTTTAAAATAAATATAACACAAATCACTCAAACGAAATTAGACATTACCCAATATACATTAATAAATTCTTATACAAACTAAAAAAATTCTAGCTGTTGTGGAATTTAAGAACCCGACATGATAGCATCCACCTTAAGGTATTACTCATTGGTCGAAAATCCGTCATTTATGCAGTTCTAGGAAGACGACATTCAAGACTTTCGCTTCGTCCTTTATGACGATAATAATTTTCAATAAGCAAAAAGTTTGTATTACCACCTAACAATATTTATTATCCACACAGCCCAATTGCTTTCAATAACCAAAAAGTTTATAACCTCAAATCCTCATCAACACTGGCCGATAAAGCAGCTAGAAACGTAAATAAAAAAAAAAGGTGTCATAGATTAAAAATTTCCTGAACGCGCGAACAAGAAGGCACGCGCGCGGGGTCAACGCACGCGCCGGGTAAGGACAATGTCATTTCTGCGAAGCGGGCGGGACGAAACAAACCCGAGGTCCGCGTCCTGCATTTCCGCATTCGGGATCCGTTGACAAAACACGTGAGTAATAACACTGATTGGACCTGTTGGGGACATTTTGACGACGAGATTTTTGGAACTTTGATACGGCGTTTCGAGAAATTCTTTGAGTGTATGAGCGTATTTTTAGCCGGCACTGGGGCGGATTTCTTCGTAATTTTCAAAACTGTTTTGCTTAGACCGTGATTTTGTTTTACGGTTCAAATTGGTGTGCGTTTAAATAATTTGTTACTTGTTACACCTATTCTCCTAGACCCTTACCTACTACTCGTTTTTATAATTAAAGTCATCATCAATCCATCAACATGTATAAACCAAACTATAAAATGCGTGGTATGTTTTCCAGGTTGGACAACTTATAGGTAAATGTTTTTCAATTTGAAAAATCTCATAGAGTTTGCTCGGCGATACATCGTGTTTTTTTAACTACTTCGTATCACATTTCAGGACGAATGTAATTTCGCTAAACCGTCAAGGGTATAACAAATTTATTTATTACATTCCAAGTTAAATCTGAGACTAAAAATGTCTATAGCCTATCAAAACCTCGTCAGTTAGGTATAATAATTACTAATTTCATAAATTCCGTCTTTATTTGAGTCAATTTAACCCCGTCATTAATTTCATTTATTACAGAAAACAAATTACCACACGATCTCATAAAGCACTTTACTCATAACATCGACCGATTACAAAAAAGATAAAGCCAGTACAAACTCGTAAATATCATCGTAAATAAACTTTATAATGAATGCACTTACCGTATAAATCAACATAAGGTAGCCCGCTCATTTATAATCCGGAATAATACAAAACCTGTCAATTATATCAACAGCAGTACCACCCCAAGACCATCTCAAATTAGTTGTATTAGCTTCGAAAATATTGTATTACTTTTAATACACGCAAACACCGGTGTTGCAATATAATGCCGTCGTGGAAGCGAATGACTTTTTTAATTGTATTTTTTTCTTGAAAGCCAGTTTTACAACTGTATATTTATGTATACTTTTTTCATAAACCTCTTTCAAACACGTGATATTTTCGGATGACGAAGAAATTAAAAAAGGAACACATTTGAATAAATTTTATGAAGTACTGGCCGGTTATATAATGTTTGGAAACTGTCACCTCTTTATGACATAAAAAGGAGGTTATTATTTAGCTTGGTCTCTTTTAAACCTCTATAGTGGGAATTTAATAAATACTTAACACACAAAGGCTATGTAAATGAATTACAACATTTTAAGGACATAAAAAACTGGGCCGTATATGTAAATATTTAATTGAATTCAGTGAATTGAACGTAGTGCGGTCCCCAATTGCCTCTGAATTTATTATTTTCTCATTTTAATATTGCGTATTTTATGAACCTCTTTGTCATTACCACAAGTCGCTCGTAATGTAGAAAACAATGAATTCTTGTGGATGGAACCGTACTAACGCATTCAAACTAAACGTTTACGTCGGTTTAACACTCACCACTTTACGACCGAGGCACATTGTTCCTAGGTTAAATTTTAGTGTTTCAGCTCTTTAGAATGTATTCTAATACTAATTCATTCAAATATTTCTAAACTCTATGTTGTTGATGATGTATACAACCTATGTTTGATTTCTGCCGAACATCTTTTACTACTTTCGGCGCATTTGAAAAAAATATGTGAGCAATTTTTTACGATGCGCGCTCACTCTGATTGCTAAAATGACACATTTATTGGTTCATAAGTATCCCAGTATTTTCAATTCAGATAATAAAGATTTCATCAGATTTTCTAATGAGCTTTAATGGAAATTCACTAAATTATCCTTTTAAATAATCTCGAATTATAATATGTAAAGCTAATTAAGACGAATTTTGCGCGTTCTTGTATATTATATATTTTTCAACGGTCTACGTACGGAAGTCGTCTTCAATGTTTTTTTCGGAATTAATTGGCGCATACAACAAAAATACTTTTATCACACTCATGTTTTATATTAATTTATTAACGCTTTATATAAAGAATACAGGTGGGGTGGACCACGACACAAGACTTGATCTTGTGGGCTCACTATGTATGGGACTGTTGGGTGTATTGATTTATAAAAAAATGAACAATTTTGAGGTCCATAGGTCAAGATAGGCGTACATGTCGACGAGCTTTCGTTTTAAGGACGTTGGGAGGTTGCCCTTCATGTAAGGTTTCATAGATCAATAGCTATTTCATTCGTCTTGTCATGTAACTCTTGTTGCAACCCAAAACTTTGCTATAAGTGTCAAAATGGCGACACAAGTCAACATTAATGCGCCAATCCTAATCACGGAAGATAAATATTAATCAATTTTATTTGTTTTATAAAATCTTAATTAATTAATCGATTAGCCTTGACTCGAGCCAAATTTAATGTTGATTTTGATTTACTATTTGTTGGGACACGTTCGTGGTTTCACTTTTAGAATATATTTTTTTTTATTACACGGGTTTTTACGTAACGTCATGATATTATGAATATTCGCGAATATTTCTGTATTAAGTAACAATAAAACATTAGAGTGCATTTAATATACTTTTTATTTTGCCGTAAATATTTTATTATATGATTTCGTTACTTTGATGAAAATATTTATAGTTTTAAATATAAACTACGACATTTTAATTTTTACATTCGTCATCATCATCTCACCCACAGGAAGTCCACTGCTGAACATAGGCCTCCCCCAAGGAACTCCACATTGACCTGTTGGAAGCGGCCTGCATCCAGAGAATTCCTGCAACTTTAGCCAGGTCGTCCGTCCGCCTTGTAGGCGGGCGTCCGACATTTCGCTTGCCTATACGTGGCCTCCACTCTAAAACCTTTCGGCGTGGCGAGTATTGGCAAAATCCCCCCAAAAATGATGGCACAATATATGACCAGGCCCCCAGTACCCGGCAGCCCCGTTTGTCCTAATTTTTACATTACATAACATAATTAGGATGAACTTTGATTTATATGCGAACCTTTTAAAAGTCCATTAAAACTATTAATTATAGACGTTTTAATTACCTTTACGTTGAAGCAAAAAAGGCACTGGTTAAATCTACTGATTTTAATGACTATTTTGTGAACCTGGTCATAAGCCAGTTTTTTTTATGTAAAATAAATATCTCATTATCATCTATATCATCTTTGATTATCGAAATAATTATACATACATGATTTATTCGCATTATTTGTCATACAAATTAGTGGAAACATTTATTTGGGTTTTCACCACAGATAACATCTTTAGCTAATATTTTAATCAATCTTATTGATCTAGAGGCAACATGTGGTTTTTATATTGTGGTCTGAAATTCGATTGGGAGCAGTTTGAAGTAGTTTTCAACTTTTTTTTCACGTGGTATGGTAAAGACCACCCGGGAAAGACTTCGGGGAATCGAGGAATCAGATTTACAACACCAACCGTAAGGTCTTCACATTCTGAAACCAAACCGAACTGACACAAAAGTAGGATTAAATTTAATTCGTCCACAATTTCGGTGTCACATATAAACAAAAGCGACCGCGGGACTATTACAAAACTTGCCAGCGTGCGAACAGACCGCCATTACGAAACCATGAATGGCCGATTTTGCGAAACGATCAATTTCGATTGTGTACGATGACGTTTTGTCGGCGAGTATGATTTAATGTTAAATATGTGATGACATCAGATGATACGAATGATGATATGATGACAGACAAGATTGAAAGGTGCTAGACGGTTATGCGACAATTAATGAAAATTGGGTTAGTTTTATAATCATTTTATCAAAATATATTACGTGGTTGAGTGCGTAATCTATAATATAATTAGCCTGTTGGTAAATGGTCCAGATGCGGCTGCCAATATGTTTACGGTGATCGCAGGTTCGAATCCCAGGGCACACCTCTTGTCCAGCGTGGTGGACTATATGTCCTAACCACTCTCAATCGTACTCTCAATTGTAGAGGAGGCTCGTGCCCTGCAGTGGGACGGGGCCAGTACATTTAAGCGGGATTAACGTAGTTAAGCGCATCTTATATTTAAGTTGCGTTCCAGTATTCGGGCGTTAGTCTACCACGCTGGCCTATTGCAATTGGATGGACATTATGTATTCTACAATAGAAATTAAATGCTTATAAAGAATTATATGGTCGTCGGGTTCCTTACCAATAGTGTTATGGCATGACAGATAAGATGCTATGTACATGAAAACATCGTCCCCGCAATATGACCAGACCCTATGACTTCTTTAAGTCGCCTCGTACGACGGGCAAAGGGTACCGTGGAAGAATTTTCATACCTCCTAATCACTTAATTATTTTTACTCTCTTTAAATGAGCTATGGGCATTGTAAAATAAACATAACATAACCTTCCATATCAATTAAATAATCGCAAAGTACAATAGGGTTCAAAATACCACTACAAATTACATTACACGGGCTGGCTTGCATGTACGTGAGTCAGAGTGACTCACGTCCTGACTGGCTGGACTCTGCTAATTGGAGACATTGATAACACTTTGGCGGCTCAACTGTACTTGCAAATAAAAATACCATCTCTCCGCATTATACAAGGTGGATAAAGTTATCAATATTTTTGAGATGTGTAAGGTAATAAATAATTTATAACATGTAAGGGAAATCGAACTCTTGGTTACAGAGTTTTCTTGTGCTAAGCAGTGGGTGATAAATGATAAATAAATAAATCTAATAATCAAGTATACTATAGTCCTGACTCCACACTAAGATCGAGTCTTATGTCGCGTTTAGAAACTACGAGAGACTTTTCGACCTCACAAACACCTAGACTCGATACAAATATCTGTGGATCATACAATTTTTTATTTCAGTGCAGGGGTCGAACCTGCGGACTCTCCTTTCACAGCCGGCGTTTAACCAACTACGCTACGGTTACAAAGCTACATAATAGTGAAATACAGAAAACAGAAAGTCTATGTAGTTAATTATTCTGAAAAAAAATGATGCTTGTAAAGAAGAGGAATACTTTACCATAGCCATGTTTTATAATCATTGAAGATATGTACATGAATGAAAGCGTAAAATATAGATTTTACAAATAATTTCACGGAGTACATGTCGCTTCCGACAGATCCTTATGAGAATCAGAGGCCTAAGTTCAGCAACGAATTTCTGTAGGTTAAGAAAGAAAGAGTTTACTTTCAGTGTGAAATTCTTTCATTCTAGCACCAGTTTTCGTCAGGAATAATGTGGGATTCTGATGGTGAATTTTTCAAATCGGTCTAATAGAATCAAAGCCTATTCAATGCAAACAATCAAATCTTTCCTTTTTATAATATTAGTTTAGATGTACTATAGTATTAAAACAATGTGATAACTTTTGCTTCACTTTGTATACTCAATAAAATTTACAACACGGAACGAAGGAAGAGTTCTGGATAACTGCTCGCCATTTTTTCTTTTGATAAATGATTACTCGGAACGCGCGCGTTCGCAACTTGTTATTTATTAGGTGACAGCTGAAATGGCGGGATTTTATCTAAACAAGCTGGGTTTTAAAAATATACCAAGCCACACGCGGCATAAAAATATTTAATCATTGTACTCTGTATAACATAAATTTAAAAATATTTTGAAAAAAAAAAAAAACGAAATTGGCAATCATTCAATTACAGTGGATTCTATAAAACATTAAAAAAATTGGTTAACAGTTAGATTATATTTTATAAATCTTATCTGAATTGATGGATCTCCGGGGTGTATCACTGCCAAAAGATATAAAAAAAGAAACCTTAGTTCACATTGCTTTTCTGTGTGACAATGTTGGCTCCGCTCAAGTCAAGCCCAGTTCTTAATTGCTTCATTACTCTTCTCTTAAAAAACCTACAGATAACAAGCTATGTTGCAACACATATGGACCACTTAAAATAATTCTAAGGCACAACCTTTTTCCCTTAACACACTTTTCCCTTACACTACCACAATGAGCATACATAAATTTCAATCTGCACTTTTTTCCAAAATTTACGCATCCAAATTTGACCCCCATGTTTACAGTTAGACATAAAGAACATATATAATACGAAGAATCCGTTGGGTTCACATTACGGACCTTTTATGTCTTATAAACATCGCTAAAAACGACCCTAAGGGTCAAAGGTCAGACTCGTTTATTGATAAACATTGATCGAATTTTCATTCATTCGTGGAATTTCGAAGACCGTTGTAAACACAATTGTACGTGTAACCGAAAAAATGGTGTTTGCTGCATTTTGATCGTGATTTACGGTGTTATTTTTCTAATTTTTATGTTGTAAATGAGCTTATTATTACTTAATCTATTAATACAGCATTGAACCAATTTTAATTAAGTGATTATGGTACCAAATTAATTTCACAATTTAAAAAAGAATATTTCACACCCAGCAACAAATCTAAAAGGATTCGCCCTTATTTCCTCTTTCTTCAGCCATAGGTATTACCCTGTATAGAATAGACCTTCGACACTATCCCTAAGAAAAGCAAACACAACAATTCGCCAGTTTAGTATAAACTTCGCTTTACTACATCTATTTTTTAAATAAATCCTCACGATCAAACCAGTCAAAACACTCTAAAACTATTTTTCCATAATAGGAATGAATCAGTTCCATAATTTAACGGATTAGGTCAATTAAATGTTCAAACATATGATCCGGGTCCATAATGTTAAGCGTAATATGGAAAACAAAGAGGTCTGTACGTCACCCGACCGGTTGGTGCATGCGTGATACCGGATTCAAACGCCTCGCATCGACACTGCCATGTGTGTACTGTGACTGAGTTAATTTAATTATAAAAATATATTTGTAGTTACATTTTCAGTCTATTACTGCCTCGGTGGCATAGTTGTACTTGGGTACGGTAACAAAAGTCCAAACTGAGGTGTCGGGTCCAAATCCCGGGTTGGGCAAAGTGATATTAGATTTTTCTACGCATTACCAGCCCCGAGTCAGGAATTTTTGCCAGATATGGCGATGTACTCACCACCTATCACATCGTGGGACGAAACATACAAGAAATGTGGGTGTCCTGGCACCTCTGTCTACCCCTTCTGGGAAAAAGGCGTGAGTTTATGTATGTATGTATTTAAAAGCCGTATATTTGAAGACCTGTACTGGCAGACGATCTGGCAGTCTATTTAATGGTCTAAAGATTGCCTTGCCTTCACACCCCACTTCAACTCCGGCAAGTCAATAATCAAAATAAATAATAACATTTTAGTGACTTGCTTCCCTATCAATGTATTATTCTTCCCGCCTATAATCATATATCAAATTATAATGACGGTGAATGGACAGTCCTACGTAACTTATTATCCTGGCTCGACAGACTATAAGGGGCCCTACTATATTCATCCGAAACGAAGTTCGAAACTTCGGATGATCGAAGTTTATATACGATACGAATGTACATACATATACTTATGGTCGTTATTGACTTATGGTAATAACCATATACTTATGGTTACGATGTACGTTATACAAATTCGAACTTTTACAGAGTATCGTATAAAAAACTTCGATCGTCCGAAGTTTCGAACTTCGTTTCGGATGAATATAGTAGGGCCCAAGATTATCCATTGTTGAAAAATTTATGATTCCCCGTCTTTCGACAATACAACAACTTATGAATACTTTGACAAATAACATTATATACTTAAACATACATATATTGTATACTTAAACATACAAACCATGTTAATTATTAGATATAATCATTACTTATTACCATTTATTACATCATAAGCATTTGGCGCCGCATACATTAGTTTAATTTACAATTTTTTACGTTTCCGTGTACTCCTTATTCCGCGTGCTAAAACATTTTAGCGTATAAAAATACGAAACCAATAATTACAATTAATAAATCATTTACGTTTGTATGCTAATTTTAGCAAAAATAACTTGGAGTGTAATTCAAGGCTATCAAAACAGAAAGGAAATTTTGTGTCAGAGGGTAAAAGGAAACTTGTAGCATACTAAAAATATTAAGCTACTAAATGTGGAAGAGTAACTACTGGACATATTGAGACTTAACATCTTATATATCAGGATGACGAGCGCAGTGAAATGCCAAGTATTGCATTGTAATTCAAGGCGTTGTTTGGTTTTGCTACTGTACATGAGCGGTCGTATCGCTTACCATCAGGCGAACGGCATGCTCGTCTCGCCATTAATTTAAATTTAAAAAAAGAACTGTCGTGAGATGTACAATACTTTGTCAAGCCAGAACAAAAAAACTAATGTTTATAATTATCGTGCTTTCTATTATACGTGTGGTAGCATTGTCTTCAATTTGACACAAAACAGTAAACACTGGAATCAATGTACATAATTATAAATACCTTTGCTTCCTGCAAAGTAACGCTGTTTATGACGTACACGCTTGGAAATGTCAAACGTTATATAATATGATGTATGTATAATATAATGTAGGATAAATATTTCGTAGATTAGGTAAAACATTAGTGTTACGAAACAATATGAGGCCATTGTATTGACCTTACTTTGTTCAATTTATGTACCTTATTGTATTCCGTATTCCGGTTATATGTCATGATAAGAAGATATGCTGGCATTAATTATTATATTTTATTTTTAAATATTATGATATTTATTGAAATGGAATAGCTAAACCGCTACAAACCGAAGCCGCTCACCTGCTTGCATATGTCGACAACATTTTTTTGGCGGGCTAGTCGGCGGCTTCACTGATTGCAAGTCGAAAAAAATTGTTGGCAATATGTCGGCGGCTTGACGTGACATGAACATTTTTATGTTTAGTGTCGCCGGGAAACTGAGCAGAGCACATGTCGCCAACCTGTCGGCGGGCAACACATGCGGGTGCTCGTCACCGACGTGATTATTTCTTATTAATAAACTCGGATGAGCAAGGGATTAACTTTAGCTCAAAGCCTTAGAATCGACTAGATTATTTTGTTAATTCCTTTTACTTTTAAAATCAGTGGGTTGCCAAGTGACTGTTGACTATTATTAAAGTCGTAAATAGCCCGCTATTCAAACTAACCGCGTCAATTCTCAATCCGCGTTCGTTCAATGCCGTTCCGCGTCAATGCCGTGGCCTAAAGTTAATCCCTCGCTCATCCGAGTTAATTATTAAGACCCTATATGTTTTCTCCTGAGGGAAAATCACTAGACATCAGATGATCTTCCTTATTCTTCTTACAAAGAATTGCGAGACGAGTATGCCGTTCGCCAGATGGTAAGCGTTACGACTGCTTATGAACAGTAGCAAAACCGTCAATACCTTGAATGACAAAGCACTGCTTATCATTCCACATAAGACGTTGAGTCTCAATATGTCCAGTAGTTACTCTGGCTTCAATTTCCATCAAACCGAAACACAACAGTGCATTTACATTGCTACTTGGCGGGAGAAATACCATTGCGGTGGTACTCACCCAGGCTGCCTCTCACATATGAGAGACCTACCATCTTTAAATACTAATAGTTCGATATTCAAAATATCCCTCTCATTATGGAGATTGCGGGATTTAGTTCTTCAATATTTTATGGAGTCGCTATGCATTTCTGTGTGACTGTTGAGTGTCCTTATTGAATTTTTGTCCAGCTGGGTTGAATACAGACCTCCCACTGGTAACAGAAGTTCATTACAGGTTTCTTGACCCTCTGATGCCCGCCAATGAGCCATTGACACTTCCAAAACTCCAAAATCCCGTTACATATTGACATAATTTTATTTGGAAATTATTAAAAGGGAATAAGAAGCTTTAGCTTCCTGATTGTGTTTGAGATGTACAAGTTTTTTCTTATTATAACTGATGTAATTACAGCGAAAAGTTTATTAAAACTGTGATATTAGAGTATTATTATCTTAAATATTATACATGTTAACAGAACAAATAAAAGACGTTGAAATAACAAGAATAGGAATTACGGGACATTCATTCATTTCGTTTGTATAATATTTTTAACAGACAATACAACAAGACGATGTATACATACTTATGCTTCCATTAAAATAGGAGACACAGCAATCGAAAAATAATAAATATTTAACTTAGAGTATTTATAATATACAGGGACCACTGTCATACATTCGCGTCTTGAAAAACGTAGATATTATTATCTTGTTCGTAATGTTGGTAGCGCTCGTATATTAGTGAAAATTGAATTACGAGTAATTATTTAGCAATAAATTTCTATAAATTTCTTTGATTACCAAAATTATATTTAGCTATTTCCCTTTTAAAACGAGTTTCAGTGGAATTAAATAGCCCTAAACTATATATTTCTACTTTTCTTTTCAAAATAATTTTTGTATGTTGGACAACCTGTCAAATATAAGCCAATAGGAGGGCAGAAAAAGGTGGCCACCAATTTTATCTACATTTTTGAAGTACCAGCGCTCCCTCATTGTCGATACTCTAAGATATTTACCAAGACCTACACGGCATCACACTGCGCTCGTCACCTAGACATTAGTTGTAGACTTTTAATTCCGTGTAACCTCAGTCACAGTTATTGTATTTACAGTTAATTCAAAATGATAAATGTTATATTATTTCAAATCCATTACTTTATAGTCAATGCAGCGGTTCTTATAACGTATTGGTCGGAATTTATAACTCGCGGGCGACGCGACAACAATGTGATTTTTTAAACATGCCTTTCGTTCTTGCGTGCAACGGAACGGTTGAGCGGCAATATGGCAACCTTTGCTTTTTTTACATGAACCAAGTGTAAAGTAAGTAAATTTATAGTATTTATTTGCGTCGATTACATGAATTACATTAAAATAGAGTGTCCATTTCCTCAGTTCTGGTAAGATGAAAGTAATACATAACTTCCAACAATATAGCATTCATTCTCCAGATTTTTTTGAATAAACAGTATCTAGTTAAAATTAGAAAGTAAACATAGCAAGAACCGATATACTATCTCTACTAACTCTACTCGAATGACACTAAATATCTATCCCCAAGAATCCCCAGAATTTGTTGTAATTCACAGTCAGCGCTTACCACTTTCAAATCATAGCAACTTGATGTTTATTTACCATAAAAATAACACAAACTTAACAAACAAAAAGCAGCCCAAAACCTCATTTATGCAAAACAAACAGCAATTATTTCCGCTGCGCTCCGTTTTCGATACTTTAATCCATTTAACCGACTTTCATAGATTGGGTAAGAAGAAAGCGAGCGCATTCGGATTCGTATCACAGTGGTCCGAGAACGGAATTTATAATAATTCAACCTGTCGGAACATGTGAAAACTCCGCGTGTGGTGAATCCTTAATATTTATCACGTCACTTTCTTCGATTCTCTTGTCTATGTGTGAAAGTGATTTTGGCTGGATTTTTTCACTAAAATACTAGTTTTTTTTTAAATTTTGGAAGCTAAGTTGCTTATTTTACCTATCAATTGTTTTTTTTTATGGTGATTAATAGCACTAATCAGATTTTTTCTTTAATGCTCTCTGTTTCACATAGGAAGCTTTGAAAGTTGCTCAGGAAGAGTTATTTTCAGGGAGATTTATTTCAGTAACCTTCCCGTATGTTCAGTAAACACTTGTCGATATATTATTATGTAAAATGAGAAAACATTACAACTATTCTGGGGCAGTCGTGTAAAACTGAGCATTTTTTTAAATCACTTACTGGTGATTTTCAATATTATCAGACTGTAAATTCAACAAATGTATATTTATATAATAATAAACAAACGATAAAGTAGTAAAAATACCTAAATTCCTTAATACTTTTAACTGTATTTTGATAACTTTAATGTCGTAATCATTACAGCTAGCAGATTTTTTTAAACTAGGTTACAAAAACAGAAATCGACAACGCCCGATCGTTTATCATAATCGCATGCGTGTACCAATTACCCAAGTATCATCACGCAATACTTCATTGAATAAATACATAAGTACATCCCATTTCCGTGGACCAAAATAACCCTAGATTTAATACCAAAAACCGTAACATCATCAATCATCATTTATCTAGATAAATAAACAGTAATGAACGGCAAAATATCTATTGAGTTTCAATAAAATGCTAGAGGTACTTTAGGGTCAATGAACCTTAATTATTCGAGCTAAGGATCAAAACAAAATTAGAAAAATATTGAAAACTCAAAAAAACGTACCTACTCCTATAAGAATTGTTAAAAACTCATAAGTTAGTTTTTTATGAGTGTCATGATATGACATATTTTTTATAGACCTGTATGCATTGAGATAATACCTCAATGCCTGTGTGTGTGCTAATAATGCACACAAAAAATTCACGGATAAAAAGTGACCTTTGTTAGGGAAAATGTAACCGCTGTCGATTGAATGCTGAGATTGAGCATAAGTAAACAACATTAGTATGATTATAACAGTTATTTCTTTTTAATTCAATTATGTATCTTTTTCGTGTTTTATAGGGATGCATGAAAGTTATCTTTGCGTCACTCAGCAGCAATAACAAAACGTCAGTAACATAAAAAGCTGTATGTAATTTGCATGGCTATAAAAATCTACACAAATGTGAATATGTAATGATCAATACATCAACATTTACGTCAATATTTCAAAGAGAATAAAACGATTGTTACAAAAATTATCGAGACGTATAATCGATTCTCCAACCTTTCTGTCATCAAAAATGCAAATCGATTTAAATTCGCCGATACTATCGTATTACATATGGTCTCAATTCAAAAACGTCATTTCGAATTGAGTTCGAAATTCTGAAATCTTTTATGCAGAATAAGCTTGCTTTCGACGTTTTTTGAAAGTGAATTGTTTTGAAAGACTGCTTTACTATTTGTTTTGAAGCGGTACTTTTTGACAAAATGTATTGTTAAATGTTATTTAGATTACAAATAGTTATAAAACCACCGATTTACCGCATGTCCATGACTTTAGTTTTGATCATGTTCGCACCAAACGTTCCCTAAGCCAACTAGGATAGGATATAGGATTCCTATTGCCAAAGTTAAAGTTATGTCCAAAGTTATTTGATACAATTAGGCCATCATAATTAATTAAAAGGTTTTTTTTTTTTCTTAGGGTGCTATATTGTATTTCACTAGACATGGAACATAATTTTATCAAAAATACGTGTCAGCAGTCGGTATGATTTTTTCATCTAACAAGAGACTTGCCTTTGCCTTGCCATCACAGTCGTTCTAATTTTGTCATACTTAAAAAATCTAATTTGTGAATTTTATAAACTGGCTCCCAATGAGTTGGTCCTCCTTTTCTTAATTAAATTTTTAAAGCTAATGTTTTCATATCTTTCAATGGGCCAGGAACATGACTCCATCAAAACCCAGTCTCATATTGCACATTGTTTAGTAAAAACGCTATAGTTATTAGGTTGTGACGATTTTTTCACCAAAACACTTAGTTGAAGTATAGAACTAGTAGTTAAACTAACTGCCCCATTTGGTCAGTAGGGCGTGATGTCTGAATATACTTGCATAAAATTACTAGATGTTAATTAGTGAGACGTAACTTGTTTAAGTAGTCGTTTAGCGACTAGAGGTACGTCTCTTGCAATACAACAATGCCTGCGATATACAGCCTGAACCAGAAATACGACATTTTCATCGACGGTTACTTCAGGCCGGATACAAATGTTTTACTACTTTAAAAAGGTTGAAGGATAATTATGTCTCATAAACCAAAATTATGTGAAATATTAGCGGTCCGGTGCAGACACTTCTTGAGTCATCGAAATCTCATGTCAAGTCATGTTTAGAAACTTGGACACTATTTAAACTCAACGTTACTGCCCATCCTATTCCTTTGAGTTTGAAAAGGTATCGAATATATTTGATATCATACGGGAATACCATATTTTTTCGGGATAAAAAGTAGCCTATGTTTTAATCCAGGGTGGCAGGTAGCTCCATGTCAAATTTCATCAAAATTGGTCCAGCAGTTTAAGCGTGAAGAGGTAACAAACACACAAACGTTTGCATTTATAACATTGGCAGAAATATATTATGGTAAATTAAATGGTTTCTTAGAACTACGCGAATGTTACACATTGAAATAAAACTATTATTTACGGATTTTATCGCTGTTCGCCCCGTGACTATGGAAGTAGTAAAGTAATCGAAACTTTGGGAAGTTAAAAAATGTAAAAATTAAACCAAATTCGCCATACAATCCGTAAATAGCAATTTTTCAATGGTTAAAACAAACCTGATTCCGTATAATTTCAACAACACCCACTCCGTCTGTCTCTCAGGAGCTTACCTGTAAACAAAACAAATTATTAAACCATGTCAATGACCATCAAACACAAAGTACTGCTTACTGGTTACATAAGAACACGTTACATAAGTCATTAAACCAAGTTTTCAATCAATAATTGTTTGGACAAATAGTTTCGACAGAAATGCGATCCGATCGAAGGAATTGTTTTGAATATTCGTTTTAATAATACAGCCCCTTAGTGCTTACTTAAGCCGCAAATTTCAATAGAAATGGTTATCTATCGTTGGTTGAGACACAATAATCAAAAACCAATTTTTAAATAGAATTTTTCAAAAGTATGAACTTAATTTTTTGACTAACAAATATTTTTTATTTGGCGATTGAAAAGTCGGCCTTAACTCAGCCTGTTTTATACCAGATATACTTAAAAGGATGAACACAAAACGCGAGACACTTGCATGGTGCACTATGACGAAAGAAAGAAAAATCTATTGTTGTTATAAAAAGCACAACATTTCATCAACATGACCCTGAATTAATGACGATTTAAATTTCAAAACTTTTCGAAAACAATTCATATTTGTTTTAGTAAATATGTACGTCACTGCTAATTTAACAACACCTCGCCAACTCTTCCTTTAGCAAATATTTTTACCATATTTCCTAAACCTCGTCCCACGCGCTATTCGAGCAAGTGTTTTATGACCGACGTATCCTGGTTAAATACTCTTTGTACGTCACATGTAACGTATATTTTAGTGTTATTTTATCAGTGTATTTGGGTCATGTCCTTTGCAGGTCAACTTATGACCATATACTTTACTTAATACACGGCAAAGTGACTAATCCATATCCAGTGGTTAAATATTTATAAATAAAGCATCTACGAAAATAGATTAGTTTTAATGTAGAAAAAGTTTTAAAAAGTAGAAAACAAACATATTATTAGTGTACAAATCCTTCAAAAAGAAAGTAAAATAAAACAATACTCACACTAATTTAAAACTTCAACTACATGACAAATTGAAACGCTTAAAAATCTTATGGGTCCATTCGGCCCTCAGCGTTTGTCGGTCAAGGCCCTAGCCACAATGACTTGAGAATAGAAAAAAAAAATGAGAATCATGCGACACGCATACGTACGCACAGCCACAATGACTTAATGAATATTAATTTGCGTTGCGTAATTGATTGTTAAAAGGTCACTGCGATCAAATCTAATATAGGGTTAGAATTTCAACTGATGACACGCTAAGTTACAAGTCTTAATCCTAATTACGCGAACTTAGTCTTAGAGATAATCTAAGTTGAAAAGTGAAATTACTTTGATATGGTCTTGTGGCTTAAGTTTCAAGTTAGTTAAAAGGTTAGTGCACCTCATACATATAACTAGTCATAGCGTTACACATATCAGATGCAGCCTAAATATAAAAATAATGTGACTAATTTTGGTAATATGGTATAAAAAAATATTTTCTACCAGAATTTTAGCCCCCATAAATAAGCCTAACTTATGTTACTACAAAGATTCGTGACAAGATTTCAGAACGCAATCCGAATTGTCAATCGATTATCGATTTTCCTATTTTATCAATTCACACGGTTGCCGTAAATTCATTTAGAGCATTAGAATAGAAAGCGACTGTGAACTAATTGGCGCGACATTTCGGTTGATTTGTTGAGCAAACGCTATGCACAGGTCAAAATCTGTATTATCATTGCTAAATATCTTATTTATTATTTTATTAAAGGGCAAATATCAAGAAAGCGATTAAATGTTTAACCCTACGGCATGTAAATATTATTTCCCCTCAACCCCACTAGTCTCCGTGACGATTTAGTTTAAACGCCGGCCTTGAAACGAGAGGCCGCAAATGTTTGTGTGAACGACAGATATTTGTTTTGTGCCCGGGTGTTTGTGAAGCCGAAAAATCCTGTAGTTCGTGACGCCCACGACACAAGCTTCGATTTTAGTGTGGGGTCAGGACTATGTAAGTGACAGTTGGGTGTAATTTTTAACTGTATTACAACAGCCAGTAATACAGTTTAAATATACATAATCCCTAGTAGTCTGTAGACTACACTGGAGAGAAACTACACGTTGAGCAATAAGTTATTACAGAACAATGAGTTTTGTAACACGCGCCGGTCGCACGATTTTGACTATTGTTGCGTTGATAAAATGACGCTCGACAATGTACGAGATTTTAATGACCTTAATCTTAGTTTTTTGGATTATGAGATAACTTTTGTTAACAAGATTTGATACTAATGGTTTCTATTTAAATTAGAATAAATAATTATTATATTATGTTTAGGTAAGCGTGGCTGTCCTGGTAGTTCCTTAGCTAATCTCTTTTGAAAAAAAGGCTTGATATTTTATGCGTAAACATAAATTTACCGAAAGCATCATATTTCTAACAAACTATATTCGAGTATAATTTCTAAAAGCAAAATGCATATAAAAATGCCAAGAACTTCATTGCAAAACGTATTTCAGCAACATTTTAGTGAGTAAGACGAGTCATTAAATCAAAGGTTACCGTACAGAACTCAAAACATTTGTATAAAGATCACTTACAGTTAATAGTTAATACTTATTACCTACTTGTAATTGAATTGCTTACTAAGTAAATTACACGAATATTAGAATATGAATGAATTTTAGATCATACTTCATTTTGTATTTTATTTTGCTATATTTTACAAGTGCTAATGCTTTTGTTTATTTTTAATGGCAATTATTGTATGGAAAAATAGTTACTTTAGCTTAAAACGTGGCGTAGATATCTGTTTCAAGGAGAAAATAGTTTTAGACTACACTAAGAACTTTGAACTTTGTCTTTCATAAAAATCTTTAGTCGAATGGAATCCACTACTAAATATCTTATTTCAATTGATGCTTACAAAACCCAACCTCTCGATCTCTTAAGGCTCAACTACACAAACTAACTTTGCCAATGACACTGACTTTGAAAATATCATTACCAAAAAATGGAGACGTATTTGCTAATGTATATGAATGATATTTTCAAACTCAAATTTATATCCAAAGTTAGTTCATGCAAGTGAGCCAGTCTTTCAAACTAATTGTCACTAAACGCGTTGAAAAAAACAAATTTAAAATTGATAAATCTTCGGGAAATGTTCAAAATTACCACAAAAATCACGTAACAAAAACTAGATATTACATCTATAGTTATTAAAACAAGTAATACTAGTAGTCAAATTGAGCAGGGCGTTTGACTCACATTAATTGTAGTTACGTCATGAAGCCCACTGACCACCGGTCTACATTCAAATGATTTTAGCTCTAGGTCAACAATTTAATCATTAATTATTCATAGAAATACTTGTGATTAAATATGCAGATTTTATACAGGCAAATTACACAGCTTTTCATGATTATACAGTATTCTTCAGAATACTCGAAGTATTTTGGCAGGCTGCTGCAATTTACGTGCACCCACTGATAGTGGTTGAACCACGTTGTTGTGAGTTATGACTTAACATGAATGGGCAGGCTCGTCCAGGGCAGTGCCACTGTCTCACAGGAGATCGACTTGAATCGATAACTTCGCTTTTCCTTACCGCTCCCGATTCGATGGGCCGTCAATACATCCATGATCCAACCGTTATGGATGTTCAGGGGCGGCAGTGATCACTTACCATCAGGTCTGTTTGCTCGTTTGTTGAACCCACAGATTAGTCCCAATTACTTTCACTTGAGAGTGATCTGTGATCGAAACTAAGCAATAAAAAAACACAGCTGAAAGTCGAAAAAAAACGACTTAATTTCATTATGATACTCTTTCAAGTTTTATATTAAAAAATGAATGCTGATAAGATAAATAAATGCCTACATATTATCCATAATTTTTCACATCAGGTCATCAAATGCCTACTAAAATAGAAGCTTAAAACCTGTCTTAACCAAAGTCTCACAGTTAATCTATTTGATATAAAATAAATCAATTCACTAGTGATTTAACCTTAATAAGTGGACGTTACCTGTTCCATTCTGCGAAGTTGTGAAGGTAAATTAGTAGCATTACCATTAAACGTAATGATCCCAAATGAATTTATAGTTCTTGTAACATACCACGCCGTAATATAGTTTTTATAACACTTTTGCACATATATTATGAAAATCAATTTGAAAACAGATTTTTAGATTTATATTTTATTCACATTTTGACATTGAAAGATCTTTCTTTTTTCAGGCATTGTAAAGTTTCTTTAATGAGTTCTTTTAGCAGTTTCAATTGTCAAAACATAATTCTTTTTATTGGTATGATAATACCATGCACGAATACTTAATAGTAAGC
Organism: Hyles euphorbiae; assembly: GCA_023078785.2. NCBI lineage: Eukaryota > Metazoa > Arthropoda > Insecta > Lepidoptera > Sphingidae > Hyles > Hyles euphorbiae. Next base: position 5,440,362 of record CM041048.1, read on the forward strand.
GACGACCACTACTCATGAACTTTCGCAATGTCAAGGGGTTACAGAAAAATATCTAAATAATTAAGCCGGTCAGTTTGACTGGTTATATACAGGGTATATCAAGACTGCTACCGAAAACGAAGCCGGGTGGTAGTTTAAGCGACATCAGACATAAAGCAACAGAAAAAGTTGCCCAAAAAAGTGACAATTTTTTTTTTGTTACTTTTTCCGGTGACCATATTTGGGTGGTAAATACATTTTTTTCCTAAAATAATAGTGTATACCCTTTTATTTATAAATGATCTAAGGTATAAAAGTGTTTAAATTATTATTTTAGCAAAAACTATGGATTTACCACCCAAAAATGACGATATTTAAAATATCATAAAAAATAATTGTCGCGTTTCTTTGCGAAATTTTTAGTTGCTTTGTATTTGTAGTCACTAAAACTACCACCCGGCTTCGTTTTCGGTAGCAGTCTTGTTATACCCGGTATATTACATCTCTTATATTTTAGAGACCGCCTGGGTAGGCACCACTGCAATATCTATTACTTCCACCAAAGTTCTGGTTAGAAGGATATTGTAGCAAGAATAACTAATGGATATATTGAGACTAAACATATTATGTCTCAGGATGGCGAGCGCAGTGGAATGCCAAACATTGTTTTGTAATCCATGATGTTCATTAGTTATGCTGCTGTGCACGAATAATGGTAACCTCGCCATTCATTGCAATAAAAAATATAGTCACCATTAAAAGGGCTTTTAATTACCCAAAACAGTAGATATTCTACTAACAAATGGGCCTGTTTATAGGGATCATAATAATACCTGAATTTATCCATCGCAGTCACACAGTTGTGTTGTGAAACCTGCCTTAGCCAACTTCCTTTGAGAAATGTGCACACTTCCTAACGTCACAACGCTTGCATATGTGGGTTGGGGACAAGTATAATCGGAAAATAATCGTCAGCGCTTCGCATTAGCGCAGAGAAAACGTTGTTGCAATACCTTTTGAGGACTGAGAAATTGATGCTATATTGGATAAATTGATTGCAATACTTAAGTGAATAGTTATTACAGTCGGCTTGGTTGAAATTGATAATCTAATTAGTATATAGATAGATAATAAAATATAGACAGGCTGGAGCCCAAACGTGCATCACATGAAGAAGTTTTCCACCATCAAACACGATGGTCGCAATGCATTTGATTCAAATATCCATCACTAGCGTTGTGTTAGAATTACAAAAATTGTACCTAAAGTATGACTGTTACTTCTTTATTCTGGTACTGTAAACTATTTTATCGTAAATGTGAGCTTACCATTTCGGAACCCACTTTTAATAATACAATCCCACTATTTACTCAACCACGACACACTACACCACACTATGGAAGTCTGAGTAGTTGTAGAGGCGCTGTTCAGCGTTATTTCGAACGGTAATAATGTCCTACTCCAATTTTCCACTTCGCTCAATCCTGCTTCTTGAGCTATAAAATAATAGGCCCCGATTACACCAAACAATCATTTTTTTATCAAATATCTTACCCGGTCTTTTAATATTGCGGCTCAGGTAAGTAATCATCTGATTTTCTCTCCTCTTCACGACAAGGAGCTTCAATCAAACCACTTACGTAGCAACATTACACAGCGGTTTCACACAATATATCAAGAATGTTACACGGGCATTACGCGGCTCTCTTACGCCAGTGTTAAACCAGTTTGCAATGTCTTCGTAACGACACCGGAAGTGTAGCAATGCATTATACTAGGCAATGTTATAAGGCCTCTTTGGATCTAGATATGATACAATTTAAAGGAGATTTGAAGAAATAAAAATTGGATTGGAAGGAAAAGAAAAGTCTGGGTATTTGTGAGACCGAAAAGTCTTTCGTATTTTCTGATACCCACGACACAAACCTTAGGTTACTGTTAGGTGTATTTATTTATTTATATCATTTATGTTTACTTCAGTTTAATACGCATAGATTCAAGCTTTACCATGTCGCTTTGTAAAATCTTGGTAGGCCTGAAGGCAGCTATGGACTTACTTTTGCTTCCAAACTTTTGGCTTAATTCGGACATTTGAATAATTTTACAAGTGGGTAGACTACGAATCTTGGAATTCGAGTATTTGTAAAATCATGGCCTATCAACTATTTTTATGTGTCGAACAAGACTTCCGCAATCAGTGAGCTAAAGTTGTACTACAATAATAACTCCTCTCATTGGAACTATCGATTGTAGAGGAGGCCCGTATCCTGAACTGGGACGTATATGAGTTGATACAGACTTCAAGGTTAGGTTTTGGTGTGGTTTTGTGGTGGCACATTATCAGGCATTCGCAGCGGATATACAGGTTAGTGGTCTTATTTAACTTCATATGAAATGTCTAGAAAATAGGGACTGTTACAGATTATTGTTTAAACACAAGATTGATGTCACTCTGGACTCATGAGCCATTTTTATATAAAATATCAGGTCATTTCGTTGATTAAATAAATATAGTAATATAGTAAACGATCATAGTTCAATTTATTGCAATAGAAAAATAAATTAAAATAAACTATTATTTACGGATTTTATCGCGGATTTGGTTAAAATTTTCTTAATTCCCGACGTTTCAATTACATTACAGCTTTCGTCACGGGGCGGACTGATTGTCACAGTCCGTATAAAATGTAAAAATTAAACCCAATCCGTGATAAAGAGCGTAAATCATATTTTTATTTCAATGTTTCATATTCGCGTAAATCTAAGACACTAATAGGAAAATGAATGATAAAACTAAAAATAAGACATATTTTAATGTTATTGTACCTGTAATAATAATCGACCTGTATCCTTATGGACTATGGAAGTCTTTTAAAATATCTCAATGAAATCCTAGTTTACAATCTGATGCAAACTGTCAAGATATATTGACATTATTGTGTATTATATAGTATATAAATTAAACATAAACCTTGCGTTTGAGTGCTCAATGCAGATAATCGCGATCCCCACAATGCCGCGCAATCAACACCTTTGCAAATGTTTTGCATTTGTGATTCAACCAATATCTAGTGAAGGTTTGTTCCCTTTTGTACTGTTGTATTAGAACTTCCTGAATCATAGATGTAAAATACAAAGACTTCAGATTAAAAGATAACTTATTTATTGATGACATAAAACATGTTTTGAAAACCAATTACTTGATTTGTTTTTTGGAATAGAACGATGTTTTGTAAATATAGTTGGTCTTATTTCAATGATTTAATCAATAGAAAAAGCAGCTTTCGGGGACAATACACGGTCTGTAAAGTCTTACATCTAATAATTATTTGAGTTCCAAGAAATATTTACACTGAAATATTATTCGCTGCTGACTAATAATACGGACGATACTTTATGAGATACAACAAGCATTAAATATGTACTAATTTTCGGAATTATACCACGATTCCACGTATGCACTTATCATGTAGGTCATCAATACTTTAAAAGCCAAGTTTTCTACAAAATACCGCTCGCCTCAGTCCTTGATTATGTAACATTGTAATGTAAAGGGAAACAGATTAAAAATAACGTTTCCTTGTCCATCTGTATGCGTTTTGCGGTCCATAAATCCGACACAAGTGTCGCCAGACGTACAATAATTAGAAGATATTATTAGTATTCTATGATTGTTTTACTAGACAATTTTGGCTTTGTGCGTAGTCTCCGTAATAAATATGCGTGGAATAATGAGTCTAAAGCGATTATTTTTAGTACACCAGAAATCCCGATTTAGTTTGTTTTGAATCAATAATGCAATCGAGTACAATAGTTTATGACCTATTTTATATTTTGTCGTATTGTTACGCAAATGAATATGTACCAGCTGCTACTTCAGTTCTATTATGACCAAATATATTTTAGTCTACTATATTAAAAATATACTAGATTAGTACACAATATTACGTGAACTAGCCATGATTATTTAATGTTTTTAAAATTCTTTAAATTAGTTATTTAAGCTCGCCAACCTGCCAACCCTTCCAAACTTGTCACTTTTGTAGTACGCAGATATACTCATACATTTTGAATCCACTTTTGGCTATTATAAGTTTCATATCTCGTTGAATATAATATTTTGGAAATACTTAAAACAGTAGAATTATAATATATATACTATGTTCATACGCGGACATCTACAAATATAAGTAAGTACCCATATACGAACATTGAATAGATATAGGTACGAATATAAAGAGCCTAATGGCACAGACCATATCCGTCAAAGATCTCGGGCCTACACAATGAGGCATTCTGAGAAGCCGCTTTCTAAGTGCACAATAGCAACTAATGCATACAAAAAAATAATTATTATACCATATAATGGTTTTATGTCTCGCGTTTTTCTGTTTAAATGAGCATAGTAGTTCCAGCTGTTGCTGCTAGATGTCACTTTATAAAAAAATCGTAAATATTTTTTTCTTTATTTTGTTTTTAATAAATGATAAAAATATTACCAAAGAAATTAGGTTACAGTACGGTTACGCTGTTTATAAAATGAAATTCGTATGATCATTTACGTTTTCAAAGTTTCTCAAAGTATCGGATATCATATGATTTTGTGAGGTAACGAGGTGTCAAATGATGCGAGTTGTCCATAACTGTATTGGGAATAATAAAATTATAAACAAATACACCTTTTCAGAAAACATTTGTTTTGTTTTATTGATATTGAATTGTAAACTTAACGGTTTTAGAAATGTTCACAATATTTACGAGTGAAAACGAAATACTTAGGAAATATATCATACAAGTATCTTAAATATTACTGCTAATAAATGAGTCTTCAAATGTATGAGGAGATTACGTATTGTTTTTATATTGTTCGGTACATCAATATCGTATTCAAAATGATTTAATCTATTCCACTGGTTAGCAATCTTGAAAAGAAAATAGTGAAAAACATGGAAATCCTGGTCAATTAGACCGACTAAGGATGCCAAAGAAAAAAATCCGTACGATTGGTAGCGTAGTTGTACTAGGGTGCAGTTAGGAAGCTGAGATCTTGGGTTCGAGTCCCGGGTTGGGAGAAGTGATATTGGATTTTTATATTCATTATCAGCCCAGAGTCAAGAATTTGTGCCTGATATGGCAATATCGTGGTACGGAACATATAAGGCGAATTGGCACCTCTGCCTACCCCTTCTAAGAAAAAGGCGTGAGTTTATGTATTAAACTAAGTGTACACTACAATCAAGATTTCTATTAACATACTGTACAATTATACTAAGTGATAAAGCCCTGTCTACATATTAGTAAATATTAGCAGACAATAGCGGTTACCGGCGAATTTCAATCTATCCACCGAGAACAATAGACGATGTCTATTTTACTAATTAACTACTTCCTTCATGCATTCATTGTATTTCACAATATATGTACTTTGATTGATGTGACCGAGGAGGCCATAGCTCAGATGGTAATTAAAAAGAGGCACTAGGATTTAAATGGTTTTGAATCTTTAAATGAAAATAATTTTGCATTTTAAAAACAAAAACTCGCAGATAGAATAAACCACACTGAGACATGAAATAATAATAATAAATACATCGGCCTTGAAATTTTACTTTCGATATCATCTCTTTCGATAAATGAGTTAACTTGATGTAGTTTTATATGTTTCACGCATACACAATACAAGCAAAGCATTGCCAATTTACCCTAAATCCTGTAGAGTTAATTTCAAACCATCGTCCACATACAGGATATATCAAGACTGGTACCGAAAACGAAACCGGGTGGGAATTTTGATGACTACAGACACAATGCACATACAATTTTCGCAAAAAACGCAATTGTTTTTTTTGTGATGTTTTAAATATCAACGCGTTTGGTTTGGGTGGTAAATCCATAGTTTTTGCAAAAATAATTATACTCTTGCGTGCCACAGATTCTTTAAAAATCCGTACATTATTTTAGGAAAAACTGCGTATTTATGTACCACCCAAAAACGATAAAAAAAAATACAAAAAAAATCCTCCTTCACAAATGCTTTAATTCCATCCTTTACAAATGTTTTAATTGCATGTGTTTGTAGTCATTATAACTACCACTCTTCTTTATTTTCGGTAGCAGTCGTGATATGTCGTGATATGATGTACAGGGTATGTAAAGATTGAACTACAATTCCCTTAGGTCTTAGTAACATAACAGTTTGGCGGCACGAGGCGATCGAAAGTGAAGGTGCGGCGCTGTGTGTACTACAGCTGTGTGCGTGCTAGGAAGTGTATTTACGTTGATGTGAGGCCACTGGATGGTGTATTACTTGTAAACAATTGATCTATATAAAGAGTAGGCTTTTTGTACAAAGTTTTATAGCTGTGTAGAATAGGTGTTTTATTGTCTATGAGATAGGGGAGCGTCCCGTGTGATGCTTGATAATCTCTGATTAAAGACTTTTGCAGCACTAGTAACGAGGATTTTTAGACAAGTTTCTATTGTCTATTAAAACGCATGGGTAAACCGACTGAGGTGATTCTTATCATAAAAGACGAATTAGTTTTTTGTTTTTTATTTATTAATCTAAAACTAATCAGGAGTTACCATTACTTTATGTATCTGATTATATTATACTAATTCGAAAACAGATATACATATATTAAATAGTTAATTATTAATTTTAAATCAAGGTTAGTAGAAAGACTAGTAAGCAAAGTCGGAACCTCTTGGTACCACATCCAGCCACTCTATACAAGAACAGACTACCCAATAGATCACGACAGTTGTTACGGAGAAAATGTCCGCTGAATATGCCGATACTGCAATAGAAAATTAGACGGAAAACAACGTTTCTGTATATTACCATCGTCCGTTGAATACGCGCAATATCCTAACGATTGGAGCAATTCTACTTACATCCGCTGGTAAAGGTATAACTCACGAATTTTGTTTATTGCAAATGGCGATACGAGCATGCCATTTGCCTGATAGGAAGCGATACAACAGCTCATAAACACAATAATTTATTTCCAACTCCTCCTATTAATTTCACTTTCTGATTAATTTCGTTGCGGGTTAAAGACAAGTTAGCATTCCCGGAGACTCGCCGACTTCAATGTTCGGTGTCATTACATTGCGTGCCACTGTTGATCCTGGCTCACAGGAGTTACAGTGGTGGGTGTGAGGGTGGGACAGTCTCCACTAGCTCATAAACACTATTGAAATAAAACTATTATTTACGGATTTTATCGCGGATTTGGTTTAATTTTTGCATTTTTGACTTCCCGACGTTTCGATTACTTTACAGCTTTCGTGGTCACGGGGCGGACTGATTAATCAGTAAATAATAGTTTTATTTCAATGAGTAACATTCGCGTAAACCTAAGAAATCATCATAAACACTAGATAAACCTAACAACATCATGAATTACAAAGCAATGCGTGACATTCCAGTGCGCTAGCCATCCTGAGACTCAGATGTTACGTCTCATTATGTCCAGTAGTTACAATAGCTACAATTTCCAACAAACCTTTATAAATATTTGGCGGTAGAAATAGACATTGCGGTGGTACCTATCCTCTCACATATAACCTCTCACTAGTAAGGTTGTTAGATGAATTGTGCCCTGGATGAACTCGTACTGACGTATAAAAAATATAATGCTGCAGAATGGTATTTTTAAAGGTTTATTAACACTGGAAGCTGTATTTATATCAGAAATAGTATTTATGTAGCACTGATTTATACAATGAGCCTTCTTGACGAAGTTTCCAATGAAATGAGAGATCGCGTGCAGTACACAGAATACCAGGACTAAGACAAATCTCGATGTGATTCATAAATATTAGCGTCAAATTTATGTGCTGTGTGGCTGTTTATTTTTGATATCCAAGTAATGATTGGATCTAATACTTGCAGGTTATCCAAGATAGATGCCTTGTTGACAAAAAATTAAGGAAATTACATATTAGCTCATTTAAATTCTAATCGAATTAGATTGGTAACTATACTTATAAAACTGGGAACCATTAATATTGTAAATGAAATATAACTGGGTACTTACCTATTCTGTTTGTTTTAGTGACTTTGAACAGCATATTATATGCGACAAAATGAACTAAATGACGTCACGATGAAAGTAGCAAGTAATTACAATATTATTCCGCTGCGCACGATTTGCTTTTCCGGCGAAAATATGTTTTATATGCTGGAAAGGTATTGCGTACTCCATTATGGATAGAAATATGATATTTTTAGACTGAATAATTTTGTAGAATTCGGCCAAAGATTTAACCAAAATTAATATGTAAAAACGTACTTCTGACCGCCAAATCATAATAAAGAAACATAAATAGGAACGTCCTATTCACAAACAGTTTTCTGAAACCTATTTTATTTATAGAATACTTTCTCCCTTTCGAACTACTTTTAAAATAAGTTTAAGCGAAGAATACAAAGCGATAACAAAAATAGATAGCCTATGAATAAGGTTTAATATTAGGAATCAATAAAAAAGTATTGCAATAATGAATTCATCGAGAATAATAGCGTTTGTAGAGCAAATTGCATAATAGTTTCTTAATCGTGAACAATCACGCGACGAGATGTCCGGCAGATCGGAACTAAACATCACGGCGCGATTGTAAACTTATAAACAGTCGATTTTACTGTATTTTATCCCTCTCTCATATGTGAGAAGCCGCATGGTTAGGTACCACCACAATGTCTATTTCTCCGCCAAACAGCAGTGCAAATGCACCTTTGTGTTTCGGTTTGAAAGAAATTGTAGCCAGAGTAACTAATTTGCACATTGAGACTTAACATCTTAGGATGGCGAGCGCAGTGGAATGCCAAGCATTGCTTTGTAATACATGATGTCGTCTGGGTACTGCCCATTAGCGGTCTTAGCTTTTACAATCAGGCGAATGGCGCACTCGTCTCGCCTTTCATTGCAATAAAAAATCCTTTCAAATCTATTGACTTATAAATTATACAATATATGCAAGTGAGTTTGTACACAGATGGCACAATGACCTATGGCTCCTAATAACTCGTATGTAACCTTTCTCGGTAAAAGTTCTTGTTGCACAATAACTGTCATTGCGATTGGCGGCAAAGTAAACGGGAGACCTTGCTATATTATATCTAATTACTATATGTGTTGTGAGGTATTGTATTAGTTTGTATAATCATATTTTATGTAACACGAAATAAATTACAGAGAACTGGCTTATTCGAAAATTAATTATTGCATACATTTACGCTATAAATAATTGAAATAGTTCTAAGTCTAAGACAAATCTCAGATTTTGTTACTTACATTCTTAAAGTTAATAAAAATATTCGCAAGGCAGTATAAGCATAGATTCCTTTGCCTGTATTTTTCTTAAAAAAAGACCTATAGCCTATACTCGAAATATTTCAGCAGCTCATAAAGATAATAACGGTTTTTTTTGGCCCTGAAAACTTGATATTGTTAAACCAACTCTAATTCCACAGCTAATTTCAATAGAAAAGTAAAATAGAAGCAAGAATCTATTTGGACATGTCATCGCAAGTTTGTTCGTTGTGCCATCAATCGATTGCATCCTCAGAATTGAGATTGCATTTGATAGGCGACAAGGTTAAAGACAAATAAAGTGAATAAAATTGCCAATGCTTTGTAGCTGAGTCTTTTAGTTTATATTAGCATACTAATTGTCTATTATGACCAATATGTTATTCAGACAAAATAATATTAGTGATATAAACGCACGTATTAAATCTTGAACCAACTGAATACAGTGGCTAAATAATTTACCAATATCAATATACATATGCATCGCAGCCTTAGTATATATTTTCCTAATATTTTGAACCAATCATTAAAACTACAACCAACAATCACAATCATAGTCCTAATTCCACAGTAAGATACGAGCGTGATGGTTTCAGAAACTTAGAGATATTGAAGACACAAGTCACAGAAATATTTGTCTCGATCCGGAGATCGAATCCAAGGACTTTAGTATCACAGCTGTATTTTTGACCAACTACATCAATGAGACTATCAGAAAAGGCTGTCATTGCACCCTACAGATTCTGTATCTGTATTTTCATCAGCCCATATAGGTCCATAGGCACGGCACGGGCCTCCTCTATAATCAAGTGTATGATCGAGACCATACAGATTATTCATTAACATAATACATAATATTATTTGGTTTATACAAATTGATATTATCTTCGTCATCAGCCTATACTGCTATCAACTGCTGGACATGGGTCTCCTCTAAATTCTTCCATTTCAATGCTTCTGTTTTACTGTCTTCATTTCCCATCCAGTATCTGCCAGCGACCTTTCGCAAATCAGCACTCCACCTAGCTGGAGGGTACACTTAATATACTACACTTGTCAAGAATCTGGTCTCACTCAAGAACACAAACACAACCAGATCTTAGTTAAACTTAAATCCTAATTTCAAACTTAATCAAAAGATGACTCATCCTAGTCTCATTTATGGCCTACTTAACCCAGATTCTCTAATGGAGACGTGAGAAACAACATTGCATTATATAACAAACAATAGCTCTCAAATATTTCTCCAAGTAAATTGTAGCTGAAACTTGCAACAAGGCGGTTACGTGAATTGTAACTGCAAATCATGTCGGCAGATGCACGGATTTCTATACCCGTCTATGCCATTCGTGGAATAGATTTAAATATTATTATTAATTTTATTTTATACATCGGCCGTGAAATGAAAGGCTGCAGTTTTGATCTTTGTGTACTGAGACAAATGTATGTCTACGCAAGTATTTACAAGTCGGAGTCTTGAGAGACCGAAAAGTCTCTCGAACTTACTGATACCCACGACAAAAGACTCAATGTGGGTATGGGTACTTTGTATATTTTTTGTATGTTAAATATTATTAAATTTGGTATATCTAATTAAAGATATATATATGTGGCCAGAGTCTTAAATCCATTTGTTAGTGTTGCTGTTACTTCTCGTTTAAGGAGTGCGATTGATCTCCGAAGTTTGAACTACAATATTCGTATTCACCCAGATAGCAAACATAACACATAATTATAAAAATTCCGTCATAGGAATTCCTGTATATTCTTAGATCTCTTTTAATAAAATTGCAATTAAGTATTCGCGTAATAATTAGCAATAAAGCTAATTTCAAATGCTAATTAAATATAGCATCAAAAACACGATAATGCTATAAAAAGCGTTATAACGTAACAGGCTGGATAACAGGTAAATAACAGGTTACACGTTATTGAGTAACTGTTACGGGGGACGAGCCGATCACGACACGCTTCAGCCAATCTTATGTCATAGGTAATTGGATTATGAACACAAATACTTGAACACTTACATATGTATTAGTATTTCCCGTGAATTGATAGCCGGTTATCATTTCCACTGGTAAGACTAATCAACATAAATAAATATAAAATACACCCAACGGTCACATACATAGTTCTGACTCCACACTAAGTTCGAGTCTTGTGTCGTCGGTTTCAGAAACTAAAAGAGAATTTTCAGTTTCAGGTCCAAAATAAATACTTGAAAATTACATAAGCATTTGTCTATCAAGCAGTTGCGGAGATCAAACCCGCATACATAAAGACTCAAACTCACGCTTATAACCTTAAGGATGGACAGAAGGGATAATAGTTCTATATACAGTTTGATAAACTTATATTTGTCCTAATTTGTTCCCTACAACGTTAATTTAATCCAAAATCGACCTTAACACCTTCCGATACGTTTCAAAGTTCAATAGAAGCGAGTTCACCGACGAGAGGCTTCGAAACGGGGTGGAATAAATCCAGCGTAATTTAACCACCCCTTATATACGGCTCGTTGGTCTAGAGGTATGATTCTCGCTTCGGGTGCGAGAGGTCCCGGGTTCAAATCCCGGACGAGCCCGGTTTTTCTTCGATTCTTTTGCAATAATTGAGTTTAGGAAAAAACGTTTTTTAACCAAAGTTTTATGTACAGATGCTTATTATTAGTAAATAAAAATTAGCATGCGTCTATATACGAAACTATCTTTGCAAATAGACGACCTTTTAGCTCAGTTAGTAAGTTAGCTATTGGTAGCGGAAGTTGCTGGTTCAATTCCATGGCGGATATATTTTTTTTAATACATAAATCTTCAAGATTACTTATTCATGGTATGCAATAATGTGAGGTTAAAATTTGGAATATTGAAACACCAATTTAATACATATTTAATATATTATGTTTTTCTAAGAAAATCTTAATAATTACCCAATTTGACTTATTAATGATGCCTTTCTAATTATAAAGTCATTTCGTAAAATTTGCGACATTGTCCCGCCATTCCATTAACTCACCGTGAATCCTAAATTGCACAAATATAATTATGTTAAAAACTGAGCGCTTAATTTTAGGATTATACAAAAAGTATTAATTGAAGTGAAATCTTTCAGTTGTCGGTCATGGTCCTTGCTAATGATTTTCAAGAATGACTTGTACATAAAGCAGAAATATTTAGAATGCGTAAAAAGGTGACTAAAAAGATGGGTTGATGGTTAAAATGAACTATAGATTTTGAAAATTATTAGATGACGGCTGATCGATAAGCTGTTTAAAATAGTATGTGTTTTAGAATAAAATTGATTAGATAAGGAGCATAAACTATTCTAATTTTAAAAAGTCTGATACGTGTCCATGTTATAAGCAGATCAATATCCGTTATTTGCAAGATTTTTATGCAGGTGTTTCTAATATAGATCAGATTATGTCGAGTTAATCAATATTAATGACATAATCCCCATAAAAACTGTAACCGTTTTTATAAGTCTGATAAATAAGATATCTTATAGAAATCTCATATAACTTTTTTATTTAAAAAAATTGATTTGATTTCCACGAATTCAGGCTGTACAATAAAACTTTCTTTGCGCGCATCATTGAAAGTAATTTAAAAAATGGAACTTCATGAAAGAACAATGGCAAGTTTCCATACATTCAATTTATTGACATTAAAATTAAATGTCTTAAGATGAAAAAAATCTCGTTAGCCTGAGGGTTAATTTCTAATTCAATATGTGTAATAATTGTTGTTAAAGAAACAGGGGAAAAATTGATATTCACATCAGAATTTTTGTGTTTATACACCTACGTCACACTACGAGTAAAATGGCTGACCGTGCTATGAAGTATTGTCTTGTCAGGAATATCATTTTATCTTCTTCTACCTGGCGTTATCCCGGCCTGTGCCAGGGTCCGCCTTCCGGCAAATTCTCCTCCATTTCGCCCGATCTTCGGCATCCTCAATAGTAAGGCCATTGACCCTCATATCTTCCTTGACGACATCGAGCCAGCGCTTCTTGGGTCTACCCCGCGGTCGAGGTCCGGGAATATTGAGGCTCAGGCACACATTACCGACGTACTCCTGCGATTTCCTTAGGACGTGACCATACCATCTCAAGCGGGATTCCTGGAGTTTATCAGCCACATCGCGGACACCAAGACTGCCACGGATGTGCTCGTTACGAATTTTGTCCAAACGCGTAACGTTGCACATCCACCGCAGCATCTTCATCTCCGCGACGTGAACCTCCTGGACGTGCCGCTTGAGGGCAGGCCACGTCTCAGAACCATACAGGAGCACCGGCCGCACGATGCTTTTATAGATGAGACCCTTGAGCCTCATCGGCATCCTGCGGTCGCAGAGTATGCCTGAGACCTCCCTCCACTTAGCCCAAGCAGCGCTTATACGGGCTTTGACGTCAAGGTCGATGTCACCGGACTCATGCAGTACGGACCCAAGGTACTTGAACTTGTCCGTCTTCACGGCAAGTTCGTTCCCTATCACGAGGATATCAGGAATATCATTTTATAATAAATAAAAAGTATAATAATACACCCGTTCTATTAGTATCTTGTGTTTTTATTTATATTAGCTTAAAAAGTATATTTACACGTATCATTAATAATTACAGTTGATCTGCCGCAGTCTCAGTTGACAGTTACCTTCAATTCTCAACATATTTACTATAAATCAATCCAAGCATTAAATTAATATCGATGTTCATAACAAACATAACATATCACACACAGTAAATATAAAAGTCCGTAACAATGCACGGATCACACAACGCAGTATCAGGCTCCTTATTCCTCAATTTTTTTTGACTCAGTCCGGATTAAATATTTATCAACAATTCACGCAACGGAAACGTCAAAAGTCTATTTTTTTTTCTTGCTGGGTTATTTATGTCAATCGTCAATCGATTGCTTTAAGTATGAGTCTTCTGGTCAGGCTCATATCATACTTTGAATTTACTTATTATTTAATACAGAAAAAACATTGTGTTGTTACTATTTAAGCAAATAAAATATCAATGAAGTATAATTTACAAAATTAAAATAACTGACAAATTGCGGGAGTTTGCCAATATTATATTGAATGACAAAGTTATCTCGAATAACAGTACTGTACTAGATACAAACTATTTAAGTCGAATAAATATAAAATGGCAACACTTAGCCAATAATAGTTTATAAATCCGGAATTACTCAAATGGCTTTCCATTTAAAAGGTTTTTTTTTTTCACCCGCTTTGTATAATTCATATGATTATTTGAAAAAATGTACGAAAATATTGCAAATTGTTTTGTATATATGCCACTTTAAGACACTCAAATTAAGATCAATCAAAAATTCGCCATTGTTCAAAAAGCAACATTTATGAAAGCATTGAAACGTGACACCGAAAAATGGACGTCGGAACCGATAACAACATTCGATAACCGTTGGATCCGCTATTTGCAAGAATACTTGTTACATAACAGCTGTTATTTACGATCAAGTTGGTACACTGTATTGCGCCACAGAGCACATCTGTCAGGAGTCATGCCCACGGTTTGACCCTTGGTTTGACCGCTCGATCGAACGCAGGTTGTGCAACTTAAACTTTAAAAAGAACCGATACATTAATTTATGTCGCTCGGCATTGTTTATTACCTGTATTGTACACCGATCTTGTAGGCGGTAGTCTATGGTTAATTTAAAAATAATGACAATTTTTAAAGTGAAAGATTAGCGACCATACACTAGTTGTTTTCCATGCTTCAGTTGGCCGAGGTGTTTGATTGCTGCTGATTAATGAATGGTTACTTCCATTTTAATAATAATTGTTGCTATTGTCTTTTATGTTATGTTTATTTATATTGTTACTAATCACATTTCATTGAATTTTATTGTACTTCTAGTGTTGAGTGGTATTTCACAATAATCACAATCTTTCACATACAAAATCACAATATTGCAACTAGATAATTTAACTCAATAAATATGTTTTCATAATAAACTTATTAGACATAAAATATTGATTAAATATTTTTTTTTATTGCAGTGAATGACGAGACGAGCAAGCCGTTCGCCTGATGGTAAGCGATACGACCGCTCATAAACAGTAGCAACATTCCACTGCGCTCGCCATTCTGAGACATAAGATGTTAAGTCTCAATATGTCCAGTAGTTGCTCTGGCTACAATGTCCTTCAATCCGAAACACAACAGTGCATTTAAGCAGTGTTGTTTGACGGGAGAAATAGACATTGCGGTGGTACTTACCCAGATGGCCTCTCACATATGAGAGACCTATCACCAGTAAATATAGTATTCTCAACATAAAAAGTCAATATACAGATTCTTTTTATAACCATCGTCGCTTTTAAAATAGTCAATTGGTCCATAAATTTTATCAAACAACATCTAAATTATCTAATAAAGATGATAACCCTACCAAACTTGTTTAAAATTTGCACTACTTAATAGTAACATTACATAACAACATGTCCTACTAAAACGAATAATCATTTTCACAGTCCATAGGCTGAGAAATTTGTTAGAATAGAACATTACACCACTCATAAAAACATTAACGGGTTATAATTACCCACTATAATATTCTTTATATAACGTTATAACATATTAACTGCTAATAACGGTAGGAAGTGTTCTTGCTTAATTTTTGAGAGAAGTCGTGAGAAGTGGTACGTAGGATATTGCTTATAACACTGGCTAGTCATTTCTTACTTAAGAATAATTGACACATGTTTACTGACTGGGAGATTTTGTGAATATTGAAGTAAGAGGGTTCGATCATGACAGCCTCCGTGGCGCAGTTGGTTAGACGCCGCCTGTGAAACGAGAGGCCGCGGGTTCGATCCCCGCACCGAGAGAAATGTTTGTGCGGCCCACAAATATTTCTTCCGGGTCTGGGTGTTTGTGAGGCCGAGAAGTCTCTCGTAGTTCCTGATACCCATGACACAAGACTCGATCTTAGTGTGGGGTCAGGATTATGTATGTGACTGTTGGGTGTTATTTATTATTTATTTATCATCATATCATAACTACATTTTAAGTGATCAATCAAGTATTTGTTTTTGATTTTCACCTCAGGAAACGAAAATTCCCTCATAGTTCGTGATGCCGAGCCACAAAAGAGTATTATTATCGGAGACTAAATCATATAATGCTCATCTTTAATTAATTATCTTCAAAGATTAGCAATTCAATATTGGAATTATCTTTATTATTCCATTTACAGCCAGCATATCTTTCATTGGATCCGTGTTGTAAAAAGCTCTTGAATCATACCATTTCCCATTTGGGACAAATCTATATTACTTGTTAAATAGTGGACATTACGTGACTAAACATAATAATGAATAAAAACTGTTAAGGAATTTATAAATAAAGCGTTTATAAAATGTCGATCAGCAAAACGTAGATACTGATTGTAACAAGTTGTTACTTTAACATGGCAGCAATCTTACAATTAATTGTACGCCCTGACCGCTTAAAACATTTATTTTACATGTAATCTAAACACTATATGTAATATGGACATCTCATTTTACCCATACCGAGCAAGGACAGTGATTTTTTTGCTAATTCAGGCCAGACCTAAGGATTTTAATTACCATATTTATTTAAAAGGTTTTGATCCAAATACCAATGGGCATACTGTTTTAGGATTCCATTCTAAATGTTAATTTACCATAACATAATTAAATTTGTTTTTCATTAGTCACGAGGAGATTGTGGCTTGTGGAGATATTAGGACCTTTTAGTCAAGGTTCAAATTGAAAACCAAATTAAATGTAACAAAAAAATTTGCGCTCTACTAGTCTAATAGTGAAAAATATACGTTGTAAATAATTACTACATTTGATTTTCAGTATATTATTAATGGATCTGGGACATTGGGCAATTAATAATATGATAATTGCCCAATATTAGGTATATATATTTTGTATATATTGAATATATACCGTTGTTAAAATATGAAGCTTTCTGTGTTTCTGTGTTATTTCAGCCTATTTTATTAACTCCTTCCTACCTCCAAACCAAGCGTTACGGTATGCAATAACATTAAACAAACAATTTAGATGCAAAGATAAGGATTATAAAACATGATTCGTGCGTTTATGAGTAAATGTTGCTGATATCCGCTCAGCCTTATTTGTACGTGCGGATATGTTTCCATCCGGCGAAAATACAATGTTACTACCAAATGGGTGAAGGATAAATTAGTTTTTTGATTTGTTTTGTACTGTATATATGCATAGAATTATTCAAGTAAGTATTTTAAAAACCCGATGACAATTACGTTGGTCAAATTATCAAAATGTCTGCCGTTATAAGAGATGTGAGTAAAGCCCGGAGACTTGTTCCGGATCTAAGTGTGGTGTGATAGAAAAATACATTAGTTTTTAAAGTCCACGACACAATCTGTACATCAATATATTCGGTATAATAAGTATTTAAAAAAATCAAAGACAAACATTCATAGTAGTTCCACGACGCATTTTGCAGCAAATATTTACTAGCACACTATCGCCTTATTCATAGACAATTTCAAAACCTATTTTAGAAATCAAATGGTTTGTCTTCTTCCTAAAAACAGAATTCAAAAGACGTTCGAAAGGGACAAAATATTGGATAACTAAAATTGGTTTTAAAACTGTCTTAATAAAGCCATATATGATCGAAAGAGGGCTTTCCTTAAACTTTCTGCCATTTAAAAAACTCCTAATAAACCCCAACTTGTTAGCCCCTGACATTATCAACATAAGCCAACAACATATTCACAACACAAAAAAAAAACAGCATTAAAATCCATTTATTCATACAGATAAAGCCCGCAGCGAAACACAAACACAGAATGCGAAATGATATCGGAAGCAGGGCTGCGTTACGTCACGGCTTGACCAACTTTCAACTGCGCAACAACTCTTTACATTTACAAGATATAGCAGAGCGGACAATACGATCAAAATCTGGGCGCGAGACATTAGGCGTGAGATAAGATAGTTGCATTGGAGTAATAAAGACAAACTCAAATCGCGCACAATATCTCTTAGTAACGTGTATTATTGTGGAACTGACATTATATACAAAACCTGTGCGCACATTAGCACGTTGAAAATAAGAGAAAGAAGATAGTGTAAGACGTTAGAGCGACAGGGACAGATGGATGGTTACAGATATTTTGTTTACGGTGTCCTCTCTATAGAGGTTCATTAATTTATTTATAAGGGCAACCATTGGTGGCTACATACTTATTCTATAAAAATACAAAATATAACTAAATAAAAGTAACACCTATTTAAGGCTGTCACAACATTAACATTTCGTAAAAAAAAATTGTTTTTTTCTTTCATAGAGTGATACGGTACGCGTAACAGGCAAGCGGGCCATCAGTAGAGCTATAGAGAGGGTGGTGTAACACGTAGATGTGATAGAAACATTTAGTTCAAACTATTAGAAACGTTCAGTTCAAAGTCTCCATCAACGCTTTGATATCTTATATTAGAGGAAATATTGTGTACAAATATGTGGAACAAAACGTGAGGTATCAGTGCTGCTAGTTTTATTTCTGTCTGTGTCACTCCTACACGTCACACTATCTACTTTCTCGCTTCTTTTGGTTCCCACGGTCCTAGTGCAAAGTACATGCAAAGTGCGCAATAATTTTGCTCATAATATCCAGTCTCTTAAAACATTTTAGTGTTTATAAGTAATTGGAACACGTCTGCTCTGTGGTGTCTGGTAAGAAAATTATTTTCGGTAATATTCCACTTTCCACCGGACGGAATTACGATTTTGGTGAAATATTCCATAGACTGTCCATTATTAAATCTGAAAGCAATAGTGGAATATATATTGAACATTATAAGTACACTCTGCTTTGTTGAAGAAGATTCTTATATATTTTTTACGTAACCAGACATTTTACCATTGCCCGAATGTAACGTTATGAAATAAATAGAAGCTAAATTCTAAATATAAAATTATGATCTGTAAAATTCTTCTTTCTTTACCACTTGAGGCATACCTACGTTAAAAATAGATCCTGGCATTAATTAGGCCCATCAAGAATAGTAAATAAAATCTTTGGTAGTTATAAATACACAGTTTATTGATTACTTGTCCAGAACTCATTCATTTTTAAACGATTCGGTCGGTGCAAAAGTCGATATTTAGTTTCTTTTTTCCTATTTGATTAATGGAAGGTCAAAATTGATATGTTAAATTCCTTTGAAATAAATTATTCATTCAACATTTCAATAACTTATGAAAGTTGTTTTTGCTAATGCTATTTATAAAATATCTTAATTTATTCCTTTCCTTGTAATTTGCTAAGGAATAAATGTCTATGCAGCCTTGTTTAGCGAAAGGTAAGTTTATTTTGGTCTAGATTCCCGCTAAAATTCATCATTACATATGTATGTTTTTATGGGAAATTCTAATGTACTAATATTATCATGAAAATGATCTACCATTGTTACTCAAGGACGCATGATTTCACGATCACAACCTGCCTGTGTCGAAAAAAAAAACTACATTTGGTTATGGCAAGAAGCGGAAATACCCTGAAGTGGACGTGTTCGAACAGGCACTTGGCAAACATTATGCAAACGACATTCGATCTTATTGACATAATTAACGGCGAATAAAAAAATGACGGTAATATACTTCTATATTGATGAAGAAAAAAAAGTAACCACATAATCATTTCCAAGAAATTGTAGTGTACACAAATATACCTTACAGTCATTTTAGAAAAATAAAGTAAAACAAACAGCTTGTGTAAAGTAACAATGGACTTTTTAAAGCTTTGAACTCTTATACGCATATATTTTAATAAAAAATAGATCAAATCAGAAAATGCTAAATATTGCTTTAATCAATGTCTACTCTAATGATGTTCTTAAAGCGCAGCTCACTCTACTAACTAAGCAAAGTTGAAGCGTGGAATTAAATCTATTTTAGCTAGCATTTTTTTACGCTTATTTTATTTAAATAGGAGCTTATATAAATGAACATAATACATGTATTGGTATAAAATACTTAGTTTTTAACAGGTTTTTTTACTAGTTCAAATAGATTAATTCTTCGTTGGATCTAAAAGAAATTAAAGCAAGTAAGGTTGTACGATTAATTTCATTTGCCACCAAAGAACTTTAAGAATAAAACGACCTAATTATGTTGTGTTCAGAGCAATTGCTTCATTGTGAATGTATTGAAAAAATGACTTACTCAATCGATTTATTTCATTGTAGTTTGAAATGTAGTACGAGTTAATGAAATATATCTTTTAAAATTATGATTATACAATGGTTTTTAAGATAGCCGTATAAGCCGTTGATCTTCATTGCTTTTGAAATTATGTGTGCAATACCTTTGTAGCAAATTAAGTAAGATGAAATGGCTGTGTTATACGTTTGTTTTGGTTTACAACGATGTAATATTTTTGTAATTTAAAAATAGCTATGCTATATTACAAAGTAATATATTAGCTATGATAAGCAATCTTACTCAATTTCTAGGCCCTTCCAATTATGCATCAAAATATTTACTATAGAAAAAGAAATCCAAAAAAAAAGACAAATACATTAAAGAAATTTAAAATTCCATCACGCCGCCATGTTTTCTATTTTGCAACGTTGTGCGAGCCAGCTTAGGTTCGTTTATATTCAGAAACATAACCTATCTGATACTGAACCTATAGAAATCCGTTAAGTTCCGCGAAATGATTGAATGGACGGATAAAAAACACGACACTAGAAAAATAACAAATTAAAACATGGCGCCTGATTTTTAATTTAATCTATGAATGTAATTTTATACTAAGCATTTCGCGCGATTTTGTTCGCCATTTTATAGGATTTATGGGATGTATAATATTCTTATGAAACTCTTAACATAGCATATACTTTAGCGCACAGATTTATCTAGAATGTTGATGCGTACAATATAGCAGCGCTTCAAAAAAAACATCCAAAGAGGTTTAGTTGGGCGCTGAACTGTGAAAATAAATTCGATTTTTTTATTGCAAATATGGAAAGTAATGCTTATGTTTCTAAGATGTAAGTAAATAAAAAAAATAGTATCAGACCGGTAGAGTATTGTTGAGAGGCAAAGTTATGACAAACTAATCTCTTCAGTCTGATTAAGTCTTTAAAAAGGACACATCAGATTTAAATCCAATAATTTTTATCACTGTTTTATCCAAAACTTCTCTTCTATAGCCTACATATAACTACGTATGTATTAAGTATTACACCTTAAAACAAAATCTCGGTACACACATCCACAACGCTTCGTTTTATTATACATAAATATGTTTTTATAAGAAAAAGTGTCGTTTGTATAATAGCATCTGCGTCCCGAACAGGGAAAAACATCGACGAACCGGTCCGAAGATTAGATCACTGCCAGTTATTTATTTATAAAACATCGTATTAATTAGAATTTCTTTATTGTATTTTATAATGGATTTACATAATTAAAGATACAGTGTTTTGTACGTTTTTTATTAGTAAAAAACTACGGAATTTGCGGTAAAGGTCTCCATTAAGAGTGTACGTTATTTTGGTTCAGAACTATTCTGCTTCAAATAGAATCCATTAAGCAGTCTTTTTGCTTTGTTAATTGTTATAGCTGACCTACTGAATGGAGCTGGTTATAATATACGTCATATTACTAAGGCATATTTAATTAAAAATTTGGTATAGATTTTTTTGTAAAAGCTTACTAACAATGTTCTATAAACTCGGTATAATTTTTAGATACTTTTAAGGTGAAAAAAATAATTATTTCATTTTTATGTTAATAAATATTAAAGTTTATATAGTTACATGAGTAAATACATTCTATTTTCTAAAGATTTAAGTTCTAAAATAAAATGTTTTAAAGACTCGCATTAAACTTAACCATATTTTATTTAATTTATGTTCAGAATAAATTAATAGTATAGGCACATTTTAACTCATAATCAAGAAATGCTAATTTACGTTAGTTTTAAATAATAATATCTTCTTGGTAAATTATGCATCGATTCAATGCTTTAAATTATATAACATACGAGATGACTTTTGTATTTGTTAATTTAATTAATTTATTTGAATTCGAAAGAACCGAATTAAATAAGGGTATCAAATATAAACGTAGTAAATAAAAAGGCTCATCTTCACTACATAGTATAAAACAAAGTCGCTTTCTCTGTCTCTTTCTTTCTTTTTCTTTTTTTTTCTTTTTCTTTTTCTTTCTTTGTATGCTTAAATCTTTAAAACTACGCAACGGATTTTGATGCGGTTTTTTTTAATAGATAGAGTGATTCAAGAGGAAGGTTTATGTGTATAATACGAACATATTATTGTACAGAAATCTATTTGTACCCGGGCGAAGCTGGGCCGGGCCGCTAGTTTAATTATAATAACAGCCTCTATCAGAACTTGCATAAAATAACTTCTTGGATTCATATAAATAATTAAGAAAAAATATGTTTTAATTCTTTTTGTTCACATTTAAATATATCATGACCAGTTTTTGTATACATTTAATCAAGAAAATAGATATCGATAAAAAGCTAATTAACTTGAACTTAACAACGATTTGCCCATAAAAATCAAATATTCATATTTTATTAATAAACAAAGAGTTGAAAGCTTTTAAAGTTTTACGACTGTAGATAAGGAGTATTAAATACTAAACAATAGTTCTAAGATATCGGAAATACAGGTAATAATATGTTCCTAAGAATGTTGTATGTTTTGTTCATTTATATATGTAAATTATATAATCATGGGCCCTACTATATAAATCCGAAACGAAGTTCGAAACTTCGGACGATCGAAGTTTATATACGATACGAATGTATCTACTTTGTAAAAGTTCGAATTTTTATAACGTACAACGTAACCATAAGTTTATGGTTACGACAATAAGTCAATAACGACCATAAGTATATGTAGGTACATTCGTGTCGTATAAAAACTTTGATCATCCGAAGTTTCGAACTTCGTTTCGTTGAATATAGTAGGGCCCCATATCTCTATATCAAAATTGCGGACATAATTTTATAAACTTGTCAAGCTTCTTAAAAACCTGGACTCATTCAGAAGAGCCTAGTATTTCTTCAATCGATTCTGGAACCGATTATTGAATTACTAAAAATCGATATCTAGAACATACTATGAACTACATACAAATAACATAAACAAATACCATTGTTAGTTAAAAGTAGGTTATTTTATCAAGCTTCTGAATATTTTAGTTTTATACACAGTTACTTAATGGTGTGTTCTTTGATTATATACTTGTCTGTGTGTTATTGTATACATGTGTCATGTGTATTGATAGTCAATCACCACGTACAGTCAGCAACATAAGTCGCTGAACACTTCACATTTTTTGATAACCTTTTTATGAATTAAAATTTGTACGTACTACTCTGTAGTCCTAAATATAACCAAGTAAAGTTATCTATGCCGAAAAGTGCCATACGATATTGAAAATAATTATTATTTTGGATGATAAGACAATTCCAAATCTCGTGATTGTGTAGCGACTTATGTTGCTGACTGTACTTTAACGGTGACGGAAAACATCATGAGGAATCCTGCATACCACAGCGATTTATAAGAATTTCAATGGTATGTAATGTCCGCCAACCCGCGTTAGGCCAACGTGATGGACTATACGGCCTAACCACTCTCAATCGTACTCTCGATTGTAGAGGAGACCCGTGATCTGCAATGGGACGTATACGGGCTGATCCAGTATCATATATAAACAGAAAACGTATGCAAATATTTCCTACACATTCCTGTTTTTCACCATCGGCTTATAAGTTACGTATGTGCAAAGTGCGGTTTGTTAAATAGAGGGAATATATTCACAAACTGCCTACTCTTATTACTTTTCGTGAATTTAATTAATCTTAAACATTTAGTAAGTATTTTAGTTTTAGAATATTTTGTCTTCTTCGCTCAAACTGCATTTAAAAGTAATTCGAAAGGGACAAAACATTCAATAACTTTTATGTCTATGAATAAGGACGTTACTGTAACTTCTTATAATAATTGATAACATTTGTACAACCAACTCCCAAAATGTCGCGTCTTATTATTAATTTACGCTGATAACATACAAAACAAATAACTTATTATCAACGAATTTTATAACCTAACCAAACTTTAACTGAACTTTGACTCAGAAGCCAACAACCGCGATAAAAAATGAATGACGTCACAATAACACGAGGTGCGAACACTAAGCAACATACCGGTACATATTCCGTTAAGTACAGAATTCTAAAGAAAGGATAAACATAGGAACAAATGTTTGACAAAAATATTTGACTGAAATGTAGGCCGGAGCTTCTGTATTTGCGCATATAATTTATGTTTACATGATTTAAACACAATACAGCTTGTTATTTACAGCCACAGGCGCAGTTGGTAGACACTGGCTGTGAAAGAGAGGCCGCAGGTTCGATCCCCGCGCAGAGACAAATGTTTGTGCAACCCACAGGTCTTTGTCTCGGGTCTGGGTATCTCTAGTCTCTCGTAGTTTCTGGTAATCAACACAAAACTTGATCTAAGTGTACGATCTGGCTTATGTATGTAAGTTTTTTTTTTATTTTTAAGCTAATATAGTAAAATTATCTGCTGTAAGATTCAGAGCCGTTTACATTTCAGTTCAGTTGCAGACCTCGCGTTTTGACGGGATTATATTTTTAATTTAATTATTTATTCAACACACAATCATTACAGGTTTATACCTAATTCGAAATGGCAGGACTCAGACACCAATGTTGAAAACAAGGTACTGTTATGATCAACTAAGTAGTACATCAGCTATAAATAGTGTTTATAGCTGATGTAACTACAGTTATATTACAAGAGTTAGCTAATGAAGTATTCTCTAAAGAGAAGATTATGGATGAATGATTTCAAATCAAAGCGATCCTACTTATTTATTTATGACTAAATCGCATACTACAACGGTGAACGAAAACATTGTAGGGAAACCTACATACCCTAGCGATTTGTATGAATTTCTTTGGTAATGTATAAAGTCCACCAACCCGCACTAGGCCAGCGTGGTAGACTATACATAATTGCTCTCAATCATACTCTCGATTGTAGAGGAGGCCCGTGCCCTGCAGTAGGACGTATATGGGCTGATTTATTCACCGTACATTCATTTACAGTACAGGGCAAACTCAACTCAGGGCAAACCACTCTCAATCGTACGTACTTACGATTGTAGAGTAGGCCCGTGCCCTGCAGTGGGACGTATATGGGCTGATACAGATACAGATACAGGGCAAACTTACACCCATCATATTTCACACGCATATCATATTATTGCATTCCAAACAACCACAAGTTTTGCAAACTTAAAAGTTACAATAATCAATAAACAAATACTTAACCATGCCTTGCTAATAAACTATTTATTCCTACATACTTGTGTTCCCAATATTACCACTGGAAAGTACATTGGCTTAGCAAAATTTGGAAGTTCATCGGCGTGTGTTACTGTTATGTTTGTATTGTGTGCATTACAAATATAGACATTATATAAATAAGGCACGTATTTTAGCGGACTAGTGTATAGGTTAGTAACCTTTTGGACAACCCAGCGAGCATATTAATAATAGTGTAAATGAGTTCCTCTTTAGTTTATTGTTTTGTCACCCGCTGTGTCACGGAGGGAAATGAACAATAATCTATATCCAACTCCTCATATAAATTTAACTTTCTGATTGATTTTGTTGCGGGTTAAAGACAATTTTAGAAATTACCGGAGACTCGCCAAGCTTCATGCTCGGTGTCATTGCAATGAGTGGTGGGTGTTAGGGCGGGACAGTCACCAGAAATATGTGTATGTCTCCAAAAATATGGAACATTGTGTGTTCAGAGAAAGAATAAAAGTAAATTATAAATAAATAAATAACCTTAGGACTATGCACAATAAAATTAATCAAACGAATAGATATTTACTTTTAAAAGCCATTTGATTATTATATGAAGTCTTCCTCCTCTCTCCACGTCAATAATTTTTAACTATAGTTTAAACTCAATTGTCATTACATTACGTAATTTAGAAACAATCAAATTATAAGATGAGCGCAGGTCATGCGAAATAACGGAAGACTGTATATTGTATAATATTTGTCAAATGTTTGATGTGATCATCGCTATTGACATTTGTACATGTTTCCAAGAAAATTTAGTCAACGTTGATGATAAATTTTACGGCTTTAATTATGATTCAGTCACTTAATACTGTTATACGAATTCAGGTGAGATCGTTTTACATAAACTTATCTAGCACTAAAAATATTTTTTCTTACTTCTCCTAATTCACATATAAATAAAGCATGAAAT
Organism: Hyles euphorbiae; assembly: GCA_023078785.2. NCBI lineage: Eukaryota > Metazoa > Arthropoda > Insecta > Lepidoptera > Sphingidae > Hyles > Hyles euphorbiae. The sequence goes on from CM041048.1 coordinate 5,467,048, forward strand.
TAAAATTATAAATCCAACAAGGCTCTACAGAACAGTTTCTTTTGCCCTTTCCTCCAAAATTAAAAAAAACAATTTAAACCTATGAGAACCTCACTAGTTTTTGTAATTATAAGAGTAAATAGACAAGATGATTTGAGGAATCACGCGAGCCACCGGAATATATTGCGACAGATCTTTGCTTAAAGTCATGCAATGTACTGAAAGGTTACATTATGTAACCGTGATGTGATGTAATGCAATGTAAAGAGTTCCGTTGTGTCATTAACTCAAATCAGCTGTTGACTTCAATTGAAGAAATCGATTTTTGAACGTAAATTCATTTTGGTATTGGTGCAAATGTTTGTCATACGCAAATATATGTTCCATATTTAAATTGGGTAACAGACTTTTATAGTGCCCGTTTTCATATCAGTGACAAATACTACGAATGTTTGTTTAAGATTCGGCTAGCGGGAACATAGTTTTAAAATCCATGAATATTGGAAAACTGTTCTAAAATATTTCAAAATATATTACCAGCTAATTATAAGGTCGTTAAATTAAAAATAAAATGCATAGCCCTACAATCTACATATATTTAAGAATTAATAAACTAATTCAATAATTACAAAAATATTTGTATGATAAAAGAGGACAGTGACCCCTGGTCTTAGTTCTTGCTTCACTTGTAATTTACTGAAGAACATACTCATTATTTAATAAGAAAAAACTTCGCAAACATTCGTACCATAAACAAAACAAACTTAAACTTAAGTAATCTCTATAGAAAAATATAGAAAGGCACTTACATCCTTTCTATAGTGCTAAAATAGAAATCAATTTAATGAATACAGTATGTGCTGATAAGTTTGACACTAACTACCGATAGGCGCCGAAAATAATGGCTATTGGCTATTGACTGAACGGTGGCGTTGTTGTAGTACGGTACGAAGGCAACGCTGAGTTCCCGGGTTCAACTCCCGGTCCGGCAAAGTGATTTTGGATTTTTTTATTATTTATCAGCCCGTTGTTAGAAATTTGTTCCCGACATGGCCATAGGCCTATCCCGCGTATTACGTGTAAATCTATTATATTTAAATTCTCTAAAATTTACTTAAGAGCTTTCCGCAAATATCCTTCGGCCTTTCGTACGAACTACATACATACATAATCGTCACGCATGTATCCCAGGGTAGGCAGAGACTATAGATCGCCACTTTGCTCGATCCTGACATCACTTTCACTTCATCCACTTTCATCAACCTCTTCATGAATTCTCGTCGGTTCAGGGTACTTGTGACCTGACCCTTGTTGAGGGTATCACCGATTTGGATGGTGTATGTTCGGTGAGGTCGACCCCTAGAGACATCCACACTCGCATTGTATATTTGCATATGAACTAGAAAAATATAAAATGCATTCAATTAAATGCTGGACGCGTGAAAGTCACAATATTCATTATGTAATTAACTCACAATATTTACTATTAAATAACACCTCGAATATCAAAATCCGTGACTTGATGCGATATTAATTTATGAGGAATGTTTGAATAGTGCCTCATCTGTGCTTTGACGGATTTAATTATTATATCTTAAAATGTATTACCGTCACGTAAGATCACGCCTGTCTTTCCAACGGAGTAGGCAGAGATGGCAATAACGTTTAGAGGCTTTCTTTCTAAGGAAAAGTAGCAAACCTGTTGCCATGCTGAACACCAATTCCAGTATTGGAGTCGTAAAACGAGATTGTCAAATTAAAATTCTCATATAAATATTGCTCGAGTTTGGAATTGAACCTAAAGCCTTTTGTCTACAACCTATACATACTTTCAATAGACCATTAAGACAAGAAAACTTATTGACAAATTTTACATAATTTTCTCACTATACCCATAAACATAACAAAATGGTCAAATGTCAACCAACCAATTCTCAGGAAGTTATACATTATCTCTTTCTAATCCTATACGATGGAAAGGGAGAGTGAATCTTACAAGAACGAGCGAAAGGCGACGTTCCGATCAGCCGGACATCCATTCGCGCGGACGCACATTGTTACAAACTGTTACGGTTATGCAACATGGTCTACAAATGGTATTTAAATTAGAAAATCAGATTGTTTCTGATAGTAAAAGTCGTTTTTGCCGCCTGTATTTTTAATATTTTATAATTTTGGCTATAGTTATTTTACACGTCAAGTATTTAGATTTGCTTTTGACCTGAGTGGATATTTTAGTAGATGAAAATAATTAAGTTATTTGTAAAGTGGAGTTTTATTGAACAATTATTTAATGCTTAACTAAAGATGTTAAGAATATTCTAAATTATTATAAAGAGGAAATATTAGATTATTTGTTTGCATTGAATAGGCTCTGACACCACTGGTACAGTTTAAAAAATGTTTTTACCATTATAATCCTACATTATTCATATATTAAAGTATATATTACATCCGACAATGATCATCTGACAGTGATGATGATAAACAAAAAGTATTATGGTGCAAATTTCGACATATTAAATTCATAATTACAGCTGCCGTGGGATCATCAATAATTTAAACAAAATATTTTATAAATGATATAATATAAACTGGATATGCAACACTGGCAAGTGCGTGGTGGCCTGTTGGTAAACGGACTAGACGCGACTGCCAACATGTTCACGGTGGTCGCGGGTTCGAATCCCAGGGCACACCTCTGACTTTTCGGAGTCATGTGTGTATTGATAGTCAATCACCACGCACTAAAAGTGTGAAGGAAAACATCATGAGGAAACCTGCATACCATAGCGATTTATAAAATTTCTATGGTATGTAAGTCTGCCAACCCGCACTAGGCCAGCGTGGTGGACTATATGGCCTAACCACTCTCAATTGTACTCTCGATTGTAGAAGAGGCCCGTGCCCTGCAGTGGGACGTATATGGGCTGATACAGATGCAACACTGAATGACCTCATGGTAACAACCTACATACAATTTCCAACGACTGACAGTCCTCTATTCATATTATTGATCTTTACTGCGCTTTGCCAATACATAACCTCCACTCAAGAACCTTTCTCTCATATATCTTGGGTAAGATCATACCAAATTCACAACAAATATACTTAGCAACTGTGACGCCACGTGACATTTGACATAACAAAGCAGTAACATTTCGACAATACACTTTTCATTGCAAAACATTGGTGCGAATGCAAGACTAGGCATTTAAAACCTTTCTAAAATCACTGCCGGGTTGGGACAGTCAAAAATGTCTTTTGTATCGTATTATACTCACTACCAATACAGAGGGCAGAATACCTAGTTGAGTAAGGTGTGGTGTAGTCCAGTGTGGAGGACCAGGGTCTAAATCCGGAGTACATCATATACGGGTTGATATGGACATATTAACGCCATGCCACACCGCGACGGCTAGTCAAACTTTATGAGACTTTTTTACCTTTTAGCAATCATCCTCTACATTTCCAATAATTATCAATTAATTACAAGCAACATGCCAAGTGATGTCCTTAACCAACAACTGTCAAAGTTAACCCAATAACTAAAACTTTCTATTTGATTGGCATCGGGTTCGTTTCTCAAATGCAACGTTGGCCACACTGCGCAACATTGCCACAGCTCGCCTGCACTTTTTGTGAAACTAAGGTCGACCTACATAACCTATTTTGGACATTTTCACACTAGATTTTAACTCAAATTACTACTTATGTTACTAAATACATAGAATTACATTTGTAACAGAATAAAATTCAAATTAAAACGATTTGGGAAAATTTATAAAATTGTTTTCCTTTTTTATTAGTATGCTCATATTGCCGCGTGAAATTATTCATATAAACTAGTATTTTATTTATGAACATTAACTGAATTAAATAAAAACTCACGTGTTGAATAAAAAAACAAAATAAATACAATCCAAAAAAGAATACTTATTTTACAATTTAGTAAGAAAACATTATTAAATAAACAATAACTTACTCATTATCAACTTTTTAAAACATTTCAAATTTTGAAACCACACACACTAATACACAAAACGTTGACAAAAACACACACACACATACACAAGCACAATTAAACACAAGAAACAATCACAATGAGATATTAATCTGTGGTGTCGACACGGCCGGAACAAACGTTGGTTTACTCTGTACTGAATTTTAATATGCTTTTAACTTTTAAGCGACTTTTAATTGAACCACACTATTGAAAAGGGTATAATTACAAAAACCTGTTCATATTGTTAAATGATATTAAAACAGCGACTTTAGATGATAAAAATTAATGTATTAAAATAAAAAACATAATAAAATTAAAATAATTTTCTTACTCAATTTATTCTCGCTTTATTGGTACGATTTTTGTGATTTGCTTATGATAATTCCATTTTCTCGTAAATACTTACATATTGTTTTACAAAATATATTTTAATGTATTTTTATTTGAAAGTTCGTTTACATCTTATACATTTCTATTTGTTTTCTCTCCAAAAATCTCGCTTATCCTATGTACTGAATGACCAACGAACATGTTATATGAATGAACAAGAAAAGTCATGTATTTTAACTAGTTTTAACTCAAACACAGCATCATTCGCACGTATCTCCTGAGAACAGTCATAAGAATGCTTAAATAAAAACCTTTTGCTTATTTGCACGTGATAATTCGCACACATAATCCATTACAAAATGATATACAATGCAAGCGATTATAGTCTTTAAGTGAAAAGATTAGGGACCAGGGAAATGTCATGTTACAATGGTAGTGTAATACCTTAACACATTTTCGTTAAAATTACGTATGTGTTACGTGCTGAGAAGAAACTTGATTTATTTTAGTAGCATATTTTCATACTTATTTTAAATACGTATTTTTTTACTGCCTTGACTCACCGGTCGCGCAGTTGTACCACGGATTGATCCAGAGGTATCGGGTTCGAATCTCAGGTCAGGCAAAATGATATTGAATTTTCTATGGTATTATCAGCCGGCGGAGTCAGGTATTTATGCCCGATATTCATAGGACGAAAATACAAGGCAAAAGGAACTTGTCCTGGTTGCACCTCACCAGAACTGTACCACTTCCAATTTTTTTTTTTATTTAAAAACAATTTATTGTATTACTTTTTTTCTTCAATTAAACATAGCTTTTAATGGAACTTGCTCTACATATTTTCCGGTATTTTTATAGCGTAAAAGAATAAAAACTTAATTATAATTCGTTATCTGCAGACAAAGGTCAATGAAATACATTTACATTTAGATAAACTATACAAATTTGCAGCCAATTCGTGTTTAATTAAAAAATGCTTTGTTCCTATGCGGCATTTGCACGAAAGTATTTTGTGGAAACACGCTAATGTTTTTTTTTAAATAACATTGTTATTGCATTAAGTCTTGGCTGTTAATATATCTTGGCTTATCTGGTCAATTCACATAAATGTCGATGTAAAAATACAATTAATTGACACAAACTGATTGAGCAGTTTTCGTAAGTTGATAATTTTCCTAATAAAGAGAGAAGAGAAAAAAGAATAATGGCCGTATTCATGACAGTTTATTAACCTATTAAAATTATTGGGTTTGTTGTCGCTTTGGAACAACTTTTGAATTCAGTTCGAGCCAAATAGACAAAAATTCGATAAATAAAAAAGTTTATACTGTCTATAAATAAAGCGGTGGATATGTTATGTAACATTTCATAGATGCAATACATTATTCTCATTTTCGTATTAGTAGATTTTAATATTGTTCCAGAACAAAAAACTCGTTACGTAAATAAGGTCGAAATAATTTAACACACAACGTTGACATAGGGTAAGGTAAGGCTGTACAGTTGCATTTCCTTTGCCCTTCCCATTTTAAAATATTTCAAAGTTTTAAAAACAGAACGTGACTAACTATTAATATGTAGGTCATGATAATGATACAATTCACATAAACGGGACATGTAAACTGATAACCTTTGATCTTAAATGTGACGTGTTTAAAAATACAACACTTATTTCTTTGTACGTGACTTTTGTAAAATATTGATATTAGTCATATATCGTTTTGAGTGTAGTGGGAGAAAAATAGGTTGTGAACCGTGAGATATTGGGTTCGATTCTCCGGTTGGGAAATCCACTTTCTGTTAGTATCCTTTTTTTTTTTAAATATAAATTCATCGTAACTAGAGTGTGTATTCAGCATGACAATACTCAAATTTTAAAAATGTGTATATTTTATTGGCCCTATGGCTCATACCAAAGTATCATTTTCTATTTTTTAAACATTTTCCGATGTGCTTTAACGAGTGCTTCACCAAATACAACAATATAATTAAATACGTATATTTTATAATGAGCTGACAAGCCCTTAGATAGCGTGTGGTCACCACATATGTCATGAGAAGTCTAAAAATACATTGAAATAAAACTATCTAAAAATACAGCCTAGCTCGGCCCACCTACAAGAACTTTACTGTAATTTAAAGCATAATTTAATTAAATATGTTTAATCAGTCATCAACGTATCGATCCAACGAGGTAATTTAAACAAAAGAATTCATTACGCAAACATCACATTTGTGACGTCACAGTCATTACATAATTATACTAATAACTTGTTCCTTGTTAAAAATGATATGATCTTTTTATGAAAATATCATTTTCCGTTTCCCGTACTTATGTTACGTTACTTGAAACATACATAATATTTTTATTTTGAGTAATTTGTGTTTTTTATTTATTATTTATGCTGCCATTTTATAAAATACTAACTTGTTGAATCGGAGCCTATTATTTAGTAAACTAATTTTTTATTTTGATTTCCTTAGTGTTATTAAAAATGTAGCCTAAATAGTCTCATAAAAATACTATAGAAACAGGGAGACCCAACAATGGACTATTGGTCAGACGCAAATAGATTTACTGATTGATAAATTATAACTCCTAATTACCCTTTACTACTAATTTATTCAAACGTTAAATACAAATCGATATCCAATACATATAAACAATCCATAATGAGTTTTATAGCTCGACGATCCGCTAATTTCTAGAAAAATCGCATGGATACTGTATGACCTTACGACCTTACGACACTAGAAATAAAATAGGTATATTTATGAATAATCAAAATTATTTCTATAGTTTCATAACGTTAAATCAACAAACAAAAGACTAATAATATAATATGTTTATTAGGAATTACATATTTATTTTATTGTATAATTTAGCACCGAAATGACATTTTTAATTCTAGACATTAGGCGTATAATTACATATTTATAGATTCTATGCAAATATTGGTATAATTCATAAATTTAATTATACAAGAATATATTTAATAATATGAATAACATATTATAAAAGGAAACAAATATATCTTAAAGTTACAAACATAACCGATATATTTGTTTGTGTGACCCACAGGCAATTGTGTCGGGTTTGGGTGTTTATGTTACCGAAAGTTTCTCGAAGTTTCTGATACCTACGACACAAAATCTTACAGAGTCTTACAGAGAGAGAGATGTGACTGTTGTGTGTGTTTATTTATCTAGCTAGTTTTTTCACAAACATAAATGCTATGCGCATACATCAAGATATTTTTTTTCTTTTTTGAGTTTCTTTTTGCACATTATACTTATGGTGGTGAAATAAAATTATACGTACCATTACATAAAAATAAAATATTAAATAAAGTTATCTTTAAGTCAGTATAAGTCATTTTGGTTACTCCAAAAAAAAACAATTTGCAGTGCCGTCACTGACGTGCAAGATTAAACCAAACATTTAGTGACGCCAAATTTATATTTGGTTAATACATTTTTCGCAACAAAGACTTGAGTGAAGTGATTTTGCGAGGGGAAAAAATGTGATTCACGCTTGCATAATATAATGTTACTAAATAAATGGAAAGTATGTTTGTTGCGCACCACGGGGGACTTTCAAACTTGCATCACATCCGTGATAATGCATCGAGATGTTCCGAAGTTATGAGCCCTATATTTATCTTAATAGCTATGATATTTCAGTGAGTTATCAAAAACAGAAGACAAAGGAAACAGAAGAACTAAAAAAAACTTCCTTAGTATTGTCTATGCTAAACTGTCTTTAAAGAGCGAAGAAAGAAAAAAGAGCGCGTTTAAAATTTGAAATACTCGAAACATATATCTGTCTCTTTCAGACTTGCTACAATTTCTAGAACCATGTCTCCAAGTTATATACGGATTTTGCTTAATTCATTACCATTATTGAAAAGATGAATATTCGACAGCCTCCGTGGAGCAGGTGGTTAGACGCCGCCTGTGAAAGTAGAGGCCGAGGGTTCGATTTACTTTGGCAAGTTTTAATTTATGGAAAATTGGCTAAAAGTTATTTTTTCTGTTGATATAACTACTGTATTCATAACTTGCTGTTACTAACATAATATACATGATTATTTGGCTTGAGAAAACATTGTCAATTGCAATACTAAACCAGTATGATTACACGTAAATCTTTAAAGCTTTGTAGATTTTTATATAAAGGTCGAGAAAGGTTAGGTTAAATTAACGTCTTGCAAAATTTAATAGGGGTCAACGCGGTCACTAAGTGTTCGCTGGCTTCTTGTTTACTATACCAATCTTGGAATCACTGTGTTTTGAAATCCCATAGTTTAAATATCAACTTTTACCTTTAATATGTACTGAAAGATAAAGTATAATGAAATATGGGTCTTTGAGATTCCTCAAACGATCTACGGCCGATGCCAATAATCAATCGAAAAATTAGATTGAAGTCAATCTGGATTGTTTTATACTTTTCGATTGGTCTCTTGTCATGTTGCCATAGTTTTTTGACTACTAAGATTGATTATTGGCAATAAAGTATCAGAAAAAAGATTGAGCTGTCAATCTAAAACGGCAAATTTTGGATTGGGATTGTTTATTGGCAGCGGCTGTTAGCCTTTATTTTGACAAGTTGTGTTATTCTTGCAACAAATTGTATTGTATAATGAAATTTAAATAACCAACAGGTCAATATCCTGACTATGACGTCATATTATAGGCTTTTTCAGTACATCAAATTCAAAATCCGAAATTCCCACGGAATAGTGTTTAGCAATGTTAGTCAAGTAAACAACTGACCTTTGACCTTGCAGTACGGTTACAAAATCCCATTTAGTCTAAGTTTGCAGCGCCGACATCGGGCAAAGGTTAATAAATTGTTTTTTACACCCAAAAATAAATTTCTTGGAAACATACAATTTTAAATTATGGCCATTCTTTACACGTGACTTTTATTGTTGATTGATCTTTATGGTTGAAGTTTGATCATAAATTTTGAAAGTAAAAAAATATACTAAATATAATACATTTTGTATTGATACTAAATTACACAGGTGATTTTTGACTATGGTTAAAAATATTTTTATATTCATTATTAACACATCACTCACATGTTCTGAACTCACAAAAAATACGAAGAAATACTCATGTCGTGGGCCTTAGAACTATAAAACTATAAAAGACGGTTTTGTAATAGAACTTCAAAAAAAAACAAATATTCGTAAGTCACACAAACAGTTGACACTATATGACTTTGTTAACGAACTTCGCGAAGGTTCCACGAAGGGTATAAGTTATTCCTTTATACCACTGCTTATTACAGACGCTTTTATAAACAAAAAATCCCCAAACTCGTTCAAACATCCGAAAAAAAAGAACTTAATATTTACCCACCACAACTGTAGTAGAAAGAAAACTACTTCACATATGTATAAATCAATCAAATACATTTTCTACACACCCCGAAAAATATTTATTAATGAACCGAGCCCACGATCATCCTCAGTAAAAAGAGACTTATCTGCGTACATCGATCAAATATATCTTTAAATCACATACACAATGTTCCTTAAATCACTTTACCAAGCATTCTGTACTTGGCATTACAGTTTGAACTTGACAACGCATTGGCACATGTCGGACTAACTGGTTAACACATGGAACCATTGATGTATGTTTTGCCTATATAATAGAATCACATTGAATGCGTGACCTTGACCTTACGAACGATAATCCTAGGTCTTGTCTGACGTTTGTATTTTAATTTATACCGTAGGCATATAGTAGACTGTAATATTTACTCATATATTTGAAAATATAAGTTTTCATTGTATGTATAATTATGGAACGCCACCAACGTAGGTCTCTCTTATGTGAGAGGCCAACTGGGTAGGTACCACAGCAATGTCTATTTCTCCCACCAAACACTATTAAATGCACTGTTGTGTTTCGGATTGAAGGACATTGTAGCCAGAGTAACTACTGGACATATTGGGACTTAACATCTTATGTCTCAAGATGGCGAGCGCAGTGGAATGCCAAGCATTGCTTTGTAATTCAAGGTGTTGTTTGGCTTTGATACTGTTCATGAGCGGTCGTATTGCTTACCATCAGAGGAACGGCATTCTCCTCTCGCCATTCATAACAATAAACAAAAACAAATGTTAACAGAAAAGACTAGTGAGTTCATAACAATTCACATAAATTGTGTGTTTTGTAAATTACTTTCATAGTACGATCATGATAAACTACGTAGATGTACGGAGTGACTATAAAAATATACCAATCTGGTTTGTCGTACGAGTAATAAAAACTATACATCAACCCACATTAACTGACATCGATTTTTAGTACACGTTGAAAAATAGTTTCAAAAGAAAGTTTTCATTATTTATCAATGGTATACGTAATAAATAAATTCAACACTTTTACAAAAATGTTTAATAATTATACATATTTTTGTATCATAGAAAAATCTCTTATATCGATTAAAATGATATTTCTGGATCAAGCAGTGACGGTCTATAGTCTATGTCAACCCTACAGAATACACACAAACACACACACACACACACACAATCCTTAAACTCAACTCAACCGTTAAAATAATGGCACAAGTTATAAACCACAAACTGATGCTCTGCTAATGATGATGTAACGCCAAACATCAGGATCCGCCTGACAGCAGAGCTTAAATATTTATACTGGTTAGCATACACGGTTAGAGAAAATTAAGCGATCCCCTGACCATGTCTGACCTTAGGCAACGGTTAGAATGGAGTTGCTTGTGATGCGATTTTTATTTCATTGATGTTGTGTACTATTAAATATTGCGAAAAGAAAAATGGTAAAGTGTTTTCAGACTCAAAATAACTTAAAAAATAAGTCATATCAGAACAAAATTACAATTTGCACAAAAAATTTACTTCGTTTATTAAATTGCCGTTGTTGAAAATTATGTTTTCATTAATATAATATTCGTATCGTATGTGCTATGTGATAATTTTGCTATAATTACGATATAAGATTTCAAATTCGCTCAAAACTTAATGATTAATATGATGAGATAAACAGACGAGCAACAATATATCACGAAACCACTTCACACAACTTTGATTCACAAAAATAATCACATTTTATATTGGTTATAAAATATGAATTAAGATGAATAAAACAGTATTGTTTTATCGACAAAAAAAACCTATCACAATAAACAAAGAGCGCTTAATTATGACTTTGATTTATTGACAAAAAAACGCGAAAACCCGGCGAGCAGTGTGGCCGAACCTTTATAGTTCAAAGGTCGATGAAACCTGTATGACTAGCGACCGGATTATAAAATCAATAAAATATTTAAAATAACATTCGAAACGACAGATTTTTTCAAATCAATATTTTTAATCGTCCACGTTCATAAATATGTGTTGCCATAACGCACGGATATTGCGAATTGCGAAACTTTATTTATTACATATTTATTAATAAGCATTACGAACGATGCCAGGTATCTTACATTTGAAAATTTATAAAATATCCAAAAAAATAATAAACTTTATTATTGATTGAATATAAACAGTAATATATTTTTTTACGGATTTCTTCATAAAGACAAAAACATTTTAAAACGAAGATGAATTTTAAACATTAACATCTTGTAAATGTTAAACAATGCATGTGTTATAATTTCTAAAACAGCAAAAATTGGTTCGTAAATACAATAATTTTATAGCTGTTACTACAATAAATCACAAATATTTCTCTGGGTAGAAGTTTCAACCACTACAATATTTTATAAAAACAAAGACTACTAAATAGCATAATGATTACAGATCGAAAAGTCTGGTAACATGAATGCAACGTCCGATAATTATCAATTTATATCTGAATTTAAAAATAACCGAAAAATTTAAATAAAAATCACTGTTAAACATATATTTTATGTAATATAAATTCTCATTTCATGTTAATCATGCAAGTTACGATTATTCAAATTAGAAACACTACGAAACTCTTATCAAAGATCTCGATATATTACGAAGAAATCTATCAAACAGTTAAACTACAACTATACTTTCCGTGTTAGCTTCAATTTACACTTTAGATTGCGCTCTCTTTATCCTTTTCTTAAATCCATTCCATGGTTGTCTGGAAGACAACTTTAACAATAAGACCGCCAATCCCACTTTTTATATGTTTGTGATTTTCGATTTATTTGTATTTTTGTGTAATAAAATGTATATTAATAAAATAAATAAACTATATTCTCCATCCAAACTAAGGCAGCAGACTAAAAGATTTCCACGAAACACAAACAAGCATCGGAATTATCTCTACGTGCTCAAACACGCCGTGTATGCAGATTTACCAATTGGAATATCGATCGCGCGCAATTATCAGTCTTCTGTTTAATCAATTCTGATAAATTAATTAATTTTAATATGTGTTATATTCAAATTTGTCCAACGTATATGTATATAACATATACTCGAATAGTTTGCAGTTGCTAAATCGTTCTGCGTGAAACTTTTGCAATAGATTTCGATTTCTATGACGCAAAACAATGGTATTTTGTCTATTTTAATATACTTGAAAGTATTACATTTATGTATATCTAGTTTCGAAAATTATTAATAGTTTGGTCAAATCGATTATGTTCGTATTTGTTTTTGTACAGAATTCGTACATTTTTCCTGTTTAAACTGGATTTCGTGAAGGACAAACAAAAAGTGAATTTAAAAGCGAAAACTGTGAGTTATGAATTTGTGGTGACGCCGGGGCGCACTTAACCCGTCCTTCGGTGATAAATACTGTCTTCAAAACCCTTTTACGTACTAAAATACTGTTTTGGTGTTTGTTTATTTACATTCAAAAAATCCCCACTCTTTTTTTGCTACCTTACATATTTTCCATTGGCAAATATATCTTTACTGTTTGCTCTCACACATTAAATTGTACATTCTGGCTGGACATTCGAAATCTATTAAAACTACGTTATTTCATTATGTAAACCAGGCACCTATTTCACATTTGACCTTCCTACATACGTGAATTTAGAAAAACCGGATCGGAACCGATTCAGCAACAAACCGTCAGACATTGCATTTTATTTCTAATAAGGCATTAGCGCCTCGGGCGATTATCAGCAACTTTCAGTCGCAAAAAATTGCATAATGCTTATACAACTCACCGTGTGTATGAGGCTTAGCGGGGAGAAGGGGGGCCGGGGGCACTAATGTAGAATATAACACTTGTGTAACACTTGTCAGCCATGCACATAATCCATTATCGGGTTGAAAATGTCTCTAAAGGTCGTTATTCCGCGGCATGCGCGACACAAATTTCCGTGGGGAAAACTGTAGGCGCGCGACGCGGCTTGCGCAGGCGGCGGCTGGCGGGCGACTGGCGAGTGCCACCGCTCCCCCACGAAATAAACCAGCCTTCGCTTTTCAAGAGTGGGGCGTGCTGGCTTATTTTTTTTTCGAAATGGAACATGCCAGTTTGGGAACGATCCTGATTTTTTTTGAAAATGTTTACGGGTGGAAAATTTTTGATGTTCAGACCAGTCTATTATTCATAACTTGAAATTTTATTGATATTTATATTTCCACACAATCGTGCTATTTTTTGGGATCAGGCAAATAAATTAATCATGTAAATATTGTATTTACGATCTTTTTTATTATTGGTAACTTAATTTGAACACCAGAGAGCGAACCCGTTGATGTCTTTTGTTAGGACAATGTTTTCCGAAAGATTTAATGATTGCTATTTTTTTAGTATTGAATAAGTTTTAAACCGTTTTTGTGTATGTTAATTTTATTTAGTACTTAATTTTAAAGAAAAAGAAATTTGAAATACACAGTTTATGTCAATCTCTCATGAATACAATTGTAACAGTAATCAATTCCTCTAATCCGGTTATTAATACAAAAACCATATTTACAGGACATTATATTGTACATACATACATAAACTCATACCTTTTTCCTAGAAGAGGTAAGCAGAGGTGCCAGGACACCCACTTTTGCTCATGTATTTATGTACCGTCCTAGCCTATCCTAGAATATATCTAAGCGTTGGTTGGAGGTTTAATTAACATTTTTGAACATGGTATACAATTCAACCACTTTCTGCTATGATGCCCGTTTGTATAGCTAGTCATTTCTAAGTATATAATCTAAATAATAACAATAATTGTAACTCAGTCTCGTGAATAATCTTCCTTCATATCAAAACAATGCACTTAGTTAGTAATATTAAAAAATAATAATGACTTGTCTTCTTGCTTACAGAACCGAGGAAAAAGCTAACATAAAATGAAATTACAGGAAACATTTAATTTTTCTGACATAGGGAAATCCGTTAATCGCTGAATCTACGTTGAACTATCCCAAGTTTTGATCCTTGACTAAACACTTCAAAAACCATAATTAACTGAATACTTAAACAATTAAATATAGCAGTTCCTTCGATAAAATAATATGAATATAGAAAAACCATCAAAGATTTCAGCCTCAAGAGATTCACTGCTGAACGTAAGCCTTTTATATGGATTTCCACTTCAACCTTTTGGAAGCGCCCTACAGTGACCGCTTACTTGGGGACACATACATTAGTATTGGACAATGGCGGGCTGTGTACATAGAATGATTTTTCAAGTTGGCGTGGATGACAAACTCCGAAACCATTTTTTATGAAACCAAAAACATATACTCGGATATTTGATGAATCAAAATTTCTATGAATACGAAAACGAAGATTTAATAACATGCTGTATTATGACACCTTTAATAATATCAAATCTGGAAGGATCAAATTCTGGGAAGTAATGACAAACGGAAAAATTAAAGGAAAACGCCAACCCGCACTAGGCCAGCGTGGTGGACTATATGGCCTAACCACTCTCAATCGTACTGTCGATTGTAGAGGAGGCCCGTACCCTGCAGTGGGACGTATATGGGCTGATACAGACAGACAGACAGTCATTTTAGGAAAATAAATTTGTTTTCTCGTTACACTAACACTCACTCCCCTTGCGTTTAGTGTGGAAGTTTGGAATTTTTCGTCCTTTATTTAATTATTTTAAAAAATATATTGTATTATTATATAAGAATTTTGTAAGACTTAATTAATTATGATAGATTTCATCTAAAGAAGGCATTTGTAAAATGTCACTTCAGCTTTTGGATCTAATCAATATGGCTTCTTCTCTGTTAATAGTTTTCAGAATAATATTAATTATAAGCTGGTATTTTCAGGTTCGATCCCCGCGCCGAGAGAAATGTTTGTGCGGCCCACAAATATGTATTTCTTCCGGGTCTGGGTGTTTGTGAGACCGAAAAGTCTCTCGTAGTTCCTGATACCCACGACACAAGGCTCGATTTTAGTGTGGGGTCAGGACTATGTTATTTATTTATTATTTTTATCAATATAAACCAATTAATCCAGTCATTTGTAATGAAGCGTTTGAAAAAAAAAGAGGTATTTTCCGTTGTTTCTACTTCTAATACAAGAAGATTCGGTGTTAAGGAAGGGAAGTAAATATATTTTTTCTTAAAAATGACCTTCTTTTTATTTTACATATGTCATTTTTCGCAGAATTTCATCCTTATTAGCAACATTAACGAATTCCTTTCATTTGCCGTATATCATTATTTCACAGAATTGCATCCTTATTAAGAATGGTGTAATAATACAGCAGATGTTTTTTATTGAAATATTGATATAGCAAATAATCTAAGCATGCAGTTTTAATTTTTATCATAATTGGACTCGTGACTAGTTTCCACATTTTTCGCTATTCCTCATAGTTTTGAATTTCACCATCCACGCCCACTTTAAAATTTCACCCTATGTGCTACATAAATATTAATAATTCTTTAGGGGTAGATCTGCTATTCTACTATTACTTAAATTCCCATATTGTTCACATAAGAAGCAATAATATAAAATATGCAAAATATATCGTTTTAAAAATTATTATAGATGTTATCGTTTTTACAGAAGTAGAGCGAAATAGATAAAGGATTTTAATTTTCAAGCGTTTGTTTAAAAGAAAAGTCAAGTCCTTTAAAAAAAATCAACAACAAATCCACAATTTTCCTTGCAAATTGGAAATTTTCATGAGTAAATATTATTTTCCATCAGCATGTTCCCTCCTTCCGCCATAGTGTGACGAGGCATCTGAGCAGACCGGCATAATAGGGTTGTGTCCAAGATTTTATTTGAGCAGTAAGTAATCATTCCGTAAAAGCATCGTTTATAAAAACAAACGAATTTGAAAACAGCATCAAAATTGAATGTAAAATGAATGAGATACTAACCCCCAAATACTGGATTGCTACTCAGCCACCGGACTCATTTGATATGACGTTATTTTGAGGTTTCGTTAAATTTCGAAACGGAATACTGGATAGCCATTTAGCTCATAAATCGGTCTACTCAGCAAACATCCAGCTAAATTTCCACAGATTAACGAAAAGTTTGTTTTCAGTTACAATTTTTATTGTATAAATATAAACGTTCCATTTGACGCAATATTCTTCATACATGATTTCTCAAAATTGGAAATTTAACCCTTTATATTTAATATGAGGAATCATTGTAACGTTTTTACTTTTGTTACGATTATGTTTAAAGCTATATTATATATTGCCATGTTATTATTTTAAAAATATGTTAATAAAATCATGTGGGTGAAAAAACTTATGTCCCTAATCCCTTTACCCGAAGCGAGTTTATTAAAAATATTATGATGTTTGTTTATTTTATTTATTGTCATGTTGTAATTGCACTCGGTTTGAAAGTTAGTTTTTGGAATATCTTTTCAATAAATAGGTATATAAAATACCAAACAACGGCTGCAGAACCACCTAAGTACCAAATGGAGAAGACTATGTAAATAAATACGATATGAGAAAGAAGCTGTGCTGGATATTATAAACAGGTAAGTATACACGTATTCCTCTAAGTTTTAACGAATTTATATGATAATTAACTATTTAATATGTAATATGAATCGATTATTCACACATTTTAAATCATCATCATCATCTACAGCCTGTAGGATCCCACTGCTGGGTACCTATAGGCTTCTCTCATATTATGCCTCCTATATATTATCTCCTCCTCATATAGTAGTATTATGTAATAAATATGGAAAATAAAGTATGGTACAATGTGTATAACTATAAATAATCCTTTGTTTCAGGAGCTGGAGTGGAGTACATAAATATTCAATGTGTACCTATATAATAAGACTGTCCAAGAAATATGGGTCATATATATAGTGCCATGTATATCAGCTATAGACTAAATAAGTAAGCTCAACAAATATATATGAAAAATAAAAAGAGATATATAAAATTATGACATACTTTAACTTAAACACTTTTGCAGGTAACACTATAGAAATCATGCATACAACAAATCATTTGGACAATACACACCCTTTTGAAGTGAGTATGTAATATAAAAATATACAAAAAAGAATGAGACAAATTGTGTGAAGGAAGAAATATTTGCATCAGAAAACAGTGTTTTAAATCAAAGTTGAAGAATGTTGTGAATTTTAATTAATATGTAATACATAAAATAAATTGTTTATTTCACCTATTTTCATTGTTAAAAAATGTCATATTATATTTCTATTGTACATTTTTAATAGTACATTTATTAATTTAGTTTTAAATTAATGTTAAAATAATTGTTGTTATTTTGTGTTTATAAAGGAATATAGATATAAATGTAAGACAGATCTAAAGAAATGTAGATAATTAAAAAAATATAATATGTACTAATGATGTTATTAAAATAAATATACTACAATAAAACATAACTCATTTTTATTTGTATTTATTCCATGGTAATTCAATAAAATGCACTGTACGGTTTAAAATATGTATTTTATTATATTATTCCTTGTTGCAACATTTTCATTGGTTATACTATGTGGAGCTGGTGGAAATGATTCCAAAAGATCAATCTCCAATATATGATCATTCTGGGAACATGCTATATTATGTAACACAGCACATGCTTCTATAATAGTAAGCTAATTTTCAAAAACTTATAGCCCAACTTGCAGACAAGAAGATCTTTGTTGTAAAACCAAAGACCCTCTCCACTGGGTTTCTTGTTTTAGTATGGTCTTGATTGTAAGCTTCTTCAGTCTCCCCTTTCCAGAAATGCACATAAAGGAGAATCATTGAAATTTTTACTATCATGCACCGCCTGGCCATCGGCCTATAATGTTTCTTATCCTCAAGTTAGGGTCGCAGACTGCTTGCACATTTATAGAAAAATGGCCTTTTCTGTTTCTAAATGTTTCTGCTTGTGGTCCTCCTAAAAACAAGATAATAAAAATTAGAGCTCTAGCAAATATTCTTATTTCAAACTACAAATAATTTTATGGAAACTGAAAAAATATATTCATAAAATTGAATTCTTTATAGGAAACTACTATTGTAGTTGAACATTGTTCCAGTATATACTGAATAGCTACAATCAGTACAAATCATTGTATGATTAATTATATTATATTATATATTTAGCCCTACAACTATTTAGAGAGCTTGGTTATATGGGGTACAGTGGGCTGGGGAAGAGCCAATTACCTGCTAAATGTTTTGATTCCAACAAGCATATATATATATAAATTATTGTGTAGAAATCATTTAGAGTGTGCCTTTATACTGTGCATAATATATTATTCTATTCTATGATTAATAATATATTATGTACAGTAAAAAGGGATACTCTAAATGATTACTACATAATATAAAATACGCTAGGCATTTTAGAAGCACATTTAGTTAAAATAGGATAAGAAAACATATATTTGTGTACATGTAAAAGCTTAATAGTTATGTTTACATTATTATAAGTAGAAATTACCTGGAGATTTGATCCTTATATATCGCGTAGAAATCATTCGCAATATGGCATTGTTGTTGATAGTTGGGAATTTTCATGCCACGATTTTGTAGTTTAACCGACTCTGCTGCAACTTTGTGATGTACAGTCGGCTGTTCCACATGAAATACATCTCCAATAATCTTCTGGTAACTGCCTGTCGTAGAATATCATAAAGCAAGTAACAGTTGGTCGCAAGTTTTTATCAATCGGCTTCTATTTGTAGTGGGTTCTATTTTGTCTCCAGCAAGGAACACAGATGCAGAACAGTTTCTTTCTTCAGGCGGAACCTCACTTTGTTTGAATGTTTTCTTCTTTGTAGTTGTCAAAAGCATTGATTTTTTTCTTGATTGACTCGCCTTGATGAAGCTATATCGTCATCAGACAGCGATGAAACCGACGCGAGAGTCATTTTAGTAAATTTTATGTAGAATTTAAAAGTTAAGAGTGGTCGCAGGCGGCCTTAAGACGACGGCTGCTTAAAACTAGAAATTCTTAAAATTTGACTGTTTGACAGCTGTCAAACTCTTAAGTTGCTTTCGAGAATACGAATCGGATGAATAATGCCCCATTAAATATTTAATTCTTAAGTGGTTTAATCGAAGTTATATTTAACTGGAATCAATTTAACAGGTCATTAGAGCTAGTTAACAGGAGTTAAAAGTTAATTGGCTTTCCAGTATTTGGGCATAATACATTTAATAGTACGGTGGGGACACTCGTTGTCTCTTTCGCACGCGTGCACCTTATGGCAGATGACGTCACGCCGTGCATGTTGCATCCTTTTCTATCACTCCTACCACCAACTTTCATTTATTTGTAACTTGCTTATTTCTTAACGGATTATAAAAAATATTTCTGATTATGATTATGCGTAACGTAACCTTCCGTTATAAACAAAAATAAAAATATGTGAAACTAGCCTATTGTATTGAATGGCATGGGACTTCCGTCTGATGCTATCGATACTCTGCCTGGACGGCATTTGCGCTTACCATCAGGTTCAGTGCAGTGACTATGCCGTGAATCATGCGAGCACAAGTTCGTTTCTTTGTGAAACGTCAAAACCAAATCGGTGTGGAGATCTTAAAAATGAGATATCTAAGAACCGTAACTTGTTATATAGAAGGAAATAATGTGGATTTTTTAAAATGTGAATGAATAAATAATGGTCCGATATTTTAGTAAGTAAATAGTAGGTATTATTCATTCTCGACCAATCCTTCGGTCGTGGTATGCGTTTTGGCGTGACTGCAAATACATCACTTATAGTATATATTTTTATGGGACGTAAGATACGAGGCCATGTTTGGCAGTCCTAATTACACATCTGCCTATACCCTTCTGGGATAAAAACATGGGTTTATGTATGAATGTACATGTGGAGTGTGCCTGCCGACGAGGCTTACACACCACATGTTGTTTTAAGAATTTTAAATAAACGAAATTAAAATAATAATCATATAATAGAAATTGGAAAATATTTACTAAACAGATATATAGCTAAGAGCCAATCAAGATAATAAATAATATAATATTAACAGGAAAATTTTGTGAATAGTCTTCTACAAAAGAATCAAATGAATCTTATAAACGAGAAATTCTTGTATATGTTACCGGAAATGTATGAAGTCTAGGAATTGTATACAGCTCCTAGGAAATGTATACAATTCCGAAGCTATTTAGGAAATGTATAAAATATTCTTTCAATAATTATTTTGTGCGAAATGTGTGGTGTGCGTGGTGGCCTGTTGGTAAACGGACTAGACGCGGCTGCCTACATGTTCACGGTGGTCGCGGGTTTGTGTATTGATCACCACGCACTAAAACGGTGAAGGAAAACATCGTGAGGAAACCTGCATACCATAGCGATTTATAAGAATTTCTATGGTATGTAAGTCCGCCAACCCGCACTAGGCCAGCGTGGTGGACTATATAACCTAACCACTCTCAATCGTACTCTCGATTGTAGAGGAGGCTCGTGCCCTGCAGTGGGACGTATATGGGCTGATGCAGTATTATTTTATACATACATATCCTGGGAAATGTATACATTTCCTAGGCTTTATATAAAATTCCAATATCGTATTAGGAAATGTATAAGAATAATGGTTTCTGTAATAAAACACGTTGTTCAAATGAGAGTAATATTTTTTATCACAGATAACAATATCATAGCGTTAAATTCTATAATACTTAACTATTATAGAATTTATATTATATATTTTATTTTTTCTATATTACTAACCTAACCTACCACTTTACTGGTGGTAGGTCTCTCATATGTGAGAGGCTGCCTGGGTGGGTACCACCGCAATGTCTATTCCCGTCAAACAGCAGTTTAAATGCACTGTTGTGTTTCGGATTGAAGGACATTGTAGCCAGAGTAACTACTGGACATATTGAGACTAAACATCTATATGTCTCAGGATGGCGAGCGCAGTGGAATGCCAAGCATTGCTTTGTAATTCAAGGTGTTGTTTGGTTTTGCTACTGTTCATGAGCTGTCGCATCGCTTACCATCAGGCGAACGGCATGCTCGTCTCGTCTTAACAGCAATTAAAAAAAATTATATAAAAAAACCTAACCTAACCTAACCTACACGCATTGACCTTTTACGATCGGATGATGCAATATCCTCCTCTCGCTCCGCTATCCCCGCTTACCCCTTGATATCTTAAATATCTTACATTTCCGATTACTATTTAGGAAATGTATAGATTTCCTAGGAAATGTGTCTAATGTAATTGATTTTACACATTTCCGGGCGATTTTAGGAATTACATAGATTTCCTAGGAATTGTATACAATGACGGATTACATACATTTCCGGTAACATATATATACCTAGTCAGGTCATAATTTCTGTCACATGTTTAATATAAAATAATTGAAACAAGTTTATTCATTATGTATTATGTATTATATATATATTTATATACCAAAATGAACTTAACAAAACATAGATTCTTATGACACTAAAGTTTATTCAAAATGACCTCCGTGATTTTCAATACAGGCCTTCAATCTGCGCGGCCAGTTGTCTATCGCAGCACGAACGAGGCCCATGTCAATATCGGAGGCTGCCTTAATCAAGGATGTCTTGAGTGACTCCAAATCGGGATGAGGCTTTGAGCACGCCTTTTCCTCCAAGTGTTGCCATATCTTGTAATCTAACGGATTCAAATCTGGACTGGAGGAGGGCCAGTCTTCGTGCCGGATGAAGTCGATTTCACGCGCCGCCAGCCAGTCTTGTGTGATCTTCGCTCTATGAGCTGGCGCCGAATCTTGTTGGAATACCCAGTGCCTGTTATTGAACATGGTATGAGAAATAGGTTCCACAAGGTTCGTCAGGACTGTATTTTGATACACAACTGCATTCGTTTTTACACCTTTCTCACAAAAATGTACCTGTGTTAAGCCCCAATAAGAAACTCCTAACCATACCATGAGCGAGGATGGAAAATGACCTCGTTGGACACGCGGAATACGGTTGCTCGCTTCTTCGCTACTGTGTGCGTACACCTTATCATTTTGTTTGTTGTAGCTCCCTTCTACGGTAAAAAAAAATTTCATCTGAAAAAAGAATTTCCCGATATTTTTTTCCCGCGTACCGCTTCAACAAAGCGCGGCATCTCTTCAGTCTCAGGTCCATTAGACGAGCATTCAAACGATGTCCTGTTTTTCTTCGATATGCCCGACCTTAAAAAGTATACATTAATATTTTCATGAACAATTCGAAATTCGAATTCAATAAACTTTTTTGTGGCCAGCATTCTAAAAGAAAAGTTTTTACTGTGTGACAATACTTATGACCTGACTGTGTATATATTCTCTGAATCTCTGAAACGGCTCCAACAATTTTCGTGAAATTTTGTATACAGGGGGTTTCGGGGGCGATAAATCGATCTAACTAGGATTCATTTTTAGAAAATGTTATAAAAAAAATAAACATATAAACTGATAATATTACTCTTCCTGACATCTATTGGCGAATAATAATACTATTTGTTTTCTTATGTGCAACTAACTGCATAACCATACAATAACACTAAAGATATTCCAGCAGATGGCGTTGTTAAGCAACGCTAAGCCAATGAGTGGTATTAGCTATTTGGTTTTATTCGGATATATGTCAAAACTTTAAAAATAGTTAGTGAAATTGGTAATTTGGCGTTTAATTTTGGGTATGGCTATTTGTTTGAATCATGGATTATTAAAGATATACTGCCGGATTGAGCGAGTATTGAATCGAGGGAGAATATATTATATAAAGTACGGTATATTCCGCGGAGCGTTACTAGGAATAATTTGTAAAAGAAAATAAGACCATGTTGAACTGGATTAGAATTATAAATAGTAAAAAGTACAAGAAGACTTATAGTGGAATAATTCCTTCAAGGGTGCAATTTCTTAAGTCCAAAAAAAACGAGCAAAGCTCGTTCATCCAGGTACTACTAACTTAAAACATAAACAGAACAAAAATGTTTCATTCCCCACATACATTTTAATTTCCAATACCAACGATCTTGATTATGTAGTGGGGGGAGAACTATTTAGTTAGATAACTAACTAGTGTTAAAACTTTACAGTACTTTTCATAATGAAATTTACAAAAAATCACTGGTTGCAATCGACTTGCAACAAGTTACACTTGAAGTCGAATACATATTGAGAATGATAAAGATGATTTCTTATTTGTGTATGTACAGATTTGTATATGTATATACATGTTTTGTTCTTTTATGTTAGCCTTTTAAAAAAAACGATATCTTACGCTAAAAAAATCATGTTACAGAAGATTACACATTATTTCCACCACACCCAAAATATTGATCTAAATTGATTGATCGGTAATTCGCATCGTGAACAATACGCAGCGGAAACTGCGAGTTATTTCGAGCTCATACCAAGGCCACATCATACTCACGAAACACCTTGCCCTGATAACATAATTGCAAGATTCTAAATCACTCACTAAGGAGCTCTATTTTAATATAAATAATAGCGCATACCAATATTTTTAAAAGTCTTACCACCGTTTATAATCTGCAAAATATTTTATTTCCACGTAAATAAATAAATACACCCGAACAGTCACGTACATAGTCCTGACCCCACATTTATATCCAGTCTTGTGTCGTGGGTATCAGGAACTACGAGAGACTTTCTGCCTCACAAGGACCCAGGCCGAAACAAATAATTGTGGATCACAGAGACATTTGTCTCAATGCCGGGATCGAACCCGCTGCCTCTCGTCAACAGTCGGTGTCTAACCAACTGCGCCACGGAGGCTGTTAAATAATAAATAAATAATAATATCAATACTATTTTCATGACTGACTGCCTCGGTGGCGTAGTTGTACTACGGTACGGTTACAAAGCTGAGGTCTCGGGTTCGAATCCCGGGTTGGGCAAAGTGATATTGGATTTTTCTATTCAGTATCAGCCCAGAGTCAGGAATTTGTGCCCGATATGGCGATAGGCTCGCCACCTATCACATTGTGGGACGGAACATACAAGGCGAAATGTGGGTGCCCTGGCACCTCTGCCTACCCCTTCTAGGAATAAGGCGTGAGTTTATGTATGTATGTATGTATACTATTTTCATCGCACTATTATTAGACATCTCATGTTCTCTTAGTCCAAAGCATTCACGAACTAAAATCATGCAATCTATAACTAATTATGACTTCTTTAACAACCAATAATGGCGAAACAAACATTGCACCTTCATACAACTCATTAAAGAAAATTATACACATCAGTATTCAAAATACTTATTTTACATTCGTGTATTTTAACCGCAGATCTTCTTGAAACAAAGATAATATAATAATGCTTATTAAACTCTTTAATGGTCGTCAAACTTCAAAAACTGAACTAAATATAGACGGAGAAAACTGATGTTGATAAAGGTAAATGTCCACTAAGCTACTGTAACTTCAATACCATGTGATAACCTTCGCACTGATGTTACACGTTACATGTAAAAACTCATATAAATAAAATATATTTCTTCATTTCTGTCCAGTAAACATCCTTATATTAACAGTGTTTAATCAAAAAAATTATGTAGTAAATATTATTTGAATAAAATGATATTTCAGTTTAGCTTTTTTAAATAGAATGCACTTAAATGTGGTTCTGAATTTTGAAATAATCTTATTGTATTACGTTGTAAATAGCAATAATCCATACTTATAAATTAAATCTAAAAAAACTTCCAGAAAAACATCTTCATCGACCACAGAAATCAAAATTAAATAAAACCTCAAGATATTCACGCATAAATACATGATACCTTAATGTTTCGACAATTAAATTCACATCCATTAGTAATAAGGCTACTTACCCTTAATTACGAGCCACGCCTGTACACATTATTTTTGCGTGCTCGACCGGTCAGGGATATTATCGAAGTGGGTCGACGCAACAAGTGCAACACGCGAGCACCCTGTATACTAGGGATGGCGAACTAATGGCACGCATGGCATTGATGTTACCACAATATTGTGGACACACCACACAACTGTACTAAGAAAAAACAACACCTAGTAAAGGATCCATTAAGAAAAATTTCTCAAAACATGAAATAATATTCCACGCTCGTTTGTTATACGTATACGTATTTTTTTCCAGAAGTGCGTGGTGGCCTGTTGGTAAATGGACTAGACGCGACTGCCAACATATTCACGGTAGTCGCGGGTTCGAATCCCAGGGCACACCTCTGACTTTTCGGAGTCATGTGTGTATTGATAGTCAATCACCACGCACTAAAACGGTGAAGGAAAACATCGTGAGGAAACCTGCATACCATAGCGATTTATAAAATTTCTATGGTATGTAAGTCCGCCAACCCGCACTAGGCCAGCGTGGTGGACTATATGGCCTAACCACTCTCAATCGTACTGTCGATTGTAGAGTAGGCCCGTGCCCTGCAGTGGGACGTATATGGGCTGATAAAGAAAGAAAGAAAAGTATTTTTTTCCAATAATAAGTAAATCAAAATTGCTTGACGGCATGTCTATGGCGTCATTAAACATTTCTTTATAAAAAAAAATGCACGTTGATAAACAAAGGTTCGCCAGCCCTGCTGTATAGCATTCTTTTATAATCGATCTAGTGTTACAAAGTGCCTGCCTTGGTGGCGTAGTTGCACTAGAGTACGGTTAAAAAGCTGAGGTCTCGGGTTCGAATCCCCAGTCGGGCAAATTGATATTTGATTTTCTTCTTCATTATCAGACAGAGTTAAAAAATTTTGCCCGATATGGCGATAGGGTTGCCCCCTATCAAATCGAGGGACGAAGCATACAGGTCGACATGTGTCCTGGCACCTCTGCCTACCCCTTCTGGGAAAGTGCATGAGTTTATGTATGTATGTTACAAAGTGGTACAGTTGGTTAGACGCCAGCTGTGAAACGTGAGGCCACGGCTTAGGACCCCGAATCAAGACAAATCTTTGTGTCACAGTTATTTGTCTCGTAGATTCCGATACCTAAGACACAAGACTGGATCTTAATGTGGGTTCAGGACTATGTATTTATGTGACTGTTGGGTGTTTTTATTTATTTATTTTGTAGGGGACAGGGGCTCAATTATTGGACCAAATGTTTGTATGTGTATAATATATGTGGCTCCGTTGGTCTATTCGCAGCGCAAATAGGTTATGTAGATTGCATTATTGAGACAAATATTTTTATGGCATTTGTAGCTCCGTTGGTCTATCCGCAGCGCAAGAGGCATGGTGAACTGTAAGTCCCAAATTCTATTCCTAGATTGAACATTCTATGATATCGATTTATATAGATAAATAAGTCCTTAAATGTCTGGAATTAGCGCCCGTTACATTTTAGGACGAAAATAGACTCAGAAAAATATGTATGACAGTAGTATACTTTGCCATGTAACTTAGCGTACTTAAGTATCCATACAAGTGCAAATCGCTAATGAAGTAGCAAAAGACACTAAAAACGACAGCTTTCTGTCCTTCAACATAATTCTGCGTTGACAATATCTTCCGTATAGTTTTCATTAGAAAAACACTTCGTTTCCACTTGTTATGACTAATCAAAACCCAGAATTGAGGAAGCATTCGTTAAACCGCAACAAATATACAATAGCTTGAATGTGACCCTGGCATTGGCATAATCCATGACCAGCAATGACTTTTATTTATTTTTTATTTTTTTATTTATATATGCTTTATTGTACACCAAAATGAAAGACGCATACAAAATACTTAAAAACTAAAGGCATGGTTACAATAGGCGGCCTTATCGCTAGCTGCGATCTCTTCCAGGCAACCTTTGGATGGACTGGATTTTTGAGAAATTGAAATATAGGGTAGTGCAAATAGTGAGAGAATAAACAATAATAATAATAATTGATGTACATGCTATATTATATTAATTTACATAATATAAATACACACAAACATACATACAAACATACATACATACATACATACATACATACTAATATATATTGAGCTAACTATAATGATGATATAAGTAAAGAGGATCAGAAATATATATATATAACAGGATAATACGTTACTGCAGTGAGAGATAGTGTATCTTAACAAGTCTCTTAAAACTTGGTAATGACTTAGCTTGTCTGACAGACAATGGTAATTCGTTCCACAAGCGAGCAGCATGAACTGTAAAAGATTTGCTTAGAAATGATGTGCTGTGCTTGGGAATCTCTAGGATCAAGTTCTCTGTTGATCTAAGAGTTCGTGCGTGAGTTTGACCGAGGAATTTAAAACGGTTTTTAAGATAGTGGGGGCTGGAGGGATTGTACAAAATACCGTATAAAAGGGAAAGAATTCGAGTATTACGGCGAAAACGTATTGATAGCCACTTGAGTTTGATACGATATTCGGAAACATGGTCATATTTGCGAAGACCAAATATGAATCTAATGCAGAAATTCTGAAGTCTCTCAAGTTTTTCCATTTGGGCTTCGGTGAGGTCGAGGTAGCTAGCATCAGCATAATCAAGGAGGGGAAAAAGAAGAGATTGAACCAGTGCGATTTTCGTGGAAATCGGTAGAAAATTCCGCAATCTCCGCAAGGACCCCGCTGCAGCAAACAATTTGCGACTTACTTGTTGCAATTGGGGACCCCAGGATAGGTTTTTGTCGATGATTACACCCAAATTCTTAACAGTATCACTGAATGGAATAGTGCAACCATCAAACAGAATTTGAGGTAAGTGATCCATATCTAATTTAGAAATCAACCTGGAGCTGCCAACAACAATGACTTGGGACTTAGCAGGGTTGACTAATAGCCCGTGAGACTTACTCCATCTGCTAATACTCTCAAGATCCCTGTTGACAGAGTTAATAGCCTCCGTCACCCTGTCCACAGGAGCATGATAATAGATTTGTAAATCATCTGCATACAGATGGTAGGAAGAAATCAGATTTTTTGATATAGAATTAATAAAAACAGCGAAGAGTAAAGGAGATAAAACGCCGCCCTGAGGGACGCCAGTAAGTGTGTCGCACCACGAAGACACTGAGTCTTTGACACGAATGCGCTGGCGACGGCCCGTCAGGTAACTACGAAACCAGTCAATTACCGTTGGAGATATGTTAATAGAGCACAGTGTAGTCAGTAAGACATCAAAGTCAACGGTGTTGAAAGCATTGCTAAAGTCTAGCAGAGCTAGTACCGTTAGCTTGCCATTCTCCATCGCAGCTCTGATGTCATCCGTAATATGAACTAGTGCAGTAGTGGTACCATATCCATGACGAAATCCAGACTGGAAAGGATTAAGGAGATTGTAATGAGTTAGAAAGGAGCATAGTTGTTGATGAACAAGATTCTCAAGGACTTTAGAAAGGAAGGGGAGAATGGATATAGGGCGGTATTCAGAGAAAGATACAGGATTAGGTTTTTTGGGTAGGGGAATTACTTCGGCCTCCTTCCACAAGGAGGGGAAAACGGAGTTGGATAAGGAAAAATTAAGGATATGACAAAGGATATGGAGAATTTCGTCAAGGATAGGCAAAATCATACTGCGACTAATGCAATCATTCCCAGATGCATTGGAGGAGATGGATAAAATGCTCTTTTTAACATCACAATCAGAGAATTGACTAAAGACAAATTGAGGATAGTTAGGAGTTGGAATAGAAGAAAGATCTTGAATTGTTTTGTTTTTAATAGCCCTATCAAATTTGGGCACAGCAGTGAAATGTGTATTCAACGAATCTAAATTTAAACTATTAGGAATAGAATCTGAACGAGATTTTCCAACCCCCATAGAACGAAGAAATTTCCAGACCTTAGCTGGATCATTGTTTTCTACAGATTGGTGAACATGTCGGCGTTGTGCATTCCTACACATCTTGTTGCAGTGATTTCGGAGAGCAACGTATTTGTCCCAATTCTGAGGTGTAGGTCGACGTTTAAACTTAGCCCTAGCTACGACCTTTTTCGTTATTAAGGCTTTAATATCGTCAGAGAGCCAGGGTGACGGAACATGTTTTATTCTAACAGCACGGATGGGAGCATGTGCATCATAAAGTTTGATGATATTGGTGGTGAAAAGATCAACTTTGTCATCAACCAAACTCGAGTTGAGTAAAGGACCCCAGTCAATATTGCTAGCATCCCTACGAAGATTTGCAGAATTGATTTCACGAAAACAACGCTGCATGACCACTTTATGTCTTAGTTTGGGAAGGCGGACTTTATAAGAAAGATATATGAGATCGTGGCATGAGAAGGAATCGGCAGAGCACTGTCCATGTTTTTCGACAAGATGAGGAGAAGATACAATCATAAGATCGAGAAGAGAAGGAATGGAATTAGGAAAATGATGAGTAGGATTTAGAGGTAGGACAGATAAGTTGCTAGAATTTAAAATAGTATAAAGAGAGCAAGAGCGGTGGTCATTCTTGATAAGACACGTATTAAAATCTCCCATGATTATGGTGTGACTGTACGAAGGAGTGAGGTTAATCAGGATAGATTCTAAAGAAGAGAAGTAATCGATACGTAAGGACGGACAATAATATACACCGAGAAGTATTTTCGAATGATGGAGTTCAACCTCCAGGAACAAATGCTCACCACCATTACAAGGTGGTGGTTGTGGCGACGCATGAACTAAAGTGAATGGGATGCCTGTTCTCAAGTAAATAGCGACGCCACCACCACGACCAACCGAGCGATCATTCCTAAGAAGTTGAAAACCAGGTAGAGAGTAAGAACTAGATGGAAGGCAAGGCTTAAGCCAGGATTCAGAAACGAGAATGGCGTGGAGATTCGTACAGTCGAAGCTAGCTAGCATATCAGGAAAATGAGCCGGAATACTCTGAGCGTTGATATGCACGACATTAAAATTCTTTGGAACAACAGAGAACTCTGAAGAAATTGTGTCCACAAGCGACGGAATACTGACGTAACTACTGTTATCACTGTTATCATCTGCAGAAAAAAATTCACTCGAGTCATTTAGAATATCAGACATAAAACTACTTAAAAAATAATAATAATAATAAAATAAATATATAATTAATACTCTATAAAAATATTATTGCCTTAGAAGGCGCTAATAAAATCCACCTGCCGGTTGTGTAGAAGTTTTTCACAATTGTAAAAAGTAACAAGAACAACTTTAAGTTTGAATATACAAAAAAAAAAACATTTACTAACTTCTAATATTTGAAATTAAAATAATCAACAAACATAAAAAAAAAGAACTGATTATTACTAAAATGATATTATAAAATTATATATAGCTAATTCCAGGTAATGCAAAATAAAAAAATAAAAAAAAAAACATTCAAGCATTTTGTTATGTACATTTCTGAACGGATCTTAATCTGTCATGTATGACGTAAGATAAAATGTCAACAAAAAATAGTAGGTTAAGTTTCGGAATGCGGGTGGATAAAAACTTTAAAGCTAGAAACTAAACAACAGAAAACTTAAATCAAATTAAGTGCCACTATACAACATTAATGACTAAGTGGAAAACATAAAATACTACATTAAATAATGACATTAAACAATATTACCTGGACAACACGAAAACAATAACAATTATTAATAAAAACAAGTGCAAACTACTTCTTTGTGGTGACTGCTCGCCTAGTCTTGGGCACTGCAATGGTCTTCTTCACCGGAGTCGGCTTTGCAGCAGTGTCAACATTGATCTGGCTAAGCAGACTGAGCGACACAATGCGATGCCGAACACCAGAGCTTAAGACAAAGATGTTACCCTCCCGAGTCCAAGAATTAGTGACGCCAAACTTTTCCCGGGCTGCCATGAAGATATCATGTCTGGACTTCGTGAGGAACTCGGATAAAGTGATGCCAGAGCCTTTTAGTTTGGTTTTGGTAAACCAAATCTTGTCCCTGGTAGCGATGTCTTGCAGCTTCACAAGCAAGGGTCTAGGCTTTTTAGACGAAGAAGGCCGACCCATCCTGTGGCAACGCTGGATATTGCTGATTTTGAAGTCATCCAAACCCAACCGTTGCTTCACAACATCTACAAGAAGTTCTGCAGAGTTCTCTTCAGCTACTTCAGTCACACCATGGAAGAGAAGAATTTTACGACGCCGCTGCATC
Organism: Hyles euphorbiae; assembly: GCA_023078785.2. Taxonomy (NCBI): domain Eukaryota; kingdom Metazoa; phylum Arthropoda; class Insecta; order Lepidoptera; family Sphingidae; genus Hyles; species Hyles euphorbiae. The sequence goes on from CM041048.1 coordinate 5,498,850, forward strand.
TCTATGTTGTCGACAGTGTGAGATAGTGCTTCAATTTGTTTTTGAAGAAGCCCTAGGGCCTGGGTGATAAAGGCCCTATATCTTGAAAATTCACCTGCCAAATCAGAGGACCCCGCTGCAGCAGCTGACGACTTTTGGAGGTCAGTTTCAAACGCCGTCATTCTTCGATGGAACTCATCCTTCATCTCTTCGATTGTAGCCTTCAGAGTGGACTCCATAATGCACAAAACAACTAGTGGTGAAGTGTAGAAGTGTAGAGGAGGTGGGAGATATGATTTAGAGAGAGAAGTACAGGAGATGAATACTAATACCGGCAGGTAGTCAGTTTAATAAGTATTATTAAACATAAAATGTACAAAATAACACTTTTGTATATTTTAAAATGATTAAAAATTGCAGAGCAAAAATTCGTATTACTATAATTCTCGACTACCCACGCAGAAAAAAAAAAAAAAAAAAAAAAAAAAAAAAAAAAATTGCTTTTAATGCTGGCATGGCAAGTGCGTGGTGGCCTGTTGGTAAACGGACTAGACGCGACTGCCAACATGTTCACGGTGGTCGCGGGTTCGAATCCCAGGGCACACCTCTGACTTTTCGGAGTCATGTGTGTATTGATAGTCAATCACCACGCACTAAAACGGTGAAGGAAAACATCGTGAGGAAACCTGCATACTATAGCGATTTATAAAAATTTCTATGGTATGTAAGTCCGCCAACCCGCACTAGGCCAGCGTGGTGGACTATATGGCCTAACCACTCTCAATCGTACTCTCGATTGTAGAGGAGGCCCGTGCCCTGCAGTGGGACGTATAGGGGCTGATACAGATGGCAAAGTAACTGCCATCCATAAAGTGGTCAATAGTACAAATGACAGTGCAATATATCTAGCGCGTTGAACGATAGTACTAGAGTCTAGGCAATATGTTACAGACAATTATGGGATGGATATATGGATATATGAATATCAATAAGAGGATAAGCAAAGGGCAGTCTAAATTGTTAAGGATAGAATCTATGCATAATTAATTTCACTGGTAGTAATACACTGTTGTATTCTATTTGATGGACATTGTAGCCGGAGTAACTACTGGATATATTGAGCTTTAATATCTTATGTCTCAGGATGGCAAACACAGGAGAATGCCAAAGCATTACTTTGTAATTCATGATGTTGTTTGGTTTTGCTACTGTTCATGAGCGGTCGTATCGCTTACCATTATACGAATGGCATGCTCTCACTATTAATCGAAATGAAATATAATAATTTCACGCACGGTGGTCATTATCCTGGCGGAACGAACATCATACGACCATTTTATTACCATCAGGCCGTCTCATCGGCTACGTCATCAATATAAATATAGAAAAATCAATTGACATCCACCAAGGTTACAAAAATTAACGTAAATTTCTCGAATCATTCTCAGTAGGACTTCCGGAAGCGACGCAGCTGTAATTTTTCCGGTATTTCATCTGTCATTTAATTAATTTATTATTTAAAATGGTTGTTTTTGTACGGCGTAGAAGAGTGGAGATCGTGTTACGAGGTCTCAGGTTCGACGTCCTGTGCTTCCGGGTTGTTTGTGGCTTTTTCGAAATATGTTTTGAGAAAATACGTCATTTAATATGAGTAATGTGTACTTTCTGACACGCCTATGTTTGTAGCCTTCAAACAGAATTGAACCTAAAGCTCTCGACCGCAGTCGTATGTGAAAAACGATATAAACTTTTTCATAGAGACACAAAATACCTTAACTTTCAAACAAGCCGTAAGTCTCTATACTATTTGTTATATTTGCAATTATATTGTATTTCAATATTCTGGTTATAATTAATTAATACAACATAAATTAATGTGCACACTTTATTACGTAAAACTACATAAGGCTGACAGACCACAACTCAAAGATAATATATTCAAAGTCTTTTATTGCGTAGCTAAGAAGCCATAGTAATTCGAAAAAAAAAATCCTCGCAATACTAAATATTTTTAAATAACAAAGATTACGAATGACGACTACCGACCTATAGGTATTGATTATGGAAGAAATGGCAAAAGTTTTTGAAAAGTAGGAGCCAATATATCGCTTACTAAAGCAATACCGTACAGCTCGACATTATTACTCTCTTCTTTCCATTAATAATGAATCTATTGTAAACTCAGCATATATTTCTTAAGCATATTGCTTGTGTTTTTTTAGTAATTTGTGAATATGACGTATTTTTTTTTAATTTTTATTGTTAGTATTTCTAACCAAGTTTTATTTTGTTCACTTTCTTCATGTATTTATCAGTTATAAATGGAATTTTCTCTGGATTTAGTTTCATTCTCGCGTATTTTTCATATTTGTTACTTTCTAAATGTTTTCCAAAGATAAATAAATAAATAAGTTCGTCTTTGGTGGTGCAGCAGTTTTATTGCAAACTGACTTTAAGCGCCTGTGTTATTGTAATACGGTTACTGAGAGACCCAATATCTTCTTTTTGGCAAAGTTGTTCATTTTCTTCCACATTGTAGCCTGAGTAAGTACTGGACATATTAATACTTACACCTTATTTCTCAGGATGACGAGCGCAATAGAATGCCCAGCATTGCTCTTTAATTTGGTAGAGTCACACTGACCCATAATTCTAAAAAAATATAGTACTCGACTGCACAACACCAGCCCTCTTAACTAAGTTACTGTCTATTCTCTTTCTACAATTGTTAACGCCTTGACGTAAGTTATAACGTTCCGTTTGTGCTAGTCAAATTGCATCTTGGATAGCATTTGTATTGGAGTTATTCAATAGTGTTGTACAACGTACAAACGTCATCGCTTACGTTAAGTCGTTAACGATTGTAGAAAGAGAATAGATTGTAACTTGGCTAAAGTGGCTGATTACTTACCTACTGCATCTTGAAATACTTCCACAAATATATATACACACGATGATAGTCAATCACCACGCACGAAAACTGTGAAGGAAAACATCGTGAGGAAACCTGCATACCGTTGCGATTTATAAGAATTTCTATGGTAAGTCCGCCAACCCGCACTAGGCCAGCGTGGTGGACTATATGGCCTAACCACTCTCAATCGTACTGTCGATTGTAGAGGCCCGTGCCCTGCAGTGACGTATATGGGTTGATACAGAATATACATACATATAATTTAATCTCGCCCTTCCATCGATGTGCTGGTCCATTACATTCTACAAAACGACATATCCGGGCGGTTCTCTCAAAGGGCCATTGCAGATGCTATCTACAATTGTTATCAGCAACACGATCTGAGATCACGACGCAGGAAGACGCTGCGTGTATGACAACGCATAAAATCATAATGCATATTTTCCACATATGGTTTATTTTTCCGTGTTACTGACAATGTGTGGAGATAGTTGTTTTGTGATTTGTCTAAGTCTGATGCTTTTGCTAATTAGCTAAAGTAAGTTTATTGTGGGTTTAACTCTTATTTGAATCTCTTTTCCTGAATTAATGAACTCAAAGAATTTGCTGCTAAAAATACGTTTTTGTCGTTGAAACGAGAAAGACTATATTTAGTTGTTTTCCATTAAAAGTATCAGAGAATATTTCTGACAGAGGCTCAAACAAAGCTAATAACTCGACAAGTTAGTAGAACTCATGATCTCAAGATTAACGCCTATATGTACTGCCACAACACCAAAAAGGCTGACAGCACTTTTTGTTTAATGTATCATGAAAACTAGTCATCTATTCTGATAGTACGTTGCTACCAGCACACCGTGTATATATGATATAACATGAACCACGCTCGTGTCTCTGACACACATTTCAGGATGAAAACAGTGATCGCCTCATAACCGAATTACATGAGATTCACTGTATGCGAGCCAGCGCACGCGACCGTCACAGATAATCCATCATTATAAGGCCCTGCGCAGACGACAGACTATCCGTGACGCACTTTTTAGTCTGTGAAAATAGAACCTATGCAATTATATGCAGTAACGCACACGACGCGCAAAAAGTCCGGCGCACAAAAAATCCGTGTAATTCGGGCAGACCGCACCGCGCCGCGGCGCGCCACTCCGCATAAAAAGTGTGTGAAAAAAATTGAACGTTTGCTTCAACGCGCGCTAACGCAGACGGCGCACTCTTTAGTCGGGAATCTGCATTTGCTAGGGGTGGGTGGACATAACGCACGCGATCTATTATCATGGCGCCAGAGGTCGATGTAACTATGTTAATTCAAGAAATACAAAACAGACCAGCAATTTATGATACTTCTAAGGCAGAATATCATGATAAAAAAATAACCATGATTAATTAACCTAACCAAAATCATGATAAAATAAATAGCAACTCATCAAATGTAGGAACAGACATTTTATAAAATTTGAAAAAAATTGCCGGATGTTGTATCAGAATTGAATGTTTAGTATGGAACTGTCCCTTCAGTAATCTTTCCGAAAGTATAGGATGTACCCAAAATTCTCTATTTCTTCTTCTTTTTCTGTACTTCATGTACAAAATAATACTTCGCGATCTCTGCACGATTTCCATAGCGTCTACGTCCCTACAGCTCTGCCGACAAAATGATGGAAGATGTGCGTCGTGTGCGTTGAGTCTGTGAAAAATCCGCGACCGACTTTTTGCGCGCCATGCAGACTTTTTGTGCGCCGCAGACTCGATCGCACAAAAAGTGTGCCGTCTGCGCAGGGCCTAATCATGTTTATTACATCTCTATGTTGTATATGATTAACCAAGCGTGATGAGCCAACCAAGTTGTTGGATACCCAATATAAACTATTTATTTCTTCCGCACACACAATACAATTAAATAACAATATAAGTATAAGTTAATAATTAACATGACCATATCAATATTTGCTGTAGTATGCGTGTAGAATGGATACCAGTTCAGTATATGCCGTCTTACAATAGCACTGATTTTCATCTGGCTGCAGAACTATCATAGTATATATATCATCACTTGATTTACTTATATACCCCTTCACTCTTGCCATCTGTTTTCCTTCTTGCTGCCCTCCCGATTTGAAGGACCGGCTACACATCCAAGGAATTCATTGTGTGTTGACTATTGAGTGTAGTTATTATATTTTGATCCTCATTTCATAAGACTAAATCCGAAATTCCCCTAGTTCATCTTTCCGACATATATAATTGAATTTACACAGCCAATAATACTTTACGCAAAAAGTCTAATTTCCCTGACTATCCGCAGCAACACAAAGGCAAGTCCTGCCTACGCACATGAGCATTATTTGCACATTAAAACAATTTGTGAGCCGGAAACTATTTACTTTAGACGCAGACTTTTGATCGATGCCTGGTAATTTGTACAGATCGACGAGAATCGATTATGATGTTTGATTAATAACGATGTCCATTGTTCTGTTAAGATAATTGAAAAACTAATTCAGTAAATATATTTGTATTTTTGTACAATTATGCCATAAGCATTAACATTAGTAATTATTTTATTTCGCCAGTCCAAATGTTATTAATTTATGTAGAAAACTTTTGTAACAAGAGCTCAAACCTTTTTTTTCTCAAGATATTTGGACAAAAAAATATGATAAAAATAAATCATTTCATATCAAAAAATACTACACTCAAAACAGACTCAACTACCTGTAAGTGAAAATAATCAATTATACAAGAAATAAGGATTATAACATGAATATATTTTGTCGTAAAATATCTAGAAACGCAGCATCGGTGCAAATTACCCCACATTTTTTATTATTTAATATTTGTGTTGTTATCGGTCCTTGATAATATTGCTTTCAAATAAATCCAAGGTTTGAAGTACTCAAAAATCGCGCACTAAGATACCGATACATTCATATAAGCGAAACTAATAAAAACATGTTAATTAGTGATTTTCCTAAACCATTTTTTGCCAAACAGTTTCGAGTGGGCGAAAAGTCGCTAAATGTTTTATGAAACGATTGATAGTTATGAATAAATAAACGTCTGTTTTTTGTTATACTTGTTCAAGTGCCCTTTACATAAATTCTCATGGAATCTAGCCAATTTTTCATTCAAAAAGTCACATAAATAAAAATAAGTTTTTTTTCATAGATGGAGCAAAAAATAAAATTGCTCAACTATTTTGGAGCATTTGTGTTTTATATTATGTTAGTCCCAACGAATCTTCAGTTCATAATTTAAGGAAGGAAGACATCAGAACATCTGGTTTAAGGACAAATTTTCAAACATCGTGTATAGTGGTCGCTGTCTGGGTACGTACACCCAACACGTTTTGAAAATCCAACAATAATCTACGATGACTTAGATATAGTTTCCACCACGAATTTTTAAAGCGACCCTTACTGGTAGTAGGTCCCTTATATGTGAGAGGTCCCCAGGTTAGGCACCACCGCATGGTCTAATTCTCCCGCTAACAGCAGTGTAAATGCACAGTTGTGTTCCGTTTTGACAGACATTGTAGCCAAAGTAACTACTGGATATATTGAGACTAAACAGCGCTGTGGAATGCCAAGCATCGCTTTGTTATTTATGGTGCTGTTTGGTCTTGCTACTGTCCATGAGCGGTCGTATAGTTTACCATCAGGCAAATGGCATGTTAGTCTCGCCATTAATACCGTAGTCTTTACAGTGGCGGCGTAAGGTAGGTTGGCACCCGGGGCGGTTTTGTATTGAGCACCCCTACATAAACATAACACCCAATACTAAACAAGCCTACACCGGACATATCGTGCACTTATCAAATCTGACTTTTATCGGAGGAAAGCTATTGTGCTCTTCTTTCGGTGGCCCGGAGGCGGCTGGAACTGTATGTTAGTGTCACTGGCCTTCCAGCCAAGCACATTAGGGATGTTTTGGCCAAGCCGGGTCCCTCACAAAACCTCCGCTAGCATACCGACTAAATTCCTTGGATGACCGTCACACGCATTATAGGCGGCCCCAGACAACAAAAGAAGATGCCTAGGCAGGCATCGATCATGTCATGGCCTCAGCGTCCTATAGAAAATCATTGCTGGTTCTTCTTTTGAAGGGTGCGACAGTTTCAAAACGCTGCGCCGGTTAAAGATGTTTAGGTCGTCTACGTCAGAGATGAGGTCATGCGCCCTGTCGCTCATATCCAAGTTGCTGTAGGTAAGGGCGCACCGCCCCCTGCACAGTATGCCAAGCCCAGCGTAATGTCGCCTCTTATGATGGTTAGAAAATACCGTGGCGAAATTCTTATAACCTAAGACAGGGTAGAGGCGCCGCAGCGGTTCAGCCATTTATTACCCGGCAACCCTTTTGTGCAGGTGGCGGTGAGCGGGATCGTTCACCTCGCGATCCCGTCTCGTGCTCTTCTTCTCGAACGAGAGCATTGCTTGCCTTCCCAACCTTCCCAACCTCCAACATCACGGCCGAGAGCGAGAGGTCTACTCTGGCGGCTGCATGAAGTATTCTGCGCTCGTCACCCCAGAGTGGGCACTCCGAAAGAGTGTGTTTTTTCACAATGATGGCAAACAGCGGTTTCATTCATTCTCGCCACCCGCCACATATATCTAACGAAGCAATCGTGCCCCGATAGAGCTAGTGTCAGATGGGCCGCAACATGCCGTGGCGCCTGTTCGGCCACTGGTAAAAAAGGACGCGTTGCCAGATTGGTCCACTCACCAGCACTGGGATGATTGTCCATCCTAGGGTACCACTCCTCCAAGACGGCCACTGTATTTCTCTCTAAGGCAGAGTTTCTTAAACTTTTTGCAGTTACGGACTCCTAACAAAATTTAAAATAGTTCACGGACCCCGCCAAAAAATATTTCAGTAAGAAAAACAAACTATGTATTCAATACTCATTTTTTTGAACAAGGATTTTTATTGGTAGTTTACAATAGAACAGGGTCTATGTCTTTCATTGATAATTATTTCTACATCCTTTTCAGTGGGATTTTATAATTATAATTCTTTACTTTATAGTGATTTTTTTTTAATTTTGAAGTTTTTTACTTTATATGTCGAATTTTAGTTATATTCTTTTTAATAATGATAGGGATTTAAATGATAATTTTCTGATAAATATATATTAAAAGTTTATTGAGCTCCTGCGGACCCCTGGCACACATGTTACGGACTCCTAAGGGGTCCGTGGACCCCACTTTAAGAAACCCTGCTCTAAGGGCTGGTGGCTGCCCTTGACATGACGATTCCAGTCGCTAGTAATAAACCGACGACGAAAGGGCTTTGGGGTCTACGTCCCAGGGAAGGAAACCAGCCCGAAAATAGGAGGCCCCTTAAGAGATTGTACGATATCCCTTGAATAATGATCATCCGCTACGCCACCACTCGAGAAAACAGCACAGTCTGTTCAGAGATTCAACCGAAACGGTATATGTTCGAATTAGCCTCAAAGAAGCTTGATATACTCAACAGATCGAGGTATTATATCACGTCAGGTCCGCAATTTTATAAGGCGCAGGTTCGGCACCACGTGGAACATTGCACCCATCTTTGGGTAGGGGCACCCCAGTACCAACTTTTCCCTTTCGACCGATTTCAACGTCGGGCAGGTCGATCATTGACGACCGAGTTCTTTCCGATGTTCGGAATTTTTTCTACTGCTGAGTTCCGCCAAAGTACAACGCGGCATACCTCCAAATACCACTTTACCTTTCTTTCGAAATTTCCTTCTACGTACAACAAATCCTGAGATCCAATTGCCAGCGTATTCTCGCCTTAAAGGTCGCAACGCATCTCCATGCCCCATGGTGTTACAGATGTTCATTGTCGGCGGTGATCACTTACCATAACGTAAACCGTATGTTTGTCTGCCACCTATGATATATATAAAGAAACCGTAAAAAGCCCCCGATCGCACAACTCCCGCGTACAGCCTCTGATAAGGGGTGCCGGAGTCTTCGAAGTTGAGTTGGTTAGACCAGGACCTCCCGAAGTCACGTACTTACCAAATTGGATTTAATTTGTACGGTTCACACATAGACAGACATTCACAGACCCTTAAGAAATTATAATTTTTTTACGATTCCCTCAGACCAGCCCCTAATAATAGATTATCAGAAAAAATCTTGATTTGACATGACATTTTAATTAGAAAATAAAGAAAAAAAGAATAGATATATTTATTTTACTTTTGCTTAACTGATAATGGGATGAATGTGCTTGCTTTTCTGAGCAAAGCTTCCCAAAACGGGGCTCCAGTTTGGCTCACTCGACTCGATCGCCCCTGGGACAATGCTGCGACGCCCCAGGGCGTCGTGACGCTTAGTTTGGGAAGCCCTAGGCTAGAGAATGCGTCTGCTGCCTTGACTAGTTTCGACCTCAGGCTTTTGAAATGGACATGAACATTCCACCGACTATACAAGACAACTCTAACATACTTCACCAGGGGATGATAGAGACCTCCACGCCATCAACTGTGATGTGGGCCCCTGCAAGTGGCTCCTAGACTCGTGCAAGCGGATAATCTCAAATTTATCCACTACGAGGCCCAGCTACCGAATATTAGAATTCATTATTTTAGAGAATGATGTCTCATTCTCTATATTTAAAAAATACGATATTTACAGTTGCGATGAACTTCAAAATATACTATTAGTATACAAATAGCTAGATACAAGGGTTGGTAGTTATTTCTGGATACAGGTAGATTTTGTGTGCTTTCTGTGGGTGTCTTGGGCACCCCTTGGTGCTTGGTACCCGGGGCGGACCGCCCCCCCCCGCCCCCCCTTTACGCCGCCACTGAGTCTTTATCAACTCTTTGATCCCACGATCTCCACTCAAAAACTTTACCAACAACTCTATTCTGCGTACAAAATATCAAACAGTAAATAAACATGTTAATATTTCCCACAACGTTAAGACGACAGATAACAAATAACATTACTGGACAGTAATTAAGAAATGAACACGCAGAATTATTTATGCTGAATGTCAGTTTCCTGCAAGCGGCATCCGCCTTCGAACAAAGCTTGTAACTAAAATAACAAGGATGTTTTTATACACAATATTACTGATTGAGTATTTAAAATACGCCCAATATTTGCACAGATAGTACGTATTTAGTAAGTAATGTGTATAGTTACTTCATTCAAACAGAATAGATTTTTTTGGTATTTTTTCCTTTCTCCGGCGAATGAGCAATCAGGTCATCTGATGGTAAGTGACAACTGCCACCCATTAATATCCCCAAATCTTGATCATAAATGTGTTCCCGGCCCATCAATTCGGGAAGAGCGCAGAAATAAAAAAGTATAGGATGAGGAAAGGGGTACTTGGCATCCGGCAATCTAACTCACAAGTCGATACAAGTCTAATGACCTGTTAGAATTCTGATATGCAAAGACCGAACCGGAAAAAAGACGCATTCATATGCCTGGTGGTTTTCCATATATATGGGCTTGTAGATTATTAGGACGGCTACGAATTCTCTACCGTTATGGTTTCCTAGACTTACGCGAATGTTGCACATTGAAATAAAACTATTAATTACGGATTTTATACTACCATTAGTTGTGTTTTCGGCAATATTAATTACCAAAAGAAATCATTGGCGTATTATTAGTTATGTAAGTTTATTGTATTATTATTATCACATTTATGATTAAAAGGCCTCTTATTTAATGGCGCCAACAAGATATCCGTTTATTATTATTATGCGATCATCTTTATTATAATATTGTTTTTCTCATTGTATGAAGCGAGTGACAGAACCATGCGCTGTCAGCAAGTCTTTTAAGGGCCTTTTTAAAATGGCAGCAAACATCTTGACTTGTAGTGTGAACACGTTTTGAACGGCATGCAAAGTAAAGTTTACAACCCATTGTGCACGAGTCCTTAACCCGCTAATGAAAACAGGTTGTGTATGAATTATTTATTCCGACGAGCATTTGACGCAGGAAAGTACTAAATTTCGTGGAAATAGTTGTATTTCAAACTGTATTTGAAAATATGTGATGTATTGATGGTTATATTTGTATCATCATCATCATCATATCAGCCACAGGAAGTCCACTGCTGAACATAGGCATCCCCCAAGAATCTCCACAATGACCTGTTGGAAGCGGCCTGCCTATATATGTATAGTAGTATAGAGTATATGTAGTATATAGAGTATATATAGATATAAGTAAAAAAAAAATAAGTTGCTATTATCACCTAATACATTATATTTAGCATTCAGTTTCCGATTAATAAATTTAAAATAAATTGATAACTGTCATTTATGTGCCTTTTCCATATGCTTCATAATCTAAGAATGCATTAATATTGATTTAAAAATAAAACATATCAGTATATGTTGTATGTACTTGGCAGTCCAAGTTCCTCATCGGCTGCAATGTTTACATGCAAAAAGCTGTTGATTAATAAACATATTAGTGGTACGGGGGCCTTGATCCCCGCTGTCGCTTGGAGGTTGAGGACAGCGCCTGTCAGCATCATACATACATAATTATTATGTACTCATAGGTATGTGTGATATTACGTAGTCATACACGGGTTTACCCGACTGACTTGCCTAAGAGTTGTATAGCCTTGTTGTAGGTAAAATAGATATTGTATGACATAAAGCTACAGTTTGACTAGATTGATTTTTTCTGTTCATTATCAGCTCGGAGTCAGGAATTAGTACCCGATACGGCCTATCACATCGTGGGAGGGAAAATACTAGTCAAAGCGTGTATGTCTAAGTTACACCTCTACCTACCTCTTATTGAAAAAGTCATGAGTTTATGTATTAAAATCATTCTAATCACTTTGTTTTGTTTAAACAAAAATCAATTTCACAAATGGAATATTTTAATTTGAATACATATAAATAAAGTCCCTCATTATTTTGGTGTGGTAGCAAATTTCATACTAAATACCATTGAGGTATTATACTAGAGCGGATATCGGGAACAAAATCTCTGCGAATGGTGCGCGCACACTGGTACACATTGCGAGAGGGAAAATAATGTTACTTTGTAGGCGTGACAGAGACAGAAGTCGAATGTACCCTTCATTTTGTTGCAAACATTTTGTTTGCAGTGTCCCCTCTAGTATATTATCTCAATGCTAAATACCCAATACTCTGATCCCATCCTTTTCTCTTCCCGCTCCCCTCACGTTTAATAGGCCAACACATCCATGGTGTACAAGTTATGGATGGAACATGAGCGGCAGTGGTCACTTCCCATCAAGTGACTTGCTTGTTTGCAGGACTTATTTTTTTTTTTTTTTTTTTTTTTTTGGTTCACAGAACTGGATACAATCTTACGAGTTATAAACTTATGGAACTGACATAGAAATTAAAACTATAGATTGCAACCTACTAAGAGTGAACACAGCATGCTTAATGAGAATGTAGGTTGTGATGCACATTAAATTACTATCTCAATTAGATGATTTGGTATTGTAGATTAACATAATGTTTTTTCTTACGGAAGCCTTAGCACCAGGACGGAATATATCAAAATTGTTTTGGATGTTATTATAAGCAGAAGTCATGCGGCAGATAGGAGAATGTTGACCGAGATTAGTTTTAAAAAACGACTTGAAGAAAGTTTTGCGATTATTTAAACGACTCTCAGGGCGCGGGATAGCGAATTGAATACGATTTAAAATATCTGGTGTGTCAACAAAACCATGTATTATATTAAACAGAAATAAAATATCAGCAACTTTACGACGCGTCTGGAGTAAGTCCATTTTAAAAAAGGATAAGCGCCGATCATAAGATTTTAACTGAGCGCATTTATTGTTACTATAGGTAAGATGGTATAAAAAACGGCGTTGGATGCGCTCAATTCTGTCGATATGTACTTGGTAGCCAGGACTCCATACCGTACTACAGTATTCCAGAATGCCTCGTACGATAGTATTAAAAATTAAAATAGTGAGAGGAGGCTGGCTAAAAATTTTCATTTGCCTGTTAATAAACCCAGAAAGTCGAGCGGTTCTTGTTGTAATATCGTCAATATGGTATCGGAAACTCATTTGTCTATCAAAAATGACTCCTAGATCGCGTATTATCTTCACTTCGGTTAAAGGGACATTATTAATGGAGTAAGTTGCTATATGTGGTAGTTTCTTTCGTGTAAATTTAATATAGTGACATTTTTCTGAATTCAAAATCATATAGTTCTCGTCACACCATTTTTGTACGTTGTCTATATCTGACTGAAGAGCCAAAATATCGGACTGGTTATTTATGTTACGATAGATTTTTAAGTCGTCAGCGTACAATTTAAATTTGGATTTTATGACATGCTTAATATCATCTATGTACACTAGAAAAAATAAGGGTCCGAGATGGGATCCTTGTGGGACTCCAGAAGGAACATTAAATGTCCGAGACTTGAATCCACGTATGTGAACTAGTTGTGAGCGATTTCGTATGTATGATTCGCACCAACGAAGTAAGGTGCCATGAATACCCGCAATCGCCAATTTTGTTAGCAAAATGTTATGATTAACCAAGTCAAATGCTTTTTTAAAATCCGTGTATACTGAGTGCACTTCACCGCCCTTATCCATAATATCTGTAATATCACAAACATATCCAACCAAGTTGGTATTAGTAGATCTGCGTGGTAAAAAACCATGCTGATTAGAGTCGATTACTGGCAGGAGATGGCTCAATATTTTTTTATTAATGATGGCTTCTAGAATCTTACCCATCGCAGATAAAATAGAAATTGGACGGTATTGAGAAACATTATCTAATTTACCACCTTTATGTATAGGTGTTAAAAATGCTAACTTCCACTGCGCAGGGAAAGTTCCGGACTTCAGAGACTTATTATAAATGATAGATAAAGGCTTATACAAGTTATCTGCGCAGTTTTTTAGGAAAATTGGTGGTATACAGTCGGGCCCAGGACCTTTATATACATCCAGCTGTTTCAAATGTGCTAATACCTCACTTTCGCTAATCAGGCAGTTATTGAAAGGTGTAACGTGACAAAAAGAAGAGTAGGACTTAGCTCTTTGGGGAAAACTAGTTGTTACCGTATGATAAACACTTTGGAAATGTTGTGAAAATAATTCACATATTTGCAATCCCCCTTTTGCAATTTTATTTCCTAAATTCATTTCGTTTGGTAATGAAGTGCACATTTTTGTTTTGTCCTTAAATATTTTCCAAAAATATTTTGGTCGTCGTTTTAAGTCCTCAGTAGCCCGTTTCTTAAAATTAATATAGCACTCTTTAATCATTAAATCACAGCGCTTTCTACAAAATTGATATTGTAATTTATCCATCAAATTACCAAATTTTTTGTATTTTCTGTGATATTTGGCTTTCTCTCGTAATGCTAATAACAGTGACCGTGAAAACCAAGCTGGATAGTTAGAATCCCGGGACCGACGGACAGGAGTATGTCGAATAATAATGGGGTTAAGTTCGCTGTACAGATTCTCTAGCATCTCATCTACTGAATATGAGTCTCTTAGTGTTATAGGCCAGTTCACAGAGTCTAAATCAGCATTAATTGCTTCATAATTAGATTTAAAAAAATTAAGTGTAGCGGCAGGTGAAGGTTTCATTGTTCGTTCAATAATTTTATTATTAAATGCTATTTCTAGGGATGGGTGGTGTAAGTCGGATGGAACCAGACTTATTTTAGCAAGTTCAACAGTGATGTAAGATGGACCCTTAAACAAAACCAAGTCAAGAATACGCCTACTTGCATTCAGTATGTTATTGTATTGCTGCAAATCACAATAAGCTACGCTATCCAAGAATATATTTGCAAGATTAGTACTTGGTGATTTCGGGATTAAATGCATAGAATTTGAATCATGTTCCCACTCAATGTCTCCCATATTAAAATCACCCACCACAAGGAAAGTCGGATCCGCAGCACTACTAGTTTTATTTAGTCTGCTATTATGGATTACATGTCCCATATTACTAAAAAAAGTATCAACGTAATCTTGGGTTACAGGAGGTGGAAAATAGGCAGCACATATGTTTACAGTCATTTTACCTATTTTCAAACTGAGCCAAAGATCTTCACATGTTGTCTCCCACGCGTTCCGGCGTAAGACTTCATATGACTTAAGTATACCAACAAAAACGCCGCCTCCATCTTTTTTAAGCTTAAATGAGCTTATGAAATGACAAACTCTAATTACAAGTTAAATACCCAAGTACTTCAGTGTCTCCTTATCAAATAGTACAGTATTTTGCGCAACGTTCGTGATTGGATAGTAATTATAACATAACAAGCTACTGTCAGCGTTACCTCAGTGGCAGCCACGCTCCACTTGCGCCAGTACTCGACTGGCAAAGGAATTTTCATGCTAACCAATTTAATCGTGTGTATTTGAATATAGAATGATTCTAATATAGTTCCACTTGCACCAGTACTCGACCGATGTTTTTTTACTGTAAGGAATGGCAAAATCATCATGCTATTCGCTTGATGGTAAGCGATACCACCGCGCATGTACAGTAGCAAAACCAAACAACACCGTGAACTACAAAACAATACTTGAATGTGCAGGATTTTTTGTACTCATCTATTTTATTGTATATATAGTATTTGAATACATGGTAACTTAAATTCTTACACTCGTACATACTAGATAGTAATAATCGGGCGAAATTACAAAGTTTGAGCACGCAAGCCCTGGTACTGTCTGATTTAACAGTAGGTAAAAATTGTTGCTTAAAACGGAACCTTTCAGTAAACTGAACTGGCCGGACGTATGCAATAAAAATACGTCCAATCATTCACTCCTAACTATATCATATTCGATAAAAAAAGTTGTTTAATAATTGGTCATGAACTTATATGTTACATCTTGTCCCACTTGTCAAAACCTCATTTTGTCTCTGGGAATTAAGGGGCCATAGAGTATAAAAATATCCTGTATCAGCCCATATTCGTACCACTGCAGGGCACGGGCCTCCTCTACAATCGACAGTACGATTGAGAGTGGTTAGGCCATATAGTCCACCACGCTGGCCTAGTGCGGGTTGGTGGACTTACATACCATAGAAATGTTTGTAAATCGCTATGGTATGCAGGTTTCCTCACGATGTTTTCCTTCACCGTTTTAGTGCGTGGTGATTGACTATCAATACACACATGACTCCGAAAAGTCAGAGGTGTGCCCTGGGATTCGAACCCACGACCACCGTGAACATGTTGGCAGTCGCGTCTAGTCCGTTTACCAACAGGCCACCACGCACTAAATAAAAATATACATATGTCAATATATGAATCTTAGAATCACATACAATTTACAGTACATTTTACAAAGACAGAATATCCACTGCCCCTTCTATCATAAATATATTTAGAATGATAACCATTGCTTTGTAATTGAAAGTGTCGTTTGGTTTTGCTCATGCATCAGGCGAACGGCAAGCTCGTTTCATCGTTCATTGCAAACAAAATATCGAAGACGATCTATATATTCCGACTCCTATTCAATGGATGTAACCTTGACTCATTATATCGCTTGTCCGGAAGAATACAGTATCATGTCAAAATTTGGCACTAACTGACTTAATAATACAGTTTGACTTAAAAAAATGCGTTCTACCTTTTAAATTAGGTCGAAAATCGCTTTCACCTTGAATTAACCAATCACGGAAGTTGCATCTATATAATTCTCGCTCTTTCTGTTTATATATTTTATATTTTTAAAACCTTTAAACGCTTCTCCTGAAAAAGTACGATTTCAGTTAATACAGTATTCTTCCGGACAAGCGATATAATGACTCATTATATTTGAGGGATGAAAAATCTAATTACACATTAGAATCATCGCAAGGCAGCTAAGCAGGGCAAATCGGGAGGTGATTGTTTTCTGACAGAAAGCCAACGTGAAGCGAATTTCACAGTTCACTTTCATCTTTCAATGTTCAGGGACCATCTAAAATCAGATATTCATCTGCGATCCCCTATTCCGTCCATTTTTTCCTGTAGGGAAAGCGGAAACACGTCGCATTCACAATCACCTAACAATATTGTTTAATATTAATAGAACCCCAAATAATCTCATAAACATTTCTCACATTACTGCAAGTTACACCAGATCAATTATATACGTTTCAGGCATCTTTCAGTCGCTAAAAAAACACTTCAATCGTCTGTCACCTCTGTGCATTTACATAATCTATGTCAAGCATTGCACAGTATGAACCGGTGTGCGACAGTGGGCCACTGATGTAACACGCGAGATGCGCACCCCGACCATGTTCACTTTACTCATTAATGTTTCAAATTGTAAATGACAATGCAACTATTCTGTACTGCATTTTATTTTTGAAAATTTTAAATTATTATGAAGTTTAGAACATAAAAATACATACATAAACTCACGTCTTTTTCCCAGAAGGGGTAGGCAGAGGATGCCCACATTTCGTCTTTTATGTTCCGCCCCACGATGTGATAAGGGGCGAGCCTATCATCATATCGGGCGCAAATTCCTGAATCCGGGTTGATATTTAATAGAAAAATCCAATGTCACTTTGCCCGATCCAGGATTCGAACCGAGACCTCAGCTTAGTAACCGTACCGTATTACAACTACGCCACAGAGGCAGTTATAAAAATAATTATCAAATATACATACTTTAAATCATATATGTATTCAATAAAAATGAAGATATTCCATGTACATTCCAGTGATTATTACGAACGTCTGGTAAGATCATTAGGTATAGCTTAAGTCCATTACATTTTCCCAGTTCGGATTACTTAACCCAAATCTGTCTTCCTTTGAAATTCTTCGACTGACAAATAAAAAACCATAATAAAATTATATGTATATTTCTTATACACACCGGTGACCGTTATTTACAAGGATGTAAGGTTACCTACGTAAGCAATACCCACGTAGACAAATTCAAAGAAAACGTTGGTTTATAGCGATGGTACATTTTTACAGCGAAATAGCACATTTCGGAACCCAATTATGATATTTATTTGAAATTCTCGATTGTATGTTGAAATCAATTTGGGCGTGTTTTTTTGGACGTGGTTATTCAACAGTGGACACCATGAAGTAATGATAATGTTGGTATTAGATTACCAGAAACACAAAAATCTTTATCTTCCGTTTTCTCCTACCCTTCCGAATGCACTTTCAAATGTTAAGCGTTCTTTACTCTGCCCTTGCACACTTATTAATAACATTTTTTTATTCATGCTCAGCAAATAATGTATTACATTTGATATTAAATGCAATGTAGATAGAATATATATCAGCTATAAATAATTATCTCCTACAATTATAAGTAATACCTTAGTAACGAAAAGTGCCAGCGTATTGTTTAAAGCATCGGTCACTACCTTTTACTTCACTGTTATTGATCTTAAGTTATCTTCAAAACATTTCAGCTTCGACATTTGACTGTTGATTTTGAAATCAACGTCACCTATCCAACAATCTTCAAATGCTAATTATGTAAGCACATATATCACAAATTTCAAAACATTTCGCCTCTGAACCCTTGGCTTTAGCGCAAGAAAGCGTCGATTAAACCCGACGCGATCCTTGCAATACACTCGCCGAACGACTCCAAAGAACTTTACATATGAGCACATCTTTAAATACCAGCGGTTGCATCTACAATACCAGGAAGCGGGCTTTGCAATTATATTTTAAATAAAATATTTAAAAAAATATTTTTTGAGGTACTCGTCCAGTCTGTCTTCGTCCAAATGCAAATTACAACCCAGTTGCGCCATAATAGAATTGTTTTTGCATCAATTGGAATTGTGGTTTTGTAAGAAACGATATGGGTATTCAAATATATATTTTATGATTCAATATCCACCATCCTATTACTTTCCCTCATCTCTTACAGTCCTAGAAATATTTCTCAACCTTAGTAGGATCGTGTATTACACTATCGCAATAGTAGAAGACAAATGAATAAAGGACCTGGACAGTTTCTGCCTAGTTACTTTTTATCATGCACAGAAATAAGGCAATTATGACATGAATATAAAAAATCAAATATTAATTATAAAATATGTCATATTTTTGTAGAACTTTAGGGAATAAAATAAAGTTTAATAATATTTTGCATTGATATGTACCCATTTCCGCCATTGTTGGCCCCACAAAAACGTTTCGTTCGCAGTACAGCAAGTGTAGGAAAAAGATAATACCTTTTTGTAAAATGATCCTAAAAAATCTTATTAATTAACAATACTAAATAAATATAAAGTAATTTTTGGCATATATACTTACACATTTTATATTCTCCCCATTTTTACACTTTTACATTGCAACAACTAAACGCTGCGTTATAATACTTGACAGGAGCCGAGCTTTTGAGTTTTGTACATTATCTGTGGTAAAATACAACTCTAGCGCTCATTGAACGTTAGTGTTTCTATTTTATTCTGTTACTGAACAATTGCTACAATAACTGGGATTGCTATTTCTCGTATTTGTTGATGAGGTGCACTAACTGTGGAATAGCGAAAGGGCGGTTAAAGCGACATGCTATCTCCACATTGTCAGTTCATTCCAGAACGACGCTTTAACGATGGATATCAATTGAGGTACGTAGGTCTACTTATAAAACATTACAAACGCTTTTCTCTTAATTATAAATAAGAATAGAATAATTTATTTGTATCCAAAATGTGAATTATTTGCATTATGTTTTATTTCTATTGGTCCCAAACTAGGCGTGCCTGTATCTTTGGAACCAAGCTATGTAATATAAACATCAATGAGATGACTACGAAGTTAACAGGGTGATTTAGAGTTAATTATCATGGAAAACATTGGTATGACTTATATTATACTGAATGTAACTTATTTTTCAAAAAGTTAATAAAAAATAGTGACTTCAGTACATAACAAAGTCACCAAATAATATAATTATACAAATGATAAACATATGAAGGTAGTATTTAGTATTATTAATGATTATTGATAATTGAAATTCAAAAACCAATTTATAGGTAATCTAGAACTAGTTGTAGGTTAGAAGGGGAGGGGGGTAGTGCCCCATCTTCCCTGGTACTACTCCCATGGAAAGATAATGCAACATTCTCAAAACCCAATTAAAGTAATCAAACCTCAACCCAAGCCCGTTCCCCTTATCCTGTTATTATGCCAACGTAGCAGGTCGTAGATGTCAAGTAAACATATTGTAACATCTTATTGTAACCAAGTTCCACAATGAATATATTTGATTTGATTACACAGAAGAATAAGTATACAACTTTAATGTCTTCATTCAACCTAGGAATAATGCTTGTTGGCCATCCTTTTAAAGATGGACATAGATTTGGTCCTTTTTACCGTTACTAATAAAGTATTCCACAACCGAGCAGCTAGTGCAATGAAAGATCCATCTATGTATAAAGCAATTTAGGTGTACTAAAAATATTTAAATGATTTATTGTAGTTATTAGTATTTAAAATGGATATTTATCACATCAGCAATGCTATGCTTATAATGTTAAACTTGTATAATTGAGTATATTTTTTTTCAGCTTCCTGCAGATGGACATATTTGTCATTCGTGCTACCTATTATTAACTTCAGAAGGTACATCTGATTGGTTATTGGGCCATAACATGGTATGTCTTGGTTGTGGTCGATCAGTACAGAATAAAAAGCATCATGTTATTGAAGCTGGGAATCCACTTGTACAGAATTTTCATTTTGCTATATCAGATCAGGTACTTATTTTGATTAGATAAATATTTATTTTTATATTTTATGCAGTAAACAAGAACACATAAAATGCTGTATACACATTATTATTATTATTTATTACTTAAATCTTTATTGTGCGGTTAAAAAAATTACAACATACAGAAACTAATAAATAAAAAGTACAAATGTTGGTCTTATTGCTTAAAGCAATGTAATACAGACAACCACGGGATGGATTTAAAAGAAGGAGAAAGAGAGGGCAGTGTAAAATAAATAATTAAAAGAGAGGAAACTAAATAATACTCATACTAACTAAACATAAAAATACACAAACATAATATACATACATACATGATAAAAAGCATAAATACATACATATATAATACTACATAAATATATATAATAAACACAAATTGTAAAATGATTTAGATGAAGGAAATAATATTATATACTTAAATCTATTTTATACATTATTATATACTAAAACAAACAAAATTGTTTTAGTATATAATAATAATAAAAAGGAGATGTATTGAAGATTTAAATTAATATTAATAATTATTTGTTTTAGGGAATAACAATGAATAATGTTTGCCATCCCTGTTGGATGAAGGCTAATAGAAACCATGATAGATTGAGAGAAGAAATGAGTCAATCTTAAGACAATGTTATGCACCAAGAAGATACATTGATACTCACTCCCGTGCCTCCTACTTTACCTCCTCTTCCCGCAGTTACACTACCATCCCATAACTCATCTCAAATAATGTTGCCAAACCATAAAAGGGCGTCAAATACCTCTGCTCATTGTATATTTAACAGATTTAATCACAGGGCATTTTTTATGATTCCTAACTACATCAAAAGGATGTTGTTGAATGATCATCATTTTTATGTACCACATAGTTCTAGAGTGTGTGAATCACATTTGTATGCAGGTGAGTGGAAATGAGTTGCCATGAAATATCACATTTTCTTATTTTAATGCCAACCAAATAGAGGATATTATCAACATATCAATTTCCATAGGGGAATTAATTAATTTTGAAAAAATTCAAGATATGCCAAACCATGTCTGTCATTATTGGACAGGACTTCGCTCAAATGATTTCTTGAACCTTTTTAATGGTTTACCTACACTTAATATAAGGAAACCAAAACGAGCCTTATATATTTATCTAAATTGCGTATAGGAGAAAGTAGTAGAAGGTTGTCGACAATTTTTAATATTCCTAGATCAACTTTAGAACTCTTAATGAATAAAGTGAGAACTTGCCTTTATGATCATTTTGTACCACAACATTTTGGACCGCAATATATTAGTCATTCTGATATTGTTGCCAGGAATTTACAAATACCAAATACACTTTTTAGTGATCCAGAATCAGCCCTGGAGAGTAGACCCTCTATAGCTATATTTGATGGTACTTACATTTTTCTTCAGAAAAGTTCAAACTATATGTTTCAAAAGAAAACATAAAGCTTACATAAGTATGATAATTTAGTCAAACCTTTTATGATTGTTTCTTGTGATGGACACATAATTGACGCTGTAGGTCCATTCCCAGCAACTCAGACTGATGCAGAAATTATGACCAATTTGTTTGAAAATGAAAATGGGTCATTTCATAGACTTTCTAACGCAATGACATTTTTGTTCTTGATCGAGAATTTCGGGATGCAATTACTATTTTAGAAAGTTATAATTAAAGGGTTTATAAACCAGAATCACTAAATGAGGTGAAACTCAACTGTCTTCTTCACAAGCCAACAAAAGTAGACGGGTAACTCTTTGTAGATGGGTTGTGGAGGTTGTCAATGGGAGATTCAAACGGGATTTTAAATTGTTTAGGCAACTGTATTTTAATCAAGCCGTCAAGATAGCAGCAGCTATTGTAAATAAATATCATTCTGTTCTTGTAGATAGCCCACTGTGTGGGCAAATTATTCAAAGAGCATTGCGATTTATGGACGAAAGGTATTATTTAGATGATTTTGTAAATGATTACAACTTAAATAGGTGTAGGGTCATGTTTACTAGAATCGATGGTAACCTATCGCAATTGGGGAATTTTCCTAGATTTACTCATGAACAATTGTTATTGATTGCTTTAGGGCCTTATCAAATAAATCAATCGCGATCGTATTATGGCGAATATATTAGAGGGAATGGCGCCTATGAAATAGAAGTGTTTCCAGAACTTGATCTTTCTGAAGAACTGGTCTCACATATTGGGGGAAACAATCCTTATTTATTAAGAGGACGAATTAAATCGAGGCATATAAGTCAAAAGATATATTATACATAATATATTTTGTTCGATGTTAAACCTTCTAGCAACTGTCCATTAGATGCCATCTTAGGATATTATTGCAGCTACTTGGTTGGCAACAGAACAGTGGGATGTTGTTGTCATGTAATGACAACGATCCGGTTATTAAGCTGAGCTCGGTATCGGAACAATGCTTGTCCGCCAGCTTCATTTTTAGGCGATATTTTTGTACGTATTGTTGAATATTAATATAATATAGTCGCTCTAATGTAACATAGTTCTGACACCAGTAATATTAGACTGGTTGATCTTGTTGCGAGGTTCGCGATGGCTATAGGGGAGGTTGGAGGCCATAATGAGAATCTTATCCTGAACGATTGGAAACTCAAAGAAAGAGGTTCTATGCTCACTGTTGTATGCGAGTTATAAACAATACATTACACATACTGTCTGAGAGAGCGCTCTTAGAGCGTTCACTGCAAGTATTAGTTTACTGTATACAGACTCATTGATTCATTGGTTGTATTCAGTTTCGGTTAAGTGTCAGTAATATCAGGTTGGTAAAGCGAGGTTCGGGGTGGCTATAGGGGAGGTTGGAGGCCACAATGAGGAACTTATCCTGAACGATTAGGAACTCAAAGAGAGAAATTCTATGCTCACAGGTGCACGCGAGTTATAAGATAACGAACTGCGCCACGAAGGCTGTCTATGTATTTTTTATTAATAAATATGTGTTTTGATAAAAATGATTTTTATTTATTTCACCCTTTGGTGTATATTATCTCCCTAAGCACCCACTCACCCTTGTATTGATTGAGACTTAAATAATTATGCTATGTGTGGGAGGATTGCAAGTAATCTTGGCTGCCAGTAGCTCATTTCACGCCGCGCCAAGTGTATAAAAGAGGACGTGGGTTCGATTCCCGCACTAAATGTGACAGACTAATGCGAACCACTTGTATTTGTTTCTGGGTGGTCTGGGTATTTGTGAAACCGTAAAATCTCTCGTAGTTCCTGATACCCATGATACAAGGATCGGTACTAGTGTGGGGTCAGAATTATTTATGTGACTGTTGGGTGTATAGGGTGCGTGTGTTCATGAATAATCTGTTTGCAACTCACGAGTACAAAGAATTACTATACGTAAGACTGCAGGGCACGGGCCTCCTCAACAATCGACAGTATATATTGTAAACTTAATCTAAATCTATTGACGCATTCATAAAAATAAAGTACGACGATGAAGATTTCTTTTTCATGAAAAAAGATTTTGTCTGCAAGGGCCCTGGATTCGTTAAGTACACAGGTTTAGATATTTCAATGATTTTATATGTTTTAGTGTACTATATAACTAGCGGCCCAGTCCAGCTTTGCCCGGGTACAAATAGATTTCTGTACAATAATATGTACGTATTATACATATAAACCTTCCTCTGAATCACTCTATCTATTAAAAACCGCATCAAAATCCGTTGCGTAGTTTTAGTACTCTCGATTGTAGAGTAGGCCCGTGCCCTGCAGTGGGACGTATATGGGCTGATACAGTTTTAAAGATTCAAGCATACAACGGGACATAGGGACAGAGAAAGCGACTTTGCTTTATACTATGTAGTGATTTCATAATTTTATATATCTTTTTAATTATTAATTAAAATAAGACAAAATCTATTTTGTAAACGTATTTTATCAAGTTCAATAAATTGACAGATAACCTACAAACCTAACCTAAAAATAACATCTATTTTTATAAATATCTAAAACCCCTAAAGTTCCTAGGCTCTGAAACTTTTAGTGTAATAATCTTGGAACTATCATTATTCCAACAATGCAAAACTCATTGATGTGCAGCACTAGGCACAGCGCCATACTGAAACTGTCCATGTCCTTTAATTATTGGTTTAAACAAAATAACATTACCCAATTGTACATTTCACTGCTTGCATTTATAAGGATATTGAAAGCAGCGACAATGACCTACAAAAAATTTTCGTCGCTCTTAATTACTAACTGAACCATAAAGTTTTAAGAACCAATATTATAAAAAAAGCGTCGCACTATATGGTTAAGTTGGTGATACACATATTTTGTTTATAACCACTGCTTATCAAATTGTTCTACATACCTAATTTTATAACTATATTATAATATTCCTTATAGGCATAATAAAATATGACGTTTTCTGCTAATTACGAAACAACTATTTAAATCGCCAACGATGTCTTACTTTGAAAGGAATCAAACCCGTAATTAGGCAAGCGGAGCAATAAAACGTTTACCAAACCGGTCCAATTTATCTAATTTCAAACAAATGACAAGACACATCTCCTAACAAGCACTCGAAGTCGTAACATTAGCCGATCTCACTAATTTTGCACTTTCGAGTCAAATAATTATAAGCTGAACTTGCGTAATGGAGGCCCGGTCGCTTCTGCAGTCACGATCAAACAGGAATACAAAGTTACGAACACAGCCATAACAATCTCAGCCTTTCTAAAACTACGAACTTGGTTGTACAGATTACAACGCAGCTGCAATTTGGCCAACAGCAAAACAAACATTGCGAACTCATAAAGCAGTAAAAATTATATCAAAACTTCAAAGGCAGTTGCGTAACCTCGTACCCAATAGAATAATAATAGATGTCGCAGAAAAAAAAATGAAAGTAAAAAGAACTAGAGCGGGCAATGGACACAATGGCGAAGTACGCACGATTGTCTGTTCCATAAGCTGTGTGTATTTGTATAAGGATGTGTGATGTCGTGTAGATTTAATAGTTGTTATTAAAATATATTTATCAATTGCAGCAACGAAACGTTATGCTCGTGGGGTTCTAAACAATCTTCGTAGATTGCTGAAGTATTTTTTGCTGTCATCATCATATTGAACTACACGATAACCCTAGCAGTTTTTTTAAATAAGAACATCGTTAAAGAAAAATTGAGTGATGAGGATACGCATAATTTAGCACGCAGGGGAAGCAGGACTTTGAGAACGACGGAACGTCACACGATAGGAAGAAATAAATCAATAAACTGCTACAAACCAGAGCTGCACAAAACATTCAGAAATTTTTTCTTTCTTTATTAGAGTAAACAGACCAGAGTTGATGATCCTTACGTTAAATCTAGGGAAAACTTTCTATCCTTTTGAATCTCTATTTTTATTAACCTTTATCATACCACTACTGGGTAAAGGTACCCCTCTTTTCCAAGTCGCGGTTCGAAGCAATTTCAGACCACATGAGCTCGATAGCATGTTTATGCATTTGGAAATTTAGTATCATAGACATGTAATCAAATGATTCTCAACTAAATTCCTAATCTTCACATTGCGTAAATCTACAGTCAGAGCATTTATTTGCAAATGTACCCAGCGACCAATGACCCGTATTTAATGCAATGCGATTTGCGATGGACTCCGTGCATACGCAATGAATTTAATTAGATACGGTTGGAAAATGTTAGTAATTTACGCATAATATCTTTGATACAAAACTATTAATTTTTGAAAGCCATTAAAGTATAATTTGAATTTAAAAGTTCCTTGAAACAGTTGAAAACCTAAAAATGTTCTATACTTATTACCGTTCTCTTTTCTCTTCTCTTTATTTCACATATCGTCTTCCACCAAGGCTAAATATTGGATAGTTCTTCCCTTTAAATTGATATTGATTTGTATCAAATTTTGAACCAGTTACGACGATTTTTTAGTCGTATGGCATCCTTTAATGGACATACCATTGTGTATCTACTCGTAGCACGATATCTTTAATAAATAAAACCTGTTTATTTATACTTTTGTTTTATCCCTGGATACAGACTGCATCCAACCGAAAGCTGTAGTAATCCTTAGAGACTTATGTTCAACAGTAGGCATGTGACAGTCATCGTGGGGCAATAATCAGTACGGACTTTCGGCTAAGGAAGATGAATGATGATGCTGATATTTTAGGTAAGTATTATTTTTAATTCACTGTTTTGTCACTTGCTTTGTCACGGAGGGAAGTGGACAATAATTTATTTTTAATTACTCAAGTTAGACAAGTTACTCCAAGTTTGAAATTACCGGAGACTCGCCGAGCTTCAATGCTCGGTGCCATTACATTGCGCGCCACTGTTTATCCTGGCTTAGGTACAGACTACAGTGGTGGGTGCGAGGGCGGGACAATCTTCTAAAGCCTGAATTGAACTTAAAAACAGTATTATGCAATTAAACTGACCTACATCTACCCCAATTTATTAACTTGACTTGAATTAGCCCCTTGAATGCAATTGAATAAATAAAATTTCTACGCTGATTTCGCCATATCAATTTATGGCATAATAGAAAATATATTACATTTGGAATATTATAACTATTCGCGTGACCTGCTCGTTATCATTGTGTAGGTACTGACCGATAACAAAATACAAAAGAAGTGAAACTAAATAGCCAAAGGTCGATACGAAAGCCTGTGGAAAAAAACGAAATATGAACTTTAGTTTTTTTTTTCATCTGCGAGGCAAAGACAATCTCAAGCTTAGTGCCTATGTCTATAAGGTTTTAAATGAATCCACGATCGAATTTAATAACATTTCAATATGAAAATCGCTTTAGCATTATTTATTATTCATAATCTTTTTGTTAGTATCTAATCCAAGGAATAAAAAATTCACGCCTTGTTTTTGTGACAGCGCTTTCATACAACAAACTTTTTTCTTTGCATACCATCAGATATGCCGTTAATGTTGCAAGTTATGATGAATGTATTCAAATGGATTTATTAGTGCTATTGCAATTTATTACCTACTAATTTAGCTTAATATGCAACAGTCAAATGTTTTATCCCTTTGATTATACAGGGTTTATCAAGACTGCTACCGAAAACGAAGCTGGATGGTAGTTTTAGTGACTACAAACACAATGTAACTACAAATTTCGCGAAGAAACGCTATCATTTTTTTAATATTTTTTAAATATCGTTGAGTTTGGTTAGTACATTTTTACGATGCATTTTTACTAAAATAACTACTAATAGTTGCTGATCAAGCGTGAGAAAGACTAGATGTATCGACTTGTGGCCACATAGCCTGCATAAATAGTCCAATAATATTTTTTTCTAGAATGTTCCCTTATTTATCTATTTTATTAAGCTACTACGAATCCTTAGACTATAAAATGTCTTTCGAAGCATGCCCTATGCTCTGTTATCCGTTAGTTACCTTCATCACGAGGAAGGCATTAAGCCTTCCTAATGTGTATTTTTTTTCATAACAGAATATCCTTGAAAACTTTGAATGTAACGAGCCAATTCTACCAAATTTCTCGAGAAATATTCAGTGTTTTGTCAACACTTCTTTCTGACGATGATATCTTAACCAAATTTACTTCAAAGTGTATCTATTTACAAAAAGCACCAATCAAGTACATAAATAAAGTAATTCGCTTAGAATAAATCAGATAGAACTGGCATCAAGAACCTGATAAGCTAATGATTAAGCCCTTAAGCAAGTATTAACCGGAAGCAATTTCAAGGGCGGCTATCGGATGCATAACTGGTCTGACACCTAGAGACATAGGATAAAAACACCCGCTCCGGAAATCAGATACAAGATTTCCACTTGCCTAAGGTGTTGAGCCTCAGGCTAAGAAAATTGATTTATTAGTCACAGACCCAGGATAAAAGTATGTAGCACGTAAGTGACAATGGAAATCAACTACCTATTATCAGTACATACAAACTACCGTCGTTTTCAAACGAAATTAGCAACGAAAAATCCTTATAGCCGACTGTTACAATGTTCTTTCCCTCCATTCCCATGTAGTACTTAGGTACATTTTTTTAACGTTCAACAATTCTTTGCAATCCATATGATGTACCTAAGTACAATATTTTTTAATTAGTTACAATTATTTCTATAAAATGATACACATACATGACGCGATATTTACGGAAAATAACTCTTGGAGCAGTCTTGTTGCATTTGTGCCATTCCTGCACTTTCACAAGCTGGCCCGGGCGGCGGACAATGCTCGCGATTCGATCACTTCCTAGTCCCGGAACATTACAGTCACGATCCACTTGCATTGACGTTATGTGACAGCCCAGGAGAGGACTTGTATTCTTTTATTAAGATTATTTTTACTTTACTTGGGTGTATACTACCTGACACTGACTTTTTTTCCTTGGCTTTATGCAGGCAAAGTATATGCTACATCAGATAGTAGACGCTGACAGCAGATTATCTCCGTCAGTGTTCATGCCGCAGTAGGTTGGATGCCGGCTGTAAAACGAGAAGCCGCGGGTTCGATCCCCGCACAGAGATAAATGTTTGCGAGGCCCACAAGTATTTGTCTCGGATCTGGATGATTGTGAGACCGAGAATCGAAGAGAGAGAAAGAAAATAGAATCTGACGGCCACGACACAAGTCTTAATTTATATTTTATCTTAATGTGGGATTTGGACTATGTATGTGACTGTTGGGTGTATTTATTTATTTATTTGATGTTGTTATACTGGACCGTTTAGTTTTAAATACTTTTCATAAAGAACTCAACTTAATAATTATAATTCATTTTGTTTTAAAACATTATACAAGCAGCATTAAGCGTAAAGTAGGTTGCATCCAGACCAGATGACCATAAATATTAATCTTTCGCGGCATGGACCAGTAAACAATATGTACCTACTACCTGCCTAACTCTACAGTATATATTACAAAGCGCCTGTTCCATAAAATTGGCAATGTAATCTTACTACCTCCCTGTGGAGTGTAGAGTACAAAATGCAGTAATTCCGAAATAATATTAGCAAAATAATCCAACAATATCCGTCATCAGAAAGGGATTATTTTGTATTTGGTATGGCATAAGGTAATATTTCACAATATTTACCATTACACTGAGAAACTTCTGAGCCATTATGGTGTTATTACTAGTAAGTAGCAACTAGAGAGGATAGCGCATACAAAATGTGGCAAAGAAATTGCGATACTGTACCTCAATTTCTATATTTATCTCTCTAAATGTAACGAAAATTTTCTCTCTCACTATAAATAAAAAAATATAAATACACACAACAGTCACCCACTTAGTCGTGAACCCACACTAACATCAAGTCTTGTGTCGTGAGTATCAGAGACTTTTCGGCGTTACAAACTCTCCAAAAATCCGACACAAATATTTGTGGTTGACACAAACATTTGTCTCAACGCGGGGATCAAACGTGCAGCCTCTCGTTTCACAGCCGGCATCTACTGCGCCATGGAGGCTAAATAAGAATGACAATAATTATAGGCATTTTAAGAAAACAAAAAAATGAGAATCAAGCTTATTTTATTACTTTTCTATAAACTATACACATTTTTATGCTCAAACTGCATTATGGGCATACTGGTGACCTACTTTGAAAATCCGAAATGAAGTTCGAATCTTCGGGCGATCGAAGTTTATGACGATACGAATGTACCTACATAGACTTATGGTCGTTATTGACTTTTGGTGGTAACCATAAACTTATGGTTACAATGTACGTTATACGAATCCAAACATTTACAGAGTAGGTACATTCGTATCGTCCGAAGACTCGAACTTTGGTTCGGATTTTCAGAGTAGGGCTGATAAATCTCTGAATATTATAGGCCTTATTCATAGACAGTTTTACAACTATCGCTCGAATACTGGAACGCCATTTAAATAATAAGTTGCTCTTAACAGCGCACGGCCCACTTATAGATAGCGCGCGAGTTGAATGCAGAGCTTAGGAATGCGGTAGTGCTGTGACCTAATTATTTTTGACTACAATAAGTATGTCGATAAATTTTAACATTGTTTTAACTTTAATTTCACACTAGATTAACATTATTTAAAAGAACTAGGTAAACATTATCACGCATTTTTAATAAGTGATAATTTTATACATCAAAATAAAATAAAACAAATTATAAAAAAATAAAAAATTGTCACATTCAGAAATTGCAAAACTGCATTGTTTAAAGAAAATACCAAACTGATGTTTTGCCTTTCTTCAACACACATATCTAAGATCTTTTTCGCCATTTCTCGTGTTTGGCGATGAACGAAAACTCGTTTTTTTTTCGTTACAGAACTTGATGGAATCTGATCAGTCATTATGAATGATTAAAAACAATAAAACTAATAACACGGATTGCAAATTGATTAATAACGCGATAACAGGGTAAGCGTACAATTAGATAGGGCAGCACATCACTAAATTGCAGGCGTGCGAGGTGAGGCGTGCGGACGGCGGGGGGAAACGCTCCCGCTCCGCACCTCAGGCCCCGACTGCATTCAACTCGCGCGCTATCTATAGCCAGTACATTTAATCGGGATTATATTTAAGTTATGTTCCAGTTTGTCCCTTTCGAATAACTTTTGAATTCAGTTTCAGCGAAGAAGACAAAACATTTGAAAACTAAAATAAGCACAATGTTTTCTTAGATTTACGTGAATGTTACACATTGAAATAAAACTATAATTTACTATATACATATATATAAAAAAGTGAATATGTATTAGCATTTTTAAATTAACATTTTAATTTAGGAATTGTAAATTAAGGATAGTTAAATTGTAACAGTCACGGAACGGATGACTAATACCTCAGTCCGCCCGGTGACCACGAAAGCTGTAAAGTAATTGAAACATCAGGAAGTAAAAAAAATAAAATTTGAACCGAATCCCCGATAAAATCCGTAAATAATAGTTTTATTTCAACTAAAACAAGTTTTAAAACTGCCTATGCATAAGCCTGTAAATCAATGGCTTGCAACACATTAAAATGAGATCAACTATTCAGGGTCCCTACTCTGAAAATACGTACATTCGTATCATCATAAACTTCGATCGTGTGAAGATTCGAACTTCGTTTCGGATTTTCAGAGTAGGGCCTCAGATATTAGTTCATTAGACTTTGTGTGAATAATATACATTTTAACTCTATTACTACACTGATACTATGAAACTCCAGTCACATCAGTTAAAAATATAAACAATTTAAAAACATAATATTTTCCAAAATAAACTACAGAAGACTTATACAAAAACATGTTTGCATTTAAATTAATTACTATTTACTAAACCCAGTGATAATAGTACATATTACAATTGACTGTAGATCATTCGGTAAAAGTTTACAATTATTCCAATAATTGTGTCCAATACTGGATCCTTAACAAACAATAACTTTGTGAACAATATCCTTCATGAAAAATTCTGTTACTTATTTCCTTCACTTCATTTTACTTTTTCTAAATAAATACATACATTATGCAAGCAACACATATTAACATAAGTTCATAAATAACTATAAATAACTTTGTGATCTCTATTCTGAAGTAGATATTGGCTACAAATAATAACATAATTACTTTATGAATATTTTCATGATCTCTGCATGTCGGCTATTAGTTCACTAATCTCATTCAACACAAGAGCACTTTTGTGTATATTCTCAAACTGATAGCCAATGTGAACTGCTATTAGTTGCATCTTTTTCAAATGTTCTTCACAGTTCTCCATTTGATTTTCCGTGGCCGCCATTTCTCTGGCTGCTTTTGTCAGGAGCTGTAATTATCAGGAAAAAATATTTAAAATAGAAAATAATAAAATATATATATATTTTGTTTCATTATGAATTAAATATGTTGAGAATATTTTAAGTCAAAATTACTATTTCAGTTATGCTGTTGAAATAACTTTCTGAATACATTTTAGGCACAGCTGCATTTGAAATAAAACTAAATTTTGTCATAAGTTCTAAAACCAAAGTAACAACTTTGGTGCATCTTTCAACATTGAGTTAGTTCGTTCACATTAAAGTAACTTCATTGTAAAGTTAAATACCTCATTGGACTTAGATCCTCGCTGTATCTGTCGAGATAATGAAGAAATATTGTTCATATTAACTTGCACTCGCTCTGCCAACCGCTGCTTTGACTCAGCAAATAAGGAACGCGCGCTACTCGACGATGCTGAAGTCATTTCGTTCTATATTATTCGCCTATTGGTGCTCAGTCATGCATATATGAAACATGAAGAAATTAGATTTTTCTAACGCGAAATCGATTTGTCAATTAATTCTACAAAACATAGGAATTATTTCGTTCTGAAACTGTAAGCCAAAGAGTATAATACTGTAAGCTGTCAAGTGTCAAATTATTCGGTAGGCTGAATGTTCCCTTTGCATTTCGTAAGGAATTACGAATCCTATGATAAACAATAATTAAAGAATCGAATGATACCTGACAAGCAGTCTGCACTCTGCAGCAATATATCTTTTATTTCATCATATTATTTTTGGCACGCTGCACTAGTTATAAACAACGATTTTATTTTGGGTTAAAGTTATTGCGATAAACTAATTGAAAATACTTCCAGTAAAGTATTGTTCTGTAGCAGCTTGAATATAAGTAACTCCCACTACAGGGACGGGTCATCTCCGCAGTTGAGATTATAATTGAGAAAGGGATTAGGCCATATCAACTATCGTCCACCACCACTGGCCTTGTGCGATTGGTGAACATTATATAGGTATTTACATGTACCGTTTTAAAAACACCTATAGTATGCAGATTTTCATCGATAAAGTGCGTACTAAATGACTATGTACATACCACGAAAAGTCAGAGATGGCCCCTAGGGTTTGAACTTTTGAAGCCACCACCACTGCACTGTAAACATTTCAGTAACCGTGTCTGTCCATTAACAACAGGCCGAATTGGATTATGTATTTTTGGTAGAAGAGATCTTTATTCGAATTATAAGTCATTAATAAAATCTTGTGGCTGTTAGAAATAGTTGAAATAATTTGTTCATATATAATATTCTTTAGGAAATATAAATCATTTGAGATAAAAAGAATGATACTCCAAATATAAAATCATTAAAAGCCCTATAGTCTAGACATATTCCAATAACAATTTTGACGTTTAAGTTACCACGGCAAAATAGTCTGTCCTTTTCTATCTTATAGCTGTGTAAACAAGAGGCAAACATTTCGAAATCGACTTATTTCTATATCAATATCATCACTCCTACAAGAATAGGAGGGTTGACTTTTCGCTCGTCACGGAAGGTTTTGTGTTGTAGGAAATTTCTGTAATCTAATTCAATTATCAGCCCTTTCTCTAAAATGTTACCCTTAAAACTTAGTCTAATATTTCTATTTCCTCCTTTTGTAACTAATTTTCCATTTCGTGTCGCTGTTGTGTAGAATTTATGTTTTATTTACAACACAATTGTGAATCGTTAAAGTTGACTTCTTATTTACGTGCGTATATTATTATTTAAAATGGATAAAGGTGTGACGTGCGAGCACTTGAACAAGCTCGTGGATGTCCTCGGGCGGGAACTGTGGCAGAGTAAAGAGGTATTATTTTTTTATAATTTAACTTTTCAACCTAACCTCAAAGTTATGTCAAAGTAGTAGGTAATTAGCATTCTTTGGTTATTCCACTTATCATTGTGTAATGTACGAATCGGTAGTGTTTACGTGTGGCGTAAACTCGGTTTTGTACCTGCCTTCACTACCAATATCATGTACTTACTAAAATAGACTCGACGCCCTAAAAGCTTATGTCGATGCCTCAAAGTCGTCTGTCTCTTAGTTTCTGACAATATTCTGGTTAGAATATAGCCCAAATACCAAAATACACATAGAAATATAACAATATGATGTATTTTGTTTTATTTCATTGTCAAAACTTGTTTCATGAATACATCATATTTTTACTTTATTTATATTCTTTGTTGTATGTACCCAATGTTTTGCAGATATTGTTCTGTCAATTACCAAGGTGTGCACTGTGCATCAACATGGTCCTTACTAGATTTCCCAATCTGGAAATAAATTGAAATAATATTATTTAGTTCAATGAGAACAAGTTGTGATATTTTCCCAAAACATAATTTGTATATATATGATTATTATATATTACCTTTTATTATTATAAAATATAAATAAAAGTCTGTATAGCATTAACTTGTTAACCACATATTTACCGAAGCAGAAGTGCATGAGCAAAAATAGTTTCTATAAATTATAATTAGCTTGAAAACAAGGAATTAAAAATGTAGCAAGTCATGATTACTAATCAATTTCGTACCTTATGCAGGATTACAATATAATTAATAGGTATCATTAAGTTTATGCCATTTATGTACAATGCTTATTATTGAAATAAAATCATCATGGTTTTAAATCCTATTTTAGTTATGAAATGTTTTGTTTTCTCCGCTCTAACTGAATTCAAAAGTTGTTGAAAGAAGAAAGAAAGAAAGGGAACATTTGACAAATGAAATAAGTTTTCAATCTATGAATAAAGCTGTATATGTTTTTATTACTAGGTGTGAAGATTTGGTCATAGAGAATCATAAAATCTTGAGTTATTAATAAATTGGAATAACAAGCTGATTTCAATTTCAACTCGGCTTCTGTGGTTCAGTTAAATGAGGTCTATGTAACAAGTAGTTGCATATTGAAATATCTCAACTGAATACATGTTTATCATATCTAAAAA
This sequence comes from Hyles euphorbiae, assembly GCA_023078785.2. NCBI lineage: Eukaryota > Metazoa > Arthropoda > Insecta > Lepidoptera > Sphingidae > Hyles > Hyles euphorbiae. The sequence goes on from CM041048.1 coordinate 5,534,240, forward strand.
TATAACTTGCATCTGGTTTTTAAAGAGAATCGAATATTATGTATTTTGCAAACATATGTTTTATAATATTGTTGTAACATGAACTTACAACATTCATATTTTACCAAATACATTGTGTACCATTGAGTTATATTACTATGTATAGAGAAGCCATCCCATAAAAAGGTCTTATTTGATTTTGGTAAAAGTTGAAACTAAATTGCTGCCACATGCATCAAATAATTAGCTAACGGAACAGCATAATCATGCAGCGCTATACTGCTTTCAGGTTGTAGTTTTCTACCTAAAAGTCGAAAGCACCATGAATTTCATGGTGCGTGTATGCACATGTCATTTTTGAGAACATCTTATCTAATGTAACATCGTTAAAAATGTTGTGAACCCATAAACTTTGTAATAATTTCTAATACCCCAATACTAATAACTGAATATAGAATCTGGACAGTGTAATTAACTGATGGATGTATAATTTAAATTGTATATTGATTATATCATTATTAGGGTTGTGTATCCTGAAATAGTTTTATGTTATTGATTAATTATTAAGCATTATTTTTACCTTTTATATTTTTTACTATATGACCTAACCAATAACTCAATCATACTCGCAATTGTAAAGGAGGCCCGTGTCCGTCGTGGATGTATATGGGATGATGAAGATACATATACACTATGTTTTATGCTTTAAAAAAAGAAAGTATAGTATATATTATCACATGTACAACATATAACAAAAAAAAATATATATAAGTAAAACCAACATGCTAATATGCATGCAGACATATGCCATTGTTCAATTTCACTATATTGCAGCATTGATTTTCAATGCTTTGTTAGCTTTTATGCCATTCTCTTAAAAATAAATTGTACTTTGATGTACAAATGCATATTGTGTCAATGGTATTTCCGTATGTTAATGAAGTGAGGTAACAATTCAGTATCAGGTTCTAACTTCTATTAGCAAAATTCAGTAGTTCAATTTGCATAATTATTGCTAGTTTTGATGTGATCAATTGAGTATTCTTCTAAAACATTTAAATAATCAAAAGGCTGCAAGGTAAGGCAGCAAAAGTTGTTTTTTTATTCAATAACACATTATTGCATATAAGTAGACAAAACAATGAGAATTCACTCATGTTATTTTATCTTAAATCTAAGCAATATTTTACAAACAACCATTAGTTGGATAAACAGAGCTAGTTTCAAACATTTCAAGGCACATTCATCAGCAGAATATTAGTAAAGTTAATAGTGATTAACTTCGTCTATTTTTGCACACAGGCCCACATATAGTTGATTGTTAACTAATAAGTCAAAATCAAACTAATGATTTTAGAAAAATAAATCTAACAATACATCCTAAATTAAATGATCTATGTAGTAATATCTATCCAGTTGCTATTCTGTTGAATTTATCATTTAATGATTTTTTTATATCTGACTTGTAAGTTGCTGAGACAATATTATTTATCTTGGCTGAAGAAGTCACGGTGGTGGATGTTGTTTCAATTGTGTGTTGTTTCGATTCAAACCATTAAAGTGCGTAGAATTTGACTATCAATACACACGTCTCGAAAAAATCAGAACCTCTGGTCCGTTTACCAACAGGCCACTACACACTTATACATAATTAAATTACATCATAATTATAGTAACAGTTGTGGCCTTATCACACTAGGTTATTGTTTAATGCGCGGGATAAACGCAGATGAGATTTAATCCTACTTTTTTTCAGTCGCTGGCATGTTTTGATTGCGGTTGCGCCGGGCCCAACCTGTGGATATGTCTGCAGCCAGAATGCCACCACATTGGTTGTTCCGAAGTCAAAAATGATCACAGCACCAAACACCAAAAGGTAAAGATTTGAAGAAACTATTGACCAATTTTTAACCTTTTCTCCTAGCTGTATGTTTCCTTATTTTGAACATGTTGTTTAAAAAATATCGGTCCTGGTAGTGTTATCTTTATGTCTTTTTGTAGATTAACGTGTATGTACATTTTATTAAATAATATATCAGTTTGTACATATATGCAAATCGTTGTGATACTGTAAGTCGGGGTCAACGCAACATAAAGGATTCTGTTTGTCATCCAGTAGGAAACGTGGCGCTTTCGGTTTAAAAATAAATCTGATTACACACAAGGCAAAGAAGTTCACATCCTTTCTCTTATTGTGAATTCAAGCCACTTAATGTCTATAAATAATTTTGAGTTCTCGAAATAATGTGCAAAAAAACGTGTCAAAGTAACTAATGAAAATATTTTGATTTACATAAAACTTTAATGGCCAATTTGCTATATTTTTTAGCAAAGGTTTATGTTATGCAACTTAGAGCAATAGATAAAGTTTTGTAATACTTAGGTATTATTATCAATCACTCACTATCAGGAAATATCATTGCTATTTTATAGTTTCATGCGTAAGAATAGATATATCTCAAGATACATATCTTGAAGGTATATTAATACTAGCGGGTCGGCCCAGCTTCGCCCGGGTACAAATAGATTTCTGTACAATAATATGTACATATTATACATATAAACCTTCCTCTTGAATCACTCTATCTATTAAAAAAACCGCATCAAAATCCTTTGCATAGTTTTAAAGATTTAAGCATACAAAGGGACATAGGGACAGAGAAAGCGACTTTGTTTTATACTATGTAGTGAAGCTATGGCGTTGCCACCTTTTGCTCAAGACAGCAGCGAATTAAACAAAATCGTAATTAATAGGAATTTGACAGTCTCCGTGGCGAAGTTGTTTTCGTGCCGTTTGTAAAACGCGATGCCGCGGGTTCGATCGAGACAAACGTTTGTATGATCCACAAGTATTTCGTTCGAGTCTTCGTGTGTGTGTGAGTCCAAAATATCTATCGTAGTGTCTGATACCTACGAAAACAATCTGTATATTAGTGTGACTTAGGATTATGTATGTGACTGTTCGATTTATTTATTTTCTGCATAAAGATTCCTACAATTCTGTGCCCTATGTCTTCCGCCCGGAGCTGTTACATTACTGGTTCTTGTAATAAAAGTGAAGGATGTCCTTAAATATTTATTTATTGCTATGAATCGTGTGATGAGCATGCCATTCGTTTGATGCTACGCGATACGACCGCATATGGGCAGTAGACATGCTTGGTATTCCACTCCGCTCGCCATCCTGAGACTTAGATGTTAGGTCTTAGTATGTCCAGTAGTTACTCTGGCTACAATGTCTTTCAAACCGCAACACAAAGGTGCGTTTACACTACTGTTTGGCGGGACAAATAGAAATTACGATGGTTCCGACCCAGGCGGCCTCTCACATATGAAAGACCTACCATCTCATCATCAACAGTCACATTCATACTCCTGACCTCACACTAAGATCGATTCTTTTGTCGTGGGTATCAGGAACTACGAGAGACATTTCAGTCTCACAAATACCCAACCCAGACAAAGATTTGTGGGCATCACAAACATTTGTCTAGGTCCGGGGATTGAACACGCAGCCTCTCGTTTCACAGCCGGAGTCTAACCAACTGCGCCCGAAGGCTTTCAGGAATCGCTATGACTCGCCGTTTAACTGGCCTTCGACGACGGACAAGGGATACCTCTCACCATAGTGGAATTCTAATGTGCCCGGAGTATGGACGAAGGCGCCAGCTCAGCCGTTTATCACCCCACGCCTCCCTGTCTACAGGCGATGGCGGCAATACTCGATAAATAGCCTATTAAATATAAATAAAATATGGAGAATATATAGTAAAATAAGTATTCCAAAATATAATTTCATCGTAATAATATCTAATGTAATACGCTCGCGTACGATGTTGAGATTCCGTTACGTAAAATATCTGAATACATTATGTATTCAATACTTGAAATGCATACACATTTGAATATTAAAATGGTGTTATGAAGTATTTTTAATAAAAAAACATTTACATGTTACGTGTAATGTTGAAAATAGAATTGTAATCATTTATGAACCTTTATTTTTCATGTGTTCGAACACTTTTGGCGAATTATTGCTATTGTAAGAAAACTGCTAGTCGTGTTTGGATTATGAATATACCATAAAAAAATGATGCATTACGCCCTAGCTTCCTATTGGTGTCTTTTAATAAATCTATTCAAGAATATCCATTTTATTCTAAAAGCCCGATTGTCCATTTTAAATCACAAAACATACAAAAACAGCACGAAAATGTATAAAAATACCTAAGTATAACATTTTTCAACAAATACAATAACAATTTTAATGATGTTGCCATTATTGTTTTTCTTGAATGCCAATTGTCACCGCATCTTACTTTTTTCTTCCAAGTTATTTATTTTATGTTCCAAAAACTTATTAAGAGATTTTATTACCCAAATGGTTTTAAAACATATGTTTTTTATATATGATATTTTGTTATAGAACTATCCATCCCATTGCGTGCACATGAACGTGTCGACGGAGCGAATATGGTGTTATTTATGCGAAAAAGAAGTGCACGTGAGAGCAGCGCTGGCGCATGGGGCGGTAAGTATCAGTTATATTTAAACGCATGAATGAATTCTCCAGAAATAGGAAAACATTATTCAGCCTAGTATAAGTCTTTATGCTCCTTATAATCAGATCGTAGACATGGCAAACGAACGACAAGTAATGACACATAGTGATGTTTGCAAAATAACCAATTAAATAGCTAAGAAAGAAAAAAATGGTGATGGCCAAAATATCTTATCTTCAGCCACAGGAGGTCCACGGCTGAATATAGGCCTCCCTCCAAGGATCTCCACATTGTCCTGTTGGAAACCGCCTGCGTCCAGCGACTTCCTGCAACCTTAGCCATTTCCACCTTCTAGGCGGGCGTCCGACACATTGGCCAAAATATACTAAAAGTAATTTGCTCTGCCCATTGAGATAGTATACTAGAGGGGACACTGCAAACAAAATGAACGGTACCGTACCGCTCCTTCTACTTCTGTCTCTGTCACGCCTACGCAGTAACATTATCTGCCCTCTCGCTCCACTGTGTACCAGTGGCGTGCCTAGGGTTCTGGACTAGGGCAAGCCCAAAATTTTTTTTTAGATATTTTAATATGTATTCATTTAGAAGCAAATGGTATTAAGTCGGCTGACATAACATCTATACATACACATGTTGGAAGAGGTGCTACCAGGACACTCATGTTTCGCCTTGCATATTCCGCGCCATCATGTAATAGAGACGGGCCTATGCGATAATAATGAATCTTAAAAAAACCGACCCGGGATTCGAATCCGACACCTCAGGCACCGAGAAAATCCTACCATTCAATCTCCGAATAGGATAAAAACCATTAAAATAACAGCTTTGTTTATCACTGATATGAAAGCACCTATAACAATAAGTTGTTCCGTAAAAATCTAATAGATGGCGCGATTTGCACAGCCATCTAAATATTCCTAATATGCTGAAGGTATTACTTATCATTCGTTTTTAATCAATTAATTAAATAAATATGTAACGTAAATTACTTTTGGAAATGCATCTGTAACTTTAAATTGCATTTTAATAGCAAAAGCATAGCTACAGCTACGTTGCCGTGTATAACTTCGCCAGCAGAAATTATTATTAATACATTCATGTTATGTTTTTTGTAAGGGGGCGTCCATAAATTACGTGAGGTGTTTTTTTTAATTTTCTGCCCCTCCCTCCCCCCCCTGGTGAGATGTCGTGAGATTTTATTCAACCCCCTCCCCCATGTCCCAATCTCACGTGAGATTTTTCAAAATGTGAGTTTCTTACGTAAACGTGTTGGATTGTTATTGTAAAAAGAAAAAAACAAATTTGCTTCGTGCTTTTATTTACGACTAGTTATGACTAGTAATCAATGTTGCTATGGTATAAAACAAATATGGTGGTTTGACAGTAAGTAAATGTATAACGTCGAAGTATGAATGAAATTATTTTCTATTGAACGAATTAGTGAATGATCTTTATCGTATTACGATTACTCTTAAGATTAAATCTTATGCATGTACAATCTGGATTAAATGGACCAAAATAGTATAATTTTTTTTTTGTTTCAATCAGAAAAAAAATTGCGTGATATTTGCCGAGACCCCCCCTCTCTCCAACGTAAGATTAGATGAGATTTGACTCGACCCCCTCCCCCCCTTAAACACCTCACGTAATTTATGGACGCCCCCTAATACAATTGATATAATTTCTATTGAAGGGATGAACTAATTTATTTTAAATATAAATCATTAAACTCCAAATAATGTAACACAAATCTTGGCGTTTGATAAACTATATGAAACACGATTGTTTAATAACCTATTTGAAGGGGAGAGCATGTTAAAATTAAAGAACGCACATAGTATATTAAAGCGAGTCGATAAAATGTATTTTGTGATATACCACGACTTAGAGAAATTCACAGTCCCGGCGTATTTTTCGCGCCAGTTTATTTACAATACACTTGAATAAATTTACCTTTCTAACGGCAATGAGTAGTTTCACGGTCACACTCGCACCATCATAGCAAAACAATACCACTCATTTTAGTATCAAAAAGTCTAAATATAAAAAACTAAACATTATCACTACAAAGACAAACAATTACTAATTTTTGAGAAATACAATTGCAAAATGTCAAAATACATATGAAGTTAGTCGCAATTCGTACAGTATTGTCCATAAACGTAACATAAATATTACGACATACAATTATATTTTATTATAAAGTACCTATACGAAAACCTTCTTATTTGTACTAAAAATAGTATGAAACCAACCAAATTAATAAAAATAAAAATAAATTTTAATAAAATATCATAATATTAAATAACAACGCGCCGACCATGAAACGTACGATGTTCATTCTAAAAAGCCGGGCATTTGGTGTAGTACAAATTGCTATATAAAATGTCTATACCTATACATTTGTAGTGCACTTCACTCGTGAGATCCCCATACAAATATCGAGTTTGCCAAAAGCCTCGTAAAAGCACACGAGAGAGAAAAGGATAGATATATTTTGCAATGTTGCTACTACGGGAGCGTGTGGAGCCAGCGGACTTCGTATTTTAATATTATGAATATTTGAATGAATTTCGCGTGGCGCTTCGGCGCGACGCACCGTCGCAGGCGCTTTTAATAATAATAATTTTGATTTTAGGCGCGCGACAGGACGACGACCTTTGCGCTCTCGACAGGACGCGGTAAATTCAAAAATTGTAAATGTTTTCTAATAAAATATGATTGTATTGTACGGAATAAAATGGTTTGTGTTTAGTATCGAGTATGTACGTATTAAGTAGGGCAAGCCGGGCTTTTGGGCTTCTATGGAAGTACCGCCACTGCTGTGTACCTGTGTGCACGCAAAATACGCAGAGATTTTGTTCCCAATGTCAACTCTAGTATAATACCTCAACGGCTCCGCTAGTGAATATTGCCCGAGCACTCAACATTGGTTTGATTAATATTTTCGTGTTTGTAGATGAGTCCAGATTCGACGTCTATGGATGGATCAGTTCGTCTGGGGTCAGTGAGTGTCGCCGTGACCCCAGACGAGGACCTCGACCCCGACGACCTTGACTACGATGAAGAAGCTAGGCCTAGAGGTAAGAAAAGTAACGAGTAACCGTTTATAGTAGAACATGGTGGGTACACATGTATTTCGGTGCCTAAAGTGGGTCAGACATTTTTTTTTCATCCTGCCTCCCTTCCGATTTGATGGGCTGGCAACAAATCCATTTTGGATGATTCATGGTCCAAGCGTTGTGGATGTTCATGGGTGAGAGTAGTCACTTAACATCAGGTGACCTGTTGGCTTGTTTGGCGGATTCCATGACATAAAACATATACATAAGCTCACGCCTTTTTCCAAGAAGGGGTAGGCTGAGGTGCTAGGACACCCAAATTCCGCTTTGTATGTGTAGGGGGCGAGCCTAGCGCCATATCGGTCACAAATTCCTGACTGCGCTGATAATTAATAGAAAAATCCAATATCACTTTGCATTGACTTGCATGCCATAGAAATTTTAATTTTAAATTGAATATATGTTTGCATATAGTAATGTGTTGTGTGCAGGCCTGGTGGGTCTTCAGAACATGGGCAACACTTGCTACATGAACGCGGCGCTGCAGGCGTTGTCGCACACGCAGCCGCTCACCTCGTACTTCCTGGACTGCGCGCCCGCCGTCGCCGTGCTCGCCGCCGACAAGAAGCCGGGGGTCAGTCGGTATGTGTATACGTACATGCGTACATACATACATGTATGCTTACATACGTGCATGCATGCGTGCATACGTGCATACGTGCATGTGTACATGCGTACATGCGTACATGCATGCGTACATACATACATACATACATATTTGTACATACAGGATATGTCAAACCATGTTCAACAACAAATGCTCGTTTTGTCCAATAATGTTTTGAGATCTGAATATTATTTTGCCAAAATATAGTTGTCCTACTTTATGTCGCTGATGTAAACATTTTTATCAGTCATAATACATGTCTGTTATACAGGATATATCAACAATGATACCGAAAACGAAGCTGGGTGGTAGTGTTATTGACTTCAGACACAATGCAACTAAAAATTTTGCAAAAAAGGCGTTTTACGCGTGCACGCACGTACGTGCGTATACGCGTAAAGTGCAAAAAATCAAACTTACACTAACAAATACATAAATGTAATCCATCCCTCCGTAAAAACACAATTTAAGAAGTGTGAATATATTAATTTACAATTAATATCTCATCAAGAAATAATAATTGTTTGTTTCCTTTCAGCGCATACCAAAAACTAATTAAAGAGATGTGGAGCAGAAAGAGTAGAGGCTATGTTGTACCAAACGGTATATTGTATGGAATAAGAAATGTAAGTTAATTTCAATGATATTTTACTACCAAATATTATTATATTAAATTACTCTATGTTGTGATTAAAACATATCACTTGTATTTTGCAAGGCTTAATAAGTACTTGACATAAAGAGAGTAACGGAAAGGTTAAAAATCGGAAGAGGAAGTATTGAACAAGTAAATTTTTAACATAGACATTATTATTTTTTGGACCATACTGAAATAAAATAAGAGCACATGCTTATTAGTGCTCTTATTTCTCTTGTCGTTTTTTAGGCCGTTAATAATCTAGTGTACATTTGATCGAAGGTTCGAAATGTTGATTGATTGTTATCGTGCAGGCTGCCTCGGTGGCGTACGGTTACAAAGCTGAGGTCTCGGGTTCAAATCCCGGGTCGGGCAAAGTGATATTGGATTTTTCTATTCAGTATCAGCCCAGAGTCAGGGATTTGTGCCCGATATGGCGATAGGCTCGCTACCTATCACATCGTGGGACGGAACATATAAGGCGAAATGTGGGTGTCCTGGCACCTCTACCTACCCCTTCTGGGAAAACGGTGTGAGTTTATGTATGTATGTATGTTATCGTACAGGTGCACCCGATGTTCCGCGGCTACCATCAGCACGATACGCAGGAGTTCCTGCGCTGCTTCATGGATCAGCTGCATGAGGAATTAAAGGAACCGGTATGTGGGATGTTTTTTTTGGTATTTTTTTTTATGTGTCCAAGTAAAGACGAAATGAAAAGTGCTGTCCTTATGGTGGGCTTTATTAGCGCCTCATATTATTGTCGGGGTTTATTTTTATACTATATTTATATTATAATACTATCAATGTACCTACGTAATTATTATGTTGACAGTTATCAATGTATAACCTTAATAAGAAGTTTTCAAGTGAAAAGGTTTTTATAACAATTCATACTTTTAAGTTCACACAACTTAACACATTGCATACTTATAAAAGAAATGTGTCCATTGATAATTCCTCTCAACATGAAAAACATTGTGCAAAATAGTTTGTTTTGTTTTTGTAACAGGAATAATGACAGAAATAATGGTGATACGATAACGATTTGTAAAAAAAATTCTATGGTGTGTAAACTCCGCCAACCCGCACTAAGTTAGCGTGTTGGACTATACAGGGTGGACAAGAAAACGGCGCACACAAACTTACTTTAAACGGTCATAACTTCAAAACGGATAGGTATTTTCCAAATATTATTTTTTTATTACGATATTAATATTATGCCCTTGTACCCAACTGAGCAAGTGCGCCATTTATTTGCGCTCCCTGTATAGCTTAACCACTTTCAATCGTACCCTCGATTGTAGAGGAGACCAGTGCCCTGTAGTGGGAAGTGTATGGACTGATACTATTGAGATAATATACTAGAGGAGACACAGCAAACAAAATGTTTGTAACAAAATGAAGGTTTCATTCTATTTCTATCTCTGTCACGCCTACGAAGTAACATTATCTTCCCTCTCGCTTCACCGCGTACCCGTGTGCACGCACCATACGCACAGATATTGTTCCCGATGTCAACTCTAGGAGACTCCCGCCCTCACACCCACCACTGCAACTCCTGTGTCGCAGGATGAACAGGGGCACGCAATGTAATGACACCGAGCATTGAAGCGAACTGAGTCTCCGGGAATGTCTAACTTGTCTTTAACCCGCAACGAAATCAATCAGAAAGTTAAATTAATAGGAGTAGTTGGAAATAAATTATTGTCCACTTCCCTCCGTGCAAAGCGGTTGACAAAACAATGAGCTAAAGAAGATGTCCGCTCTAGTTTAATACCTCAATGACTGATACAGAATATTTCCGTGACGTGCAGGTGTGGGACAGTTCGGCGGAGGACAAGTTGTCGTCGGAGGCGGACGGTGACCACCGCGACGTGGCCGCCACGCACGGACGGAGACGCGCGCAGTCCTCTGGAGGTACACTACACACTTTTTATCATATACAGCAGGGTTTCTTAAAGTGGGGTCCGTAACATGTGTGCTGGGGGCCCACAGCAGCTCAGTAAACTTTTAATAAATTTATCAGAAAATTATCATTTAAATGCCTATCAATATTAAAGATAAAAAAACGAGTAAATTTTTTTATAAAAAATATTTTTAATTCTCTCATTGACTTATCTAGGCAATAAACCTTAAATACGTAGTATTTACATTCTAACGTCGTATCAGACCATAGTGTAACCCCCCCAGTTGAAATAACAATGTGTATGATTAGTAACGAGTATGTGTGTTTGTCAGCAAGTGACGCGGCGTTCTTCGCGCGCACGAGGCGGAAGTCGCCCGCCGCCTCGTCATACACAGACACCAGGACGGACGGATACCTCAGGTATGTCGATACAATACGCATATATAAATAGCTAACTTAGTCTTATTATTTATTTACTTAATTATTTTTTGCACTGTACAGAGAAATAAAAAAGAAATCACATAATAATAGTAAAAGTGGCGGCCTTATCACACAATTTACAACAGACTGCCTCGGTAGCGTAGTTGTACTATGTTTACAAAGCTGAGGTCTCGGGTTCGGTTCCCGAGTCGGGTGATATTGGATTTATATTCATTATTCGGTCTTGATATTCATTATCAGACTTGAGTCAGGAATTTGTGCCCGATATGGCGATAGGCTCGCCCCCCTATCACATCGTGAGACGGAACATACAAGGCAAAATTTGAGTGTCCTAGTTGCACCTCTACATATCCCTTCTGAGAAAAAGGCGTGGGTGTATCCACATAGCTAACTTCATATTGAATTAAAACTAATATTTACGGATTTATCGCGATTTTGGTTTGTTTTTAACTTCCCGAAGTTTCGATTACTTTGTAGCTTTCGTGGTCACAGGGCGGGGCGGGTCAACCTGTCGGGAAGTTAAAAAATGTAAAAATTAAATCAAATCTGCGAAAAAATCTGTAAATGATAGTTTTATTTCAATATGTGACATTCGCGTAATATATGTACATATGTATGTGCAAGGCAATGATGTGTGTGTGTGTCAGAGTGAAGGCGTCGGAGGCGGGGCGGCACCGGCGCTCCGCCAGCTTCGCCGGGATGCATCACTTCACATACAACGTCTGCAATCAACAAATCAACGGTATCTACTATATTACATACTGTTTTATTGCGATGAATGGCGAGACTAGCATGTCCTTGGCCTGATGGTAAGCGATGCGAACGCTCATGGACGGTAGCAAAATCAAACAATACCATGAATAAATATGTTAAATATCATCAGACCATCAGCTGCCATCAGGCGAACGGCATTCTCGTCTCGTCAAAACTAAACATGTTGAATTATTAAGTAATGTTTGGCTTTCCACTGCGCTCGTCATCTTGATACATAAGAAGTGTCATGATGTTCAATAGTTACTCTACTAGGTACTAGGTACAGTTTCCTTCAAATCGGAACACAACAGTGCATTTACACTGCGGTGAAACCCACACAATTGGTCCCTCACATCAAGAAATAATCAAAGAAAGAAAAACAGATTTGTACCTCACATCTATACAAACCCGCACAGGTATTTCATTAACATGTAATCTCCAACGCAAAATATATCTTTCCAATAGCTAACAATCTCTATTAATAAATATAAAAAAGTACATACCTACAGGTCCAGAGACATCACAACAGCGCGAGGTCGGTTCGGAATCGGAGCTATCGTGGTCCAGTGAAGCGGACGAGCGGTACGAGACCTGTTCGAGCGCCAGTGACGTGCCCGACCAGAGAGTCGAACCCACTATGTGAGTTACAAGTAGCATTAATATCGTATGATCATGATTTTAAAAGAAAGTTTACTGCTGAACATTGCCAGTTTGTCAAAGTTGAATTAAAAAGATGGATGATAGAAAAAGAGTATAATAATCAATAAATCACCCTATTCTCACAACACTTCGACTCTTATTTTAACCACTTTAGGGTTAATTTTAAAAAATCATAGTATGCATTCATATTTATTTTTAATTTATTAACTGAATCGCTTCAGATAGAGAAGGATATAGAAAATACCCTTTTTACCCTTTTCATCCCTTTAGAGGTTGAATTTCCCAAAATCCTTCCTTAGTGCTACTCTACGTCATATTAGGGATTCTTTTGTAAAATTTCACGTACGTTTCGGCTGTACGTTGATACGTCAGTCAGTCCGTTCCTATTTTTTTTTATTGCAGTGAATGGCGAGACGAGCAAGCCGTTCGCCTGATGGTAAGCGATACGACCGCTCATAAACAGTAGCAACATTCCACTGCGCTCGCCATCCTGAGACATAAGGATGTTAAGTCTCCATATGTCCAGTAGTTGCTCTGGCTATAATGTCCTTCAATCCGAAACACAACAGTGCATTTAAGCAGTGTTGTTTCACGGGAAATTCCTATATAGATGAATATTTGTATTGTGTGTAGTGCGATGAGTACTGGCGCGTGCGGTGACGGCGCGCGCGGGCCGCGCTACCGCAGCGTGGTGTCCGACGTGTTCGACGGCAAGCTGCTCTCATCCGTGCAGTGTCTCATCTGCGACCGGGTATGTGCATACATACATGCATGCATGCGTGCAGACATACACACATGCATGCATACATGCATGTAGACATACATACATACGTGCATACATACATGCATACATACATGCATACTTATCTTTATTGTACACATAAAACAATACAATATACAGAAACAATAAATAAAAAGTTCAAACATACAAGTACATACTTTACAGCCGAGCTTCTAGTCCTTTAGTCGGCTGCTACTTATTATTATTTAGAAAGTAAATGCATTAAATAAAAAGTTTGTAATATACACCAAATTACTGTGAGTCCCTTACACAAGAACACATTGAGGTAAATTGTATAATTTCGTTATTTATATTTTTTTTTTTTTTTTTTTTTATATTATAGGGGGCAAACGAGCATGCGGTTCACCTGATGGTAAGTGAACACCGCTGCCCATGGACATCTGCAACACCATAGGGCATGGAGATGCGTTGCCGGCCTTATAATTCGCTTAGTAATGTTTCACCAACTCAAATAAGAGGGATGTAGGAAAAGGATTATTTTCAACATTGCACAGTTGGCCAATTTGCAAAATAATAAATACAGATTAGATCTACATTAAAAATATATAAAATAAATTCATAACATTTCTACAGCAAGCAAATACTAGCACAATTTACTAACAACAGCTAATTAACTATATACCTTCATATACCCCTAGGTATCAACCCGGGTGGAGACGTTCCAGGACTTGTCCCTGCCCATCCCGTCCCGGGAACAGCTGGCAGTGCTGCGGTGCCAACAGCCCGCGCTGTCGCACCACGCGCCGCACGGCACGCAGGAATCTTGGGTGAGATTTTATAACCTGTATCAACCAATGTACATGACACTGTAAGGCACGGGCTTCCTCTACAATAGAGAGTACGAGTAAGTGGGGATAAGCCATATGTTGCATCATGCTGGTCACGGCGGGTTGGGGGGCCTAATAAATATAATAAAAAAGGTTAATTAATGCAAGAAAATTGGAGGAAAAGTAAAGTGGAATTTATACTATGAGTGTAGAGCCAGACCATCCTGAATATAGCTATGCAATGACGTTTGCGAATACTTTTTATTAATCAACTTCAAAATAAAATATAATTTAAAGAAATTAAACCGACTTTAAAATTGTAATAAATAGAGGGAAATAAATCTAATATTTTATTAAATCTAAAAAACTTGAGTATAGCAACATTTTTTTTGGGGTCATGAGTGAAACATCGCAGGGCATAGCTAGTCCCAAATATTAAAACGGGCACGTGAACGTAGAACGTAGTTGCACGTCGGAAAATTTTGTCAGCAGCATGTCGGGAGCTCGAAATGAAGATCGTTTTAGTGAACTTATTGCATGTTGCTGATCAAAATAGCTAAGCAATTGTGTAGGCGACATACCGCCAATGTGTCGGCGGGCAACACGTGCGGGTACTTGTTGCCGACATTATTCTTTTTTTATAAGCCGCTGTGTTGTGTCGGCTGGTCGGCAGCTTTGGTATGTAGTACAGTGATGTGTAGCTATAGATTCAACAGTCCAATTTTCAAAGCTTTGTTTCATAGATTGAAGCTTTTGATTCCATATTTGTCAAAATAACCGTCAAATGTATCAAAATTGCTCAAAGTTAGGTAGTTACACAAAATATAAAAAATGCGAGGTATTTATAAGCTATAATGATATAATATACAAACGGAATCTAATATATAATAATTCACCAAATGTAATAGCTATGCATACAAAGCCAGATATGGCTTTACTTGTTTTTCACTAGAATGCATACGAATCCATATATGGCTCTTATGAGTAACTTCATAAATAATTAATGATAATTATTTTTTTTGAGTTGATTTATGTTCAATACATACAAATAAACCCGTTTTTGCCAAAAAATATTTTTTTATCCGCATCCTTCATAATTCATGCAGTAAGGGGTTAAAGTAAATATTATACAGGGTATATCAAGACTGCTACCGAAAACGAAGCCGGGTGGTAGTTTAAGCGACTTCAGACACAATGCAACAGAAAAAGTTGCAAAAAATGCGATAAATTTTTTTTGGTATTTTTTTTCCTATGGCCATATTTGGGAGGTAAATACATTTTTTCCTAAAATAATAGAGTATACCCTTTTATTTATAAATACTCTAAGGTATAAAAGAGTTTAAATTATCATTTTAGCAAAAACTAAGGATTTACCACCCAAAAATTACGATATTTAAAAAATCATAAAAAATAATTGTCGCGTTTCTAGGTGAAAATTTTAATTGCATTGTGTTTGTAGCCACTAAAACTACCACCCGGCTTCGTTTTCGGTAGCAGTCTTGAGATACCCGGTATATCATTATCTTCCGGTATTGTGTAGGTTTGGTGGTTATTGAGTTGGCTGAGGTCGTGGTTCTACGGGCCCGTGGTGTCGCTGCAAGACTGTCTCGCTGCGTTCTTCAGTGCAGATGAACTTAAAGGCGATAATATGTACAGGTGTGTATTGTATTGTGACCTGTTGGACATTTTATTCTCACATGGGGTTGATGCTGATACCAAAAACTAATGTTTTTTTTTACAATTCTTGAAGATAAACACATCGAAGCAAAAAATAAACATACTTATAATACTTATTCTACATTCTTTTTTCTAATTGCAATGAACAGCGAGACGAGCATGCCGTTCGCCTGATGGTAAGGTATACGATCGCTCATAAACAGTAGCAGAACTAAACAACACCTTGAACTACAAAGCAATGATTGGCATTCCACTGCACTCACCATCCTGAGACAGAAGATGTTAAGTCTTAATATGTCCAGTATTTACTCTGGCTACAATGTCCTTCAACCCGAAACACAAAAGTGCATTTAAACTACTGTTTGTCTCTCACATATGAGATAACTACCACCGATAAAACATCCGGTCAACATAACGGTCCGCACAAACATTTCTCTCGGTGCGGGGATCGAACCCGCGGCCTCTCGTTTCATAGGCGGCGTGTAACCAACTGCGCCACGGTGCTGACATTGTGAAATGTTTTATTGTTCAGTTGTTCCCGCTGCAATAAGCTTCGTAACGGCGTGAAGATGTCGGGCGTGGTGGTACTGCCGGAGGTACTGTGCGTGCACCTCAAGCGGTTCCGCCACGAGCTCATGTTCAGCGCCAAGGTGGCCGCGCGCGTGTCCTTCCCCATCAACGATCTCAACATGCAGCCGTACACGCATAAAGGTGGGTCGAATTTTATTGCAAACTAGCGGTTGGTCCCGGCTCCGCCCGGGTGCAGATACAAGTTTCAAAACGGCGGTCAAAATGTTCAATTCTGACTATAAATTTAGAATATCGACCAGTCGGACCACAAAATACGAATAAATTTCATCGTATTTGCTAGAAATGTCACTACTGCTTCTCTCCTATAGGCCATAGCATGATGATATTTAGCCTATAGCATTCCTCGATAAATGTACTATACAACACTGAAATGTTTTTTCAAATCAGACCAGCAGTTCCTGAGATTAGCGCGTTCAAACAAACAAACTCTTCAGCTTTATTATATTAGTATAAATTTGGCGGGTAGTTGTACGCGCATAAAGGTGGGTTGAATTTTATTGGGATTTTTTGCGGGTAGTTGTACACGCATAAAGGTATGTTTAAAGGAGAATGCCCATTTTAGTATGAAACTTGGTATCGGTGCGAAGATTTTTGTCCCTTGACGAAACCTACTTTTGTCTGTAGGGAAAAATATATATTTTCAATAAACAATATCATAATTGCGACTCAAGCCCGGAGTTCGTGAAGAAAGTAACTTAAAGTCCGATAAAAAATTTTGCCTTCGGCTCTGCTAACAAAATGTAAAATGTAATGAAAATTACTTTTTTTCAAAAATCTGTTGCTCGCAATTAAACAGTAAAACTTTTAAAGACAAGTCATAAAAATGGCATAATAAATGTTAAGCAGTATCGGTACTGGGGTCTACTATATTTTTTACAAATGCTATTTTTGCGGGTAGTTAGTTCAGAGTTCGATATGAAACGAAAAGCTGAAATAATGTAAAAGTGAAATATAACGAAAATCACTTTTGAATGCCTGATTAGACAACCCTAATGATGTTAAGCGGCAACCTTCGGTTCACTATGTACCCTTGCGAATGCACCACGCACCATACGCAGATATTTTATTCCCGATGTGCTCTAGTATAATACCTGTATATTCAGAGTGCACGTCCCTGGTGCGTCGCTACGAGTTGTGCGCGGTGATCTGTCACGCGGGCACGGCGGGCGGCGGACACTACACGTGCGTGGCGCGCAGCGGCCGCGCCTGGTACTGCTTCGACGACGCCGCCGTCACGCCGGTGCCGCAGCACCACCTCGCCGCCGCAGAGGCTTATGTGCTGTTCTACAGGTCTGTGTAGTTATATTTTTTACCAACAGCCCGGCCCAGCTTCGCCCGGGTGCATGTAGATTTCTCTACAATAATATGCACGTATTATACACATAAACCTTCCTCTTGAATCACTCTATCTATTAAAAAAACCGCATCAAAATCCGTTGCGTAGTTTTAAAGATTTAAGCATACAAAGGGACATAGGGACAGAGAAAGCGACTTTGTTTTATACTATGTAGTGATTACCAGTCGAGCCCGGTTGCAGAGATACACGTTTCAAAATGACCGTCAAAATATTCAATTTCGACTATCAGTTTAGAATATCGACCAATCGGACCACGTATAACGTAGACGTTGAGAATGTGTATGTTATTAGTCTTAGACTTTTTTTATTGTCATTGTATCCATCCATCCATCCATCAGCCAAAGGAAGTCCACTGCTGAACATAGGCCTCCCCCAATAATTTCCACAGAGACCTGTTGGAGGCAGCCTGCATCCAGCGACGTCCCGCGACCTTTACCAGGTCATCGGACCATCTTGTGGGTGGACGTCCTACGCTGCGCTTTCCGCTACGCGGCCTCCATTCGAGCACTTTCCGACCCCATCGGTCATCAGATCTCCGCGCTATGTGCCCTGCCCATTGCCACTTCAACTTGCTAATCCGGTGGGCTATGTCGGTTATTTTAGTTCTCCTACGGATCTCCTCATTTCTGATTCGATCTCGTAGGGAAACCCCGAGCATAGCCCTCTCCATAGCTCGTTGAGTGACTTTGAGCTTCCTAATAAGGCCCATAGTGAGAGGCCACGTCTCGGTGCCGTAAGTCATCACTGGCAACACACAACTATCGAAGACTTTCGATTTAAGGCACTGAGGTATTTTGGACGAGAAGACGTCGACGATTGTCATTGTATAATATTATAAATATATATTTTAATATATGTTCAATTATTATTATATTCTGTTAATATTCTGTGGTATAAGCTTAGGAACTATTACGGTGTCCTGCAAAACTGTACAACCAGTTAATCACTTGTCTACTACATAGCCTGATCTACTGCTTTATACATCCAGTCGCTGCTGGCCCTCTCGTGCAATTCGTCACGCTATCTGGCCAGAAAGTTCCACGCTACGTTTACCAAGATACGTTCTCCTCTGCAGAACATGCCTACTCCAGCGGTTTTCCATTCTGGGACATATGTAGCCTAACTTTTAGAGCTATGTCGGTCACCTTTGTTCTCTGACGGATGACTTCGTTCCGAATGTTGTCCTTCAGATAAACTCCGAGTATAGCTCTTTCCATAGCCTGATATAACTACCGCTAAATTAATCTGATAATAAGCAGCGTGATTAGCACTACAAATGTCCTACAGCGTTTGCTAAACTGCTAAACGTAGCAAATATTTACAAACGTCCCCTAAGGGCCTCAGTTCAATAAATATATTTTGGTCTCAAAATATTTTACATAATTTACACGACGCCACAATTATCATTATCTTTTATTGCAGAAAAGTGAACCCCCAGATGACGGTGCTGCGGCAGAAAGCAGCCGAAATATTAGATTCGGCAAGCGTAGATCCCAACGATACCAAATATTACATTTCTAAGCAATGGATTAATAAGTAAGTATTATTCATATTGATGTGTTAACATCAGTATTTTATGTGATATATGATGTTATAAAAAGTGTATAAATTATACCGCGTTCAAAACCAATGTGATAATGTAAGTGTGACAAAACACACCAAAAGTACAACATTTTTTTTATTTTCCGTTATGTTTCAAGTAACAATAATTTATATGTTTAATATAGCGATTTAACTCAAATGACGTCGACATAATAGCATGTGATATCCATCAGGTTCAACACGTGGGCGGAGCCTGGTCCCATAGACAACAGCGACTTCGCGTGTCGGCACGGCGGCGTGCGCGCCGACCGCCAGCAGCAACTGCACCTGCTCGCCGCACACGTGCCGCACGCGCTGTGGACCTTCCTGCACCAACAGTACGTATGGCGACAGGGTGACATGCCAGTCGGGGTGTGAGGGGACACGCGGGAGGGGGGAACGCGTCGCACTTGGCCAATGCCCTTCTAGTATTCGTGTTGCACGAGTGTATGAAATGTCTGAATAGAAAGGTTGCAGTTGTTTTTACTTAAAATTATATGTATAAAAAAAATACACGTGATATCTTACTAGACCCTCCCTCCCCTCTTGTGAGCCCCCAATCGCATTTATCGATTCTCGCTCACTGTGCTTCTTTGTGTGTTATATTGTTGCATATATAAATGACTTTTAGACAGTGATAACATAGTATAGGTATATATATACAACGTTGATGCGACCGATGGGCGTTTCTTTAAACTGCATATACTAGGTACCATTTTGAAACTCTGTGCTAAAAGCCAATTAAATAGCAGCAGTAGTTTAGTCATAAATGAATTTTTAAGTTTTTGCCACATTTGAACACGATGTAGCTTTTCTAACAGCTGATTACGTCTAACGCCTGGTCATTCACCTTAAAACGATAGATTGTACTAAAATCTGCGCGTTGTTGCCGCTCTTACACAAGCCACACAATAATAAGTACACGACAATAACACGCGCCGCGCGCGACGTTGCCAATTTGTTATCTATTCGTATCTAAAGGTCAGTGAAATTTATTTACACAGGGTGTTTGCATTTTACTCTTATTTGGAAGCTATTTAGTTTGTTTGAAACAAACAAAATCTCATTTTTGGTATTATTAATTTTTGTGCCGTGTCGAATTAATACCAAGGACGTATAAGTATACATAGTGTAATTTAATGCCCATCGGTCGCATCAACGTTGTATAAATGTATAATTGTGCAGGTTCGGCGGTGGTCCGGCGGTGCGTTCCGTGCGCGAGTGCGCGTGGTGCGCGCGCGCCGCACTGCGCATGCGTGCGCGCCGCGCCGCAGAGCTGCACCACTTCTGCACGCTGCACGCCGCCGCACAGGTCCGTTGTTGTTCAACTAAATTGATATATTCATTTCACTTCAATTTATATTTTTTTGTATAATCCCCAAGTACGTCCCAATCCCAAGTTTTGAAGTCCGTGGTGGCCTGTTGCTAAACAGAACATGTTCACAGTGGTCGCGGGTTCGAATCCCAGGGCACACCTATGACTTTTCGGAGTATTTCATGTATGTATTGATAGTCAATCACTACGCACTTAAATCGGTGAAGGAAAACATCGTGAGGAAACCTGCGTACCATAGCAATTTATAAGAATTTCTATGGTATGTAAGTACTTCAACCCGCATTTAACCAGCGTGATGGATTATATGGCCTAACCGCTCTCAATAGTACACTCAATTTTAGAGGAGGCCCGTGCTCTGCAGTGGGACGTATATGGGCTGATGCAGGACTAAAACAACCACCCGGTTTCGTTTTCGTTAGCTGTCTTGATATACCCCGTAATCTGTATAATCAAATACCTGTATATATGATCAGGAGCGCGAGTTGTCTGGCGCGGTGTACGCGATCAGCATGCACTGGTTCCGGCAGTGGCAGGCCTTCGTGCGCAACAAGGCGCAGCAGCCGCCGCCGCCAGTCGACAACTCCGGCATCGTCACCAAACAGGTACACACTACTATATCGCCTACCATCCTTCGATCAAATCGCACCAAACAGGTACACACTACTACTGCATCACCTACCATCCTTCAAACAAATCTCAGCAAACAGGTTCACACTACTACTGCATCACCTACCATCCTTCACTCAAATATATGTTATGGGCCAAGTGATTAATCCGGCATTATTCATAGTGCCCGGGCAATATGAATAATGCCCAATAAGAGCGGGCAATGTGATTATAACCAATCAATTTATCACATTGCCCGGGCACTATGAATAATGCTAAGTGCCTAGTGGGCAGAGTGATATAAAGCGAATCAAAATCAAAACAATGAGCCGAAGTGGTAGAATTTAGAATAAGGCAGCACGATGGGGTGGGTTGGGAGTGGAGGGGAAGGGGGAGTGTCGCACCTCCCCTGGTACCACTCCCATGAAAAGGTAACGCACTATTCTTGAGAAATATCTATTATAGCAACCTAGCCTTCAAACTTTTTCACTTGTTGTCAATACAAATTAGCTTCTGCATCGTCTCCGGCGCTACGGGAAGTTCAGCCCCTTCGCCCTTGCGTAACAAAAGATAGACACCCATGCTCACCTCCGCAGCGGGCGGGGGCTGCTCTCCCTCCGCGCCTCCGGCTTTTTATATACACTCTAGGATCAGTACCCAAAAGACTACGTGAAGTCGGGGTGTTCTAAGTCGGTTTTGGGGCACAGTCGACCTAACTGATCCATAAAGTGGGTACACTAATTTTCTTCTGAAGATAATGTTTCGGTCGTTAAAACATAACTAAACATAAGCAGATCAATTCAACCTTTCTAATTTATGGTTCTATCGGATACGCGACAATGCGGCAGCACACCACGTAAAAAATCACCTATAAATCCCATTGCCCGATCATCATGTAGCCATATTCATAATGCCCGGGCAATGTGATAAATAGGTGAGTTTAGATTGTAATTAATCACTTGGCCCGATATGACTCGGCAATATTCATACTGCCCGGGCATTATGAATACTGCTCGCATTAATCACTTGGCCCATAACATATACACTACATTATAAGTAACGGCCTAAAAACGACAAGAGAAATAAGACCACATATATTTCTTCCGGGTCTAGGTGTTTATGAGACCGAAATTCTCTCGTAGTTCCTAATAACCTACGATACAAGACTCGATCTTAGTGTGGAGTCAGGACTATGTATGTGACTTTGACACCCATGTTATTGATTATTTATACGAAGTATATAACGAAGTCCTGGACGAAACTTCTACGGCGCCTTATAAGTACTATCCAAATCCAAGCGAAAGACAGTAAATCATAGATGATACACTATAGGTTACAGTAATTCCCGATATTCGGCGCCCTAGGGCCGTCGCCCAATCGCGCCCTACTGTAACACCGGGTCCGTCAGCACATAATATACGATCCACGGCAGGACACGGGAAACGCACTACAATCGGGAGTATTTTTGACAAGAGTTAGGTCATATAGTCCACCACCCTGGCCTAGTGCGGGCTCACGGACTTTATATACCATAGCAATTCTTACAAATAGCTGTGGTATGCAGATTTCCTCACAGTGTTTTCCTTCACCGCTAGTGCATGTTAACATTATGTCAAGTCTGCCAACCCGCATAAGGCCAGCGTGGTGGACTATGTGGCCTAACCACTCTCAATAGTACTCTCGATTGTATATGAGGCCCGTGCCCTGCAGTGGGACTTACATGGGTTGATACGGTACGGTAATCATGATTTTATTGACAAAATATTCCTAGGAGAGAGGTTCTCAGAGAATTAAAAAATATGAGAAGTTAAGGAACTACATTAAATAAATTAACAATACTTACTATACTTACTTATTCCAGAATATAAGCTAAATAATATAATCACACAATACGAACCATTCCCATGATGTGTCATAGACCGGAAATATCGTGTATGTGTAAATCCCTTATCGCAATAAGGGGCGAGCTTATCGTCATAACTAAAAATAGATGTGTCCGGATTCGTTTCACAAATCCAATGCCATTCATGTCTTTCATTCATGTTGCTACAAATTTGATAATATATAGGGATTCATTATTGAACCCAAGAATAACCGGGTTACGCCTATATTAGTTGAATACCGAAACAAAATTATTCAGTGTATTGGATTTTTATTATATGATAATATATTTAAACTATTTTGAAAATCAACTGCAAAATTTATTCTAAACCAAAAATATTTGAAATTACAGGACATAGACGGCACGACAATATACACATTGAAACACGGCTCCGACCACGCGCAACTCAGCGACGAATTATGGAGGTTCTTCACCGCGACGTATGGAGGAGGTCCAGAGGTCCGCATCAAGTCGCCTCCAGCACCTCTACACACTCCCACCCTCCACGACAAACCCCTCGACACGCGCCGCCTCTCCAGAAAGTACTCCGAGTCAGACAAGGAAGAGTACTGCACCAAATCCACCTCAGAAATGAACCTTCGAGACTCCATACACGGAGAACTACAGAAGAACCAGTCACTACAAAACATCAACAGGCGGTACAAAGTATCCCGGATGACGTCAGACAGCGATGAGGATGTCAACTACAGGTTCCAGTACAAGAAACACGAACCCAATGGCAACTACCAAGACTCAGACGATGAGGCCGACATGAGTCCACCGCACAGCTATGTGAACACCATACGCATGGAAAACGGTGTGGACAGCTCCGACCATGACGCTAACGACAATCCCGTGGGCAAACCAGACAAACCCGACAGCGACATGCCCGACCTGGACGGCATGACCCTCAAAAACAAACCCTCCAAGGGCGGCAAAGTGAGAAAAATGAAAAGACGGACAGTGAAATGATTCTTTGTAGCTTTCCAGTTTGTTCACAGGCTGAGGCGGAAAGTAGCGTCGCGTGAATGCGACTAGACGGAACATTCCTTGCGGTTCGGTGACTGGTTGTATCAAACGTGCATTTATCTCGGGACACTGACAAAGCGATATTTTTCTAAAATTAAGTTTTGAAAAAATATGGAGCGGCCTCCGTGCCCGTTTTCGGGAGGGTTTTAGTATTGTTAGTACAATTGAATCGTTTAGTTCAAATTCAGGTATAGTGACTTAGATACTTGAATGGATGTTTCATCAAATAATCATCTGTATAATTAAATGTATATGTGTAAAATTGTAACGCAAGTTAACCGTAATGTATAGATAAATTGTGTTGTATCATATGTGACTGCATTTCATCGTTCCCTTACCGTGGAGTAGGTATTTATTTTGTTGTTTCTGGTTCAAGTCTATGTGTTATTTGTTAATTGATCAGCGATAACTATTCGTCGTATATTGGCTGCATCAACTTTGTTTGGATTTTATTTATTCCCGTTTTTAATGTAACGAGTTAGATACTGTGCAATAATGACGTGTTTATAATTCCTTTTAATTAAATTACGAGTTGTGGTTAAATAAAGGAATTAATAAAGATTTTTTATGTTTGAATTATTGATCCATTAAGTGCTACCGGAATATTTATAAATCTCGTTTATTTTGTTTTGACAGCGACTACACTGCATCTTCGTAAATGCAGTTGCTTCCAGTTAGTACCCACGACACAATTGGTTAGTCATCTGTATTTTTATACTATATTTTGAAAACAAGAGAAAATACCTATAAAATAAACTACTTCTCTCCAAAAGACACAGCGGTGTAGCTGGCTAGACGTCGGTTGTGAAACGTGATGCCGCGAGTTCGATCCCCACCAATTCAAGTATTGGTGTGAACCATCGGTATTTGTTATGGTTCTAGATGTATGTGGGACCAATAAGTCTCTCGTAGTTTATGATACTCATGACCCAAGACGCTATCTTAAGAGTGGAGTTAGGACTACGTATGTGACTGTTTGGTGTGTTTTTATTTTTTTAACCTACTTAAAAAAAAGGAATATGTTCTCAATGAAATGAAATGAAATGAAATGAAATGAAATGAAATGTATTTATTGGTCACGTAGGCAATTTAAAAGCTCTTATGACAAGTCAATACACATATAACTTAATCTCTATAAACAATATATTTCCTATACTTAGTATTCCTTATTTTAATTTCTTGGTTTAATTAATTTATTTATGTAATTTATTTATTTTAAATTAATTTTATTTTTATTTAGAATTAGTTTTATTTATTTGTTTCCTTTTTATTCTTATTTAATTTAAAGTATTAGTTATGACTTTATGGTAATTTATTTTTCAAAGAAATACAATATGTACGTTGGTCAAATTAAATTAATTTGTGGACCATGAATATTATTACAACGGTGCGTAGCGGTTTATTGTTACCACCGGATCCAACGCGGCCCTCCTGAGAAGACCCGGCGAAACAAACTCAGTGGGCTTACACTACCACTGGAACTACGCGACGCGACCCAGTCCTGAGTATATCCAGCGAATAAGACTCAGTGGGCTTGTTTTGGGTCCAATTTAAGACAACGACCATAAGTATTTCCGAAACGTCCCGTATGTTTAGGCTTACTGCCGGATCCAACGCGGCCCTGACTGAGAAGACCCGGCGAACAAACTCAGCGGGCTTTACTTTACCACTGGATACTACGCGGCGCGACCCATTTCTGAGTAGATCCAGCGAGTCAAACTCAGTGGGCTTGATTTTGGTCAATTTACTAAAATAAATATTTGTGACTTGTCTTACAAAGATTTGCCATATTATTATTTTTAATTGTTTTATCGATCGGTCGTCATATGATTTTAATTGGCATTAATTAATCATTATATACTTAGTTATAATTTAATTGATTAATTTTTAAGTTTAAAATTTTTAATTATTTAAATTAGGGGATGTAATGAGTGAATAGTGCAGGGCCCCAGGAGGTCGCAATGTGCAAGAGAACACCTAATCCCAGGCTTTTTTATCCTCAATATATTCTTTAATATTATAATAACCCCTAGTCATAAGTTTGTTTTTAATATGTGCCCTAAATAGTTTATCCGGTAGCTGCGTTATCCTATTGGGAAGTTTATTATAAAATTTAATACAACTACCCAAGAAAGATTTTTTTGACTTTTCTAGTCTAAACGAGGGTATTGCAAGTTTATTTTTATTCCGCGTATTAATAGTGTGGGTGTCACTGACCTTATAAAACTTGCTAATATTTTTATGAACGTGCATTATATTCTGAAAGATGTATTCAGATGACACGGTTAGTATATTGCTTTCCTTAAAAACAGATCGCAAAGAATCGCGGCTCCCTAGATTATAAATAGCACGGACTGCTCTTTTTTGTAAGATGAATATGGATTCGATATCAGCCGCTGATCCCCATAAAATAATGCCGTATGACATTATACTATGAAAATAAGCAAAATATACCAATCTAGCCGTTGCAACGTCAGTTAGTTCTCTTATTTTTCGGACCGCGAACGCTGCGCTACTAAGTTTAGCTGATAATCTCTCAATTTGTGGACCCCATTGTAATTTTTTATCTAGAGTGATCCCTAAAAAAATTGTGGAATCAGCTAAATTTAGAATTTCTGAATTTAATTCGATACGCGTGTTTACGCTTGCCACGTTCGGTAAAGCAAAACGGACGCATTTAGTCTTACTAGCATTTAATAGTAAATTATTAGCAGAAAACCAATCCGAAATTAAATTAAGAATATTGTTAGGTGTATCTAGATTATCGTCTTTCCGATTAACTTTAAATATTATAGAGGTGTCGTCAGCGAATAAAACTATGTCTGACCACTTTTGAACCATGCAAGGAAGATCATTTATGTAGACTAGGAATAAAAAGGGGCCCAGAATGGAACCCTGCGGAACCCCAATTTTAACTTTTGATCCTACCGAAGTGAGCCCGTCCAAAGAAACCTTTTGTTCACGACCCGACAAGTAAGACATTACGAGATCAAGTGACGTATCACTGATTCCGTAGTACCCTAGCTTCATAATAAGCGTTTGGTGGTCAACACAGTCGAAAGCCTTGGAGAGATCACAAAAAACTCCTAGAGCATCTTGAGATGCCTCCCAGGCTTCTAAAACCGACGTGATTAGTGATGTCCCGGCATCTTGAGTTGAGCGACCCTTTGTGAAACCAAATTGATTCCTATGTATTAATTTATTTTCATCAAAATGTGCTAGCATTTGATTAAGCAAAAGCTTTTCGAAGATTTTGCTAAGAGCCGGTAGTATAGAAATGGGTCTATAATTCGACGGATTGTTCGAACATCCTGACTTAAAAATGGGTACAACTTTACTAATTTTCATTAAGTCGGGAAAGATACCGTCACTTAGTTCAATTCGTCAGTATCTTTATTTTCTTTTTTTATGTATGTACACCGGTAATTCGAAGACGCATGAACCGATTTGGAAAATATTTTGTTTGTTTTAAAGGGTGGTGTCATAAAAATTGGTGAATACCTGATGAATGTCTTCGAATCTAAAGAGTAGAACTCCTCAAAATTGAGTAGGATTCCAATAGTTCTTTTTGCAATAACTTCAGTATTAAAATTGTAATAAATGATCAAAGTAGGTCTATAAGACAACGAGTTAGGGGTGGTTCTTTTTGCAAAAGGTTCAGATTTAAAGTTGTAAATGATCAAAGTCAAAAATACATTGAATTAGGGGATTCGTAGTGCAGACCATTGAGGCCAAACAAAAGGCATGATGCTGTTTCAAATATTTATTACAATGAAGACCGTTACATCGTGTTATTATAAACCAGGTACAATGTTTATAATTTAATGACAGTAGGCCGTGTTCATGAACGGCATGCGTTAGTATTTATCACTTATATTTTTCGCACCATTTTATTCGAAAATTAGATTTAGGTGATAGATCAAGTTTCGATGGAGACTTTTTAAGTATCTATTGAAAATTGGTTCTCAAATATACTAAAAAAGAACAAACGAAAATATCTTTTATTTTTATTTTTGAGAGTTTAAAATTAATAAATTTGTTATTTTGAAATGTTTCAAGGCGTTTGAGTTTATTTTTTATAATTGTTTTCGCAATATTGTAGCATATTTAAAACACTTTGAAATTATTCGTTTTATCTTATATGTATACGCACCAAAAATAATATTACCTAAAATTACTTCGGTAACTTTAGCAAATATTTAAATTAAAACAATTAATAATGAACAACTACAACTGTAACTAATTTTAAAAAAACATAAAAATCCATTTTTTTTTTTTTGGTTAATTTTAACAACGGACATTAATTATTTAGAAATTCAAATGAAACTTATATTATTCGCTGGTGACGGTACACTGAATATTTTATTTTGACAAACTTGACTTACTTACTTCAGTACTTGTTGCACTAAAGAAATTATCTTTTTTTGCATTATAGACATTTTGTGCCTAAAATATTCAATTACAGTATTGAAACACCAAAGTATTACTTCCACATAACAATTAAAGGTGAGTACAGTCTAATTTTCAAATAAAACGGTTTTCGTAACAATTCAAAACGTTAAAATTTCTCATAATCCAAAAAGAAATGCCTTATTACTCGATACAAGCGTAACAAAAATAGATCCATTCTATTAAAAATATCATAGACTTCTAAAAATATTTTTTTTTCATCTTTTCATTATAATTCAAACAATCTTCTACATTTTTTATTTTTTATTTTAATAAGGCCCCTATGTTATGTACCAAAATTACGTATATCGTATAAACTATTGAACAATTTTACATAATTTTATATGGCTACGAGTAAAAATACAAGGCAATAAAGGTTATTTGTTCGCAGTCCGCATTTGCTAATGTTGCTGTATAATCACAGTTTTAATTAAATAATACAAAAATATATAATTCGAGGTAGGTGCGCTTTCATACTGGTCTTTCTTTGTAAAATGAATGTTTTCAATAATGAAAAAGGACAGACAAATCAGTGCAACAGGACATTTGCGGCAGCGAAGATTCTATACATCAAATACTAATTAGAATAATGTAAAAATTGAAATCAGTCTACGGAATCATAAAAAATAAGGAAGAGGGGGGCAAATAGTACCCGTTGTTTATCAGCTAGCAGTTGCGTTTCTTTCATGATTTTCACAATAGAAACGTAACTTCATACGTAAAATTAATTACTCGTAGCACTTTCGTTGCTGTTACCAAAACTTACAGACGAAAATAAAAAAAAATATTCGAACTTTTACAGACGTAAGCACAAAATAAAAATTACAATATAATTATGTATTTGGTATTACAACATAATTTGTTATTACAAAAAAAGAGTCACACTCATTAGATGCAAATAAAAAACAATAAAAACTGGGGATAGGTACAATATAACAATTATGCGTACATTAAATTATAAGGAAAAACCGTAAACACTTTCAGTGTTACGGAACACAACAGAATACACATAGATTTAATGTCGTTTGACAAAAGCTGTTTGATGCAAATTTATGTTTACCATAATCTTTAATAGTTTGTGAAATTTTACCAAAATAAACCAACTCTTGCAAAGCATGCATAGGACATAAAATTAATACATGAAATTATGTAATTAGAATTTAAAACAAAAAGGCACTTATATGCTCTTTTAAAATGTAAAACAATTCGCTTTGCAGTTTATACAAATTATTGTTAAATTAAACAGTAAGTATAAAAATGTTGTTACTACAGCATACTCATTTTCATGAATCGCCTATGTATTTATGTATTCTCTATGAAAAACATAAATTTGCATCATAAATATAAAAATAAATAATGAATGTATAAATCAACATTACATAATCATGTATAACACATATAATGTGTTATTACGGCCGTACGATGATAATCTTTGATATGTTCTCAATTAAAAAAATATAATCTAAAACATTTTTAAAAAATATATTGCATTAGTCGTTGTATATATATTTCAATACTATGAAAAAAAATATCTTATTATATTTCTGTTTATATTTGTACTTGGTTGGTTCGCACCATTTTTAAGCTATGTATTCGTTGAAAATTAATAAATACATATTAGATATATTTATGACCTCTACAGATTGAGAAAAGATGCAAATCAATATGGAATAGAAATACAACTCTGAATATTTTTAAAGGCTCTTATCAATTTTCAACGAGTCCAAAGCACCGATATCTATTGTAAATTTGTTTAAATATCACTCAGTATAACTGCCCTTTTGAGAATATATTATGTGCTGCTATTGTATATGACTAGTGGATAAGCGTGTATACTGATATCCCATGGTTACCGACCAAAAAAACATTGAATATAAAACTCTAAAACAAATTGCGCAATAAGGTATAGGACTGTTACAAAAAAGCTACAAAGAAAGGTTTTTGTAATGTATGCTAAATATTAATTAATCATTTAAAGAAAAAAATATCGATTTCATACGCTCAAAAATGTTTCAAACGCCAATAAAACCCAGATCTCCTCTCGGTACCTCCGCGCGCGGTACGTATAGTAATAGCTTTTGTATGGCGAATAGAATTATCTTGAATAGACTAAACAAAAATATAAAAATGTACGTGAAAACGGGTGCATTGACACGTAAATATCTAATTTTGGAATTATATTTAACCGGTAACCATGGATTTAAGTAAGTAAGGCTGCTTCCACACGCTCAACTATTTTCCGATAAAGCGACCATTTTCTTATAGTGTGGTAACAGCCTTTATCGTAACTTCTTCAGTTTACCGCTCACGGAATGATTTTACAAAAATGTTTCTAAAAACGCATGACTACGTGTCATACAAATATTATAACAAAAAAGTCTATACAAAATATAATTACGATTCTTAATCAAACAAAAAAATGCGTTTCTCAAAACATTTTCGCGGAAATCTTTTCTGACATTTCCATCCAAGAAATATGTATGTAATGTTTTTAAAATAAAATTTCTTTATTTTTCTTATGCCAAATGTTACGGTAGATATACCTAAAAACTATTTTTTTCAGTGCAACTAATGCAACCGTAACTTTAAAATCGCCAGATCTTTATTTTATTTTTTTTTTGAATTTTTTTCGTCGCATCTAACTCAACGGCCGCTCTTAAAGAGCATAATAAAAATATAAAGCAAAATAATAATAATCATACATATTTATATCAACAAAGATTTCGATATTGCAGCACACACTAACATTAAACAATATTAAGACAACATGGATGTATCAACCTGCCCTATGATCGGTGTATTTCTCAAATAGAAATTTAAAAAAAATCCTAACTCTCACTAACCTAACATATTCATTAAAATTCTAGAAGTAAGAATAAGTTGTTTTTGAGGTAGATTAAATTTTTTACAGTCCTATTAACCTAAAAAGATTAGAATTATTTACATATCCTATGCATGTTTACAACATTGGATCTCCACTTTATAATTCATTACGTTACATTACTAGACGCCAAACATTCAATATTATGTGAAATTAAAGATATTTTCGAATTACCAATAAAAACTTAAATTTAGTATATATTTTTTTGTTTGTGTCAGGAATAAACCTTCCGGCATATGGACACCATCTTAGCTGGACCTGTGTGGACAGAGTCCATTCAAGATGATGTC
Source organism: Hyles euphorbiae (assembly GCA_023078785.2). Classification (NCBI taxonomy): domain Eukaryota; kingdom Metazoa; phylum Arthropoda; class Insecta; order Lepidoptera; family Sphingidae; genus Hyles; species Hyles euphorbiae. Next base: position 5,566,119 of record CM041048.1, read on the forward strand.
TTCAAATTAATTTGAATTGCCAACCATCATAGCTACTACTCATTAAATATATATTTGATGTACAAAATTATTACAATTTCTATGCAAGTGGAATGGCTTTACCTTTTAATTCTACCCTATTAATATTGTTATAAAATGCTGAATAAGTTTAATTTCCTTTTTCATATATCAAGTGATATGTTGCATATAAAAAAAATAAAACTTTAAAATAGTGATAGGAATTGTAATAACAATGACATAGTATTTGAATCAAATTGAAAATTAATAAAACTATGGAATACAGAGAGCTGTGGCTTGAAATGAGGTAGAAAATTGTCCCTATATTTGATCTGATTATTATTACATGAATCTAGTCAGACCTTTGTGCTAAATATTGGTGAAGGCAAAAATTGTAAAAGCACTTGATTAGAAGTTTTTTTTTTAACTCATATAACAAAAGGTCTGACAGGTTCATATTGCACAGTTATAAATAATGAGTAGTAGCAAATTTTACACATCAATATTGTTATAAGAAATGCAAGGCACCTAATAATCCAGCTGTAATATCCTTCCATTTCATCCAGCCCAAAGTTGTTTAAATTCTCACTATAGTCACCTGACACATTCACACTTCAAGAAATAACTAAAAATTATATAATTTGGCTTACAATTCTAAAACATACGTCAAGACAAATTGTTTCTTTGTAGTCACAGTTTCGAAAATGATTTTGTATGTGAATTCTTTTTGAAAAGTCAAAACTTGTTAAGTCATCGCCACTGAATATTTGTAATAAGAACCTGCTTATTTTGGGTCCAACGAGCAAAAGAAATACGAATTTAGCGCGCGAGCAAAATGCTGCGCGATACGATACTAGTGGCGCTATCGCCTGTCGTCTGACGCTTTTGGCACATTTGTTGAATGAAGTGATAATGTTTAATTCCTACCAATCCAAATTCGTGTACAATTTGCTCATCAGACTCAACCCAATTAGTATTGTCCTAATGTCTTAAAATTATTCTATTAGGAAGCATTACTGCCTCTGAGGTATATTGATTATTTTTATTGGATTTTGTTGCTAGTTTCCTGAGTTCATAGGACTTCAATATCATTCTGATAATAGAATGAAATTGAACCCTATCTGTACACACAATAAAGCCATCATTTATTTAACTCTGCACTGAACACTTAGCACTTACACTTAAGATGATATTTTCATGATAGTTAAAGACAGATCTGATGTTAATCTACACCGGCAGAATTTTAAACTCATCAATAGAAAGTTATATGCTCTGTTGTATTTCGTTTCGCGTCAAAAGCGGCTAGCCTCTCTAAAACATATTATAATAGCTGGCCGCTTTCAAGAGCCATATACCCTCTAGAAATTCTGCTGACTATTCTATATCACTGTCCCCCCACTGAACACCAACCCAACGCCTGCGCGCTCTCTTCTAACTCCTTCACTAAGCACTAACTGTATCCTCCTAACAGCTCACAGAGTTGGTCCCATTTATACTCTTTAAACGTGAAACATGTACGCTATAAATAAACAATATACAATTCCGAAAGTACATACACGACTAGATCACATATTCATGTAGAATTCGGAAACATTTTGGTATACCTCAAACGTACAAATATACAATTTGGCAATTTCAACAAGGGGGCGCGAGTCCCCCAGTTTCCGTAACGATACGCTTCAAAAAATCAAGTCCAAAAATATTTTACATTTCAATTACTACTGCACTTCAGACTATTTACAGCTTAGTCCAACCTTACCTAGTGAGGTAGTATGGTATCCACATAAGCTAAATGCAGGAATCTCACCTTCCACGGCCGCAGCTTCTACGGCGAGTAGACTTGTGGATGTGCTGAGGCGGGCGGCGGGGCGAGGTTAGTGCGGCGGCGGCGGCGGCTTCGGGGGCTTCGGACTCTGCGCAGTCTGGAATGCTTGCGTAAACGCAGGCAATCTTTGCTGCTGCACACGACCTTCTTCGGCCGTGTACGTCGACTCACTCTCTTCTAGAAGCCCAAGCATTTGACTGGACAGAACCGAGGGCCCCTCCCCTGGGTCCATCAGAATGGACTGCACATTGGCTGGATCCAGCAAATGCGCCTCCAGCGTGTCTGGCAGTTCCTGCGTCGTCATGTAAGGCAAGTCGGACGGCGTCTGGGAATACGGCGGGGGCACCATGTATATGGGATATTCTACGTTCTCGAGGATGTCGCACCGCGGCGACGCTGGCTCCTCGATCTTCACGTCTACCAGCGTATCCTCCACATCCAGTGGCTCCACCTTAATTTCTGCCGGATCCAATGGTGGAATCTCCACAATTATTTCTTCAGATGGGACTCTCGTTTGACGCTTCGCCTGACTGCTTTTTGGCGAAGGTGCTTTCCAAATGTCAAAGTCCGTACTCTCCAAAGGAAAATCACCATATGTCTCCTCAAAGGCAGACGCCTCCGGTGGTGGCTCACTGGAAGTGCCGACTGCAGCTGACTTCCAAGACTCCTCTGGGTGGGCATTCTTGACATGTCGGACCAGATGGTCCTTACGTCCAAATTTCTGGGGACAATATGGGCACAAGAAATCTCTCCTGCCTGTATGCACAACAAGATGCCGTCTCACATCTTTTGCAGTGAAAAATTTCCTATCGCAAAAATCACATGTAAACTTTTTATCAGTTTCACTCTTGAGTGTACGACTGCCTGTATGAACTTTCAGGTGGTACACAATATCTTGACGAGTAGTAAACACCTCATCACATATCTTACACTGCAGGTTGCCCTCTTCAGCTGAATGGAGGGCTGCATGTTTCCTGTAGCTCATTTGAGATGTGTAAGATTTCCTGCAGTCAGGCCTCTCGCAAGTATACAGCTTCTTGACGGGGTTGTGCACCCGAACATGGTTGGTGAGATGATCCTTGCGATTGAAAGTCTTACCGCAAACATTGCAAGCAAAAGCTCGAGCCTCGCTGTGGATGAGGCCATGGCGGGCGAGCTTGAACCTGGTGTTGAAGCGCTTGTCGCACAGGTCGCAGGAAAAGGGCAACTCCCCGGTGTGCGAGAGCACATGCTGGCTGAGCTTGCCGGGGCTGGAGAAGCGCTTGTCGCAGGTGGCGCAGACGTGGCGCTTGGCGTGGTCGCGGCGGGCGCGGCGCGGCGCGGGCCGCTCGGCCGCGGGCTCGGGCTCGCGCGGCGTGCCTCCCAGCGTGGGCACGCGCCGCGGCACCTTCACCGTGCGGAAGATCGCCTTCACGCCGCTGGGCCCGGGCGCGCTCACCGTCACGTAGTGCAGCTTCGAGGGCAGCTGCGAGGCGGGCGGCGCTATGAACCTCTTCTGCGGGGCGGGCGCGCCTTTGCTGCTCGCTTCCTCGCCGAACTCGGGGCTGCCCTCCTCGCCTTCTCGGGGGTTCGGTGGCGGGCTGGCCATCTCGCGCTCATTTTTGCCCGGGCTCTACTTCGCCGTGTGTGGATCGCGCGTCGAGCCGCCTCCAGCTCTGCAGTGCTTGTCGCTCGGACTCGTCGCGATGGCAGAAAACATTTCTGTCACATTGACGGTCCGGAGGCGCTTTTTCGTATTCGTGTCACATGGTTCTCGCGGAATTTCTCGTGTCCGACTTATGATCCTGTGCGGCGGAGTGTCTAACTGACCTCTCTACGCTGTTGTTCTATAAGAAAAACGCGAAAAATGAACGAAAACAGTACAAAAATCACCCTTTTCAAAGAAATACGTAGCGCTTGACATCGAAATCACGAAATGTCAAAATAATGAATGAAGCCAAAAGCCATGTCAAAAAAAGTCCGCCGAATCGTCAGCTGTGGTCCGATGACCTACATTGGAAGCGGTTTTCAGAACTACCAGTTCATCTAGCTAGTCATATCTAATTTAAATGTTCAGGCTAAGACGAGCGCGTTTAGAACAATATGTGTAAAGTGATTATTAATTTTGTTAAATACCATTAGAAAGACCATGAAAACACGCTTTTCGTAGCAATTTCTCTTGGAATTACGAATTATTGTAACGCTATATATAGGTTAATCAAGGCGCTGGAACAAAAGGAACAATAGATAAAATAAAACAGTTTATTGGTTTATCTATAACAAGCTATTGCGTAGCATCAACATGCAAGCAACCCAGAAGTTAGAAAATTTAGTTAAGTGAGGGTATAGACGGATATTTATACCTACCTGAATAACGTTCGACACGTTATAATTAATCATTAGTGCCATATATTGATAATAAAATTTATCTTGAATAATCAGTGAACTTGGTTACAATAAATTATGGCTATAATATATAAAATTATTAATTTCCTACTTCCAATTTATTTGTTTTACACGGTAGGCACAGATGAAATAGACGCGGCCGCGCCAATATAATCTATTTTCCGCTGACATCTGTGTATGACATTGAATGTCATTTGTGATGTCATTATTCTGTCAATTCAGTCTGATCCGTAGTAATCTAACCTAAATTGAATTTATTTTTATTCCTAAAAACGATTAGCCATTCATCTGAAATAGTAAACTTAGAAGCGATCATTCGATCCAGGTTAGTACTAAATTAGTAAGTTTTGGTAAAAAGTGCCAACGCAGAATAAAGAGAGCGAAATGATAAATGTATTTAATATGGAGAGTGCATTTTTACCGCGGGTGACTTTTTGTGTATTATTTTCGTTTTACCCTCATTTCTGTGTTAATAAAGTAAGCTTGATGTTATATATTATATAGGAATATTTATAGAATTGGATTATACTTTGTTAGATGCAAGACCGCGAATGTATACTTCCTTTGAATTTCATAGGAAGTATGAACTTTACACATCGTGTAGTTTTTCTTCAGTTCTATTGTTTATTTTTATACAAAGTCCAAAAAATGTAGTAGTAAAAGGTTTACCTTCGATACGTAAATTTCGTACACAAAAAGCTATTTGGTTATTGTTTATCTGACATAGCAACTAAAAATATCAAGTCATTGTCATACGAACATTAAGACAAGCTTTCAATGGCAATAGGCATAAATTTTAGTAGCATAATAGTTTTTCTTTTGAACTAGCAAAGTGACTATAATCAACTAGATTGTAAGATTGCAAGTTGACAGTATGTTTAAAGCTGAATGTCTACTGATGATAGATATTTTGTTCATTTTTTGAACATGCATAAGAAAGATATATTTGTTAATGTTTAATTTGTTATTATTACTATAGAGTTGTCCTTCAGCAATTTTCCTTCATCTAATCTTTGTTTTGTTATGTTACTAAACAATTCATAGGTGTATTCCAATAAACACATCTTATTTGACCTTCTGCCTCCGTGTCGCAGTTGGTTAGACACCGCCTGTGAAACGAGAGGCCGTGGGTTCGGTCCCCGCACTGAGAGAAATTTTTGTGCGGCCCACAAATATTACTTTTGGGTCTGGGTGTTTGTGATACTGAAAAGTCTTGTAGTTCCCGATACCCACAACACAAGATTCGATTTTAGTGTGGAGCCAGGACTATGTATGTGACTGTTGGGTGTTATTTAATATTTATTTAATATTATTATGTTTTGTGTGTACAATGTGTTTACAAGTATAACACTCTAAACATTTTATAGATAAAAATTACTATTGAATGGGAAGGAATGAACAGAATAGATTCTTTTGGATTTTTTGGACTCACTGCGAAAGTTTGATATAACACACTGATAAGACAGTCCTACATTAAAATTCAAAACAGACAATTTTTTCATCTCTTCTCTCATTTATCTGGTATTGTCTGTGGTATATTTTCACCCATAGAGAAGTTGCTAACTAAGCTGTTTATGGAAATGCTAATCTCGCATTCATAGCAATAAAAAAAACCTTGAAGCAGGACTTATTCAAATAGTATCATTTGCCAGTGGATACTTGTGTATTGCAATTCACTTGTTATCATATGCATTGTAGTTATTGCATTAAACACACTAATGCATATATTTTTCTTTTTAGGAAACATGTCATACCAATCAGTAGGATCAGCCCCCGCCTCTGGTGGCGCATCTGGAGGCAGCGCCACTGAGGAACAGCGCTCAGGAACTGTTGCCGGTCAGTATAAATTAATGTTTATAAAAAATGCAAAGGGTCAGTTCAACAAATAATTTATAAAGGTGTGTTGCATCAAATAACTTTGATATTGAGTTTAAACATAGCCACAGTTAAAGTTACAGTCAAAGTTACATGTGTAACTAAGCTTGAAATAATTGTATTTAACTAGGTGGTTCAACAGTGGACTTCCTGTAGCTGAGATGATGACAATTAGGATGTTAATGATGCCAAAGATAAAAATATTTTGTTCCAAACATTTGTAAATAGCCTTCAACCAAATATATATTATAGATACAGGATCCAGAACAAAATCACTCGCCAAAAGTGGCAGAGGTTGCTTATACTTATACATTTGAATTTTAAACTATGAGATGTAGCAAAAAGTCTTAAATTATAATCAACTCCACGTAACAATAAAACTTATTCCTTAAACTTAGGATGAATCATTTTTTTAGACCATACTGAAATCAAATAAGACTACACATTTTTTTGTACTTTTATTTATCTTGCCGTTTTTAAGATGTTACTTATAATATATAATCTAATGTATATTTGATCGAAGTAAATAACATAATATTGTAGAATAAATATTGTTGCATTTTTTTTGGATGGTAATATAATAACAGTACAGTAATAGTGGTATAAGTTTGTTCGTTTTGATCCGCGGGTTTTATCCTCGCACCGAGACAAATGTTTATGCGATCCACAGGGATTTGTTTCAAGTCTGGCTGTTTAAAAAACCGATAAGTCTCTTGTAGCATCTGATACCCACGACACAAGACTTGTTCCTTATTGTACAGTCAGGACTATTTATTGGACTGTTGCCTATATTTATTATTTAATTAAAAAGTAGACGCAAGTCATTGCATGCAAGTTGCTTCCATCAGGTTGATAAGGAAATATCCGTATCAGTCCCTTATACGTTCCATTACGGGGCACGATCCTCCTCTACAATCAAGAGCACATTGAGAGAAGTTAAGCCGTATAGTCCATTACATTGGCAGACTGACATACCATATAAATTCTTCCGAATCGCTATGCAGGTTTTCCTTCACCATTAATCCTTAAATCACCATTGACCTTCACATTCCAGGCAGTGGTTCCGGAGGCGCCGAGGAGAAGGTGTACGGCGGCTGCGAGGGCCCTGACGCCATGTACGTGAAGCTGGTCTCCTCCGACGGTCATGAGTTTATCGTAAAGAGGGAACACGCCCTCACCTCGGGCACCATCAAGGCGATGCTCAGCGGCCCGGGACAGTTCGCCGAAAACGAAGCCAATGAGGTCAACTTTAGGGAGATACCGTGAGTTATTTTATTATTAGTTTTTAGTTTTATTTATTATATTTTAGTTTTTTTTATTTTACATACATACATACATAAACTCACGCCTTTTTCCCAGAAGGGGTGCCAGGACACCCACATTTCGCCTTGTATGTTCCGTCCCACAATGTTAGGTGGCGAGCCTATCGCCATATCGGGCACAAATTCCTGACTCTGGGCTGATAATGAATAGAAAAATCCAATATCACTTTGCCCAACCCGGGATTCGAACCCGAGACCTCAGCTTTGTAACCGTACCTTAGTACAACTACGCCACCGAGGCAGTCTTTTTTTATTTTATTATCTGAATATTATACTGGCCAACAGTTACAACGATGACCGGAGGGTGTCTGAGCAGATACGAATATACTTTCTCCATGCTACACTTATGTAGATTTAAATTTAAAAAGTTGACTAATGTCACAGACTGTTGTAAACTTTCATCCTCATTTTACTTACTGTAATCTACATTTGAATGGGGGATTTATAATATCAACTCCTTCTAAATTAGCCTTCTAGTGTCCAAAATTTACCTCATGGGGTTATACACCTCACATAGATTAGAAATTCTTACCCAAGCTTTTAAAGAATGTTTGTTTCCTAATGATGATTTTCTTTAACAGTCAAATCTTGCATTAAATGTTAAATGACTACAGTATCGGGTAGCGGCACCCTGCGATGGCAGTATTGACAGATTATAATAATGAGGCGAAAAATGTTGAGTTATGTCTAAAATTATACATTCCATAAATATTGCGCGTCACTGTTGACAAAAATATCCAACCGAAACTTCAATATATTTTATTAATTAATACGAAACTTGAAGAGCCTACTAACGTCAAAACGGCTATCATAGCGTGCTGCTAGAATACAAAAATAATTGGAATCTTTGTTAAGTTCCCCTATTATGATATGTTTATCATCCACGATCTTCTGTCATCGAAAGTGCAAATATATTTCTGCAAAGTAATAAAAATAGTTTTTCTATCTTGACATTTTACTCGGAAGTATTCATACTATATGATTACTAATAAATTACCGTAATCATTTTGAAGATTTTAGTTAAAAAAATACGTTCCACCTTTTGTTTATACTCTTATGTGTAGTTCCAAATTTCACCACTCACCAAATTAACTCAGATGCGCTGTAATGAATAATGAATGATTTTTCCAGGTCCCACGTACTGCAAAAAGTGTGCATGTACTTCACATACAAGGTGCGGTACACCAACTCGTCTACGGAGATCCCCGAGTTCCCCATCGCTCCCGAAATCGCACTGGAACTTCTCATGGCGGCTAACTTCCTTGACTGCTAGATGGACAATTGCTTTAGTGACAGTAGTATCAGCCAAATGTAGGGTGAGAATGTTGGAGAATCAAAAGGGACACTTGATATGGAAGTGGTTCGGTTCTTTTAAGTAATTGAACGTCCTTTGAACGCCGGACAGCAAAAGTCAATTTTTAAAATACAGGGTGATATTGACATATTGTATTTAATTTAAACCACATGTTCCTAACCCCCATAGGTAATATTGTACAAACTTTGATCAAAAACTGCCTGATAGTTTTGTCAAAAATTGCGATTTTATGTTCCAAGACTTTTGAGTAACCCCTATAGATACCGAGTTTTTTTACGACTCAGGTAAGTTCCCGAACCGAACTGAAGTTCAGCAACGCGGTAAAATACTCGTATCTTGAAAACAAAAATAAAATTTTTGACAAGAATTATCTTTATATTTTTTTCAAATTATGTACAATGTTCCCTGGGGTAATGAGGAACAGGTAGGTTAAATTAAGTACAATGTGTCAATATCACGCTGTATACCTTAATTAAACTGTCATGAAGTTGACATTACATTGACAAACTATATAGGCCGGGACGTTAGAATACTTATATATGACTTTGAGAAGACCCAGAGTTAAAAAAGTTATAGCGCTAGGAAAAATAATTTTGCATGTCCACATATGAAGTCATAAAAGTAGCAGAGAGGCACTGCATGCAGGCCACTTCTATCGCTCTGAAGATCTTTGGAGGACACCTGTGTTTATAGTGATAATAATGTTGGCAGTTATGAGGCCAACTTTTGTGTCCCCTTTTATTGAATTATCTTGACAAGTTAGAGGAAGAACCCAAAGTCATTCAGTGAAATAATCAAGAAGTTCCTTTACTAAAAAATAGTTCACCTACAGTCCAGTGACAAGTATAATTGTCAAAGGCATTTATTCACTTTTATCAACAAATTATAACACACGTCATTGAACCTCATATTTGGCTTATACTATTCTTTCACTTAAAAAAAACATGAAGATGAAATGTAAAATCGAATTAGATTTTTTTATAAACACAATTTGTTTGTGAACAATATTTTTTCATAATTCGATTTGAACTCACAGAATTTTAAAGTGTAAATTGTTTTCTTTTTCATATTTTTTTACCTGTTTGTGTCGTAGGGCAATACGGCAAATGATTGCTCTTGGTGGAATAAAGTATTATTCTATAATTTCAAGCCAAATACCAGAAATTAGTCGAAATTTCAAACTCATATGTATGAATGAAGAATAAATGTTGAGCTTAATTTATTTAAGACGATTCAAATAATAAATTCTCACCTTACAGAGTTTTTTAAGTTTTCCGTATAAAAAATCACCAAATTTAATGTATAATGTATCGGATAAATATAAATGCATACATAAAAAACAGCAACAAATTAGATCGATATATCGATGTGATACCATCTCTAGGTCCAAAACAGGCTACCTTTTCATCGATATTTGGGCGTATTTTATCGATAATGGTATTCATTACTGTAGTATCCCTAGTATCATAAGATATAATGTAGGGTAGTGTGGGTTTTAGCAGCTATTAATGCTGGAAATACTTCAGACATTTATAAGTAAAATAAGACAGTTTAAAATATTTCACACTTTGTAATGGCCGAATTCAAAATAATTTACTGCAAGAGTTATTGCAAGACTTATTTTAAGTAAGTCCTAAAATCATCGCATGACATTTATCTCCAAAGACATAATTGCAAAAAAGTTTTCGTATTTTGCAAAACAATATTTTTGTTAATTCGGTCACTATAATACTCTGTGTTTATTTAAATTGTGTTTCACACGTCCCACTGTAGGGACGACCTTTCTTTACAATATTGTGTGACTAGTAGATCTTACCACCAAGCCGCAATTATTAATATATAAAACCGTATGCAGGTATTTTTACGATGTTTTCCTACACTATTAGCGATATTATGGTATTATATCTGAATTAATTTGGGAAGGATTTAAGACTAGAACTTCAGAATGTTTCATACATTGTACGATCTCTATGTAATATTTAATCTGTTTAGTCTAATGGCATAGACAATGTGTGATTTAATATGCCTTCAAGAATTTGACGTCGAGGAGGCATTATTTCTGTTTATTTTGCAATTTAATTTACATACCAAAACGCTTTGTATTTTGTTAAATAAACCGAAAATATTTGTAATATTTAGTTTTATTTTTGTCTCCTCTTTCCTTTTTCTAGTATTACAGAAAATTACACTTGATGGTATTCTTTAAACCAATTAAATGCAACGAATATGAAAGTGTGAAGTTCTTATCATGTATTTCTTTAACCGTTAGGAAAAAATTACACACTGATTCTCGTCTTCACAGCACAATTATTTATTATTGACATTGTGTGAAAATAACTTTTATCTAAATCAGAATACTGTCCCTATCATTTTTTTTATTTTTAATCACAACGGCCTTATTTATAAATAGTTTTAAAACCTATTTTAGCTATCGGAAGTTTGTCTTTTTCGTTCAAACTTAATTTAAAAGTCGTTCAAAAGGTACAAAATATCCGATAGCTAAAATACGTTCTAGAACTGGCTATGAATAAGGTCGAACAGGTATAGACTGAAAATACAGTAAAAGTTTACAATTTCTTTATATATTATACTAGCGGCTCGGCCCAGCTTCGCCCGGGTACAAATAGATTTCTGTACAATAATATGTACGTATTATACATATAAACCTTCCTCTTGAATCACTCTATCTATTAAAAAAAAAACCACATCAAAACCCGTTGCGTAGTTTTAAAGATTTAAGCATACAAAGGGACATAGGGACAGAGAAAGCGACTTTGTTTTATACTATGTAGTGAAATTAGCGGCCCGGCCCAGCTTCGCCCGGGTGCATATAGATTTCTCTACAATAATATGCACGTATTATACACATAAACCTTCCTCTTGAATCACTCTATCTATTTAAAAAACGCATCAAAATCCGTTGCGTAGTTTTAAAGATTTAAGCATACAAAGGGACATAGGGACAGAGAAAGCGACTTTGTTTTATACTATGTAGTGATAAGCAATTGATTACTTTACAGAAATTCAGATAGTAATAATAACAATTTCTGAGAATTGATTTGCTTCTGTATTAGGAAAAGCGTTCGCATAACGCCTAAAACTGAGCAGGTGATCTACTGGTCTAGTCATTCGAATTATGCATAGCTCATTATTAAAAAAAAACACCAATGAGCAGCGGAATCGTCTCACTGATTCTTGCTTATAGGCACTCGAAATGTGTTATTAAATATCTGTATCAGATCCGCCCATATTCATTTCACTGATGGGCGCTTGTATCGCCTACAATCAAGAGTACGATTGAGAGGAATTACACGAGTCAATGTACAGGCCACCATGTTGAGCAAGTGAGGGTTAGTGGACTTGTGTATACCAAAGAAATCCTCACAAACGCTGTGGTATGCTGTATGCATGTCCCATCACGATGTGTTCATTCAACGTTATAGTGCGTGGTGATTGACCAATACACTCATGAGTCACCATAATCATGTTGGAAGCCACGACGCATTTCTTAATAATTTAAAATGGTCAATAAAAATAGTATGTAATTTGTTTCTGCGCGTTAATGCTTTTATTACTGTTTTATCATAGCAGATTTTCGCATTCGCATTCTAATAATACGGTGATAGAATTTACAAAATTGCCGTTAGGATTAAGGATAAAGCTCTTCTTACTATAACACTTATTATCGAAGCGATAATTATTGTGCCTCAGTAAAATCTACTTTTTGTGTAGTCAAAAAAAAAATTTTTACCGATATAATGAACGGGCATTCCCTTTTATAACTAATTAATTTAGAACAATATTATTAATTGCAAAAAATAATAATTTATGAAGAGGGTAGTTTGTTATCTTTTGCCGTGCCGCTGCGCCGATAGTTCAGTCTCGTGCAAATTTCCGGAGGCATAGCACGTGCCGCGTGGCTGTGCCGAATTTATCGCCAAGACGGACAATATAGTGCAAGTGGTGTTTGATATTACAATGAACCATCGTTCCCGTCAACGCTGAGTATCCAGCTTCGGGAACGAGAGTACAGTAAGTACCTATTAATTATTATAGTTTTTATTTCATATTGGGTATTTGTGGTTGGATTTTTAAAGTGTTTTTGCAGCTCTGCGTATTTCTATTCTATTGTACAATTAAAACCAAGGTTAAAATACAAAACATAGTAATAAGTACCAAGTAAGTACCAATATCTACCTACAATTATATTTCGAGTAATTAATAGTTAGATTAATTTAATACTCGTATGTAGACTTTCTTTGTACATGCATTTTATTCTTGTTAGGCCTAGATAGTATTTTTACGTATACAAAGGTTAAAGGACTTAGAAACAGTTTTTCTCTCTGAACATTTTATTATTTTGGGCATGTTTATATACATTTAGGTTACAAGCATTAATGCTTCTTGTTTATTTTATGGAAACTGATGTCAAACAAAGCGTTAAACCGATATATTTAATAGGTACAGATACAGTTCAAAAAATTGTCACATCTAGGTACTACCACAACACAACACAACTACCTACGCACGAATTATTGGCGGAATCTGAAAAGTCCAACCTTTGCATGGACCTATTGCTATTTTTGTAGCCTTTTTTTTAATTTATTGAGGCGTTATAAAAGTACTACTGTAATTATAAGCCTTGGCCAGGCTAAACTGCCTGGTAAATGGTGTTCGATCCCCGCACGGAAAAAAAAACATTTTATGAACCACAGGTATTTGTTTCGGATATGGTTGTTTGCGAGTTCAAAGTCTCTCGCAGCTCCCGATTCCCACGACAAAAGACTCGATCTTAATGAGGGATCGGCACTATGACCCAACATGTGACTGGTGGGTTTATATATTTATTATTAAATGTAGATGATACTAGGGATGAAAGGTTCGGGGCCTCAAGAAAATAATAATAATAAAAACATTTATTTAATTCCTTCTTTAACCTAAATTAACATTGTTAATAAAGTTGTAAATGTATTAAAGTTGACTTAATCAAATATGTTTAGGTAGGTAGTAGGTTTAGGTAACAAGTGTAATGACATACTGCTGGTACTTATGCTAAAATCGCCCTAAATTATAAGCCCAACTGCTATGCTAGTTGAAGTCGATCAGTGGGCCAGATTTTTTTTTGTAACACTTTTAGAGTAATTTAAAATAGTTATAGTTAATATGCAGTCGATCTCTAAGCTTCCACGTAATTCAGACTTGGCTAAGATATCTGAGTGGCTCAAAGGGAAACCCTGTAAAGTAAAAATTTGATTCTATATTATTTATATTTTATTTATACGTGCTGTAAGCTATATTTTCATATATTCATTTCCGTATATAAAATTATAAAGTTACACTTTATACCTTCTAAATGCGTTAACAGGTGGCGCCACCGTCGAGTTAGATCGCGGTATGGTTTGGTTCACATTCAGAGTATATAATACGGAACGGGTCGTATGGTGTAATTTCAGGCCTCAAGAAAATACGGCTCAGGCCGTTTCCAACAGGTTATTTTTGAAAGGTGGCTCACACGATTTGCGTGTCAGGCGCTTTATAAAATTATTAACGTTCTATGATAAATGACTAATTAACAATGACTAGGAATGGGATGGATTAGGTTAACAGAAAAATTATTATAAAAACTGCCTCACAAGTTGCAACTAACTAGTTCTTTAGCCCTTTTTCAAAAGAATTTAAAGTAGGTTTCAAATGCCGATAATATGAGCCGGTTCAAATTGTTATTCATAGACGTCAAAAATCACTAATCAGCTATTTACCAGCTCATTAACTATAAACTCGCCGAGATCCTTGTTGTTTATGCAAATTTTAAGCAGAAAAATAGCGGGTGTCTCGTCAGCTGGAAGCACAGGACATAATATGATATTATTGTCTAGTGAATGAAATCACTTTTTTTCTGTGAAGTGGCAATATTAGTTAAAATATAGGTATAGGAAATCTATTATGAATACAAAACGTAATGAACTTTTAATCTCCTCTTGACATGATTTAACTAATGTAAGTTTATATCGTTGATGAGCGGTTTCTTATGAAATAGGGACTGAATTAATTAACCGACTTGGTCTTAATCCATTAAGAACTCTCAATTCTTTAGGGTGGAAGAAATAAGTTACGACACTGTTTTTTTTTACAAATTATATTTGTATATTATACATATACAGGTCCACTGATTCATTAACGGCAAATCTAAGTATATATTTGGTAATCCTGCATATTTATATGGGATTATTCAGGTTATTTATGCAGTTGGTGAATGTAAAAAAAATGGACCGAAGTGGAAATTATTTAAGTTTTTCCTTGATTTATACTCTGATAGTATTCTAAATTTCAAACTTTTATATCTGCTAAACAAGCTTTAGAGTTTTGATTATCAGTTAGTTGACAAATTTGAAATTTTGACTAGTTTATAAATCTTAAACTACTGGTTCAAATTGCGTGGAATTTGAAATATACCGTTCTTATAAAATTCCTGCTTGGTTACTGAACATTTGAACATTTTAATTCTTCTAAAAAAAAGATATTCCCGCCTGTGGTATGCATCTCTGCATGTTACTTGTTAAATGAATTTGTTACTTACCGTTTATCCACTTACATGAATACTCTTATTGTGGTGACGATTGTGTGTCAAGAGGTGGCGCTACAGTCGAATTGAATCGCGGTATGGTTTCGTTCACTTTCACAGTATATAAAGGCCGGCCCGATTTTGTATCATTGCTACTGTGGCTAAGGTGTAAACCTTAGCCCTTACCATCAGGTATTTTTTGATGGCGTCTCACACGTTTTGCGTGTATGATGACGCTTCGTTTAACTTGAAAAGGGGTATTCGACGTGTTTAACGGCCGATGCCAATTATCAATCGAAAAAATTCGATTGAAGTCAATCTGTTTTGTTGTCAATTGTTTTCTACTTTTCGATTGGTCTCCTGTCATGTTGCCATAGTTTATTCACTACTGAGGTTGATTATTGGCAATATAGTATCAGAAAAACGATTGAGCTGTCAATCTAAAACGGCAAATTTTGGATTGGGTTTGTTTATTGGCAGCGGCTGCTAGTTGGTAGGTTTGGCTACATTCAATTGAGTTATGGGTCCATGTTGGTAGTTACTAACTAACTACTAGTTAGTACTTGGTACTAAGTTCTTGGTAGTTCCACTTTTCAATTATCTGCCACTTATTGCTACCATTTGGCATTCCCCTTTCCTATAAAAAAAACTGGTGGCAGGTCTCAGCAAGGGCGGATCCAGCTTTTACCCCAGAGGGGCATGATATACTCGTAGTACAGGCAACGAAGCAACGGTTTACTCTTGTCCGCAATGCATAATTTGCCAGGAGTTTTTTGTTTTCATGAAGAGGTGGCATATGACCCCACTAAGTTAAAAACCCAAAATACTTACAAAAATGGCGTCCGCTAGAGCCGCCATTTTGGAAAACGCGTTTGAAGCCATATCTCCGGAACCGTCCACTTTAGGCCCATCATGCTAAGGACCTTTCTTGTAGATAATTAAATTTCCCATCTTTTATGTTCAATAATTTTTTTTGTACCATTAACCGTTCGCGATTTACAATGTTATTAATTTTCATTTTATACCTTTTTTACAATACATTTTACATGGATTTTTAACAAAATTTACTATTTCCTCATTGCTTTGTTCCCTTATGCCATCAGTATTTAATTAATTACGTGATAATCATGGAGAAATCATTGGATTTCATAATTACGCTATGCATCCTTCGTTTTCATTGACCTTGATTCGGTAGTACACCATTCAACGCGCGATAACTTCTAAAATATTGATTTTAGAGAAAAAAAAGTATGGGTGAAAAGTTGTTAAGAATTTATTGATTTAAAAGTTTAGTTATTAACAGTTTTTTTTTTAAACAATTATTAACAGAGATATGGGCAAAAAGGCAAGAATATATTAATAACCTTGTAAATCGCGAACGGTAAATGGTACAAAAAAAAATATTGAACAAAAAAGATTAGAAATTTAATTATCTACAAAAAAGGTCCTTAGCATGATGAGTCTAAAGTGGACGGTTCCGGAGATATGGCTTCAAACGCGTTTTCCAAAATGGCGGCTCTAGCGGACGCCATTTTTGTAAGTATTTTGGGTTTTTAACTTAGTGGGGTCATATGCCACCTCTTCATGAAAACAAAAAACTCCTGGCAAATTATGCAGGAAAAAATGCTTCGTTGACTGTACTATCGTAGTTCTTGTCAGAACACTGGGTCCGATTTCATTACTCGAATGATTTCTTATTAATATATAGTGTTTTTTTAAAGTTTGTAAGTTTGTGAATTAGTTGTTTGTGAACACACACACTTTTTTATCGACATATAAAGAATTAATTGCGTTTAGGGGCCGTCCATTAATTACGTGATCTTTTATTTAGCATATTTTGACCCCCCTCCCCGTTAGTGATATGTGGTGAGATCTAAGACTACCCCCCCCCCCCTATCCAAAATCACGTGTATTTTTAGTACACATATCTAAATTTTAATATTTTTCGAATATTATTTTTAAATACGTACGGATTAATGGACGGCCCCTTATAAATATTATCAACAAGATAATAAATAAATTCTGTCAATCTGGAGCCAGCCCAGGGGAGCTCATGACCCCTATGTCCTCCTCCCTGGATCTGCCCTTGGGTCTCAGAATAACTACTGGCCATATTGAGACTTAACATCTTATGCCTTGGGATGGCGAGCGCAATAGAATACCAAGCATTACTAGCTGCTGCTGTCGTATCGATTACCATCAGGCGAAAGGTATCGTCTCGCCATTCATAGCAATAGACAAAAGTTCTAGCTAGACTCGAGCATTGGTGAGCTAATCATGCTGTTTGCCTCGTAATTAACTGAACTAGAAATTGATTTAATGGGCCCATTGAATTGCAGTCGGTAGTTTGTTTTAGTTCTTATTTACAGTTTATGTTTTTGATCGGTTTCGTTGTACATGATGAATTATTTTATAGATAAATAAATGAAATAAATAATAAGGTGAAAACTTGTAACAAGATAAGTAGATGCTCTTCATACATCGTATGCAATATAAATAGAATAAAAGTTTTCCTCAACTTTATAAAATGGTAGGTATTTTAAATCTTTGTACATACGTGTTTTAAGTTTTTTACAAATTGGGTTACATAAATGAAGGCTTCATAGTGCGACAATTACTTTTTATGATTTTTTAAATTTTTGGGTAGTAAATCCATAGCTTTTGGTAAAAAAAAAAATATTTTACCTCTTTTATACCTTAGAGTATTTGGAAATAAAAGGGTATATATATACACTATTATTTTAGGAAAAAAAATGTATTTATCACCCAAATATGACCATAGGAAAAAAAAAACAAAAAAAAAATGTCGCTTTTTTTGCAACTTTTTTTGTTGCCTTGTGTCTGAAGTCGCTTTAACTACCACCCGGCTTCGTTTCCGGTAGCAGTCTTGATATACCCGGTATAAAGCTGAGGAGTTTGGTTGTTGCCTCCATTCTGAGGAACTACTGATTCGAATTAAAAAATATTTTTGTGTTGGATAAGTAATTTATTGAGGTCTGCCATAGACTATATATCATCACGCTATGACCTACAGCAGGCAAGCAGTAGAAAAAAATCTAGCAAATACGAGGAAATTTTATTAGTTTATCATGGTTCGATTGGTCGGTATTCTGAATTGATAGTAGGAATTGTACATTTTGGCCACCATTTTGAAAATGTGTCTGCACGTGGGCGGAGTCGGGCCGGACCGCTAGTATAGTTTTAGGCAGTAAGTTTAGTTTAGTAGATGTTTTCTTACAAATAAGGTGTAAATAAAACAAATATGCATTTCTGACTTGTCCTTTATTCGATTGCGTAAACGAAAACCGGTCCACTTCGAATATCAGATGAAAAATAATCTCGGGCAGCTCACAACTACAATACATGGACTACACGAACCGCTTACAATACAGTACACTTTGGAATGACATCCTGCTTAACGCTACGCCGGACACAACGCACAAGTTAACTTGGAGACAATATTTATACAAATAAGCAGAAAAAAGTATACGAAAAATTAAGAATTATGTAAAAAAAGTAATAATAAAACTATTTGAAATAATCTTTTTTTTTTTTGGTTTTTCATTGAAGTACGAAAGAACAGTTAAGTTGTTTTTAAAAGGGTGGAAGTCATAACATAACTTGTGAATTGTGTCCCGCTTGAAATAAAAAGAAAATTAACTTTACAAATAAATCGAAGATTCGTCAATAAATAAATTCTGCTCTTGTTATAATTACACAACTAACCGAATTAAAGTATACACTAAAACTCTCGAAATTCCTTCTGAGATCTAAGCTTATGATAAAAACTTTGGATAAAAAAATTAAAATAAAAAATTATACACAATTTATAAAATGTTTTGCTTTTTTACATTTTTACATAAGAAACAAATATATTTTCAAATCCAGTCTGAATGGCGGCAGAGGGAAACTAAATGCAACTTTGTGACAGAAAACACTTACAACAATAAACATATACACATACTCGCAATAATACATTATACATTACAAAATAATACTTTTACAATTAATTTAGACAGTTACATTATTGTTTCATGGAAGAATTCATTCTGTTACACGCTTATGTATACCCAACTCGGCCTTAGTATAAAAAACCCTTTGCTACACCAAAAATATAAAATTTGTATGAAAAAATAATTATAAAACCTTAATGTTTTACTGTGCATGTGAATTTAAACATTCTGTTATGTTGTGCACTAAAGTACACCATTGGCATTTATATCACAAATCAATTGTTTGGTGTTGGAAATCATAATTGTATGTAAAATTGAGCCGCTTTAGAAGAGTAATGCATGATTTGGAAGCTAGCGATTTTGGAAAGTTTTTCTAAATTAGTTTAGCTCATAATGTATTGTATCAACTCACTGCAGGGCACGGGTATCCTCTATCGAGAGTACGATTGAGATGGGTTAGGCCATCACCCTAGCTTGGTGTGGATTGGTGGTCTTTACAAACCATACAAATTCTTACAAATCGCTATGGTATGCAGGTTTCCTCATGATTTCGTTCATATACTGGATTGATACTATAAAACCTTAGACGATGAGGGGACAGGCAGTAAGGTAACTAATAATTGACCAAACTTTTTTATGTCCATATGAGCCATAACGGGTACGAATTCAGATCATAGGCATTTATATTTTTTTTCATCAAGTCTTTTATGAATATGAATTTTAAAATTTCAGTGTCCCAAAATCGCTAGCTCTATGGAAATAGATATGTACGTATAGTATATGCTTACGTAGAATGCAACACGAGTTATTAATTTCGAAGCGCAACAATGCAGATGATATGTTATTATCACTAAGATGATTCTCAAAGTATAGTCGTGAGAAATCGATGTTTTCATTAATAGCTCTTTTGTAATGGAAGCAAATTATTTATATGGATTTTAAACGAGACACTTAATGGTGAATTTCATGAATATTTAGTAATTTTGTATATTAATACTACAGGGCACGGGTCTCCTGTACAATCGAGAGTACGATTTAGAAGGATTAGGCCATATAATACGTACCTTTAGTGTTAATTATCGAATATTATAATGACTGTTTCATTCCACTAGTTAAAATAAGTTTTTTTTATCGTGAATAATTTAATTGTTTTTATATTTAATTTCATAGAAAAAAAAATTAAATATTAAGTGTCTCTTTTAAAATAAATAAAATTATCGATATAGTAAAGCCAAAGCTTTGTCCCATAACTCGATTTAAAAGTATAATTTGGCCTCTAATTTTAAGTTAATAATGTATGCACCTAGACATTATATTTAGGTAACAATTTAAAGCTAGCTATATGGAGCTATTAACAAAAACACATTAAATGTATATGAATAGACTCCGATGATCCAATAAATGAAACATAATATGACATTACATGGATGGATATAATTTTTTAAACAACAATTTGGCTCAAAATCGTCTACTCGCCTAAATGGATTATTGAGCACTTCTTCCGAAAGCTACGTCCCAACTAAGCAACTGTGAAAAAGTATAAATGCTTCACTTTCGAGCATATTCCTGTACGTACTAAACTAATCCTAACATCGCCCTAGGTCATAGCCCTTAAAGAAAATTGTAAAGCTGTCGAAACCCCGCGGGGTGAACATAAACATCTACAAAGCGTGACTGGTTCAGCCCTGGTCGCTATGACTGATATTTTGGTCGAGCGGAACCATTTTTTTGCTGACTGAATATATCGGCGGGGAATCCAATTTCCCCGCGATCGCTTGCACCCTACTCTTGACCGATTCGATGGGCGCCGAATCGATTTTGGAATCATCAACTGATGTCGAGTGCTGGAAAGTTCCGGGTTCCATATTACCATATATGTGTTGGGGTTCTCTGACGTTTCCATACAAATTGTAATTGTGTATAAGTGTAGAAACTCTGTTTGTGGTTACGGGCAAGCTGCTGTGTTCCTTGGGGACCGTTTCGTTGATGAGCTGGCTGGCGGTGACGGGTTGGTTCACTTTGAAGTCCGGTTTGGGCAGCTCGTCTTCCTGCACTGAGGACTGGTTGCTGAGTATTGGGTTTTGTGGGGTGAATATCTGGTTCTGCGGCGCGTAGACTTGGTTCTGCGAGGTGAGGGTTTGGTTCTGCGGCTGGGGGGTGAGCTCGTGCGCGGGGGTGGGGGTGGGGGAGGGGTGGAGGGCGGCGCGCCAGTCGATGTGGGGGTGTCGCTCACGGATGCAGTCCACCACGTCGAGGAGGTTCTTCGCGTCCATCGCTAGCACGTGCGCTGCTGCCAACATGTTCCTGCAAAAAGGATTTTGGTGAGTGGAATTTAAATCAATTTATTTTACAATTTCGATTTTTTTGTGCATGTTTTTTTTTATTGTTGCATGTTGTTTATAATAAGGGGTC
Source organism: Hyles euphorbiae (assembly GCA_023078785.2). Classification (NCBI taxonomy): domain Eukaryota; kingdom Metazoa; phylum Arthropoda; class Insecta; order Lepidoptera; family Sphingidae; genus Hyles; species Hyles euphorbiae. Next base: position 5,587,765 of record CM041048.1, read on the forward strand.
TTTAGAAGCTTATGTAGTTCTCTTTATCCATGTATTGGCTAATGGGATCTCAACTACATCTCGTCATTTCGAGACTGGAGACCATTTGTCAGGGTTTCGACGGATGACAGTGAAGTAATATCGAGTCAGTTAATATCAGCTCTTTCCATGGTTACTCTTCAAAAATAGATGGTGTGATTGTGGTGAGAACTGGCAAGAAGCGCCCGGTATTACTTTGCAATCACCCACTGAGATTGCGAAATATATGATCTCAGGTATTTTGGAATGACGCTTTCGCCACACAACGAGTGGGACAGGACGACGACGCGACGCAACCGCGGCGCGAACGGGTCGTTTGGAGTTGTAATGTATCGGTTAACATGAGACATGTCACACATTGCCGCCCCTCCGCCATTGCGTTCGGCGGGACAGCTTTGTGTGACTAATGTGTTTCATACTAACCAATACAATACAACTCCAGACGGCGCAGCGTGGGTGCGTCGAGTCGGCTTCCCATTCCGTTCGTTTTGTGGCGACAGCATGAAGGGTGCAGCTATACAAGTGCATGTAGAGGTGCCGGCGGTAGGGTTAGGCCACGCATGCCTAGCAGGACCATCGAGAAAACCGGCCTCCGCGTTTGGAACAAGCAACGAACGTCGTGAGGAGGATACAGCGGCTGGACTTCACTGAGAGCCCCCATAAGTTTAAGGCGTTCTGCTTCTACGGGCCTCGGAAAGTGCCATCGACAGAGGTCCAAATGGCGATCGAGGACGTGGTAATTTGCATTGATTCTACGACCATTCGTGCTGGACAGACGCTGGATCGTTCACGCCCATGTCAGCCAGCTGAAGCTGAACCTGGGTGGCAGGAGCAGTATAGCATGCTAAGTAGCCTTGAGAATACCGGTATCTTTTGCCGGATATTGTACGAGGGTGTGCGATCAATGGCTTTATACGGTTGTCCCGTTTGGGTCGAATCTGTGGACAGAGTATGCTCTCTAGCGCCTATGGCAGAGAGCGATAGCACAGCGGATGGTCAGGGGCTATAACCGATGTCCTATGAGTCGGTTGCGTATTAACCGGTTCTCTTTCCAGGGACATCGAGAACAGAACCCTCTCATCAGCCTACCAGAGAGTGGCGGCGTCCTGTCGCGAGGAACTAACGGGGCCCTAGAGAGGTTGAAGCCGTATGGGCCTCCCGCCATACGGCTGCTATGGAGGAGTGGCGCTCCAGGCTGCACAATTCCAGTGCTGGTATTAGACCATTGCGCAAGTGCGTCCGTTTCTAGATTAGTGGCTGGGCAGGCGCCACGGTGTGATGACGTTCTGCCTGACACGGGTATTGGCGAAGCACGGCTCCTCCTACGGTAGATACTTGTAGCGGGTGGCGAGGAAATACCGTGCTGTGTCACCACTGTGACAAATGTTCTGAGGATACAATATAGTATATTCTCTCTGAGAGTCCAGACTGTGAAGAAGACGGCGTAGTTCTCCGCGCAATATTCGGAATAGATTTATCCCTCTCAGCCGTGATTCCTTCCATGGTCAAGATGCGTCATGGTAGGCCATGACTACCTTCTGCGATAACATCTTCCCGCAGAAAGACAGCGTGTAGTGGGATCGTGAGCAGAACAATCCCCTCCACTGCTAACCAAGTAGGAGGCGTTGTGGTGGATCACTTTGCTCACGATCCCGTTACACGCTGAAAACATTCTCGCAGAAGGTGGTTATGGCCTGCTATCACGCATCCCGACCATGGAAGGAATCACGAGAGGGTTAAGTCTATTCCGACGATTGCGCGGACAATTGCGCGTTCTTCATCACAGTCTGGAACTCTCAGGGAGAATGTACTGGATTGTGGCCTCAGAACATTTGTCACACTGGTGACACAGCACGGTATTACCTGGCCACCCGCCACAAGCATCTACCAAAGCAGCCGTGCTCAGTCAGTACCCGCTTCAGGCGGAACGTCATCACGCCGTAGCGCCTGCCCAACCACTAGTCTAGGACAGGACGCACTGCCGCGATGATCCAAGCATCAGCACTGGAATTGTGCAACCTGGTGCGCCACTCCTCCATGGCAGCGGTATAGAGGGAGGCCCATGCAGTTTCAACCTCCCTAGGGCCCTGGTAGTTCCCCGTGACGGGACTCCGCCTCCCTCTGGTAGGCTGATGAGAGGATTCTGTTGCCGATGTTCCAGGGAAGAAAACCAGCCAATACGCAACTGACTCAAAGGATATCGGGCGATAGCCCCTGACCATCGCTTGCTATCGCTCTCTGCGATTTGCGTAGGAGAGCAACACACTCTGTCCAGGGATTCCACCCAAACGGGTCAACCGTATAAAGCCATTGATTGCACTCCCGCGTACAATGTCCGGCAAGAGATACCAGTATTTTCAAGGCTAATGCTAGACCGCGCCTACCGCTAGCGCGAAAGATCCAGGGTCTGGTCAGCACGAATGCCGTGACACCGTGAAAAAATGTAAATTACCACATCCTCGATCGCCTTGGGACCCTGCTGGTCGCCTTCTCCAAGGCCCGTGGAATCTGAACACCTTGTGGAGGACCACAGCGAGGCCTAGCCACCTCATCCTCCTCACCACATTGCTTGTTCCCAACTTGGTGATGGAGGCAGCCATCTCGAAGGTTCCACCAGGCGAGGGCCTGAGATTATCGCAGACGCCCAGATCCAAAGGGCACCTGACCAATACGGGGTGAATAGCTGCACCGTTAATTCCAAGACCCTTATTTAATGGCTTCGTCGAACAGCGGGCGAATAGGGACGGCGACGGGACGCTGATGCAGCACTGATTAATTGTTTGGATTTGTAATGCAATACTAGTATGGAACAAGTCACAAGGATCCGTCACGCCATTGTCGAGCTTGGCGTGACGGCTCTGTTTGATATGTTCTATACTAACCCCACACATTACACCTCTAAGGCTCAGTTCACAGTTGCACAAACTAACTTGCCAATACCTTTGACCTTGAAACTGTCAATCCCTTACATAAGCAAGGTCAAATGCGTCAAGTGTATGGCGATGACATTTTTAAAGGCAAAGATATTGGTAAAGTTAGTTTGTGCAACTAAACCTAAACGACTTGTCAGCGTCGCCATTCCCACTCACAGTTTGGCGATACCATTATAGGATCCCCAGCCTTCTTGAAATCAAGGGTGCTGGCTATTCACCCGTAAATGATAAAGATGTAACAGTTTAGTACTGACTTGGTGTACTCGTGATGCAGCGTGGTGTTGTGGTACTGGATGGCGAGGCGCATGGCCTCCACCAGCGCCGCCATGTCCTTGCTCAGGACCTGGTGGGCCATCTCCACCTCCCTGAGAACATATCGGCAAATTAGCGGTCTTAACTAGACTAGACATTTTCTCATGGTATGAGACTAATGTAGGGCACGGGCGTTTATGAAAGAGATGTATACTAGAGAGAGAGATGTAGGACCATGCCTTGGTGGGTTACACTATGATTCGGTACGAAGTTTGAACGTTCGGATGTTAGACGTTCGAAGTAAGATTATAGATTCTCACGATAGAAGATTCATACATTTTATGGAATATTTAGACACATTACTGAAGATTTCCGTACGACGTCCTTACATTTGAATTTCGTTTCGAATCACAGAATAACCCTCCGAGATGTATCAGTTCCTAATCCACTCACCAGATAATTCATACAAATACTTTTATATACATTGCAGTCTTCAAATACCATTAACATTTTATCTTGTTCACATATATACACACCTCTGCGCTTGTTGCGGGAACGGCACCACGACGAGATCGACAGTGGCGCACAGTGATCTCAGTTCTGCACCCACTGCTCGCACTGCACCCAGCACGGCCTGCGGCGACGCTGCACCTGGAGCAGCTGCACCTGCTGCACCCGCTGCACCTGCACCTGCACCTGCGCCTGCACCCTGCGTGAGTGCCGCCAGCCGCATCACGCTGCGCACCACGCCAGTCGTCGCGCAGTACACCGGCTCGCCTGACTGTTATTTTTACATTTGAGTTGGACACAAAAGGATTTAACTGAATTCAACTTAACTACTTAATATTGTACACATTAAAAGTAAAAGTAAATTAATGTGTTTTTTTATAATTTATCTATATATCTGCTGAGGTCTCGGATCTCTATAAATAGACTCAATAGGGTCGCACGCATCACACATCGTGGGACCAAATATACAATACGAAATGCGAGTGTCCTGATAGCGTCTTTATCACTTCCGGGAAAAAGGCATGAGTTTATGCCTGTGCGTATATGTATTTGAAATCTTATTGTTGGCTATAGGCCAGGCCGCTTCGCCTATGATCAGCAGTGGACTTCCTGTGGTTGATATGATGATGATGATTGTTGGCTATAATAAACACTATACTCCACTCGTTGTTGTGTATTATTTGAATTCAAATTATATGGTTCACCTACCTAATTCAAATTAATTTATTTGGTTGCATTATACAAAGTCAAACATCTATACTCTTTTTCTGTCTGGCTCAAAGGACCAAAAGTAAAACCTAGTTTACGAACATCCTGTACTTACGAGTTCATCACAACGACAACATTACTGTAAAATACTTAGATGCGGCTTTATTCATAGACAGTTTTAAAATCGATTTGATTTTCATCCAAAATCCTTGCAGTGTTGCTCAGGTGGTGCTGAATGAGAGATTTCTTTGCTGGCACAATATTTGTCTTTTTCTTTTTTTTTTTCTTAACTTGTCTATATTAACTCCTCTGTAATTTATTGTGCATTCAATATTCCTTTTTTTCTTTCTTTTTTTCTTTATAGAATGTTTTGTCTTCACTCATACTGAATTTAAAACTCGTTCGAAACGGATAAAACATACGATAACTAAAATAGGTTTTTAAAACTGTTTATGAATAAGGGCCTTGAGATAATAAAAGTTCCTGATAATAACGTCTAGTAAGATACGAGTATAATAGTAAAATTACCTTCTCGTCGCTCGGCGTTTTATCTTTTGACTTGACCGTGTTGGCTGGACTGGTTTCCGAAGAATTTGCCGCTGAAACAACAATTAGATATTGGTGAATGGGTGATGCAATATGAATTCTAGCTGATAATGATTGTAACTGCTGTAGTGAATAAATAAGTGTTCAAATTATAAATAAATACACCCAACAATTACACAAATAGATTTTATAACACCTAAAAGTGTTTCGTAATTCCTGATTCCTACGGCGTAAGACTCGATCTTGGTGGGGTCAGGACTACGTATGTGACTGTTGGGTGTTAATATATTTACTAATTATTTGCATTTCATATAGACTGTAGGTACCTGAATGCGGCTGACTAGAAGGCCTGGCGTCGTGGGTAGTGTCCTGTTTGTGCTCGGCCTCCGCCTCGGCCGATACTTGCACGCTCGATAACCGCTTCTGCTGGAGATATATAATTTATTTCAACCAATTTTGGATGATACAATTATTTTACAAAAACGAAAATAAAAATTATAAACTAATAGAATAAATTAATGCTTTATCACAATTATTATACTTAAGATAAGAAGCGGCATGATTGTGCACGTGGCAAAAAACCCTGAGGTGCCGTAATAACTGACTATCAGGCAAGTCTGTAACTAGCTTACCGTGGCAGTAAAAAACAAATATGTAAAGATTACTGTGCACGTCATAAAATAATTGAGTATGAAAAACTTTTGTTTTATATCTATATCGAATATTAATAAAATATTTTGTAAGAGGGGAAATTATTTTTGTAGTGCAGTTTATATTTTATTTGGTAACATTATTTTTACTCGAAATGAGAATGACATTCTTAGTATCGATAAAAATATCGTAGATACAGATGCTGCTCAAAATTCACTCGACCGAAAGGTTCTAGAGTGAAGGCCACGTACAGGCAAGCAAAATGTCGGACGCCCGCCTACAAGGTGGACGGATGACCTGGCTAAGTTTACCGGAAATACGCTGGATGCAGGCCGTTTCCAACAGGTCGAAGTGAAGATTCTTGGAGGCCTATGTTCAGCAGTGTACTTGCTGTGGCTGAGATGATAATGATGGACAATACTAGGTCATATACCGGGTATATCAAGACTGCTACTGAAAACGAAGCCTGGTGGTAGTTTTAGTGACTAAAAACAAAATGTAACTAAAAATGTCGCAAAGAAAGGCGACAATTTTTTTTATTATTTTTTAAATATCGTCGACTTTGGGTGGTACATTCATAGTTTTTGCTAAATTAATAATTTAAACTCTTATATCTCAGAGTGTTTATAAATAAAAGGTTATACAATATTATTTTATGAATAAAAAAATGTATTTAATCCAAAGGTTGCCTGGAAGAGATCGCAACTAGCGATAAGGCCGGTTATTGTAACCATGTCTAATTTTTTAAGTATTTTGTATGCGTCTTTTATTCTGTTGTACAATAAACCATATATAAACAAATATTTACAACCCAAATATGACCATATGAAAAAAAAAACAAAAAAGAAATCGTCGCTTTTTTGCACTAATCATTAAAACCACCCACCCAGCTTCGTTTTCGGTAGCAGTTTTGATATACCCTGTATGTATAAACTTACCAAGTTATCCTCCTGCATCTGCAGCCACCGTCTATCCTCTTCGCTCTGATGTTGTTGTCTCGCCAGCTCCGCCAGCAGCCGCCGCTCCACCGCCTGCTCCGTGTCGAATTCCGGACTCTGCGACGCCGAGACATGTTATGTACTGATGGGCTTATTGATATTAGGTCGAGTAGTGAGGAGCTATGTGATACTTATCGATATATTCAAGGGCGGATCCAGGGGAGAGGTCATAGAGGTCATGACCCGTCGTTATTACGAATTCGAGTATTGATATCGGACCCTGGCGTAAAAGCTGGATACGCCCTTGGATACATTTGTAGCGAATTGTATTGGACGTTAAGTAATTAAGTGATGCTTATCGATACAAATGGTAAATGGTATCGATATTTAAAAATGACGTTATAAAATTAATTATGTATTTTGAAAGTATTAAATAAATGTTTTAAATACAAATTGTTGCTTTGAATATAGAATCTATCAGATGAAAGTCGATAAAATCAAAAATGTTAGAGAATTATCGATAAATTGGTCGCTTATAAAATAAATTAAAAATAAGAACTAACGTTGCTGTTAGTCATTCGATAGTTTTCAGTGCCAATCAGTGCACGTTTGTACATGAATGCAAACTTTCTATTGTTTTAGTACGAGTAATTTTGTTAATTTGGACATCCCAAGCCGAACACCGAAAGAGTTGTACTATTCTCAAGAAATTTTGGTTACCAACAAAGTTAGTTCTTCTTTTATGTTCACTGAAATATCTTGTGAAAAGTAATAAAAATATAAACATACATAATATAATTTTTGAGCAAACATAATGCAAAAAAAATCAAATGTGCTAAAAATAAAACTTTCCACAAGCGATTTCGTACTAAATATATAAATAATACTAAAAAAAAATAAACCAAAAATCTACCGGAGAAACCCAACGGACACAGATAATCTCTGCAAAAAAAGAAAAACCAACACTCGTACAAAAGAAAAAAAAAATGTGTACAAATATTACATTATATACATCCAACTGATATGTACAAAATCCTAAACCTTTAGATTCAATCGACGAGAAAAAAATCGTTAAAAAATTCGTTCACGTCACCATTATATCGAGTGAAAACATGACAAACACATGCATATCTACACATTGAATACTGGAGCGTCGTCATGCATAGAGTCACCTGCACGGGCGCCGCGCCGTCCTGCCGGGGCTCCGGCCGAGCCTGCGCCCCCGCCCCCGCCGCCCCCGCCGCCCCCGCCGCCGCCTTGTACAGCGCGGGGGCCGCCACGCTGCTGCCGTACACTTGCGGCACGTACGGGATCGCGCCCATGGGCACGTATTGTTGCGGGCTGCCCGACCGATAGCTCGACATTTTACCGTGAGGTTTGACCGGACTCTGTGAGTAGGGAACGCCTTGTACCACTCCCACGGGAACTGCGTACGTGGCGTGAGATCGTGTCGGCTTACACATCGCCTTCTGAGCGGCAATCGCGACGCAACTTTTGACGTTATCGCCGCCGAAGTCGTATATCTCCTCGACGAGGGGAGGGTCGGGTTGTTGGCGCATTTTGTTCATGACGCTCGCGGCTAGCTGTGCGTTAATGGCGCCTTGTACAGAGAACTGTCCCACGTCTTGGTCGCGACGGGTCCGCGGCGGGGGAGACGCAGGCACAGAGTGCTGGCGTGTGAACGGAGCTATAGGGACAGGAGAGCCCCTGTGCGACAGACTACCCCTGGCGTTACGTTCCAAAGACCCCACCCTAACGGGAGCGCGTTCGGCGGTCGACAGAGTGCCTCTAGTGTTTCTTTCCAACGACCTGACGCGGTTCGGATACGGCTCTGCGGTGACGTCATCGCACTGCGGAGACGCATCCGTCCGGGGGGAGACGCTCTGTATATTCTGGCACAGATTATCGCAGCTCTCCCGGGCGCCTACCACTACAGTCAGGGTCTCGTCGGGCTCGGCGGGTACTATGGGATCTAGTTTCTGCAGGCTAGCGGCCGGTATGGGCGCTGTCTGTAAGGGTATGTCGATCTTCTCGTCGGGTTTAGGGTGTATGATTTTGTCGATGTCGGATGTCTCCGGCAGAGTCCCGGCGAAGTCGACGGCGACGGTGTTGAATACCGAGGCGGGCGTGGTGTAGGCCTGCGGGTCCACTCGCTGCTGGTTCTCCCGCAGCAGATGCGCGAGCACCAGCGGGTTCTGAGCCACGATGTAGGTCTGCGGCGCCGCACCTGATGACTGCACTGATGTTGAATCCGCGCCTGAAAATAAATACAGGTGAATTTAAAGCCTACAATTCTGACTTTTTAACCCTAAAAAAATTGAGTCTTATCTTACCTATAATTCTGGCTTATTATCCCAAAAAAAAACAAAGTCGCATTACCATCTGAACTATGAATTAACAGAAGTTTTTATTCAATTCCACATAATTGCTGCAAGGGCGTTATTTGGCTCCGATATGAAAATGACAGTATTTCTGCCTGGTATACATAAATATACCTTTCGGCCGATGGGGTCGCAGGAAGTCGCTGGATGCAGGCCGCTTCTAGCAGGTCTTTGTGGAAATCCTTGAGGGAGGCCTATGTTCAGCAGTGGACTTCCTGTGGCTGATATGATGATGATACAAAAAAAGAAACCATTCTCAAATCAAATCTCATTTTCCGGTCGATAGTTTCAAGATCAACCTTCCTTTGGTATCAATTTGCCGGGGTAGTATAAAGTATACTGTACTATAAGCTATTCGATATAAATCAAGCTATGTACATACCTGCGAGGTTGTTGGCGGGCCTGGTGGGTTTGGGCGGGGGCTCGTCCCCCCAGGAGGCGGCGGCCACGCGTCGGTTCTCGCGCCGCATCGTGTCCCACGCACTGTTGCGTTCTTCCTGCAGGATCTCACTGTGGACAGAGACAAGCGTTAGTAACTAGTGCGGGATATTACATTATAAACTGTCTGTAAGTAATTCTAGGGTAGATGATTCAAAAGTCAAATTGTTTTTTAGGGGAGCAATTGACGGAGTGGGGAAATAATTATTCTTATCGGAGATAGTTACAAATATCATCAGTCCATAAGTGGCTTTGACTGTTTACTATTAGACAGAAAGTAAACTTGTATGACTATGCAGGTAATAGACTTGCAAGAGCTGTAGCTATATCGATACTCAGTTGGATAGTACTCTACTAAATCTAGTAGGCTCAGTAACGACTCTACCGTACGGTAGAGTATATAAAATATTACAGTGTTCTATTGAATCAAGTCGGCATAAAAACGATTTTACCGTACCATATATAAAACATAAAAAGATGTAAAAGTAGACTCTATCCCAAGGCAACAGAGTCTACAATCGTGTATACTGACAAGACCGATAAAACTTCAAAAATATAAAAATAGACTGTATCCCAGAGTAATAGAGTCTCCAATAGAGTGTATACTAACAAGAGCGTGAAAACTTCAAATATATAAAACTAGACTCTATAACAGAGTAATAGAGTCTATAATAGAGTGAATACAAACAAGAGTGTTACAACTTCTAAAATTGAAAAGTTTAGTCTAGTATGTGTAAAACTAGACTCTTTCCCAACGTAACAGAGTCTAAAATCGTATATACAAACAAGACCTCTAAGCTTATAACATAAAACTAGACCCTATCCCAATGCAATAAAGTCCATATACTAACAACAGCGTCTCCTTGAGCAGTCTCGCGGCGGGCCGGTGCGACGGCTCGTACGCCCAGCAGCGCGACATGAGCGAGTACAGTCGCGGCGGGCAGCGGGGAGGGAGGGCCAGACGCTCGCCGTTCTCCAGCTTGCCGATCACGTCGTTGTTCTTCACGCCGCTGAATGGTTTCACGCCTAACATGAGGATCTCCCACATGCATACGCCTGGGGGGATATGTAAACTCAATTTTATTTAGTATTTTATTACTTAATTACTTAATGCCGTTGGATCGTTGGGGGAGGCCTATGTTCAGCAGTGGACTTCCTGTGGCTGAGATGATGATGATGATGACTTAATGCGAGGGGCCATTATTTTAATGCGTTAAGTAATAAGCATAAAATTTATAATAAATGTATAAAATTTAGTAGTAATAAAATAAAAAAAACATTTTCGACACAACCCTATTACAGCTAAGAGATAGAAACTATTTAAGACAAAACATATGTATAAAATGAAATGTAAAAAGTTGATAAACAATCAAAAATACCAATAGAAAAAAGGGACTAATAAGATAGGATATTATTTAAAAATAGAACCCTAAAAATAAAATAATATTAAAACAAGACATACCGAACATCCATACATCGGACGCCGAGGTAAACCGCCTGAAGTTAATCGACTCCGGGGCCATCCACTTGATGGGCAGCTTGCCTCGAGAAGCCTTGTAATATGACTTGTCTTCCACCATTTTGGATAGGCCGAAGTCTGCCAACTGTAAAAAAAACATATTCATGTATTCAGCTTATACACATGATAGAGAGCTAAGAGAATGGGACTTTTATAACACAACAAAGTAACAAAAAAACGCAGCTCTTCAACAGAGCCAAGTGACTGCGGATTGTATTTCATTTAAAAAAAATCTAAGTTTACAATACAATTTTGTTCGATGCAACGTAATATCGACAATTTAATTGAATACCCAGTGGTATGCAATAATAATTATAGTTCTGTTTTTTATTAGTCAAGTAAGACTTTAGTTTACATTTTTTCTAGAAAAAAATATAGAAATTACACTTAATCATCTATCACCAACTTTATGTATTTAACGAAAATAAAATATAATCCATCGTTAGTACCCTAACCTACCCTTCAAGAATACAGGCTAGAACTAAGCAACCAGATCATACCTTAACACAAGTAGGGGTGGAGACGAGCACATTCCTCGCCGCAATGTCTCTATGCACGAACTTCTTACTCTCCAGGTAACTCAACGCCGTCGACAGCTGATAGATGTACAGCACTAGCGTGCATGTCTCTAGCCTGTTATCGATATTTTATCGATTAATTTCAACAGTACAAAAATCCTCAGTTAAATTTAATTATCAATAATATAAGAGCTTGTATTAAACAGTAATATATCGGGTTGAAAAACCTTTAAGAATATTTAATTTCGTACATTTTACTAGTTTTACATCAAGAATAAAATTCGATAAGTTTTCCAGGAATTAAAGCGTCCAGCAAATGACCAAGTGGCATGATGGCAAATTCGACAGTTGTTGAATTAAACAAAATATAGCGATGGGAAAGAGAAATATAAGATTAGATAGACGAGGAAAGGGCAGTTAATGATTGTTGGGCTAACAGCAATCTCTTAAATTAAAAGGATACATTACGACTGTACGAGTGACTTAAGTATTAATATAACCAGTTAATTTTATACCTGTGTGCATTTTGTTGTAAATACGCGCGCATTTCTCCCAGCGTGGCGAGCTCCATCACAATCCAGATAGGAGGAGAACTGCACACACCCACTAAACCGATGATGTGTGGATGTGAGAACTGCTGCATTATGTCTGAAAATGAAGAATATGAAATAAGTGGTTGGAAAAGTACTTAGTACTATTGACACTTGACTTACAAAATATAGAACACAATTTTAATAATCGACATTTAAAATGAGGTCGTCGTGTGGTTATTGCCAAAGCTTTCGATGTAACGGTTTTTTTTATAAACTTTTTTTTTATTATTGTTTTACATCAGTCTATTGAATAAAAAAAAAATTGTGCAATTTTTGACAAAATTACATACATACACATCGAATACATAATCTCCTTTTTTTGAAGTCTTTTTTTTATTCACCCAACAATTACATACACGTGCCTGACTCCACACTAAGATCGTGTCTTGTGTCGTGACTCGTGGGTATCAGGAACTGCGAGAGACTATTCGCTCTCACAAGCACCCATACACGACACGCATACATGTAGATCACACAAACATGTTTTACGGTGTGGCGATCGAACCCGCGGCCTCTCGTTTCGCAGCAGGCGTCTAACTGCGTCACGGAGGCTATCGAATTAAAGTCGAATAGCTGACGGAGTACTCACAAGCCTCCTCCAAGAACTTCTCAGCGGTATCGAGATCGGCGTCCATCTTGCAAGTCTTCACGGCGACGGGCAGCACGCAGTCCCCGCGCGCGTTGTGTGCGGGGTGGGGGTGTGGCGCGGGGTGGGGGGAGGTGCGCAGCGCGAGGCGGCGCAGTGACGGGTGGTTGGCGCCCGACACCCGACACGTGCCCTTGTGCACGTCACCGAACTGACCCTCGCCGATAATGCCGGTCAGCTCGATCTGGTTGCGGACTAACTCGTAGTCGCGGACTGGATGGATTGACAGAAATAATAAATAACACCACAAAACATAAAATAAAAATATGAAGCAGATGTACATTTTGTGAAACAATTGGCGATCTTATCGCTAAAAGCGATCTTTTCCAGACAACCATTCAAGCAAGTAAAATACCAGGAGACACTGACACTAAATAACTTTTGTATATTTGCAACGAAAGATGACTGAAGATTCTCAGGCAATATCGCGTGGTTATGATCGGGCTTACTTATTAAACTTTCTGAACTAAAACGAAACAAAAGAATATAAGAATAATGTGGATATATACCCACAGCTCTTAATGAACACCCTTTTCATAATGCAATACAACAACGATAAAAAGGTAAAATATATGTATTTATATATATTTTTCTCCATCCACCCAAGACTAGCCTTTCACTCTCCTTTCTCTTATCTCCAACCCAAGGTTGCCTGGAAGAGATTATCTTGTGCAATAAGGCCGCCGATTGTACTTAATTTCATTTAAGCTAGGTATATTATTTTTGTATTTCTCCTAGTGCACAATAAATAATATAAATAATTAAATGGAGGCTCACCCGCTGGAGTAGAATAGTCAGCATCATCGTCCACGATCTCTGCGTAATCTTCAGAGAGTAGCGTGGCGGTGTTGGCCTCCCACGAGCTCGTCTTACCCTCCGACGAACTGCTGCTCATCTCCGCTGCAAATACAATTATGGAACGAGTGATATCTAGAATTACTATATTCATTTTGAAAAAAAACTAGTCAATTATTCAGAACTATATGTTATACAGGGTTAATGCAGCAGAGGAGCTTTAAATCAAACCACATGCACTATGCATCATATCTAAGCTACGTCAAATAAATCTTCTGAATCGGAGCAGTAGCTTTAATATATTGTTTGTGTTTTTTTATTGCATTGAATGACGAGACGAGCATGCCGTTCGCCTGATGTTCAGAGACGATCGCTCATGGACAGAGGCGGCTCGTAATATTCTTTGATGGGGGTTCAAAAAAAAAAACGAATTAAAAACTAGAGCTTACTATTTATTATATTTGCCGCCGATCTTTTTGGCGTGCGAAGATATCTATTTCTTTGTTGTGAAAATCAGAAATGGAATTGATTAAGCGTACAAACAATTTTTTAATATTTATTAAAAAAAAACTGCGAATTAACTGAGTGACGCGTGAGCGGCGCTCCAGATTACGCTAATTTCTCATACGATATCTTTTGTTTCACGCGTCAGCGCGAGTCGTAGCTCTCTTTCGCACTCATTCAATACAGTACTACGAGTCGTACTAAACTTCGTTTCATAGGAGCACAATCGCTGGCGCTCCACTCGTTACAAATTGACGCTACATGTACCTATTTAGGTAATATAATATACTTATTATAGGCGTAGTAAAATATAAAGAATGTAATGTAAGGATTTATGTATTATAAATATATATAAATTATTAAATTAGCTAAGTATGTAATTTTCGTGGGAGTGCACTGCACCAGCGCTCTTTCGGATGAGCCGCCTCTGCTCATGGACAGTAGCAAAACCAAACAACACTATAAATTATGTTTTTAGTGCTGGCATATTTAAATACTATGCACCTGGGTAAATCACATGTGTGCCACTTAATACCTATATTTGTAACTTCGCGATAAGTCGATGCATTGAACAAGGGACCAATTTATTTAATTTGAGATGTTTACCTACTTTTTGTCCACACAATATAACTTTGCATCGTTTTAAATTGACCTTATTTATGTAATGCCTCCACTTTTCTCAATATCTTGTCAAAAATTAATATTCCACTCTAAATTATTTTTAAATCAAATCTAATAACTACTTAGCTAATAACTTATATGTTAAAAAGCCATTGCGATAGAAATAGCGGGCCAAAAGTGTTTATGTAACAATATACTTATACAAGCCTATTATTAGACTACATTTCTACTTTAAAAGCTTCGCAAACTTGATTCATCTTTTCACTTACTTTTGCATTGACAATTTAGTTGTTTCCACACCGTAGCTTGAAAGGAATATAGAGAAATATTTTAACACAATAAATACTTAAAGAAATAAAACAGATTCTTAAAAAAACTAACGTTCAGATCTTTTTAAGCTTAAAATATCAAAATGTCTAAGCAACTTCCAAATTCAACATGGTCTGTGTAGTGTAGTCACATATGAATTGCATTCAGGCAAATCGAGACTGAACAAGAAAATATCAAATATCATGAATATTTAATTATGTATATGTAGCTCATATATGTAACTCACTAGTTCTGTTCCATAGCGATGTCTGCGAGTCGGTGACCAGCCTACAGTACCCGTCCACCAGGTCTGCCAAACTTTCTGCAGCCTGCAAATAAACGCAAAATAATTATTAATTGTGCAAGAGACTTGTAAATTACACCCTCCGTGGCCCAGTTGGTTAGACACCAGCTGTGAAACGAGAGGTAGCGGATTCGACTCCGGCATCGAGATAAATGTTGTGTGAACTATAGGCGTTTGTTTCGGACACAAGACTCGATCTTAGTGTGGGGTCAGGTCTATGTATGTTACTGTTGGGTGTTTTTTTTGTTGTTTAAATAAATTTCTCTCTTTACTTAAGGAGTTTTTTCAATTATGAAAACGTCACACCCGATATTAAAGTAGGTACATTACAATTATATTTAAATAGTAGTATATAGTGTTTAGTAAGTATATATTCTGACCTCTACACTGCTGCACGTGATGGTGAGTGTCTCGGTGGCACCTTTGACTCGCAACTGCAACGCCGCCTTACCGCACGAAACGCTCTGAAATCAAATATTGATTACTTCTCATTCATATTTATATTTAAAAAAAAAAATATGTCTTCCAGCGTGTTGGTCTATATGTCCTTACTTTAGAATTAGGCAGATATATAGGATAGGCAATAAAATAACTTAAAGTCTCCCAAAAACTATGTTAATAAAAAACAATAAACGCTTTTCTTGCAATTTTTTAATTGCGTTTCGTCTGTAGTCACTAAACCTACCACCTGGCTTTGTTTTCGGTAGCAGTCTTCATATACCCTGTATAAATTTTTACTTCTCCGCTCGAACTAAATTCAAAGGTCATACGTAAAGGACAAAACATTCGATAACTAAAATAGGTTTTAAAAGTGTCTATTATAATGCGGGTAGAAAGCAGTTAATGTACAAGATATAAGTACCTGCGTCTGCGACTGCTGCGTGCAGTTTGACTTGAGCGTCTGCACCGCCACGATGTCGCTGAACGAAGCTATCTTCGTGTACGTGGGCGGCTCGCCAGCCTTGTGAGACACGTACGAGATGTCTGAATAACATAACATCCATTGTATTATAACACATACAAATCTCATAATAGGGATGTTGATTAATTTTTGGATTGTTTTTATTTTGTATATAGGTCCTATATAAACGAATTCCACTAAAAGATAATCTTGTGAAATAAAATAGTTTTCAAAATTCCCGCTAAAACGCTCCAACCAGTCACGTGGCTATAATTCGCGTCAACGATCGGCAACAGTGTCGTGTTCTATCAAATTGAATTAAGCTTATCACCTTGCCGCCTGTTCAGTTAGTTCATAATATAACCGTTTGATATATACAATAATAAAAATTGATGACACTTAAGACTATACTATTACAAGATCCTATAATAGTCCCAACCACCTACCTATATCAGGTCCAATAGCAAGTTCGACGGGTATGGCCCAGCCTGTACCCAGCGCACCGGTGAATGTCTCTCTGTCGTACCCGTAGTGCGTGTGCATCGTGTCCAGGTACCTCAGCATGCACTCCGTGTCGCTTAGGTGAGCCACCTGCGAAACATAAGGAAATAAAAGTGTGTAAAGACCGATTAACATTTGAGTTAAATAATTAAAATAGAGTTACTGTATAATACGATATGAAGTTCGAAAGTTCGAACGTAAGTAACTATACGAATGTGCCTAGATACTCCACTATCACACAATATATTAGAATTTGTTGAAAATCTACAGCCCTTAATACTAATTTAATAGAACTGGTATGCTTATCTTACGGCCAATAATGGATTTACATTTTAAAAATATTAATCATATTATAATAGAGCTACGGAATAAAAAAAAGTTTCGGGTCTGGGTGTTTCCGAGACTGAAAAATCTCTCGTAGTCCTTGATATCCTCGACACAAGACTCCATCTTAGTGTGGGGTCAGGACTATGTATGTGACTGTTGGGTGTTATTTATAATATTATATGTTTACACTTATCATTAGTTTACAATTATATTTTATTAGCAGCTAAAAACACACAAAACTCGAGGAATGATATCGGAGCCCTTCTCCGACCATAACTCAGTTCTTACAATAACTTCAGGGTTAATGGTTTCTTAGATTTACACGAATGAAATTACACATTGAAATAAAACTATTATTTACGGATTTCATCGCGGATTTGGTTAATTTACTGGTCAGGGGGCGGACCACGAAAGCTGTAAAGTAATCAAAACGTCGGGAAGTTGAAAATGTAAAAATTATACAAAATCTATCAATAATAGTTTTTAATTCAACTAAGGTGTAAGTAAGGTTTCAGAAATTTATTTCCCATAAGAATTACATTCACGAAGTAGTCCTTAGTCGACACTACCACAAAATATTAATATACGTACGGTTACTAAACACAATTTAAGCGTTTTGGATATTTAACAACTTCAGGGGTAAAAAACAATAAAAAAAATAACAAGAGTTAGTACCTTTTTAAACTGCTGCTGTATCGCTTTCTTGAGCACCTTCATCTTGATCGCCTCGAGCACGGACTTGGGCATGAACTTGTGAAGCCCGAACTCCTTCTCCAAGTACTCGATGTTAGACTTCTTGTCCAGAGATATTTGCATATCTTTGCAGAAGTATCTGAAAGGAACATTTGTTAGTTATTAGACTCGAGAGATCCATTAGATATTTCGTTCCTGGTTTCCAATGCTGGTTTCTTTATTTTCATAGGACCTTTATCCATTAGGAGATGTAAATCTCATCATAGTTATATAAATAAAAATAATAATACAAAACACTTTTTTTTATCCATAAAATATACCAGTGAACAAAATCTGTTCGCATCTGGTGTATTTGCCAAAATCTGACATCTATAACATTCAAATTATAATCTTTAAAGAATGTTTCCTTTTATTTATTATTTTTGATTCTTAATACATTATATCAGCAAACATATCTCATTATATTTCATCTTTCTATACTTTATTGGTACAGTTAGGTTAGATTCAGATTCAGATATTTTCATAGAATATTTAAACATTGTTGAGTTTGTGTTAGCTGGAGTGCATTATCCACTGCATATCATTTATTGAAAAAGTATTTCTATGACTATTCAAACAGTATAATAAAGGATGACACTCACTTAATTTCTAAACAACATATTTGTATCGCCAAATCCTGGTCCACCATAGGATGATTGGCGTTGAGGTAGTCATGTCGCACCTGGAATTACAAACAAAATATTTTTCACATTTGTTCAGATAACCTATTTCATCCCATTGCTGGGCAAAGGTTATCCCATTCTCTCTTCCTTCCTATTCACATAGCTTCAATTTTAATCATACTATAATTAATTAAAATAAGTCCATTGTTTCTCCAAGAATATCAGATCAGTATCTTGTTAGAAGCGGCCTGATGGTTAGTACCGTTGTATTATTATGTCCATCGGCAAAACTATGAATTGTTTTTAATTTAGTCTAGACTCTAGGTAAACGAGTAAAGGTGCATAAGGTGGACGGACGAATTGGCTAAAGCTGCAGGAAGTCGCTGGATGCAGGCCGCTTCCGACAGGTCAATATGGAGATCGTTGGGGAGACCTATGTTCAGCAGCGGACTTCCTGTGGCCGAGATGATGATGATGAAACGAGTAAACGGGTCACCTGATTGGAAACGATTTCCGCTACCCTTTAACTGGAGTAGTAAGTAACTAAATTGGATACAGGCGGCTTGCTACAGGTCGGTGTCGAGATCCTGTCACACCCTCGGTGCAACACTTTCACTTATGCAAAAATCGCAAAGGTTGGGAGGTTAAAAATAATCCAACAGTCTATTTTTTACAATATCATGGGTTCATTATTTTTTAACAGTAAGTTAAAAGTTGATATTGTATTAACAGCTATTCATCCTATATATCTTGAAATATCGTATCTTTATGCGATGTCATTTCAAATGCTTCTCCTGAAAAGTTGCATTTTTGCGTAAATGACACTGTAGCACCGGGGCTGTACATATTCAGTAGGGGTCTTCCTGTGGCCTAAGGGGAAGAGTGAAAATGCAATGTAGTAGACATTGCATTTTTGCTTAAGTGACAGTATTCCACCAAGGGTGCAGTATGTTCAGCAGGGGTCTTCCTGTGATCCTGTGGCCTAAGAAGAAGAGTGAAGCTATTACATTAGTTATTACAAACCTGATCGTAGTAATAATGGAATGTGACGCGGTCTGCGTCGCACAGGTCCCGCAGGTTGGCGGGCAGGTAGCGCACGCGCAGCTCCAGCCGCCACTCGCTCGCCGGCCAGCGAGACAGCAGCTCCGACACACCCGTGTCCTGGTGGATCCAGCGGATCTGATGGCAACCACTCACACATGTTAATATAAGCAGTACGGTACAAGACAACTCCGCATTCGATTAAAGACTAGAGCTTAGGCCATATATAGTATAGAGAAATAAAGCATTTAAATAGACGCTTAATAAATTGCCTAATTATCTAAAAAGGGAATAAATGGCTGAATGTCTTCTTTATTCATGTAGCACCATCTCTGAAAGTGGATACATTACATAAAATTTGTCTTCGTCTTATATCTACAGTACCAGTTTCATTAACACCTTTAACGCAATGTCAAAAACAAAGATGTATACTCGTATTTAAACACGCATGTGTTTGAAAGTCGTACACGCTTTGTGCACTAAAAATACAAGATGTCTGTGCCCTTCAGTTAACTGTTTAAGTGTCAATTCTATCTTTTTTTATTTCTCTAACAGTACACACATTACAAACCACAAATTCTGACGCATACACCACATACCACTATACATAGCAAAGCCTACCTTCCCAGTGACAAGATTCCTGGCCCTAAGCGCGTAGCATGAGGAGTAGACCCTGTCTCCCGCCGCCAGCCTCGCGGCCAGCAGCCGCAGCACGGAGCGCACGTCCTCGTCCGCGGACGCGCGCACCACGTTGAACCCGCCGTTGGGCAGGTGCACCTTCAGGGTCGACTGGTCTGCCGCGCCTGGGGAATAATACTTACAGTTATGTATGAGCAAGGATGTGAAAACGATGGCATTTTTTTTTCTTATTCTGGCCCGGCATATGATGGTGAGCGCAAATGCCGCCCAGGCACAGATTCCTTTGACATCAGACGACAGTCCCATGCGAATAGATACAATTATGCCGGCCTGCTAAGATGCCTCTTCACACTACGGCGGAAGGACCCAGGATTATAGGAAAGATTATATGGTGTGCATAAGCAGGAGACCACTCAGAACTTATTAGCAGCGTTTATCTTCGCATCTTTAAAAATGTCAAATATTTCCCTTTTGCCATAATAAAATAAATACACATACATACACACTATATGAATATAATCCGGATCCCGCATTATATTGCGAAGTGGGAATAAAAATTGGGTACAAATACAAAAAAAATTGCCACTATAAATCGAAATAATATGACAAAAACCATCATATCTTTCCCTTAACTAACCCGGACCAGAAGGGATAGGTAGAGGTGCTTGGGCACCCACATTTCGCCTTTCCGACCCACTTTACGCTAGGAGCAAGCCTATCACCATATCTGGCACAAATACCACACTCAGGAATGATAATGAATAGAAACGTCGAATATCACTTTGCTCGACCCGGGATTCGAACACGAGATCTCAGCTTTGTAACCAAACAGCATTACAACTCCGCCACCGAGGCAGGCTAATTAACTAACCTCTACATACCCAACCCGTCAACAAGGCACTCATTGAGCTCTGATCAAACCAATCTAAAACTCTTTATACAACCTGACTTTATAGAAAAAAGTCAACTGAAACCCCCATTTCAGAAATTGGACGTCCAAAAGGCCCCAGCAGACGCAATCTGATTAATTCACCACAGAAAAAGCCGTGGAAAGCGGTTCGTTAGCGATGGGCTATGTCATTACCGCCTATTGATTGGGAATGCCTGACGCAGATCCAATATAGGTACTTGATTAGGGATGGTTATCTTTTTTGTCATTGGCTTAAAGTTAGCTATTTGTTTTTTGAGTAATATAGTATGTCATAGTTGGTGGTATTGGATATTTCTATTCACTATTAGCCCGAAGTCAGGAATTTGTGCCCGATATGGCGATAGGCTCGTCCCCTATCGTGAGACAGAACATAGAAGGCCATTAATGTGGGTGTCCTGGGACCTGGTACCTAGTACTTCTGCTTACCCCTTCTGGGAAAAAGGCGTGTGTTTATGTTTATTATATATTAGGTTTTACTTTACATTTAAACCTTAAGAAAGTAAAATTTATTTAACTGTATCTACAATCTACATAATATGTATGTGGGTAACCTATAACACCACTTAAATTATTTAAAAATATTTTAATTAACATTAGTAATAGATAGCTAGTAGGTATCTTACGATTATCGTGATTTTTCGATCATGAGTATATAAATGTTTGGTTGGTCAAAACGTATTATTTCTAGCCTGGGTACTTTCATACTCACATGTATTGGCTTCTGTGGGTACAATTCCGAACATACGATTATCGAATACACTAAAATATTCACACAATAAAACTATTAAAATTCAATATAACAATGCACAAATCAATATTTGAATCTGTACTATACTTTTTGTTCACTTTTTGCACCCATGGTATTTTTAATCACTTTCACTTTATACCACTGAATTATTATTTAACAAATTTAACTAATTATTTAATATTTTCGTTGACAGCATTGAAAATAGACTGACCGTTCGACATCTCGTAGTGGCTTTTATATGCATTGCCTACTCTCGGTTTATAAAACAACTACCCTCTACTGTTATTAATAAATCGACAAACCACATATCTGTGTTTTTTAAATAAAATCATGACGGAAAAAGAAAATCTACTCCAATTTGCAAAAAATATCGTAAAAAATACACTTTAAATAAATAAACAAACACGCCTTTTCAGAAGGGATAGGCAGAGGTGCCAGAACACTCACATTTCGTCTTGTATCTTCCGAAAAACCTACCTACTTTCCTTTTACTATTTATTTACAAACTAACTTATGGTAGGTCTCTCATATGTGTGAGGCCACCTGGTAGGTACCACTAAAATGTCTATTTCTCCCGCCAAAAAGCAATGTAAATGCGTTGTTGTGTTCCATTTTTTTTTTATTGCTATGAATGGCGAGACGAGCAAGCCGTTCGCCTGATGGTAAGCGATACGACCGCACATGAACAGTAGGAACGTTCCACTGCGCCCGCCATCCTGAGACATAAGATGTTAAGTCTCAATATGTCCAGTAGTTACTCTGGCTACAATGTCCTTCAATCCGAAACACAACAGTGCATTTACGCAGTGTTGTTTCACGGGAGAAATAGACATTGCGGTGGTACCTACCCAGATGGCCTCTCACATATGAGAGATCTACCACCAGTAAAAGGAAATTGTAGAGTCACTGTTCATAATGAGGCGTAACATCTCGTGTCTCAGGATGGCGAGAGCAGTAGAGTATCAAGCATTGCTTTGTAATTCATGGTGTTGCTCGGTTTTTCTAATGTCCATGAGAGGTCATATCTACCATTAAGTTAATGGCATGCTGGTCTCGCCTTTCATCGCAATAAATAATAATCTTCCATAAAATATTTTTACCAGAAATACTCCGGGCGCTTTGGACGCCGTACATAAAACTTCACTAATGTGCCTAGGTGCCTAAAACGGTGAAGGAAAACATCGTGAGGAAACTTGCATACCATAGCGATTTAAAAAAAATATATGGTATGTAAGTCCGCCAACCCACACTAGGCCAGCGTGGTGGACTATATGCCTAACCACTCTCAATAGTACTGCCGATTGTAGAGGAGGCCCGTGCCCTGCAGTGGGACGTATATGGGCTGATACAGAATGTGCCTAGATACTCCACAAAATGTTGGATTCCCCTACGATAGGGGAATCCAACATTTTGTGGTATCTACGTCGCAACCATACACTAAGTTCGGAGAAAATGATAAGTATAATAGAGAATAGTATTGATTTTTGGATGTGGTAATCTTATATCTTAATTCGGTCGTCGAACATACGAACATTCGAAGTTTGTATGGTTTATAGAGTAACGCTCCAGGGGCCTTACTCTAAAAATCCATAACGAAGTTCGAATCTTCGGATAATCCAAGTTTATGACGATACGAATGTAACTACTCTGTAAATGTTTGGATTCGTATAATGTACATCGTAACCATAAGTCTATGGTTACGACCATAAGTCAATAACGACCATAAGTCAATGTAGGTACATTCGTATCGTCATAAACTTCGATCGTCCGAAGATTCGAACTTCGTTTCAGATTTTCAGAGTAGGGCCCCAGAAAGCAGGTGATAAAACGTTCTCATTACGTTACAAATGAGCTTGCTCGCGACGCGTTCATAATACATATAGTAGCAATAACTTACGCTCGCTTTATGACGTGAATCATAGACTTTATGCACGATGTTTCGGTCTTGTGTTATAAAATAATGCCATGCTTGATGGGTGGTTGAGAAGGCGGAAGAAATGAGGGTGCTTAAGTTGTGTTGTCTCATGTATGTAGATATATTTTCATTGCAAATATTTTTATTTTGTTTCTGACGTTGGGGCATTGATTTAATTATATGGACATGGCGAAAAGCGCGTAAAATGTTCCCACGTAAGAGGTGCGTGCCCTTCAGAACATCTCTAGTGGAGCGTTACTGAAATTAGTCATTGCTCGCAACGATTTTGAAAATACTTGCTTATATTATGACAGAAAGTTTATCAGTATTTAGACAAAATCTACTAATAATATTAACGAATTATTACGAAATAATATTAAATTTACTTAAAATTTAATATTATTTCTGCGCGATTTTCACGTTCATCTTTTTGAAACTTCTAATATACTGAAGGGTCTATCCTTAGTTTTTGAATCAATGCGTTGGGGATTTATAATAAGCTAAGTAGTATAACTAAAACCCTCGTCGAGCTTCAATACTCCGTGTTATTTCTTTGTGTACCATTGTCGATCCTAAGCCACAAAAGTTGTTGTTGTGTTACGGAAAGATAGCCTTTAATATAATGTTTACGATTCATCAGTTGTTTTCGTTAATATTCATTTTAGAGCGATTTTCACGGTCATCTTTTTGAAAATCCAAATATACTGTAGGGCCTATCTTTAGTTTATAAATCAGAGAGTTTTGCAATCACTCTTTAGCTTTATTATCAATGAGAAGACACCTCAACGAGTATAAGCAAGTGTGTTACTGACCGTGTGTGGGCGCCGGCGTGGTGTGTCGCTTGGGCGAGCCGCCCGGCGGCGCGGGCTGCATGGCGCGCGCTAGGGGGCCCTCTCCGCACCGCCCGCCGCCCTCCGGCTCATGGCTGTAACAATACACAATATTATTAATACATCACAACAAAGACAAGCTAGTGTCCCTGAGAGACTCGTCGAGCTCCGGAGCTCGGTGTCAGATCTTTGTGTGCCACTGTTGATCCTGGCTGACAGGAGTTGCAGTGGTTGGTGTGAGCGCGGGAAAGTGTCTCTAACATCACAACAATATGTATATGGTGGTGGTTTTAGCACAACTGGGCGAGATTTCTTCGTCCCCCCCGCCCCCAGCCTCCAATTGAAACCCATACAAAAAAGCAATCATTTTTTTATGGCTTAATCAATCAATTTGTGGTAATTACATTACTTAAATCTCTTAATTATTATAGTGTTGTGTAATTTTGGATTTTACTTTTCGGAAAAATTTCAAGTGAGTGAAAGCCTGCGGCGCCCCTTTGTGCCAGGCGCCCCTAGGCGGTCGCCCAACCGCGCTCTAACCCTAAAACCGGTATTGTATGGTGCTGATGGTAAACATACACGAAAATACAGGGACTTTCTGGAACTTTCGTGAGGTCGTGCTCGACAGTGACAAAAACAATACTAATTATATGGATTGTTGAAGGTTTTGTGAAGGTCATTTTTTATGTAGATTAGTGGATAGTGAAGCGAAAGATGCGAAAGCAAAGCAGGTAAATAGAGGCGTAAATAATTTTTATATACCTACCGAAAATTTACTACATTTGTCACGAATCAGGAATCAAACAAATAAAAAAAACCAATGAGCGCGTTACGTTATAAGTTTTCTTTTTGCCGCGAAATGAGTCTCTGAATGGCGAAAGTTTTGACTTGAAGGTTTTTAATAATTAGCTTCTAAGCAAACATATTTAAATCTTAAGGCTTTACGCAAACACGCCCATTAAAAAGTATGACATTAATTAATAATTACAAACAATATTTAGTCAATAAGTTATTATTTGTGATGTAATAATAATAAATTAATAATTGTTAACCATTCTATGGTGTGGAAAGCAGCGTAAGTTTAATACAATTACTGCCGGATTACTTTTATCCGTGTATTTAAACATATTATGTATTTTCATTTACGTCATATTTAAGAGGTCGTGTTGATTGTCTACTATTTTCAGTTGTTACTCACTGACTGTTACTTGACCGATGAATACAAAATTAGTTCAGAAATTACAATTGTATTATCTATAATTATCTTTTACAATCTTGAATTAATAATCACAATTATACTTATTTAAAAACACTTAAACATCTAAAAAACACCTAAAATACAAACGATTTTACGTAACAAAGGTATTTTAAAATATTCACAGCGGTGTCCAATACTCCGACAATAAGAATACCTCTAGCTTGTCACGTTACAGTAGCGTGAAATGGCGGGAAGAATGTGTTTGAAGACGCTTTGTGTCGTGTCCTATATCCTTTGACTGCCTCCAACTGTAACTGTTTTGTGCGTCTTATTTCTGCTCGCATTTACAAGAAAGAAATTTAAATACTATGGTTTAAATCTTTGGGTGGAACAGTGCGTTTTATTTTTGCTACAAGAAAGAAATTCAAAATAATGATGGTCTAAATCTTCAGATGGAATGTGAGATTTATTTTTCCTACAAGAAATTTGAAATAGTTATGGTGCTTAGGTGGAATTGTGCTTTTTGTTTTTGTTACAAGATAGATATTATTTCAAATAATAATGGTGTAAATCTTTAGGTGGAGTTGTGCGTTTTGTTTTTGCTACAATATATTTGAAATAGTAAAGGTGTGTTTTAATTCATTTAAATCTTTAGGTGAAGGAGTGTTTTTTTTTTGTACAAGACTGGTAAATACGTAGACAGTTCATCTGGGGATAAGTCTCATCTACAAAAAATATATCGTGACTTGTTGGCCTTTTAAAATAACTATCAATATACGTACATATTTTTCACTGCATTGTATAATTAATTTAATTTCAGCGAACATAAGCTGAGAGCTGTGAAATAATGAGCGAGATTTCCAAGTAAAACGAATAAGCCATTTGATATAAAAATACGCAATTTAAAGAGAAATATTCTGCTCCACTTTAAAATATATTAAGTGTTAAAATAAATGATTGTTAACTTTCCATTGACTTTCTTTTTTTGTTTCCATATTTTATTTTTATAGTTCAATTATATTTAACACATAATTTGCGACCAAATGAAAGTGAAACTGAAAAATAACAAAATAATAACTGATTAACTTTTTAGTGATCAATATGTTTATTACAAGTCTTAAGTTATTATATTGTACATATCTTATTTTATATTTCGTCTTTTTTTAAAGTTATTTTTATAAACCTTAACAACATAATATATAAAATTCTTACAAAAAGTTCTCATAAATCGGCGAACTATTAAATCTCGTACTCAAGACGCTCTTTGTTCTAATAAAGACAGGAAGTTATTTAGAATGGTTACGGTCGGAGCTCGGAAGATGCGAGCCAAGTTTGCCAAGTAATCGCGTAAAGTTGGCTTTATGTGGACCCAAAGTTGGACTAAACATCAGTCGTCCAAGGTACCTAGAAAATAGCAAACTCTAAACTTGGAGAAATATACTTTCGACGCTAACTACTCGTATTATAGAACATCATCCAAATGAGTTACGATATAATGTAATCTTTTTCTTAACGCTATTGCAATATTCTTTATTGTGTTTTTTGAAAGAACGTCACATAACAATATTGTAAGATTGTGTATTATATTACATTAACACATTTTGTGTTCAAACAATAATTTGGATAACTAATCGCAAAACGTTGTCTTCAGCCAATAAGTTTTTTTTTTATTTCCGCAACAACACCAATCATGCAATTTCAATTCCAAGATCACGTATTTGAAGGGATGGAACCAATGTTGAGGAAAATGTTTGGGCCAACAGGCCACAACACAGTCAGCGTAATATTCCGGCGGGATACATTGGTAGAAGGGGAGGGGAGGTTGGGGAGTCGAGGTGCGTTACCATGTTATTATTAAAGCTAGCTGAAAGGCTTCAGCGGGTGCGGTAAATTGACTCTACTTATATTACTAACTCAGTTTCGGGGGTCGATGAACTCGGAACCTTTGGAAGTTAGACAGTATTTGGGATGGGTACGCGCGGTAAAGTTATTTAAGAAACCTTGTACGAAGGAAACTTTCTTAAGTGTGTAGCGTTTTGGGTTCATTTCCAGTTTAAAAGATTGCGAGCGGCCGGCATAATTGTATTAACTAGCAACTCTTGTGTTAGCGATTGATATTGGGACAGAATGCGTGGGTAGTTAACTTGTAGAGGGAGTTCCTCGGGAGTTCAATTCATTTTGTGATAGTTTTTCGATATCTGTATTTTCATATGATTTGTCGGGGGATGTAACGGCAATAGGCTCAACCATATTGCGAAAAAATTAGAGCCCGGTTTTATGAGAGGAACCAAGCTCCTGTTTATCCCGCGATTTTACGGGTATTTTCATGTAGTGGGAAAAATACAAGTATAAATGACCATATTAAAAGTATAGCAATGAGTTAACAAAGACACGAAATCAATATATAAACATCAATATATCTCCCAAACTCGGGACACGCACAACGCGTGTAGCAATTCTGGCAACACCGGGAAGTTTTAATTATAGCAACACGGCCGCCGGTCATCCGCCACCCTGCCCACACCATGGCCGCCGGAGTTGCCAGCTACGGGGACGATCGATATTGTTATAATTGGTTATTAAATTCATATTTTTGGTTGTTTATTATGAAGATTTTGTTCCAATGTGGTGATTTTTTTCGTGTTGGCATTTCTGCAGGGATATTATTGTATTTCACGATATTAGATGGAATTGAAAAGGTAGAGCGATTCACAAGACTTCACGGTTCTTGTATTCATTGAATTTAATATCTAAATCAGTTTCGATGTTTAGTTTTGTTATTTCTTTTACTATGTAAAGAATCTCTACCTTCAGCTCAAAGCACATACCATGACCTAGCCTTAGGAATATAACGCAAGACATTTATATTCAGTATATGAATTACCACCTTGACTGCCTCGGTGGCGCAGTTGTACTACGGTACGGTTACAAAGCTGAGGTCTCGGGTTCGAATCCCGGGTTGGGCAAAGTGATATTGGATTTTTCTATTCAGTATCAGCCCAGAGTCAGGAATTTGTGCCCAATATGGCGATAAGCTCGCCGCCTATCACATTGTGGGACGGAAAATACAAGGTGAAATGTGGGTGCCCTGGCACCTCTGCCTACCTCTTCTGGGAACAAGGCGTGAGTTTATGTATGTATGTATGAATTACCATGAACGTCAGTCGGTGAAGGAGCGGTCCAAATTACAGCGTTATTTAGTAATTCTCGTAAAAAATATATAATTTCCAATAAAATTACAATTAAATAAAACCCCGATAAGCCAATGTTTAATAATATCCAACAAAATTATTGTCCAATTCATAATTAAATCACCGTAATCCGAACAATATATTTCCCGCTGGCAACACCACACCCCAAACCCTCCACGCATCGATTGGCGTCGTTCGGCGCATGCAAATGCACAATGCAGCCCCACACGTACGCGTTTAGTATGCGTATACTGGGCATATAGTATAGTTATACTACATACATATGTATATATACACATACACTAGACAGGGGTGATTGCGTGCTCACTCCGTTAGATAATGGATTTCGCGTGTCTGAGATTCTATGTTGATATGTTTTGTTTTGGGAGGGACCGACGTCTATCGTATGCAAAGCTGTCTGGGTAGGCACCGTTTTGCCTTATTTAGTTAAGTACAGTACAATTCTTTCAATTTGGACTTTAAAGACTTAATTTCTTATTCATAGACAGTTTTAAAACCTAATATAGTTTTCGGATGTTTTTTTTTTGTCTTCTTCGCTCAAACTGAATTTAAAAAACTTCGAAAGGGACAAAAGATAGCTAAAATTTGTTTTAAAACTAATTATGAATTAGGCTGTTACTAACTAGAGTGTAGAGGTGAAGAGAGCAGTCCAACGCTGTTTATATTATGTTAAGTTCAGATCAGTATATTAAAAAATGCCCATATCGCATATGTTATATTATGTAGTAGGTGCCGCTCTTGTTTATATGGCGCGAAGTTTAATGAGAGGAACTGGCTTGTCCCGTCATTCCCGCTAATAAAAGAACAACTTTGAATAAATAAAAGTTGTATTTTTAGCAAGATTATTTTTTAACGCATTTTAATTTTATTGCGAGACTTATAAACGCCCACTGCTGAGTCTCGTGTACAATGGAAAGTTTAATCAAAACGGCTTTGCTTAGTCCACCACGCTGTCTTATTTAATTCAAACATAAATTACTTTTGAATACTCCAAATCGATGGGACTAACGCCTACTATTCATAATTCAAGCATGTCTGTATCAGCTCATATACGTTCCACAGCAGGTCACGGGCCTTCTCTACGATCGAGAATACGATTGAGTGGTGTTAGGCTATATAGTCCACCACGCTAGTCTAGTGCGGGTTGGCGGAATTTACATACCATCGAAATTTCACAAGTCTTTATGGTATGCATTTTAACCTCACCATATTTTTTCTTCATCGTTAAAGAGCGTGGTGATCGACTATCAATACACATGACTCCGTAAGTCAGAGGTATGCCTTGTGACTTGAACCCGCGACCATCGTGAACTTGGTAGTCGCGTCGTTACCAACAGGCCACGCACATACCCCTTGCAATTAGCAAGGCAAACAGCATACGCAATGAAAACGTAGCTTCAACCGTCAGTATACGTTCACGCGACACCGGATGTATTGTCGGCTCTCTAAGTACGTGTAACATTGACACAAAAACACCTACATAACAGCTTCGATATTAAGCAATCGATACTTGATACCGTTTAGGCAGATAAATAATTCATTAATATCAACCCCTCATTCATAAAAAAAACCGCTTATCAACCAAATAAACGTAAATAAGTTAAATCAGGTTATGAGGAGATAAAACGTTCATAAATTTTTGCTATTCATAATGGATTATTATACATATTTTAACTAATATTGACACTTAACAGAATAAAGTGATTTCATTCACTTGACAGTATATTTATGTATGTGGATTACATTACAGTCATCATTACTTGTATTGTAGTCTCTTTAAACCATTATAAGCAAAATCTCGAAGGCTCACTAATTAAACTCACTAAGTAAATATTGACAAGTAAAAGCTGGTGGGCGCAGCAGGTGCAAATCATAAACAAAGTATTACGCGCTGATTACTAAACTACTGCTGAATCACGAGTAACGATCACCGTCCATTACGCCAGTTTATATTGTAATTATAATAATATGATATAGGATCTGAAAGTACACCCATAGAATCCTACTAATTTTATAAATTCGAAAGTTTGTCCCCCTTATGCAAAAGAAGTTAGCGCAGTGTTTAGTTGCCGTTAATATGAACTGTCACTTAAAATTTATTCATAACCGTCAAAAATCACTAATCAGCTATATTATAGCGCACTAACTTTAAAATGGCCGGGACCCATGTTTAAGCAAATTTTAAGCAGAAAGATGGCGGATTTTTACTGTCAAATTAGCGTTGTCAATTGTCATCACTGGTTATTTATTTAAAGTTATAAATAATAAATTATTTTAATTATAATGTGTTGTGCAAAAAGTTCTCTAAGTTGGTCGTCGAAATATCCGTCGGCATAAAAATATATAAAGTAGTGAATATTGAATATTGATGTTGATGTAGTTCGAGTGTTCGATGTGGCTGCGGAACTATCAGTAAATACACAGGTAAGCCGAACTGATACTATACTATATCAGCCTATATTTGGGTGCCGGATTACTTTACGTAGCATAGAAATGTATACAAATCGCTATGGTGTGCAGGTTTCCTCACGATGTTTTAATGCATGCCATGAGGATTCCCTATCAATAAAAACATGATTCCGAGATATCAGGTTTGCCCTGGGACTAGAAAGCGCGACCACCGTGTCCATGCTGGCAGCCGCGTCTGGCCCGTTTACCAACAGGCCACAGTGCATTCGAAATGGTCTTATTTGCGATTAATTAGAGAAACAAAGTTACTGTAATGTTTCAAGTTTCTGCATTAAAACAACCACACAGCTTGTTTGAACTAACCTAATCAAAACCTTTTTACTCATAATTTCAAATTTATCTTATTGAATGGCTACATTCTGATCTCAATGTTAAAATCAATTGTTTCAGGAGTTGAACAACAACACAAATATTTGGAGAGAGGTGCTGTACCATCTATATATCCATGGAACATAAAAACAATTTTTGAAGAGGTTAAAGCAAGAAATGAAAGCAAGTAGAAGAAGATAAATAAGAAGACAGATTTTTGATCAGTCATCAACATTGAAGTGCATTGAGGACTTAGTACCAATTACCAAAGATATAACGTCACAACAAGTTTGTTTGTTCATTTTAGCCACAGAAGTCCACTGTTGGTCTCTTAATTATGTTCACATCAACCTTTTGGAACTTGCCCGCATCATGTGGTTAAAAACAAATCATTATTTTGGTCTATAATAATGCAAGCATCAAATTCTTTTTCAATTTGAGTCATGATGTAGATAGATTTAGAGGTTTTGTAAATAAAAATTTTGCACTACATGTACTACATTTTATTTCTTAAGTTTTCATAGTTACATTTATATCAAATATATTTTTCAAATAATGCACCTTTAAAGTAATTATAGACAATTAAATATTATTTCAAAATTATATTTATTACACAATTATTTTTCCTTATATACCTTAGTATCTATAAAAGTATGTTGCAAATAATCATATTGCTGTGTATTTTGCCCGGACAATATCCTTGAATATAGGGTAATAAAATATGGTCAGGTATTTTAGTAACAATATGTATTTATTTATTGAAAAATTACATTTATTTAACTATATAATATTTGGGTCCCAAAGTAACAAGCCCCTGTCTTGGGCACTCAACCCTGCAACAATGGGTGTGTGTGGAAGGTTAACAATTTATGAAAACAACATTTAAAAAATAAAAAAAAACAAACTTAATGTAACTCCAATACTATTTATGTAACATTATTAATAATAATAGGAAATATGTATGTTAGGATGTGTGTGTGTGTGTATGCATGTGAGAGAAAATGTGTATATTAATTCATTTGTCAATGTAAGACATATACACTACTTGGTTGAAGGATTATTTAATAGCATAATTTTCTTCCTTACAGCAGTTCTTTATATCACATTTTTAATAATTGTAGTAGTATAAATTCGGTATTGGAGGTAATGGGAATGTTGGCAAAAATAGATCTGACAGCACTTATTGGTATTTTTATATTATGCTTATTTTGTCCGGCAGCTAATGCAGTGGGATTATTTTGTATAAAATTCTATATTAGTAAACAAATAATTCTATATTATATTGGTAATAAAATATACGTCTCATAAGAAAATTGGAATATCTTATAACTTAATGTTGTGTGAAGATTATAAGAAAAATATGTGTATTTAGGTATAAATGTCAAATGTTGTTTAGTAGTGACTAATATGAGTTGATGTTCCGAATTCAAATTAAATATAAACACACTCTTCTGATAATCATTACACAACGTTCAACTTGCAAGGTGTTTCAATTTTTCTGATGAGAAGTATAGTAAAGTTTAATATAATATGTAATTGAGTTCTACCAATAATGGTATATTTTCAGGAGTAATTTCTTGAAATCTATTTGCTTAAGTACACTTTGTTTCTTGAATAGTTTCTGAGCCAACTAATATATCGGGTGATCCGGCAAGATATAACCTCTCTTCTTATCCTTGTATCAAAATATTGTTACCGACAACCTTGCTGTCAGTAAATTATGTTTCTAATATAGCCAAATCCATTATTTTCAGAGTGCTGAAAAAGAAACAAATGTTATTACCAATATGTAGCCTTAGGGAAATACAATATGAAGACGTATGTTTAAAATACTTACTACAACAAATAATCATACTTTTGTCCAGTTCGCATTTTAGGCGTAAATATCACAATAACGCCGTCCACAAAGATCATTACATTAGCTCTCAAAAGCACTCCGATTTCAACATTTTAAGATAAATTTATATGTTCAAAAAGAAACAAAACAAACAACATAGACAAATACGTTGTCTTTTTTGGATTCCATAGACAAAATCTGTTTGAAATTACAGAGTATAGCACTGAACAGTGAATGATGAGGGAATGAAATCAATTTTTTTCCATATAGTGGCAACATTCACGGCCTAATTTGCCGTATTACATACTAAACGTCAAAAGGAATCTTATGAATAATTATGCGTGGCTGACCGTAATCAACGTTTTATCTCCTCTTAAAAATATTTAACTAATTTACGTTATTATGGTTGATTAGCGATTTCTTATGAATAAGGGGGTGTGTCTTTGTTACCTCTTTAGACTCAAAGCACTGGACCAATTTTAATGAAATTTGGTATAGAGATAGCTGACACCTTGGAATAAATCATATGCAATTTTTTATCATAACAAAATGTACCGTTTCCGTGGGATGTGAACGGAATTGAAATACATTCGATCCGCTTTAAAACTCAAAGGAATGGCAGTTTAATAATGAGACTTTGATACGGCAGTAATGTTGAGTTCAAATATTTATAACAGTTGTCACGGGATATAGTTACTGTGTTTGTAAATCGAACTGGACTCAAAGTATCTGCACCCAAATGAAGCCGGGTACACTATAATACTGTCTCATAGAAAATCAATATCAAGCGTCGAATTGCTGTCATATTCGGTTTGTAGCAAGGTTTGTAGGGTAGGGTAGCAATAAGGCAAAGGCCATAAAACAGGTCGAAAACTCCTGTTCGTCTACAATTTTTTCTTTTAATTTCTCCTTTGGTTTACGCGGAACATTTATGTGGCGATCAAACCAATTGGTCACCAACAGCTAAGCCTTCTGTCCGCTTTCCAGACTAATGCAATAATCTACCCATGATTAAAGAATAAAGACCCACCCTACTAGTCAGTGTCTGTTTTTAATCACTTGTGCATCATATCTATAGTGGATAACAAGCATTACATTGCGTAAGTCAAGTGTTAATGAACTTAATGCCGACGTAATAGAGTCGATAAGGCGTTGCGCACGCGTGGGTCGATGTGCCCAATCAATTAACACATGCGGAATGTTGCAAGACAAAATGTTAGTAAACAATTCTAAATTGTTTATATGTAGGCGATTTCAATTAGGCCAAAAGAAAGTTATGACCGAGTCATAATATAATATTTAAAATAAATGCCGATCTCGTTATGATAGTTGGCAGAATATCTTTTGTAAGTGAATTACGGAATAAAATGCAGGAATGGAGATTTTGCCCTTTCCTCTACAGTCTACACAAATAAGAATGGGCGATAAGAATGAAAATGAAATGATGAACTAATGGTATCCAAAAAACAATATTTGTTGTACTTTAGGGCATAGATTTTATTGGGGAAGGAAAGAATCAAGGCGATCTATACAATAATACCAATTATGTCTGTTACTTTACTTCGTTTCACCTGACTATATTTTGTAGTTATGACCTACTAAAATCTTAGTTTTAATATTTCTAACACCATTAGCTTTTCCAAGAACATGCAGTTCGTTTTGAAGATGCGTACCATCCCACGGCTTGCGCCATCTGGTGGCAATACACGTAAATAAGCAGGGTTGGGACTACGCGAGTGCTCGTAAAATAACATGTTTCTGGGAACAATTCCGAACATAATGCTACGCGCGTGCGTGCTATTATAACTGATAAATGATAATGATAGCGCGAGTATTTAATTAACCCATTAAATAATTTCCATGAAATTAATGTTATTCATTGAATTTATAGCAAGGAATTCAAAGTCTTTCTGTAGGTTAAATATGTAGTTACTTTAACTGGTCAGGTTCTAGTTAAGATTTATAACTTGCCTTAGCAGTATCAATTTTAGTTTATGTGGGAAAAAAGGACCTAACAAATATGTTTGATAAATTGCTTCGAAATTATCTTGTCAAAGCGGGCTATTATTAATTGTAAAGTTACAAATACACGTATTTCCAATTTATGAAATTATTAATTACCGTAAACACAGCCGGCTTATCACAGTTTAATCGTCTTAATCTGAAAATAATTTGTTATGTCCTCGTCGAACTATAAATTACGTTAAATCATGATTTATGCAAATCAAGTAACTGATTTAAATAACCTTTTGGTTTTGCGTATAGCATCGCAACTTCGTGCAGGACACTCTTGTTGAAAGATTTCGGGGAAAGTGGGGATATGATACCATAAAATATACATGCATACATAAACTCACGCCGCTTTCTCAGAAGGGGGCAGGCAGAGGTACAATTATGACACCCATGTTTCGCCGTGTATTTTAAAATGTATAAAATGGACATATAATTTTTTGTAGATGCTAAAATGACATGTTATCTCATCCCCTTTTCTCCTCTCGTTCCACCGAAAGACCCATTTATTTTATTGCACTGAATGGCGAGACGAGCATGCCGTTCGCCTGATGGTAAGCATTACGCTTACGATTGCTCATAAACAGTAGCAAACGACACCTAGAAATTCCATTACCTTCGCCATCCTCAGACATAGATGTTAAGTCGCAATATGTCCAGTTACACTGAAATGATGGCATGCTATCTCATCCCCATTCTCCCCGAAAGCCCGTGCATGAACTTGTAAGTCTATAGCCAACCTTTACGTATCGAATCATTAATTCCGCCCGGTACAACTTCTAGTTAATGTCACGAGTAATTGCGTATCATTATTAAGGTATTAAGATAATATTTAATAACCTTTTTGAGTAACGAGGCTCATATTAAAATTAAATCTGCCATTAATTCCCGAAGTATAAAAGCTTCATAAAAATAAAATGCATATTGAATTTGTGAAAGATTCTTATATAAAAGTATTTCATTATTTTTGGCCACCCACGTGGTTAATACAAAGAACTGGTATAAATTATTCTATATACATATATTATATTAAATTATCTAAGTGATTTATTTTCTACTAGCGGTCGGGCCCGGCTTCGTCCGGGTGTGGATAGTTTTTAAGTTCATTCCATATAAAACACAATTATATTATTTCAAGTACTCACTGTTTTATATCATTTAAACTAAACATGACCGCCGTATGCTATTTTGATTTTCCTGTCCTGTTATATCCCTTTCTGTCCTATCTCATTCCGTTCTATAACGACAAGCATGCAATCATGTCCTCTCCTAATCCGTGCCTTCCATTTTTGAAAGAGTAACAAATATTTGTTAGAATTCCTGGCTCATCCCACGGAAACACTACATATTTCTGGACAGTAAGTAGGCTATATGATTCCATATAGCCATGCTCCAATGTCTCTATGTTAAATTTCATCAAAATCGGTTCAACTGTTTTAGCGCGGAAACGGAACATATAAACACACTTTTGCGTTTATAATATTAGTAGGGGTTTATATATCTTTCCTTCTATAAAAACTATAGCTATTTTTCCGAATTTTCCGTAATTATGTCAGACGTCCACCAGGTGGACGGACGACCTGGCTAAAGTTGCAGGAAGTCGCTGGATGCAGGCAGCTTCCAATAGGTCAATGTGAAGATCCTTGGGAGAGGTCAGCCAGTGTACTTCCTGGATGATGATGTTCAATATCAATAGTACATAGAAGAAAAAGGAGAGTACATGTTTTTAGTTTACGGAACGCGAAAGTTGGTTGACTTCATTAGAAGGCCTACTTAACTACATTTAATGAACGTATTCGTGGGCGGCCTTGATGGTTTTCACGGAAAACGCAAATTTCCACGTAGGTGTAACGTATGTGCATATGTTTACTGTAGGTAACTTTCACTTCTCCGTAATTACTGCCCTCATAGACTGAATGCATTATACCAGTAATAGACAGGTTGAGTGCTGGTTTTGATATGATAGGTCGCTGGTTCGATCCCGGAATGAGACAAATGTTTATGCAATACTCTAATATTTGTATCGGATGTGGTTGTTTGTGGGATCGACAAGTCTCTAGTAGTCAATGAAACCCACGACACGACTCGATCGTACTATGTAGTCAGGACCATGAGACTGTTGGGCGTAATTATTATTTACTTATTTGATTTTCACCAATCACCGGTTAAGAACAATCTCACGCAACAATCGCTTCAAATATTACCAAAAATCTAATCTACCACCTTGCAGTTCAAATACAAACTCTAAACCATTTAAAAATTAAAATCTAGACAACATACTAAGGTGAACAACCTCCAAAAACATAAACAGCTGCAGTAAAGAATAGCATAACATTCGGGTGTCGACCTCATCGTCCATGAGCACTTTCAATTTCAATACATACTTGGAATAATGAGTCAAGCAGACAATAACCATTTGGCCGTCAGAACGGTTGCCATCATTATGTCGGCGCGTAGATTATTCATAGTGTTATTTTCAAACTTTAGTTCCTAGAGGGACGGAGCGACGGATTCTTTGAGTTTGATAGTTATTAATTTTCAATACTTAAACTTTTAAATTTACTTATAATAAAGGTGTTTTGGAAATGCGTCGAAATTAGTGGTTGTAGGTTTGTCCTTGCAGACAATGTTTGTACAATCAACGAATATAAGTTTCTCAATATAAGTACTTTAGCCGACCACCAGTTTATGTATGTCATTATTACAAAATAATCATCAAAAACCGTGTGAATATTATTAAGCAATTTTAATGCATATCCGATATAACTATTTACCAATGCAAGTTTATTTTACCTATCGAAAGCTGGGTGTATTGCTTTCCTAAAATCCGAACAATTGGGAATCATCATAAAACACAGGCTCGTATTCAGCAAACAAACCGTGCACCTTAACCCCAAAATCCTCCCATTAAATTACCATTAAGATTAAGAACACAACAAAAATTGCCGTCAAGAGTATTACAAAAACACATCAAAAACAGGAAACTGTCGTTGGATAAAATCATGAAATCGCTTATGAATACAAATGACGTTTGCATCTTCGGATTATTGCGAGGCAGTGGGTTTGAATGCCGGCGCGGCCCACATTTCGCCTCGATTTGCATTAATTTACTGTAGGTGGTGCGTGTCACGAAATTGGATTATCATATGGTGCCTATTGACGGTTTTGGTATGTGATTGACGTAATCTTTTCAATGCTATTTTTGATATGTCAAAATATTGTGGGATGTTTAGAAGCAAAATTATGGATTTCTTTCTTGCCCTATGGGAATAGGAGGCTGACAGTCTGAATATGACGGGCATTAAATACGGGAAAATATCGTATAGCCAAGTTGAAATAAATTAATACTTTCAAAAGGTAAAAAACCTAACCCCACATTAATATAATGATAATCTTCGACGTGGGTATCTAAAACTACAAAGAGATATTTTTGCTATGAATATATAATATAGTTATACGACAGCTTATGGACAGTAACAAAATCAAACAACATCATGCCATCCTGAGACATACGATGTTCAGTCTCATTATGTCCGGTAGTTACTCTGGCTACAATGCCCTAAAAACAACAACAGCAAGGAACGCAACAGTTTTTTTACACTGGTGTTTGGTGGGAGAAATAGACATTGCGATGGTACTTATCCAGGCGGTAAGAAACACACATATGAGAGGCCTACCACCAGCTTTGTGGACAAAGGATTAGAAGCACTCACAAAATGTAAAATCCGACATGAGGTATACATCCCACATATTTCAGCCCCAGGACGTATAATTATAAACATACATGAACCAATATATATAAAAAATGGAACTAAAACGTGTTAATTTTATTACCCCCAATATATTTACCGAATGCGTTCTATTTGTAAACCGAAATAGACGGTTTAACGTCCGCATAAACCTCGCTCAGTGCCAAAACTAACTATAATGGACTAAATGGACAATGATTTTGTTAGCTCAGTATTCGACATAGGCATTCGTGGTGCATTCGTGAGAACATTGTTAGTTATAGAGCAGATTCGATTCCTATACCATAAACAATATTTTAATGTAGAAATGTTTAATGAAAATTTATATCATGGTTTCTTCGATTTACGCGAATGTTCCATTTATTTCAATGAAAATATGTCTATCCTAAATCTTTTTATGTATTTTTTTATTCTTATCCCGAAAAAGCTAGGCAGCGACTTTGTTGCGCTGGCCCCCTGGCACTGCATAGGTCCATTGGCAGCGGTAGCCCCTTACCATCAGGCAGTCCGATAGCTCGTCTCTCTACAAAAGCAATTACAAAAAAAGATATCTTGGATTTATGAAATTCAATTTAATAAAATTTAAACCAAATTCACGATAAAAATAAAAATAAAATAAAATAAAACCACTCTCAATCGTATTCTCGATTGTAGATTAGACCCGTACCCTGCAGTGGGACGTATATGGGCTGATGCATACTAAAAGCAAATCGAAAAAATATTTAGGAATCTTTCGGTGTATGAATGAATGGTTAAATGAATGGTGACTGCCACCCACGACTATCTACAACTCTGAATGAATTCATTGATGCGTTACCATGTTTAGGAGATGTTATATATTCGTGAGCGACAAAATACTTTATTATCATATTGATAGACAGGCAAGAGTTGAACAGATTTCTCTGCCTTTTTTGGTATTAGGGACTGTATTTGTCATATTTTTGAGTAATCGTTAAATAAATATTTACTGATTATAATTAAGCTTATATTGTGTAAAAAGTATTAAATAAAAAATACACTCTATGTAACTGACGGGATAACACTTAACTACATAATTTTAACAACTGGACATTTTGAGATATTATGTCTTATGTCTCAGGATGGCGAGCGCAGTAGAATGTCAAGCATTGCAATGTAAATGATGTTTGGTTTACTGTTATTTGGGTTACAGTCCATGAGCGATCGTATAGCTTACCATCTCTCGCCATTCATTGAATTAAAAATACAAAACGATTAATCTAAATCCCTATGAATGCATGACGGTCCGCAGACGTACCATCAACAAATATATATGTATAATAATCAGTATCATCAGTATCAGCCCATATACGTCCCACTGCAGGGCACGGGCCTACTCTACAATTTAGAATACGATTGAGAGTGGTTAGGCCATATAGTCCACCACGCTGGCCTAGTGCGGGTTGGCGGACTTACATACCATAGAAATTCTTATGAATCCCTAATAATATATTCCCTTATTATCCATCATAATATTATCTACACGACAAACGAAAAGAATAAATAATGTGTATTAGACACGCTGTAATCTGGTTCAACGAACTGTGCAAATAAAAATACGTCAGATAAAGACGCGTGCGTATTTAACGACCGATAACAGACTTTATATAAAACTTTTTTATTATCTTCCTGCATTTGTATACGATACACGTACTATTATAATTATTAATTTGAATTAAGAATACTTTTTAATCTTTTTTTTATCAACTTCAGCCACAAGACCCAGTGCTGAACATAATAATCCCAATGACTTCTATAATGAGTTTTGACATCTTCATATAAGATTTTTTTATTTTTGGTTTTTCTTAAGCCGGCAATGTAAAGCGTATAAAATTATGACTGCGAATCAGTATCTGTCGCTATAGGCATTATTAGCGGTACATTGCGTTATTCCTAAATAAAATGCACATTACTGTAATAGTCACTATTTACGGTTAATATGTGTAACATTGTAGTAGAATAATATTATTAATATTTATCGGCTCGTTTGCTATACACCACGTCTTCATCCCCGTTCCGTCCTCCACGTCTATGATCTATCTCCTTCTATATCTATCTCTTTCACCCTCGGTCCGCGTAGTGTATAGTTCGAGACGACAGATGCTAAGTGTATGAATTTATCAATACACTACATCCCTCCCTTTTTGTTGTTTTAAGAGTTAATTCAATATACAGCGCATTAAATAATTTGAACAACAGTATAGATGCTTATTGCCCATATCTTTTGACATTCACTTAGATGATTAAAACTATTTTTCTTATAAATGCCAGAATATGAAATTGATTTATAAGTACAGTACCAATGTTTTATTACTTAATCAGATTGCTCATTCAGTTTGTTCATTTCAGTGTTGTTTATTTTGTATGACTCTATATTATCCGTTAGTTTTTCAAATGAACCCATTTTGCTTAATTGTCTCCCCAGTTTCGTGATCCTGGACTGTACGTCTCCGCTTTTCTTCGCCTTTGCGGTCTATGATGAATTTGTGCATATATTAGTT
Organism: Hyles euphorbiae; assembly: GCA_023078785.2. NCBI lineage: Eukaryota > Metazoa > Arthropoda > Insecta > Lepidoptera > Sphingidae > Hyles > Hyles euphorbiae. The sequence continues at coordinate 5,629,440 of CM041048.1, forward strand.
CTATTTATTATCCATATCTAACTCCCAACTCATCGGCCCTCTTCTTTAGTCTTTTTTTTTTCTTTTGTCTTTTTTTTTCAATTTTGGGATTTCCGAGTTAACTGTCAAGTCATTAATCATCAGTAATTTTCCGCAGAACTGTCTACTAACATAATTCTAACATGTATTTCTCGTGAAGTTATGAGGCGTCCCATACTAAAGTATATCCCGGTTTTGCCTTCCTACTTCTCCATTTTATCTTAGCATTGTACATTGCCAATGGCTATTATAAGTCCATCTCAATATTTATACTAATATATAGAGCTCATGTGTTTGTTCGTTTGTGTGGTTGAAACCGCTTAGGCACTACTAGATCAAACCGAAAATGTACTCCGGTGTTGGATAGTCAACAGTACTACCTGGATGTTCGAGCTTTGCTAGTTTTACTTAATTAAATGCACCCTTGAAGGAATTACTCCACTAAAAGTCCTCTTGTACTTTCTACCATTTATAATTCCAATAAAATTCAACACGGTCTTATTCTCCGTTACAAATTATTCTTAGTAGCGCTCCGCGGAATATACCGTACTTTACACAATACATTCTCTCTCGATTCAATACTCGCTCAATCCGGCAGCATATCCTTAATAATCCATGATTCAAACAAACAGCTATATCTAAAATCAAACGCCAAACCACTAATCTCACCTACTACTTTTAAAGTTCCGACACACACATCCCAATAAAACCTAATGGCTAATACCACTCATTGGCTTAACGCTGCTCAACAACGCCATCCACTGGGACATTTCTAGTGCCACTGCATGGTTATGCAGTCAGCTGTACACAATAAAATAAACAGTATTATCATTCGCCAATAGATGTCAGGAAGAGTAATATTATCAGTTAATACCTTTATTGTTTATTTTCTTAAAATGAATCCCAGCATCTAGCTTTTTTATCGCCCCCAAACCCTGCATACAAAATTCCATGAAAAAACGCTGGAGTGGTTTCCGAGATCGAGATCATATAGATATTTATATATATAGACAAGAATTTCTCGTTCAAAGATATAAGATTTGCACCCGCGACCCTGACCCATATTTTTTTTTTTTTTTTTTATAATGTTTATGTTGTCATGCTTAAAAATGTGTCACAGAGATAGCAATTGGTATAACATGTTCAATACCATTTCGATTAATAAATATAAATATATTTGCTCTATAGTGTTTAAAATCAGCAATCATTTCTCTGACAAAGAATCCACTAAATCTACTTCTAGAGTATAATTGTGAATACAATATCAAATTTGCTGCACTGAAGTCTCAAAAATCATTTTTCACTACGTGAAGAGCTTTGTTTTTTTTTTCTTTTTGCCAATCGCTATTATTCCAATTCCTCTTTAGTATTTCGGAATTAAGACAGCTCCCAATCCAACGGTGCTAGCATCATGCTTAACCATGGAGATATCAAATGGATTATTATTACTTAAAAGAGATATACTCAATTCTATTAAATGATTTTTTTTTAAGGATCAAAATTTGATTGTTGAGATTAGCTCCCAGCGTCTATCATATTATTTATTAGTGTTCCTACCTTTTTGTTTCGATGTACACCGTCAAAGTTTTGTAATATTTGCTTTATTCGGAATTCTGTATAATATATTAATCCTAAAAACGTTACAATGTAATATAGTTGTCAGTGCGCTTCATATACAATTAAAACATCCTTTCACTTAGGAAACGCTTCTAATAACTTTAAATAAGTGCTGCGACACGCGACAAAGTTCTCATATTATGTATTATTATTCTGTACCATAACTACAATACCAGTATTTTTTACCTTCTTAGATGTTTTATCCTTTATTAGATTATGGTGTAATCGGAATCTATTAACCTTCTATTAACATATAATCATACATGTATTTCGTATGTTTTACTTTGTTTCAGTGCGAAATATACATCTAATCTATATTTTATTGTTATTTCAATAAAAAAATCGTCTATTAATATCATCTAGGAGTGTGCAGGCATTTGGTATATAACTGTATATTATTTCATGTAATTCACGTGCACCAATATACAACAAATACTCTCTCTTCTGAACATTAGTTTCCATACCGGTCAACTCTGAATATACAATATACATATACATATATCCAACTTCCTTTCTTAATGAACATACTGAATAGCAACTGAGCCTAGGTCCTCATAACATTCGAATTTGTCGAAAGTTTATTGCGATTTAAACCATAGCACCATACTTCAATGCCACCTGTCAACTGTAGAACTTTAATCGTATATGTTTTTGCATAATACGAAATGTAGTATCGAAATCGAAAATAAATACCATCGTCGAAATTTGGTACCAACTTGATATGTATCGCAATTAAATGCAATTTTATACATTTATCACAATTTAATACTATTTTACACATTTATCCCAATTAAATGTAATTTAACACATTTGTCGCAATTTAATGCCGTTTTACTAATTTATCGCAATGTAGTGCCGTTTTACCAATTCATCGTAATTTAATGCCATTTTACAAATTAACCGCAATTTAATGTCGTTTTACCATTGTATCGTAATTCAATACCATTTTTCACATTTATCACAATTTAATGCCGTTTTATAAATTTATCAATTTCCATGCCGTTTTACACATTTATCACAATTTAATGCCGTTTTACCAATTTATCAAATTCCATATCATTTTACATATTTATCGCAATTTAAAGCCGTTATACAAATTTATTGCAATTTAATGCCGTTTTACAAATTTGTTGCAATTTAATGCCGTTTTACCAATTTATCGCAATTTAAAGCCATTTTACAAATTTATTGCAATTTAATGCCGTTTTACCAATTTATCGCAATTTAAAGCCATTTTACAAATTTATTGCAATTTAATGCCATTTTACCAATTTATCGCTGTTCAATGTCATTTCACACATTTATTGCAATTTAATGCCGTTTGACCAAATTATTGCAATTCAATGTCATTTCACACATTTACCGCAATTTAATGAGAATGTAGCCCTTGCGCTACTTGCAATTTAATTCCAATTGTAGCCTTTTCGCTAGTCGCAATTTAATGCCATTGTAGCCTTTTCGCTACTCGCAATTTAATACCAATGTAGCCTTTTCGCTACTCGCAATTTAATGCCAATGTAGCCTTTTCGCTAGTCGCAATTTAATGCAAATGTAGCCTTTCCGCCACTCGCAATTTAATGCCAATGTAGCCTTCTCGCTACTCGCAATTTAATGCCAATCTAGCTTCTGCTACTCGCAATTTAATGCCAATATAGCCTTTTCGCTACTCACAATTTAATGCCAATGTAGCCTTTTCGCTAGTCGCAATTTAATGCCAATGTAGCCTTTTCGCCACTCGCAATTTAATGTCAATGTAGCCTTTTCGCTACTCGCAATTTAATGCCAATCTAGCTTCTGCTACTCGCAATTTAATGCCTTCTGCTACTCGCAATTTAATGCCAATGTAGTCAATGCTACTCGCAATTCAATGTCAATGTTCCGGACGATCTTTGCTATTTGTTGCCAATGTTACAGCGCATCTACACTATCGCCAATCACGCGCCACGGTACATTCGGTAACCTTCGTCACCAATATTGCATTTTCCAAAAGATCGTGATTATCCAGGATATGCACCATGCTACACGTGCGTTAAATTACACATTCCACGCTAGTGTTACCAGAGTCGTCATTCCTTAATTCAACACATGAATAAAAGTTACTAAGGGTGATTGATTTTAAATGATTAATTATAAGGCATGACAAATTTAATATGTAACTCTGTTTTCTTCATACCTAAAAACATTCGTATAATAAAACCTGACAGTATACTGCCGTTTTAAATGAATCGCGCATAGGGTCGCCACTACGCAATGGCGTATTATGAGTCGAAACGCAGAGCTCCACTCGCGTCAAAACGCATATAAATGCTTAAGGTATTACTTCAGTAGCCTGCGCCTTTCATTGTCCATAGTTGCCGATACTGGCCATTGTGTGTACGAGCTATAACATACGTACATAAACAAATTCACATTTTTTTCCTTTTTTCTTTCTTTTTCTTTTCGACTTTTTTGTCCAAACCGGGTCTCAGACCCGAGACCCGAGCACCTTAATCACATGACACATCGCAATATAACCGCGCCATACCGAGGCTATGTTTATATTTTAGTTATCAATGTATATTCTTATATTATAATTATAGTTTGTATATATTTCTCTTAATTAAAACATATAATCACATTTTAATACCAAAATAATATTTATGTGCTAATTATTCCATACCTGCAACTCGTAAGGCATTACAATTAATGCTTCCTTCGTCTCGCCATCACGACGACGCATTGCCAATAAGCGACGCCTCTGATTGGTTGTTAAATCTAGATGGCTTAGAATTAATCAATTGAGCAACTGATATAAAAATAATATGTATGTAAATCAAAATTTGTTTGTAATTGAAACAAACCGTATACAAATTTGTATACTAATAAGTGTAAAATAAATATATGTATATATATCAACCTCCACACTGCTTTATAGGATTTATTCATTAAATTATAAATTAAATCTCGTACCATAAATATCAATCAATAGCAATTATTTCCACCAACAATTTAATTTTAATATAAATAAATTAAATATTAGGAGTTGATGTGACAGCGGTCCCATTCTATCATTTTCTTCTTTATTTATTTGATAATTACAAAGAAACGGGAAGTTATAAAACAATAATTTACTCACCTGTCAGCACAGATTCCTGTTAGTATCAAAGTATGACCTACATTTAAAAACTATCGATTTATTGCATTGTTCGAGATATACCTCCATATTATAAACAATTAGAATTTACATACCTACGTAATTGTGGTGTATTCATGGAGTTTACAATTTACTCCATGGTTCGAAGCTAACTTTTATAATTCCTTCCGCCATTTTTTATTTTTGTCCCGCCAATTAGGTACTAGATTATTACGAGACAGCATTTTATTTACTCACAGTAATGTAACAGAATTAAACACATCCAATTTATTGAAATGTGAAGAGAAAAAATCCACTCCCAAGTCTCAACATTTCGACAGCATCATGACAATACGCATTCAAGATCGTCGCCGATCAATAATTGGGAATTACTACAAATACAATCATTTCCACTCACAATTCACCTCGTCGCCACATGTAATAGTCACTATTTACGGTTAATATGTGTAACATTGTAGTAGAATAATATTATTAATATTTATCGGCTCGTTTGCTATACACCACGTCTTCATCCCCGTTCCGTCCTCCACGTCTATGATCTATCTCCTTCTATATCTATCTCTTTCACCCTCGGTCCGCGTAGTGTATAGTTCGAGACGACAGATGCTAAGTGTATGAATTTATCAATACACTACAATTACTAATTTAATTAATTGACGTGTCTTTACACTACAATAACTATGGAAAATAAATACATATGAATTTTAGAATTGAAAAATCTTAATAATTTTTTAATGGCCATTTGTGTCTGACGACAAAATACTTAAATATGATATTTCATAATAAAATACCACAAACAAGACCTCCACGATAGAATTAAGTGATTTACAAACAAAAAAACAATAGCTATGCAAATGACTACAACCGCTGAGTGCATAATGCAGCAACGCGTATACAATATACAATTGTTGCGATTATCTGCCGACGCGACACGTGAGCGGAATGACATGACGTCAGCGGTGCAACAACCGCTACTGTGACGTCACATCGGTTTATATGGGATATTTAGATTTACTGCCTTGTTTATGGATAGGAAAACCTAGTTTAGTTGTTCAGTTTATTGTCTTGTACGTTAAAATTGATTTCAAAAGTCGTTCGGATGGGACAAAATATTCAAGAACTAAAATATGTTTTGAAACCTAAGAACGCTAGAATACAGCTATTTTTTTTATTGCAATGAATGTCGAGACGAGCAAGCCGTTCGCCTGATGATAAGCGATACGACCGCTCATAAACAGTAGCAACATTCCACTGCGCTCGCCATCCTGAGACATAAGATGTTAAGCCTCAATATGTCCAGTAGTTACTCTGGCTACAATGTCCTTCAATCCGAAACACAACAGTGCATTTACGCAGTGTTGTTTCACGGGAGAAATAGACATTGCGGTGGTACCTACCCAGATGGCCTCTCACATATGAGAGACCTACCACCAGTGTAATAGTGCTAGATGAGTAAAAGGTGTCTTCTGTTAATACATGATTGCGTTTTCCTTAACCACATTCGGGCTTTTTCGGGCGGATGAAGATTACTAAAGGATGGTATATAGCCCAGTCAAATATGCGATAGAGATAATAAGCTGGAAACTTGTATAAACCTTTATTTTGGTATTCTAAACAATTACTCCAAAATATCATAAAATCTCAGCGCCGCGACGCGAGATATCAAAGGTCAAACGCCCCGAAAATCAATTTTTGCAAATATCTCGCTTCGTATGATTTTTATGTTGATTGCATCTATAACGAATTTGTAGAGCATTAAATTCTCTACAAATGCACTTAAAAATGTTGTAAGCAACATTTGTTGAGATTTTATGCTCCAAAATTTCAAATCGGTAGAGGAGCGGTACATAAGTAACAAGCATGGGGGTGAGAGGGGTATAGTGGGAGCAAATGCCGCAAAAAATCCCTAAGTAACGCACTTTCTTTCTTTAATTTACCTATAAGGGTCTTCCTGATTCCTCGCATCTTTACATAATTCGCTCTAAATTCTTCAAATATCCTATCTATGACGTATACCACTATCTGTCCCAGTTTCCATCCGCACACAAAATTATCGCATCCAATGACTTATCGCTAAGTATGCAATAACTGTGATTTATATCGATACTGTGCGACCTAGATAGCTTACGCGGGGCACAGGTGTTTGAAGTTTGTGTAGTCGTTTACGTCATACGGATATTTGGTTGTGATTGGTTTGGGATGTTGCTTCATTGATTCAGATTCTAGGGCAGGGGTTGCGAACTTTTGTCAATCAATATGTGGTTTTTTTACAAAAAAAGAACAAAGTTTAATAAGACCATGAAAATTGATTGAGATTAGTGGCATAAAATATGAATCATCTGGTGTAAGGGTAGACATGAAATTCACCATCAGGGAAGCGACCAAGTCCCGTTATTATCAGAAAATAAAATAAACAATTACTTTAAATCACTAATACATCCAGCAGTCACACACATAGTGGTTAATGACTCTTTACAAAACATGTTTGGGTTATCCGACGTAGAATTCAGAAACTTCGAGAGACGTTTCGGTATCACGGAGAATTTTGCTGACGCGGTTTGAAAATATATGAGACTTTACGGAACTGATGATAAAAATGCGTCAGTTTGCATACTGAATCTCATACGGAGCCAACTAAATTCGCTACTAAGGAATGTTTACAATGACTATCAACATCTGCTCCGCGACCTACACTAAACAAAAGATCAGAGCTGTGAGTCAGCAGTCGTGGTACTGCACTGACCTTTTATCAACCGGACCCTTCGGTTGCGAAACGGAAATTATTGCATACTGTCCTATATTACTTATTGTAGAGTAATTAGAAAACTGGATTTAATTAAGATATATTCTGGCTAGGCATAGGCTTAAATTGCACATGATGGTACGAACACTGAAAATACTCCAGTATTCAAGAGCAGGATATGGTAATATCAATGACCGATATTATTATACCGATACATACATAAAATCACGCTTTTTTCAACACTATTATGACAGCCAAACGGCTCTCTACCATTTGTAAGTAGTAAAATCACGTTGTTGTCATTCCTGACTTGGCATGAACGGAAAGGCTCTTCCAGGGCGATTCCACTGTCTCACAGAATATTGACGTGAACGGAAAAGCTGTCGCGTTTCGTTTGTTAAGTGAGATTGTCGGATGCCCTATACCCTTTCTCTCTTCCCATCCTTTTTTCTTCACGATCCTACTCCCAATTTGATGGGCTGGCAACGCGTCCGTTGTCCTAACGTTATGGTTGTTCATGGGCGGTAGTGATGACTTACCATTTTGCAGCAAACCAGATTGCTTGTTTGTCAGACTGAACCAGAAATGCAAGTGCCGTAGATCATTACACCAGCTTTTCCTAGGAACGTCAAATTAACAGCCTGAAGTATTATGAAGCATTTTCTTGTTTAAGTGCTTGTTTATTACACCTCTAAAAGCTGAAGTTTCTCCATCAACCCCTTCTCCCTCCACCCCCAACCTCTCAATATTGCGGCACAATTAACGACGGTATCGTCCGTTCACCACATGAATATTCATAGAATCGAGACGCAGCATCCTCGGGACTCATTGCGAATGCTGTTGTGAGTGGACATTGTTAACGTTTTCTAGATCTGCGGTAGTTTTATATTTATTTATAACTTTATTGTACATACATTTGTACACTATAAGAAAAGCAAAAATAATCGTAGCTATGTTTAAAGGAATATTCTTCTATATTGCGAAGCATATAAATATAATATGTTTTTTAATCGAATATATTTAAATACATTTTATGTAACCAGCTAAATATTTTCATTATTTCCTATTTTATTATTCAAGCTTTATCCTAAAAGTTACACTTTAGACTGCCCCCTCTTTACTTTCCTTCTCTTATGTCCATCCCATGGTATAGTCGGTAAGAGATTGCCTTGAGCGATACAACTGCCATTTTAATATTAGCTTAGTTTAAGATTTATGTGGTGTACTGTTGCTGAAATTCCGAAAACCTAGAGCCTATGCCATATAGTTATATTTCTCACATGACATCCACCCATATTTTGTGTTTAGCACGCGATGTTTTTCGCTGAATAATGACTTTATAATCCGACGTATTCCAGTATTTACTAATGACGTCATACCACGCAGGTTTGTGGAACATTCACGATTTACGTTATTTATTAGAAAATAGAACGAATACTGTTAATACTTTTTTATTATTATTAGAATTGAGGATCATATAAGTTTTGAGTGAAGTGAGACAATTGGAAATATACATTTATCGGGATTTGAGAATAAACTTAAATTCACAATTTTACTTTCTCAATTATGTGTGTGTGTATTAATATCGTCATTTACCACACTTTTACAAGTGAACGAATACATGGGAAGTACCCTGCATACCATAAAGGTTTTAACAAGATTTCCTATGGTCAAACAAACGGCGCTGTGCTAGCGTGATTCACTATTGCCTAACCCGTCTCAATCGAATTTTCTATTGTAGAGGAATCCGCTGCTCAGCAGTGCTACGAACAACTACTACAAAATACAAATTTCGTATCCTTCGAAATATTACAAAATATACGAATTACTAAATTTATGAAAGCAAAAAATGAAAATAGGTAAATCCAACGCTGAGGTAATCTCCAGTGTTTATTAGAGTGCTCTTATTAAACTTCGTGATGAAAACAACGTGTTCGGGATAGCAAAATGGATCGGGGCGATGGAAAATTAATGAGAAACTTGGCAAATAAAACGTACAGAAATATGATTTTATACACGTACCTATGCAATTCAATTTAGATTGTAGATTACGATAGGGTTCAAACATAAAAATGGCGCCTGTACCTCACAGGGGTAGGCAGACTAAGGACCGCCATTTTGCTTAATCCTGGTTTGTTCTTTTCAGAAATCGTGAATTTACTCTCCATGCTTGACACAATTTTACTATCAGAAGTAATTAAATAATAAACATTGGTTTTCATTTTTGTATATTAATGTCGAGACGAACATGCCATTCGTCTCATGGTAAGCGATACAACCGGCATTCTACTACGCTCGCCAACCTGAGACATAAGATGTTAAGTCTCAGTATGTCTAGTAGTTACTCTGGCTACAATGTCCTTTAAAATGGAACAGAATAGTGCGTTTACCTTTCTGTTCGACGGGAATAATAGACATTGCGATGATACCTACCTAGACAGACTCTCACACATGAGATAACTACCACCAGTAAACATTTTTGAAATAACAGATCATACGTCTATTGATTAGCAAGTAATCTTCAAACAAACAAATACAAACATGACACAATCGGTAGATGGTATGTAATTATTACACTTATACAAGTGAATGTGTGACATTAATTGTTCTGTCTACCGCGAGAGGCATGCAGCGTGATGTCATTGTAATTACGGCCAGTGTGCCGACACTCAGACTCGACGTCAGCCGTGATGTAGCCAGTTTATACATGCAAATATACTGTTTGAATGGACTCTGTAAACTAGTATTTCTGAATTATATGTGATTTGCACAATACTAAGCTTTAATAACGAATAACAATATCTTGCCAAAGCAAGCAATTTTATCAAAATAAAACTAGTTATAAGATGTTCAAAATCGTCTAGACATAAAAACAAAAATAAATTTTTAAATTTAACTTATTCTTTTTTACACCGAGAAATAGATAACTACCAATTTTATGTGCTTTTTTTTTGTAATTACTGTATCTTTTCTGTTTGTTATTTCCATATTGTTTTCTTTCGTTTATTCTTTTTAACGTGATGTTATACTAAATAGTTCTTATAACTATTATTATTGATTTCACTCATTAATATTTTGATCTCAAACTTAGGACGGTCAATGTTTCTTTCAAAGACTCCATACATTATTTAATAAATACTCTCAACAGTGGATCCTGCAGAACATAGTCATGAACTCACACTAAGATCAAGTCTTGTGTCGTGGGTATCAGGAACTACGAGAGACTCTTCCAATAAACATCCACACCCACGAAAAAAATCCACAGGATTAGTGGCGGTACTTTCATACCATGAGTGTGGAAAATACAATTACTTGTCTCAGTGCAGGAATCGAACCCGCGGCCTCTCGTTTCACAGTCGGCGTCTAACCACCTGCGCCACAGAGGCTATCAAATATTAGTCCAAACTCTCATATAGTAAAATTGTTAATAATATCTAAAATGCATGACCAGTCTGTTGTGAACTAATTCCGAGAAGTAACAAACGATTCCCGGTTAGAATTTGTCATATTAAATAATATTTGAGGAAAATCATATTCAGTTATATCGATATGAGCTATAAGTCACGTAGATTCAAATAAATAGCAAATTGTCATATTCTACTTAGAGCTCGCTGTATTTTTATGTAGGCATATCAAAATTCATAGGCAAAAATATATTTTGGCTATCGAAGTTTGCCCCTTTCGAACGACTTTTGACTTTAGATTGAGCGAAGAAGACAAAACATTCGAGAAATAAAATAGGTTTTAAAACTGTCTATTAATGTGAGTGTTTTTCAAAAACTTATACAAATTGGATTGTCTGAATTGGGAATAGAAACCAAGAACTCATGATTCACAGCAGATAGATGCTACCCAATTAAGTTTTTTTTTAAATTGTTCTGAATGTCGAGACGAGCATGCCGTTCGCCTGATGGTAAGCGATACGTTGACACATAAACAGTAGCAAGACCAAACAACACCTTAAATAAGCAGTGCTGGGCATTGCACTGCGCTCGCCCTCCTGAGACATAAGGTCTCAATATGTGCAGTAGTTACTCTGGCTACAATGGCCTTCAATCCGAAACACAACAGAGCATTTACCCCGCTGTTTGGCGAGATAAATAGATATTGCGCTGGTACCTAACCAAGCAGTCTCTCACATATGAGAGACCTACCACCAGTAAGTGTGGCATTTCGCGACATCCAGAACCAATCAGGCCGACATAATTATGTCAACCGGCAAGACACAACCATCTCACGTCTCTATCTGGCACCATCGGTGCATTGTATTCGACCACAAAATACCTAACCCGCTTGTATCAAACACATTTCCACACCAATGCCAAGCCATTGATTGCAAATATCGGCACAATGGCCTATCAAGTCATCACACAATGAACATGCGCCTCACGTAAACAATAAACGCGTGCCGACATAACAATAGCGATTGGCGGGCACGATTCACACGGGCTACTGTTGGGCATTTGAATTTTTATTGCGGTTTTTACCTACTGTGCAACAGAGGCTATAGTGCAAATTACTATGAATATTTTAATTTCCTGGTCATGACGACATCTCATCATCATCATCATCGTCATCATCATCATTTTGTTGTCCACTGCTGTTCATAGGCCTCCTCCAAATTGCACCATTTCACCCTATCTTCTGCTTGTCAATTCATTTCATCTCTTAATCTATTTATAAAGTAAAATACAGCTTATATTTATGAGTTAAAAGAATCCTTTTGTAAATTGGTGTACGAAAAATACTGAAGTCAAGATTTTGGATAAATTTAATCTAATCATAATTAAATTCAGATTAACCTCCATTATGTCTCCTAACGTTAAATATAGAAAAAAATGAAAATAGGACCACATAAATTTATGTGGCTATTCATCAAAATTCCTCAATCGAAACACGAAAACTTGTCGGGCTACGTGCTAGTAATTAAATGTATTACATATGTGAGGGGCCTTACGAAATGACAGCTCGATCAACGCCCACGAACGCCCAGAAACCATGCCGCCCGGTCGTGACAAATTATCATCTATGGTCAACATGTTGATTAGTTTTGAATATCGTAATTATATATTATGCAATGAGTTCATAACTTTGCTAGTTTTACGGGTAGGTATTAGGTCTCTCATATATGCGAAGACAACTGGGTAAGGATCGCTTAAGGTTTTCATACCTCCAGCCATTTCTCATATTTATAGGTCATCTTTTCGGACCATCTATTAGATTACATCCATTAGATCCATGAGACCATTCATCACATTAGAATAGAATTGAGTTTTAGTAGTCCAATTTGTCAGCAAAGTATCATCAGAACAGATACATAATATTAATTTGAAAAAAATATTTCCTACAGCTCCCCATGTAAATCTATCTTCTCAAACTGTGTTTTATAATATGCACTTTGATTTAATCAATCGACAAAAAACCGCAATTTCCAAGAACAAACGTGCCAAAAATCTCGCAATCGAAAATGTATAAAATTTGCATACAATATGCGTTACACTTTACCGATATGGTGAAGGCGGTATTGCTCAACGAAGGGCCGGCGGAGAATCCAAGTGCATTCAGATGCACTCAGCATTTGGCGATAAGGTTTGATGCAAACGGACGCGAATATCGCGCGAAAATTACTTGTAAAACGCTAGAAAAGGTCGTTCATGGTTTCTAAATTATGTGACTTGCACGCGCACTCGTAGGTCTTCTAAAAACCACTCTTAACAGCAAATCAACATTAAAATCGAGACTATTATTATATCTGAAAGTACACAAATAAGCTGACCTTAATTGCAAGAAGAAAAGACAGCAATTTAATTAAAGCTATCAAAACGCTTGTCGCGCAGTTTCCGCGCTGTCTGTTTACAACCTATCGAAATATGGGGACGTAGCATTACTCCCACACTCCGCCCACGACCAAAACACGGTATAAAATTGTGAAACGTTTTAAAACGTGTTACGTAAACTCGACGCCACCAAAGAAGTCCCGCGGAAAAAGTAGGAACTAAAATTGACAGCTCCGCCATGTTGTAGGTGTCAACTCATGTCATTGTTCGGTGCCGTCGTTACGATCCCAAGTATTTCGTGATTTATTCATTTATAATTTTCGTTTACGATGCCAAAAGTAGTCAAGAGTGAAGGCCGGGAAATGATTCTCAAGGTGAAGGAGTTTTGTGAAGCAGAGATGAAAAATAAAGACGTGTTGATCCCATTAAATAATGTTCGTGCACGAGTCGCCGCCATGACCGGTAAGTTTTGGTGTTACCAACAAATTAATAATTTACCTCAGGAATCAACAAGTGGTTTAATTATATTCTTATTATCATTTACGGTCCTAGGTATGGAGAGTTCCTTCTGTTTTATACCGGGTATCTCAAGACTGCTACCGAAAACAAAGCCGGGTGGTAGTTTTAGTGACTACAAACACAATGCAATTAAAAATTTCGCAAAGAAACGCGACAATTATTTTTTATTATTTTTTAAATATCGTCATTTTTGGGTGGTAAATCCATAGTTTTTGCTAAAATAATAATTTAAATTCTTTTACACCTTAGAGTATTAATAAATAAAAGGGTATACACTATTATTTTAGGAAAAAAATGTATTTACCACCCAAATATGGCCATAGGAAAAAAATAACAAAAAAAAAATTGTCGCTTTTTTTTCAACTTTTTCTGTTGCATTGTGTCTGAAGTCGCTTAAACTGCCACCCGGCTTCGTTTTCGGTAGCAGTCTTGATATACCCTGTATATATTACATCATTGTAGATCTCTTGGAATTGTAAAAATATTTAGGCAAAAAAAAAATAACACGCGGGGATTACTTAACATATTTCAAAATGTAAAACATTAATTTTAGTTTGTACTTGTTGTCTGCGCAAATCTTTGTTGACCGATCATACCAAGCCTATTCAGTTAATTCAAAATTATAAAATAACTAGTATTGAGATTTATTTCTTTTTACTTACTAGGGTAAATCCATGTTTTTATGACTACTTTGTTTTTTTTTCAGTCTCCAAAAATAAATGTCACAAATATTGGTTTTCATTCATTTATTACTTATATGATATCGAATATTTTTTCCATATATTTGCATTAACTAAAATATGTTTAGAAATATTATATCTTCGTCCCTTTTAAAGGGTTCCTATTTAGATCACGCCCAATTTTTCTATGTTAGGATCCATCACCAATGTAATACATAGCAAGCCTATTGATTTGATAGGTTGGATCAAATAGGGTTGGTTGACACCTATTTATTACTCGCTGAACAAAGAACATAAATCATTTTACTTAGAGGGCACGGAAATATCAATTACCATATAATTACGGGAAAAAATAGAAATGATTACTGGCAACATTGTGTCTTAACGATATGAGCGCCGCGTCTACGGGACTTCTTTGGTGGCGTCGAGTCTACACTGGTTATAGTTTTATGTTGGCTCCAAATGTTGGCTTCAACGTTGGTCTAAAGGGTAAGGCCCTTGCAAGATATAGAAAATAGCAATTTGGCCATCATTGGAACAATTTTCTAGAACAAAGAATTAGATGAATGCGTTGGAGCCAACGTGTGGAGCTGTAGTGGGTGTCATAAACTATCTACAAAATGAGTATGTCAAATCAAAAGTTGTAGATGCTGTTTGACTTCTGAATTATTCATTAATTTGTTGTGTAAAGGAAACTGAAGTTAAATTAATTAGTAATAAAATACCGATGAGATAAAACAGCGCGCTTTGGACATATTTGGGGGAAGTTTAAATTTAGCTGTAAATTTCTTATACTGGAAGACGATGATCTCAATAAGGATTCTGTTATCAATAATATACAGTTTACAAGACAATTTATTATGAATGTTAAGTTAAGTACATCGTGAAATATTCGATTTCCAGACGATGTAGTAATTTCGCGCGACGCTTTGAAAGAAAAACTAGACGGATAGTTTTCTAAAAGGATCGATATCGAGCTACCATTTGGAATGTCGCAGACTGTTACAGCATTGTGAGCTGGAAAAGCTATAAAAAATATTGCTACGTCGTCTGCACAGAATGTTATGAACGTAGAATGTCTGCTTGAGACATAACTTCATCCAACAAATCTATAAAGTTTTATGTATTTTGTAATTGTATTTGATTTGGTACAATATCACGAGGAGTTAATGTTTAAAGATTGGGTTAGAATCACATGCAAGAAGTAAAAAAAGCACTGTAAGTTTTGATTTAAATTCATATTTTAAACAATAATCTGGTCTTGTTTAATCAGAGGAAAATAATTAGTAACCTACAATAAAGAAAAGGCAGAATACTGTACACCTGACATCTCAATAAAGAGATCTAAGCTCCATATAGATATATATAAGTAGATTAACATTATCAAAAAATCTGCCTATACTAAGACGAAATCAGGCCCCTCATATTTTTTAATGCCTAAAAAATATGAGGCATGCCTTTATACCTAAAACTTACGTTTCGGTAAAAAAGAGTAATCCAATTCTTTATAAATGTCTGAAACACGAAATCTTACACGAAATTCTGACACGATAACCCATAAATACCGCACAGCGTGAGATCGCATGAATGAAACCAAAAATTAACAGTGAAATGTGTCAATTAATGGAGTGAGTAACTTACAACGTGCGTGATGGTAATTAGCGAAACACTTACTCGGCAACACGTTGTGAAAGTGAAAAGTGTTGGCACGTGGATTTGAACGAGTAAATATGATGTTATGAAATGAAATTTAATAAATACTGAGTTACTGAGATGAACGAGCGTAAATAGCTTTGGTGATGGAATACGACTAATGCAGTGAATATATCTACCTAAGGCAGTTGAAGAATTAAGAGATAGATGGCGGAGAAAACCGAATGACGAAGAATATGTGTCTATAATTACTCTTTGTAATGTAAATGAATACCAAAAGTAATAATAGTTAAAAAAAACTAAAATACACGCTTTAATAAGATATACAACTAAAAAAGTAAAAATAATTGATACTGAATTTAAGATAAGTAAATGGAGTAAAATACATATATTTTATTGTTACAAAGCGTGGGGTGCAGGATGATAAGTAATTGTTGTAAACACCAAATATATAATACAAAAAATGTGACAAAAGAAAAATATTGATGGAACGCAATGATGTTGCTTTGTATCGATGCGAATTTTTAAGACAAGCTAAAAAAATAGAAGACTGGTCGAATGTTGTTTTCACCGATGAAACTTGGCTCAATACGAATCACACGGTATCAAAAACTTGGACTGACAACACTGCTAGCTCCTCGACCGCAGTGCCAATGGGAAAAGGTGAAAGAATTATAATTTGTCATGCAGGAAACGCAAAAGGATTTGTGCAAGATGCTATGTTAGCTTTTAAATCAAAGAAAACAGGGGATTACCACGAAGAAATGAATTCCGAAGTATATGAAAAATGGTTTCGGGAAATGTTATTGTCACTCGAACAGCCATCAACAATATTTATAGATAATGCGTCCTATCACTCTCGGCAAATTAACAAAATGCCAACGCAAGCCAGTAAAAAAAATGAAATAATAAACTGGCTCCGTAACAATGGCGAGGAGGTGGACGAGTCCCTATTAAAAGTAGAGTTACTTAAAATATTAAAAATGAGGAAGCAGCCTAAACGATACGTTATAGATGAAATGGCTGCAGAACATGGGCACACCGTCCTTAGAATTCCTCCATATCATTGCCAGTATAATGCCATAGAGCTAATATGGGCGCAAGTGAAAGGATATGCTGCGAGAATAAATACAACTCCTCCTTTCACCGCAAACAAAATGCTGGAGTTGCTTAAAAATGCGTGTGAAAATGTGACGCCTCATAACTGGGCGAGTGTCGTAGATAAGACGAAGAAAGAAATAATGTCTGATTGGGATCGCGATGTCGCATTTGACAACTTACCCATGCACTCATTAATAATTAGTGTTACTGGGGATACGAGTGACGACGACGCCGATTCCGACGAAACAGACGATTGTTTATAAATAAAAATATTAACAAATTACCTTTTAGTTGTTTTAATTATTTAATCCTTAAAGTACTATGAATTCCAACATGGTTTAACTGTTTATTACAAGTAGGTACTAAACATTTATTTTCGTTGTAATCATTGTAATTATTTTAAATTAAACTCTTATTTAAAGTCACTTCAATACGTATACCTTTATTCATATTAATTAATTTGCAGCAAATACATTCGATCCTAATATTGGGTACTATATTACGTTTAACTGTTTTCATTAGCATTTTAATGTAATTTTATTTCAAATGATTCCGATTGATTGATTCTATTCAAAATCGTTTTTGTTATCTGTGGTCATTCGTTACGAATGGCACAACTCTAAGTGGGCGTTACCCGTCAAGAAAGTATCTACTTTTATTTCAAAATATTGTTCTACTGTAATGTCGTACTTTATAGGCGTGAACTGTCAAAAATAAAATAAACGAATGGAAGACGTATAGCAAGTTTTATGTTAAGACTAAAACAAGACTCAAAGTTATCAGCATGTCAATTAATAAAGAAATGTTTAGAAACTTGACACTGAAGATAATAATTAATACAAAATTCCTCATACACAAAGAAATAGTAAAATTAAACCTACAGCCAACAGTAACTAGATCAAAACAAGACAATTCAATATTCACTTTTTGGCGGGAATTTTGACAGTTCGGTCGCATATTTTTTCACTATTAATTATTTTTGTAATTAAATAGTTTAATTTGTGCCACGCCATAATAAGTATAAAATTTGGCTATTATTAGGCATCTGCTCTTAAGTTGAGCGATTAATTAATATGATTGTTTCTTTCACCAACTACAATTATGGGTGACGATAACAATGGCTCGAATTATATATCTACCAGAAGTAGTTCTTTAAGCGAGCAGGAGATGATTGATCTTGAAATGGAGACTGATAATGTAATAGGTACTGAAGTAATTATACAATCTGAAGGAGCTTATGATGATACCACAAGACCAGAGAAGAGGACGAGGTCAGACGATGAAAGTGAGTGGAATTTGGTCAAAGGCAAAGGGAAGAAATTAAAACCAGAGGCAGTAAAAATTGAAGTTTACATTTCATGTAATGATCCAATGCCGAAGCAATTTGCGCTGGCTAGATTATTCAAGGAAAATGGTATTACGGAGATAGAACGGGTGAAGTATATGAATCCTTATAAAGTACGGCTAGATTTACAAACTGAGGAGAGTGCACAGAGACTGGAGAATAGTAAGCAGTTTTCAGAGAAAGGTTGGAGAATTCAACGAGCATTTGAAAAAAATATTTCCTACGGTGTGATGAAAAATGTTGATTTGGATATGAACGATGAGGATATATTGAAGCAAATATCTTGTCCGGAGCCCTTTGAATTAATTTCGATATACCGTTTAAATAGACGAAGTGAAACGGATGGTTGGGTACGAAGTGAGTCAATTCGACTTTGTTTCAAAGGCTCTTCCTTACCGAACTATATATATGTTGAAGGACTAAGAATCAAAATAGAACCTTATGTTTTTCCTGTATCTCAATGTTCGCGATGTTGGAAGTTCGGTCATATGACCAAAAGATGCCCTTCTGCTAAAATAATATGCCCAAAGTGTGGTGGACACCATGCCAATTGCGAAACAACATTGTTTAGTTGCATTAATTGTAATGGTAAGCATATGGCTTTGGCCAGGATCTGTCCAGCTTTTATTAAAGAAAAGAAGATTAGAGAAATTATGGCCGAATTTAACTGTACGTACAGGAAAGCGCTTACGCTTTATGTATCGCAAAATATTCGAACACCAGAGCATCGCGCAAATAATAGGACAGATCATTCGTATTCGCTGACATCAGATTCTTTTCCACCTTTACAAAATAAGACATCCATACAATACGAGAGTTGTGATACAAATAAAATTCAGACGAAGGCTGTTATTCATCAAGAAGAACCCGTGAAACAATCAACATGGCCTTCAAAACCATCTGGTCGTCGTAAAGAACAATCTGTAAACTTGAATTTACATTCAAAAACTGATGCAAAAAATATTTGCTATGAAGAAATTACAGCCAAACAAAAACCGGACAAAGAAGTAAGTTTCGGCGAACTTTTCAATAGATTAAAGGAGATCATTTTTATGAAACACGCCTCCACAAATTTAAAAGTGAAAAGCATTCTTAAGTGTTGCATAGAATGGTTAGTTTTAATTGTAGCAGATAATTTTTCTGAGTGGCCAGTACTTAATAAAATTTTGAGTTTTTTTCTGAATAATGGATAGTATAAGGAAAAGTATCGAATTAAATATAATACAATGGAACGCCCAAAGTATTAGACATAAGTTACTTGAATTTGAAAATATATTACTCCAAGAGCGAATTCACATTGCTGCCATTACTGAAACGTGGCTAGATCCTAATACTAGCCTTAAGGTAACAAATTATAATATTTATCGTAAAGATAGGGCTGATGGGTATGGAGGTGTAGCTTTGTTTGTACACAAATCACTGCAATCTAATTCACATGACATTAGCTTTACAAATAAGGGTATTGAATTTTTAATCATTAAGGTTCATAATTGTAATCAGATTAGAAATATTGTTATCCTATATTGTGCTCCAGCAGTACGCACTAATGCACATGATTGGACTTCACTCTTGTCTATATTCAAAAGTAAAACATTAATTTTGGGTGATTTTAATGGTCACCATACAAATTGGTCGCATAAAATTGATTACAGAGGGACACAGCTGTTTGATGCTATTTTAGAAAATAATTTTATAACCCTAAATAACGGTAAAGCAACTCGCATTCGTCTAGTTAATGGCGTCTTACAACAATCCTCTCCAGATGTATCAATGGTATCTTCTGATATAGCTTTGAATTTTAATTGGGATGTATTAAATGAAACTTTAGGAAGCGATCACCTTATGATTAAAATAACTACACGTTTTCATACATTACCGGGTTTTATTTTAAGAAGAAATTTCAAAAAGGCTGATTGGGTTAGTTATAATCAGTCATTAAAGTCATTGTTTTCAATTTGTAATTATTCTAATATTGATATACAAGTACACTACAATACATTTATTGAATATATAAATCGAGCAGCAGATATTCATATTCCATACATTAAATTAAACACAAATCCTCACAACTCATTTCGGCCTAAACCTTACTGGTCTATTGAGCTTTCCCGTGCCGTAGCTAAGCGAAGATTAGCTTTGTCGAAATTTAGACGTAACCCAACACCTCATAATTGGGATATTCTCCGTAATCAAATATCTGAGTCACAAAAACTGATTCGGAAAGCTAGAAGCATAGGTTGGCAGAAATTTTGTACATCAATTGATAATACAACCTCTCCAAATGAACTATGGCATAGGATGAATTGGTTCAAAGGATTTAGAAGCCCCAGAGAGCACATAGATGGTGAAAAAATTACTTGTTTTCTTCGTAATTTGGCTCCTGATTACGTAACTCCTAGAAATCCGGATATTATGTCAATTAATTTAAAATTAGAAGTGCCCATAACAATGCAGGAACTGAATTTGAGTATTCATAATAAAGACACATCTCCGGGTTGTGACAACATATCGTATTCAATGATCAAACATCTTCCTCATAACGCTAAGTTAAATCTTCTTTTGTTGTACAATAATATTTTTACATCAGGTATAATTCCAAATCAATGGCGTGATATCACAATAGTTCCAATACCGAAACCAGGGCGTGACCCAGAATCATCTTCTGCCTTTAGACCAATTTCAATGATGTCATGTTTATGTAAAGTTTTTCATAATATATTATGTAAGCGGTTGGAATGGTATGTAGAACATGAAAAACTTTTTTCCCCCCACACGACTGGTTTTAGGAAATATAGATCCACGTTAGACAATCTTGTGAGTTTAGTATCAAATATTCAGAACAGTTTTTCTAATAATTATTTTACAATAGGATGCTTCCTTGACATAGATAATGCTTACAATAATGTAAACATTAATTCTCTGATAAGAACTTTGGATGGAATTGGAGTAGGATTAAAGATGTGTCGGTATATTTGGAATTTCTTAACAAACAGGAATTTAAAAACATTGGTAAATAATAGTTACATATGCAGACGTACTGGGCAGGGTTTAGCTCAAGGAGACCCATTGTCGCCTTTACTGTTTAATATAGCTACAATCAGTATTTGTAGGAGGGTTAGCATGTTTCCAGAAATATTTATTTCACAATACGCCGATGATTTTGTTATATATACAATGACGAATTGTATTAAGGAGGGTGAAGAAAAGTTACAAAATATACTTAACATAATTGTTTGTCTTCTTTTTGAAATTGGATTAGAAGTATCAGCATCAAAAAGTAAGGTATGTTTATTTAAAAGAGGTTACAAAAGAATGCAAATTAATCTTAGTATCAAAGGCGTTCCATTACAAGTTGTTGATAACATTCGTTATTTAGGAGTTTGGTTAGATCACTCTTTAAATTGGACAAATCATATTGGAAAATTAATGCTTAAATGTTCCAAACTGTTAAATCAATTTAAGGTATTAGCAGGATCGGGCTGGGGAATGCATCCTTCACATTTAAGACGATTATACATTTCTCTTATTCGTAGCAGATTAGATTATGCCAGCTTCCTTTATGATAATGGTCATAAAAGTAGTTTAGTGAAGTTAGATAGATTACAAAATCAGTGCATGCGAGTCATAGGGGGATTTATTAAAAGCACTGCTGTTCATATAATGGAATGTGAATTACACCTCCAACCCCTTCATATTCGGCGGCAGTATTTAGGTGGTAAATATTGGCTGAAAGTTAAATCCTTTACAGATAACAGAATTATGGATATTATTGATAGATTATCTGATTCGTGTCAAAGTTCATACTGGAGGATTAAAAGAAAACCATTGATGGTTTTGATTAACCAGTCACTAAATGTTGATATAATTCACTCATCTTCACAGTTAGAACAATTTTCCTTGGATACTTGGGTTAGCAATGTGGATTTGTACGACATAGTTAAACCATCCATTACATCTTTAAATAAATCAAAAAGTAGCTATGATCGTGATCGTTTAAAATTGTTATGTGATGAGTACCTAGCTCTAAATTACTCAAGTTTTTATGTTATTTACACGGATGGTTCAAAGGAGGGTGACAAATCTGGCTTGGCTGTGTTTGATCCTCAAACGGATTCAGTATTAAAGTACAAATTGAATGTTAATGTGTCCATTATGTATGTTGAGTTAATAGCAATTGCAAAGGCACTGTCGTACATAGAGTCATTTAATCCCGGTAGCTTTGTAATTCTGACGGACTCTAAGAGTGCATTACAACATCTTGTTCGATGCACCTCGAATTTTCGAGGAGTACCCATAGCCTACACCATCTTGGATTCCATCAGAAAATTGCGTACTAATGATTTTACTATAGTGTTACAGTGGATACCGTCTCATATTGGCTTAAGGGGAAATGAAGAGGTGGACCGTCTCGCAAGGGAAGCAATCAACGACGGAAGTATTTTCAATTGCTTGCCTTGTAGCAGTGATCTATTATATATAGTTAGAAAACAATGTACAAACATGTGGAAAGAGTTTTTTGACGAGAGATCTCTTTATAAAGGAATATGGTATAGGACCATCCAGCCTAGCCTCACTTGTAAACCATGGTTTTTAAATTCTTCTTTAAACAGGGACTATTTAGTTACCGCATTTAGGCTTCGTTCCGGACACATTCCTTTAAATCGTTTTGGACATTTAATGGGTAAAATAAATTCACCTAACTGTGACGAATGTGGGGTTATTGAGGATGTTATGCATGTATTAAAGGAATGTGTTCGAAACGAAGCCGAAAGATTATCTTTTTACACAAAATTTAATATAAATTTAAAGTTTACAGGAATATTTAATGCGATATTATCTGATCCCTTGTCGGATCAAGCTAAATCAGTTTATAAATATGTTATGTTAGGAGTTAAGAGACGTACATAGAGATGAATAGTTGTGCGTGACGTGCCCCAATGAGGGTGGCATAAATATATGTATTTAAAACCCCTCTTAAAAAAAATAAAGAGAAAAAAAAAAAAAAGACAATTCAAGTTAAAACGTGCCCAATTGGAAATTGTTTAGAAAACTGTCCAAGTTCGGTTAGCCACTCTGTGGTGTCGACGGCTCGTGACCGGTCGGTCGCGGTCCTACATATTACTAGCTAGTGGCTCTTGACACATCGTTGGTAAAGATACTAAATCTTTCGTCTGAGAGGAATTATTGGATGTTTAGAAGA
This sequence comes from Hyles euphorbiae, assembly GCA_023078785.2. NCBI lineage: Eukaryota > Metazoa > Arthropoda > Insecta > Lepidoptera > Sphingidae > Hyles > Hyles euphorbiae. The sequence goes on from CM041048.1 coordinate 5,653,226, forward strand.
TAGAATGGATGGTGCAAATTGTTAATTTGCTGTAGGAATGATTGACAGGTATTTAGGCAAAATGGTTGCAAATATCAGCGGATAATTATTGGTTTAATTACTAAACTAATTGGCTAATCTAGTAGTACTAACATGACAGTGAACCGTAAGGTCGTGGTATTGAATTTCTAGGTTCAGTTTTTGTGATATTACATTTTCAAAATTCTTATATAAGTTGTTTTGGAGTTAAGATTTTGTAACCGGCATGGCGTTTGGCTCGCCCCTGTTGTATTCGGTACGAAAATAAGCTTGGCAAACTGTTAGACATAGTGTCACCTCTGCCTACCCTTTTGGAAATAAAGACGTTAGCTTTCGTTTCTATCATACCTTATAGTGTGTACTATATTACAGAAATACAGGAAGACCATGTAACATCGATTGTCCTTATTGTGGTTACTGATATTCTAGTAAGATATAAATAGGGGTTATAAACGCAAATATGCGTTGGACAGCGCCAACTATTAAACAAATTATTTAGCTAAAAATAGAATCTTCAACGATCAATGTTGTTGAGATTCTAATTTGCATATGTTGATGCAAATATTTATGATAATTACACACGAGGTATGCAAAACACTTGTTCAGTTAATGTCATCGAATTTAATACTAACAAGTTAATTTATAAAGGCACCTACGGTATTAAAACCCACACTTTAGTATCGTCCTACAAACATCACAAAATATACCTTCGGAAACCTTAAATCTAACATACCTTTTGGATCTGACTCTGGTGTATCTCCAAGTATTACTGCTGTAATGTCCAGAACTCGAAGGGCAGAGTAATAATTGGAGGCTGTTGGGTCTGGGCTGCCTTTGCCTCTTGACCCTCAGTTTGACGACCTCCTCAGTCTTCTTCTCCTTGATGGGCGGTTTCTTGGGGTCCGCGCTCCACCGTTTATCACAATCAGACACGCCATCCTCCAGATTCAAGTGATCCAGCCTTTCTTTGATGAAACTCCTGGATCGGAGTAAATCTGGCGTCATGTCGATCGTTCGTCGTATCTCTATTGGTGAGGTGGGCGGCCTGCGTGGCTCGAAGACAACCTTCGAATACTCGTTGCTGCGTCTCCAAAGACGAGGCGAGAGTGGCCAGAACCGGCCCGTCTGTTGTCCCGATTCCATCACCATTTTTATCACTTGAGACTAAATCGATGGCTAAACACACTATTCATTTAACACTCAGATTTAGAAACAGTCTACCAGCTTAATACACTAAAATTTGAGATTTGAAGAGATCACTGCGTTCACGTTAATAATAACAAATAGTCTCCAACGGTCGCATTAGAATTTGAATCACTATAGTCAATAAATACGTCCGCGACTTTCGCGAGTCTTCCAAAGACTAAACAATGGAGAAATGAAATGTCGCATAACAAAATACCCCCCACAAGTAATCAGTACAAGGAATTAAACGGACGATGACTCAAATACGAATGAACCGTCCAACGGTCCGATAGCGACTGCGGTTGTATGCAATGCCAATGACTTACGTCATTATCAAGATGTGATAGTGAATGCCGATTGAATAAACGAAGACGGGATTTCCTAGTAAAATACATGTTTTACGCTTTAAATGTGTAATTATTTTAAATATCCGGTTTAAGATTTAAGGATTCATCAAATATGATAGTATGTTTAGAATCAACAATTAATTAATTCTAATATTAGTACGCTATAATAAGGACATAGAAATACCATGGAAACGAACGTCAATTGAATAAATCAATTTGACCTCAATCGACACTCATGTTTCCGATGTCTCATGACTAAATAGTTGTTCGACAATTAAATTGATGAATAATAGTATAGTCCCTTCGCCATTATATTAACGTATTCTTTGAATGCTAATTGTAGTGAGATTAGCACTTATTTTTAAATATTAATGCCCTTTATAGAAATTACACTAATTCGTGGCCTAAATTCGTATGATAATTCAAAATGTATTAGCAATATTTTTGAAACAAGATCACATATATTATTTTAATCCAACAATCCCATACTAATACCAGACCACTTCGCAATCTTTAAAATTGACAAATTATAATTGATGAATGACGATTATTAGATTATAAAATTAAGTTCTGCTTAATTTTATGTCATTGTTGGTATTCCCTGGTGCATTCGTTTGTTTAATTAAACACTTGTGCATGCATTGACATGATTAAACATGATTTAATAGTAATGATTGGATTTCATTCACTAGTGTGATAAGGAAAATATACGTTTTTTCCTACTTCTAGTCATCTTTGGAAAAGCAATGTGCTTTATGGGTTGACAAAAATGACTTTAAATGGGAATATTTGAAGAGTAACATTGTATTCGTTGCTATTAAAGTGAAGGACAGCAAGAAGTCACTGGATGTATGCCGCTTCCAACAGATTTGTTTATTTATTGAATTAAGGTTCTCTAAAAGACTAAACATTATGACTACTAAGACCATTCTTTCAGATTGCTGTAGAAATCCTTTGGATTTCCTGTGTCTGAATAAGAAAAAAACTTGGATCCATAGAAATTTGAATAAGAATCAAATTTGGTAGTCACTGAGCTGGAAATATTACTGTCAATGATAATTTTATTAGTCACGATTGCTATGCAATTTTCCAGACAGCTTGGAATCAATAATGGGAAATTCATTTATTATACTGTCCACATTCATCGATTACCAAATACATCTATTATAAATAAAGGAAGCGTCAATCAAATTGATCAAGCAAGGCATGACATTGCAGGATATGCAAATCTGACACTTATGAGCAATAAAAAGAAAGTAAAAAATAATATGAATAAGATAGAACGAGATAAACAGATAGATCCGAGGCATAATGGTCGGTTATCGGATGTTGCTGGACAAGCGGGCATACTAAGCAGGACGTCAGGAAGTATTGTCCTGCATAACAGGATGTTGGCGGCAGGATACGGTACCATTGACAAGAAATTGATGAATGATATTTAGACAAGTTTTATATTCGGGATCGAAAATTCGTGGTAATTAATAGCAAAGCATTAGCTAAGAGTTTTAAATTTGATAAAAAATATGGTTTAATTATTTATCCCAGTTGTAGAATGTAGCACAATGTCGGAGCAATCTTGTTTATAAAAGTTTATTTTTGGATTTTGATAAAGCATTTCTTAATAAATTAAATAAAAGACGATGGACAATACCAGGGATTACAAAACTTATCAAACAACAAGGAAAAACACGTGGGTTTTCGAAGCAATGTTTTCATACAAAATACCGTATTATCATTACTATATAGGTTACGAATTAAGTTTTCCTTTGTTATCAATCTTGACGTCTGCATAAATAAAATAACAGGGGCTGACAAAATAATTAAAAAACATGAAACGTGTGCGAAGTCCGTCTAGCAAAGACTATTATTTATTCCTCATAATCAAGTTCTGTTGTATAGAAAATTGTGGACCATATGGATCTTTGTTATTATTAAGATTATAAAATAGCTAGCGGTCTGGCCTGGCTCCCTGGCTCCGGCCGGTTGCAGATAAACTTTTTTGAAAATATTCCATCACCTATGTTAATTAGGGATAATATAGAATTCTAATAGCGAAAGAATTATCAAATTGATCCAGTAGTTTCAGAACCTATGCAAACAAACAATCAAATCTTTCCTCTTTATAAAGATATCACAAACCCAATTCCTTTCCAGCCATCAATTTAGCACCTGATCGTTCAACAAAATATCGTGACCCTGATAATAATAAAATCAAAAGGCAACCTTACGTAATAAAGTTAAATCGGCATATCCAATTTGGCCGCAGGAAGCGAGCATTCGTGTGAATCACAGGAAGTGGAACCAATGGCGATACGCATTGTGATACCTTGGCTGATTCATGCTCAGGAATTCATAGGATTCATGTGAAATTATAAATATAAATATATTGCAATTTACCACGCTGTTCTAGTACTTGTTAGCGGACATTCGTTCTTTTTAATTTTTGAGCAGAAATCTGGGGAGTTATTCTGTACTCCGACAAGGCGACGAATATTATACAATATTCGTAGTTTTACATCGCATGTAAAACTGTACGAATATTCCTTAAAACTTTACAAAATTTTCCTGTCTCGTACGTTGTTATGTTACTTGTTATGTCGAACTTGATGTTCGAAGTTAATGTTAAAGTTTCATAGGAAAATAGTATTGATTTTTTGAAATGGTAATCTTTTATGTCTTTTATCTTATATAATGACGTTCAATGTTCGAATATTCGAAGTTCGTGTCGAAGTTTAGATTAAACCCCTGCACTTATAAGTTTTAATCTAAACTTCGACACGAAGTTGAACCTGCACGTATGCAGGTTTTCTCACTATGTATCTTTGCTGTTAAAATGAGCAACAATTAATTACGAATACATACATAACCTATGTAAATATAAAACCCTTATCTATTTATCAGTTGGACCTACACCCACATTTAGTCTACTGCGCAGTTGATAAGAGAACGGCTGAAAAATAAAAAGCGCGGGAATGATTACCGCGTCAAGATAAAAAAAAATACATATGAGACAAATTGTCTTGATGTAAAATAACGATTATGTACGTTAAATATATTTACTTACAAGAAATCGACGCAGCATAATTTCTTTTTTATTTTATCCATGATAATAATTTGATAAACGATCGGCCGACTATATGATACTGCCGGGAATGTATATCTGTACCAATTTTTCTAACAGGTATAATATGAGACTGATTGGCTACAATGGTGTTATCTCTTTGCCAATGAGTCAGCAATACGTGCGCAATGTCATGTGCTGTCATTTTTTTTAGTTATTTTGCGTAAAGTTATTCAGAATCAAGTTCATTGCCTATAGTATTAGAACTGGATTTTAAAGTAGGTTGGGTTATTCATTTTTAACTGTGCTGTAAATTACTTTGCCGGCCCACGATGTCTCTCTTTACTTGGGTTCTAAGGAGTATGCAGAAGTAACTGATCAGATTAGCATAATTTCGAACTGTTTAGAAAGAAATAAAACGATTATGCTGTTGATATGATAAGCTAATTCTGGCCGTATATTCATTTTGTCTCTGTCACTTAGTGTTTAACACCACTGATAAAGCGACAATTAATTTCATATACAAACATAAACCGAGTAGTCAGGGGTATGTCTTGAGTTCGAACCTCCGACCTATAAATTATACTATTTAGACCATGAATATTTATTGCACAACATGTTAATGTTGCAGTTTAGGAGTTTTAGGTTATGTAAGGTTAGTCACCATAGTCTGTTAAAATGCATCTCGGAATTTGACTCATATTTTCACTTTTTATACGACCAAACTCGTATTTTTTCCTTAAATCAGTTATTAGGTACTTTTCCTGTTCCAAATTTTATACGACGATATTATATACTAGGTGGAATTCATTCATAACTTGATTGTACTTTGTGTTATGTAATTAGAATGAGATTATTATTATTGCATTTATCTGTGAAATAAAAAAAGAGGAACGAGCGCTGGACTGACGATTTGCGAAAGGTCGCTGGCAGATGCTGGATACGACAAGCCGAAGACAGGGTGAAATGGCGCAGTTTGGAGGAGGCCTAAGTGCAGCAGTGGACAATAGGCTGATGATGATGATGAAAAATGAGGAAATAAACGCAATACAAAAAGACATGGAATTTTAACACAATATAAATTACTGTAAAATCCAACCTCACCATTTCATTCACGAATAATGAATTAATTAACTCTTCGTATAACAATTACATTCATGTAATAAACGCATTGTTTACAGCTGTACAAGCAAAGGATTCCAAAACGGTAACAATGCTGTGAATATAGGGGGTAATGGAGCACATTGTCCTACTGAGCGTTCAATGTAAGCCGTATCGGGATGATTCACGTGTGTCAATCAACTCTAGAAATCTAGCTCTATGCTATTGACCTGGAGCAGAGATCGTGAACCTTTTATTATTCGTTCGAAATTATTTTCCTTAGCTTAATGTAAAGTAAGAGTTTTATCAAAATTTCGTTGACCTTTATAGCAATAGAATTTTTAGTGTCCAACACCAATAAAATCGATTTCGACACTATATTATAAATTGAAATAAGATTAAACGTTTTTTAGTATATCATTTAAATAATTTTCTATTCATTACTAAATCTGTAGAGGTCAGTTTTAAAAAAAGTTAAATATTATGTCATCCATATGGATTTATTAATAGTCAGAGCCAAATCTCACTCGACATTGTGATATTTTTTCCAACTTACTAGATTCATTGTGTTTAGCTTCACATACTCATTTATTTATTTAATCCTTATTAGTACTATACAGAGATACTATTTATAAATCACTCAATAAAATAATAGATTAAGTGACCTTTTTCTGATTTATTCTCTTAAGTAACATTTAAAGCTACCGTAATTAAAAGAATGTATAGGCAGTATACTATACAATCCCTCTTAACTCCTAAAACCCATAATTATTCAAATCATCGCAGTTCCAGATGCTACCAACTGTCTACAGAAGGTAATTAGCCAAATTCCGGCATCTCCGCCAGATGGCGCCACCACGACCTTGACTGAATGTCACTGCTTAACCGACAAACGGAAAAAATAGATAACCGGATTGCTGGCATTATTGACGTGTATAACTGTCAGATAAGATTCGTGCGAATTTTTGGTATTCAGGACGGAATACCGGTTCACTGGTGTTTGTTAAGAAGAAAATATTCAATGTCGTGGGTTTTATTTTTACTTAACATATATTAAATTCTACTAGTAAGACTATGCATCTGTAAGATATTGTATTCGATTCCCGGGTCGGTTTTTTTTAACAAATTTCAGTTTTTCTTAGAGTATGACTTTGGCACAAGCCAAATAATTATGCACACATGATACTATTAAATTGTCTTAAAAACGTTTGTCTGTCTGACGATTTCTGTCGAAACTGTCTATTTGAATTAGAGAAAATAAAAGATTAAGCGCATCTAAATAGTCTGTCGGTAAGTTTCAAAAATTCAATCCATTATAATATTACTTCAATTTAAACAAAAATCAATAAACTGTTATTGTTATTATCAGTACTATGGACTATAAGCAAATACATCAAACAACATATTTGTTTTAACGTATATATCATAACAAAAACGTACAATTTCACGAAGTTCACAAAATTCCTAAAATCATTGCCATTATTTTTTATCCAACAGATCTAAATAATGCAGATAAATATACAACCCCTAATGCGACCCCAACTTAAAATAACCTATACAAAAGTACAAAACCCACGTCGCTAAAAAGCAAAGTGCGCCATAAACGCAAAATGACTATCAAAACAGGTCCCGGCCCGCGACGCTCCCAAAATACCCTTAATGTCGTTTGGGATACAAAAAATGTTTTTGCAAAAAAATATTTGGCAAAAAACCGCGCCTGAAGGGCCTGTAGGTGAATTGTTCGGCACACAATGGACGGAAGAAGGCAAAAGCCCCTTTGCCTATATACTTAACGATTGGTGAAACGAATTGTACCAATATAATGAAATTAAATCTTCAGTACCCATCTGATTAATCTCGTCGATTTAACCACCTAACTTGACCTAGAACAAAAGTTTGCAAAAAATAAATTACTGTTTACTGCCTCTAGTTTCGTAAAAGTCGAAACAATCTTGTTATAGTAAGAACGCGAGCATTATTCACTTCTACTGAATTCGAAACAAGGTATTTATTTATTTATTTAATTATTTATTGTACACAGTAAATGAAATAACAGTTTAGAGACCGTATAAAACAACAAAGTACAAATGGCGGTCTTATCACTCTAAGGCATTTTCTGCAAGACAACCATAAGATACAACTTAATATTAAGAAATTAAAGTATTATTCATTTTTACGTCTCCGAAAAAGCGCAGATTAATCAACTTCCTTCACAGCATATAAATAACACAATCTGCTCATAACACAATACATTATATATTATTAAAATCCGCAAGGCGACCAACGACCACCTATATAGTAATATACTAACCACCAAAGCCCTGACATTTACACGTATTCGGCAAGCGTGGAGTGCAATCATACAAAAATAATTACTATTTAATGTCTTCCGAAAAGTGCAATTGAAAATAAATGACCAACATTTTTATTTTGCAATTGTATCCGTATTTTTTGTAATATATCGAAAAGAGCTGGTGGTGGGTGTCTTTTATGTGAGAGGCCGCCTGGGTAAACCGTAATGTCTGTTTCTCTCGCCAAACAACAGTGTAAATGCTCTGTAGTGTTCCGGTTTAAAGGACATTGAAGCCAGCGTATCTATTGGACAATTCAGACTTAACATCTTGTTTAAGGATAGCAAGCGCAGTGGAAAGCAAAGCCTTGCTGTGTAATTGTGATGTTAGGTTTTGCTAGTGTCCACGAGTGTTTATATCGCTGGCCACCAGGCGCATGGCATACCGTCTCGTCAATAATTACAATAAAAAAGAGGAGGTTGATAAACATGATATAGAAGCAAAAACACTAGTAAACCGTTAAGTTGATGATTACCATTCCCAATGAATAGAAGATTGAAGGTATATCAACGCCCTTTTCGACCTGAATAGATATAATGCTGAAAGGAAAAGAAAAAATATCAGGTATTCTGTCTTTGATATTTTAAACGCAACGGTAAAATGGTTTCAATTTTAATGGTGATGGAGACAATAGCAATTTGTCATTATTGAGCTAGCAAATACAAATAGCAATAGATTTTAAATAGGCTTATGCAACATCTGAAGAAAAGACCTTTGATTTGCAAAAGCTCCTACGGTTTTTAAACACACGTTATAAGAACTGTGTTACAGTTGGTGTCATAAAAACATAATGACGGCAAATGACGTAAATCGCAGGAACTTTATTCAATTAGTATTCAGAATTATTACCGTTTTTACTTCAACACAAAAGCCAATTACAGTGAAAAATAAAACTGATGATAATTATATTATATTTGTTACACTGGTATGTATAGAAATGTAAAGAACAACAATAATCTCAGGATGTTCTTTTGTATTGACACATCGAATCAACACATTGAACCAAAGCCATGTGACTTATTTGTAAAAACTCATGGGAAATATGTAAAAATATAGTTGGGGAAATATTTTTACTATAGAATACTAAACGTTACTTCGTATCCTGTAGTCACGCCCAAAGATTCTTTTTTTTTAAACTGGTCCGGCATAATGGCTAAACTGCGCCTGATGGTAGACGCAATTGCCGTCTAGGCAAAGTATCGTATGGCATCAGACGGCAGTCCCTTGCTAAGATGCCTCTTCACACTGCTGCGGAAGGACCCGGAATCATAGGAAGGAGGGAACATGCATGAGAGCAAACTGAGAAGAAGATTTACTTCAAAAATACTCAACACAATGTACTTTGGGTCATCTACGAAATATATTACTGTTCCAAACATTTTACCACATATTACATGACTGAAATGAACACATTACCGGCCTCTGTCCCATTGCGAGTATGCGCCACGATTTACGGCCGTACCGTTGATGGATCGCTGTCATCAATCATGTTACACAGAAACTGATTCAGCTGATTGCTTCCTGAATTTAATGTCTTTTTTTGTGATGTGGACACTTGTAAATGGTAAAATTACATGGTGTGTGGACGGAAAAAGGGTAAACAGATGCGGTTTTTGAGATGAGTCGTGGAGGTCTGTGTACTTGAGATGAGATCGGACGAGTATGGTAATATTTGGAATTATAAAACAGACTTTAATGATGAGGGATTTTAAAATATTGGAAGTAAGTTTGAGGAAATGGTCTAAGACAAATAAGACAAAAGGGGCAAAATCAGATAAACGTAGTTTAAGTTTAACTTGGGGTTATTAAGAAGTTTGTGAAAATATTGGTAACAAACTTAAGTTGCATGTTTAGTTATGGAATCATTTTATTTTACTTATATTATTGATTTAGAACTCGGCAAACTTTATCATACAGAAAATTAAATTACTCGCATTATCAAAACCCCTAGCCCCTAATTCTTCAATCACCACAGGACTAAAGAAAAAAGCTCTCTAACAGACAGTTAGTCTGCTAAACACCTCATGACATCCCAAATAACATCATTTAAATCTATTACAACCCTGTCCTAATTCGCGAAATCGATAATGTTACTCGCACAAAAGGTAAACATTGCGAAAACACGTTGCATTGGCTACATACAGTAACGACATAATTCATCAATTATGTCGGTATTTTCGCCAATTTTAATCATTTTGGCAACACTGTCGCTTACACCTGACACAGTATAAGTGAAGACACGTAATATGTGTCTCAAATCTCAAGTCTCAAAAGCTGTTAAATTTTATTTCGGCAATAATCTAGCTCATTAAGAGCGAGCGAGCACAATCCAAGCGTAAATTCACTAATAATATTTAATCAATCTACGAGCAGAGCACTCCTTCATTAACAAAACTGAATTTAATCGCCTTGACACAAATTGAAACTGTTCAAACAACCAATGATTAAAGACAAACTCTCGACACCACTACAATCTTTGACAGCTTCCGTGGCGCAGTTGGTTAGACGCCGGTTGTGAAACGTAAGGCCACGGGTTCTATCCCCGCACCAAGACAAATATTTGTGTGATCCACGGCTATTTATTTCGGGTCTGGATTTTTGTGAGACCGAAGTCTCTCGTAATTTCTGATACCCACGCCACAAGACTCGATCTTAGTGTGGGGTGTGGTGTGGGGTGAGGACTACGTATGCCACTGTTAGGTATATTTATTACCCAACGACGAAGAAGGAGAGTTATTCAAACTATCCAGTCTCGTCCCAGTTCGCGAAATCGATAATGATCCTCGTACAAGAGGTAAACAGTGTAAAACATCGCAACAAGATGCTAGAGCTCCGGGCGTTGTGAAACACGCGTAAACAGCTGAGTAGGTCGATGGCGCCGGGTAGAGATGTTACTAGTTCTGCACTTACTGCATTCAAATTAAACGTTTCAATCTTCATTTGAATTAGTAATGAGAAGTTTATGAGTCAAAAGACATTTTTTAACGAAATGTATATCATGTATACTAGGAAATACAATAAAACGTTATTATTTTCTATAGCTTATTTCTAAATATCAAGATTTTTTCTAAGCAACAATATTAAGTTTCGGAATTTTTTGCTTTATTATTCATTTCGGCGCATAAGTCTTTTTCTTGGACCCTTAATGAGAATTTTTAAATTGCCCTCAAGATTTATGTATATTTTTTATTGCAATGTATGACGAGACGAGGATGCCATTCGCCCAATAAAAAGCGATATGACCACTCATAGTAGCAAAACCAAACAGCACCATGTATTACAAAGCAATTATTGGGACTCATAAGATGTTAAGTCTAAATATATTCTGTAGTTACTCTGGCTACAATGTCCTCCAAACCGGAACACTACAGTGCATTTACTACTGTTGGGCAGGAGAAATCGACATTGCGTTGTTGCCTATCCAGGCGGCCTCTCTCAAATAAGAGATATACCAGGAGTAATGTTTTTAAACTGCCACTAGGACTAAAGTCAAGCAGGATTATTATCTATAGGTCTATTTTAACAAATTTCCTTCTTAATAAACCAGCTAATTGAAATTCTGCTTCGTACACCCAGCTCTAGTAAACGCTGTTCGCGTATTAGCAAACAACTGCCGAACGCAATCTTTGAGAATGGAGCTCAGTTTATTTTAGCTGCCGTAAATAATGCGATGAGATGCGAAGGACGCCGGATCGAGACCGAATACTTATGCAACGCTCGTAATTACCATAACATCGGTACAAGAGAAATCCTATATGGACACAGCAGAGGTGTTAATACTGTTAATAGAGGTAATATTGATCTGTTTGCTTCCATTAGGTCTGTTTGCTTTGGTAAAAAGTTTGACAATTTTTTTGGTGAAACTCTGTGACATAAATATTTGAAATGGTGGGCAAAAATGGACTGTCACGTTTCTATACTAATAGAAATGTTAGTGGTGGAAACCCTAGGGTGTATTGTGGGTGTAGTAGGGTGTAGGGGGTGGGGTGGGTATAGTGTATTGCTTTCGTCAATTAATTGAAATTTATAATTTTCGTAATGACGATACTAAATTTTGATCTAGGTCTCGCCCTTTTTTATGTGAAAATTAGTGCATCCTATGATCCCCACAGCACATGAGGTTGTCCTTCGCAATTATATATTCTATGATTTTGATGCAATTTTAATTCTTGTCAAGATTAATAAATTACGCCCCAAGCAATATATTCTCAATGATAATGTGCCAACACAAAAAACAATACACATAGACAGTACTTCAAACGCGCCAGTTACATCTCCACTAACGAATTCCGTGGAGTATTGAACAAATAACAGCATCGCATCGACGAGTGCGAACCAAAATACTGATACTTTGACAATAGACCCGTTGCCGGTCGAATATCGGATGGCACGCGATCCCTTTTGTGTCGGAGCACCAAGTGATTTAAGAGCTTCCCTCTTCCGTGTGTCTGTTATGGCAACACTAGTTTCGTTCTATTCTTGGCTGTTTTCTTTGGAAATGCTCTTACGATTGTTTGGACAACGCTAATTTTTAACTGTTCAAACATAACTCAAAAATTGGACGAGGAAATGCTGTTAACGATCTAATCTTAGTATCGAAATTGGTGTCAGCTTTAAGTACTTTTGGATTATCGAAGCATCCTATTTAGATGTTTGTTTCGGTTGATATCGGATGCTGATTAACCAATCAGAATATTTCTTTTGATCTGTACGGAAACAAATAATATAAAATTTTCTGATCATATCAAACCGGACATAACTGTGTATAATAAATGTCGAAATAAAAACGCAGACTTTCTTTGGTGATATATAAAATTTAATTTATTACATAATTGAGTTTGTGGATAAATTCTGAAGTTCAGTCCGCTGAAATGACCTAGTTTTGCTGCTACTTTGTTAGATCTCTCTATAATTCGCTAGTTTGAACTTATGTTAAATATAATAAGTTAATCATGACAAATGTTGTGTTTATTGAACGAGGGACGGTTCGAAATATTTTCGTACCGAAAATGCACGACTCTTACACACATTTTATAGAATCAAAGGGTAAAATTAAGTAAAAAACAGTAAAATCCATATCACTTTTATATCTTCATTCTTTTGCACCTAATCCTAAGCACACACATTCTGCCGTCAATTCACTGTAAATTTCAATAGCTTCAGCGTCGTCGGGCACCGGACCTCGGCAGACAATGGTTATTGATGCCAGATTAGGTTAGCCTTACAAATCCGCAATTCAAACCGAGCTTGCATTCAATCCTTACCATTGAAACACCAAAACCCGTTTCATCCACGACTAAATTGACTTCATAATCTACCTTGGCTTATCGAACCCAGTGGTTCAAATTGAATACACACAAATGGTCGTTGGAAGTCTAAGGAGCGTTTGTGTGTCGTTCGGAATGTTTCGTAAACAATTTCAATAGCCTTTGACCGGACATCCGAGCGTTCTTGGTATGTCCACTCGGGATGATTTGATGCGTATGTACCAAATGAGATATAGTGACGACTGGCAGTAAATTGGGTGCAGAATGCCGGAAAGCAATTGTCCTTAAGTAAGATTCAGGTTGTTGACGTTCCAATTTAAGTCTATACCATTGGTATTTGCTGAATTTTCCAATTACATTAAAATTGTACCAACATTTTATATATTACATTATGAATCATTTTCGTCGACCTTCCAAATTGGTACAACAGAGTAATCCTATTTTGATAAATGAAAAAAGGAATTGTATCGACACAAAGAAAAGTAACAAAGCACCGTCAAAAGTTAGCAAAAATACAAGGTAAATGTAAGTAGGAAACAGAGAATAAAAATACCTGTTTCTACATTTATTTCCCGTTTCGCTTAGTGCAAAAACTAATAAACGCGTGGAGAAGCGCCTCTCGCTAATGGATCCGGCGGTAGTTAGAGAAAACACTGCGTTTAACTTTATACGAGGCTGCTGTAATCGGCTCACTAACCTTTTCGATGTACTGCGTTTAATCGACGGTGGTATTAATCTTGGCAAGTTTTATTATTTGGAGCGTAGTTGTAAAGAAATCCTAAATCAGTTGTCTTCAATATAAAATTATTTTTATACAATTAGCACCATAAAGTGATTACAATGCATCTGATGCTACGAATATCTTTATAATGTTCGAAACCGAATATTGGCTGACGAATTAGTAACCTGCTTTTGAAATTGTCAAGGATAACATGTTTGCTTAATAAATTAAGCAATAAATAAATACCTATATTTTGTAGTCTTCACTAATAGCCTACTGCTGAGCTAATGAGGACTCGGCACTTCAGTTGAGAGGTGCACAGTGACCTAATGTGGGTTTGATCGTCACATTCCTTGCAAAGATCTCTTCTATGAAAATTTCCTCACGCTGTTTTCCACATTTGACTGGTGGTGGTCATATGTGAAAGGCCACGTGGTTAGTACCACCACAATGCCTATTCCTCCCGCTAAACAGCAATGTAAATGCACTGTTGTGTTTCAGTTTGAAGAACATTGTAGCCAGAGTAACTTACAGGTCATATTGAGACTCAATATCTTGTGGATGGCGAGCGCAGTAGAATGCCAAGATTTTTTTTGTGTTTCCAGGTGTTGTTTGGTTTTGATACTGTTCATGAGCGGTCATATAGCTTACCATCAGGCGAACGGCATGTTTTCATCGCCATTTATTTTAATTAAAAAAACATCAGATGTTCGGTAATCATCAACAAAAACAACAAAAAACCTCACACCCTGGACTTCCTCACTAACATGCATACTAAAATATCCATATCACAATTGCTAATGCTCCTATGTCTCGGCATGACGTGTCCGTACCCTAAACAGATGGATATTGGCCGGGTTCCAAGGGATGACTAAACCGAGGGAATTCCTGCCGAGTGCTGAATACTCGGTGTCATTGCGACGAGGACCGTTGGTTTCCGCGGTACTAATTAGCTTATTGTTTCATTGTTCTTTTGTTTTGGTGTAAGCACGTAAGGTAAGTAGTGAGTACACATATACCGGACTGGAAGTAGTTTTATTTTTTGTACACGATTAAATATTATTTTATTATTGTTTCAAAAATAGAGTTACAAGTAAATTGTAGTTATTGATATGTAGGACATGTATAGTGATTATATTTTTATTGAAAACAAAAATCATACCAGATGATATTAAACAATATATTTTCCATATATGTACATACATACTCACGCCTTTTCTTGAATTTAAAAAATAATCTAACCAACACCACTTTTTCGTATATAAATGTAAATTCTGATTGAGTCATATCCAACCCGTGAGAACATCCCGTTCAATCACAATTATCCCTCCCACCCAATTTTCTTAACAAGGATGCATCCGTCCCGAATATTTCACAATTTACATGTCATGTGCGGCGCCATAAATCTTAACTCAAACTTGATAATTCAATCGGGAACTTGGCACTTTAGGCCCGAAATAACTTGACGGAAAGGGGGGGACGGGGATATAAAAGGGGAAAGGGGGATTTAAAAGGGGGAGGAGGGGTTGAAACTTATTAATTGTTGTGTAAAGCTGAAACGTTATTAATTAACGTCAAAGTAATTTGCGAATGGTGCGTATTGTTCGCGGGTTTAATATCTTGAAATATTTCGTGAGTTCAGCTTTCCGACTTTTAGGAGATATCGTACCATTATTACTAATAAATTATGTAACCTTATTTTACGAGTATTTGACTTGGAAAATCCTATATTAATTGCTTACGTTTGGAGTTAAAGGAGGCTTGGCGATAGACTTGCTCCTCATGGTAAGCGATATGGCCGGTTATAAACAGTTATAAAACCAAACAACACCGTGAATTACAAAGCAATCCTTGTCATTCTACTGCGCTCGCACTCCTGGGACATAAGATGTTAACTATGAATATTTCCAGTAGTTAAACTGTCTACAACGTTCTTCAATCCGAAACAAAACAGTCCATTTACACACCTATTTGACGGGAGAAATAAGACACTGCGGTGGTAACTATCAATGAGGCCTCTTACTCGGCCAATACATATACCACATACAATGTATACGACTGATAACATCTGCACTATTTCCTTGATATTCCAGCCTGAATACCTTTTTGCACGCTGTTCATATAAGCCGCTCCCTCCCCTCTAATTAACCGTGTAATTAACGTGTAATAATAAACCGATGTGATGGCGCGAAATTGACAAACAAAAGACAGAGCCCGAATTGTTCGGAGCAATTTGGCTAATGGGTGGCGGTAACTCTAGGAACTGGAGTTAAATGAAGCTGTTATTTGCAATTATGTCTCGGTTTTGTTGTATATAGGTTAGTTAGGTTCTAGGTTCGGTGTATAAGTTAGGCACATTTAAGTAACTATGATTTCAGAAAATACTACTGAATGTGCTTATTGGTTATTTTACTAACTCACCATTTTAATATGTCACTCTTTTTTATAAATTGCGTCTATCCTAGTGTATTTTAAGAATGCTTATATGCTCAGTTATATATTGGCAGGTGGAAAACACTTACTTCTAATACATAAAAAACCGCATACTCAACAATAATTAAAATTACAATAGTTATGTTAAAATAGTTAAATTATATAGTCCAAATACCCAAAAAAATACAGTTAAATTGCGACAGAACCACATCAAAGTTAATTACTACCGGAGAGGCACAGACAACGCGACTACATGTAATTCACTTGATTGAACTCAAAGTGATATCGCATTGCTAATGGAGCGCCCACACAAAAGAATTGTGGAAATAACGAACGCTTTCATTCAACATACAGAGGACCTTTAATATTTGTTCATTGCGTACACAGTGTATGAAAATGTAATTGAATCGGTGAAGTTTCCAAAAATATTAACATGTACATATTTTATAGGGCAACATTACGCGATATATTTATTGTGGTCAAAAAAATCGTGTGAGCGTAATTTAATAACTATAGTTTCCGAAAATAACATTTTTGCATATTTTTATTGTGTATAGATAGTGTCTCGGCCTGACTCCGCCCGGGTGTAGATACACTTTTGTAGATATTCTATCTCCTATTTTCATCAGGAATAATGTAGGATTGTGATGGTGGGTCTCAGAGCCTATTCAATGCAAACAAGCAATCACATTTTTCCTCTTTATAATGTTAGTTTTGGTGGAACGTTACGCACTGGACCGTATTCGGTATACCAAAAATGCTAAAGATTGGGCACCGGCTGTGGAACGAAAAGCGAAAATGGTTTGACATCTGTTTATGACATCTTAAATTGTTTCAAATTTGGTGTGAGAAAAAAGTCTCGTAATTTTTGATACTCACACCATGACACTTGTAAAGTGTAGGGTCAGGACTACCTACTGACTGTTGGGTGTATTTATAAATTCGTTTGTCGCCACAATTTTAAATTTAATAATAAATGAAATATGCAGGGTCGATCAGGCCCCGACAGTCGTTTACCGTCTGCATTTACGCAAAGTAATTAAGATAACAAATGGAGATTGCGTTTTCATTGCGCCCGGCGCGCAACACAAATTCGCTTCTGCGAAACGCTTGTATTTAAACTCGTGTGCAGCGTTCGCAGTCACATCAGTAACTTTTTTAATGTTTATAATTTATTTTATACTAAAATTTAGATATAAATACCCACAAAAATCAAATCCTGGCCTGTTAACTCTTGTACGAGTATCATCATCGATTTCGCGAACTGGGACGAGACTGGATAGATTAAATAAACCTCCTTCAACACAATCGGGTAACAAATAAATGCACCCAATAGAGACATACACAGTCCTAACCCCACACTAAGTTCAAGTTCTTGTGTTGTAGGTATCAGAAACTACAAGAAAATTTTCCGATACCGATATATTTACAAAAATCAAAACCTTTATTCCAAACTCTAGTCTATTTAATTCTTTAAATAAAGGTATTATTGTTGCAGGTCTTTGAAATTATAATACAAATGGTTTAACTTGACGATGTTGGTACTACTGTCCCACAGAAAACCCATAAATAGCTTCGGTGAATGACGTTGTTAGAGACTCTATTGCTGGTGGCAAAGTATAAATATCCACCCTGATAGCAATGACCATTGATTACACATCACATTACACATACATACATAAACGTCCCGCCTGTATCCTATAGGGGTAAGCAGAGATGGATCAATTTTTCCGATCCTAACATACTATTTTCGCTTCGTCCACTTTCATTAATCTCTTTATCACGTCGGTGGAGGGTACTTTTAACCTGACCCTTACGGAGGGTGCCATCGACCTGCTTCAAGTAGGTACGACGGGTTGAACCCTACGACTCTTCCATTCACACTAGCCTGTTGTATGTCTTGACCATTGACCATATTAAAAAAAAAGCAACAACAACAACCAGTTACCAGATTGACCAACCCGCTCAGCTTGTGATCTCATTTGTGCAAACCTGTCCATCCCAGCAAAACTTCTACAAGTGACATTATTTACAGTTTAATCACGGGCGGTCGGCCTCTGGGTTTCGATAATTGCACCTTTCGCTCAGTGCAGGAACAATGCATAATAATGAGATGTTGATTAATTAATATGTCTTGATGCTTCGTGCCCAGCTTCCGGCATTGAGGTCGTCGGGATTTCGTACGAAAAATTTTCGACATAAATCATTTGGTTTCGCGCACAATGCCAGCGGTTGAAGTGTTAATTGTTCGTAATTAGTTGTATTGTATATTGTATTTACTGTAGGAGCTGGCAGAGTTGAGATTTTAAATATATTGCGGCGCCGAGTTATTGGGTGGCTTTTTATTGAGTTACAAATTACAATCTTGCAGGTATCAGGTTTATAGGTGATTCCTATTGATTATGATCATTATGACCAGATCCATTCACTTTTGAGTATTACTATATTGTTTATACCTAAACGTATTACAGTGGTATTAGATCGGTTCTACATAATTGCATAATTACTGGTGGTCTCTCATATGTGAGAGGTCATCTGGGTAGGTACCACCGCAATGTCTATTTCTCCCGTGAAACAGCAGTGTAAATTCACTGTTGTGTTTCGGATTGAAGGACATTGTAGCCAGAGTAACTACTGGACATATTGAGACTTAACATATTATGTCTCAGGATGGCGAGCGCAGTGGAATTTTGCTACTGTTTATGAGCGGTCGTATCGCTTTCCATCAGGCGAACGGATTGCTTGTCTCGCCATTCATTAAAATAAAAAAAAAACTTTAGGTTTAGATCAATTTTGACAGCAGGCGCAGTTGGTTAGACGCCGGCTGTGAAACGAGAGGCCGCGGGTTCGATCCCCGCACTGACACAAATATTTTTGAGGCCCACAAGTATTTATTTCGGTGTTTGTAAGACCGTAAAGTTTCTCGTTGTTTCTGATACACACGTCAAAAGATTTAAGTAATATTACTGTGAGGTCAGAACTATGTTTGTGACTGGTGGATGTATTTATTATTTATTTATAATTGTTTTAGGAAAATGTTTCTATCTGTGTGTCGTACAAAAACATACTCAAATGTTATGACTGCCGCTTGAATATGTTCTAATATTATGACAAGTCTCATCATATTTTCAAAGCAAATAATTTCCTACCTCTTCGAATATACAGGCGAACTTACAGCACAAAATTAATACCCCATCCATACAATAAAGACCAATTAATTTTATTTTACATTATTTATAAAATTACTCGTTGCATACCTCAGTATAAATAGCAATATTGTCGGGACCAACCTGTTTGTTTGTCCAAGCCTTATAGGGAGCTAGATCAATTTTGCACGACCTTGAATGTGAAGTTATGAGCTCGTGAGAAGCATCAGGTATTCTTGGGGCTTTTTGCATATCTTTAATTATTTTTTTATTAGCAAGAATGACCAGACAGGTCGCTCGCATGATGGTGACATGTCTATAAATACTATCAATATATTAAGCAAGATATTTAAATGGTTTCATAAGTTTACGAATTTACCGCTTTTATGGCGGATTTAGTTTTATTTTTACATGTTTGACTTCCCGACGTTTCGATTACTTTAGCTTTCGTGGTCACGGACGGACTCCCCGCCCTAATCAACGATGAAATCCGTAATTAATAGTTTTATTTCAAGATATTTAAAACTCTGTATGATACACAAGAATTTCGATTCCCGGTGTTAAGGTTACAGGCCAGTTGCAAAAAGAGATGCGGGTTCAATCCTCGCATAGAGACTATTGTCTGCGGGATCCACAATTATGATAATAATTAATTCTAACATAAATAAATGCTATATTTATCCAAACACAAATGAAGAATCAAAACAACATACCACTCAAGTAATAAATATCCTACGACCTAGACTCCTAGGCTAAACTAAACAACCTGTAACATGACACTGATGAGCTGTTTGCATGACTCAGCCCGGGAGTCGACTTCGTATCCCGACAGCGGCGGCCCGGCGCCGTCACACGCGTAAACAAAGATGACTACACTACTATATTAATATTTCGACGTTTAAGTTCCGTATAATTTCATTTTCATGATAGTTCATTCAACATTTGACTTATGGCAACCAGAAGTCGCGGGTTCTATCTCCGCACCATACATTGCAATCACTTTGTGATGCTACTAAAAAACTGAATAGGTCTAGTGCATGATGTGGACTTTAATCTAGGTTCAAATCCCAGGTAAGAGTGTGGTTTTTAAACGAATGACCTGAATGCATTTGGATTTACCACAAGGGTTGACGTCAACTTTGTAAAATAATTAATCACTTTTTTATACGTTATGACTATTCGAAAAATAAGTATGTGCAGACACCACGTTTCGTGTGGTGCCGGTAGGTAGAAATAGCAAATAGAAAGTAATTTTGTGAGGAAAAAAAATTAAGAAAGCCATAATAATCAAAACATCTATTCTTTCTAAATCAGCGATATCTGTATCAGCCCATATACGGCCCACTGCAGGGCACTGGCCGTGATCTACAATCGAGAGTACCATTGAGAGTGGTTAGGCCGTATGATCCAAATCAGCGATATATTTGATCTTAATTAAACTATTTGAAATAATGTATAAAAGCATATACATTATACAATTACAACCGACAGTCAAATACGTTTTCTACATTTTCTTGGTCACCTACAGTACAGGCAATGTGTAGTGTAGAGGCCGTTATTGTAATTACATATTTGTTTATGTTAAAATTATAGAACATAGGTTCTCAGTATAATTTAGCTTTAACTAATGTAAAATTAAAAGGTCAACAAACTTACGTCCTTATTAATTATTATGTTTAATGTACAAACAACAGCGAGAGATTTTTCGTTTCCAAAATACACAGGCCGGAGACAAATATTTATTGGTCATAAAAACAATTTAAATTTAAGTGTTCCTCTACACAAGGTGATCAAAAGTCATAAACATATATTCCAATCCAATTATCAGTTAATATTTGGAAAGTATTGGTAAATTGAAGTATACAATAATTATATTTTATGAAACTTTACAACTGTTGCAAGAAGGCCAACGAAACGAGGACACATGCACAATATTCTGTAGAACATATTGCGGATAATATTTTATCTTAGAGTTGTTTATGTGAGATAAATTTAACCTTGGTTTACTTGTATTTAAATTAGTTAAAAATCAGTGGTTATTTTAGCTTAGATTGAGCCCGAAGATCGGTGAAATCGCATCTAAACTAATATTATAAAGAAGAAAGATTTAATTGTTTGCATTGAATAGGCTCTAAAACATTATTTATTTAATTGTATACAGTTTGTATGCATGTTGTGAATTTAATTGTGTATCATTATTATAAAATTGTAATAAGAAATAAACCTGCTGTGTTCCATCATATCTGCTTTACCAAATGTTAGACTGTAGGTAAATACGTCTGGCATTAAGTTCGCCTGTATACTGTTTGTTTACAAAGCAAATAAATAAATAAACGTTAAGTTTCATACATTTCTACATGATAGGCATTAAAATATCATTAAAATATTGAAATAAAACTATAATATACGGATTTTATCGCGCATTTAGTTGAAATTTTAAATTTTTTACTTCTCTCCGCAGTTTCGCTTAGTTTACAGCTTTTGTGACCACGGAACGAACTGAGATATTATATGGATATTAGCAATCAGCTCAGTGAGTGTTACAATTTAACTACCCTTAATTTATAATTAATAAATTAAAATATTAATAATTTAAAAAGTGATTTGATTTTTGTGTAATGTAAAAAAACCAAATCCGCAATCACTCTGGAAATAATAATAATAGTTCAATGTGTAACATTCGCAGAAATCTAAGAAACAATTATTCATTAAAATAATACGAGTAACAATTTTTCGAAGGAACTCCAACGTTAAATCTGGCACGCGGTACACATTCGGAAACGCTGAATGCTACAGTTTGACGAATAAAAACATCCGTAGAACAGTAAAAGAGATTGTAACGTTTGCTATCTGAGATTAGGGAAATAAGTCATACTCTTTGTAATAAAACTAAAACTGGCTTGGATGTGGGACAGTGCGTATGCTGGGGACGATTTAGATAGAACATGTAATAAGAAAAAACTAGTTTTACTAAATAATCAAGATGTGTGATAGGCACTGGATATAGTGCAGTTAGCCCGAATTGTTTTTAATCTAGTTTAAAACTGTTTTACGGCCGTTTTCAATATCTTTAACAAGGGGTTAAAATAGCTAACATGACTATGTTTCTACAATACTATGCTTCATAAAATAAATATAGACATATATTTATATAATTTAGCTATCTATAAATATGTGCAAAATGTTCCTCATTATCTCTGTTAACTAAAACATAAAATGCATCTAAATATCTGACGAAATCTCTTGTTAAAGATAGATAGATTATTGAGAACGGCGGTTAGTGTGTGCGTGGTGGTCTGCTGTTAAACGGAACGAACGCGGCTGCCAACATGTTCACGGTGGTCGCGGGTTCAAATCTCAGGGTACACCTCTGACTTTTCGGTGTCATGCATGTATTGATAGTCAATCATCACACAGTATAAAGGTGAAGGAAAATATCGTCAGAAAACCTGCATATCATAGCTTAGATAATTATTAAAGTTGGAACTTTATCTACCATACAATTTTAATACATTCTGCTAGATTTTAAATGATTTTAACATTCTTATAAGTGGCAGTAAAAACCTACTAACACAGAGCACATTACATTACTTAAAACCGAAAATAAACAGCATAAATTATGCATCATTAAACAATGCGAAAAAATAAAATATTCTCTTTGTTTTTACTTCAAATATAGGCATGCTAGAAAGTCTAGACCTATTTGGATACAGCTTTCACTGTCAGACAGATGACTTTAAAAGGACATGTGTCTAGGAAGTATTGTTTAGAAAACCTAGCGCGAGTACTATTTTATCCATGGTTCAGAAGATTGTACTAATTAGATGAACCGCTATTTCGGATTTGGTAATTATCGAGATGTATGTATGGTTGTATTGAATAATTTTTATTTTGAATTATATATTCTGCCTACCTTTATCCCATTACTCATAAGTTTGGCAACATTTTTTAATTGCAATGAATGGTCAGGCAAGCATAATATTCGCCTGATAGTAAGCGATGCAATTGCTCATGGACAGTAACAAAACCTTGAATTACAAAGCAATGCTTGGCAACCCACTGCGCTCGCCATAGGGAGATAAGACTAAGTCTCAATATGTGCAGTAGCTACTCTGGCTACAATATCCTTCAAACTGAAACACAACAGTGCATTTACACTGCTGCTTGGCGCGAGTCACACATAGACCTACATTAGAAAGACCTACCATCAGTAAAAAGCTACGTACATCTTATATACAAACGATACATTGTTATGCGTAAACATACCAAATAGATCGTAAAGAACGATCTGTTTGAAGTATAAAACATCAATTAAGGCCGCTGTTTGAGCCATTTGGTTGAACAAATATTTAGTGACAACGCGGAAATCGAACCCGCGTGACTCGTCACACCTGTTCACGGACCAACGGGCATTAATTAAATACAATCCAATCGTGGTGTTTGTAATACATTACTGGTCAACTATGAGCTTTTTGTGAGAGAATCATTCTACAATTTGTGTGAGACGGCAATGGAATGAGTTTACAAATGTAGTACTTGTAGGGCTAATCGTGGTATTACAAAGTTATAAAAAAAAACAACATGCAGTGGAATTCGGAGCCTCCTCCTTTTTTCGAAGTCGGTTAAAAATAGAGGAAGCCCTTTGTATGTAATGTTGGTAGCGCTCCCAGATCAGTGAAAATTTGAACGAATTATATTCCTTGGTAACAGAAAGTATTTTTAGCTATAACATTCTATATTAATGAAAATTGAACTAATTATTTAGCAAACGAAATTTATCTAAACGAAAGCATATATTGCTATTATCCTTTTAAAACAAGTTTGAGTGGTATTAAACAGGCTTAAAGTATTTCTTATTTTTTAATTCGTGCATTTTGACAATCTGTCACGTATTAGCCAATAGGAAGGCAGAAAAGGTGGCCCGGCACCGCCATTTTTATCTACGTTTTTGAACTACCAGCACTCC
Source organism: Hyles euphorbiae (assembly GCA_023078785.2). Taxonomy (NCBI): domain Eukaryota; kingdom Metazoa; phylum Arthropoda; class Insecta; order Lepidoptera; family Sphingidae; genus Hyles; species Hyles euphorbiae. The sequence continues at coordinate 5,677,822 of CM041048.1, forward strand.
TATATATGATAAATATTCTAAGTAATGGACCAAGTCTTAATCAATCTTATCACGTAGATGACATATCAAAACAACATGCACAGATAATAAAAGTAGTCATATTAAAAACATAAAAACCGTACAGAAATAGCTACCATCTCAACGCAATCAGGTAGCGTGGCTATATAGCGTGCATAAAAACCTGTTTTTAATTTAATGTTTACAGTTTAACCGTGGAATAATGTTTGCAAAGCTGTATGTTTTGCCGTCCGTCATTTACGTATATTGTTTTCATTGTCTATGATCAAGAACCGTCGCCACATTGGGCAGCGTAGTTGTCTATGATCTGATTAAATCTAACATACATACATACATAAACTCACGCCTATATCCCAGAAGGGGTAGGCAGAGGTGCCAGGACACCCACATTTCGCCTTGTATGTTCCGTCCCATGATGTGATAGGTGGCGAGCCTATCGCCATATCGGGCACAAATTCCTGACTCTGGGCTGATAATGAATTGAAAAATCCAATATAATTTTGCTCAACCCGGGATTCGAACCCGAGACCTCAGCTTTATAACCGTACCGGAGTACAACTACGCCACCGAGGCAGTCTAAAATCTAACAGGTGACTATTATTGAATAAAATATTATATTTAGGGCCAGTTGCAGAAACAAACTTTGCTCTTATCTTTGACTTTGAAAATGTCAATCTTACATTAGCAATGTCAAATACGTCACAAATGTATGGCGATGACATTGTCAAAGCTAAACTTATCATCGACGTTATTTTTGCAATTGGCAATTAGGTGCATTAGCATTTTTTTTATATTGCACTGAAACTTTAAGCATGTTAATGTCATATATGTCTAAGAAATTGTCAAGTTAACGTTATGGTCAAAATGACTTGCTATAACTGGGCCATAGTGTCATTCGATCTTTAAGAATAATGCAATTTGGTTCATGATTTTAGCGCTAGAAATTTTTCTTATAATAAAAATTATTTAAAAAGAAATTAGGTTATAGGGTTTTCTGACACAGACATGACACATTATAACTATTGTTTATTAATATCCTGAATAAAAAATAGCAGTATCAGAACTTTAAAAACAGTATATTTTATTTAATACCCACTGAGTGTATCTCTTCTGGTTTCGAGAGCACAAACATAATATTTCAAGATGAATCGTGCTAGAGACGGTGTCACGACGTTTCTAATCTGAGCGGTTAAAATGTCGCGTTATTTTGGTACACACGTAAACATTAACGTGTGAGTTAACTTTATATTTTGAGAGTCACTTAAGTTTTATTCTCGTATTTCCTTGTATTACACATTTATATTTTGTATTTCAAGTGGTAGAGTTGAAGCAATAATTTAGACTGTAATTTGGACGAAGCTTTATAAAGTTGTGTTTTTCTTTGTTATGAAATCACAGAAATATGATAAATAAAAACATACCTACAATACAAATAACTGTAGATAAACTTTTGCACATAATTCTTACGAAATATGATATCAATAGTACGTAATGAGGATGACTATTATGTTTTTAAAATACAAATTTATCATTCAACACGAAGAAATCCCAGCTATATTTTTTGCATACTAAAATTTAAACTTTGTAGTTGTATAGATATTTTAATATGAAGGCAGTTAATAAAAAATATCAATGACTAATGGCTGTTAGACACAGGATTCTAAATCTGAGAATTAAAAAATAGAAACAAAACCATAAACTAACTTCACAATTCACAGAAACCACTGGCACATCGATAAACTTCTTATTCCTTTTTCAAAATTCAAATTTCGAAACGTTCGCGTCAATTCGTTTAAATAAAGAACGAAATAACCGCGACAGTGACGCGCGGACCGCGCCGCACGCGCATCGGCTTGAGACTGACTGGAGACTACCGCACGCATCATTCACCTTCTTTTTTGTCTCGCTCTCAATAATTGAGCTTAACATTATTAGAAAGAGACGGATGTGGAAAGTTGGCCAATTTTCCCGAAGTGTGAGGTTGTCATTTCATAAGAGCACGCGAGTCAAGGACGATTTACAAAACACATAAACATAAATAAATTTTTTTTGTTAAATGTCAGGTGTCTATGGTTCGAGGCATGGCGGGTGTGGGCGGTATGGAATGCATATTTTTAGTCCGATGCGTTAATATTAAGAGTGATTACGAAATAATTAATGGGTTATTGTATTTTTAAATTTTCTGAGGTGTGAGGAAGACATTCTATTTACGATGTTAGTGGATTTTAAATAACGGAAAAATTCTTGGTGAAAGAAATGGAGTAAACATAAACCCAGCAAATTTACAACTTTTATTAATATTTTATTAAAAGTTTAAGGAAGCCGTTATTACTTGCCGCAATATAAATTGTAATTTATAATCTAATTATAAATTGAGTGAGGTGACCAGGAAAACGCCAGGCTTCCGGGAAACACCTTGATCAAACGACAACGTTGAAGGAAAATATGCAAAACACCTTACATCCCTAATTCATGGTATTTTTTTCCGTCTTTATCAGGAACCATGTAAATATGGGTCATAATGACATTATCTTACAAAAGTAAAAAGACTCAAAATAATTATGTTGAGCCTGTTTTGTAGGAGTTTCAACATTTTGGAAATTTTGTGATATTGTAAAGTTTAACAAAATAATTAACGTCAATTACCAATATTAAACATGCGAGACATAATCAAATCCGGAAAAATATTCACATACAGATTTTTGCTTACACGGGAATCGAACCTGCACATAGCCAAATTAATTTCCCGCGCCGCGAAACCATCTACAATTAATTAGAGCCATTAATGAAAATTGACACTATAATCTACTAGGTATTAGAAAAACCATTAAGATATCTATATACAACAGGAAAAAGCGGGGGTAGAAAAAGCAATTAACGAATCTTATATAATTAAAGCGACAATCAAAATGCTCAGAGCTGCCCTTTGAAAAATTCGTCGTTTATTTCTCGGCATTTCCTTTCTTCATAATATATTGGCATGTTCTTTAATTAATTTAATAAGTAATTTTAAGTGACAAGAAGTTTTAGGGCACGTATCAATGGATTATTAACAATGCTTGTTAGTTTACCAATTCTTTAAAATTATTTTTAATATTAAAATTATTTCTACAGTTTATTTTCTATCACTCCAAAAAACTCATTAATAAATACATCCAAAGGTCAGTTACATAGTCCTGACCCCACACAAAGGTCGTGTCTTGTGTTGTATCAGAAATTATGAGAGACTTTTCGGTCTGACAAATACCCAGGCCCGACAAATACTCGTGGTTCACACAAACATTTGTCTTGGTGTCTCAATCGAACCCACTACTAGTGCCCAGCCGCCGTTTAACAAACTGCGACGTCAGTCATACTACCCTGCTCATATTTTTACCTATTTAAATACCTTTTTTATTGTAATGTATAGCGTGACGAGCATGCCGTTCGCATGATAGTAATCCGCTCATGAACAGCAGCAAAACCAAACAACACCTTGAATTATAAAGCAATGCTTCGAATTCCATGCGCTCGCTACCCTGAGACATAAGATGTTAAGTCTCAGTATGTCCAGTAGTTACTCGGGCTACAATGTTCTTCAATCCAAAATATAACAGTGCATTTACACTGCTGTTGAAGGACGAAATAGACATTGCGGTGGTACCTATGTACTCGTATATATGTAGATGGCTTCTCACAAATGAGGGACCTACCACCAGTAAATGTTTGGTAGGTACTAAAATCAAAACATACAAAACTGTGTATAAAAAATAAAAAATGCTTGAGGATAAATAACTTCACTGTGCACAATAATTCTTAATAAATAATTACTGGCAAGACACGTCATTTTTATAATTTTATCATACGAATGCGCTGCAATTAATATGTCGTTAGCCGGTATGCAAGGTTCACTGAACGGTGACTGTTTAACTTACTGTCTGTTTGTATGTGGTTTTATATGTTGGTATTTGGAGAAACCCTTCATACTGGATGTTGGATTGGGTTAACACTAGAGTTGTATCAATTTAGTAGACTCCTTCAGTTGAACATTTCAGGACTCATTTATTAAATTTGAAATAAAACAATTTAACAATTTAACCAAATGTATTTCGTTGGTATTCAATCTGCTGTGAAAGGTGTCACATCTGTTTATTTCCACATACATACATACATACATAAACTCACGCCTTTATCCCTGAAGAGGTAGGCAGAGGTGCCAGGGCACCCACATTTCGCCTTGTATGTTCCGTCCCACGATGTGATAGGTGGCGAGCCTATCGCCATATCGGGCACAAATTCTTGACTCTGGGCTGATAATGAATAGAAACATCCAATATCACTTTGCCCAGCCCGGGATTCGAACCCGAGACCTCTGCTTCGTAACCGTACCGAAGTACAACTACGCCACCGAGGCAGTCATTTATTTCCTACTTGTATTCATTTCCTCCTAATACATTTCATTGCGAATTACAAAAAAATACAGTATACCTTATTTGATTGTATTTTGAATTTTAGGGGAGGTCCGTGCTCTACAAATAATAAACTTTGGAATAATTACATAAAGCAGTGCAATTTGAATAAATACAATTTTTTTTATCTCGAATTCGAACCTATAAGTTTTCGCAGTGGCCACTACACTACATAACATGAGTAATCAAATTAACTTCACTCAATGTATCAAATGGGAGTCAAGGCTTAAGTAATAGAAGGCAATTTCACTTAATATGCATGATTAAAACATGCACGTATTACGCTATTACTGAGAACATATTGTCTATACCTATTGTAATTTTATCTTATAAGGAAAATGCAGACAGAATATAATATGCCTGTCAATAAAATAAATAAATACAAACAACAGTCGCATATGTACATAGTCCTGACCCCACATTAAGCTCGAGTATTGTGTCGTTGGTATCAGGAACTACGGGACATCCAAATTCCGAAAACCCATACGCGATGATAATCATGAACTATTCAAAAAGGAAGATTCAAAGATTCAGAACCATCATTGATGATGATGATGTGATTTTAACTTGAAGTACTAAGAAATATACTGGGTATATCAAGACTGCTACCGGAAACGAAGCCGGGTGGTAGTTTTAGTGACTACAAACACAATCTGTCTGTATCAGCCCATATACGTCCCACTGAAGGGCACGGGCCTCTTCTATAATCAACAGTACGATTGAGAGTGGTTAGGCCATATAGTTCACCACGCTGGCCTAGTGCGGGTTGGCGGACTTACATACCATATTTTTTTAAACAACAAACACAATGCAACTACAAATTTCGCACAGAAACGCGACCATTTTTTGACGTGACAACGTCTTAAATTAGGTTGCGGCTGGGAGTCACTTATGAAAAAGTGTAACGCCCGGTAACGTTACGATCAAGAAGCTTATACCCAAATGGAGATTGCATTCCGTATATAAAAGTGAAGCACAAAAATTTTACCTTGAATGACGTCGCTGTTGCCTTTTATCCTTTTCTTTCGAGTGACAATGAATGAACAAAATGTCATTTTCATTCATTGTCAGCCTAAAGAAAAGGATAGCAGGTAACAGCGACTGCATTCAAGGTCAAATTTTTGTGCTTCAGTGTTTTATACGGAATGCAATCTCCATTTGGGTATAAGCTTCTTGGTTACGATGAGTCACCGAACGAGAGAGAGGCCCGCCGAATGCCTTCCGTCTCTCTCCCACTCAACTATGATCGGTCTGCGGCGCGCGCAGCACTAGAGAATTAGGCGCATTGAATCGGCGCATGCTTGTGTCTCTGTCTTTGTCTTTCTCGAACGTTCTTGGCGTTGGAAAAACAAGAAAGCGTCACAATACAAGTTCACACGTGTGGTTAAAGTATCGTCAGCTGTGTCTGTAGTGAAAATATGGAGTGCTTAGATTCGTCATTTATCATTTACAACAACTACAACAATAAAGGTAAATAATTGTACACTGATATTTCATTATCGTAAACTATGATTGATTGATTAATTGTTAGATTGACACAAAAGTTGAGAAACTGAGTTTATAGGTTATGTCATACTATTGATAAATGTTGATAGTGTTTTAGTAAACAAAATATATTTCTATAGTTAAAATTTGTGCAATTCTTATTTTCATTCAATTCCTTGTTCCTATTGTGCAATTTAATTATATTCATATCAATAAATATTCTACCGAGAAAAAGACGTTGTCACGTAAAATCTTCGCCCGTAAAACCGACTTTACAGGCAACCATTTTTTTTATATTTGTTTAAATATCATCATTTTCGGGTGGTAAATCCATAGTTCTTGCTAAAATAATAATTTAAACTCTTTTATACCCTAGAGTTTTTATATTTAAAACGGTATACACTATTATTTTAGGAAAAACAATGTATTTACCACCCAAATACGACAATATGAAAAAAATAACAAAAAAATGTTTCTTTTTTTGCATAATTTTCTGTTGCATTGTGTCTGAAGTCGTTTAAACTACCACCCGGCTTCGTTTTCGGTAGCAGTCTTGATATACCCTGTATAACTTACCCCTAGCACTATTTACTTGAAAAATTATACGATTATTGTTGTGCTTTTTCTGATGACGTACATTAAAAAAATATATCGTAAACAAATGTTGAATCATACGATTTAATGTTAATTATAATCCATTATTACAGAAGCATAAGATAGTTTAGCATTATTTTGATGAAAAATTTAAGTAAGTATTTATTTTTTAGTTGTCTCAAGTCACCACGTGACAACAAAATATTACTTTCACCGTTATATTTTCTGATTAAACTTTTATATTTTGCATTTGGTGCAGATATCCAAGATCGCAAGTAGACCTAAACCCATGCAGACAAATGCTTATAATTTTTGCGATATTGTAAAAAAAAACGAATAATAATAACCAGTCAAGTCGGGCGCAACGCTTGCTACGCGAATTCGACTCGCACTTGGCCAATTTGTATTCAACCTTTTTGGTGACAAAAAAAACAAGCGAGCAAACACCCAATGTAAAGCTCACTCACACGGAACAGTTTATTACGGAGGTCGGTATTGTGTATGAATTATGGATTATTAATACATATTGAGTCAGCGGTATTGATTAGCCGTGTATGGCAGCTTTTCCTCACGTACTAGACGTGAGAATCGTGACCGGTGTCCGATCGTGGCATGAGGTGTGTTTGTTATTGTTTACTGAATTATTATTCAAGACCTTGGGGTGGGGTTGGTAGATAATAATAGCGTTTTGTCTACGTTTGGGAGTTCGTCATACTTCGAAGTGTATTTTAAAGCAAATTAATTCTAGCCTTTAAAGAAATGATAGATTCCAGTCTTGGGTATCAAAAACTTAGACATACTTTACGTCAAACAATACCCAGACCTAAAACAATTAACTTTCAAATGTTATAACAAATTATTAATGACCTGCTTTGATTGAAACCACTTCATAAGGTGATAATCATAGTAAACTGGTTTTGAAACAGCAACACGAGAGTTTCTTGCCCGTTCTTCTCTAGTGAAAACCGCTTTCCGAACCGGGTGGTAGATAAAAAAATTACAATCTAAATGATGTAGAACATCTCAATGGATTCAACAAATTATTTTCATTTCATTTTCATTTTAACATTTTCCAATCACGTAAACATCGCGCAGACATCGAAAAGGCAGTCAGTCGCTTTACAATCCAATTAAAAGTATTTAAGGTTTTTTAGTGACTTATCTTTTTCTACTGATTTGTGACGTCAAAAGTTTTCCGAAACGGTGGTAGCTGTAATTAACGATTCAAAATATCTTGTGAACGATTATCTGAAAGAGTATTAATTTTGAACTATCTAGCAAGGTTAACAATCGGACAGCAACCACAAAACATTAGTTGGATCGCCTACTAATGGCTTCCATTGGCAATAAATATATTATCTTTGCGGTCAGCTCTATAACAATACAAGACCACCGTGCCAACCGGTGTGACGTCACTTGGCATCAGCACAAGACGGCGCGGGACCTCGGAGGTCGTTGACCGCTGTTATCATGTTATCACACGTAAACTGATTACGATCAGTCGTATCGGGGATGTCTTGGAACGTGAGGTAGGTGTTGAAGAGTTGAGTAACTTGATTCAATAGTGAGTAGGTTGACAGTTGGATAAATAGACTAGGTTCTGCTCCCGGTTTTGCTGGCGTGGATAAATGTATTATACTTCTATCAGTCACATACCAAGGCCTTACCCCACGTGATGATCGATCGATTTTGGCGATAATTTAGGTAAGCTGTTTTTAGCACTTTTTTCATATTTCTCAATAAATTACCTATCGAACACAAAAATATTTTTTCAATTCGAATCCGTAGTTCCTGAGTATATAGGCAACAAACAAACTCTTCAGATTTATACATTACTAGCGGCCCGGCCCAGATTCGCCCGGGTACAAATAGATTTCTGTACAATATTATGTGCGTATTATAAATATAAACCTTCCTCTTGAATCACTCTATCTATTAAAAAAAACGGCATCATAATCCGTTGCGTAGTTTTAAAGATTTAAGCATACAAAGGGACATATGGACAAAGAAAGCGACTTTGTTTTATACTATGTAGTGATGTATAGATTCAAGGCATACGCAACAGTCATCAAACGAAGCTCCAAGAATCTTAACACATTAATTATAACATATAATTTCCTTTACAATAAAACGCATCCGTGGTAAACTTCATGACTAATGGCGGTTTGGCCGACAAAAAAAATATTTCTCAGACTGAAACGGCTACTACTTTATATGAATGCAAAAAATGTATTTAACATAAATTAGCAGTTAAACGCACGTCGGTATAACAATACGTCTAGACGTAAACACAGTCATCAGATTGCAAATTGTAGGTGAGGGCATTGATACTTCAAGAAAGAATAAACTGAGATTTTTCTTTATATATTTTAATAGCCTATGTGTCCCATGTGTGCAAGCCATCTTTGCAAGGGCGGATCCAGCCTTCAAAAAAGGTTGTGGGCATGGCAATGCAAAAATCAAAGAAGTGGGAGTCTCGTATGATCTTGTTCATGATGGTTATACGCAAGAAAGATTTAACTGCGCGATTTTATTATATTGACGATATTGAAGCATTTGATATGATATCATGAGTCTATCGATCTCAATATAGAGTGGAAGTGTGACGTCATAAGTCCGTTAGGGTTGTGCCCACTAAGGTGGATCCACGCTTGCCTTTGTTACTCCACTTGACCTTGTCCATGAAGAGCTCTTGTCACTTTGGCTCGAATGCATCCAACACGTCTTTCCACCGCATCTTCGATCTTCCTCATTTTCTCCGGCCATTTGAGGGAATCCAGCTTGTAGCCAGCCTGTCCCAACGGTCTGGATACATTCGAGTCCCATGTCACGCCCAGTTCCATTATAATTGTATCAATAATACAGCCATCAGCCAGTACATAGCCCTGACCCCATTGTAAAACCGAGTCTTGGGTCGTGGGTGTTAGTTCCTGATGGAACTATTCGGTCCCTCAAACACCCAAACCCGAAGTGCCTTTCACAGTCGGCATCTTGCGGCGTTTATGAGAATTGATATCGAATCTCCGTGTTATAAATACAGTAGGAACTTTATCGAAAATCGATTAACATGTTACGATTCTTATTTAATTATAATCAGCAGACACACTTCGTAATAAATGTCATGTTTAATACATTATGTAAAAGCGTCAAGTTTCTGTTAAAAAAATCTCCTGATGAGAATAAAGATTTTAATGAATAATTAATACGTACACAGCAGATTTTAATTGCATAATTAATTAAATTGCGCAAGTAATAATATGACTCGTTAATTAAATGTTTTAAAAACAACTCGGTGACGTCTCACTCGATTTTTTATCGATTGATCGTCGACAAAGTATCGATTACACTTCCAACTTTAAAAGACAAATCCATAGTCATATTGTGAAGAAAAAATACATATGATTGTTATATTTTTATCAACACACAAATAAAGCTATCGTAAGAATAAATAACTTAGTAAGATCTAAGATAAGGAGATAAGTATTGTTTAATCCAATCACATTTCGGAGAAAAGCAGCAATTAATTAAAATAGCAAATAATATGCCGCCAGATTTATTTGAAATTATTAAAGCTAAATAAATGTTAAATAAATTGGTGTTAAGAGGGTGAAATATCAAGTAACAAAATTAATTTACTTTACAGAAAAAATAACCGTTTAAGAGCAGTCTCGGCTTATATAGCACAATTTGAACACACTGAAAAAATAAATCTATGAACACCTGACATAAAGTAAAAATTGGCGTAACCCCAATATGTTCCATAAGCCTCTTCATTCATAAGCTTCAACCCACCAATATATAAACAAATGGTCCGCAATAAAAACAAAGCGTGGACACCACACCCAAAGGCTCTAATTAGAATGGCACACGGGGCCCAGACAGGCCATATCCAGGCATCGAGACAAAGAGCCTGTAAATACGAACATTTGCATAGCAAAGGGCAAGTGATTGGACTATAAATAGTGATGGGACGGTTAGGAGCGGAAAACAGATTATCCTTGTTAGTCTTTAGCCGATATTTCAGGAATTCGAGTCGTGGTGTGATTTGTCTAGAGGTTGTTTGGGTTGGGAATCGTAAGGTCCCGGGTTCGAAACTCAAGTGAAGTAGATTGTCGGTTTTAATAATTTTATGACTTATTCCTGGGTCGGGAATTATGCCCAGCATGATCCATCCCTACCAAATTAAAGGCGTTAATAACGCTACTAGTGCCACTTTCATTGTACCGAGATTCTTTTCGTACGAAGATGTGATTGAGTGCAAGAAAATCGCCTCGCCTCAAAATTCCTATTCCGGACAATTCAAATAAGATTTATCAAAACGACAATTTTATAAACAGCGAAGTGCGCGACCTGGGAAGCGAACACCAGGCCTCACGGTTCAAAGCCTTATCGCATTGCCACTAGACCTACTGATTCAACTCAGTAGCCGATATACAAAGTAATAAATTGTAGGCATAATAATAACTTAATTCAAAATTCTTATTGAATCCCAACCTATCAGTACATAAGATCGACACCTACATTAAAATGGCAGAGAAACGGATCTATACCTTTTAAAAGTTTGCTCAACGGGTCCCTTATATCCGTTCTCTTGTACAATTACTATTCTTTGGTCGTCCGTACTACGCAGACCCGGTGGTAGAGGGACCATGAATAATGTTGAATTAGGATATTTTCTTTTCTTATTTTAAAAGAGGTTGCAAATCCTGCTTATGTTGAAATGGACTATTAATAAATTAACGATTTGAAAATCTGTGTTCCCTTTTCATCAGTCTAGTTTCATTCAGCTTGGTTTCTATGGCAGGTTTGTAAATGTAAACTTAAAATTAAAATAAAAGCACGTCTTACATGACACGCTTAACTATTGCTGCACTCACTACACGAAAGAAAGGAATATTTCGATAGCAATTGTATCATAACATCGTTCCAAATTCAATATAAACGATTAGCTTGATAAAAACTAGATTAAATTGAGACTAATCCTTCAAATCCCTAACTTATGGTAACCCTACACGCAGAACTTATGCCAAACTAATGAATATTAAGTTTGCAGGTGTGGTGACAATGTTTTTCCCATTATCGGAGGATGTAGGCAAATTATTCTATGGTTCTGTTGAACTTCTAAGTGCAAGTCTAGGAAATTTAATTAATGAGGAAAACTCCACGAACAATCAGATGTGTCACTGATAATGAGAACTTCACTACAATGGAAATAAGAAATGGTAATTGACCGGAAAATTATCGGACATGGGGCTTCCTTAAACGAATATGGATATATATAGACATATGTACATATATACACATATACTCCCTATTTCCCAGAAGGGTTAGGCAGAGTTGCCAGGACATTCAAATTTAGCCTTGTATGGTCCGTCTTACGATCTGATAGATGGCGAGTTACTGACATATCAAACACAAATTCCAGGCTCCAGGCTGATAATGAATAGAAAAATCCAATATCACTTTTCCCGACCCAGGATTCGAACCCGACACATCATCTTTATAACCGTACCTTAGTACAACTATGTCACCGAGACAGAACATACACTTTTTAAATAAAATTATGATGCATATAAAAGCAAATTATTATGAATCACGTAATCATTATTTTGACAGCCTTCGTGGCGCAGTTGGTAAGACTCCGTCTGATAGGTGGGTATCATTAACTACGAACGACTTGGCTTTCTCACAATACCCAGACCCAACACAGATATTTGTACGCTACAAATATTTGTGTCGGTGCGGCGATCGAACCCGCGTCCTCTCTTTTCATAGACGGCATCTAATCAATTGCGAAAAACAAAAAAAAACAAAGTTTATTTATTTATTAATACACTAATAGCGGCCCGCCCCAGCTTCACCCGGGTACAAATAGATTTCTGTACAATAATATGTACGTATTATACGTATAAGCCTTCCTCTTGAAACACTCTATCTATTAAAAAAAAACCGTTGCGTAGTTTTAAAGATTTAAGCATACATGCCGTCTCATGTGTTCCCTCCTTCCTACAATCCTAGGTCCTTCCGCCGTAGCGTGAAGAGGCACCTTAGCAGGCCGGCATAATTGTTTCCATTGGCATGGGACCGCCGTCCGATGCCAATGGATACTCTGCCTGGGCAGCATTAGCACTTACCATCAGACTTTGTTTTATACTATGTACTGATATTGCATAAAAAAAAAACAAAGAGAATCACGAACATAAAAGTACAATTGGCAGTCTTATCGCTAAAGCTTCTTGACATTAATTTTCCGTTAACATTATCTTGGTAGAGAGCAAAAAAATAAATTAACAAATCAATTTCCTTCTTTATTGCGAAGGGTGCTTTAATTACGACGAAATCGTTTTCTTTTACCGACAAATACGTATACCAGTTAAAAGATCAGTTAATGCGACAAAAACAGAGCGGTGATTTATGGAACAAATTAATTTGTTATCAAGCCGAGTGAAAGTCGTCCGACTTGTGTAATAACCTTTAATGTGCATGCAATTAATAAAACGTAAAATACAGGGATTTTATTACTTGGTAAATATAATATAGTTGGTCGGACTGTCTGTGGCTTGTGCTCAATTTAAATAAAACTTTATATTACTGCACTATTATGTTTCGGATTAAAGGATATTGTAGCCAGAATAACTACTGGACATATTGAGACTTAACACCTTATTTCTCAGATATTATGATGGCGAGCGTAATGAAATACCAAGTATTGCCTTGTAATTCGTGATGTTTGGTTTTGCTACTGTCCATGAGCGGTCGTATCGGTTATTATTAGGCTAATGGCGTGCTATTAAAGGAGAGGATAGCTATAAACAAATCAGAGTAGGTTGATACGAGCATTACTTAGAAGTAATTAGAAATTTTCGGACAGATTTTAAATACTTGCTTCCCAGATAAACTAAAGGATATATCCCTAAACCGAAATTATATCAAGACAAAAATCAGTGATGATATGACAATAAAAGTTTGAACAAATGAAAAAAATAACGATTAGGAAATGTGACACGAATAGAGTTACGCTGCATTTGAAAACTACGTTGAGTCCTTATGTTTAAGGGTGAAAATTAATACACTTCTACCAGAAATCGATTTTATTCTATGTTAACTAACCAAATTTCTCTAAAATTCACCTCACCTCAAGCCAACCAGCGTACCACAGTCTAGTAAAACTCAGCTGTTGTAACTCATAGATCATAAAATGAAATCGAGAGTGGTTCTAGTTTCCATACACGGCACAGCCAAACAGGGATATATGCCCAACAAAAAATTATAATACATTTTATAGCTTATATTGCATTTTATTCTAATACCACGTGGAATGTTCAATATTCGATACTTTTTTTATATGTTTAGTTCAAGGTATGGTTTGTACGCCTTTATTCAAGATATTTCCATACTGACTGAAAACGAAGGTAGTAGTTTCAATGATTTTAGACACAATGCAATCAAAAATTTCGAGTAATTTGTATTTTTAAAATACTATCTTGTACTGATTCTTAATCCACAGTTCCATCTCTCGAAAATCTATATATGCATTTGTATCAGCCCACATACGTCCCACTGCAGGGCACGAGCCTCCTCCACAATCGAGAGCACGATTAAAAGGAGTATAGCCATATAGTCCACGAGTCCATTTGGTCCGTTTACTAGCTGGCCATCACGCACCATTACATTTACAAATATTAGATTTTGGTATAATATTATAGATTAGCCGTTGCATGGTTTATTAAAAATGACACAATTAAAAACTCGTGACTGTATTTCATTCCGTTCCGTTCCTGGTGAACGGTATGCATATCACCTATTAGTTACAAAATCAACAACACCGTAATACAACTTTTCATTTTACACAATAATCATAGTCACAGATATTCTCGACACAAGTTCAACAACTGTTCGGAACAATAAACACGAACAGAGGAGACACTTCGCTAATATTTGGGAACTAATGATTCGATATCGCTGCGAGCTATTTGAGTTCACCGAATTAGCTTATACAGGTTCAATTCCGAGGGAATTCAAGTTTATCGAAGTTTGCCTGATCAATTCGATGATATATACAAATATTGGAAGTTATGATATGACTATTGGATGTCAAATAATTTGATGGTTAATATATACTAAATTGGTGTTGGAGTTATCGTGAAGACATCCAGGTGATAAAGGCTTACTTTCTTCGTACGTAATATTATTTATATATTATTAGTAAAGCAATCTTAGTCAAATACATAGTATAATTCATAATTCTGCAATAATTCTCCATATAGCATTCAAACTAAAACCAACAAATTTGCAATCCAATAAATCAATGCCAAATTACAAACTTGTTACTATGAAAACTGATTTCAATATAATTTACAACAAATTTCATTTTATATGCCTACAGACACAATGCAACTAAAAATGTCGAAATGAAACGCTAAATTAATTTTTAATTATTTTTTAAATTTGGTGTTTTTTGGGTGGTAAATCCATAACTTAGCATAGCTTTTGCTAAAATAATAATTTAAACTGTTTTACACCTTAAAGTATTTATAAATAGAAGGGTGTAAACTATTATTTTAGGAAAAAAATGTATTTACTACCCAAATATGGCCATAGGAAAAAAATAACAAAAGAAATTGTAGCTTTTTTTTTGCCAAATTTTCTGTTGCTTTGTGTCTGAAGTCGCTTAAACTACCACCTAGCTTTGTTTTCGGTAGCAGTCTTGATATACCCTGTATATCCATCCCATAGTTGCCTGTAAGAAATTATCTAGTGTGATAAAGCCGCCACTTGTACTATTATTTTTAGTATATAATTTCTAAAGAGTGTCTTTGTGTAGTGCAAAAAAGGATTGAACAAATTAATAAATATAGTCTTTATTAGACCACATACGTTACAGAGCTGATTTTATAACAGTAACCGGAAAAGGTTATCAAATAGACAACAATTAAAAAGTTACCATAATGTTTAATCAATAAAGAAAACTCTGACCCAACAATACACAATAGTAACATATCTGTATCTGTATCTGTATCAGCCCATATATGTCCCACTGCACGACACGGGCCTACTCTACAATCTAGAGCACGATTGAGAGTGGTTAGGCCATATAGTCCACCACGTTGGCCTAGTGCGGGTTGGTATAATAACATATAGTTATTTTCTTCTACACAAATCAATTCAAATGTAAATTATCAACATCAATAAAACGTTAAAATATAATTCAAATAATAAAAAGTGTCAACCGGAATGTAATATGGTGCGAACGGGCAAGGCTATCCACTTTCCAATAGACACGAAGTAATAAACTTTCAACTTGATTAAAATGTACCAATTGGTTTCACAATTCTCAATGCAGTTGGAAATTTTAACTTTGCTGCACATTTTACTAATTGCAACGTTTTATTTAATCGAGTTACACGCTCTTGTATGTAGGATCGTAATAGATACGAGGCATTAGTGAATGATCTTCAAGATATATTGATTTCAAACATTTAACCCACAATGTAGATACTATAAATAAATACACCCAACAGTCAGAACTATGTATGTGACATACATAGTCCTGAACCCACACTGACGGCGAGTCTTGTGTCGTGGGTATCAGGACCTACGAGAGACTTTTCGGTTTCACAAACACCCAGACTGGAAATAAATACTTGTGGTTCACACAAATATTTGTCTCGGTGCGGGTATCAAACCCGCGGTCTTTTGTTTCACAGCCGGCGTCCAACCAACTACGCCACTATGGCTTCTTAAACAGTTAATCAAATAATTAATAATAAAGTCCTTATTCATAGACTGTGTTTATACATATTTTAGTTATCGTATGATTGTCCTCTTCCAACAACTCTTGAATTCAGTTTGAGCGAAGATGACAAAACATTCACTAACAAATATATACGTTTCAAAACTGTCTGAATAAGACCGTAAAAATAAAAAATCACCGCATATTAAAATGACTAAACATCGCGTTGAAACACATTATAATTTAACCCTCAAAACACCAAGCTACAAAAATTAATTAAAAAACTGAGTCTAGAACTGCCTTCCTCAAAAGGCATTACTAAATAGAGCCTGCAAAAAAATACTTTGAGCGAAAACAAGGCAGCCACGGCGGGCGCCACGTACAGTCTTTGAGGCATTTGGTCTGTTGTAAATTGTCGGCCACAGTAAACACCCTTTGAGACCTAAAACGAATAAGGAAACTCGGAGTGCTTATGTCAACAGTCAGAGGAACTACTGTTGTTTTTTGTAACTTTTGAATTTAATAAAATATGTCTTGTGCTGTTTTGAGACAGTGGAAAATAAAATATGGGGAAATTGTGATATTTTTACCGGTTTAATGTGGCTTAATTTAACATTTTCATTGATTGTATAGTTTCATAGATTTACATGAATGTTAGACATTGAAATAAAAACAAATTACGGATTTCATGTCTTGGTATGTTTTTTACATTTTTAACTTCCAAACGTGACGGTTTGATTACTGTAAAAATTTCGGCATCACATTCAAATTCCTGACTTCGAGTTGATAATGACTAGATTAGTTATACAGGAATATAACTACTACAACTAAAATTGCGGGTCGCGCCCCGGCCTGACTCGAATCCGCGACCTCAGCGTTGTAATCGTGCCATACAACTGCGCCGCCAAGGCAGTACACCATAACATCCAACAATATTACTACTAAACTCAAATTAGTCTCCCACCCATTATAATTTAATCTATGCAAAACTACAGAAGCGATTGGCACTTCGCCAGGGCTCGCCAATTTCACACAAAAAACATCGCGAGAGCTGCCATTGTCCACATCTGTTGCATAGCAAACATGTTGAACGACCATGTACACAGAATTACTTACATGTGCAATCTAGTTAATCTGCCGTAATTTGTTTTAATTACTTCGAGGGAAATGAGGATATTGCTTGGGAAAAGTAGGATATTTTTAGTTTATGGTAGGATTGAGAAGTTCCGCATTGTCTTTTTCTATTTGCTCAGTGTGTAAGTACTGTTGTGTTCTGATTTGAAAGACACAGTAGGCAGTGTCGGTATTAAGAGATATGGCAATGTTCTGGATGGAATTGCTTCGGATGGAGGTGAAAAAAAGATCGAAAAAAAGAGAGAAGACAGAAAACAGAAAAGGAAATACAATAACAAAAACCATCATCAAATCATCAAAACTTGAATTACCTCTTCAATTAACCTTACACTTAACCTAACCAAGACACGTATTCCTAAAATCCCAGATAACTCAAGCACTAAAGGAAGCAAGATCCCTAAGCCCACACGTCTAGACTTCAACAGACAGAAGTACAGCCCACCCATCGTCTAGACTGTAGACTTGAAGCAGACAGTTCGTAGAATTGTTCACTAGTGGGGCACAATAGCGTGGGCGCGGCCAAGCTAAATATTTATACTCTTCAATGGTGTTTACGACACTTGTGTCGAGTGTCTGTGCATTCGAGTATCTTGAGACGTGACTGCATATATTATATACTTTATTTATATACATTCATTTGCAAAGATTATGGGGCAAAAACCCTTTGGTAATATAGTTATGTCAGTAAATATATTTTTAATTTATTTTATTTGGGTGGCTCACAGCTATCAATAGCAAACAAACATATATTATAAAATTTTTATACAAAAGATAGCCAATTAACATCTTCATATGTTGAGCGCACTAGTTTTAGCAAATTTGATCGTAAATAAATTGGTACATTAAAAGCATTGCAACATTACAACCTGAGCTAAGGTTATTCACCCTTCAAGTCAAAGATGATAGATATATTTAAAAAATAACTTGAATTACATTAATCAAACCAACAAAAGACTAATTATAACAAAACATCACGCAAGATTGTCCTCTATAAGTGGACATCTTCGAATCGATGACGATTTCAAAGCGCCAACAACTAATTACAATTACCTATAGTAAAACAAGAAGAAGAAGCCAAAGTACCATGCCTACCTACTGGACATATTAAGACTTAAAATCTTATGTCTCAGGATGGCGAGTGCCGGGGAATGCTAACCATTGCTATGTAATTCATGGTGTTTGGTTTTGCTACTGTCCATGAGCGGTCTTATCGCTTACCCTCGGGCGAACGTCAAGCTCGTCTCGCTATTCCTTGCAAAAAAAAATCCTAAGGACGCCTATGCCCAGCAAATACAAACTGAAAATGACAATCACGATGTGCTACATACAAATACTAACTACACAACATCTAAATCGACATTACGAAGTCGTGAAATGTCGCTTAGCAACGTCGCCCGGACATCAACACATCTAGATAACACGAGTTTCAGTTGGCCAACGCGTGCGGTTGCGAAATCTTAACTTTACTGCGATATTTAACGTTTCATTAACTGGTTTAATTGTGATGTCAGAATGATTAGGAATTGAGCTTCGAGTGTTTAGGTTGCGTATTTAATTAGATCTTGGAGGTAAGACAAGAGCTGTGTAACGAAACGACGAGAATTCGATAGGACAATTGTTCGTGTGATTTATAGATACGTATTTCAAATGTACGTGTTATTGAACCCAAAAACTTCCAATCAAAGTTTAACTCCGTTGCCTGATGCGAAGTTCATAATATTGCTGTAGTAAACAGAGAACCTAAATATTAATTATTATATTACGAATAGTTTGTATATTGAAAAAGTTTTGACGAAAGAAGTAACTTATTTTATAAGTTCTTAACAGTTTCTCAAATTAATATGATTATGAACGAATCAAAATACTGGATATTTTTTAAACTTCACAAAGTTTAGATTACAAACAGCTTAAATAAAATTTCCTGTATTAATATACTTCAAACTATGAACTATAATTAAGCCATCCCTATAATCGATTCACATCCCATTACAATACATGCATATCCAATAACCACACATAGCATATGGAACAGTATTACAACATTAAATCACAGGGCATTAACACAGCCGTATGTGGGGTACGAATCCTACCGCCCACGATCCCACGCTTATGCAAGGCTGTTAAATATCCCACATAAAATATGAGCGCTACGTGATGCAGTGAATGTGCAGTGGGGCAAGTTTTAAATTAATTTCATATGTATTATTAAAACTTGGGTAGAAAAGCTGTGGTTGTGTTTCACGATGTGTGTTCTGATTTTCTCCACGCCGCGCCGGTAAAATTATATTGACCGGTGAGAGACAACTATCTTTCGGCAGTGAATATAGTAATTGGATTACTATTTAAACTATTTGACAAAAAATGGTTAGCTCCGTTGATTGAAAATCAATAGTTTAATCACATGCATAATTGATACGGGATTAATTCGCTAGAAGTAGTAACTTATTAGAACCTTACAAACGCTTTAAGACACTGGAGTGTCTTTCATTAAAAAGGGCGTATTTCTTTTTATGCCTAAGACTAGATTCATTTTGTCAAAAATAAAATACATTTATTCCAGAAATTATCAAGCGGCATTAGGCCAAGGTGGTGGATTTTATGGCCAAACAACTCTCAATCGTACTCTCGATTGTAGAGGAGGCCCGTGCCTTCCAGTGGGACGGATATGGGCTGATACAGATTCCAGAAATTATTCCCGTTTATTATCACCAAATCGAGGACAAAACCTATAGCATTCGCTCCTAAACCAAAGCACACAAACAAACATCTGTCACACATATTGCCCAATGCCGACCGCATTAATGCGTACTTAATGAAACATTTCCTTGATTATAAACTTCTCTCCGTATTATATCAGTAATCTACGAACACATTAAGTCGTTATATCGTTTATGATTTAATTAAAATGATCCAACCGGTTTCGCGTTGATTTCATACTTCATGTTCTAAACTCGTATCTGTTAGATAGGGTGAATTATATTTATTACTAGCTGTCGGGCCCGGCTTCGCCCGGGTGCAGATAGTTTTTGAGTCCAATCCACATCAAGAACATATTATTTCGCGTGTCTACTAACTATATTTCCCGCGTGCCGTCGACTATATTTCCCTTCCGTAGGAGAGGACATCCCGTGCCAACAATTTGAATTTGAAAGAGTAGAAAATATGTATATTTGGTTTCCTGACTCATCCCACGGGAACACTACATTTTTCGGGATAAAAAGTAGCCTATGTGTTAATCCAGGGTGTCAGCTATCACTATACCAAATTTCATCAAAATCTGTTGAGCCGTTTTTTCATGAAAGAGTAACAAACATCCATACATACATACAAACTTTCACCTTTATAATATTAGTAAGGATCTGTCCAGTGAGTTTTACGAAGTGAACACATGCGTATTTTGAAATTCAATGTTATTTCAGAGGTTTCTGTAAGAATGTAAGGAGTCACGTAAATACTAAGTATATTACAATCACCACGCACCTATAGGCGCATTTTATTCATATTTTAGTTGCATTGTGTTTGATGTCACTAAAACTACCACCTGGCTTCGTTTACGTTCGCAGTCTTGATATACTCTGTATACAAAGAAGTTATATCCATATTGAAGTTATTTATTTTATTTATTATACTTCATATAGATTGTATACAAGGCGGACTTAATGCCAGAGGCATTATCTACCAGTCTACCTTTGGGTGATGCAGAGATGAGATCAAGTGGGCGTATAAATATTTAGAGAAAAAAAAATAGAAACATAAATAATTAATATGTAAATACATACAAATATAGGGTCAATACATGATATAATATAGTGGATAATAATAATATATTTGTATATACAGGGTTATTCACGAAACTTTATAACCTATTGCGAAAATTTGTTAGCCAAATTAAACTTACATGATTTGAGATTAACAAAGGTTATTATATTTTTGTAATGATGCAACAAGTATTATCTGTTGATTGTTAATCTGATACAATAATACTTATGATCGATTAGTGTATCAAAAAACAACTAAACTTTCCCAGACCACTAGTTACATAAATAAATTCAAAGTTGCCTTACTACAGCTTTATATCCTAATTGCGCGCTTCGAAAACAGTTGAAGGGCTTAACACACGCCAAGTGCAAGCACATTGAGTTAATCATTTAACAAGGTTAAACCAGTTTAAAACAATCTGTCTACAACGGGACACTATTGTGCACCGCTTTCAGTTGTTTAGTTTCTATTTGCATAATGTGTAACTTTGATTTAAGTGCTTCAAAGTTTATGTATTAAATGTATTTCTGATGAATTTCGCTGTGGGATAAGACAAATTAGTATCTCGAACAATAGGGGAATAAATGCAACTCCTTAAGGGAGAGTTCTGTTCAGCAGTGGACTTTCTTTGGTGAAAAAGAAAGAGAGAGCATTAAAAGCCTTGCTGTGGTTTCGTTTTTTCTCCCTTTGGAACTGAAACTGAAGTGGCTGAGCCGCTCCCATTTTCAGTGAATGTCAGTGCTAATGTAAAAGTAAATTCACTTTTCAAAAACGTCTATTATGTTTTATTTCAATATAAACGTATGTATAATCACTTATAATCACTTACGGCATTATTCTTAGACAGTTTATAAACCAATTTTAGTTCCCTCTCGAACGACATGAATTCAATTTGAGGACAAAACATTCGATTGCTAAAAGACGCTTCAGACTAATAAGGCAGTTTGTGTTTTTCTTGCCGATAACTATGCCATACCATAGTTTACCGTTTCTGTTTAATTTGATTTCGCAACATCTCCAAGTGACCTAAATGTACCAGGAGCGCATACGTGCGCTGTAAGTTGCGACAGTTTTATGTATCGTAAAACGTCACGCTACTGCGCGCTGCACTTACTCGAATCATTACCGCACGAGATGTGTGGTGAGTAGTGTGGCAATATTTCAAGTATATATTTTGGGGAGACAGACAATCTTTTGTCTTTTATTTTCCTGTACATTTCATAGAGGTATACACATAAAGAATGGGATAGATCCAAATAATATTGCATCTCTGGTTAATTGGTGGTAGCATGCCATTCTAAAGTAAAAACAAGTACAGGACAATTTTTTTCTTCTTGTGATATCGATGTAGAGAAAGCTCATTTTACAATGAAACCTTCGTACACATTTCTTTAAAGCCATTTAATACATATTTTGTCCGACTAGACGTCTCTATGTCACTTAAGCTTGTCTTTGAAAACAAGCATTGCTCTATTATTCAGGTAATATCGCAGCATGTAAGCCGAAGGAATAGCTCACTGTTGGTACAATAATTAGTCGAAAAAAATGCTTTAGTTTATTCAAAAGTCGTGCCAATAATAAACCTCATTATTTTAATTTCATTTTTCATATATTTTCGAAAACGTAATATCTTGAATTATACAGCGTTTGTTGATAGTTTGAGCGGCGCGTGGGCGGGCGGAAGCTGCGCGGATAACTTATCTCGGGACCGTTACGATGCGCTCATCAGTGACTGAATGGCCACTTACATCTGCACTCTGTAGGTGGTTCAGTAAAAATGTACGATTATTATTGAGTATGTATGCTTCGATCAATTTAAACCGACAATCAATTTTCCGAAGGGATGTAGAAAGCACTACTTAAATTGGTCGAGCTGATTTATGTTGTAAATAAGATAGCGAATACTCTTTTAACTATGTGCAAAAATAATATATGTAATTTAAAAAATACCATTAATATTTTTAGTTCAAGTCTTGCCTATTATTCATGCTTTAAAAATATTAAACAAAATTGACACAAACGACGTCAAAACCGTACGAATAATGGGTTTACGTAACTCTTATACCAACAAAACACATAACTAGTACACATCATCTTATTAAAACACATAAAACGAGTTTTATTTCCAAAATTATCGATAAAATGACATCACCAACAACGTGTGCGGCGACCACGGGTGGCATCTTAATCTACCCGACATATCGATGAATCTCCACACTACGCACGTACGATAATTGACAGCCCGTTGTTTATCGATACTTGTAAAAGAGTTATAAAGAATCGATCATTATCGATTATAACAGGGTATTGTCTCGGTTCGGGTTTAACGTTTTTTTGACGGGTTAGGGCACTCTCTCTTTGTCGTTAATTGTGAAATATAGATCGAAGTGAAGTTCGGGACATCGATAAGTATATTGGCTAAAGATATCATACCGTACTATATGAGAGTTCAAAAAAAAACTTTAAAAGTCTAGTATAAGAAATTACATTACATCTGATGGAAAATATTCCGGTTCAATATTGACTAGTAATTCTGGCCATCTTCACCACTACGCATTGCGAAAATATTATCACCCACGAGTGGAATATTTGAATATTAAATATTAAGCTTCACATTATTTAAGGAGCCGAATAAATAGACATTTACCTTCGATACATCTTTGTTCACCATTTACAAACTTGTCAAATTAATATTTAAAAGTGCCAACCCTAGCCATTTATCTATAACTCACCACCATCCAACCCTAACAAATCAAGAGCATCTCCGAATCGTATGACCACACAACTACATTAATGCAACCCTAATTCAGGTGGAGCGGGGAGCGTGGCGATGCAATATCAGACCTTCTGATTGCGGTCCAATCGATACCGCCGGGAATAGCTAATTATACGGCCTTTAGTACTCTACACTAGGGATGAGCTGAATCGATTATTAGCATCGTTAAAACCGATTCAAATGAATAATTTTATGGAATGTGCAGCTTAATCATTCAATCATGTATTTATTTAGTGCGTCGGTGGCGCAATTGTAGTATAGTTACGAAGCTGAAGTCTCGGGTTCGAATCCTAGGACGGGCAAAGTGATATTGGATTTTTCTAGTCATTATCAGCCCGGAGCCAGAAATTTGTGCCCGATTAGGCGATAGGCTCGCCCCCTATCACATTGTGGATGGAACACACACGGCGAAACGTGGGTGTCCCAGTTGCATCTCTGCCTAGTGCCTACCTACCCTACCCCTTCTGGGAATAAGCCTGTGAGTTTATGTATAGATTTTTTTGCCGGGATCTGGCTTTTAGACTAAGAACTCGTGGCCGCCAGACTTTTGGCATTTTATAAAACCTGAAAGTTTGTCTGACGCCTCTGACATAAGCATCACACGATCAGCTATTATGAAGTTCCGATCCTGGTTCGACAGCGTCTCGTATACGAAGTATCTTAATATACAGTATCCTACCTCCCGGCCTCCTCGACAATCGAGAGTACGATTGAGAGTTGTTAGGCCATATAGTCCACCACACTGGCCAAGTGCGGGTTGTATATAAACACACAATCAAATTTCTGAGAAAACTGCCTATTAGAAGAGCATATTGTTATACTAGGAAATATAAACATAGAAATATAGTAGCAATACAGTAGCAATTACAACTATAAATAGATCCTAATGAATCATTGAACTAAAAAATAAGAACGGCAACTGTTAATAAATTATTCAGTTTTATAAGAAATCATGTAAACACATTTAATTGCAGTAAATATTTATAATTGTTGTGAGTCAATAATCTAATCTCAACTATGATATAATGGTCTTAAAACATGTCGACTGTTTTAGAATGATAAGATGAGATTAAACGTTGATTAAATTTTGCTATTCATAATGGTTTTTTCTACATATTTAAACTAATATTTCCATTGCAGAAAAAAAGTAACTTGGCTAACATGAAGAAAATGCAAACATTTTAATTTTTCTTTTTTATAAACGAGTCGAAAATGCCATATAAATATTACACAGCACAAGTTAATATCACTTTCCAAACGCGAAATTAAATTGTAAAAATTTCACCACTTCAGCTTCAATATAGATTTGTAAAACCAACCCTTAACCTTACACAATAAAGTCTAAAATTCAATAAAACTACCACAGCGCGTCATGTGGTTGAAGCTAGACGCAATAACGTCGGGTAAAATGCAAATACTGTTATGCATTTCTGTTCGTCTCAGTGTCGGCTAATGTTATTTCAAATACTATGCAATATCGCTGAATTGCATACAATTTTGTATGGGATATTGTATGTTGTTTTGGAAAAATAAATATAAAAGCAAAGAGACGTTGGAAAATTAATTTACAAACAGATTTTTTGAGTTATCGTAACACAAATATGAAATTATTGGTTGAAAATACATGTCGTATTGAACTAAACATCAAAACACCACGATATTACAAGCAACTAAGTGACTTGCGACGTTAACCCCCTAAAAAGGGCATAAAATCCCTCACACACCACCCCTCTTCAAAATTGCACTCTATCACTTAACAAATAGAATTGTTATTCCTAAATAACATAGCCCAACATTAAAAGCTGTTAATCAAGAGATATGGCGTAACAAATTACGCTAACGCAAACACGTAGATTTTACAAAGACAGCGGCTAAGATCGGGTGACCTACATGCGAAGATTTGAGATGTTTTGTAACTGCGGGTACCGAGTAGTAGTTTTCACTTTTCACACTAGATGTCGGTAGCTTAGCGAGCATTTATGACATTGCGCATAGTAACTGCATGTCTATCAGTGTTTCATAAACTTTAATAAGAGTAATTGAATAAAATAATAATTAATAATACACCCAACAGTCACACACATAGTCCTGACCACACACCAAGATCGAGTCTTGTGTCGTGGGTACCAGAGACTAAGAGACTTTTCAGTCTCACAAATACCCAGACAGGAAACAAATACTTGTGGACCACACAAACATTTGTTTCTGTGCCGTGATCGGTGGGGTCAGGACCTACATTTGTATGTGACTGTTGGGTGTATTTATTTATGATTATTATTTACAATGTGTTGTAATAATAATACGATTAAAATGTTAAATATATAAAGATTGAAATAAATAAAAAAAGATGTTGACTGACAAAAGTGTATAATTGAAGTACTGACAAACTAAGGCTAGAAAGACAAAAGTATATTATCAAAATTAGAACATAATACATTTTTCTACTATCCAGTGTTTAAATATAAAATAAACAAAACGGAGGTTACATTTCTCCAACACAATGGTATACAATTCTCAAAACTCTCTCGAAGTAAATGGGCTATTTAAGTACCTTGACAATAAACACAGGCCTTATGCACATATGTGACTACTTTCTATATAATTCTATGTTCTAATATTCCAGTCCATCCAAAGGTTGCCTGAGAGAGATCGCAGCTAGCGACACGACCGGCTATTGTAACTATATCTTGAGTTTTAAATATTGTTTCATTTTTCATACATTTGGTGTACAAAAGTCAATATAAATAAATATAGGGTCAATTAAAATTGTTTTTAAAATTACTAAGTAACTATTAAGTTTACAAATGTCATTTGACTGCGACATATTCAAAGATGATTCTTACCTCCACATAATGACGTATAATATTAATAACACAATAGCTTAGTGAGTAACACCCGCCACCGGACAGCACGTTAGTTCATAATCTTACCGTGGCAGGGAGAATGTCACTCGCTTACTTAGCATGCCATGCACCAACAAACTCGCTCTTACCTGGAAACAAAAACAATTTGTTAATATTATGTTTATTCGATACTAGCGGCCTGTCCCGGCTTCGTCTGGGTGTATACACTTTTTGAAAATATATTAATAAATTAAACATATAAAGGAACACACTTTTAATTGGCTTTAAGATTTATTGCCATTTAATTAGATCTTTTGGATATTTTTTATGACATGAGAAAAGACATACAGAAAAGACAAAGACAGACATGGGAAAAGTTGGGGAAGGCCTTTACTCGAAGAGCCCCGAAAAATAATATATGAACCTAAATAACCTGCTATTTACGTAATTATTATTTGTAGTAATAAAAACGTTTAATAACAATTTCAAAAAAAGAATATTTAAAATTACTATTATCACTAGTATTTTAATTATTGTTTTAATGTATTGCAATTATATGTAAAATTAATTGATGTCGTAATAAAAAGGCAAATATAAATTACATCTTATCAAATGGTTGTCTGTAAGACATTGCCTTTGAGCGATAAGACCGCCAATTGTACTTTTATGATTGTGGTTTTCATTTTATTTGTGTTTTTTTTTGTGCAATAAAGTGTATAAATAAATAAATAATAATAAATAATAAATAAATGATATTATTTAAATTAATTACGTAGATTAGTCTATTATATCTAAATTGTATTACCGTATAGTGCAAAACAGTATAAAAAATCTATAAGTATCAATGTCGTAAAGTAACAAGGATATTTCGAAAGAGAATATCATAGTACAAATCCCTACATAGACGCCTCCAACAAACCACACTATAAATGGATTAATCTCGCAAACCATAAACCACTTTAACATACATTGCGCGCTGCACACCAAATTAATTCAATCTCCCAACACACCGCAAGCGATGTACGTACAAGTCATACATCGTCGAGCTGATATCCAATGCATTACATCATAAATATGCCGCAACAATGCACATACGTCCCGATGTCCTAGATCCAGACTGCAGTAAAACCTAGACCGGAGCGGAACGGCAAGTCTAGCGCTCTGAATAATCTAGGCACCAGTCGGCAAACTTTGACGAGATTCCGTCTAGATAAACGTTGTTAACAAAGGAATTTGGTGCGGAGTTGTAATGACCTAGTCTTGTAGTTGTAAGATGTTTGATATCAACTATTTGAGGTAATAATTTTGTGGCGAAATCTTTGTTGAGAATCGTAATTGATTTTGAGAAAAAAATTGGTTTAAATGACGTTATTTTACTGGAACTGGGAAAATAATGTCTAGTGGCATTAATGTGCTACAATCCCACATATTTTATGTAAGTAAAAAAAGAATAATTATATGTGTAACTATCAAAAATAAAATATAACACTTAAAATCCCAGCTTTAAAAACATTCTATCGCACCCTACAACCTTTCAAAATCCAACCCTAAAAATCACAAACAATCTACCCTCCAAACGCACGATCAAAAGCACTAAAAATTAAACCACCCCTAACCTAAACTAAAGAGTTTCGCAACCCTTTCATACCGGGACGGTAAAAAAGACCATTAACTTGCAAATTACGCACTCAAAACGAATAAGGGATAAACAAAACGAAAACCCGTCAAAGGGCGATGTTAAACGAGGGAAAACTCGGAATCCTGGAGCTCCGAATGACTGAAATCCATCAAAGGATACCCGATTCTAGTTTTTATTATGCGGATATTTTTATGGGTGAAGTTATTGAGGGTTCGGTGAAGGATCAAGATTCTATATTAATGAAACAAAAACATAAGGATATAGGAGTTTTGAGACTATGTAAGTGACATACACGGAGGGAAGTGGACAGTAATTTATTTCCAACTTCTCCTATTAATTTAACTTTCTGATTAATTTCGTTGCGGGTTAAAGACAAGTTAGACATTCCCGGAGACTCGCCGAGCTTCAATGCTCGGTGTCATTACATTGCGTGCCACAGTTGATCCTGGCTTACAGGAGTTGCAGTGAGGTGTGAGGGCGGGACAGTCTCCTATGTATGTATGTGACTGTTGTATTTATTTATTTATCGTAAAAATATCTTTTTCCGGCCTTTTTCCCAATTTTATTTGGGGTCGGCTCTCCTATCGCAAAACTCTTTCACATAAATAGGACCTGAGTTAATTATTCTCTAAATCTGTATCTGTATCTGTATCAGCCCATATACGTCCCACTGCAGGGCACGGGCCTACTCTACAATCGAGAATACGATTGAGAGTGGTTAGGCCATATAGTCCACCACGCTGGCCTAGTGCGGGTTGGCGGACTTACATACCATAGAAATTCTTATGAATCGCTATAGTATGCAGGTTTCCTCACGATGTTTTCCTTCACCGTTTTAGTGCGTGGTGATTGACTATCAATACACACATGACTCCGAAAAGTCAGAGGTGTGCCCTGGGATTCGAACCCACGACCACCGAAAACATGTTGGCAGTCGCGTCTAGTCCGTTTACCAACAGGCCACCACGCACCTTCTAATTTCTCTAAATATTCTATCAAAAAGTTGTAATACAGACGAAATCGGTCCGAAACACGTCTCATGGGTATCATTAAAATATTCCGTAGCTCTGCACATCCCGTCACCGTTCAAACGTGTTATAACGACAAAACTTTGGCAAATTGTTAAACTTTGAAAGAGTTCGGTAAATAACACCCAAATAGACGCATAAGAGTCGTTGTACGGTTGTACTCAGTAAAAATCACTTTGGTGAAAAAACCCTCATATTATTTATAATATTGTATTCTGGTGACGAAAATGTGAATAGTAATTTCGGTTGGGAAAATTATTTTGCTAAATGTGTCCAGACAGAAAAAATAGTTAGAGAATATAATTTGATTTAATGTTATATGAAAAATTGTCACTGATTTCACTATTTTATCCCTCAATTGTAAAGGATACCCATGCTCTGCAGTGGGACATATACATTCTGATGCAGTACATTAAACGATAAAGCCAAACAGTCATTATTTCATTGACAGCCTCCGTGGCGCAGTTGTTTAGACGCCGCCTGTGAAAGGAGATGCCGTGGGTTCGATCCCCGCACCGAGAGAAATGTGTGTGCGGCCCACAAATATTTATTTCGGATTTGGGTGTTCGTGACACCGTAGTCTCTCGTAATTCCTGATACCCACGACACAAGACTCGATCTTAGTGTGGAGTCAGGACTGTGTATGTGACTGTTGGATATATTTATTATTTAACAATAAAAAAAACCCTGACTCAACCATAATACACAGTAGATACATACAGTTTTTTAATGAAATCTTCAACATAAATCAGTTCAAATGGAAAAATGTATGTGACTGTTGGGTGTTATTTATTATTTATCGACGCAGAACTTTAAGCCCATACCCTACCCTAATTATAGCAGCAATCATTATCAACCAACTACCGACATTATAAGCATCACAGAAGTCGGTCACACACAACTAGTCCGTAGTGTAGCTGAAGCAACGATTAACGAGCTGCGTACTCCTTGTCTGAGGACACTCAACACGCCCCGCCCTTAGGATGTTTACGTTCCATTTTTACATACAGTGGGAGAGCAGATCCGCATTTGGTGGAATTAGATGTGGGAAAAATAGAAGCAACAAGGGCATGGGCGCAAAGGCAGGTGGTGGGATGTCCTAGACCATTAAAATTAGCGATGGTCCATACTCTTATAAACCTTTCCCCAGCAGTGAGATCTGTTAATAAGTAATAAAGAACGTAGCACAAAGTACGAAAGGCTGTGAAGCAACTATATCTGGACTGGACAAAATAAAACGTAGGAAAAATCGTATTCTCCATCAACAAATTACATAATAGTGTGTTGGATAACATAAATTTCTAGAAGACACATAAATAATAACTTTTGTTTCACCGCCGAATTATAACTTGGCAACTTCTAAGCTTCGAGATGCCAACATTTCTGACACGTACCATTTTATTGGTTAAGTGAATTGGTACCGTAAGTTTATGTAACTTGGAACAGGATTAGACATTACTAAAATGAAACCGTTCTGTTTATTCATCTAAAATTTTCGTCTATATTTACACGGAATAATATGCAAATATATAAACCAAATTTTAATTATCCATACAGAATTATAATATTTAAATTTCAGACTTATAAAAAGTATTAGAAACGATTTTAAATCGAAGTATTTTTCTAGAACTTGCATGTCATAGCATTCTACTATTTTTGCGACACCCAGCAAAAAAAAATCTTAATGAATTATCCAACGGGGGGTCAAGCCCACCCGTGCTCTACTCAATCCGTCCCCTCCACCGCAACGTCAGCCCCAGCTTGCAAGTATAAAATATCGTCGGCGATGTTTCACACTCCGCAAGTGGCACTTTTGTCGCCAAGTTTCTATGCGGTAGAAAACCTAGAGATTTATGCCTCGGATGCTGTGCATGCAGTGAATTGTGGAGTTATTGTACGCTGTCTTGGCTGGTCCATCGTGCATAGATAATTAAGTCGTTTGAAGACCTAACCTAACATAGCCGGCTTTGAGATAATGCCGACTTTGATGTATGTATATCGAATATAATCAATCGCCTGGTGATACGGGAAGAGAAGTTTCGCTGGTTTCCTTCGAAAAGATCATGGTGACTAAGCAATATGTAATTAAATATCAAGTGCAACCTTGCACAATGATATTGGATGTTAGAAATATCGAAACATTATATGTATGTCGCTCCGGTCATATGACGCCTTCAGTCCCAGTTGATACCATTTAACAATATCCTTGACAGTTAAGCAGCAACTCAAAATTCTATATCTCAAAGAATTTAAGGTACACGGCATTAGTATACAAAATCATAAAAATCTGTATGGCACAAATTACTTGATTAAAAGATGAGATTAATTCAAATTACAAAGTGTAAATTTAAATAAAACATAATAACATTAAAACCTCCACTCGGGAAAATATCACAAATTATATTTTAACAAAAACTTCACTTTATTTCATAATTCTTTCTAGCGTTTAATTCAACTTTTTTGTAAATGTTTGTGGCCAATTACAGTTTTTTTATGTAAGTTGTCAGTGTTGGCGTTGTAGTGTCTCCTTTAGCAAGAGTGAGCCAGTGGGCCTGGCAAATTGGCACTTAGCGCAGATCCTTGTGCCACAGTGCCACTGTGCACTAGAATAACAAACTGGGGTATTGTTACTTGCATATTTTTTTAAACTTTACGAAAAAAACAGCACTAAAAATTATGATATAAATAATACAGGCTGTGGCCACGACAGCTGTAACGTAATCAAAACGTCGGGAAGAAATGTTAAAATGAGTTGAAATGTCAAAATTAGACGAGATCCGCGGTAAAATTCGTAAAATAGTTACAATTTTAATAAGACAATTCCGTCTTATTTATTGTGGATTATTCAATTGAAACATTAAAGTCAGAGAAAGTAGTATTTCGTCAACTTAATTTCGCCAAAATATTCATAACTGCATATGAACCAGCTTTCTTTCAGCTATTTTTTTATTACTTCAATGAATGGCTGATAGTAAGAGACATAACCGCTCATGGATAGTTTCAACCCCAAAAACCACTAATTACAAATCAATGCTTGGCATTCCACTGCGCTCGTCATCCTGAGACACACGATATTTACTCTCAATATTTCCAATAGTTACTCAGGCTACTAACCGAAACACAACAGTGCACTTACACAGTTTTTTTGCGGGAGAAATAGACATTACGTTGGTACCCAGACGGCCTCTAACATATGAGAGTCCTACCACCATTAAAATCTACCTACTAGTATTATTAAAATCTACTACAAGCAAGCTGAACCCAAAACGTGACAAACTTGCATGGGCATTACGAATATCTCTCATTATGCGAACCAGATGTGAACACCCAACCACACGGATAAATTACTTCATTCAAATAACCATCCCTATAATATTCAGAAATATGAACTGCAACATTAAAATGAGCGGAGTGTCTGGCAACGGGCCTGGCAAATTGGCCACTCGAGCTCGTCCCGAGTGCTCTACTGCTCGGCTATCGACTGCACCTTCCACTACTTATAGTCGAAATGGTGGCTATTTGAATGATATTTCATTTTAAGGATTAATCCTTCTTTTGTTAATTTTTTGTGTTTCGAATTTAATGTAATTGATCGTGACAAATACATACACCCAACCGTCACATACATAGTGCTGACCCCACACTAAGATCGAGTCTTGAGCCGTGGATATCAGGAACTACGACAGACTTTTCAGTCTCACAAATACCCACACCAAATGAAAGGAAATTGGGAGATATGTATATGCGCAGCTGTTGAATATAACTGGATAGAATTGAAGAAAAAATCGGTCTCAAGTTCTGTTTAATTTCAATATAGAAGTATCGATAACTGCCCAAATGTCACTTAGGTGTAATATAGCCGACATTAGAGTGCCCTTCACACCTTTGATATGATCATATCTTATGAAAAACATCAAGGAGTTTTTTGATCGTAACACCCAGTCACGAAACACGTTTATAAATAATAAAAAATGTCTCAACTATCAAACTAACAACTCGTTTATTACAAGCTAACATCAATTTACATGTCACACTGGCTGTATGGTCGATAATCCTTTGCACTAAATCAATGAAAAAAAACCACGCGCAAACAACAGCAAACAAACCGTTTATCACCATCATAGATTGCAAAATCGGCTCTGCACTCGGAAATGGCCTCTATCAACAAATAGTATCACACGGTCTATTTTGTTTTGCTTTGCTTTTACTGCTAACGTTTGTGAAGCAGAGCGATGAAAACAATTACTGACCATTTGTAAACTAAAGCTTAGTTTTCAACACTGGTGTACGTAAAACGCTTCGTTTCTGTTTTTGGATAAATATACGTAGAGGCAAAAAAACATTC
Organism: Hyles euphorbiae; assembly: GCA_023078785.2. Classification (NCBI taxonomy): domain Eukaryota; kingdom Metazoa; phylum Arthropoda; class Insecta; order Lepidoptera; family Sphingidae; genus Hyles; species Hyles euphorbiae. The sequence continues at coordinate 5,711,624 of CM041048.1, forward strand.
GAAACTCTAAATAAATGAAAAGAAAATAATATGAAATTGTAAAATTAAATTCTTTAGATTTAGCCATTTTTATGTGTCCCTATTACCCGGTTCACAGAGCAGTTATTGCCAGAAATGATGAGAAAAGTGAACAAAGAGCGGTCGTAACGCTTACCATCAGGCGAACGGCATGCTACTCAGTGCGATAAAAAAAGTCTATTGGCGAGGTCTATGTCCAGCAGTAAACGCTGAAGATTTGATAATGATAGATAATTTGACACGCATAGCTCCGAAAAGGCAGATGTGATATTTGAACCTCTTTGCGGATTCAAAACAGCTCTGAATTCAATGAATAAAAATATACCATCATAAACAAACATACCTCAAAATTTTCAAATTTCTCCAACATCATCTATAAACTTATAAACATCATGTAGTTTTCCACTAAACAAGTGTGAACTGTGAAGTGGTGATCAGCGGCACCGCACTGCATATCGATTTCACAGCCAATGGTTTGCGCAATCGTAATGTAATTGGATTTAGCAACTGTGCGCGCAACAAATTAACTTAGCTCACTGATCTGGGCTTAGTTTGTGCAGGTTTCTGTTCAGCTAAATGTGCTTAAGAGGTTAGAAGCCATGATTTTCTTAATATTTTAAAATATAAGGGAAAAAAATATCAAAAATCTTTTCAAAAGATTTGTTTGAAAATTTCAATTTGGTATTCGAATAACGATAGCAAACTGTAAACAAGAGGCTGCAGGTTTGATTCCTGCAGCGAAGTAAATTTGCCAGTAATATTTGACTCAAAGTAGACGGATTTTCGAATTTTATCCCGTTCCATACCTGGATTTCAACCAATATACCCACAACGCGGTGGGATCTTGAAAAAGCACCGTAAAACGAACCGTACCGTAAAACTTACGAGTCCTTTCGTACGGTTAGTCTATTCTTTATGAAGAAAAGCTACTTTGATATGGAAAATGACTAACAAGATCCTGTGAGGCAAATAAAACTTTTACGGTTACGCTGTAAAATCCTAGAAGTAATCCTAGTTTTCATTCAATGTTTATAAATGCTTCAATACGCTATCTTATTTTACATACTTTGTTCCGAATAAAAAACTAAGTTTAGTTCACAGAGTTGTTATATAATTATTTATTGAACAAACATATACAAAAAAATAACAATAATTAAACTTTGTCAGAGCTTCATACATTCCAACCCGCACTAGGCCAGCCTGGTGGACTATATGGCCTAACCACTCTCAATCGTACCCTCGATTGTGGAGTAGGCCTGTGCCCTACAGTGGGACGTATATGGGTTGATACTGTTACTTATACTGAGAGCTTCATAATAGTACGATATTTTTTATACTAGCACGACCAAGTAAAAGCAATGCACTTGAAGCTGAATGGGATACATAAACAATAATTATGCCGGCCGTCGAAACTGGATTTACAGGTGCGAGACTAAAACACGACATACTATGATATGAGAAGATTGCAACAATCGTATACGGTGGTCATCCGGACAAATACGAATATCTTAGTGTAAATGCACTGTTGTGTTTCGGTTTGAAGGACATGGTAGCTAGAGTAACTACTGGACATATTGAGACTAAACATCTTATGTCTTGAATCTCAAGCATTGCTTTGTAATTGAAGGCGTTGATTGGTTTTCCTACTGTTCATGAAAGATCGTATGGCTAACCATCAGGCGAACGGCATACTCTCGTCAGGAATTGGAATAAACAAAAACTTACTACAGGCATTACAGAAAACAAACATTTTATCGAACACTATTCAAAGGTCAATATCCAACTTTTCGAAGTCGTGCAGAATCAATAAGAAAATCCATCTCGGCACGTAGCCGAAGGATGGACGCAGACAGACAATAAAATATTGAAGAGCCACCATTCAGCGGATTTGGAGCTTGCAACGTGCAAGCAGAATGTAAACTAGGGTTAGACGGTGGATGCCGTCGACTCCTTGGACGGTCGATATTCTATAAACCAGAGGTTCTCAATCTTTTGTTTCGTAGGCCCCTGAGGCCTTAACATCATACCTCATATGCCTTGTAAATAAGTTTTTTTTTCAAATTCACATAAATATTTGAAATCATTTTATGCAAATTCATTTTTGAATGTATTTTAACTGCTAGTCCTTGGAATTATTGACCTTGAATTTCATTTTCGATACGGATTTCGAAGCAAGTCATTTTTGTACATTCGAACTATCGTTCGAGCTTCTGTATCCAGAAGCTCGATTTAACTTCGTTTTTCACGATTTCAGAGAATTAATGGAACTTAATAAAATCCAGTTTTACGTAGCCAGTAGGTATAATTACATTGAAAGATTTTGCAAAACAAATGTAATATTTTCTAACAAGAACCATAACCTACCGATGTATATCTACGCTACTTTTAGATATATGGCCCCTTGTAGTTTACAATTGACCTCCGGGGGCCTATATAGCCCAGTTTGGAAATCTTTAGAGCCTAAACCAGTGCCAACTCCGAGGCACAGATGGAGGCTAGCTCCCGTGGTGGTATAAATCGTATTTAAATTGTCTGTTACGTCATTATGCTCAATTCGATGGGCTATGAATACAAAATTTATGTTTGAGAGCGTACGCTTGAATATAGAGTAATTTGTGTTGGAAAAGAAATAATTTTACCATCGTTTATTTAAACAATAAGTCAAGAATTATTTGTTCATCAAAATATTAGAAGATGCACATACATACATACAAAAAGTCATACTTTATTTCTAGAAGGGGTAGGCAGTGGTGCAAGCAGGACACCCAAGTTTCACCATGTATTTTCCGTCCTACGATGTGACCGGGGGCGAGATGAGCCCATCGCCATATCGGGCACAAATTCCTGACTCCAGGCTGATAATAAAAATCCAATATCACTTTGCCCGACTCGGTTTTCGAACCCGATACAGCCTTGCAATAATACCGTAGTGCAACTGCGCTAACGAGGCAGTCTAGGATATGCATTGGAAGATAATAATCAGACAAATCAGTTAGTAATTTCTATAATAAGGAAGCGAAAAGAAAATACTGCTTGTGATAAATTTGTGTGAACTCGAAAAACATTAAACAGTATTAATAAAACAATAAGCATTTAAAATATATATTATTTTAATTTTAATTCTTATCTATGACGTAACAAACACTGGTTTTGAGTGACGTGGGTTGAATAACGTCGACAGCCCATTCACAGTCACAGCATGGGGTGCTAACCCAGATTGATTATTATAATTATTGTTTTACTAACCGATGGGTTTTACAATCTACTCTAACATTAATATTTTTTAAATTTCCGATGGATTTAACGATCTATTCTAACATATTTTTTAAATATATTATTTAAAATGAAATTCTAAACTTATATTCCTATTTAATTCTCATAACAAGAAAACCAAAGAATTGTAATATCCATTATCTTGCATTATTTTAAACTACCTATATCGCAAAAGGTTACTTCTTGGGCGTGACGTAATGGAAAGAGAGCAGAGGCCGACCTAAGAAAATATGGACAGACGATGTCAAAGTGATAGCAGCTGAAAATTGGATGGTTTCAGCCAAGGACAAACAATATCGGAATAAATTGAAGGAGACATATACCCAGATGGGCCTAAATTAAATATTGTATTTTTTGTATTGTTCAACTTTATTTATTTATTTATTTATATAAGCTTTATTGTACACCATAAATAAAACAAAAGGAAACAATTCAAACTAGAGAGAAAAAAAAAAAAAAAAAGTACAATTGGCGGTCTTATCGCACAAGGCAATCTCTGACAGACAACCATTTGATGGATATAAGAGAAAAGGACGATAGTTGGGGCAGCATCAGGTGTACGAATAATACCTGTAGAATATTATAGTAGTGTCTATATTCAACATATATACATAAACATACATACAATATACACATATACATACATACAATATATACATATATATACCTATCTATACAACATAAAGGTCATATAATTAAGTATAAATACACATAGGAAAAAGTATACAATTACTAATGTTCTCATTCAGCCAGGGAGTAATGTTCTTTAACCATCCTTTTAAAGATGGCTAGAGATTTGGCCCTTCTTATTGTTACCGGTAAAGCATTCCACAGCCGTGCAGCTTGTACTGTGAAAGATTTATCTATAAAGGAAGTGGAATGCACGGGAATTTTCAGTCTTAAGTTCTCCGATAAGTAACTTTAACGTATTTCTAAGAATATTTGTAGATTAAGGAAATAAAGGTTTGTTTTTATTCATACCTTAAAATAGGTTTGTGCCTAGCAGTAGAACGCATAAATTCTAATACTAATATTGTTTTCAATATTGTTTTACTCTCACAATCATTCATTTCTAACGAATCATTTTGCATCTTTTCTTTTTCATTTATTTTATTTATTTAATGCAAAAAATCTTGGACAAAGCTTCACGCCTTTAAACGCATTGATTTCAGTAGTATCCTGTTTAAATCAGTAACATTAAATTTTAAGTACATTAAATTAAAGTACATACCATTATAATGATAAATAATATCGTTGCATCGATTACAGTTATTATGTACTATAAAATTACATATTAATTTCGCAAATTATATCAGTTAAAATTATCGTTACGTGGTTAGTAATTTATTATGATAAATTATAAGGTTTTGGTTGTTGTAAGACTTGCAAGTTGTAAGAAATAACTGTTAAAGTATGTTACGCGGTAAGATAATCTTGATGTTAAATGACAGGTTACAGGTTCCATTCCCGAATTGCGACAAACATTGGCATGACCAACGTATTTAATACGGTACCTATACGGTTCACCCTTTTGCTTCAAAGCATGTAATGTATATGTATATCATATCCACCATACAAAAACACATACATACATACAACATACATTTAAAAAATTCTACATTTTGGAAAGTCAACTCTTCCTTCTCTTTGTTTGCACAAAAAGACAAAACAAATGTCGGAAAATCGGGACCCGTCCGGAATCCATTTAAGTGAAGACGTGTAGTGTCCCGGGGCACACCGCGTGGCGCCGGCAGCTTATCCCGGCTCGAGGGACATGGGTCGATTCCCGGGCATGACAGGTGGACTACAGAACATTTCGGGTAAGTGGACTGTGTTTTAGCCCTAATTTCTAACCCTATTTTATTTTCGAACTCGATATATTAAAATGTTTTGTGCAAGTTAAACGTCAAGACTGATGTTTTATGATTTTTAGCTATCACGTATAAAGACGAGTATTTTTAACGCTTAGTGGAAGTTCAGATTAGTTTTTTTTTATTCCAATGAATGGAGAGTCGAGTATGCAGTTCGCCTGATGGTAATCGATACGACAACTCATAAACAGTAACAAACAACACCTCGAAACACAAAGCAATGCTCGGCATTCCACTGCGCTCGCCATCCTGAGACATAAGATGTTAAGTCTCAATATGTCCAGTAGTTACTCTGGCTACAATATCCTTCAATCCGAAACACAACAGTTCTTCTACACTGCTGTTTGACGTGAAAAATAGACAATGCGGTGGTACCCACTCAGGCGACCTCTCACATATGAGAGACCTACCATCAGTAGTTCGAGAATTTACCTGAGCTGAGAAAACGCCTGGTACCTACTACATAAACGGGTGGATCAAAAGCCTTGAAAACTAAGCAGATTTTATTCAAACTTGGTAAAATGTTACCTGGGGCGGTAAGGCAAATTAAATAGCATACGTCAATATCACCGTACATAGTTGTATTATAAGCAAATGGACAAACATACAAAAACCAAATTCAATATTACAATAACTTCAAACAAATTCCATATTCTCTACTCCTAAACAAAAGGTAACACACATTTTATTTGATTTTCAACAGAAGCAAATCCAGCTTTGGAAGTCGTTAAAACCCACCACAGAGGGGAGACGCGGTCTGAATAATATTTTTAAATTCCGCATCGACGTAGCCGATCCCTCAAGGCATTATAATGCTCCCCGGGACTCGAGCGTTCCCGGGGAAGTAGCTCGTTCCCGGGCATGACGTGTTATATAGTGGAATGTTGGGTAGTGGACTGACTTTGCCCGGGTATGGATGTTTTTACATTGAAATTGATTTACACCTTGCACTTTTAATACTTATTTGTTTGAAGTTGTTTATAGGTCATTAACCATCTCAATCGTACTTTACGTATAGATGAGGCCCGTACCCTACAGTGGGACTTATATGCGCTATACAAGGAGTTACTCTATAAAAACGGTACAAACTTCAAAGGTTGGGATGTTCGACGACCGAAGTAAGATAAAAGATTTCCACTTCTAAAAATAAATACTATTCTCTATTATACTTCTTATTTTCTCCGAACTTAGTGTATGGCTGCGACGTACGATAGATGAGTCCAACATTTTATGAAGTTTTACGTACGGCAAGTAACTACCAGATACCAATGGAAAACTTTTCCGAAATTTTGTTTTATTTCTTTATTAATAACTATGAAATTAGGAGTAACTTTACACCTGCGCAAAATTGCTAGATCTCTTCACAATACATTATTAATTTAAAGATAAATAATTATTTTTATTTTCAATCAGCGTCGGCTAAGCGAGCTGATGGCTCGGAAAGATGGATGAACGAGCCATCCTTGACACATCCTATATTTATCTTTGCCGTAATTATTTTTCTGAAACACATTCATCTTAAAATGTGTTGCTTAAATGGCGATTCAATTTAATGGATGGATTCTTGGTAATTTAGCAATAATTGTTCTTTAGCGATGTTTTTTAATAACAAGATTGTACATTTTACCTCGTTAACGTAGTTGTACCACAGTACGGTACCAAAGCTGAGATCTCAGGTTCGAATCCTGGGTCGAGCAAAGTGATATTGAATTTTTCTATTCATTATCACTCCGGAGTCCAGAATTTGTGCCCGATATGGCGATAGGCTCGCCACCTATCACATCGTGGGACGGAACATACAAGGCGAAATGTGGGTGCCCTGGCACCGCTGCCTACCACTTCTGGGAAAAAGGCGTGAGTTTATGTACTATGTATGTAAATTTTGCCTTTGAAAGATTTTTTCCAACCGCCTTATACATACACAATGTATAAACCTATTTTATATCGAATATTTTGTCCCTTTAGAATAACTTTTGGATTAAGTTTTTTTTACTCCAACTTTTCGATTACTGCTAAATCCACAGTTTCCCTACAAAACCCAACCGAACAGAAAATATAAAATTCCCTTTAAAGCCAGAAAGCCGGGCTTGTTTACCTACAGGTTGTAAAGGCATTGTGAGTGCCGAGGCACAATGCGGGGCCCCGTGTGTTAACTGCACATCATGTACACTATAAATGCATTTTCACAGGTCGGGCGAATCACGTTTGTGAAGTTTTGTTGTACATGTATGGTTGTTTTTAGGTTGATGTAATAATAAACACTGTTACGTTAGAATGCTGACCTTAATTTTTATGTATTTCTTGGGTTATTAGTTAATAGAAAGTAGGAAAGACTTTTTGATGCCATCACAGAAAACCAGACCCGAAAGAAATATGTGTTAATAACATGGATATGCTGTACAGCTGTTACGTTAAAGCTTTAGTAGGAACTAGACAATAACTCTCTCTTCCACTTCAACCACAGGAAATCGACTGCTGAATGTGTTCCATCACGAATCTCCAAATGGACCTATTGGAAGCGGCCTGCAGCGTCTTCCTGCAACCTTAACCAGCGTTCGTAATTGCGCTTGCCTGTGCGCGCGGCTATAGCCCAAAGGATTAGCATGGTGAAGTGGCAGTGGGCCGGGCACATAGCGTGAAGAACTGATGACAGTTGGGTCCCAAAGGTTATGGAGACAATAGCTGTTTGACAGACATTATATACTGTTAATTTCCTGTAAATCGAAGTATTAAATTAAACAAAATATAGTTGAATAGTTTTATCAGCACTCAATACAACAAAAAATCCTAACATCAAAAGCCAACAACTTCAATAATTATAATATCAAATAACTGAATCACAATTCAAACACCTACATCCAAGAGTATTTCTGAAACTTTCCCCTATTTACAAAAGAGTAATGGCCGGCAAAAAACCACGGGTAAAGTTGACAGTCTGTAGTCGGCAGGAAACTTGGTAAAACCCAATAAGCCGACCAGTCAGCGGACTTCGAGGGTTTAAATAGAACTTGTGCGTGGACTATCGAAGTTACTTTATAATATCCTTTATGAAATGAAATGTCGATGAGTTTATGAGGATCTTTTGTTTGTAGTATTGGAATGATGGTGGGGTTATAGGTCTGTAAAATAGTACTTTGGAGCATCTTGTAGGATACTTAAATAATGTGAATAAGGCCCACACTACAAATACCCCACGCAACATAGTACCGCGTCTGCGAAGTGTGTTTCTGATCTTAGAAAACACCACGATTTGATCTGATTCAACACGTGTTGTGTCAGGTCGGATCGCGTAGCGATTCAGTAGTAAGTTTCCGGCCCAATTGTAAAATATTTTTTTATTATAATGAAATTGTCAACAACCAAACATAGACAATACTAAAACTAAACATAAATTCGGCACATACTCCCGCATAAATTATTACAAGTAACAAAATTATGAAAACAAATATAAACATTTACTCCTCAGTATTGAGGAATGATGGTAGGGTTATTGATCGTCTGTTGTATTGATCTGTAACCCTTGATAGTATGGGTGTGATTACTAACAAGGACACAGCTTAGATAAACATTAATGAAAAAAATAAATATACGTATCAGTCACACACTTATTCCTGACTCGACATTAAGATCAACTAAATCTTGTGTCGTGGGTATCAGGAACTACGAGACACTTTTCGGTCTCACAAACACAACACAGCACAGAAACCATTATTTTAATATAATTCAGCAGAATTCCTCCAGGGCTGTAGTCAGTATTACATTTGAGTCGGACGGCGCCGAGCAACACCGGGCGGCAACTTGTAATTAGATAACTTCAAGTGTTTCGCCGCCATGTCTTGCGCGACAACTTTTTTAATTGCGTTTGATGCTGCTCACTGATTACGTCCACGAGGACATTTTTAATAAGTGTTATAAATGAATAATGATAAATAATCCCAACAGTCAAATATCTAGTTTTAACGTCAATTATTTTTTGTGTCATGGGTATCAGAAACTACCTTAAAAATGCCTTTAAAAGTTTCGGATAGTCCATTTATCCAGCAAGGCTATGGGGTAATTTTATCCGGGATTAATATAAAGCGGGACTTGAATCCCGGAAAAAAAAACGCTGACAAAGCTGCAAACAATACTAATACTAGTATGAAAAATATTTTATTAAGTCTCTCTAGTGCAATGTTCCGTAGTACAGTAACCCAGTACACTCCGCTGTGTAGAGACACTAACGAGCTACCCGAGACGACACGCCATGTTGTACAACATGTACGTAGTCACTTAATGGTGTTTTAAGGCTTAGTGACATGAATAGTGATGGCTAATTGTTCTTTTTATAGCTTAGATAGAGTAATCAGAAAATATGCTTATCTGAATTTCTAAAATGTTATATTTCTTTTCTATTTAATATTGTCAAGATTTAGTAAAATCTGTTCTATTAAGTTTTTGTCAGTGAATAGTAAAAAACATGCTACATTACAGATTTTTACATCAACAATTATTATATAAATAAAACAATTATTACAATACAAGCAGGATTTTAACAGGCGTAGTTACAAAACACTAAGGTCCACAAAAATATAGATAACAAAAAATATATATTCGTAATGAACGTATTATAAATGCCACAGCACCCATTTAATATAATTACTGACTGCTTTCAACTCTGTACAGCCTTTTCCTATAACCCTTACTACACAACAAAAAAAAAATACAAAAGCATAGAACTTACAGCCAAAATCGTTTCCGATAAAGCATTTTCGCACGCTCCGGCAAAGGCTTATCATCGTGACAACGCGGGGCCACCCGGCGCAAACTACATACATTTTCCGCACGATTGACGATGTACGGGGTTGAAATTCATGTAGTTTGATACTTATTTTTATAAAGAAATAAGAAGAGAAAATGATTTAAAAGAATATGGATTTATGATTATGTTATACTAGCCTAAAAAATCCTACTGCTGGGCAAAGGCCTTCTTTAAGTTCTTCCATATATCTATTGGGAGCAATTTTCATACTCCCTGTAAATGTATTAATTTTTTTTTTTTTGGACAACAAAGTAATATACACCAACAACAACAACAAAGATTATATGTTTACAACTTGCAGACATTGAGTGCCAACACTCAAATTATAATACTAGATATTACTTTATAAATAAAATTCTATTTAGATGGTCCCGTCGACGCTTTTATTAATAACTCCCCACATTCTTATCTCGTGAGCATCAGAACCCATGTAAGTCACTGGTAATACAACATCCAGAGCTGAAACTATTAAATGGTAAATTATGACATAGTATAATATGTCATCTATCTTCTATTGGCGAAATTTGGAGCACCAAATAATATTTTAAAAACACCTATTAAACGCTTAGTTTGAAATATATTTTCTTATAAACAACAAGCATTTATACTCGTAATCTTATAGTATTAACATTTACAATATAATAAAAAGAAGCAAAATAAAGTGAAGGGAGAAAGACGATCGATGTCAAATAAAAGCTTTGTCCGATATCACGTTCGGTCAGTAAGATTGACGAAGGTCCAATAATCCAAACGTTAAAGTTATCCAAAGATACGAGTAGAAACCACTATTTCCGAATGACGAAGTCACACAATATGAAATTTCCAATTAAAAGAACATATAACATTTGACAGTCCAAGCAAGATGTTACCAATCGAATGAAGAATAATAAAAATAGAAATCAATTCTAATTGGCCTTGCGAAAGACCAGCGTTCGTTTTATTACCAGCACATGCTGAGCATGAGTCGTTTTATTGACAAGGACTGTTATATTAATAACAAATAAATGTTCCTTTCTTTCTTTCTGTCTTTCAATACGATATAATTACGAACTCAAAACAACATTAAAATCAAAATCTAACAATGCCAATCGGATTCGCGGTTATCAAACACCAAAATAAACCCACCCTTTGAACTAAAATATCAAACAAAGGAACAAATAAAGTTATAAAAGTAATAGGAAACTATACAAAGAAAATATTTTCAATCGTTGCCGAGTTGGATCTAGATTCTACGGGCGGGCGAACAATTTCAACAATTTGTGTTTGTCGACATACCGATTCCGAAGTTACGAGAGAGTGGAGATGGGTATTTTGAATTATATTCAATATCTAAATAATATGCTAGTTTTTTATTGCAATTAATGATGAGGCGAGCATGCCGTTCGCTTGATAGTAAGCGATTGACCTGTCAAGGGCAGTTGCGAAACCAAGCAACACCATGAATCCATAATGCACCCTCAGACATAAGATGTTTAATCTCAATATGACCAGTGATTACTCTGGCTACATTGCCCTTGAAACCGGAACACAGCAATGGACATAGTGATGGTACCTATCCAGGCGGCGACTCACAAATGACAGACCTGCCACCAGTAAGCCTGAAACTAGTGTCACCTGTTGGAAGAGGCCTCGCATCACATTATATGTAACAGTCTGAGAACAGGTTAATAAATTTTTAATAAACATTCGTATCCGACTGATGAAGATCACTATATAAGGAGTTTCGTATTTGTGCAAAGCCGAACGAGGCTGCCAATCCCATTAATAAAATGTATACCCAAAAAGCGTTCAAAACAGATTTAGTTTCATAACAAATAATTAAAATGCAATTCATTTATAACTTAGACCATATCACACCAACAGCGGTAAAAGTCGCGACTCGAAAATCATTTTGGAATTGCACGAATTTAATTTCCCATCTGAATGTTCAGAATTAGGAGGACGTTAAAAAAGCAAAAGATACTGCAAGGGAGACTGGAAGAGTAAATTTCAACATTTGCTGTATTTTCCAGTATTCCACGCTGAAAGTGTTTACGGAACCTTTTATAGACTAACTTTAGTGTTCTTGCGTTTAGTTTTGTTTTTCAGGAGCTGTTTGAGCACTAAGTGATGGTTCGTTTATTGCAAGGGCGGTGTAGGTACCAACGCTTTGTCTGTGTCTAATGCAACAACTGCTATGTTCTAGTGACAAGGAAATTGTGGCCAATAGTTATCTTATATTATGACTCATAATATCCAATGAATTGAATATCAGCAAATCAAATAAACCTCGCAACAATAATCAGAACTGCGGTACTGCTACGGCCTTAGGCTGAGCAAAAGCATTTGGCTGAATTCAGGGCTCATTATTTGGTGTAATAATTATTTTAATCTTTAATCAGTATGAGTGATTTCATAGGTATCATTTACGTCTGTTTTCGTTAATATATTTTGATTATTATCATACATTAAATAGATTTAGATAGACCATAGTGGCCACGGCTAAGCCACATATTTTCACTAAGGTTTTCATGAAGTTGAACCTTGTAACCTTGTTACGATGTGAAGAGTAAGATGCTTGTTTCTATCTGCGATCTGATAGCTTTTTGATAATGCTAGTCATATCTCAATATAGTCTAATCTTGGCAACTTTTTAAATGAAAATGTATTTACACGCATACGAATATTTTCTACACACAGGAAAACATACGTTTTCACATCTATATTTCACAATCATTCCCTGAGGTTTCCACGCATTCTCCACATTGTACTTTTAATATATTTTCTTTGATTCATTGTTTCCTTGAATGGCGAGGGTTCAATCCCCGGGCCCAAAGAATTATTTTCCCTCACAGTACCTTTTAACAATGAAAGGAAATCCACGATAATAATTTTACGTTTGAACACTTTTCGTACCACAAAATAAAGGATATTGTGAACGTTTGTCAGTAAAAATGGAAGGAATAATTGGTTTGCTGGCTAATACGCTTGTGTTTTGCATTATTTACTTATTTTGTGAATGGATTTCTGTTAAATATTTTTTACCATAACATAACAAAACGTATATATTTTTTATAGATTATAATAGCGAGATGAGCGATAGAAATAGATGAGTAGATAAGCGATACGACAGATGATGAGCAGTAGCAAGACCAAAAAATATCATCAATTACAATGCAATGTTTGGCATGCTACTGCGCTAACCATCCTAGGATACAAGATGTTAAAACTCAATAAGTCTAGTAGCTATTTACCTTTAATATGTCTACATTATCCTACAGCTCATTAATGTTTCTAAATAATCTATGTCTACACAAATTCATGGTCTTTCTGAATGATGAAAACAAATGAATGTCGTATTTAATCAATATTTCGTAAAAGGGTTAAATACAGGACTTTTAAGTCAGGTTTTCTACCGCAATTAAATAAAAAATATGAAATAGCAAAATCAAAACACAATTAACATAAATTTTACTCACAATATTCCAAAAATTCTCTTGTAGTCACAAACATCCAATTCCTTAGACATTATTCAGCATCCATGCCGCGCCGTATACAAAGGTTAGAACAGGGCATATCGCAAAACGCTACTATCGGCTAAAATCTAAAGTCGACGCGATCGCCCGGAGCGGGACGTTTTTCATTAATACCCGGATAAACAAAACGAAAAAAACCCGGGTAAACGTTGCTAATACCCGGGATGGGTTCTGTTTATGCGTATTGGTTTAAAGGGGTGAATTTTGTGCTTTGGCAGGAGGGAGGGCATGGGTAGATATGGGGATTTTGCAATAACAGTTTTAGTGATTTCTTCTTTTATATTTATAGTTTAGCTTATTTAACGGCACCCAGAAATTTGGAAAATTTAACTAAAGGTTCGCTTATCGATGTTACGTGTGTGATTATGCCTGACTAACGTGTCCTGAGGAAACCTGATCTATATTCATGAATTTAAGAGTAATTGTAGTTTATCAGTCGGCATTAAACCAGTGTTTTGGACAAGTAATCAATACCTTTCAATCATTCGCAATATATTATTACTTATTATCTTTTTTAAGACTTCTATGGACAGCGAATTTATATTTACAAATACAAAATCACGAAGGTTTTCTCCCTAGATTCACACATCTCTAAAACTCTAAATAGAAGCCAGTGTCTAGGGGCAGGGCCGCTTCCATCGATCTGCTTGGGGGGCCGCTCCCCACCCGGATAGACGGTGAAATATTTAAATGGTGGAGTGTTAAACACTCGGTGACTCCGCGGTGCTTGCCGTAGTGATTTAATTAAATTGGAGTGAAATAGACTTGATTTCAGCCATTCATTTTGATACAAATTGAAAAGTGAGGTTATTTTCTCCTCTTAATTTTATAAAAGGTACGATTACTAATCTAGGATTAATTGAGATGATGTTGGCAAGCGGCTGCCAAAATGCTCACGATGATCGTGGGTTGAAACCCCAGGGCACACCACTTTCCGGAGTCATGTGCCTATGGATAGTCAATCACCATGCACTTTAACGGTGAAGGAAAACTTCGTGAGGAAACCTGCATGCCATAGCGATTTTGTAAGCATTTCTATGGTAAGTATGTAAAGTCTGCCCACTCGCAATAGGCTACCGTGGTGGACTATATTGCGTAACCCCTCAATCGTAATCTAGATTGTAGGGGAGGCTCGCATCCTGCAGTTTGACGTGTATGTGTTGATACAGTACAATAACATCTAGGATTGAAATTTGACAAAATTTAGTATGGATTGAGGACAATATTTTGCCTTTAATTTGCTTTGAATTATATAAAAAAAAACATCAAATCGATAATATTCAAGTACGGTTTAAAAGCTTCTAATCAAAAGTTAAACGATTCTGCATTTAGCACACACCGTTTACATACGCTAATTGATAAAATTATAGTCTAAAATTTTTAAAATCCAACGATAAAATCGATTCCAATACAGCTTAAAAATTATCGGTACACCAATTAATCGATATAACACTGTTTGGATCACTCGCCGTCAATTTGCTTTAATCGATGTCAAATTACAAAACAACAAATCGATCATATTCCAGCGGACTAAAAGCTTCCAATCAAAGCCTAAACGATTCAGCACACATCGATTAACATTCGATAATTGGTCGAGAGTTGTGTGGTCTAGTTTAATCGATTTTGTCGACGTCAATTAGTGCTTGATTAATCCAACACTTTCTGTTGAACAGTTATTGGCAAATAAACGAAATTTATTATAGGAAATCGTGGGGCTTTCACCGGGGTAATAAACATTTTTATTATTATTACACATATCTAGCAAACGGGCTCGGTAGATAAGCGACTAGAACCGAACGAAAACTATATTTGGATCGAAGATTTAACCAAGTTGCCGACACCATTGAAATCTTTAACAGCACACTGAGTGAATTTGCGAGTGTCATTCTTTATAATTTGTTATGGTAAAAAATAGATGGTATGCTAAGAACATAATATGTGAATATAATAGGATAGTCAACACTACCATATGAGGACCCATCCTGTAAAAGGAGTTGTTA
This sequence comes from Hyles euphorbiae, assembly GCA_023078785.2. Classification (NCBI taxonomy): domain Eukaryota; kingdom Metazoa; phylum Arthropoda; class Insecta; order Lepidoptera; family Sphingidae; genus Hyles; species Hyles euphorbiae. Next base: position 5,727,102 of record CM041048.1, read on the forward strand.
TAAAGTAAAATCCCTGTGGATCTCACATATATTTGTTTTCCATTCCTTGCACATCGCGTTGGTACACTACATTTTTGGAACATAAAAGAGCCTATGTGTTAATCCAGGATATCTCTACTTTCGTATCAAATGTCTAGCGGTTTGAGGGTAAAGAAGTAACAAACTTTCGCATTTATAATATTGTTAGGATTACAAAAGTTACAATAGATTTAAAGCAGTTCATTAATAAATAATTTGTTATAATATTTAACAATTCTACCCTAAACTTACCTAACAGCAACAACAAACGCAACATCCCTACTATTCCAACAACTGGGCCACGACGAACAATGCAAATCAGCTTGCCTGTTTGTAGTAGAACTTTGCCGGCCGAGTACTGTGGAACAAGGCCCGCTTGCGAGCATTACGGATCAATGGGCCGGGCACTAGTTAAATATTCATTGGTTTTATTTTACCAGATTTTCAAAGTTTGTGACGGTAGTATATTACATTTTGAGTTGTTAGGAGTACTTATACTTCTACTTTTAGGTATATGAAATGAGAGTTAATTCCTAGATTAAATTATATTTTTTTGCTGGTAACAGAATTTTCGAACTTATATTCCTGCACCGGTAAAAGATGAAAATTCCTCCACAGGATTATTAACACAGCTAAGTAACCTTTTGTATCAGCCAATATACATCCCACTGCAGGGCACGGGCCTTCTCTACAATCGAGAGTACGATTGGGAGTAGCTAGGCCATATAGTCCGCCACGCTAGCCTAGTGCGGTTGGTGGACTTACATACCGTAGAAATTCTTATAAACCGCTATGGCATGCAGGTTTCCTCGCGATGTTTTCCTTCGCCGTTTTAGTGCGTGGTAATTGACTATCAATACACTCATGACTCCGGAAAGTCAGAGGTGTGCTCTGAGTTTAAAATATGCGACCATTCATGAACATGTTGTATGCATGTAGTAACCTCTACCTTTCTATAATTACTTTAAAACTACAATTAACATAGATAATATTGTAAATAAGAACCTCCTTGACATAATTATTTTTAATGCACACCCAGAAAGTACAGGACGAATGCAACATAACGCAACATCTGTTCGCGCAATAAAACCCGGTATGGATAAACAGAAGCCACCCCTTCGGAAATGCACCGTTTGAAACGCAAGGGCGCGCCACCCCTTCCTAAACACCCTAATAACCGACGCATGACCACGAGTTGGGATTTTTACAATCACATTTTTTGTTAGAGCTTTAGACATTAAACTAAGCTAGATTATTTCAGTTTGTGTCTTCTATTAAAGATTTAGTTCCACCACTGAAAAAAAAAGCAAACAATGTTGTTACTCACATAGATTTTTGTCACACAATTCTGTTGAGCTGGCTCATTAATGGTTATAGTCTACGACTTAATGAATCATCTAGGAGACTACAAAATAGCTGAACTAAAATTAACAACTACCCAAATTATATTTATGTATTTATTATTAATTGGCAACAAACCAAAAATATCACAGCCAGTAAAGTTTCCACCAACAAATAACCCAGGTACGAAGAGTGGATACTAAAATTATTTAAAACAAAGAAGAAGATAGCAAATACAAAGAAAACAAATAATAATCAATATTTCTCAATAATACAGAGAAATACACGAGATAAAGTTAGCTCTTGGGATGGTCAGATACAATACATAGCGTCTTTAGCCCCATAATCTTCACAACCCAGGCACCGGCATGAGCTAATTACATAATGACAATTTCAAACCTAAACAAAACGGATGCTCCTGATGGATTCTTAATATTTACTCGGGACCTAACCCGTCCTAATCTATAATTACAATCTTAAACCGACCATTAACTACGGCACGGGATGAATTTTAAAATCTAACATTATGCTCGTCGTTACCATGGGTTTGTTTTCATCCCTACAAAAGGTAAGACTATTGTGATAAAAATTACAAAATACGGGTGCAAAATGTAGGTATTTGTTACATAAATACGGGGCAATTGAAGGATTACTTTAAAAATAAAGGATGACGAATTTCAAAACTATGTTTGGTGTCTCCAAAAATAAATAAATAAATACAATTAAAGGCTGAATTAATAGGAGGATTATAAATTGTAGATACGGTGTTACAATTCTAACCTTAAAGATAACCGACGTAAAATAAAAGCTATTTGAGGCGTTCCGTTCGATCATTAAGGTTGCCGGAAGCCCGATACCCTCCTTTTTTTTTGTTATCTGTACCTTTCCATCCACCACCCCCTAACAGGAAATACGCCTTGGGTTCCCCGGGTTAATGTCCATGATAAAGGCAGTCAGTTTTCTATAAAGAAAACTACTAGCTCCATTGTTTATCACGTTAATTTACAAAACACTTTTGGATGTATTTCTTAATTTACAAACGTATGACGTCATAATGAATAATGTCTTCTGTAGTAATATCATTAGGAAGACTATTCTTCTACATTTCATCATCTGTTTTAGACCTTAGAAGTACACTGATAAACATAGCCATCATATCAAGTTTTTTTCTTTGTTTTTAATTATTTATTATACACAGTAAAAACGTATAACAGTTTTAGAGTACAAATGGCGGTCCTATCGCTCTAAGGTTATTTCTGTCAGACAACCATTTGATGGATATAATATAAGCAGGATAAAAAGAAAGGGTGTTTGTCTTTAAGAAATCGCTAGATGCAGGTTGCTTCCAATTTCTCTACATTACTATTCACCATCTAATATCTCGCTATCAAAATCTTCCTTATCAGTAAAGATAATTTATACAAAGAGCACTACACTATCTCCAACATCCAAGTACTGAACAATGAACCGAAGTTCCCTAGTGTAATCGAGCAAGTTATTATTGAAGGCAGTGGAGCACGGCAGCTCGCGTGCGGACGATCACTCAGACACCTAGATACCTTCACGATTCAGCTGACGGGTTAATTGTGTGTTTTTACTGTGAATTTGAACGATAGATTAATTGCTGATGCAGTTGCATGCACATTTAGCTTTTTTATTGGAGTAATCACAGTGAATAGTAAGTTTTTAAGTTTTATTGCAACGAATGGCGAGACGACCATACCATTCGCCTGACACGACCGCTCATGCGCAGTATCAAAGCCAAATATAACTATAGATTACAAAGCAATGCTTGGAATTCCACTGCACTCGCCATCCTAAGACATAAGGTGTTAAGTCTCAATATATTCAGTAGTTATCCTGGCTACCATGTCCTTCAAACCGAAACACAAAGCAAATAAAGGTAAAGAAAAAATCGTTTAGAATTCAAGTGAAATATTTAGATTGTCTTTCATAATTTGAAAGTACCCTGAAATTATGAAGCCAATGATTCAATTTTAGGCCATTTCTGTAAAGCGACATCTAGCGAAATTTTCTAACATTACATTCTACCCTCAAAAACTACCAAATAAACTTCATTTCCCATAAGTATTGCACTACGGAACTGTATTTAATACCATACATAAACTTGACAAAACCATTGCACAAATTGGATGTTGTCCAATGTAACAGGCTTACTCCCGACAACACACGTTCGCGTCTCACACAGTTGGCAAACTTTCAGTATTGAAACAACTGGAACAAGAATTGGATACTGCAGGAAACCATATCTGGTATAAAGTAAATAAAAATGGATTGTTGTGTTATGCTCTGCTTTTGTGTGACCATATTTTATTTCATCTTTTGTTTTATTTGTGTGACTAGAACTGCGGATAATTTTATTCCACAAATGTTCTAGATTGCCGGTATGGCACATTTGTACTGTGGTATGATTGCAACGCTGAGGTCCTGGGTTCGAATTCCGGGTCTGGCAGTAATATTGGGTTTCTCTATTATCAGATCGGAGTAGATATGAAGATAGGCTCGCCATCTATCACATCGTGGTACGGAGAATGCAAGGCGGAAGTATGGAAATGTGGGTGTCCAGATTGCAACTCTGCCTACCAGGGCAAAAGGCGTGAGGTTATGTATGTTTTACAATATTTTAAAGGCAATTAGGATTTTTAAAACTGAACAAGCAATCAACCCACCGGATGAACTAAATGTGCTAAGAAATAAAACAATACATAATAATATAATGGAGTTCTATGAAAGGTTTCTTCGCGCTACAAAAAACCAGACGTGAGCCGTATAACGTCGTGGTCAATCATTTTTGATTGTTTATTTTTATTTATAACACGTTTTTGTTCAGCTATTATTGCAGCGTCCGACCTTTTGTCCTCATTTATCAATCTCGGTTTATTGGTCAAATATGGGCTTTTTTTTTCTTGCTATGAAGCGCGAGACTTGATTGCCATTCGCCTGATGTTAACGATACGACCGCTGATAAACTAGCAAAACTAAACAACACCTTGTATTAAAAAGCAATGCTTGGTATTCTACTGCGCTCGCCATGCTGGGAGATAAGATGTTAAGTCTCAATATGTCCAGTAGCTACTCCGGCTACAATTTCTTTCAATTCGAAACACAACAATGCATTTACACTGCTGTTTAGCAGGAGTAATAAGACATTGCGGTGGTATCTACCCAGGCGGCTTCTCACATAAGGGGCATTCCATGCGAAGCGGACAGGTAAAAAATCTCGATGTTTCTGATTTCAGAAATATTTTAGTATGTTCTACCTATATATGTCCTCGATTCGTGTATCAAATATTTTTCTAATATAGTGACTGGTTAAAGAATTAAGGAACTTTGAAATTTTGGCCAATTGGTGCGCACTCAGTACTTCAAAGCCGATTATCTAGTCATAAAATTATCGATTGAAATAATTAAACCACTGGATTTAAAACTTCATTTAATGAGCTTTTTAATTGAATTTTTGGATACGAAAATAAATTATTTTTTTCCATAGTTTTTTTATTTTAAATTTTTTAACTTCGATTTTCACAAACTTAGACCATTTCGATTTTTTTTATATTTTTTAAGAAAATAGCTAGTATTGTATAGAACATCCTTGCCAAGTTTTATTATGGGCGTGAAAGTAGTTTACGAGCTATACTGGAAATATGCGCCGCACCGCGCCAAACGCCCGCCACGTGCGTGAGCTTGCAGACATTATTTCTTTAGTACTTTGATATAATATTTAAAATAAATCGAATTATTTTTATGTTATTAACTACAGATTTATTTACAGGCTTTTACAGCTTTAAATCTTGCACTGTTACTAGTGCGTGTTACAATAATACCTTCAGTAGTAGGAATGAAGACATGATATTTTTTGTGCCTGGTATTGTTGCTGCCGACTCAAATCTGCTTTTTAAGTACAATCTGTTCTGTTGAATTTCCTTTTTTCGAGCATAGAAAATGTGCGTTTGTCGCATTGAATCGAATCGAAATAGAATTAAACAGGATTTTGGTACCGAAGCAGATTTTCATTTTCATGCCACTGCTCACAGCAAAGGGCCATGTGATGGACTTGGGGGCAACTTAAAACTTCTAGCGACTCGAGATAGTCTACAATTGGCGTCAAACGAAGCAATAACCACAGCTAAGCGTTTGTACAATTGGGCGAGAAAATCAATGTCACAAACGCACATTTTCTATGCTCGAAAAAAGGAAATTCAACAGAACAGATTGTACTTAAAAAGCAGATTTGAGTCGGCAGCAACAATACCAGGCACAAAAAATATCATGTCTTCATTCCTACTACTGAAGGTATTATTGTAACACGCACTAGTAACAGTGCAAGATTTAAAGCTGTAAAAGCCTGTAAATAAATCTGTAGTTAATAACATAAAAATAATTCGATTTATTTTAAATATTATATCAAAGTACTAAAGAAATAATGTCTGCAAGCTCACGCACGTGGCGGGCGTTTGGCGCGGTGCGGCGCATATTTCCAGTATAGCTCGTAAACTACTTTCACGCCCATAATAAAACTTGGCAAGGATGTTCTATACAATACTAGCTATTTTCTTAAAAAATATAAAAAAAATCGAAATGGTCTAAGTTTGTGAAAATCGAAGTTAAAAAATTTAAAATAAAAAAACTATGGAAAAAAATAATTTATTTTCGTATCCAAAAATTCAATTAAAAAGCTCATTAAATGAAGTTTTAAATCCAGTGGTTTAATTATTTCAATCGATAATTTTATGACTAGATAATCGGCTTTGAAGTACTGAGTGCGCACCAATTGGCCAAAATTTCAAAGTTCCTTAATTCTTTAACCAGTCACTATATTAGAAAAATATTTGATACACGAATCGAGGACATATATAGGTAGAACATACTCAAATATTTCTGAAATCAGAAACATCGAGATTTTTTACCTGTCCGCTTCGCGTGGAATGCCCCATATGAGAGACCGACTTCCAGTCAAAATGTTATGATTACGTTTTTATAGGGGCCCTACTATATTCATCCGAAACGAAATTCGAAACTTCGGATGATCGAAGTTTATGTACGATACGAGTGTACCTACATATACTTATGGTCGTTATTGACTTATGGTCGTAACCATAGACTTATGGTTACGATGTACGTTATACAAATTTGATCTTTTACAGAGTAGACACATTCGTATCGTATAAAAAACTTCGATCGTCCGAAGTTTCGAACTTCGTTTCGGATGAATATAGTAGGGCCCTTGATTCGGAGGCTGCATGTATGGACTGTTAACCCCAAAGTGCTCGGTTGGATTTTCACCTTGAATAACGCACGTGTGTTAGTTATTAAGTTTAGAAAAAAATGACATGTTCGTTAAATTTATACCCCGCGCGGCTAGGACTGGGATTGCCATTAATAACACCTATTTGTAAGTATTTTTTATATAGACAATCTAAACCGGTTTACTCGACTGCTAGCTGGGAACCAAACTTGAGACCTGTTGGTTCATATTGCTTAAACGCTAATACACTATAGTAATAAGCCAATATACAATTCATTAACAACAATTTCGTAACCTAGAAATCAACATACCCAAAAATTCCAAATAATTTAATTTCCCTCCGAATTTATTTAAATTTAAAGCATATTATTCATTTATTGTCCAACTTCATCCACATCGAGTAAACAAAGAGCTCAGTTGACATATTCGTTGGTTTAATAACTGTCGCCTGCCTGCGATGGTGTCCGAAGTTGGACAGTTTAAACTTTAAATGCAGTTATGCTGGCCGCTGGAAGAGCGTCGAATAAAAACATTGCCAATCTACCGTAGGGGTGTCCAAATGTAAATATACAATTTTCTATTATGTATTTGATGATGGATTATAAAAACTACTAATACTTACTTATAATACGCACTATAACGGTCAAGGAAAACATACTGCATATGATAGCGATTTGTGAAATTTCTATGGTGTGTAAAGTCCGCCAACCCGCACTAGGCCATTGTGGACTATATGGCCTAACCACTCTCAATCGAATTGTCGATTGTAGAGTAGGTCCGTACACTGCATCGGGACGTATATTACGGTATAAAGGTAAACGTTACTTTACATCTTGTAGAAAGTAAAAAGTAAAATCGATGCTGAATTCATCAGTGAATATTTTTTCACCTAACCCAATTTGTTATCCTAGGTAAGGTAATTAGATTTGGTCAGATAGAAAACAAGACTTATAAGTGAACAACAGAGCCCCTTATGGCAAATATCCCTAACTGCGGTTTCCGATCTCTTATAATGAACGGTTATTCACGTGTATTATAAAAAAGCCTATGTCTTGCTGTGACTGAATATGACGATAGAAAAGAACGAGAAGTTTAATTAGTAAGGCTTTCGGCAGTATACACGCAATTTAAATTTATCATTCAACCTATTTAAAAGACATAAAATTCAGTCAGGAATACTGCCAGCCCTAACAAAACATATCAAAACTCTGTGAGCCTTTTGCGAGTTCAGTTTGCGTTTCAACTACGTTAACTGGGGATTCCGGCATTTCAAATGTTAGATGTGCTCGTATCACTCAAACAAATTGCATTATTGCGAATGTATAGCAAAAAAGAGCCCGTTTTTAATAATAAATAAATAATAAATAACACCCAACAGTCACATACATAGTCCTGACCCCACACTAAGATCGAGTCTTGTGTCGTGGGTATCAGGAACTACGAGAGACTTTTCGGTCTCACAAACACCCAGACCCGGAAGAAATATTTGTGTGCCGCACAAACATTTCTCTCGGTGCGGGGATCGAACCCGCGACCTCTCGTTTCACAGGCGGCGTCTAACCAACTGCGCTACGGAGGCTGTCTTGCCACCGCATCGTACTCTTTTTTACCATATACGATATTAAACAATACTAGTAAAGTATTGTTTTTAATTTAATAGTAGTTTATACTTTGTAGACCTTCAATATTCAGTGTTTTATAGTGTTTCATAATTATTATCCCAATTATATCCACTGACGAGTTAAATGTTTAAAACACAAAAATATTTTGAAGTTTTTCGATATCGCCAAAGAAACCGATGGATATGAAAGTAGTATAAAGTTGTTAATTATATTCTGTGTCAGATTGTCTACCGTCTTGGCAAATACAATACCGAGAATACTCGTTAGAAAACCTATCACAGCTTCTATCTTGAATTCGACACCCAACTTCAGAACTCACAAAATGTTTTGAAATAAAACAATTATACAAATTTTATTGCGGATTTTGATTTTATTATTACACTTTTTATTTTCCCAACATTTCGATTACTTTAAAGCTTTCATTGTTACGAGGCGGACTGAGGTATTAGTCATCGTCTCTGTGAATGTTACAGTTTAACCATAGTTAATTTAAAATTATTATTTTTTTTTACGAATTCCGCGATGAAATCCTTTAATAATAATTTTATTTCAATGTGTAACATTCACTTAATCTAAGAAACCATCACCATACATTCCCATTAGACCAAACACAGACAAATCAATAAAACAAACTCATATACAATAATCCATAACAACAACAATGGCACAATTCACACCAAACGCCGATGTCACTCTTTGATCAACAGCTGTCGAGCCCCTACGTCACATATAAGGGCACTTGCAAACGAGCTCATTTGCAACTCCGCTCGTATGGAGGCGGCCTATTTCATCTGGCACTCTGCCAACACCTCAAAGACACCCTAACTGATCGTTGTTACGGAGGCTGCTTATTGAAATGTGAATCAGTGTTATAAAACTGTTATGAAGCATTTTTGGATTCATATAATTGGGAAGTTTATGTGTGTAAAGACGTGACTCGTAGTGTGACAAAATGGGATATAATCGATGATTTTTGGATGAATTCAAACTTATGGGGCGTATGGGAATAGCTACGCCTTTTCTGGTACCTGCTAGAATTGAACGAATCAAACTGAATTTACGTCAAGAAATTAATTACAAAAAAGTCATATAGTATTACGTTCCAAAACTAAAGCCAGTGGATTTTGCCTAACCTCAAAGCATACAAATATTGATATATTTATGTAGGAAGATTCTGATCGGTGTATTGTCTTTGGTCTATAAATATTAATAAAAATAATTATATTGTCTATAGCAGCGGTTCTTAACCGGTGGTTCGCTGACCACTCGTTGTCAAAAAGGTTCTGGAAAGCATCTTTAGAACTCAATTTACTAATGGAAACTCCAATGATATAAAACTTATAAACAGTAACTTCAATTCCACTAAAACTTCCGTCTAATTTGTCACTAACAGACCTATAAAACTAAAATTAAAATAAACTTAAAAGTATCCAATATTCAAATCAGACATTTCCTACGTGGCGTGCGAGTTGCAGAAGAATTTATAAAGCTTTGGGTAAGTTGGACGGGACGCACTGGCGCACTCTGTCGTCTGCTACGGAAACTTTATTATAAACAATGTGAAAAGTATTGATTTTTGTATGAAAATATGATGAGTAAGTTTTAGTTCTTCGTCTTAAATGTCTTCTATTTTAAATCCATATTTGCACTATACATAGATATAATAAGAAAAATACACAATAGCAATATGTCCATTAGATACTCTAGCTACAATGCCCATCAAACCAAAACAAGTCTAAAGTACATTTTTTTGGCCGGAGAACTAGACATTGCATTGATACCCGAAGCGCCTCTCATTAGGAGATACCGTATTGTTATAATTTCAAGCTTTTAATATTGAGTGATGATATCCGAAAGATGGCTGGTAGCGTTTGGAGACGTTGGGCTGAAGATCGAGCCCAGTGGCGTGCCATAGGAGAGGCCTATGTCCAGCAGTGGACGCGAATAGGCTGATGATGATGATGATGATGAATATTGATCCCAAAATGAACTATCGACATTCTACCTACAATACAATATTTTTATGGTATGTAAAGTCCACCAACCCGCACTAGGCCAGTGTGGGGGGACTACATTACCTTACCATTCTCAATTGTACTATCGATTGTAGAAGAGGCCTGTGCTCTGCGATTGGACGTATATAGGTAAATACAGTACAGTACAGTCAGCAACATAAGTCGCTACACAGTCACGAGATTTGGAATTATCTTATCATCCAAAATAATAATAATTTTCAATATCGTATGGCACTTCTCGGCATAGATGACTTTACTTGGTTATATTTTGAGACTACAGAGTAGTACGTACAAATTTTAATTCATAAAAAGGTTATTAAAAAGTGTGAAGTGTTCAGCGACTTATGTTGCTGACTGTACCTTATGTATCATGCATAAGAAACTTACGATTTCACAAAAACCCACTAAGAAACCTATTATTTAGATTACACTTCCTTCCTTTGCCTTTCAAGCTTAACGATCCCATGTCAATACATACAACTACATCGCATGGTTCGCTAGAGGTTGAATCGTTGCAATCCGCATAATTAAGCCATTTGTTACATCTTCACAATGAGGAAAGCAAGACATCAGTACATCTATCCTTCAGACTTGGAATGAAATTGTTTTCAGTTTATTGTATTCGTTGTTTGCGAAGTGCGTGGTGGCCTGGTAAACGAACCAGACGCGGCTGCCAACAGGCTCAGGGTGGTCGCGGGTTCATATCCCAGGGCAAACCACTGACTTTTTGGAGACATGTGTGTATTGATAGTCAATCTCCAAGCACTTTAACTGTAAATACAAAAGCGAATTTAAGCCAGGGACCGAAACCCATTCGACATTACGGTACCGGTATCGACGAATTTCGGTTACCTTTAAGATTTCGGTAACCGCTATGACGCAATATATAGGTTACCCTTATAAACGGGAACCGTTTTAATACCGGTAACCTAAAAAGACCTTGTATGCAAAAGAACATGCGTTGTTGTTACATAACAAATAAAAATCATACTCGTCGTGTTGTTTACACATTATCGCTGGAAATGAACCGTCATTTCATTTTTTGTGGGTAATTCTGTTGAAAAAATCATGAAATGAGTAAAGATAATTGTGTGGTATAGTGCCATAATGTTTAGTAAAGACAAATGGCGGTATAACCACACACAGGCACTGCCCCCGCTTTGACTTATAAGGAACTTCGCATGAAACATAAAGGTAACCGTTATTTCGGTTACCGGTATGATACCGGTTAAATTCTAGGAATCCAATAAAATTGGCCGATACCGGTTACTATTAAAAATACCGGTATTATTTTTTTCGGTTGATACCAAAAAATACCGGTATTTTCGATACCGGTTTCGGTCCCTGATTTAAGCGAAACTTTATGGCCTAGCCACTCTTAATCATACTCTCGATTGTAGAGAAGGCCTGTGCCCTGCAGTGGGCCATACATACTATATATGGGCTGATGAGAGATTTATTAAATTATATTAGATTCCATATCAACAATAACAAAAAATTATGACACCAGCCGACTGTACGAAAGAGGCTAAGCCACTGCCATCATCACATAACATTACAGCTGTCTATAACATTTCACACTTTGAAAACTGCAGTTAACGATAGTCCGACGGCTGTACGGCGATGTACAGTGCTGTAGCGTGCAATTTGTATAATTAAGGCATTTGCGGCCTCTCCGTCCGCACTGCATGGAAACTTCCAGCAAGCCGACTATGCAATTACGCAAATTGAACCATTCTGTACACTACTTAAAAATATTGCTAATTTGCGACACTTCTGGGACGTGTTTTTAATTTAATTTATATTGACAGGGGATGTTTTAAAAAGGTATTTACCTTTAAACACCACTATATATTGAGGTCGTTGTTTGGTTTAAAATGATGATCAAACCCTAACAGTATTCTAGACAGTTCTAACCTAACACTAAAAGAAAGGCCTCGCGGTTTCCAATATACTATCATCTTTTTAGTTATATAATCTGACCTTCAAATAAATTTTTAATAACATTTTTCCGTGTTAAAATTGCACCAGCGGTTCCCATTTCACAGCTGATTTCGTACCCACTGCGCCAAAGGATACGATAAACTAATTCATTTTCATTCCAAAAAAACTAACAATAGAACCAATAACACTTAAAAGAACAAAACACCCTACATTACACGTCAAAAAATCCAATAAAATATTATTTATAAAAAACTATGAAATCCGAACCTATATTTTACGAGTACAAAAAACTAGAAATCATTAATCAAGTGCGAAATTCAACACGTGCCACCCCTAGCGTATACCCTTACAAATAACACAAAGGGGGTGACCCTATAATGCATTACGTCATTCAATAACTGGAGACTACGTCACGCAATCCATTGTCGTTCAGTTAATTCAATCATATAAAGTGGGTGTAATAATTGATTACAAATATAAATGGTTTTGTTGCTCTGATGATACAGCTGGAAAATATACGAATTTGAGATATTTTATTTATTAAGGTTGCCAGAAAAATTAACAATACCACTTATAGTGTGTGACATTACAATTTGGAGAAAATATTGCTGAATTAAACTAAAAATTACTAATAGTGAGTAGTGACGCTAATTGTTAGACGAAACATTTTTGCGATCCCACTTAAATGCATTTCCGCAGTCAGGAACTTATGCCCAATATGGCGATAGGCTCGCCCCCTATCACATCGTGGGACGAAATATACAAGGTGAAATATGGGTACCCTGGTAGCACCTTTGCCTACCCCTTCTGGGAAAAAGCCGTGAGTTTATGTGCCTATGTACTTAAATACTTTTTGAGATACATTCTTAAATTGTATATTTGACACATACCTACATATGTTTAAAAGCTGGTATAGACTGGCTGATACAGATAGACTTACTCACTGATATCACAAAACTGCAATTCTCACAATTTTAAATACATACTGGTCGTATTGATTAAATCCCCTTTATTATGTCGATCAAAACAGTTCAAAGAGAATAGATGCCTCGAAATATTGACAAAAAAATTTTGGTCCAGAGTCCATATACTAAAATAAAAACAATAACAACCAGAAAAATAATCTTAAACATATTGATTCATTTCATTGTCCGGGTGGGAACACTTAAAACAGTGCTGACTAAGTAATGTCTAAAGTATCTAGACGCAATAACGCTTAATAGTCGAGCTCTACCGTGCAGACGGAACGTAGTAATTACTATCCGAATCTCAAACTACAGGGTAAAAGATAACTTCCCCCTTTTTGGAGCACTCGAGTCCCAAGAACATGAAAAAGATATGTTCTATTCAAAATTCAATGACATTAAATTCTATACAATTATTACATTGACTTTTTTTGCTGTAGATTTACTTCAGCAGAGGACTCTAAAGAAATTTAGACCGAGCATAAACTCCGCGAACAATTTTTTAATATCAACCAAACTTAACAACTTACAATTAAAATAAGTATTCCAAGCGCCGAAATCACATACATCACGAAAGAAATCTTCAAATCTAATCTGGCCGTTCTGCACGTGGAAACAAGCCGATTTTTAAAGCTCCTGCCTGAAACAAGGGTAGTTTGGCACGCTCGACTGCCGCCCGTCTCCCGCCCGACTCCCGCTCGGCTGCCGCGCGACGATCGATCGATTATGCGACTCGCTATAAATTTCCAGCTAGGAGCGACATCGGAATCCCTGCAGCGCTCAGATACGTTAGAAAAGTATCCAGGGAATATAAAGAAAATGGGAAAGTCATTATTGTGAAAGCAATATCGGTAGGCAAGTTCTCGGCACGACATTAGCTGGAAGGCCGTTCTGATATTTAATTCGTTAATGGTAGGTATAAATATAGAAATCAATGTTAGCGAAATTATTTTAAGTAAGAAGGCAGAAAAACTACCATACATAATTTATCGAAAGTGCATTTCAATAATTAACAAGTATTTAACTTTGACTTAAAAACTATAACACAAAACATTTAAACACTTCACCATTAAAAGAACAACAACACACCAAATACACAAATAATTATAATCAAAATCCCAATGCTCCAAACAACCAATTTGAAGATGAAATCGCAAAAAAATGGTCAAACGTCTGCAGCTGACGAGATAATTCCTTGATGGATAATTACAGGAGTTTTGAAAGTCCATTAAGTAAATTAAGGGTCCACACGGATAGAATGCTTTAAAAATGTTTGCTTAGAAGGGGACAACTGTCGAGGCTCCCCTTGTTTGCAGGAGTCTTTCATTCGCTTTTTATCAACTGGTCCACTAATGCAGAATTAAGCCTTGCACACATAAGACTGCTCGCGTGCAATTACTACCGGAAACGTAATATTTAATGGGGTAGAGATATTTGACAAAAACTGAGAATGTTGGATACCATTTGACGTTAAATTTTCATGTCGAAACAACTTTGTACAGTCGCAACACACATAATTTCAACAAAAAAAAATGGAGTACAAACTTGTTTAATTACTTTGACAAATAATAAAAAATATGCTTTTTTTATCAAAAACAATAAATATGAAATATGTTGAGATAAGTATTGACAAATAAATTGGATTAATTACAACAAATATCAATGCACCAAACGAGAAAGTAGCTACAAGGTTATATAATAATAATTTTAAATGATAAAAAACAGCAAAAACCATTGAAATCACTACAAACAACGTCACTTCACGTCACTACAAAACAAAGGGCTGAAATCCTGTAAACAGGTCAGACAATTAACGAGACATATTAAAGTTTATAGTGGCATTAACGACAGCAGTTCTAAATACGGCACGAATAACAAACTCTAAAACACTTAACTCCCCTTTATTCTATATATAAGACTTATGAAAACATCCCACCCTTTGGTTCGGTTAAAAAAAGCACAATCCGGAGTCCACTCATTAACGCTATAGTAATTTGTAAGTGCTCTCTGGCGACTAAGAGAATAAATTGAACTCTCATCTCCCTGGGTCTCGAATTCATTAACTACATGTACATAGTTTTAAAAGGCTTTGTGGTTGACTGGTAATTATGTATTAGCATTTTCATTATGGACTAATTTTGGTCCTAAACTGAAAAATTCTCAAAACTTAGCACAGAGCTGAGCTCCCATGTAATTGGATAATTTTAGCGTCAGTCTATCACACTGAATGTAGCTCCAATTTGTAACCATTACATTACTTTTCAATTTGGAGATTGTTGGATAAAAAGTTATCTTGCTTCTTTCCTGTTTTGATTTCAATTTTGTTCAATCTACCTACCCTTAATTTCCGTTTTCCTTATCTCCATCCAATAGATTATCTTAAGCGATATTTAAGTCATTTTCATTTAAAGTGATCAATTTACCTCATTCTATATACTCAGTACCGATTATTTACATAAAACAATAATCCATGCCTTTTAATTTATTTCCGAAATCAATTAGGTTAATTTTATTCCCATACTTAACTTTACACAATTCCTAAATGACTATTCAGCACGTAATCCACAGATTGGCACGCCAAATGTGGTATTGGCTCCTAATCAATAAGCCAAATCCAAAAGCCAACTCCGTGTTCGCGAGCACACTGCTTATCGGCTTAAGTGGTTCTTTGGCTAATGACCAGAAAATGATGCCGGTAGATAAGTACGTTCACTTAAAGGTTTTTAGTAAATTATTCTATATTTCTATTTGTTTCTTTTAAATTGTTGATTAATTTCGTTCCGGGTTAGGTTAGACCAGGTTCAGTAAGTGCTATCTTTTCACTGAGCTTGATTGCACTGAGTTGAATGTTTAAATAAGGCGAGATAGAATTTTATAAATTAAAGTAGTTATTTGGATATATTATTTTATTTTTATATGTCTGGCATTACCAGCCAAGTGCCAGCAATTACTTTCTACCACTAAAGGCTTACTTCATCCTACACTTAAATTCACGTATTTAATAAACATACACAAATTCAGATAGTTTAATTATTCATTTGACAGCCTCCGTGGCGCAGTTGGTTAGACGCCGGTTGTGAAACGTGAGGGTTCTATTCCCGCATCAAAGATAAAGCAAACAAATCACGCAAAAATATTTGTGTGATCCACAGGTTTTCGTTTTGGGTCTGGGTTTTTGTAAGACTGAAAAGTCTCTCGTAGTTCCTGATACACACGACACAAGACTCAATCTTAGTGTGGGGTCAGAACTACGTATGTCACTGTTGGGTGTATTTATTTATTTATTTAATTTCCCCACCAAATGCCTGGTTACCTACCATCCTTTCAGAAATTTCGTATGCCACACATACTCTCATGTCACAAACAGTGGTTTCGCCCGGCAATTTCCCCCTAAACAAGAAATGGATTACCTATTCGTGACCCGGCAACACAACAGTCCTGGGGAAGCGGAAACTTCGCAATAGTTAGCCCGATGACAGGGCCACCTATAAATTATGATAATTTTATGCAAACTGTTATGGCTGCGACTTCAGCGGAACTTATGTGGCGCGAGAAATGTATGCAAAACTACGAGATCTCGAAATTGGACTCGAAATCTTGTTTCATTCGTGCTTCGGTAACCTCGAAAGGATGCAGTGGAATATATTTGCTTATGTTTCTCTTCTCTTGGGCAAAGGTATGTCTAGATTATATCTAATCTCTAAATATGGTTTAATGTTTATTCTCTACCAATTAAGCCTACGGACTTTTCAGTATTCAGAATTATTTATTTTTTATTGACGTGACAAAGTGTTTTTAATTCACGTGATGGTAAATTCAGTAGAAAGCAAATAGATTGTCCACCGTCGAAGGAAGGTTAATGAAATCAATAAATTCTGTCAACCTGTTCAATATTAGACGCATAGGGTGAAACCGAATTGCGATACACTTCCATGGGATATTATGACAGGTTCTCCACCATTACATTCAATGATAGCTTCCTAAACGAATACGAATATTCTCAAAAGTTTAAAACATTCAATCATAACAAAATTTTAAATGAAATTTGTATGGGATTAAGTCTGTGTATCCCCGTTCTCAAGATGACCAACATACTATTTATACTGACATTCGAAACATTATTATCTATTATCTCATCGCTGATACATTCGTGTCGGTTTAACCACCAATTCCATTGTCATCCGTATAAATCGATATCAACTAGGCAGCACGATACACCACCAGACAGCCGGCCGCTTGTTTACTCACAACATAAACAATATAATGATAAACTAACGTAAGCTTGCTTACTCCACGCACATGTTTATCAACAAACTAGTCACCAAATTAGACTTTTACTGGCCGACCTCGTTTGCCTACTGTTAATTGGAACTAAACTGCGTTACAGGAAAGTTACTCAACGATCTGAAACGATGTTTGAATGTTCAAAGGTTCGACGTCCGAGGTAAGTTTTTACATCTAAATATCAATACTATTTATTCTCTATGATACTTCTCATTCGCTCTGAACTTAGTCTATAATTACGAGCTACGATAGGGGATCCGAGGATTTCATCTCAGCTTGTTCTATTGATACAAACATAATATGTATATAAGATAGGCTTGTACCCCTGAAGTAGGCAGAAAACTATTTGTATCACCCATAGTTCCTTGAGCTTATTTCCATACCAAGACCTTATTTATAGATATATTATTTGCATATAGGGGCTTACTTTATAACATGCAAGTTTACTACATTCATTTATCGAATCAAAACGAGCCTAAAAGTAACCATGTTTTATTAAAAAGCATATCAAAATATACTCAACGGCCTTAAGATTATACACTATACAAATTACAAACCTAATCAATCAAAACAAACCCTTTAAAAACAATACGAATCTAACTGAGCATGGATACATCAAGGGGGTGCATTGTACCGGCGTTATCAGCCAGACTGCATTGAATACTGGACGCAGACATGCGCCAGACGGGACACGTCGCACATAATAAGGACGCACACTGATGTGGAGCGTAGATGCTTTCGATAGTTTCATAGTGTGTTCTGCATTATATTTGTCAAAATGTAGAAGAGTAATTTGTGAACTAGATCGAAAAGAATAATCTGACATACTACACAAACAACTAGCTACAAATCCTTCAACCACATCTGAAAAGTCACCTAAATTCAAATACATGAAGTGTAGATTAATATCAGGCTGACGATCAATGCAGACCTATTTAAAAACAATAAACTAGTTCGATTTGACCCTGGGTACATCAAGAGCGCGCATTGTTATCAACTAGAATAGCATTGAAAGCTGGACGCTGCAGACACGCGCCAGAAGAGACACGCCGTACATAATGAGGACGCACACTAATGTAGAGCGTAAAAGCTTTTAATAGTGTGTATAACAGAACTTGGTCTCTCGTAGTTTCTGATACCCATAACAAAAGATTTGGTCTTAGTATTGGGACAGAACTATGTATGTGACTGTTCAGTGTATTTATTTATATCAAAGTTTTCCAATGCAAGATCTAAATAAACTTCCAAACCAAATTAAATTAAATGACTAACATAAACCCCGTTTAAACTAATTGGATTTGGCACTAGACTAGACCGTAGACAATATAGAGGGGAGCATAGACACTGCATTATTGAAATTAATATCGCCGGGTGATCGTTCCGTGGCTTCTATGCACGAACACGAAGGGTGGCGAGGTTATGATATAAACTATATTGATGGTTGTATTAATTTAACTTAGAATGAGCGTTGGTGGAGTTACTAGGTAATACAATTGTCTGTCAAGACTAACTACTTGCGATAATGTGCGTAATAGAACATGCCACACAGACCCTACGCAGATGTCGGATATGGGTGGACTGGTAGGATGACTAGGAGCTGCGGTTCTAAATTAGGCCAACCTTATTTCGGAATTGATTAAACCTCACCACTAACTCTCAAAAGGAAAATAGCCCCTTTTAACAATAAATAATAGTTAAATAGACTAAAAAAACTGCCCCTGTAGTAGTTGTTCTACGGTTAGATAACACTGTTAATTACGGATTTTATCGCGAATTTGATTTGATTTTTACATTTTTTAACTTCCCGGCAGTTCGATTATTTTACAGCTCGCGATAAAATCCGTAAATAATACTTCTATGTCAATGTATAACAACGTAAATCTAAGAAACCATACGTCAATGCTTAGCAAGATTTGAGCAATTTAATATTTTTACCATCCAATTAACGAAACAAAACCTCTGCAATGCAAATTTTCTATAATATCTGCGCTGATATAAAAATCGCATTCGGTCGGTGAGTCAGACGCGCATGCAAGTTTGATGAGCCAGTCACGCGTTTGTGGAAGGGTTTTAATGTTCCTAACCACCCCTATAGCTCTCCCCTATCGCAAAACGTAGGGGGTTGACGTTAAAATTTTTGTTCTTTTAATCGCTTTTAGCCGTCAAGTGGAGGGAATAAAAGCGGTCTGGTAGTCAAAATTTGGTCAGGTATTTGATTTTTATGGCACATAGTGGAAAAAATTATATGATATATTTCTTTTTTTTTCTATATTTATTTTATATCAACAACAATAAGTAACTGACTTTAAGCGACTAAGAAAATTTTATCAAGCTATCAAAGACATATAAAGTCTCCTTTAAACCTCACTTAATCATTATTCTTCTACTTCACTAGTGATGAGAACAACAAACTTCGCGTCAGTTTCTAACACATTAATGTAATTATTTGTCTATGATAAATAATGTATTGTCGTAAATATTGCCTGAAAACAAATGTTCTCAACCAGTACCTACCTGTCTTGACCTATGATGCCTGTAGAACTTATAGTACAACTGATCCACCAGCTTCAAGTCACTCAGCGAGCCTACGGAGCGTGCTATGCTCGGAGTCTCTATAAAGGACATAGGAAACTGAAGTGGCAATGGGCTTGCCACGTCTGTCAAAGAACCGACAACTGCTGGTGTAAACGTGTTCTTGAGTGTGTTAATGAACTTTTAATAATATTTTTACTATCCTATTCTCAACTCATGGATATGAATACAGTTCCATAACTTTGAGAAATAAAAATACGCTGCTGCTTTTTATATCTGCTTAGAGCGTGTGAACTAATACAATTTCAAGTATTCATATAAAATTGTATACATATGAAAACATTAAAACAATGACAAATGCGCAATTGACATTATCAGACAATGATAAACGGTCCGAAGTGCAACCAGATTTATATATTTCACACTCAAAGTTCAATACTTGTGTAGGCTGTGGTGTAGCATAGTCCTGGGTTTGAATCCTACGTCTTTGATAGGCAAAAAACCGACTACATAACAAAAAAAGAAATTATAATCAAATATAAATCATTTCGGTCCTAAAACAAGGCCGTACGGTTTCTACAACAACTTGCTGCATGCAATAAATCAATCAATACAATATAAATACTCACGTTTCTAAATACTGGAACACCCTGTACACCGGCTTGCGGTACACCAGGAATCCGTCACACCGCTCCATTATTGCACCAAGTTACCACCTCACTTTACCACTGACCACTCACCACTTACCATACTACCCGTAAAAAACGCATAGCAAAGCACATATTAACACTATACTGGGTAAAAAATTAAGGCGTCCCGTGGATTTACACGTAAATGGGTACAAAACACTACTTAATTTGGTCCTTCTAGGTTAAGTTCCTAATTAAGGCTTTGTTTATGTTTATTTGGTAAAAGCACTTTTTGTCTACACTACTTTAACGCCTGTTAGGCGATCACAGTACAGTTATTGGATGAGATTCTCCATTCGGCGCCTGTGAAACACTTTTAGCATTTATATAGGGAATATAATTTTGCGCTCTATTTATTTGTGTGATGTCACCAATGTTGGTCATAAACATTCCTATTAAAATATTTCATCAAACACACAAGCTTGGCTGTATGATTTACGATTCCATTGCTTGGACAATGCTTTTAAAAATAGATATTAAAAAAGAACATTTTTGAAATTGGAATACACAGAATGTCAACACAACATTGCACGTCACTTGTTATTCAGAAAGTACGCCGCGTATTTCCACAACCGCGTATCTGATATCCGGCGTTGACAAAAGACGTGAGGCGCTCGGGCGAAACCATTAAAAGACTGCCCCCGACCCTCGTCATTAGGGATATACGGTGTTGCCATGTCCATTACATAAGCTCCTGATTTTTGTGAAAAATATATTCGCATTAAATATAGATATTTTTGGTAACCCGTCTTTTTACAAACATTTTTGTTCAGCAAACCGTTTTTACTCGCAATATTATAAGTAGCGATTCATACAATTATTTATTAATATTATCAAGATAAAATTCCTGTATTTTCATGGATATTTGGTATAGAAATTTCTCATAAATAACGTCTTGCAAAGTTCAAACCACTTAACCCCTTAAAAGTATCCATATAAACATAAGCATTTTCAACTAAAACCTTATATATTTTAAACAACATAGATATAATTTCGAATACAGTACACTAATGCATTTTTTAAATCATCTGGCAATACCATGATCTAGCAATTACCCACCCACTCACAATTCAAAGTCGATTCCACACGATCGACGATTCGCGATAGCACTGTTTACGAGATTTCATTTTGCGAGCTGATTTTCATAATTCAATTCTTTGATTCACTGTCAGGCAGTTGTGAAGGAATCAGATCTCCTCATATTTAAGGAAATATTAGGCAAACTTTTCCACTATGTTAGATTTATCATGGATTATAATTGTTTCAAACTATTTAATTCTTGTTATAATAAATGAACTAAAAACAAAACCACAAAAAGTCAATGGTTTTGCTGATAAAATATTAGGTCGTGTTACCCACTACCACACACAAAGAACAAAATATAATAATTATGTGACACATAATAATGTATTTATAAATTAGTAATAATTTACACTCATAAGATTTTCCTACAATGCATGTAATAGCAATAGTATGACTATAATAGAGTGTACTTGCAAAATGACAATATACTTTCCAACTAAATTAGTCTATGTTATATGTCCCACAACATGACACCTCCCTTTTACCCATCTAAATCTCGCCCTTCTCCAATATACTAAGACGTTTGGGCTTACGATCCTAATTGACGCATTATCGGTCTCTAAAAAAACATTTAGAAAATAGACAGACCAAAAATAAATATAAAATTGTTTTAAATGAAATCAACTAACTACACGAAACGAAATAATGACGTCACGTCTTATTGTTCCAAATTTAAAAAAATCTAAAATGACTGCAGTCAAAAAATCCTAAAAGCGAAAAACCCTAAACTAAGTTAAAAAGCCACAGATATGATTTAAAATACATTCCACGAGTACAAGTTAAAATCGCAGTTTGTTTTTACAAATCAGCATACAATAACAGTACGAGCGGACAGAAAAAAAAATATTATCATAACAAACTGTCATCGGTATCCGGCGCATTGTTCTGCCGATAGCGGGCGCCGGGCCGCCGCTCACACCGTACGCATTCAAGGTTTTATTGTATAAATGCAACATTTTAGGTATAAAAGTGTTGTAGTTGTTACGGTGTTAGAGAGGTTTGGGATTTTTAAGGTAAAGCCCCCTGTTATTGATATCTATTGTTTCGCGTTTTAATTTATTTTTATATTTTATATGCAACTAAAAGATATTTATGATAATACATATCATATTGTCTGTATTAATTACGTTCGTTTAATTAATTTGCAGTATAGTAGGACTAATAAAATATAATCGTTTATAAGTAGCTGTCATTAACAAACGAGGTTATTGACTTATCTTATTCTAAGCTCAAATAAAAAATAGATAAATTCTTAAGAATTAAAAGAAAGCCAAATACCTCAAAGCGTTTCCTTCAGAATCACTAATACAATCATAACAAGAACATGAAACATATGTCGTATTTCTCCCCAAACTCTATTAGGAAACTACTCACTATAACTACGCACTATACGGGTGAAGGAAAACATCGTGAGGAAACCTGCATACCACAGCAATTTAGATGAATTTCTATGGTGCCTAAAGTCCGTCAATCCGCACTAGGCCAGCGTGGTGGACTATAAGGCCTAACCACTCTCAATCGTACTCTCGGTTGTATATGTGACCCGGGTCCTGCAATGGGGCGTATAAGAGCTGATACAATTCTATTAGAAATATTTAAACATGAACAGAATATTATGACGGCAATCAGCTGTGTTCGGGCGCCAGTGATTAGGTCACTTACCGCCCGCCTCCCCTTCCGGTTTCCTCGCATTTCCGTCAACGTTACGATACCGTAGGGGACATATTACTTAGGAAAACTACGTAATTTGGTTTAACTGAGGGATTTTTGTTTGTATTTTAATAATAATTGAGTTGTTCCGATTGATAGCGTTTAAAAAAACACTTGATGAGAAGAAAAACATTATGAAGGAAAATGCGTACCAATCATTCCTCGATATTTTCAAATAATGTTAATCTCTATTCTAATGATAGAGGCCTAAGCTATATCGTGCACTATATCATCCAAAGCCAATACATAAAATCATTGTTTCATTTGATCATATCACATCAAAACACTATGCAACATTCACACACACAGTCCTAACCTCACAGTAACATACATCTGAACAAGAAATTACGAGAGCCTTTTTCAACAGTCCCGAAATATTGGACAATCGCCATACCTCCGTACACGTCGAAGGCGTAACCGCAACTGACCAATACAACGCGGCGCGTGCGCATCCGACATCCGAAGTCGACGGAAGCAGGTGGCGCGATCACCTGTCGCTCGAATACCAAGCAGGCGGTGTGATGACCCTTGCAATTGGGCCTTATTTCGGAGTACTATCGTAATACAGAACTTCTACAATCGACTGTCGTAAAATGCAGTAGTGAAAATGCGCTGTTGTGTTTCGGTGTGAAGGATATTGTAGCCAAAGTAACTACTGGACATTTTTTTTTCTCTTTATTTTTTTAAGAGGGGTTTTAAATACATATATTTATGTCACACTCATTGGGGCACGTCACGCACAACTATTCACCCCTACGTCTCTTAATTCCTAACATAACATATTTATAAACAGATTTAGCTTGATCCGACAAGGGATCAGATAATATCGCATTATACTGGTCATTTTGAGACTTATTATCTTATGTCTCAGGATGGCGAGCACAATGGTATCCAAAGTATTGCTTTGTAATTCAAAGTGTTGTTAGGTTCTGCTACTGTTCATGAGCAGTCGTATCGCTTACCCTCAGGCGAACGGCATACTCGTCTCGCCATTAATATTGACATGAGATATTCCCAGACACTCTTCTTTAGTAGTAGGTAATATTCACTATTTGATTGATTTATCTACACGTTGACAAAAAAGACAACTTGGAAGTTCCCAAAGACTGTGAACTTCAGTGCTCAGTGAAATAAAATGCTATCGATCTTCATTTACAGGTTGCAATGGCGGTTATGAGTAGTATTTATGGTACATCTATGGTTTAAACGGTACCTATTGATGACAAACAAGGGCGCACAGTTATTCGTAGGTCGCGCGTGACTGCCGAAAATATTTGAATTTAGGACACAACCAAATTGGTTGAGCCCTTCAAGAGAATACAGAATGATCGAAAGGTAATGTACCTATTAGTTTCTACGTTTACGCTTTGTGGTTATTGATTTCTTTACCACGTAGGTAATTCTAGTCAAAGCGCAATTATGTTTGATAGGCTGCACAAAATTACCATTAAAACCATTATATCAGTATGTTTCTTAAATTAGAAGTTTTAGATCGGCAGGCGACGTTCTACGAAGAAAAATACATAATATGAATAATAATAATTAATACACCCAACAGTCACATACATAGTCCTGATCCCACACTAAGATCGAGTCTTCTGTCGTGGGCTTCAAGAACAACGAGAAACTTTTCGGTCTCACAAATACCCAGATCCGAAATAAATGATATGATATTATCATTATTCAAACAGATACTAAACACTAATTACGTACCCCGGTTTTGATTCTAAATATGATGGTTCTGAATTCTGATTTTGATCCAAATTTGCCAATTACGAATCGTACAAAGTACTTCTTAATTTATCACCTTCGATCAAATAATATACTAGATACAGGGTCCGGAACAAAATCACATGAAAAAAATGGCCGAGGTTGCTTTTACTTATACATGTGAATTTTGAACTACAAGATGTAGCAAAAAGTTTTAAATTATAATCAACTTCAGGTAACAATACACCTTATTCCTTTAAATAAAGATTTATTATGTTTTTAGACCATACTAGAATCACATAAGACCACAAGCTTATTTGTGCTCTTATTTCTCTTGCCGTTTTTAGGCCATTACTTATAATGTAGTGTATATTTGATCGAAATTAATCACTTAAAATTCGGCATCACTTATTCTAAGAATACATTATATATGCTTGCACCTCAGCAACTTATCCAAAATCACGGTCCGTAAAATATGAAACTGAATGAGATCAACTCGGCGAAAAGATTTATTCAGAAGCTTCGTTGCCAGAGTGAATTTACGTGCGGAACAAGTTTGCAACTCTTAACGCACAACCGACTTGTCTTGGACTTGTCTGACTTGAGTTCAGTCAGTTTTGAAACATTTGTATTCGATGCAAATATTGCTGTTGATACGGAAGTTGATGGAGATGTTATAACTTTTTAATTGATAATTGGTAAAAATGTTAGTGAGTTTGTACCAGATAATGAATAATTTAAATATATTTTTTATTAGGTTGAATGGCGCGACGAGCATTGAATTGCATTGAATGCCATTCGCCTGATGATAAGCAATACGACCGCTCATGAACAGTATCTAAAACAAGCAACACCTTTAATTACAAAACAATGCTTGGCATAACACTGCGCTCGCCACTCTGAGACATAAGATGTTAAGTCTCAATATGTCCAGTAGTTACTCTGGCTACAATATCCTTCAGAGCGAAACACAACAGTGAATTTACACAGCTGTTTGGCAGGAGAAATAGACATTGTACTGATACATATTATCAACCTACAAGATAAACTTTCTACAGACGAATAATGTTCTAATTTTATAAAAAAGAAGAGACGGTCTAACAATTATAAAAGTTCCTCACATTTTGAAACTTTAATATTTTCTTGATCTTTAGATCTAATATAAATTTAGTTTGCATGGATTCGCTTCAAACTAACTAAATGTGTACATTGGCTACTCAAAGACTACACTAATGTTTCTGCTTTGCTACAAACCTTACTATAATTTATACTTGTTTCTTCCCTTACATAATATAATCTGCAGTTAAATTATATTATAATTATAATACATACAATGTAAAATGTAATCGTAATATTGTGACAAAGAATAAAACTTTTCTTTCTTTTCACACAAATAGCTTTAGAGGCATTATTTAAACAGTTTACATTTTTAGCAATGTATTACTAACTCAACAAATCAATGATTACTTTTCTTAATAATTATCTTTAATTTCCTAAGATTTCAACCACAAAATAATTCATTTTGACAGAAAGAACCAGTATACACCATAATTACGCATTCACACGCAATCCAACATCGATTAACGCTATCACAACAAGCTAATAAATTAAATAAAAATTAAATATAATGTAAAAGCTTAACAAAGATACGATATGTTTCTATAATGAACGACCCTAAATCCCTTTAAAAGGGTAAAGATGTGAATTTTTAATGCCTCACCCTGATCACGCTGTCGCATAAATTGGGGAAGAATTAGTTCGTAAAAGTACGGAATATATTGATGGGTGGTATGTAAGAAAAGAGTGTTGCTTTGAGAAGATAAAATTGGCATTTTAACATATTTATCGGGATTAATTAGATATTTTTGCAGGAAAGTGTTATACTTTTATTATTTCTTAAAAACATAATGTTATTATCCAACGCCGCGACATTATTTCGTTAGATGACTTACTTTACACTGGTGGTAGGTCTCTCATATGTGAAAAGCCGCCTGGGTAGGTACCACCGCAATGTCTATTTCTACCGCTAAATAGCAGTGTAAATGCACTATTATGTTCCAGTTTGAAGGACGCTGTAGCCAGAGTAATTACTGGACATATTGAAACTTCACATCTTAGGATGGCAAGCGCAGTATTTATATTTTTATTTACATTTACCGCTCAGGCACCTGGTTCTAAAAACCTTCACTAAATTGCGCAATTTACTTATACTTTATAGCACTTTAATATACTTGACCACAACGACCAATCAACGCTTTCTCACGCCTCCCAAAATTTACGAAACATCCAAAGAATTCACTCCATCATACAAACTCGCAATTAAAACACCGACGTCGCCCAGTCTGTCAATCAGATGAGTCCAACGAACCCAGTTAATGACTCGGTGAAGCTGCCTCTCGTACAGAATTAGACATGTAATGTTTGTAGCATTCCGCGATGCTTCACAATAGATTGCAAAGGATTTCAGTAAGGCTGGACGCACATTGTAATTATTTTGAATAATTTGAATGAAGAAGGATGTAATAAATGTAGGACAGTCTAAAACGTGTGGAAATGTTTGAGGAATGCTAAGTCTTGATGTCTGTTTCAGTAACTGAAAATAAATCAATCAAATTAATTTTGCAGGAGGACTTTTTCATACAAAATAACTTAGTTCAACAAATCAATTGCTAAAAAATTTAATTTTATCCTTACACTCAGCAACGAATGTTATGAAACTGATGATGATGATAGCGCAAGATTTTTACTGTTTAAATAAACACCTCCTGAATTGTAGTGGTTATTGTTTTCAAGAATTTGTTAAGCGAAAATTCTAGACAACACATCACAACTACGCATTTCAGCTCAAAACATCAAAATATTCTTTATTCAAATAGTCTTTTACAAGATCTTTTGAATCATTCATTTCTGCTGCTAACGCTTCGCAACGTGTTGTATCTGTAAAGAGACGCCATAAGAAACTCCCTCAGCAACACGAACTCGTCTATTTTCTTTTGTTTCTTTTTTAAAATACCTATCATATATATATATATATGTAGATAAGTACCAGGTAATTTCTGATTATAGTACTAGTCCTACCTATATTACAAATCTAACAGTAAGAACAATCCTATGACTCAAGAGTCAAGGCACATTACCATTTCAAGATCACTAGCTGCACAGGAAGCAGGGAACACGAGAACATTATGATCTGTTCATTGCCGGGCTAATGACGGCTGATGACTAGCCGAGGCGCCACTAACGACCTTCAATTGTGCCGTAGTGATTATGTGACATTGTCTCGTATGCAGATGTTTTAAAAAAGCCATACAGCTGTTGCCAAGTGTGTATGAACTAGCTGAAGTTTTTTGGCCTAATTCGTAGATTGTTTTAGAACTTATTTAAGTTATCGAGTGTTGTACGAACCCATTTAAAGAAGAAACTAAATACGCATTTTTTGTGGGTATGTTTATATGTGATTTTTTTTTATAATAGTTATTGTAATAATAGATTAAGTTCTAATGACTACTTACTTATTAGGATCATCTACGATCGAAATGGGGAAAAATATCTCAGATTATATAACTCCAGTCACCATCACATCACAAAAGATATAGGCATTCACGAATCTTCAATCTAAATTCCTTCTGAACACGGCAGAAGATTCGACTGCAAACACCCAACCCAACAATACGTAATAAGCCAATGTCACTCGCACAATGGTTCAATAAGAGCGACGTCATTTCCATCTATAATAATTAAGATGTTGATAGCACAACGCAATTAGCAGCGAATATTAATCACAGAGTTAATATAGCATGCTACTGACAACCGTAGCCGCGGGTTTAGCTTATAATTATAATAAAACACCCTTATTGGACGAATGACAGTATGCAAACAATGTGCGTTAATAAGTTCATAAAAGAAACTTACACCGTGGAGAAATGTGTTCAAGAGAGGGAATTTGGAATTAATGCAGTAGTCAGTACTATCGGTAGCTAAATAATTAGACAACCCTCGATAATTCGGAGACAAATACAATTCAAAATTATGGAATACCCTCGATAAATCTATTTAGATATTTATGAACAAATTGAAACTTGCATACACACGATCGTGTAGGCGTTTCCACCTAGTCCTACACCTCACAAACGCACCATACAAACCTCTCAACATTTCAAACTCTTAGTACTTCGAAGTATTAGAGTTCCCTTCAACTTCGAACTGTTGAGAATCGACTGTACCTAGAACTCAAAATTTATTCCAATCCAAACAAAACAAAACCTCAAAATACACACAGTCGTAAACAACCCCATTAGCAAACAATTGGATTTTTAATTCCACGAGCCAACACAAAGGTAAGTAATTTCTGTTTCTAGACAAAAGGAATTTGACTTTACGTCTTCATTAACACCGGCAAACAAGTACCACAAAAACACAATGAAAGGTGCACAGACGTTGTAAAATCTGAAAATAGTGGGACGGCGATGCATTCGAAGCGTACTACAGACCTTTTATATCGCCATTTAAGTTTCCAAGCTTTTAGCGCTAAATTATTGCGTCTGTTGTTTAAGTGCTCGGCCTGAGAGAGATGTCTAAAGATGCTGTTACGCTGGTTGTACACTGGAAAGTCGGACCGATTGTAATAGAATTGTTTTTAAAATTTAATATTCAATTTGGTTGCAAAGATTATGAGATTCAATGAATTATGTTACCTTCGCTGAACCGTCAACCGGTTGCTGTTCATATGCAGGTTCCTATTCTTCTATTAACAAATATCACATTTCCTAGAGCAAGCAACAATGTAATTTACTTTTACGAATCATAAAACCAAATCCGAACCTAATGACGGAATTCTTACTGTGACAGGACAACGTGTCATGCACAAACGTTAAATATTCCTGGTCTATTTAAATACTTCTTCAAGCCCCAGTACTTTTTAAATGCTTATTATTTTTTGTATTTATTTCTTTTCATCAAGCAAAACATTCATATCCTCTTACAAAACATCGATTCAACCATTAGATATCAAAAATCTCTGGATATTTCAGTATATATTCAAAGCTACCATCATCAACAATGCACGTTCGCGGTTTGAGTTCTTTCCCTGCATGAATACGGCTGTTTACCTCCAGTTTCCTCACAAAAGGAACACTTGCCTTGCGTCTCGGCACACCTCGTATCGCCGGTCGACTCAAACGCCTGTCAAAAGTTCCAGTTGGCAAGCGACACTCGCCATCTATGTCTTGTGTGAAATGTGAATTTGTACTTGCTTGGTATTTGTTTATTGTTGTGGATATCAATGACAAATAAACCAATAATTATACCAACTTATGTGATAATCACTGCATTGAAAACTAGTTTCGAAAAAAGCAACACTAGTTTCTTGTTCGTTATTCTCTGATGAAAACCGCCGTCCGAACCGGGAGGTAGATCAAGAAATAAATGTTTCTAAATAACGTAATGATTAAAATTAATTATGTTCATGTTCAACATTTTGATAGAATTAAGGATACAATGAATTCTAGATGAATACTTTTTTAAATCATGTTAAGTCTCAAGTACCTACGTATTATAAGTACGTTAAAATATTCCAGCGGTATGCGCTTAGTGTACAAACAGCGTTAAGTAAGACATTTGTGGGAGACAAATAAAACATTACGACACCATTGTTTTCAATCTAGCGCCGAGACATTGACTTTCCACTATTTAAAGACGCGCTTTTTGTTGTACTCAGATAAATGGGAGACGCTTTCAACGGAACATCTCAATCAATGAGAAATTACATGGATATTAGGATTTATTTAAGTTATCAAAGAGTTCTTTTGTCATTTCGTGACTTGGAAATCTTAAGAATCTGAGTGTTCTATTTTTAAACGTAAGGTGCGGAAAATTCCTCAATAAAACCTAGATTAATGTTTAATTTGTAAATGTGATGAAAATATATTGTTGAAACTGTATTTCATATGAATAACTAACACATATGATTTGCGAAGCGAAACGTTGTATAAATAAAAATAGCTATAAGTATTTTAGTTCCAAAACAATATAATCTATAAATAAAGAGCAACGCCCTGCATAATCCAACATATACCAACAACAGTATGCAAGCTAATTGAGCGATTATCTTCAATCAACATACAAACGCTGACAATAGCGGTCAACGACACCACGATACAATTAGTGAGTCCTGCCCACCTAGCGGTACAATTCGTAACTATACTATCAACGCACTATGATGACCGTTTTGACGTCTTTCATTTTAATTCATAAGTTGAAGAAGCTTATTGCTGTTCAATGTCAATAGTGCAATAAAATACACTCAGCACTTTTCACCTCGCTATTGTTATCTGTCAAATCCGTCATGGCGTGTAGCTACTATAGACGTAACGGTAATTCGGAAGCCCTTAAGCACAGACCCTTAAGTCAGGTGCTATGACGTGTGTCGTATTGACATCTGTCAAACGGGACACCGAAGTACAGTTAGGTGCAACGTGTTTACATAATTTAGTACGTGCAGATGTTAGGTGGATTTTGTTTGTAATTAGAAGCAGGTGTTTTGTGATTGATGGTCCTAAAATTTAAATTTAAAAAGCTATGCAAGGCTATTGATATTGGAATGTTTATTAAACGCATATGTAAATTATTAAGTGCAGTACTAGGTACCTAAATCCGATTTGCTGGATTTGAATTTTCGATTTCTGTATCTGTAGATTTTTCTAATAAATAATTTGCCGTCGATTGAATATTTTTCTTTTTCGTTACTTAAAACTTAACACTTGGGAGTCTAAAAGACGCAAGAAAATCACACTCAAAATTTACGCAAGAAAACAGCCGGGACGCGAAAACAAAACCAAAGTCAACAAAATAGAATTCCCGTTCTGTCAAGTTCCAAATATAACAACGTTAACGTCTTGAAGACAAACCAGCGGAGTAACATCAATGATTAATGCGTTCGGAACGAGCTAAGTGATGTTAAGTAGCAACAAGTAAGCCGTTGCTAGCTTTTCAAGAAGGGAGAAAATATAGGGAGATGTAGGGATTTAACGGCAACCAACAATGCTTTCTTAATTGCAAAAGTCAACAAACGAAAAGCAAAAACAACTCAACTCAAATCAACGAGCAAAAAGCGCTTGTCAAGTAGGTCTCCAAAACTAAGACCACAAGGTCTTTGAAAATGGGCGGATCGGAAAGAAAGGGACAGCCACAGTAAAAGGGTATTTTAGAACAAGACAGGAATGCCGCCGCTTTACGTTGATTTTCTGTGAGTCAGCTGGTACCGCCCAGGTCGAGCTGACCTACTTAAAAGTCTTCTTGGAAATGTACCAAATTATCAAAGTAAAAAATTGATACATTACAAGTTTAAAAAGACCTATTACTCTCTTGATTCATTGAATATTACGAGCACGACTTGGAATGAAATTATGCAATAGAATT
Source organism: Hyles euphorbiae (assembly GCA_023078785.2). Taxonomy (NCBI): domain Eukaryota; kingdom Metazoa; phylum Arthropoda; class Insecta; order Lepidoptera; family Sphingidae; genus Hyles; species Hyles euphorbiae. The sequence continues at coordinate 5,759,697 of CM041048.1, forward strand.
AGAATACAAATACAGTTCCCAAATTGACGAGACTTTATCTCATTTTGACACGTACTGTACAAACGTATATTCAATAATTTCAAACACAGAGTCCATGACCTGCTCTGATTTAAACCACCTGTAACTTTTGTAATTATCACCAAATTGTAAACTGGTTTTGAAAAGACCAACACTACAGTTTCTTGCCCGTTCTTCTGTAGTGAAAATCTCTTTTGGAACCGGGTGATAAATAAAAAAATAACTGAATCTAAATGTTGTAGAACATCTTAATGGATTCAATAAATTGTTTTCTTTTGTTAATTTCATATTTAAATGTTTAATTGTAAATCAACAATACATTATCCCGCCATAATACATTCATGAAATATCATCAAAAGAGCTTACAGAATGCATATATCGAGCATAAACTCCACTCCTCTCGAACACTTCGCGTCGTATACAGAATAACAAATGTCAGCGATACGGCACGTTTGATGCGGAAAATATTGGTGTAATCCGATGGAAGAGTCTCGCACACACGGGGAAAATATTTTCAAATGTTTATATTGTAAAAATGTATTGTGTTGTAAATGTAATATGCATACAGATGAATGCAAGAAATACGCTGTCTATTACATTTTCATGACTAAATATTCGATACAGCCGTAAATTCTTTTTTATGCCGCACCGTCAGGCTTTGGAATTGTTTGCCTTCTCACGTGTTTCCTCCTTCCTACAATCCTAGGTCCTTCCGCCGTAGTGTGAAGAGGCACCTTAGCAGGCCGACATAATTGTTTCCATTGGCATGGGATACTCTGCCTTAGCGGCATTAGCACTTACCATCAAGTGCAATGCCACCACAAAGATGGGCCACTATAAAAAAAAAAAAAAGACGGGTTGCACTCCGGGAGTGCCGGCAGAAGTGAAAACTTGATTATTAACGTTGAGCATGTTTAATATTTTGGAATGGTTAGGGAATAATTTTGTACCAATTGCTTTATCAGTATAAAAGTACTATCATTTATGTGGTAGAATACAATATTCATTTATTGCGCTATCGTACACAAACATGACAATTTATATTACATTAAAAATTTAACACTTTAAAACTATTACAATTATTTTACATTAAAAAGTTTATCTCTCCGAAAAATCAACTTTCATCCATAATTTCAACGACTTTTTCACCATCATCATTACCAGAACTATCATCGCCAATCTCTAAAACTGATACGATAGGTTTATGGTAGCTGAAGTAAGAAACAAACAGTTTTGATTCGAACCTATTTAAATGTCTAAGAAAGACCGCATCAATAATAGTTTTGTATTTCGTTGTGCTAAGATTGCGATCATTCGACATAGTTAAACCAAATTCATTATTTAAAAATTCAATTAATAGTTGATTTTTATCGTCTGCGAAGTTTATGTTGAAATCTCCACTCAAAATCATTGGCAATTCATCAAAGCTTTATAAACTGACAGCTAACTGACAGCTGTCTACTCTCCATCCGTCTTACGCTTTTTCGATCAGGTCACGTGTCCTGACGCGAGTTTAAGATTTTATACCCATTACAGAAAAAGTGCTCAACGCCGCTAAAGAAGTTTTCACTTCAAAAAAACACTAGACAGTTATCCAAGGCCCTAGGCTCTGGCTTTTCGTTTCAATAGGGCTTAGTAAAAAGGAATAGAGTGAAAAAAGAATTGTTATTCTATTATTTTATCAAAACAAAGGGTTATGATTATGGACAAAGCGCTTAAAACGATGTATAAAACGAAATATTTATTTTTGATCAATCACATAATGTCTAAGTAGTGGCTACATACTTAGTTACAATATCATGATCCTTTTCCGTTCCAGTCCTAAACATTCTCACGGCTCTCAATTATTATTAATCAATTACTATTCCATGCCTTTCTAAGGCAAATGAAAAATGTCCAATACAATCAAAACATTATATTTCCCACGAAACACAGAACTCTATTAAAATATCATAAAACAAACAAATCACAATCACAGATATCCGATCGCTCTTCGTCACAGTACACTAATTGAAAACAAAATGGCGGAACATTTTTCAACATTTCACACGGGCATAAAGTTGGCGCAGTCCACTCGGTGAAACAATACGCTCATGTTAATTTACTGTACAACGGAGGACTATTGTCGGTGCTAATTGGAGTTTTCATCACAAGAGATGTTATTAACGGAGTGGGGTGCCGGCGGGCGGTCTGCAACCCTCAACTGAAATGGCGGGTTCGGGACACCTTTTGAGCTGGAAAATTATTTTTTTATATTGTTAGTTAAAGGCTTTTCAGTTTTAGATAAAGTAAAAGGTGTTGCAAATAAAGTTATTATTCAAGAAATAAAAGTTGTAGAGACACGCATTATTTATGTTTTTTTTTTTATTGCCTTGTAGGCAGACGAGCTAGCGGCCCGCCTGATGGTAAGCGGCTACCGCTGCTCATGGACCTCCGTAGTGCCAGGGGACCAGCACAACAAAGTCGCTGCCTACCTCGAGGAAAGTACTCACCTTAAACCTCGTTTGAAGAAGGACAGGTCATAGCGCTGAGGAAACACCGATGCAGGGAGTTCATTCCAGAGCTTGCACGTACGTGGTAGAAAAGAACGCTGGAACCGTACCGTCCGGGAACGGTACGCCTCCAGGTGGTGGGAATGAACTCTACTGCGGAAACGTGTGGTGCGATGGTACATAGGCGACGGTGGTACCAACTCAAACAACTCCTCGGAGCACCACCCATGGAACAAACGATAGAACACACAGAGAGATCCGAAGTCTCTCCGCAGTCCTAACGGTTCCAATTTGTCCGTGAGATCGGGATCATTGACTATTCGACAAGCTCGTCGCTGCAAGGAGTCAAGTGGATCGAGCTGGTATTTTGGGGCACCTGCCCAGAGGTGGGAGCAGTACTCCACATGGGGCCGGATTTGCGCTTTGTAAAGCGTCAATTTATGACCCGACGTAAAGTACCGCTTGGCTCTGTTCAGGATTCCCAACTTCTTGCTCGCCAGTTTGGCTTTGTCCTCCAAATGACTCCTAAACTCGACCTTGCTTGATATTTCGATGCCAAGGATTCCAATACTCTCGGATCCTTGGAGACTAACTCCTTGGAATTGCGTGTCTTCGAAGGGTTAAATTAAACGTTGTGAGTATTAGAAATTACAAAATATGTATTGTATTCCTCCCAAACCAAAATAAGAACTAAAATAGTATTGGTTGGTCGTATATTTTTTTACAATAGACTATTATTTGCTTCACAATGATTCATGGTAGCCGATGCACCAAAAAAAATTTGCACACATCGGCTTCTAAATGGATGTAAAATACAAAATCATATTCACTGGACAACATAATTCTAACCCCAAAGGTGATATTTTACTCCATTCATTAAATACGGATGTTATTAGCCCTACACCAGAGGGAGATAACTGACGCGAAGCGGTGAATCGGAAATATCGCCGGCGAGATTGGCTCATCGATTCCCGATAAGGGAAAATGTGACATGGATGGCTGTATGAAAATCGATGGGACGAAAATATTCGCGATAGCATTCAAGTTCGTGATTCAATATGAACATTTCGACCTGATACGATTTTAACAGAAAATCGATTTTTACACTCATTTAAATTCAAACTACTGGTGGTCAGTATTACCCTACTGCTATTTAGTTGATTTAATTCAATAATTATTGACTTTATTAAAGTCATCGTTTCGAGAATTTTCAGGAAGTGCTTTCCGTCATGTGGCTTTGTCGGACATTTTGTTTTGCAATTAATGGCGAGACTAACTTGTCATAGACCTGATAGCAAGGTATACGGTCGCTCAAGGACAGTAACCAAACTAAACGACATGCTTAGCAATCTACTGCGTTATTCATCCTAAGACATAAGATTAGTTTCAACATATCCAGAAGTTACTCCGGCTACAATGTCCTTCAAAGCTTATGTAGATAAGATATATTACATTACCCATATTAAAAACGTTATCGTATTAATGCTACAATAAAACCCTATGCAAACTTATAGCTCAACGATCCGCCCAAACAAAAGCCAACTGAAGCGGGACAAAAAACAACTAGACTACTAGAATTTCAAATCAAGACAAGCGACGGGAAACTATCGAACTTTTCAAAAGGTTAGTAATAGCCGTCCCGGTTAGGAGACAATGGGGGCAATTTGTAGCAATTACCATAGAATAGTGAGGAGGTTTGAAGTTGGCCTAGCTACGGACGCTGCAGAAGATTCGCATGGTAACGAGCTATTACGTCACAGGATCGCCTGATCCTTCTGATTTACAAACGGTTTGACAGGTCTTGTTAGCTTTCATGAGATCCGTCATAATGTAGATAAAAAGTAGAGTAAATGACTCATGCATTAGGATTTGATGTGTTCTTTTGGCGGTGGAATTTTCTGTCCTATACTGAAGGTTGTTCTATGGATTGTAACATTTTTTTGTTGGGTTCAGTAAGATGAAAAATACAACTGATAATAAGATTATGGATTTCACAATTCCGTAAAATTACGTCAAAAAATTAAAACTGTATAAAGATCAAATAAGTTTAAAAAATGTTGGTTTTACTGCAACTTTATAATTTGGAAATGATGTTCTGTACAATAAAAAGAATATACACATACATAGCAAATACAAAATGAACTTTAAAGGAAACGAATAGGCGAAGTGTAATTGAGAAGTACTGGCTTTGTTATAAAGAATTCCCAGCGGCGACGATGCTGAATCGATGAAAGATATTGTGACGAAAATTGTTCATTAGTGTCTATATTAAATATCTGGCGGCGACAAGTGAGCTAGCAATATGTCGCTTCAATAACAATAAAATCCATGTAGAATGTACGTACTTTGCGTCAGATGCTTATGTATTATTACCGTATATATCACTAGATAATATAATACAAAGTTATACAAAGCTTTCCGTCTCTCTGTCCAAATGTATACTTAGATTTTTAAAACTACATAACGAATTTTTGAGAGATTCAAGTAAAAAGTTTACATTTATCATTCATATACAAATTGTCCCAGTTTGTGAGAAAAATAAGAGGTATCTGGTGCACATCTGCACCCAGGAATAGCTAGGAACTGGCAGTTGGTAACAACTAAATTAGACAGTATTCAAACATTGCAAATCTTTTGTATAATCACTTCGAATAAAACATTTCAGTTTAGACCAAATCACGAAAAGATTTGGCTTCTGATTTTTGGTTGGCATTTTTTATTCCGCCCTGTGGATTTGTTGGCCAATGACAAGAATGTTCGCAGCACCTTTCGCGCTCTATAAGCAGATTGCAACATAATACGCAAAATAGTAGATGAAATTTTGTTTTTGCTATAGTTCACATGCAATTTATTATCTGACAAAAAATCCTTGGGTGAATTACTACGTAATTACGCCCACGAGAATGTCGTAGTGGGCAGACACCCCACGAAGAGATGGAACAGATAAAGCCATCACGCCCTATTATCAACGCCGTGACAGTTTCATCCGGATATCCTAATTATAAGCGTCGGCCGAGGGATTTATCACATAATGGGATATTAATAGAGCTGGTCAGATGTGGGTCCACACAGCTTTCCTTAATTCAACAAACAGCAGCCATCTAGCTGTATTTTCAAATATGTATCAGTCTATGTACGTCCCACTGCAGGACATAGGCCTCTTGAGAGTGGTTATGCTACATAGTCCACCACCCTGGCCTAGTCTGGGTCTATTTCAAACGAAACAAGTTTGATATCGTATTTAGGACACTAACGTCGTGTCATTACCTCCTCAGCAATTTATATCAGATCAGATTATAAGAAAATGCCAAGCTGACGTTCTTTTTAATTATGTGTAAAAAAATCTAATAAATAATGTGTCTTGCCCAAGACTATAATTAGCACCCAGCAATAATAAATGGCACCTCTACCCATTTTTTCGGGCTTCAGCAATACAAAGGTATCTTTTTAGAAAATATAAATATTTATACAACATTTACCCCCACAAGTTCCAGTGCCACAAAACCCTCACAAAACCAACGGCACCTTACAATTGAAGCATCAACTTCCTTCAGACTTAAAGCTCTTCACTCCTTCTCAACTGATCCCTCCATTTTGTAAGAACATTCCCGTAGATCCGTTGTTAAATTCATTTCCTAAATGGCATGTTACAGCGGCGAACGCAGCGACGCGCGAACGCGTTTTAAGATATTATATTTACTGCACTGAAAGATCTTTAGATTTGAAATATTAAAAAAGGAACATACAGTCGAATTGAGAACCTCCTCCTTTTTTGAAGTCGGTTAAAAATATATGTAGGGCAGGTATATTTAGATGTTGTTTAAAGCTTGTAAATAAAATTGTTTTAGTAACTAAAACGGTGAAGAAAAACATCGTGAAGAAACCTACATACCATAGCGATTTATAAAATTTCTATGGTATGTAAGTCCGCCAACCCGCACTAGGCCAGCGTGGTGGACTATATGGCCTAACCACTCTCAATCGTACTCTTGATTGTAGAGTAGGCCCGTGCCCTGCAGTGGGACGTATATGGGCTGATACAGAAATAAAATGGTGTGTTAGTATATACTGGTGGTATGTCTCATATGTGAGGGGCCGTCTGGGTAAGTACCACCATAATGTCTTTTTCTCCCACCAAATAGCAGTGTAAATGCACTGTTGTGTTAATACTTAACATCTTATGTCTAAGGATGACGAGCGCAGAAAAATGCCAAGCATTGCTCTGTTATATATGGTGTTGCTTGGTTTTGCTACTGTATATGAGCGGTCGTTTCGCATAAATATACTTAGGTAGTAATAAGAATAATCGTTCATCGTTCATCATAATTAAATTGTTCCATTTCCCAATTGACTACTGAAAATTAACCTGTTAATTCGTATCACAATCCATCCAAACAAATCGACATATAAAAATATATCCACACAAATATTTATAAACAAACACTGCAATTGGAAGCAACAAACATTATCAGACATTGGTTGCTGTTACGTGATCGCCGCCACTAATGATAACACAGTGTAACAATGATTAATAAAGCTGCTACACGACCAGCCGACGTTGTGTGCCAATTTATCTTTAGACAACGGATCGTGTAGCGCACCTTTACTGGCTAAGTGTTTACATGGCTTCGACGTCTACAAACGAATGAGATGAACGCTGGTTATATCTGACGTTATTCCTCTTCTTTATCCATTTCCTCTACCTCAATTGCTAAATTATCAGACCATACAACCCTCTAGGTAAAATACTATAAAGTTATTCCACCACAATCCAATAGATTCTACGTAGAAATATATATCCAAACAAACACTGCAATTGGAAGCAAAAAACATTATCAGACATTGGTTGCTGTTACGTGATCACCGACACTAATGATAACACAGTGTAACAATGATTAATAAAGCTGCAACACGACCAGCCGACGTTGTGGGCCAATTTATCTTTAGACAACGGATCGTGTAGCGCACCTTTACTGACTAGGTGTTTACATGGCTTCGACGTCTACAAACGAATGAGATGAACGCTGGTTATATCTGACGTTATTCCTCTTTTTTATCCATTTCCTCTACCTCAATTGCTAAATTATCCCATACAATACAACCATACAACCCTCTAGGTAAAATACTATAAAGTTATTCCACCACAATCCAATATATTCCACGTAAAAATATATATTCAAACATAGATTCCAACAAACACTGCAATTGGAAGCAAAAAACATTATCAGACATTGGTTGCTGTTACGTGATCGCCGCAACTAATGATAACACAGTGTAACAATGATTAATAAAGCTGCAACACGGCCAGCCGACGTTGTGGGCCAATTTATCTCTATACGCCGGAGCGTGTAGCGCACCTTTACACGCTGGGTGTCTACACGGGCTGTAAAACCTGAGTTGAATGAAGATAAAACGTGTTGATATTTTGTGGAAAAACGTCGGTATGGGAGCTGATGGAAAAGAATATACAACTCAGGTTTTGACATGGGTAAAGCAGATTTTTGAATGAGAAAAGCTGCGACAGTGAAAAACATACAGAAAAAGCGTTATTACGATCATTAAACCATTATTATTATGAGGTATAAAATACCAATACATGCAGCTGTGTTCACAACTAATAATTAGGTATACTGTTTAATAGTATTATTTATTTATGTTAAATAAGGAACATAAATAGTACACAGATGAAATACATAACTGAAGATCAAGAAGTATTATCAAGATTAAGAATTTATTGGTGAAATTTAAATAATTTTATTGCAACAATCAGTAGAGGCAATAACTTTATAAAGCAGTAATTTAGCCACAGCGATAACTTAATAAATAAATAACACCCAACAGTCACATACATAGTCCTGACCCCACATTAAGATCGAGTCTTGTGTCGTGGGTATCAGGAACTACGAGAGACTTTTCGGTCTCACAAACACCCAGACTCGAAAGAAATATTTGTGAGCCGCACAAACATTTCTCTCGGTGCAGGGATCGAACCCGCGGCCTCTCGTTTCACAGGCGGCATCTAACCGCCTGCGCCACGGAGGCTGTCAAACTTAACGCAGTAAAAACCCATAAAACAATACTATAAGAATATTCCAGTGCATTACATAAACAAATCATAACAGGTAACTGATTTTCCTCAAACATCCAGTGAAATACATGACCGCGCTGAAAACGAATATAAACGAGGAAGGAAACACGTTGACTCAATTCACAAATGCGTCGCGATGAGCTAATTGTAACAAATGACAAGAGACACGCTATACTTGGAATTAAGGTAGATTGCGTTTTCCTACACATTCTTGCTGCAGAAACTTTGATATAAAAGCCCATTCTTCTATTACTTGGTGTGCTCTTAATGCAGGCACTCGTCAAAACATTCAAAAAAAAAGATAGAAGTTCTATTCTGATAGTAATTTATTCTGGGTTGTAGTAACACAGGACTTTTAAAGGTATTTTATTTTAGGACTTTTAAATGGTGGCTTTTAAAGTTATCAGTTTAAATAGGTCTGGCAAGATCAAAGAACCATCAAAAGTGTTTGAATCTGGCGGTCACGGACTCTTGATCTAAAATACTTATTTGATTTGACAAACATTTGTCTATGTTCGTAGATTGAATAATCGCAAATTATGCTGTAAAAATATGTCTAACTGTATAATACTACTTTTGATTTAAATCTTAGAAACATATTTCTATGTATAAGACTCTTCCACTCAAACTTTTCCAAACAGAGCTATAGATACAACAAAACAACAGACAGACGAACGTCAGAAGCATCCAAATTTTCCAGCCAATTCATGCAACGATGAGTTTCCAAGAGCACTGTACATTGCGCGGTCATCCGTGCTATAAACTCGGATACATTGCTTACTTGAACGAGTTGCTAACTTTATTCTGGCTTGGGCGCCGAAAGCCCCCCTTCGTTCACCCCCTGCGAAGCCGTAAAAGCCACCGGCTTCCAGACTTGGAAAAAAGACTTAACCTCGTAAACTGCAGCGGGTGTACGCCACTAAGCCGCGAAAGCTTTAGTTATGGTATGATAGGTAAATTGTGAGTTTCGTTGGGTAGAATTATATTAAAGGCTTTAATTAAATTGCTATGTGGAAATATTATTAATGGTGCAACTGTTTATCTTAGTTTACTGTTTTTGTAAACATCAGGTTTATCTGGTTATTCATTAATTTTTAAAGTACACAAGTAAAATAAAAAAGTACACAAGGCGGTCTTATCGCTTTGAGCGTTCTCTGCCAGACAACCTTTAGATGGACACAAGGGAAGAAGTAAGGTAATGTAAAAATAGAAAAAAGAATAATAAAAGAATGAATACTTAGTACTTTTTGTAACTAGAATGACGAGACGCACGAGGTCAGTCTTCTGATAGTAAGCACCAATCTATCAATAAACAGGCACAATCCTAGTCAACACATATAACTAACGACTCCATGCATCCCTTTTGCTGGAAACATAGAGAATTTAAATTTTAATACTCTTGATACCCAGTAATCCCTGCCACATTTTTATGGCATCGGGCATCAGAAAAATGTACCTTTTAGATATTGATTGGCGGATTATATTTGTGATATAAAAATTAATAGAATATGAACGTTCACTAAATAAATTTCTACGCTTATTCGCATAGTAGTAAGCGATACGACTGCTAATGGACAGTAGCAAGGCCAAACACCACCATGAATTACAAAGCAGTACTTTGCAATCTTTTGCTCTCGCCATCCTAAGACACATGATGTTAAGTCTTAATATGTCTAGTATTTACTATCAATGTCCTTCAAACCGGAACACGACAGTGCATCAATACTACTACTGGTTGGGAGAAATAGATATTACGGTGGTAACAATCCAGGTGGCCTCCCACATATAAGAGACCTACCAACGTATTAGAGCATCGTATCAGCCCATATACCTCACTACAGGGCACGGGCTCTATAATCGAGATAAGGATTGAATATGATCAGGTCATATAGTCCACCACGCTGGGCTAGTGCGTGTTGGCCACAGATCACTTCCAATAGATACCGCATTACGATAGTTTTGTTTTGAACCGAAAACGCCAACGAAGGGAACTGCGCGGGGGGTGGGCGGGTTGCAGCGCGGTCACGTGGACTTTACTGGAGAGATGAGGCATAAGTCGATAAATAAAAAAATGTATCGATAGTTCGATTTGCCAGTAAGTTCATGTGTTATGATCGCTTCTATAACTTAATTACCAACTTGTTAAATGTTTGATAATATTTTTTCACCGGCCTGATCTGATAAATTATACCAACCGGCAACCGCTAACTACGAATAAAATAGGATTAAGATTTATACTTTAGTATGTAACGGTTTTATTTCTATCATTCACCGTATATTTTTGTATAGCATAATGGCGAAATACCCAAATTAAGTGTTGATATAAAAGATCAGATAAAAATATGAAATAGTAAATAACTAAACCTCACGTCCTTTAGGGCTACAATAACTTATTCCGTTTCTTGAATTCTGACGGCGGCTGTAGTAAATGTAATATCGACAAGTGACGATGAAACCCACTTGACGAACTATGAATGTTTTTGAGACGATATATACAACGTATGTTAAAATTAGTGCAATAGCTTGTGCTACTGATTCTCAATAAACTTAGTATACTAAAACTTATGATAAATACCCTCCCATTATATTTGAAAACGTATACAACTAGAGGGAAAAAGGAAATTTAATTACGCCAAAGATAAATAAAAAAATATTGTAAAAGTACCTTGTTAACAAATTTAACTATTTCAAATTACATAAAATAACGTAATTATGGTAATTTGCAATTTTTATTTAAATCAATATATATTTTGTGACATTGTCATTAAATAAAATTAATTTACATTATTGTTTTACAATATCGATATTTCTGGGAATTATAAACATGCGTCAAACACTAGAAGAACGCGTGATTTCGCCAAAAAAAGATGGCTTATTACGGTTATTGCTATGCGAAAAAGAGACGGCTGATTCTCCATCCGAACTCGACTGTTTGACATTGATACATTAACCAGTATAAATTGAGCTCGCTCGGGACTAAATTAATTTAAAGAATATTAGTTATCGATGAAAACTTATTGCGTTTTTTTAGATACTTTATATTTTTTTTGAGTTTTTTGCACACCATTTTATTGAACAAATCATTATTAACTGTAATATTATGTTCCCAAAATGTAATTTTCGCTAACGTGCGACGACATGTGCGGGTCCACTACTTGGACGACACTGATGACGCGACATTTGGCATCGGTTTATATCTATCTGATAGCTTATATGTGTTGGGCGCAACCGCTGCCTTGCATTAGGTATCTATTGGGAGTGATCTGTGGTGTTGGCGGACTTTACATACCATAGAAATTCTTACAAATCGCTATGGTATGCAGGTTTCCTCACAATGTTTTCCTTCACCGTCAAACTAATATTTATTCAGCATAATAATGGCTCCCGATAGGAATCCAACTTCAATGTAAAACTGGCGAAGTCGTGATACAAACTCTGATTGAAAACTACGCTTGTTTTGTTTTAGTAGACTGCGCCGGGTAAGTTGGGCGATGCTTGTGAAATAACCGGGAACGCTGCAATTGATCGACAGCGTTAATGATAGATACGAACAGCAATTCTAACGTCATGAGGGTGCAGGTTCGATCCCTGAAGCGAGACGATTTTAGCAAATATTTAGTCTGGGTTTGGTATGATTATTGTTCTCTATGGCTATTATTTATTAGACAAAACAATAGGGGTAAACAAAATTTTAATTCAATCTATTCCCAAGATATTGGTTAATATATTATTTTTTTATTTGCCTAAATATTCTTCTTCATCAGCCAGCAGACAGCCAAGCCACTTTTCCAAGGCAAACAGGCATTATCCGTTCATCATTTGTTTACTTATCTTTGAACATAAGCAAAATTATTAAGATTACGTCATTTATACCTACGTCAGTGATTCATTTCCAATAGAATCAGGTAAACAGGACCTTGTTATTGCTTTGATATATACCCAATTTCCCGTTCTGCAAATAGAATAACGAGACGAGAACAAATATCGCCTAACGATCGGCGTGTAAACAATCATATATCATCATTAGTATAATTCCCATAATCAAAGATGGAACGATATAATAAATGTAGAGAAAATCTGTTTTGTTTCTTTGTTGTGTTTCATGCCAAGTTTGGAACAGGCACAAATGAGTGTGAGGGATAACAAAAAATTAACAATATATGTAATATACATCTTCCATTGATATTTTCAACATTATTCAATCAAAATATTTTAATAACTCAGTCTTAGTGAAACATAATTCAGGATGTTAAGTTCTACAGTCCATTTTGAAGCTGCATAAAGGAAGAAACTCTGGTTCTCAAGGTCTACAGCCCATGAGCACTAATATAAGGTCTACGTAAACTACGTAATATAAAAATGCTGTTCTGTATCAACCCATAACGTCCCACTGCAGGGCACCAGCCTCTCCAATACAATTGAGAGGAGTTAGGCCATATAGTACGCTGGCCTGGTACCGGTTGTAAAATAAAAATAGCGGAATTAAAATGCTTTCTCGATTATCTACCTTCAATTTAGTTGTTAAAACCTGTCATCTACCGTCTACCAACAATAGTATAAAACACAGATAGATCTAGACATGTCCTCTCCCCTTCAACAACAAAACACTAAACAAAAGCACTTCTATTAAAACTCGGCAAGTATTTACATTGTTCACAGGCGTCTCAGGCAATCCCTTTAAGTTTTTTAACGCGTTTACCATCGTCTCGGCGACAGTCAACCATTACCTGAAATTACATTGCGTAGTCTGGATGCAGACTTACGGGAAACGCCTTCGGAATAACGCTTGCGATTTTACTGGACGAATGACTGGGGTTTTAGTTCAATTGCAGGATTGTAGGTTATGAAGGTATGAGATGAAAAATAATGATCCTAATGTCGTCTTCTTGATCGCTAATTTTTAAAAGTTTGGGTGTTTGAATGAAGGTTAGAGAAACATTTCTAATAGAGAAAGAATCTTTCGTTCATTTCTTATTTTAAATACTTACTATTTTCTTTTCATTTGCAGTAGTATCCATTACAAGTTGAACGAATTCAATGAATGTAATGCAATTCAAAGCATCGCCTGTGGAAATCCTTTAGGAAAGCTTTTTCAAACAGTGGATCGTGTGACTGAGAATGATAATACGCCTAATAATATTGGAGCCCAATGGAGTTGAGGATATCCTTTTTCTTAAAAGTTTTATATAAATAAACTACAAAATTGAGACCATTACAATATTCGCGGAACATTACATCACATGCATAACTGGATCGGATCCAAACCACCGCAAACCAAACGACATTACAGTTATTACCCGCTTCAAGTACAAATTGCTTTGTATCACGCCAGTGAAAATCGAAACACAATACTGCTGGCAAATCACTAGCCAATAATGTATTAAATAAACCAACAAACTGCCTCAACATAACCTTATTGACCTTTGAAATATTCGAAACTCGGATAGTATAACACAATTTTGCAATAACAATACACTAGTTAGTGGTTTCGAATTCAACCTGGAAACGATGCTAAAATTGATTCATGACCCAAAACGTCTAATCCAATACATTTTACATTTGAAATTACTTCTACTGCGAAATACAGTATTTTTTTTATTTTAAACTGTAATTCTATCCGAAATAAATTGTTTGAAGAAGCCAGCATCCAGCGTTTTTCTAAATTTCTCAAAATGTTGTCCCCCATTTTAATATTCTTTGTTTAAGGCTATTTTTAATCAGCCAACAATAACCCGCATTCCAACATAAGCCTTTAGAAATCAACGACAGTTCCCCGTTATTTGTAATTGTAACGTATCAAAATATAAAAAAAAAATTACACATTCACAAATGAATTTCGCGTCAGTCTTGACAATTTTTCAGAAATACACGAGCGAGCGCCCCATCCATCTTTCAGTCGCGGAATTAAATTTCTCTATAATATGAAAAATACAGCACAAAAGGAAACTTGAAAGGTCGGCGAACTTCGGTGTTTACACGATGTTAACAATACCATTAATAATTTATGAAGGGTATTTGAATTTTGTCGGCGGGTTTGATAGTACTGGGTACGATGACTTCTGTTCGTAGTATTGATCTAATCTTCCAATGTTTTGGTGAAATTAAAACACTAAGCACATACGTTGAAATATCTTTATCGTGTTTCGTTTGGTCAATCAAATTCCCGACGACCTTACAATACCTATACTTTCTATCTCCTTCCAATATATATCGTCGAAACGTTATTACAATTCAACAATCCATCAGATATTGTAAGTATTTATAACAAGCGAGTTTAAGTTACCATCAGACATTAATTTCACTTATCATCTAGTCATCAATGATCAACCAGTAATACTTTAAGATTATATTCAATTAATTATTCCCTAAAGAGATGTTTCACCAGGCACTCTTGCACGTTTCCAACTCTTTATTCTAGGATAAAAGGCAGTCTATTACTAGAACTCGTTTACCAAGAACTTGCAAAGCCCCAGCCAGTCTTCCTGTAAGCGGTAATCGAATCACCTCAAGGAGCAGCATCGAAGCAATGCTATGCTTAATGAAAACGATCTGGGAGCCGATGCCAGAGGAAAACAATTCAATCTTCATCGGAAATCATTTAATGAACAACTTGTCGATACCGAACGAGAATCCGCAAGCGGGTGGAGTTTCTCTTTCTTTTAGATGAGGGTAAAATGCAACTTGTATTTTCTGGCGCTGAAGGTTTCTTGTTTACAGCGGAAAGTTCTGTGAAATACAATGATTGATTTTCTCATTAATTTCGTATACCATCGTGATTTCAGTGCCAAGTAATTTTCAGCAATAAACAGCACTATATTATGTTTTAGTTTGCTATTAAAGGGACTCAAATGAAAGCCTTAGCCATCGTCTTATAATTTATTTCATAGATTTTGTCTAAGCTTCTTTCTACTCATTTAGGCATAAATAAGTCTTAATGAAACAGAACTAATTCGAGTTTTGTACTCCAGACAAGCTTAAAAAACGATTACAATAGTCTGTGCATCTTTAAATACTTATTTTATACCTAACCTAAGAACCTATAGTCTTTACTAACAGCTTAATACACAGAGGTTCAGAAAATGGCGGAACATAACGTGTTGTTTTGTCTCACTAAACTTGTATACAAAATGTTCGATACATTACACTTCCTACACGGCGTAATAAGTATTGCTATTTTATGAATACGGCTTTAAAACTGTTATGCACATACAAAACGGAAAACATGTACCTTGTATACTTTATTGACTGGAAAATAAATTTCGGAGTCAAATAAAAATTTGTGCATTTTTTGTCAAGTACAAAATCGATTTATTTTCATTATAACTGAGTGAAACACGGAATATTTTAATATTTACTTATATGAAGTTAATATCTAAACAATAAGGAATTACGAAGACGCAAATATAAAAGACGTTTCTTTCTGACTAGCTGATCATCTTCATCTGACTTCTTTATTTTCTAACTCTGTAAACAAAACAAGCTTTTACTAAAATAGGTTATTTTAATATATTTACGTCTGTCCTATTGGATATCGGTTTACAACAGAATACGAGACCTAAAATTTTAAGAACAATCGTGAACCTTATTTCAATCGCGGTGTAGAATGGTCAATGTATAAAGTTTATTATATGTGTAAAGTTTATATTCTTGATCCTAATAGAGATATCGGCATTTAAAGCTTGCTACTATTGCATACTTACATCTACTGGTAACGACAACATAAAAACACTAAAACAATAATTTTATTTCTTATTATGATTATTTCTAATATTACGGGCCGTGATCAATCCTCATCTTGAATCTAAAACCAAGTCGCTATACAACAAGTCCCTATACATTATTAATTTCTTTTCCAACACACACAACCGCTTCCCTTCCAAAACACATGTCCACAAGCATTTTCAATTTCGCCGCTGTTTGTAAAGCCTTTTGATGCCGAGGCGGTGTCGAAATTTTTCTCGTGCACTCTTTGAGTCGCCGAGCCAATTATGAATTTAAACATAGCTCATAGCGAGGTTGGTTTAATGTGAACATAATGAATGTTGAAAACTTGTTTCTAATTTAAAGTCTTTGAATTGTTCGTGGAGCTGTCTGTAAAGGAATATGATGTTAGTTAGTTTTCTGTGTATGAAAACTTGTTACGATAAAATAGAATTAGTTTTATAGAGATCATGAAGGCTATAAGATCCTTTAAATATCGAGAGATGAAAAGAAATCAAAAATGCAATACAGTTGTATTGCAGGCAAAAATCGATTTAAATATTCTGTTCTGTATCAGCCCATATACGTCCCACTGCAGGGCACGGGCCTCCTCTACAATCGAGAGTACGATTGAGAGTGGTTAGGCCATATAGTCCACCACGCTGGCCTAGTGCGGGTTGGATTTAAATATTGCTATAATTAATTTCCTTCTTCTACTTATAAAAATGGTAGCATAAATAACTAATAAATAACACCCAAAATTCACATACATAGTACTGACCCCACACTAAGATCGAGCCTTGTGTCATGAGTATCAGGAACTACGAGAGATTTTCGGTCTCACAAACCCCAAGGTTCGAAAGAAATATTTGTGGGCCACACAAACATATCTGCCTGCTAGACGGAAGCTGTCTTATTCCTAATTCCACAACCACGATAGAATTTTTCAATTCTACTATAATAAATATTCAACCAGAATAATTAGGCTCTTGACTCTACCTCCGCTCAATCATATTACAAAATAATTCGATTCCAGCAAATCTACATTTATAAAATTCAGAAATCATGAAATAAATCTAGCACTCAGAATAACATTCTATTCTCAAAGACTAAGTAGAGAAAGTGCATACAGGCAGCGCGAACATGTTGATTTTATGACTAGTCATTTGCACAATTCAATTAGCTCTTAGCAAGCGCCTACGGGGTACAGGTTCGACTTCCGGTGCGAATAATCTATTGTTTATTCATACCACCCACGGTACAAAATGAAATATTAGTGGTGTAAGGTACATCAATATAAAACGACGTTCAAAAAACATTGCCCGGAAATATTGCATCTTAAATTGAAAAGTTTTTGAAGTGTTTAATCTGGATTTTTCGATTTTAATACAGCTTGGTAAATTTCAGGAAATCTCTTAAAATATTATTTTGCAAACTAGAATTAAAAACCTTTTTCACACATTTTTATTTCACACAGATCTTACAAAAACCTTTTTTTTATTATTCAAATGTGAAATGATGTCCTAAGTTTTTGCATAATAACATACACCCTACTCTAGCTCCTATTTTCAAAACCAATCCAATTTTCGTATTCCCCAACCCTCGAAAACCATTCGACATTTCCAAACCGATAGTCCCCAACGTGGGAACCTATACACAACTGATCGAGATTGTATCGCATGGAGGGCTAATAATAGGTAGATCTACAGGCTCGATAATACCGTTATTTAGCTCGTTAGCTCAGTTCCTGGCACTGTCTCGATTATCAATGGAAATGGTTCGCACGGGGGTTTGGGTAAACAAAGTTTAGTTGCTTGGTTTTGAATGTTGAATGTTACATTTGCTGGTTATTATAAGTGTACTTAGTGTAAGTATCCACTAGTGAATTGGTTTTGGAGACTATTATTTTGCCACATGAAACGCGATGTATTTGCATGATTTTCTTTTTTTTAATGAAAGGCGCTGCTGGTAAGAAATGAATACTCATGGACAGTAGTAAAACCAAACAACATCATGGATAATAAAATAATGCTTGGCATTTCAGTACGCTTGCCATACTCAGAGTTACTCTGGCTACAATATCCTTCAAACCGGAACCAAACAGTGCATTTACACTGGTGTTTGACGGGAGAAATAATTTATATATCGAAACTTGTTATTAGCTAAGTAGAACTATTATTTTATTTGTACTTATTATTGTATTTTGTAAAAAATCCTAAAATTAAATAAATAAGTGTATTTTTCATTCCAACCACGTTATAGCCACACAGCACAACACACTTATTAGCTACTACAATATGCTTCTCGTATTAGATAATAAATAGTAAATACATATTGATATTTATTTTTAATACTTAATGCGTGTAATACGGCGTACGGCACGTTAAATCCCCCTCTGATCTTTGTGTCCACCCCTCTTAATCCGGATGGGTGAATGCGAAACATAATGAATTTACTAATAATGTCACAATATGAATATTAAGTAATTAAATAAAGCTTTAATAATGTTAGTTATTTATGAACACCTATACTATTTCAGAAATCAATTATAATCTTCATAGTTTGTCACACGAAATGTTGTTAGTGCTTGCCCAATATTATAACTTTTTAATAAATCACACAATGCAAGTTCTGTATACGGGATTATTTCCCTGGTATTTGTGTTCCTGGTTAATTAAAATCATCTACTTAAATTATGCGACGGATACACATAAATACCAAATTGTGGTTCTCTTAACAATTTTATTTTTATTTTCATTTATATTATCTCCAAGGAAGAAAGCACATTACGTTTACATTTAAGTACATGTGTATCCTACGTACATCTTCAATTACAGGAGAGTACAGCTTGCACGGAGTTTGTTAACAACATCAATATTAGTAAAATGAACCATAAACGGCTCAACTGAAGGTGAAGCTTTTGAATGATATGACACACGAATTAAAATAAATATATCTAAAGCAAATTAATAATACATTCTTTTAAGAAATGGGGATTCATAAGAACCAACAATACATTCAAAAATAAATAACAATAAACTGGTAAAAACCGAAACTTAATTATCTATATTGATCCGATCTGAATTATTTAAATATTCAAAATCCAAAATAAACAACTAATCACAATTCCAATATCGTAATCTGGTACGGCATAATTATAAAATCACAAGCTGGGCAACACTAATTACATCTCCGGAGACTTGGGATGAAAAACAAGCGTTTCGTGGAAACGTGCGGCGTCCTGCAAATAATATTAATCCATGTCTGCCATACAGACTTTTTGTTCTCTCGTATTTTATTAGACTGCGGCTGGGATTGTTAATAGTTAAAGCTCTTTTTAATTATTTATATTACATCCATATGAAAATTCATGTGTGCTGACTTGTTAAGCTACACTTTCGTGGTGACTATAATTGACCGAACTAAGTGAATTTCATAACATTAACCTGTGCAATATTTCACCAATCTATATCGTCTGTCCCGTGTAATCTTGGCTTTTTAAGCAAAATATTAAAAAGCAATTGACCAGATCGAATAACTGTGCCAAAAGACACAATCGACCCCTGTCTATGTTCTACATTATGTCAAGCCTGTACAAAAAAAAAGAACGTAAACCGTGATATTTATTATTTCTACCTACTCCAAGAAACGGAGGAAAATTTTCAAAGAAATTAAACAGATTTCTTAAAGCGCTAAATCACTATCCGACATTACTATCTGAACCATCTTGACCATTAACTTATCAAACAGTTGTCACTGCCTTCAAGATCCACTCCCCCCTCCTCTCCCCCCTTTACTACCTATGCCCACCCCCTCCATGAGTAATCAATCATTATCGAACAGCATATCCGCGTACATGGCACCGCGTGGTGCACAGTCACGCAATACATGGCGAGCGTGACAAACGCCATACTCTTTCGCATGCATATATTAAAGGGTTATGGGAGATACTTGCGAATATTAAAAGGCCCAAACTGTGGGCATAGTAGTATTTTTTTATGTGGTAACTAGTACGAGACCTGAAGTTTTTTGCTTTTTTTGCTTGGCTTTCCACTTCTCAACATGTCCAGTAATTACTCTGGCTACAATGTCCTTCAATCCAAAACACAACACGTTAAGTGCATTCACATTATTGTTTGGCGGGAGAAATAGATATTGCGGTGGTACCTAAGCTGACAGCCTCACATATGAGTGACCTACCACCAAGAAAAACATCTAAAAAAATGGATATATTTCAATTTTATTCGTAGTTCCAAACGCCACTCACTAGTAGAAGATATATTATGTATGAATTATAACACAAAATTTGAACTACATTCTTAAACACATACATCACCCAATTATACGCTAGCTTAAACCTTCCAAACATTGTATAAGCCACTCCGCAACCCACAATTCAACAAAAATAACAAATAAATCATACACAAACATGACTAAACGGGGTGCACTTTGACAACGTCCTTTGACAAAAATAGCCTCTAACGAGCACGCTGCACTGTGACACATTCAGGCGGCGGGGTCGGTGACGTCATCAAATCAAATCCTAATTGTGTTACAATGTATGACTTGTGTTTTGGTTAATGAGAAAATGTGTGGACATCTAAAGTGAATGAACCGAAGATTGGTATTGGAGTTAGCCTGAGATCGAAATGGTCTTAGGTTGGAAATACAGATAGAATGCAAACCTACACACACATGCACACACTTTTTATTTTTAAAACTACAAGGACCGTTTTTGTTCCACAGCTTTTAAATGCGTGAATTTTTGGAATGATTTTTTTAATTTCACTGTAATTAAAAGTTTGACTGATTGATAATATTTTTATTAATCTGTTGTAACAGTAGCTAAGCAGTTTCCTTTCTCTAAACCAGTGATTCTTAACTGGTAGTCCGCGGCCACTGGTGTCCCCTGGAAGCAACCCCAGTAGTTCATGGAGCCATACTAAGGCCATCCTTAAAATATTTTTTGTATGTGTTGTTTGTATATCGATAGAAAGACCTTTTATTTATTTACATGTCGTGACTCTATTAATTATATTATTTATTTTTAAACACCTGAGCAACTAAATTCCAATAAACGTGATAAGAAATCTAAATAATATTAAGGTAGTAAACGAAATTTATACAAAATCACAGCGTACTCGTTCCACTGGCACAATTCACGCAACAACTGTTCAATGCCTCTACCTAACAGCATTTTTGACATATCGATGATGTCACGCGCGTCGGTTAAAAATGGCCGCCTGTTTGCGAGGGCGAAGGACGAAGGCCGAATTTCAATTTCAGTAACATTCTGACACGGACCGAATGGGAGCCGGCTCTTGTCATGCAAATTTGACACACGAAAACGTACTCCTAAATGTCACAATGGCCGTCTGGTTTCGTATTGTTATGGAAGAAATGCTACTTTTAATGACTGTATTGTGTTACGACGTTTTAGATGACTGGAATTAAATTTGATTTATGTAAATTGTTATGCATTTTAAATTAGAGATATTTTAATTTGTCCTATTTTGCTATCAGTCCCACAGTGCGCAGTGGTGTCTTTAATATAATTATATGCCCTACAGTTAAATTACTTTTTTTAAATAGTATTATTTAAGTATGATTGCTTGTTATCTCTTTATTTGTTTAGTTTTGTTGTAGAGTTTGTTACTGGCTCATATTTTTTTATATATTTAAAATTATGAATTTTAAGAATAGTACTAAGTTCATTTAATGCAACAATGTAATTTTTATAAATAAATAAATTGATTCTGGACATAGAACCGTGCCTGCCCGTATAGCGATCACCGCACTAAATGATTAAAGAGCCGACACAGTGACTCATAAATGTGTCGCGTTACGAGTTCACCTTTTAACGTCTCGATACATTCACACCGGCATGATCGTTCCGACCGGTGAAAGATGATAATAAGTAAATACACAAATACACAAACTGTCACATACTTGGCCCTGACCGCATACTGACATCGAGCCTTATGTCAAGGGTATCAGGAACTAAGAGACTTTTCGGTGTCACAAACACCCAACCCGAAAATAAAACCTGTGATTATACAAATATTTATCTCGGTGGGGGGATTGAACCCGCGGCCTGACGTTTCACAGCCGTACAACTAACTGCGCCACGGAGGCTATCATGTATCTTATTTCAATTATCTCGATATTCTATCTCGATATAAACTGCACTCATCAGGTAAATTTTAGCCACTATTTTTTTTTTTTCAATACGAAAAATCAATGCGTTTATATTAGGAATGTGTAGCATTAGCCACACAAGATCAAGTAATTTCGCGGTTATATCAAAATTCGCGCCAGGGGGGTTACTCTATAGAAAAGATACGAACTTCGAATGTTCGGACGCCGTACGTAAAACTTGACTAATATAAATAATAAATACAACCAACAGTCACTTACATATGCCTAGATACTTACATTACAATGTGCCTAGATACTCCACAAAATGTTGGATTCCTCTATCGTACGTCGCAATCATAGACTAAGTTCGGAGAAAATGATAAGTATAATAGAGAACAGTATTGATTTTTAGAAGTGGAAATCTTATATCTTACACCGGACGTCGAACATCCGAATATTCGAAGTTTGTATCGTTTTTATAGAGTAACTCCCGGAACAGAACTCCGTATCAGTGCGTTGATAATTAAGGACGAATCGAAGTGTGCGTGTGTACCAAAAATCAATTACCGAACGACCACTTTCACCGACACTTGATGTTGCAAACGTAAAAAATAGGGATGTCGATATTAAGAAAAGTAATTAACGATTTTGGCCTTCATTGACAGCATACTCGTCGTGGTGGGTTAAGAACTGGCTGTGAAACTGGAATTTATTCACTCACAAGAAAAATATTTGTGTGATCAACAAATATTAATTTCGGATCTGGAATTGTGGGGCCGAAAAATTGACACAAGACTCAAATTTTAGTAGGTTAGGGTAGGTGAGTGTTAGGCAGATTCTTTTATTATATTAGTATAAAAAAAAACCTTATTACACTACGTAAACGGATACGATTTTGGTTTAATATAGTCAGATTTCAACCAATTACTCAAGTAAATTGGTCGCCCGAGGCTTCTTAAACGTCAATAAGTATGACGCATGGTTTCATGACGCAACGGGCGTGAAGCTTACGTTAAAACGAAAGAGTGCGTGTTGGATCATCAATGTGAGATAAATATTTGATTAATCTATATATTTTTTCTTAAGAGTCCAAATAATGGATCAATTATTACTTTGTGTGCTTTAAATATTACTATTATGTTAATTATAGGCGCTTTAAAACTGGGATTTTTTTACAAAACGTAATTTAAAAAAAATATAAAATACCGCGGCGCGGTTCGCAGCCAATTTTAACATACCATAAACCCTAAACCCCTAATAATCACAAAATAAATCCGCTTATCCGGTGGCAGCCCTACTGAAACAAAGTGACGTCCGCTTAATAAGGCGTTTTGCAATATTTCACGTGTTAGCGGTTTACGAGCGAGAGTTCGCGTAAACACCGACACTCAGATACGGCAAATTGACTGCCGAGTGCACTGCAGGGCTGGCAAATTTTAGTATTTTTTTTTTTGTGAATGAAAATACAGTTCGCTCAATGAGCTTTAGAGAGTCGTAATCAATATTTCCCAATGCGATCGAAACAAGAGGTTTACTCTATAGTCCGACACGGTGTTCGAATGTTCGGACGTGCCATGTTCACGTATAAGATAACATTTTCTAGCTTCTAAAAAACAATACTATTCTTTAAGAAATTTATCATAAATTTCGCTCACCGTCAGTCGAGCGGCATGCTCGTCTTGCCATTTAGACTTTAGAGGAATTAAAAAAAACTGATATAGTAGTTACCGAGGGCATCAGCCCTGACAGCGGCAGCCAGCTGTAATGAAACACCACAAAGTCGCATCTGATGGCAAGTGCTCCTCACATCACATGGAGTATTCACAACAACACTAATGTAGTAATTACCGAGCATCAGCCCTGGCAACGGCAGCGGTAATGTCGCCGCGTACATCACGCGTCCTTTTGGAAACTGTCCAGGTGGCGTTTTCTCAAATTTATTTTGCATGTAACATCAAAAAAATTCTTACGATAAGTTGTTCTGTAAATATCATGGTATGGTTTGGAATTAAGTTATTCAAGTTTGTGTTGTATCTCAATACGTTCGGGATGGCCACAAAAATAATAAAATATAAAAGACCCTAAAAATCCTAGAATTGCCAAATATCAACCAATATTCGTAGTAATTCTGAAGTTGCCAATTGCTGCATCGTGTAAACCAATATTTTCCGCATATAACGATAGTAAACACTTAAACATTTTAACAGCCATGATTTACAAATCTTACAATAGCCAACAAGGCGCACAGCCTGTATTATTTAGTGCTCATATTGAAGCACTAAACATCTAGATTGAACGGACGTGTTTAGTGCAGACGCCCACCGCGCCCACATGCCCTTCCAAGCCATAGCGTCCCTTCATGAATGATTCATCATGCACAAGTACATTTGTGTATCCTAACAAGTATTTACAAAGTATTGTATTTAGTTTTTAATATTAAACGATAGTATTATTACTATTTTTTCGTATTTATCACGAAAATAATGCGGCTAGCTTAATTGTAAACGAGGGGCCTTACCTGGCTTCAACCGACGGACCACAATTCCTAAATCGATTGAACAGACAAGCCGTAAAACCTAACCAAAAAAACAAACTCACATTCCCTTCAATTATATTCGTTACCTTTAAAGCTGATCTATTGAAAGAGCTATGCTGGGAGTCTGTCTGAAGAACGAAATTCGGAACGAAGTGACGTCAGAGAACAATGCACTTCTCCGGAATAGATGCGGCAATGTATACAAAGTTTTACATAAAACCTACTAGAAAACTGGTATAAACTTCATATTACGCAATGAAAACATGCAATCTAGGCAGAAACGAGTAATACACACTGCTAAGTGTTAAGTCAGTGATCATACGTTGCTCATTACACGACTATCTCTCGAGTTATAAATACATTTGTGACGTCACTACTCGAGTTTGCTTCGTCATAAGCTCCACAAAGTCTTACAAGTTACTGACTTAAATTCGCTAAATATATTTGTAATTAATTATCAGAATTTATCTATGAAAGAAAATATGGAATACTGCATACAGTATCAGCCCATACACGTCCTAATACAGAGCATGGGCCTCCTCTACAATCGAGAATACGATTGATAGGGGTTAAGCCAAAGAGTACACAATAATGGCTTAGTGCGGGTTGGCGTACTTTACATACCATAGGACTCCTTACAAATAGCTATTCAAATACACCATAGATATTTACAAAAATTTTAATGGTGTGTCCACTCTGCCAAACGTCACTAAGCCAGGGTGAAGGTCGATGGCCTAACCCCTATCAATTGTAGATGAGACCCTTGGACTTCAATCTACATATCATAGATTAGTATTATTAGTTGTTTACATGTCTCCTGTTATAAATACATTTGTGACGTCACTTTAAGATAACTTCGTCATAAGCTCCATAAAGTCTTGAGGCTAGTAGTTACAAATAATTTAACTAGGTACTTATATTTTTCACGCTTGATCGCTTCATTGGTTTAACGGGTATGTTAATATGATCCGTGAACCGTGAAGTTCTGGGTTCATCACGCTTTTAATTACCTTTTATGGTTTATTTAAAATTGCATTTATTGAATGTTTAGTTCTTTTACATCTGAAACTGCATATATGTACATTCTATTAACAAATTGCAACTGTTTTCATTTTAGTTCAATACCTACATGTTTCATTAGAAAATTGTTTAATTTAACTAATACCAAGATGTAGCACATTCAGTTTCTCTCTCTTCCTTTCCTCCCCCCACTCTCTTTTCAGCCACAGGATATCCATTGCTTAATTTATATTAAATCTCAGTTTATTTCCCATAAACTGATTTCCATTCATTAGCAATACTACTATTGCGTATAGCCTAGCTGTAAAACACATCTCAACTCAAAAATTACCGCCCGACCGTTACAATAATTTTTGTAGTGTGTAATGTAAACACAATGGCGAGGTTATCGACTCCACGCTGGGGTTGCCGCATGTGCCGACTAATCTAGTTAATTAATAATAACCAGACGTTATGTGCCGAGAATCATCTACTTAGTGATAGCTACATGATACTTAAAGGCAAAGGGACGCATCGTGACGATATTGATGGCGATCTTAACATGTTTTCCATAGTATGTGCAATCCGGCGACCAGCACTAGGTAAGCGTGATAGACTATGGTCTGGGCTTACATATGGCTTACGTATGGGCTTACATATATTTTTTTTTAATGCAATGGATGGCGAGACGAGCTTACGGTTCGTCTGATGGTAAGCTATACGGCCGCTCACTGACCCCACAATAAGATCGAATCTTGTGTCGTCGGTATCAGGAACTACAAGAGACATAAACACCCAGACCCGTCACCCGAAACATATACCTGTGGATCACACAAATAGATATTGATCCATATATAATTTACCTTCAATCACAAACATTACCTCCCAAAAACAGAATATTAAATGGAACAGGCTCAACCAAATCTCTCGCAATAGAAAGGTTTGGAGGCGCTAAAAAGCCATGCAAACATGGGCTGTTCGTTTGTTTATTACGAACCACAGTGGTGATCTACTGAACTCAATAACTGGTATCGTACCGATATAACTGGCTAGTGATGTCCAATGCAAGTCTTACTTTCGTTCGTTTCAGCCACAGGAAGTCCACTGCTGAACGTAGGCTTTCCGCAAGGATCTCCACATCGACCTGTTGGAAGCGGCCTACATCCAGCGTCTACCACCAGACCTTCGACACTTCGACCTTAACCAGGTCGTGCGGCCACCTAGTAGGGCGCGTCCGATACTGGGCTTGCTTGTATCCACTCTAAGTTCTTTCATACAAGCCATATTTAAACATGATAAATATGATACAAAATCATAACCATCTGAATCAGCAAGATGTAAATATTGTCTACTGTACTGCCCTGTATCAGCCCATATACGTCCCACTGCAGGACACGGGCCATATAGTCCTCCATGCTGGCCTAGAGCGGGTTGGCGGACTTTAAATACCATAGAAATTCATACAAAATCGCTTTTTTTTGCAGATTTCATCACAATGTTTTCCGTCACGGTTAAAATGCGTGGTAATACACTATCAGGTTATAAACTAGGGAATAAATATTGTAGTTTTTCTTCGCGCCCTATTTAAATTATTACTTACTATTAACTACAAATTCAAATAGGACGACAAGTATGCAAAAGACCAGTAAGCATCCCACCAAAGAATTGTAAATGCGTTGTTAAAAGCGAGGCGAGTTATAGTGACCCAGAAGTTATAGATTCAAAATTTGAAACACGAGGAAGAACCTGGCCATAAAAAACGTAACAGATGTGAAAACAGCTTCACATCGATATTAGCTCAGCAATTCCACATCTTCGTATATTAAACAAGGGCCATGTATGTATGTGTATACAATAACTTTCGCGTCACATCACTACAGCCGTGCCTATATTTAGCGGTGCCGACCTACAAGACCATGTGCAACAGGATAAACTGTACATAATAACGCAACCCGATAAAGGGGGGAAAACATACTTATTTGTGCTTTAATATTGCACAATTGTATATGACACAGTAACTTATTACGCCAAGAATTTTACGAGTTAATCGAACCCATTCTATTTTATTTTCTTTTTGTACCTGCCTACACTTAAGTGGGCGTTGTACAATACGCTTCATTACACAATTCAAATTGAGAGAAGTATGCGTTTTTTGAAAAGGTAAGTGTATACCACTTCACAATTCATTACTTTATCTAAAGCAAAATTGAGTAGAATAACTAAATAAGATTTTTTTAAGCTTTAAATAATTAATCTAGAGACACGTAAAATAAAACAAACACAAGCAGTTATGAAATATTCGTAATTCCTAGTAGCATATTTATAGCCATTTTACACTACATTCAGGTTGCTTTGATAAAACGTATTTTCCATATTGCAGTCGACTGCTCTTGTATCAGGATAAATAAATAAATAAATAAACTCAACAGTAACTCACATAATCCTAGCCATGAAATTAAGGTAAGTTATAATTAAAAAAGACGTGTGGCACTCGGAGACTGCCGCGGTAAAGCTATTGCATAGCATTTTTTATCAACTTATGTAATTATAATAATTTACTTATTTGATTTATGCAGTATTTTTTTTCCTTTGTTTTTCTTTGATATTAATTGTACAGATATTCACTGTTGTACGTGCGAGCTTCGTAGAGTCGTACCATGAAGTAAATACAAAGAGGAGGTGCCCTAACGCCGAAACTCTAAGCAGGCATGAGTCACCAGATTGCGGGGCGAAGAGGGAGATTACGCATGCGCAGAAACGCCGATACAACCAATGCCACCTAAAGGCGAATTGCTGAACTAAAGAGACAAGCGTGATATTTCAAAAAGTCATTAAAAGTTCTGCTATTCATCGATAACTGGCAAAACTAAATATCGAAAGAGGTTAGATTACAATTAATCACGCAATAGCTTTGCAATTCGCATTTAAAAGTACTGGCAATAATTTGAATCAAAATAAAAATATTAAATTTAAAAGTACTGGCACATATTTGAATCAAAATAAAAATACATACATACATACATAAACTCACGCCTATATCCCAGAAGGGGTAGGCAGAGGTGCCAAGACACCCACATTTCGCCTTGTATGTTCCGTCCCACAATGTGATAGGTGGCGAGCCTATCGCCATTTCGGGCACAAATTCCTGACTCTGGGCTGATAATGAATAGAAAAATCCAATATCACTTTGCCCAACCCGGGATTCGAACCCGAGACCTCAGCTTTGTAACCGTACCTTAGTACAACTACGCCACCGAGGCAGTCAAAATAAAAATATTCAATTTAAATTTCGGTCGGAGTTGGGTTATTTTCGTTACGGAATTTCTGGATTCGGTCTCCACGCTCAAGGCCCGCGAAAGAAGCTATGCAATAGCTTAAAAAAAATTCGGGTGGTATAAATTAAATCAAAGACATGAGAGTAAATATCCGCTATGAAAACGAATTGTCCGAAACAAATCAAAAGAAACTAAAATCTACAAAAGATTCTAAAATCCTCTAACATACAAAACCTCTAACAAAAATCCTCCTCTATAATTATGAAATAAATTCAGATACTGGTATCTATTATAGCGAACTCAAAACCAGACCAACAATTCGCAAAAGCAACGAAAAAACAACAAGTCTAACATCTAATGAAACTCCGATCCGATAAATAACAACACGCTGTATATAGGTCAACGACCG
Organism: Hyles euphorbiae; assembly: GCA_023078785.2. Classification (NCBI taxonomy): domain Eukaryota; kingdom Metazoa; phylum Arthropoda; class Insecta; order Lepidoptera; family Sphingidae; genus Hyles; species Hyles euphorbiae. The sequence goes on from CM041048.1 coordinate 5,789,353, forward strand.
CCGTGGTTGTCAAAACGAGAGGTCGAGAGGTAATTGGCATAATGATCGCACACCCACGCTTATTATCACTTCGAACCGAGATCATTTTTTACCATCGTAAAAGATAATTGACGTGTTAAAGAAATAGAAAATATTTGGCGGCCATATTGAACTTTATTGTTTTAGTGTCGGAGGCACGACGGGAAGATGAAAATCAATGTTACAAATTTTCTACCCTTATTCCAGATTTACATGGGGTTGGAACATGAATTTACAGCCATATTGCAGAAAGATTTGGATCATTTTACGACCGGGTGCCTGACATCAACCCTTGGGGTTCAAAGTTGATAGACATAGGGACGGCAAAGGTTGAGAAAAGTGGAAAAGATTTTGCATGAAGGCGAACCCGGAAAACAGGGATAAGAAATTCTTACATACGTTAAAAGTATTTGTTAAACTAGTATCAATTGTTACTTAGCTGGTAAAATATACTTTGTAGAATTTATTACGCTATATAACGAAAGATCAGAAGATATGCGCAATCATCGATTAAGATTATGAGAATTTTATCAATGGAAATATTGAGTCTTAACACCTTTTCTCGCGATGGCGAGCACAATGGGATGCCAAGCATTGCTTTGTAATTCATGGTGTTGTTTGGTTTTGGTAATGGCCATGAGCGGTATCGCCATTCATTGCAATAAAATCAGGTCCTAAATCACTATACGCCATGGAACCCTTTACCCTAGACTGTATACTATGATTACCAATAATTTATTAATCTAAAGACAAGCCATAGCTAATTGAGGAGCTTTGGAATTGTTTGCTATCATGCGAATTCCCTCCTTCCTATTTTTCCGAGTCCTTCCGCCATAGTGTGAGGAGGCATCTTAGCAGGCCGGCATAATTGTATCGAATGAAATGGGACTGCCTTCTGATGCCATTCGATACTCTGCCTCCACGGTATTTGCGCTAACCATCAGGTCTAGTGCAGTCATTATGCCGTGCCAGAATTTAAAAAAAAAGGTCATGCAATGTGAGAAACGACCGTTTCCCAAAACAAGACATACCTGTACAAGATAATACAGATGTTTACTTGCAAACCGATGACTTAATCATCAAATATCGTCTTTCATGACAAAGGTTTCGTAACAGCGGGTGCATAAGATCTGCCGATACGACACATTAAAGTCACCACATAAAGACAACGCCCCATAAGTGCGTAATGAAAAGAAAATAAACGTGAAATATGGCATCATTTAAAAAATATATAAAAAATAATGTTTATTACTGGCAGTTTAATAAGGTAACAAAAGAGAAAGAAATAAAAATCATATACACACAGGGCCTTATTAATAAACTCGGATGAGCGAGGGATTAAACTTGAGCCGAAAACTTTAAAATTGACTAATTTATTTTGACCATTCTTTTTACTTTTAAAATCAGTGGATTGCCATAACAGGATTATCATGTTAGGCTGAAGAACATAGATTTTTATTAATATAGTCATTACTATCTAGCTATTCATAATAAAAGATTGAATTCTCTAGCCCAATGCCTAAAGTTAATCCTTCGCTCATCCGAGTTTATTAATAAGGCCCACAAGATATATCAAGACTGTTACCGAAAAACAATCCGATAGGTATATTTTTGTAGTGGTAGTAAGAGAGGCAATTATTATTTTAGCAAAAATTATAAATACACCAGCCAAACTAGACTACATTTACAAAAAAATCGCGATATTTGAGACATTTCTAGTTGCATTGTGTATGTAGTCACTAAGAATATCACGCGGCTTCATTTTGGGTAGCACCCTTTGAAACAGCTTGTATTAATACGCCAGAACACGCAGTTTTATTCAGCTATATGCAGCAGTACCATCTGAGCTACATTGTCAGTAATTGTAGTGTAATGTAATTGCAGTAAGATTTACGTAATTAACGAATGTTCTAGAATATGATTGATCGGTATGATCATACCAGGAGTGCTCATTAAATAACTCCTAGCATGTATTGATAGTCAATCACCACGCTCTATAACAGTGAAGGAAAACATGGTGAGAAAAACCGGATTCCATAGCGGTTGTTGTAAAATTTTCTATGGCATGTAAAGTCCAGCAACACACTAAGCCAGCGATAGACTATATGGCCTATCCCTTCTCGATCGGATTTTCGATTGAAGAGGAAATCAGTGCCCTGGAGTGGGACATATATGGACCGATATACATACATGTATGACGAGCTACCTTCGTGAAGTAACTAAATTTCATACGACAAAACCGACGGTAGCTTTACCGATTTTACAAGTGTACCGTTCTTCATTCACACTCAATGTTCTAATGGAATTAGAACGGATAAGTTTTATCCGTAAATTTATTACGCACACTATAACTTTTTTTTTATTGCATTGAATGGCGAGACGAGCGTGCCGTTCCCCTGATGGTAAGCGATGCGACCGCTCATGAACAGTAGCAAAACCAAACAACACCTTGATTTACAAAGTAATGCTTGGCATTCCACTGCGCTCGCCATCCTAAGACATAAGATGTTAAGTCTCAATATGTCCAATAGTTACTCTGGCTACAAAGTCCTTCAATCCGAAACACAACAGTGCATTTAAACTGCTGTTTGACGGGAGAAATAGACATTGCGGTGGTACCCACCCAGGCAGCCTCTCACATATGAGAGACCTACCACCACTTGATGGAATAAGTAAGCCTGAACATCATTTATTGGAATTGATATCTATTTAAAATGAATATAAGTATGCCAATTTCAGGTTATTTTAACGTAAAAACTGCATTTTAAAAAACTGCATATTGTACTCCCGGAGCCATCAAAATTAGTTGTATGCCTTTTTAACTTACATACTGGGAATATCAACTTGCAAATATGAATAAGTATTTCATTTAGGTATTTTAGCGATATCACTACGAGTCTTTGTCGCTAAACTGATTCAGCGTGAAATTAATTCAATTATTATGAAGTCGATTGCATTATTAAATTTAATTAACTCCATATATTTCCTCATATTCCAACAGCTATCAAAAATCTCCAAAGATCTAATATCAATTAGCAGAACCTAAGTAATTTCTGCAAATCGTTATTTCATACAAATCGCGAGCAGACGCTTCATTATTCCTTCCAAGGTCCTCTGAATCATCGTGGAGGACAGAAACTCCCGTTCCTATATCAAATAAGCAATTAATTAACGAAATACCACACCGAGCACCGCACTCAATTTGCTCCCAATCATTTCGTCGACGCCTGTCAATGTTTAATCGACTATAACAAATAATCGAACCTTCATGTCTGTCGGTATTCGTCCGATTTCACGGCCGATCTCGCTGTATTTTTTATTTTAATTATTTACGCAGTGACGTAAAATCGTTTGTTCAGATTTATCTATAATTAATAAAAAAATTATAGCTTTTTTTCACAAAAATCAGAGAGTGTATTTGAAGTTAGGATTAAATATACTTCACCCAAACGTCGCCAATCCTTGAAAATGGACAAACACATCCAAATATATCATCACAAACTCTTCGCAGGATATATAATAACGTTGTTATGGAAATACACACCGTAATTAACAAAATACAAACAAACCAGAGCGCAAACTTTACATTCCCATCACATCACTAAACACTGATCAATTATTACGAAACATATAAAAAACATTCACTCATACAAATAGGTATTTTGGACAGCACTGTGTTCGCGTACGCATGCCGAAAGCTTCGGCGTAAGCTACCGCAGCGCGACGGCAGAAACCGAACGTTCCCGAATGGGGGGATGCGGCGACGCGGGCGGCGGAGCCGGCGAGCGGCGTGGCACTGCGGAGCTGGCCGCGTGCTGCCAGCCGCCGCGCACAACGACACAACTCGCACCCAGGCCATACACAAAAACACCCTTAACACCAACGCGCAAGAACCAAAATCCCCCACCAACACACCATAACGCAAATCGATGCTCCTGGAACAGGACAACAGATCTTTCCGCCTCCGCTCCCGTGACCAAAACGACCGATGTGAATTTTCGCCAAATTCGCAACGAATCGATTGTGAAATACACATAATTTTAATAAGCAAATCGACATGTGCAACATTGGCATCTCGAATTTCATTAGGCGACGGCATAAAATGTCCGACACTTAAGCGCCGCACGTGTAATAAACAGGCAATAATGCTCGAAAATATTGATCGCTTTTACCATAATTTTCCCTTTTTAAGTTGTTGAGTTGGTCAGTGAAAAAATGTTGCCTTATAAATTGATACCTGTGCGCTGTTTACAAGAAACGATAAACTCAAACAAATGGGTTCAATAAAAAATAATTTGTTCACTACTGGTTTTGTTACCTCATTGAAAATATTTTACTGATTTTTATTAGTCCGAATAATTCCAATCAATATCTCGACAAATAAAACATTACATTTGGGATATCTGCAACAAATTATCAATTGGAATCAATGTTTTAATTTGATTTTGGATCAAAACAGTTCGGTGACGCGGCAGCCTTCCTGATGTTTCTATTTTTATTCCCGACCAGTTTGTCTGCCACACACTTCGTACTATCCATATCTGTAATGTTTCCATACATGCACTCGCGCGCTATCATAACAGCATGAATATTTAGCCTTACAAGCACAAAACATAATCAAGGAAACCGCGTAAATGGGGCTCATTTGAATTTTTAGTACCCACATTGCGATTTATAAAGCATAAAATTTCACTAGATATGATAAGTTTATAGTGATCCAAGGAATATAGAAAATTGTCCACTAGTTATCTTTCCATTCGAACCTAACCCTTAAACAACTAAGATTCCATTCAAACATGACTTTATTTTATTTTTTTATTAAACCTTGGTACTTGATGCCGAAGAGTATTTTCTACCAGCCAACGTTAACAAACGAGACATAACACAAAAAAATAATAATCCACAGAAGTGTATTATATCCAAAAAGCCATTGCTTTACGATAAATACACTTAACAAAATTCATAACAGAATTCACCACACCTATAACTAACAAATCATTAGCGCGACAAAAAAATCAATAACCAACTTGTCCTCTAAACCGCAAACCAAAACAAAACCGACCAACTTCGGAAGAATCTCCACGAAGTCGCCGAAATTTAGTCGGAACTATTCGCAAACCAGTCGCAATCAGACCATCTGTTCGGTGGATATCCGAGGGCTGAATGGCGCATCAGGCACCACCCACGACCGCTCGCATCCCAATATCAAAACCTGTCTGTTAATGCAAAACTGCATATAATATACTCCAGTATTACAGCTTCTAGAAAATTATGTCAATTGATGTCCTGTTGATTCCTTCCGCGTATATCTAGCTTATTTTCTTAATGTTAATGTTGTGCATCTTTCTATGCCTTTGTATTTGGACCTCATTGTTTCTGTTATTTTCTTTATTGAGACGTTTTCGAGCAAATACAACGAAACTTGCTTATTAATCATGCCTGTAAATTAGAACAGTTGGCTGAAATTATGCACCATAATTAAACAGCATTTTTTTATGTATAATGTTCGCTTTATCTGTTCAGTGTAATTGAACCTTATTATAAAAAATAAATAAAATTTTAAAATTCCGATACTAGTAATATTTTATAATCAATATATACTCCTTCTCTACTAACATCAAGACCAGCCAAATAGTGCAGTATTGCCATTTTGTCACAAAATTAAAATCCGATCTGGAAATCCGGTACGAATCTAGCGTGGCTTACCGAAACCGCCGACCCAATCCAATTATAAAGGCAAATTCACTGCAGCAATGCGCGTACAAGCCAGTTTAATACAACCTAAAGCGTATTACGTAAAAATATTTAGTTAACTGGTCATTTATATTGTATATTAATTGGATAGATTAATATACCAGGTTGTCTTAAAAATATTTTGAGGAAAAATATTCAGAAGAGAACTTTGTGGGTGAAATTTATCATGATAGAAAAAATATTAAATAGCAACAAGCAGTAGGTAGACATTAAAATCATAGATACAAAATTCAACAATGCAAAATTCATCGGTTACAGAACCATGCAAGCAGAACGGTCCAAATGAACCCAGAAGTCAATCAATTTTTAGGTCACTTTGAACCGGTTTTTGAATTCAGTGCAGTCACATATTTTCCCGGGATTGGACGTTTGCCCACTCTGGCAATAGGTCCATACCATGGAAATAAATGAAATGTGCGCTTGGAATATTATTTTCCCAATAAATCATTTTACTAAAATTAACGTACGCCCATATGTAGTGATAAAATATCTTATACCAAGAACTGTTAACCAACAAAATTCAAAATTGAGCAGTTTTCTACTAAATATTATGGATGATAAAATCATTAACTAAACAATGCAAAAAGCTGTGCAACCATGTATTGAACACGAGAAAAAACAAGGGTGTATTTTTAGATCTAATAATTTCATTAACTCTTAACGTAGACCACATAGTAGATAAAATCCTTATTATGCAAATTGCGGATCGTTGAAACTAAGATTATTAAAGATTATCAATAGTAATATCGTTGGTAATAATCATACAGCCATGGCTAAAATTAAATTATTGCAATTATAAGCGAAACAACCGCTCATGGACAGTAACAAATCCAAACACCATGAATTCCAATGCAATGCTTGGCATTCCACCGCACTCGCCATCCTGAGACATGAGATATAACTTATAAGTCTCAATATGTCCAGTAGTTTGGTTACAATATCCTTCAAAGCGGAATACAACAGTGTATTTACACTCCCGTGTATCCTCTCCAGGCGGCCTCTTACATATGCTAGACCATCAATATAAAATCGTACAGAGATGTGCAAAGTATCACATCAAAGATAATCAATAAAAATATATCTTACAATAAACAAATAATATCTATAACCTAAATAGTACTGGAAATGAGAAATACAGAAACGCATTGCCAAAGCACAGACGGCGCCGCAGTGAAGGTGCATGCCTCGGTAGCGTCCGCTCGGAACGAAGCGATCCTATTACACTGTCGAACATGACACCGCTTGGATTATTGCCTCCACATTGTATGGTGAAAGAATTCACATCTACTTTATTAGTTAGTTAATCAATGAAACTTATGGATAATTCAGGCAAAATAGAATGCAAGGGTAAGGAAAGACAAACAGTCGAAATATGACAAATTGTTTGTTTACTGGAAATCATGTAATTTATCCCAAATAAGATGGCAAGCTTAGTCTCTAATTACACCTGCGTTCCTCTGCATTCCGTTACACGGTTTCCGAATTATGATACCTATATCGAAAGATAATAAAAAAATTAACCGGACTACACTGGTTGTTTCAACTTAATATTACACGACCCAAAACTAGGAGAATATTTTTCCACTAGACCCAGACTCAAAATATTCTATCGCTTTACTACTTCCGTCCATTGGTATCGAAGGCATCGTCGGGTCCAAATTATTCTCCATAACAGTCTAGTTTGATCGCAGCAGTAGATCAGCCATAAATCATATCAACCACAAGTTTAACTATGAATATTTACTCAAATGACATGAACCACCAGACGTATTATAAACAACCATAAAATCCTACTTAAACAGAGTCACTCCGCTAAATAAACACGGTGAAAAAATGGATAACAGTGAGTTTGTAAAACTGTGACTGCAAGATAGCAAATACGTCGTCTATTTTATTTCAAGTGTCGATAGTGATAAGATTAATATCGCGATATGTCAATTTTATCTTAAATTGTTCACACGTTTAACAACTACAAGTAGATAAAGATGTGTTGGAATACTGTACCAACATTAAATTTATTCTCCTAAATCAGAATAGTGCTGTAACCACTACCATCTTTCTTCATGTAGATTTTGATGGTTTCAAATATTACTTTAGAACATTGAGGGTCTAATTTAAGATTTTATATTCAGAATAATATTGACATTAACAAACACAAAACAATACAGTTATAGAATCTAGTTAACCACTGGTATCAGTCAATTTTCGGCTAAGGTTATCAGAAATACTAGGTGATATCCATCAGAATATTAAAATTAAATCGATTGCTACATAAACAGATGCTGTTCAAGATTCAGTCAATAAGTTATACATCATTGATAATGACGACAAACCTAAAACATGCAAAAAATGGCCAACTATTGCGACTGTCTACATTATAAATAGAATTACGTTATTTCATTAGCTTTATCAAACAATGTAAGGTACATTGTTCAATAGCTAAACCCCAAGCAAGAAGGTAAACAATTGTCGCCCGGTAGTTTATTTACGCATTATACACGGTGCAAAATTAAATTCTGCGAACAGCATTAACCGCAATTGCAAATTATGCGGCGGAATTTAAAACGGTGTCATCCGGGAATCGCACAAAAGCCGAGCCCGTCAAACCGTACATTTTGCTGAACGGCCCGCGTTCCGCATCCACGCACTTCGGAGCCGTGGGAAACGATAGACAACACTGCATGAGATAAATCCAGTTGTGATATTTACATTACTGTGTTGGTAACATGCATTGATTTATAATAGCTTTGTTCTGAAGTTCTTGGTGAAATCATCACCATGAAAATGTGAATCTGCTGACTATTTGGATTACAGTGGCTTTGTACTGTTAAAGAATATCTCGGGTGAAATTTTTGTTGATGTGCTGCATCAGAACCCAGTTACAATTTTTTAAGATTCTAGAGTCACTTATGTAAGAGTGATTTTTGATTCGTCTAATACACGACATGTTTTGTAAGATGTTCAGTTACGCATTCAAATTATAAAATTGTTCGCCAGAGTTGATGCATAGTTAACATGTATTGATATAAAACTTACTGCAATGCATGTAACCGTACAAGAATTATCTTAGTTAACACCACACACAATCCTGGCAAAGCACAAACGAACAGAACGGTAGCCCAAAGAGATCCCCGAGCTATCGTAACTGCGCCTCAACTATTGTTTTTACAAAAATGTTCCGCAAACCTCCGCAGTGCTCCTTATTTTAAGTGCCCATCTTCTTACAATGTTATTGTAAGGAAACTGACAATTGCAGCAAGATGCCATTATATACCGAAGATATTTTTGTCCGATGCAATTCTACAGTGAAGGTATTTTCGCTGAGCTTCATTCTGATATCTAAAGCATTTGTATTCTTAGTAGCATTCATTATAATTGAACAACTTTAAAAAGCTCTGAGGCCCGCTGCCACTTGTATTCCAAATTCCTAATTGTTCTGATTTATTTCATTCCTTATAGAATAAGTTATAGGTTGACTTGATAAATGATTTTATGACTATGACATGTAAGATTTACAGCGACTGTTCAAACAGGACAATCCTTATTTTCAACCATCGTCTCAAGATAGTAAAACAAAGTCAGCAAAAGCCATGGTAAATGCAAAAAAGCAATGCCGTTGGGAATTTGTTTAACAGAGGTCGTCAGCTGTTCGGTGGCATTATGATAAGCGGTTCAGATTAGGCATGCAGCGAACGGCGCCTTCGTCTTATCTCAACGTGGAAATTTCAAATATTTACTTAAGAAATTTTTCCATCTTGTTCTTACGTCAACGTGTTTGATTTTGGCTCAACTTCATTCATTAACTGCTGTTTGCATTTCCTACTTTTAATCTGTTTGGTCTTAGGTTTATCGTAATTATTTTTGTAAGTTATGATAAGAGATCTTTCAACTTGTTAAAATATATATTCTGATACTCACTTCATTGTAGTTTTAAGTAACACGTGTCGTTGACTTTAAAAATAACTTTATTCTTTGCAAATACCTCTGTAGCCAACCTCATCATGTCAACTTTATCAGGTCAGCCATCTGATGAATGCGTCATAAATTCTTTGTTATTAACTCTGTACGGAATTAATTGACTTGCAATAAAAACGTGAGAAATGTTGTCTTTAAACAGTCATCCATTGTCTAGCAAGTTGTATGTCTTCTAACAGTACTGTGTTATTACTGTAATAACGTTGATAATTACTTTGTAGTACAATGTCTGTTTAATTTACTTGATATATTTTTGTTCTTTATGAACCTTTTATGTAGATCGATTTTATATTACCAGTCGTTTTGTTGTCATGACTCAATATGATTCCCCGATAGGACGAAGATAAGACAAATTTCTTTTCACCGTCTTTATCAAAGCATGACTAATGGTTTGAGGAATTTAGGCTTTAGACTGACTTCTATCAATCATCGGATATTTGAGTATCTTTTCCTTAGCGATACTCTTCGCTATGGGAAATTTGAGATAATATGTTTTCAACCTTCCAAATTCTACTAATCAAAATACCAAATGTATCGAAATATCAATATTTTAACCACAAACATTAAAACTAAATACTGACATTAAATACAAAACCAATAGGGCGAAATCAAAGCAGTAACCAATAAATGCTAAGCACTAACGCAAAACGACCATTCCCATTAACGATAACATTTAGAAATATGCATCAAAGTCAATTATAACTGAATATACGGCGGATACTAAATAAACTAACTAAAGTTCTGAAACCAGAATACAATCAGATAACACTGTCACACCGCGCCGCCTTATCTTCTGGCATTCGACCTAGAAAGTTTGTATTAACAACATTTCTAAATACATTGACCATACAAAGCTTGTCAGCTGAAGAAAATTTTGTGATAAACCCCGTGTAATTGCAGAAACTCGACGCTTGTTTATGGTAAGTTCAGTCTCTAGTAGGTTTGACATACGCGCGACCTTTACGCATGTCTGTTGGCCTAACGATTGTAGATTGGGAAAGTCAGATGCAATTTACCGATGTATTGTATAGAAATGGAGGCACAGACAAACCTAACGGAGGTATGAGAATTATTAATGTCAATTTAGGAATTGGAGGGACTGAGTAATATGGAAGTGTTAAGTAGAGCACAACACTAATCAGAGTTGATGGGAGATCAGATAAAATGAACTGTGATTTAGAAATAGCAGCTATAGATACCCTGTGCTGTTCAGCTACCGTAAAATGATTCAAATCCCCTTTGTAACTTTTGTCCAAGACAATACACATTCTCGACTACCTAAAATAAACGTAAACAACATTAAATGCTACTAATAAGACGAAGACATTCTCACAATTCCAAATTAAACTACATAATGCACATCCCTAAACACGATTAATACGAAATTAAAAACAGAAGCTGAATTTACGAATTCAAACAATCCAACATAAGCCGCACATTACCACCCTTATAACAACAGTCCTCGCACCCCATTTCCCAGAGATCAAAGAGAAACTAGGCACGTCGAACAGAAGTAATCCCGTATTATCATCAACTCATCTCGCAAACTCGGTGACACATTGTGGAACGAAACGCCGCGACGAATCTCATCACAATGGGATAAGAGTCGCGACTCATTTCAATCGTGACTCTCAATTAGATTTAGGTTATAAACATCGGTAGATATAATGCGTTGTTTATGGTCAATGATTGTGTGCTGATCGATTTTGATTATGCAGAACTTATACTAATTAAAATCATTACATAATTAATGACGTCATTGAGGTTTGCTAGGCTGTTTGGTTTTAAAATCTTTGTCACAAAAACAGCTATCGATAATAGTTTATGTCGTTTTATGTGCACTTTTATCATAAAATCAATCAATCAATTCATTCATGATGCAATTTCATTATTGTCTTCCTGAATCCACATTATGTTAGCCAGATTTGTTTAAAATACCACATTTTACATTGGAAAGATAATTGTCAGTTGCCTAGAACAACAGATGTATGAAGACTGTCGCAGCTAATTTTTTTTACGTTCTACATAATTACAAAAAAAGTTTTATAATACCCACTAAATTATTAAAGCCATGATCCCTGATTACATGGTGGACAAGTCAGGTGACTTTAATTTTTACAGCATTGCGTTCAATTTCAAATATCTAAATCTTAACGGCCTTATTCATACACAGTCTTAAAAGATATTTAGCTATCAAATGTTTTGTCCTTGTCTAACAAATTTTGAATACAGTTTGAGCGAAAAAGACAAAAAATTCTATGATTTAAATAGGTTTTAAAAATGCCTATGAATAACGAATGCCATTTTATTAAATACTTCTACAAAGCTACACATCACAAACGTGTTGTAACAAGTCGGTGTGCACAAAAGGATTCGCAATTTGAGAGACGCGTGCTCGACTGTGGGTTACTCGGCCGGGTTGGGACGAATCGAGGCCTCGTTGAAAGGGGGTCATATTTGTTTATGTCATTTTCAATGATGCGGAAATATTGAGAGGGAAACTTCAAATTCAACGAAATTGGCAGTGTGAAATGGGTTGTTAATTAATACAGGTTACCCGTCTTGTAATTAATTCCATTTTGATCTATTGTATATAGTCCAAAGAGAGTTTTACATCACGATAGTCTGACAGAAATTATAATGCTTCAACACCATTCAACACAGTTCGGTCTACTGTCATATAAAACAAAATATAATCTTTAAGGTATTGGTTTTTTTTGACGTCATAAAAAATCGTATCTCATAAATTTTTAATTTATTGGTATATATAAAAAAAATTGTTTATTTATATATCCTAGAGGAGCGGCAAAAGTGTAAAGGGCGCTAATGACCCACGCAACCTTTTCCTGAATCCATTCATAGTGGTAATTATAAGCTAGAATCTCAACCTTCTAGCTAAACATAGACAAAAAGCAGTTCTTCTAAAAACGTTGGCGCGAAGGTTTTCCCATCCAGTTACACAACTTGCCTTCATCGACATAGGTCAGAAAATAAATTACGCAAATCTTAAATCAAAGCCTACATACTACACTACATTTTTACAAAATTAACCATTCTTGCACTCCATATTCAATTTATTTAAGGTATTTAGATTAAAATAATTAACACTGACGTTCCGAAACATGTTTGCTTCAAAGAAGCTGCTTGAGCAACACGAAGTTTTTTATTTCTTCTTTTTTTTTCCTTTTAAAAGACTATTTAGTTCTCTAGTTGAAAGGTTACCACTGACGAATTGTTCTGTCAATACTTGAAAACAATTAGCCATACGTCGGTTCTCTTCACTTCATAGTTTTTACTTCACCTTAGTCTCTTCTCCCTACTACGTAACAAACCATGAGCGTTCCGTGAATGTATCAGGCATGATTTTTCGTAACACGCAGTATTTAATATCTGTGTCTCAAACACACGTCCTGTCATCTTAATAAATATTTGCGCAAAGAAAATAATGTGAACACACATCGATACCGTTTATCGTCCTACAACATTTGTTTATATTTGCCGACTTTATTGAAGTCTCGTGCTCTTTATTATTTTATGCTTGCAATTTAAATATCTTGTATTTTTTGTATACTTCTTTTTTCGGATATATTTCATTACGCCAGCTATATTAGCCCAACTTTCATTCGTAAGGGATCTTCTTTGGAATTTCAAAATGTTCATCCCTGTTTAAACGTAAAAAATATAAGAGATATGGATTTTCCGAGATTCGATAAAAAAATAGTTCTTAATGGGACGAGTCGTTTAAGATGAGGATAAAAGAAATGTATTAAATGAAAATTAGACTTACCAAGACGATCAGCTCGGTGAATCAAGAATATCGCCTGAAAAAAACAAATATTTATGAATATACTGAATTGTAATTATTTTATTAAAAAGGGATGAAGAAAATAAATAATAAATAACACCCAACAATCACATACATAGTCCTGACCCCACACTAAGATCGAGTCTTTTGTCGTGGGTATCAGGAACTACGAGAGACTTTTCGGTCTCACAAACACCAAGACCCGGAAGAAATATTTGTGGGCCGCACAAATATTTCTCTCGGTGCGGGGATCGAACCCGCGGCCTCTCGTTTCATCTTACTCATCATGTCATCCAAATTTTTTTAACAAACCTACCTAAACTCATGAGTTGTTTTAAAATATTTTGGATTGCTTTAAAATGTTTACAATCAAAAATAATGTGAACATTACAAAAAATATTTCTAAAGCTTCTACCTACAAATATTTTGAAGAGCGATATTCTAACATTTAATCCTGAAACTACACATGAAAAATCCTGGCTACAAGTCTACAACCTACACATGTACCCTATATATCCACCACAAGTATCCAGACAAAATACATAAAGCCTAGGCATCCTATGTCGGCCTGGTGGCCCATTTACACGCGGCAGACGTGGGCGGAAATGACGGCCCGCCGGCACTTCCGAACCATGTGAAAACTGCATTCAAACGGCTTTAATGTGACGGAAATTAAACTTAAGTTTGCTCTGCTTTTGTTATCACTACAACACTGTAGTACATTGCTCTTGTTTTCAGGTGAATTGTCGACTTAAATGTGAATATTGCCTGTTGTTTTTTTGCTGGCACAGGGCAAATACTTACGCTGTTGACTTTTTTTTCATATCAGGTGTATGAGCGTGATGTTCTGTTTGGAACCCTACTTGGAACTCCCTAAACTTTCGACTATAGAAGAAACCCGTGCCCTGCAGAGGTACGTATATGGGCTGATATAGATACAGATACTCTAAATCGTACTCTCGATTGTAGAGAACGCCCATGTCTTACAGTGGGACGTATATGGGCTGATAAATCATACAGATACTCTCGATTGTAGGAGAGGGCCATGCCCTGTAGTCGGAAGCATATGTTCCGATACAGATACAGACAGTATGGGATTACGTGACGACTGACGTACATTTCATTTTATAAAGAAAATGCATATCCAATATCCTGTAAGGTAAATCCCATCAAAAACATCCTGTAAAAAAATTCCAAGTCTCGCAGCTCAGGTTTTCTACCGCAAAAAGTTGTGAGATGCATGTAATACCAAGTCGATTAATTTATTTAGTCCTTAAGGGACCTTCTATATAAAGTTATTACGTTAGTTATTACCATATCAATATTAAAAATTCTTTACGTTTTAAATAAATAGATCGACTTGGCCAGCAGCATTATGTACAAATTGTACGATACATTATGTTTTCATGCGATGGCCAAGTCGATCTATTTATTTAAAACGTAAAGAATTTTTAATATTGATATGGTAATAACTAACGTAATAACTTTATATAGAAGGTCCCTTAAGGACTAAATAAATTAATCGACTTGGTATTACATGCATCTCACAACTTTTTGCGGTAGAAAACCTGAGCTGCGAGACTTGGAATTTTTTTACAGGATGTTTTTGATGGGATCTCACGTCTTTTTGTAGAGACCTACTTTTTTCCTTTTCGGTACTTCTTACTTCTAGAATATCACTAACGATTTTTCTTAAAGCCTCTGTCTTATGGATTTTTCTTATTTTTGTAGGTATCAATTTATCACAAATATAGCGGATTTGATTATTAATGTTCTTTCTTTCATTGTAATTGATATTTTCGAGCTATTTAGTCTATTTATTTGCAAGTTTTTCTTCGTCATGTTTTTCTAGAGGAATGTTATACAGTTTCATGGGCTGAATACACCATTTCCCTCTCTATATCCCCTCCTGTTATGCCTCATATATATAGATATCTATCTACAACTATTATTCCATTATATACGGGTACAATGATTCATTAACTGCAAATGTAACTTTGTAATCCTATACATTTATATGGGATTACAAAGTTATTCACGCAGTTGGTCTATTTAGAAAACTAGACACAAATTATGAAATGTTTGAATTTTCCCTTACTTTAGACACTTAACACTAATGATATTCTAAATTTGAAGGTTCTATGTCTGCTAGAAGTGCCTTAGACTTTTGATGATCGGTCAGTCAGTCAGTGAGTGACAAAATTAAGAAAGTTTGACTAGTTACAATTCTTAAACTACTGGTTCAAATTGAATGAAATTTTAAATATACCGTATTTACACAATGCCTGCTTAGTAACTGAAAATTCAGGCTTCATGCTTTAGCCACAACGAAGTTATAGGGGGTTGAAAATGGTCTGAATTGCTTCGAGAAAAGGATGTTACGGCCTATAGCTCGACTTGGAGGGGGCTCGGCCGCGCCCCCAGATTAGAGGCGCAAGTTAAAGGGGCAAAGCTAGCATTACATAACGGCAAAATACTTAAACAGCTAATTGTTTATTTGGCAATAAAGAAATCAATGATGATGATGATTACTGAAATCTTGAGAAATTTTATGCCTCGCGGATGAAGCCTAGATTTCAGGTATAATAAGATTGTTTAAACCGCAAGACAGCATCAAATAATTCATAAATATATGTTTTACATTTTCTAAACAAATCACTATACTGGCAAGTAAAACATCAAAATATAATTTAAAAACAAAATTACTGTTTAACTAAGAGCTTAAATCCAAAAAAATAAATCTTTTGTGAGCTTTTTCGACGCACAACCAGGCTATAGCGACATCTGTCGGTACGAATGAAAACTGATATTCGGCCGGATTAAAAATTAATTCGGTGGAAGTATAATTAAACAATTTTAACTTATTAAATAGTTACACGAGTAATAACTTTAAGAATTACTTGTGTAACGCTAATAATTTAAGTCTATTTCAAAAGACTACACCAAATACAAGTTTTTAACATCTCAAAAATTCTACTTATCAATGCTTTCACATAACTTTGTTTACCAATACAGTACATTAAAAGCTTCTCTCATGGAACATAATATAATTTCATCTCATACAATTCAGCAAATTAACATTACATAACAATCGCGGAGCCCATTGCAGACAGTTTCCTGCGCGGCGCGACAGTGGCGCCGCCGCTTCCTGCGACAGTTGCCGGCAACTAGCACAAGGCTTCAATTCATAGTTAATTTAATTAAATAATGGCACACTGGGGCGCAATAAATATTTCTATGACATACAAAATGGGGATGTTTTAACGCTTTTTAGCCTTTGGGAATAGCATGTCTAATATAATTTCATCATGAAAACAAGTGTTCATAAAACAAAGAAATGTATTTTTTTGTAATAATATTAATATAGATGTCACGTATTTATATTGTTTAATATAAAACAACCAAGTGATTAATTAATTCCTGAAAAAATATGATGGACTGTAGAATGAACTCGGCTTATTTATAATGTGATTTATAGTGCCCATCATAGCTAGCTCTAAATCATATTTTAGAAAGGCATCATACACTAAATCTATCCCTGATCACATCAAATTCAAGTTCTCATGACGGCTGCAAAGTGACAACAGTAAATGGTAAATCTACAAATAAGAAATATTTTATTAAAATAGTAGACTGCTTACAAGGTTTATACTTGGTGTTAGTGTTATTTACTTACAAATGAAATTGATCTGTTAAGATATCTAAAAATTTACACACAATTAATTTCAAACAAAGTAACATACACCAATTTTAACAATATTCCGTCTGTTGCCTCAAATAATCTGTATGTTAACACTTGAGTTCCACAACAGTTATTTAGATATAAAAAGGTCTGAACAAGGAAAACACATGTAACAGAAATGAGAATAATTAACTTGACACTGCTCTTTACACGTAACTTCAATGATATATCACTTACACAGTTAAATGCAAACAGAATGCACACTATTATCTATATTCTGACAAATACGAGAGATAGTAAATGTAAATAGATATTATATCATCCAATATGGCAATATTCCATTTTTGTATTCACCACAGCCCAGTCAGGAATCTGCGCTCAATATGGTGGGCTCACCCCTGTCACATTGTAAATGTGGTGGCACCTCTGCCTACCCCATCTGGGAGAAAGGTGTGAGTTTATGTATCATGCAATATACTATGGTCATATGCCATATAGATTACAAATCTATATGGCAAACTATATTATATATCTTTTGTAATGATAAAACTGTGATTAAATTACAATTTTAAAAACAATAATAATAATGTTTTTATAGACAATGACAAACAAATTTAAAAATAATATCCAAACATTGTACAGCTGTGTTACGCTTCATAAAGAAAATTTAAATGTAAAAAAATAGATTGTTGCATAGCTTTTTTAAAATACCACTGCCCTTATTGTAAATTACATTTATTACTTGAAATGAGTTAAAAAAAACTTTATATTAGATTGGTAGGTAGTTCAAAACAGTAATAAATTCAAAAAGAAAATATTTAAAATCCATTTATTGCTAGTAGATAAATCATTAATTATTATTCCTTTATTTTTTTAAAACAAGCCTATTGTAAACAGTATAACTTTGGCCATAAACTAATGTTTGTGTTTATATCTACTGAAATTATGTGTTTATAATAAAACATCATTCATTTTTGAATAATGCATGAGTTGAAGAAACAATCATATTAAATACTTTATTCTAATACAATTTAATAGAAAAAATATATATATTTTAAAAAATCAGACTTGTAAATAAATAGGAAGTTATAATATTTTGATTCTTTACCTTTTATACATGGATTTACAAAAACACAAGATCTATTTAGGTTGCTCAATTCTAGATTTATGACCTAACTATACATCCGTATGTGAGTACTATCGGTAGAACATCCGTATCTCATGTTTGCTAACTGATAACTAAATAGGTGACTTGTATAACTATTGAGAATAATATGCGACATGTAAATGATGTTACGTAGTACACCATTTACTGTGTCGCCAACGTCATTACAGCCTTTAGTAATGAATAATTGACATTCATTTAGCACCATCCAGCTATGAGGCTTCGACAAACCGGTATAAAAGACACACGATTGTAAAGTCCTTAAAGTCATTTCAAAATCTATTTACTATTATGTTTACGTAGTACAATATTAATAACGTCTTAAAAGACGTATTAAAAAAGTACAACAAAACATAATGAATGTTTATACCTAGAAAACAATAAAACTACAATAACTATCTATGACAGCCCGACAATTATTGTAATGTTACAATTAATGTATTATAAATGGATATTCTAAAGTACTCACTGTTTATTAAGGCTAATATTCCGCACTTTTTGTGTGACTAAAACTTTATTATCACAAATTTAATATATTTAAAACAACAACAAAAATTATCACATACGAATCACAATACGAATATTGACACCCTTTGAAGCATAGACAATAATTTATTTTTCTACAGTAAAACTAGGTCAAAAGAGGTAAACTGTTTTCACTTTCATCAATGGTCCTACAATAAAAAATATTTTATATGAATTTTTTGATCTTAAAACTTATAAATATTTATGTGTCGGGAAAAAAATTACGAGAATTTTATGCCGAAATATCAAATATCGCTCAAAAGTATCGATACATTGAAAAATAAAATCGATCTTTCGATATTTCTTCTACTATTCTGCTTTAATCATAGGTTTTAATCAGAGGAAATTAACTAATTTACAACAGTCACATACCCACTGCAACTTTATAACATAATTTGACTCTCAAAATGCTATAGACTGCTTTCTTTTGTTTCTTTTATTATCTCCATCTTGTGGTAGCCGGTAAGATCATGGGTGTGAGGTAAGATTTGGGAATATCTCTTAAATGGAGCGATACGGCTGTCATTTATACTCTGATATGACTAAAATGGTGTTTCTTTTTGTTAAGATTCATTGGTGTACAAAATGAATAAATAAATAAATTAATTATACAATCAATATGAATATCGATATTTCGTCCTGTATATTTCACAACATCACCATATACGAGTAAAACATCACTACTCCAATAAATAAATTATAAACGTCAGAAAGTGTCAGAAAGTTGATTGAACGCGAAACAATCTGATCGTAATTCTGTGCCCCAGATAACACAGAAATATTCAAATGGCGCATGTACCTTATCATTAAACTTTACTCGATTGCACACAGTGATTACAGAACAGTAGTTTAGTTTTGTGTTAGCAAGATGAGTGAAGCGACGAATCAGTTCGAAGGGCAATCGAGCCTGCAGTCATCGGTTGTGACGCAAATGAGTGATGCTACCGCGTTCAGGAGCGCTCCGTCTACATCAGCAGGAATTCCTGTTCCCTCAGGGCCTGTGTCTGTACCCCCCACGATAGTAGCCCCACCTCCGTTACCGCCCAAACCCGACATGTCGATCCAGCAACAGAATTTCGGGATGAACCAAGGATATTACGGGATGGGATCGTATGGTGTCGGTGGGTATGGTGGATATGGATATAACGGTATGGGAGGTGGATACGGGATGGGAGGGATGGGGATGGGTGCAATGGCACCGTATGGTGGCTATAACAGATTCGGAGGCACTATGTATGTTGGGGATAACATGGAGAGCAGGTATGTGTACAATTTATTAAGTAATGAATTAGTTTCTTTAAAACTATATGAAGTTTAACATAGATTAATAGATAATATCATTTAGGTGAACAATGAGAATTCCTTGCTATTAAGTTGAAATTTCTTTTTCCCCCTATATATACAACACAAGCAAGTACAAATTTGTATTTTTATGATTTATACCACTTTTTAAACATATTATACATAGTTTTTTATTAAGCTGTGATCAATGTTTTAAAGATTTTGTTTGTTTTATTTGTTATTGATATCCAAATGTATATATTATTCCTAATTATAGTTTTGTAAAAACTATACAATTAACTAAGGACATATGCAGACACATATAATGGTCATGTTTTTACTACCTTTCTTCTTCTTCTACCTAGTGTTATCACTGCCAGATAACATTATGTTTTACTACCATAGCATAAAAATTAAACAAAGTGAAAATATTTCTTGTAAACATTTAACAGCACATTACAAGATTAAATAACAAGACAAAAGATTAAGTTCGATAAAACAAGTATAATAATTTAGTAATATCATGTTACTAACATTCTGACAGCCTCCATGGCGCAGTTGGTTAGACGCCGCCTGTGAAATGAGAGGCTGCGGGTTTGATCCCCGCACCGAGAGAAATGTTTGTGCGGCCCACAAATATGTCTTCCGGGTCTGGGTGTTTGTGAGACCGAAAAGTCTCTCGTAGTTCCTGATACCCATGACACAAGACTCGATCTTACTGTGGGATTAGGACTATCTATGTGACTGTTGGGTGTTATTTATTATTTATTTATTTATTATTACAGAAAAATTCTGATGTTTTATAGTGACATTAGTCATACTATCCAATACCTTATTTTAGTTATAACTAGTGGCCTGGCCCAGCTTTTTCGTGTTCAAATAGATTTCTCCACAATAACATGTATGCAATATACATATAATGCTTCCTCTGGAATCACTCTTATCTATTAAAAATCCTCATTAAAATCCATTGCATAGTTATAAAGTTCTAAGTATACATAGGGTCAGACAGGTGGAGGCAACTTTGTTTTAGACTATGTAGTGATTCCATACGCTCAGTGTTAGCTAGCTTCAAATATTTATAGTCATAATCTTTGTGAATATTACCAAATACCAATACAAAGTGTCTACTAAGCACCTGATTTGTATACAAAACATTCCAAATCTTATGTAATTAAGAATCCATATCTTTCACCAGTATATATTTTTAAGCTGACTTAACATTATTGATTATTCATATTAATACTTATCTGATGTTTTGTCTATTTTGAAAATCTTTTTAAATTCTGTTTGAGCAAAGAAAACAAAATATTTTATAACTAAATAAGGTTTTAATACTGTCTATGAATAAAGCTTTGATTATTCCTGTTAAATCTAAAGCAAATATTAAAATTTATTGAAATAAAACTATTATTTGCAGATTTATCTGTAATATAATCCATTAAATGTAAAACTTAAACTAAATCTCATATAAAATCAATTAATATCACTTATTTCAATATGTAACATTCGTGAAAATTAATAAAATCACTATTTAAATTGATTTTGCATACTTTCCTTTTATTTTATCATTTCTATATAAGATTTATCAAAAACACATTCAAAACAATATTTATCAGTCCTCCGAACAATTGTTTAAAATATTAAGATAAACATTATCTCTGAAAGTTATAGTGTTACTCATCTTATCTTATATATCTAGCGAGTGTTTCTATATGCTTTTGCAGTATACATAATCTGGTTATATAAATATTTAACTAATTCTATTATCTCAATTCACAAATTATAAATGCCTCCCACAATTCCTGTGTGATAACCACAGGAATTGTATGCTGGTAATAGAAATTAGTAAAACACAGTATTTTATTTTAAGGATACATGTGTAAATATTGAGAAGTATTCTTCTCAAATTTGCATTATATTACATTTATTTGACTTTGAAAAAATATTTTTTTTTGGATTAATTTACACCAATTCATATGGTACCCACATTAGGCCAGCGTGGTGGACTATATGGCCTAACCACTCTTAATCGTACTCTCGATTGTAGAGTAGGCCCATGCCCTGCAGTGGGACGTATATGGGCTGATACAGAATTCATATAGTTCATGTGGCCGGGATATTGTTTCATATTTCAAAGTATTTGAAAGAGGAGAAAATAGTCTTAATTTGCTTAGTGGTGGAGCCACACCATTGTCGGTCATAATTCATAATGAAATGGCAAGCTCATTCAGGGTAGTACTACTTACTATCTTACAGAAAACTGAATGAGATTGCCAGTAGCTTCATACGCATTTCTTCAACCAACTTTTGTCTTCCCACTCTTCTCTCAATTTGATTGGCGAGCAAAATCCACAATCCAAGCGTGGTGGACGTTCATGTACTGCAGTGATTACTTATGACCTGTTTGCTGGATTTAAGCTAATAATATTTTTTTCCTCACTGAATAATATTTCTTGGAGTGCAGATTCCTACTGTTCCTTTGTGTTTAATGTGTAGCAGTATCATAATCCAACAATGTTTTTATCTATTCAAATGTCACAACATAGTTATTTATGACTATTTTACCATGCATTTACATAATAGCAAGGTCTTATTATATTATAGCTATGTATATATTCTAGCATTTGTATGTTATTTTCTCAGCTTTTGTAATAGTATTTTAAATTCCTATAATTGAGGCTGTGAATTGAGAAGCTACGATCGATCCTCACTATGAGAAAAATATTTGTGTGATCCAAAGTAAATGTTTTGAGTCTGGCTGTTTTTAGACACAGAAAGTCTCTCGTAATTTCTGATACCCACGACACAAAGACTTCACAAGATTCGATCTTAGTTTGGAGTCAGGATTAGGTACTACTGTTGGGTGTATGTATTTATTATTATGGGTTATTTGTGGGCACAAAATGTGAAATAACAACGGATTATATTTTGTTTCATAACAATGGTATGATGTAAGTTTATGGATATCATTTAACTTGAATTTCGTACTAGTGACTTGAATTCATGAATTCACAAGTTTTTCTCGATCGTATTCACACTCAGATTTTGGCGATTTGTCTCACCTTTCTGTGAATACATTTATAATTATATTCCCATATAATTCTTACATGATAAAAGATTGCTGCCATAAAATATGAATAGAATAACCGGTTTAATTAGTTTGAAGATGATCTAGTCAACCGTTATGCGATGTCTGTCTTTTTTTAACATAAGATATTTAATGTTTTTAACACTATTTTGCATAATTTTCTGAGTTAGTTACACCAAATTTAAGTTTTATCATATATTCCACGGTACCTTTTTTTGCTTCGATCAAATCTACACTAGATACACAGTTCCCTGTAAATGTTCTTTTAAAAAATGGCATTGAAACAAAAAAAGTAAACAAAAAGATCACATATTCCAAATACATATATTAACAAAAATTCCACCTTATTACTGGAGCTTAACGAAGAATTAACGAGATTTTCACATAAAATTGTCTACGATTCTGCGACGTTTTAGAAACAATGGTCGGTGCGTGACTGAAGGCGAAAGAGTGCTTAAAGCACTCTTTTTTGGTGCCATTTTCTAAGCGCTCATGTTGTATCTAGTGTATATTTGATCGAAGCTTTTTTGACATTCTTTTTTAATTTAAGTTTCTCTTGATTTTGTTGATATGTTATCGTATTGTTTCATAAAGTAACCTCCCAGACGATGGTGGTCTCGGGTTCGAATCCCAAGGCACACTTCTGATGTTTCGGTTTCAAGTGTGCATTGATAATCACCACGCACTATTACGGTCAAGGAAACATCGTGAGGAAACCTGCATAGCGATTTGTAAGAATTTCTATTGTATGTAAAGTCCGCCAACCCGCACGAGGCCAGGGTGGTGGAGTATATGGCATGACCACTCCCAATCGTACTCTTGATTGTATAGGACTCTGGTGTCCTGCAGTGGGACGTGTATGGTCTGATTCAGGGCACGTATAGTTATTAAAATCGACGCAGGAAAGCGATTTTGTCGTATCTCAAAAAATGCGTATGTGCGTTTTGTATATTATTTAATTCATAAAAAAAATACCGCATTGAATTTCCTTGTGAAAATGTAAGGTTTTATTTTAAAATTTATTATTAAAGAAATGGTATTCCTAAGTTTTATAGTTTAGAGGTTATTCATTTTTTAAATACTTTTTTTGATTCTGGTGTAAAATTGTTTGTTTCGAGAAACGACAAAATCGCTTTCCTGCGTCTAAATTGTAATCTACTGTATTCTTAAGTCATAAGGCTAACCAGTAGCAAGTTATTCTCCGGCCACTACTTATCGATTTTGCCGCGTTTTCTGATGGCGCCAACATGCCCGCCAACACTGTCAGATCACGATATTTATTTAATATCTATATGTTATCTACTTTGATATGAATTTACATAATTTTGGTTTTAATAAAAATTGGTTTCCGATGATCGACTGTAATGATGCAAAAAAGTGTTTTGGAATGTTTTACACAAGGATAGCGGACCGGCCTGGCTATGTCCAGGGGTGCACATGTATGTACTTTTAGATTCCAGTCCACAACAGAAACATATAATTTAAAATAATATTTTGTACTAATTCTCAGACATAAGATGTTAGTTCTTAATATGTCCAGTAGTTACTCGGGCTACATTGTCTTTCACATCGAAACACAGCAGTATATTTACACTGTTCTTTGGCGGGAGAAATATACATTGCGGCGGGGGCCTACCTACCCAGGGGGCTTCTCACATATAAGAGACCTACCACCAGTACATTGCAATGAAAAAATATTTAAAAAAACCAACGACCTTGGGCCCTACTATATTCATCCGAAACGAAGTTTGAAACTTCGGATGATCGAAGTTTATATACGATACAAATGTACCTACATATACTTATGGTCGTTATTGACTTATGGTCGTAACCATAGACTTATAGTTAGGATGTACGTTATACAAATTCGAACTTTTACAGAGTAGATACGAATGTATCGTATCGTACAAAAAAACTTCGATCGTCCGAAGTTTCGGACTTCGTTTCGGATGAATATAGTAGGTTATTCGTAACCAGTTTATAAACCTATTTTAGTTAATTAATGTTTTGTCATCTTCGCTCAAACTAAATTCAAAAGTTGTTAGAAAAGGAACAAACATTCGATATAAAATTGGTTTATAAGGTCTAATAACCCCGCTAGTATACTCGTTTCGATCCAACACCCCAATGAATGAGATACCAATCTTATCCATAACTTCTAACTGAAAAGGATTCGTATGATACGAGTCTATTTCGGTGTAGTATAATCAAATCACTACATAGTATAAAACAAAGTCGCTTCCTCTGTCCCTACGTCCCTTTGTATCCTTAAATCTTTAAAACTACGCAACGGATTTTGATGCGGTTTTTTTAATAGATCGACGCCCGAATACTAGAACGCTATTTAAATAATAAGTTGCTCTTAACAGCGCACGGCCCACTTAGCCAGTACATTTAATCGGGATTAACGTAGTTAAGCGCAACTTATATTTAACTTGCGTTCCAGTATTCGGTCGTTAGTGATTCAAGAGGAAGGTTTATATAGGTATGTATAATACGTACATATTATTGTACAGAAATCTATTTGTACCCGGGCGAAGCTGGGCCGGGCCGCTAGTAGAATTATAAAACAGTTTCTCCTAGCTTGTAAAATTTCAAAGAAGATGCTGAACTGACAATTTTAGCTATGAGTATAATCGGATTCAAAAGTTTGAAATTATGGAAACGCCATGCGTCGAAATTTTAGGAAGGTTTTTTGATCGCCATAATCCGGCAAATGAGCAAACGGTTCACCACGGTAAATTATTACCACCACCCCTGAAGATACGTTGCTTTCCTCAAAAGACTGAGTAAAGCCCAAAGGTATGAATAAAGGACAATTTTTACGAAAATGCTTGCAGGTTTCTCTGCAGGAACTGCTAATATTACCAATTCATTAATTATTCAACTTCCTTTTAATTACAGGTTTGTGCAAATGGCGGAAGAGAACTCGCGACACGCGTTCGACTCGATCCAAGGCGTGGTGAATGCCGTCGGCAGCGTCGCCATGATGCTGGAGAGCACTTTCTTCGCGCTCACCAGCTCGTTCAGAGCTATTTTAGGTGAGTTCTTACATCTTGAATACATATTAGCCTCAGTATTATTCAAAGGATGGAATATTCATTGTGCGGTGTTTTTGTATCTATCATTTTTCGTTTTCTTTCCCTTCCTGATCTGATGGGCCAGGAAGACATCTATGGGCCAAGCTTTGAAGATGTCCATGGGTGACAGTGATCACTTACCAGTCTTGCCTTGTGTCAGCTGATCTGTTTGCTCGTTTGACGGACGTATGCTATAAAAAAAATACTGTAACTTTCCAAACTAGCACATGCCAGGAATACGTTTTATTTGGCTCTTTTGATGACAAAAAATCGTCCTTAAACGGCAAGTATTCTAGGAAGACGGCAATGTATCTTCAATATTCCAGATATCGTATAAGTTCATGGAATTTTGATGCCATTTATTACTTACCTGTATTACTGTGCTGTTATTAACTCGTATCAGTTCTGGTATATACCTTAGTGGTTTTATTGATGCTGTTCATGTTCATGATTTATGTATAATTTTCTTTTGTATCCAATGAATGAAAAAAATGGCCATGAGATGAAAAAGTTTCGCTTTTGTTTGTTTCACCTAATATAAATGTGAATGTGTGTTGTTACTTCACGCTCAAACGGCAGGTCCAATTTTGATGAAATTTGATATCGAGGTATCTGATACCCTGGATTAACACATAAGCTACTTTGTATCCCGGAAAACTTGGTGTTCCCATGTGATGAGCAAGGAATTTTAATATGAGTATTTACTACTCTTTCAAACTTAAGGGATGGAATGCAATTGAATATAGGGCTAGAAAAGTGGGATATAAGAGGACAGAACTGCATGCCTTGAGCTTGAGGTATGGAAGCTTCGATCAAAGTGTATAATTGATCGAAGTATGGAAGAGACGCAATCACGTATAGTTCAAATGTAAACAGTTAGTACGCGAAATAATGTGTCTGATGTGCACTAGTATGTGCATCCGGGCCAAACCGGGTTGAACCGCTAGTAAATAATAAAAACAAAAATAAATAAAAAATACACACACATAAGATTTATTATGCTTTTTCTAGTTCGTTTTGTATTCACGATCACTAGTACAGTAATTTATGTTTATTTATTGTTTACTCGTATAAACACAACTCATAGACAAAAAAAAATAAAACAATAATCCCTAGCCAAACCCCAATTGCATCGAGTGCCTCTAACAACAATATGTGATAACAATAAACTGAGACAAACAAGAACACAATGTTACAAAAGGAAAACATTTTGCCCCGATGCATTTCTCACGATAAAACTACATCGTCATACGTCAATGTAATTAGATTACGTTGTATGTTTACGGCTAATAAAATTATCTTTTAACGATCGTATTTCTTTTTTCGAAATCAGTAAACCATTATTCAATCTAGCAATCGAAATACAAGACCTATCATAAAATAGTATGGGCATAATAGTATATAATATTCACCAAATAAAACGACCTCAAAATTATAAATACGTCTTTGGGAAGGCAGTGGTACAACTTCGGTCGAGTTAAATCATTATCATCATCATATTGCATTATTGAAAGTGCCAAAGTCCATGATATGCAAAAACTACAAAAATGTATGATGTACCGCACATCACATAAAGATGAATTGTTTTAATTATAGTCTCAGATTGCTGTCACGTGTTATTAAATTGAAAGATAAGCGTTTTGTCTCCGCCGCTATATTCAATTTTAAAGATAAATACGTAGTTTGTATCCCATAATGTTCAGATTATGTAAACATTAATATTGTTTTGATTAAATAACCTTTGAACTCAATTCTTAGTTACGTAAGAATTCCTTTCCATTATCTAATTTATTACACAGACATTTAAAATTAATTACAAAATATGAAGCATATTATTTTTTATCAATTAGTCCAACTTCCCACTGCTACGTGTCGCCAGATTATAGAACCCAGCAATGACTTATTTGATTCAAAACCTAATTAGTCATATTTATTGTTTTGTTTATTCCTTCGCTTGTATGTACCATATACCTAAATGTGGCTTCATACGATACGCCCATACCTCGAATTTGGTTCCCAGCTATGAGCAATTTATAATTAATTTTATTAACTAAAAAATTGATACAAAGTACAGATTTACTGAGCTGAGAAATGACTCTCTTCAGAGCCTCCTCATGCCTACCTATAAGGCAATATTTCTGTAAACATATGCCCAAAACATGTCATATCGATTTCTATTTCAGGCGTGGCCGAAAACTTCGGCCGACTGAGATCACTATTCGGTCAATTCTGGTCGACGTTTGCAGTCTTCAGGACGCTCAATTGGATCATAAGGAAACTGCTGGTGATGCTTGGCATCAGAACAGAATGCGAGTTCAAGGTATGTCACTCTAATTTTAGCATACTGTCAGATGATGATGTTCAAATAATTCCGAAATATCTTGATAATCCTCTTGGTTGGCTGAATTTATAATATCGTTCGTTGCTAAGTATGCAATTGGATGTCTTTTGACTTTGTATGTTATTCGACGTATGACGTCACTGTTCAGTACGTCGCCATATTGCTTACGTAATAGCGGTTTATTTAAATTTGCTTTTACTTTTTGTTTGATGAGAAAAAGAATATGGTTAATATGAGCTCCATAAATAACTTTATGTAAACTGACATGGTTTATAAAAATCAGTTAAATAGCTTGCTTGCAATTCACACAACAGTGCGTTTGAGTGCCGTGAGTGGATTGGACTGAAAATAATAAAAAAGTAAAGTATTGAAAGGCATGTCGACTGCAGATGCGCGGGTTTATTGACTATCTGTTTAGAATGTACCTCTATTGTCATACACCTTTTATCTGTTAGAAATATCTTTCGATATAATATTTTCTTTGTTGTCTGGCAAAATATATCAAAATACAGTCTATATAAAATTTGTGTCATTTTAAACTGCAGTTTTCTCAGCTGCCTATATTAAAACATTAATTTGTTATTTTATATTTATTAAATAATAATAAACATTTATTTGGTTTAAAGAAAGAAACACTTACAGGTTTAAATAAAAATAAAACCATAATAATAAAATTTTACATAAAAAAACAACTAAAACAATGACTATCTTTGTACTAAAAAATTGAAATAATAAATCAACAATGTCGTTCGTGATCGGTGATAATTTTATGAAACACTAATAAATTACATACATAGACTCACACCTTTTTTCCTGACAGGGTAGGCTACCAGGCCACCCACATTTCGCCTTGTGTGTTCCATCCCACGATGTGATAGATGGCATGCTTATCGCCATATCGGGCAAAATTCCTGACTAGGCTGACAACTGAAAATTAAAAATCTTTTCCGACCCAGGATTCCATTCGGTAGTTCTCGAACCACTCACATATGAGAGGCCACCAGTAATGTTTATTTTTTAATTGCCGTTAAATTGTGAGATGAGCATGCCGTTCGCCTGATGGTAAGCGATGCGACCGCTCATGAACATTAGCAAAACTTATCAACACCTTGAATTACAAAGCAATGCTGGGCATTCCACTGCGCTCGCCATCCTGAGACATCAGATGTTAAGTCTCAATATGTCCAGTATTTACTCTGGCTACAATGTCCTTCCATCCGAAACACAACAGTGCATCTAAACTGCTGTTTAACGAGAGAAATAGACATTGCGGTGGTACCCACCCAGACAGCCTCTCACATATGAGAGACCTACCACCAGTAATGTAATTAGAATCCACTTTTGTTTTTTTTTTGTCTCCAGGCGTGGGCTGAAGCAGTATCATCATCGCAGCCCGGCGCGGTGGGTCCGGCCCCCCAGAGGCCCTCCTCTTGGCCCGTGATGCTTTTCTTCGCAGTGATCGCCGCCGCGCCTTACATCGTGCACAAGATGCTGTCCGGACTTAGCAGCTCTATTAATGAGAAACGTTAGTTTTATTTGTTTATTATACACAGTAATTAAAATAATCTAATACAATAGGGATGTTAAATATTTTTTTAAATAGTGACAAATTATCGAGGGAAATAATTTACCTGTGACACTTTGAACTTACCGAGCGGTCAGTGATGTCAGCGCACTCTTATAACTGTTTTCAGTCACATGATAATGGGTGTGAATAAAACAAATGTTTTTTTTTAATTTGTCAACCAATTCATACACTATTTTATTTATTTATTTTATTCTTAACTGCACAAAAAGGATAAACACTTAAATATATTACAAATGAAAAAAAAAAAGTACAGATGGCGCTCTTATCGCTCTAGGCGATTTCTTACAAACAACTATTCACGTCTTGATTTCCTAAGGAGAAGGCAGAGGTGTTTGCAATCAGTGCCAACCACACTTCACTGACTTAATTTCAGTTAAAAACATTAATAAATGTTTTTAACAACCTAATAATAAATTCCAGTCCACGACCCGTCAACCTGGCAGTCACCACTGCGCGCGGTCACCGACCACGCGTTCCAAGCGACCAGCGCCCAGGAGCTGAGCTTCAGCGCCAACCAGACGCTGTTCATCGCGCCCCAACACCTGCAGGGAAGCCTCTGGACCTCGGGCTGGCTCATGGCCTCCGCAGACATGCAGCACGCTGGCCTCGTGCCAGTCAACTACATCAAGATCGTGAAGCCAGTGGTAGTGAATGAGAAGGAGGAAGCTGGGCAATATGCACTCTAATATCAGCCGCCCCGGAAGTCCTGTCGCGTGAGAGTCATCCGCGCTGGACCTCCGAAAACTAGAGGCCAGGTGCGAAGACCACACTTTTGAACTGCCAATGGAGTGAAAACAGTAGGACATTTAAAGGGTGTGTAATACGACTGTGATTGGAAACAAAAGGAGTTGGTCTGGGATTAGCAAAATTTTTAGTTGCATTGTGTCTGAAGTCACTAAAACTACCACCCGGCTTCGTTTTCAGTAGCAGTCTTGATATACCATGTATAGGTCACACAGATTTAATAGTTACCGGTTGGAAGTGGTATGAATTGAACTTGGTTATTTGGCGATAAATTCAATTTTAGAGGTAACCAAGTTTTTGAATAGATGTGTTACATATTCTGGCTTCAAGTCACACTAGTCGGATAATTAACGTATTCACTGTAATTCTTATTCTGTATCAGCCTATATAAGTCCCATTGCAGGGCTAGGGTCTACTCTATAATGGAGAATACGATTGAGAGTGGTTAGGCCATATAGTCCACCATGCTGGCTAAATGTGTGTTGGTAATTCTAATTATTATGGTGTTATTGATTGTGATGTAAGCTTTATATGGCACTGGGATGGTTGTTAGGCTAAACCTCCCCTCTTTTAAGGGGTGTATATACGTATTAGGTAGAAGGCAATTGGAATGAAATTCTAAATTAGGGGAAAGCAGGGAAATGGAAGGATTCTTGGACATATTTTACGTGGTTTTGACATTCCAATTTTTGGGGAAAAATCAAATATGGCGCTGGGTCGACACCTCTCCTGTTTAAGGAGATATTTATATAATGTGTAATGAAATAGATATTCTTAAGTTATGTAAACGGGTTAACGCCAAGTGCGGGATATTCGACCTTACTTCTATAGTTTTATAAGCTGATTTTGGTAGTAGCATTTGATTCTCTTATGGTGTTAGAGTAGCTATAGATCGCTATAGCGATTCCAATTTCAAACATACCAATTACTAATGAAGCGAAACTCAGTATAATATTATATTATCAAATATTATCAACCTACAATTACGTAAAATTTTATTTATTTTTCAGTAATTTTATTATTCAGCGTTATCTTCATAACTTATTTATGCGAGTAAGGCCCTGCGCAGACGACAAACTTTCCGTGACGCACTTTTTAGTCTGTGAAAATAGAACCTATGCAATTATATGCAGTAACGCATACGACGCGCAAAAAGTCCGGCGCACAAAAAATCCGTGTAATTCGGGCAGACCGCACCGCGCCGCGGCGCGCCGCTCCGCACAAAAAGTGTGTGAAAAAAATTGAACGTTTGCTTCAACGCGCGCTAACGCAGACGGCGCACTCTTTAGTCGGTAATCTGCATTTGCTAGGGGTGGGTGGACGTAACGCACTCGATCTATTATCATGGCGCCAGAGGTCGATGTAACTATGTTAATTCAAGAAATACAAAACAGACCAGCAATTTATGATACTTCTAAGGCAGAATATCATGATAAAAAAATAACCATGATTAATTAACCTAACCAAAATCATGATAAAATAAATAGCAACTCATCAAATGTAGGAACAGACATTTTATAAAATTTGAAAAAAATGCCGGGTCTTGTTTCAGAATTGAATGTTTAGTATGGAACTGTCCCTTCAGTAATCTTTCCGAAAGTATAGGATGTACCCAAGATTCTCTATTTCTTCTTCTTTTTCTGTACTTCATGTACAAAATAATATTTCGCGATCTCTGCACGATTTCCATAGCGTCTACGTCCCTAAAGCTCTGCCGACAAAATGATCGAAGATGTGCGTCGTGTGCGTTGAGTCTGTAAAAAATCCACGACCGACTTTTTGCGCGCCATGCAGACTTTTTGTGCGCCGCAGACTCGATCGCACAAAAAGTGTGCCGTCTGCGCAGGGCCTAATATAAATTGGATACATTTTAATGTCGGCTAACAATATTTGAATGTCTCCTTTACCGAATATTTTAATTATTGATCAATTAGAAATCGCTTTTCAATATGTATCTATCTGTTTATGTATCATAATCGTATGCATTTTCAATCTGTATGACACGAGATGTAATATAAATTAAAATGACGAGTCTTGCATAAACTATGCATGGGCTTTAATGATTTAAAATCTCATATAAATGTTTTTGACTAGCGTTTGTAATTATCACGCAATCTGCCACCTTGATAACAAAATCGGTGAACTACGGATGACTTTACCCCCTTTTTGTATTCCTCTGTGGGTGACTATAGGATCCGATACAAAGTTGAAAGTTGGACGTTGTACGTAAAACTTGACGAATGTGCCTAGATACTTCACAAAATGATGGAGTCTATCGTACCATATCGTAACCATAGACTAAGTTAGAAGAAAATGATAAGTATAATAGAGAATAGTATATATTTTTAGAAGTGGAAAACTTATTTCTCACTTCGGACATCGAATATTCGAACTTCGTGTGGGATTATAGAGTAACCCACCTGGTGACAGTTTAATATATTTTTCCAACTCTAGTATATTTCAGTTATAGCTTAAATTTTGATTGGAAATCCTTCAAAAATCCAATTTACGCAGACCCGTCGTTATCTTGTGCATACATTTACGCATGAAGTGTTGATCTCCTGTTCCTAATAATAATCACGTTTCTAAGTAACTGCCTCCAATCGAATGGCATTTAGTGATAAGGTTTCGGTGGATGGGCAAAATCATCATAGTTGAGAATGTCTCTCCTAAGTAAAACATTGCTACAATAATTTATGACGGCCTTATTCATTCAGTTTAAAAACGTATTTTAAGTAGTAAATATTTTGTCTTCTTCGTTTGAAATGAATTCAAAAGTCAATCAAGAGACGAAATATTCCATAACAAAAACTGGTTTTTAAATTGTATGACTAAGGCTGTGAATATTTAACGTTTGAATTTTTACCGCTTTAACTATCGGCGTAGTCGATACATTTTTTTTTAAATCGTCTCTTTCAAAAGAAAGTTCTGTTTTCGAATATTTGTATGTCCGCGACTTTCTCGAAAACTACAAAGCCGATTTGGATTGGGTTTTTAAAACAATGATTTACTTTCATACTGGGGAGACATTGTCAACTTAAATCATAGATTGATAACTTGTTGTAGGTACTAGGTAATGGTTGCAAATATCAATATTTGTACTTATTTTACTTGCTATAATTTAATGATTTGAAGTCATCTGCAATGCCGATGTCGCACGGTACATTATTCTGTGCTCGACGCATTTTTAATCTTGTATATTATCACATGTTGTAGAGGGTTTAATATTTTGTTCCCCAACATCTAGTCCATAGTTTAAATTGTAAATGTTTTGCATAGTAAGCTCTCTGCGGCCGCCAGTTAAGTTTAAATCACTATGTATATTTTTACACGCTTTATATTAGCTTCACTTGTATGTTTGTATGTTTGTATATTTGTATGTTTGTTTGTAACCGACTTCTTTGGGCGCGATTTTGACCCACTTTAAACGGCCAGATTTCGTTCAAATTTTGCACACCTGTCAAAGACCGATGACAATACAATAATTCGATTAAAATATATAATTATCCTGATTAGATTCGCCAGGATTAATTATTCTTATAATTGATGACCATTGCTACATTCATCGCTAGATGGCGTTAACATTGTATTCTTCCAAGAAGCTTATACCCAAATGGAGATTGCATTCCGTATAAAACACTGAAGCACAAAAATTTGACCTTGAATGCAATCGCTGTTGCCTGCTATCCTTTTCTTTAGAGTGACAATGAATGAAGTTCACGTGAAGTTCATTCATTGTTACGCTAAAGAAAAGGATAGCAGGCATCAGCGACGTCATTCAAGGTAAAATTTTTGTGCTTCACTTTTATATACGGAATGCAATCTCCATTTGGGTATAAGCTTCTTGTATTCTTCAAGTGTCAAATGTTACTACTGACCAACAGATGGCGTTATTGATTGGAAATACAGCCGTAGATGGATGTTTTTAGTCAAAACAATTATATAATAGTTAAAAAAAACTAAAATACACGCTTTAATAAGATATACAACTAAAAAAGTAAAAATAATTGATACTGAATTTAAGATAAGAAAATGGAGTAAAATACATATATTTTATTGTTACAAAGCGTGGGGTGCAGGAGGATAAGTAATTGTTGTAAACACCCCACGCTTTGTAACAATAAAATATATGTATTTTACTCCATTTTCTTATCTTAAATTCAGTATCAATTATTTTTACTTTTTTAGTTGTATATCTTATTAAAGCGTGTATTTTAGTTTTTTTTAACTATTATATAATTTGCTTATGAATGAATTTTAATATATTTCGGACATAATAGTATTATACGTGGGATGGACTGATTTGTTTATTATCAATAAATAAGCTATAGTAATATTCGTTTTTGTTTTATTTTTCGCACTTATACTTGTCCTTAATGTCTAGTTACTATTCTTATGTATGTACCAAAATCGTTGGGTTATGTTAAATTCCCTTTTTTGTAATATAAAGTATTAGGTATTGCGAGTTTTTTTTATGCTAACAAATAACATTAAAATTTTAATAATAATAATAAATTATATTATTATGGTCTTGTGATCATTTATAATTGGTCACAAGACCATATTTCCATGTGGGTGGAACATAGTTTGTTGTAAGGTCCCTAGAGAGCCCATGACATCTTATGGTTGGATAATGACAATAACGCAACATACATATACACAGCTATATGTGGAGTGGAATAAAAGAGTTCAATATGGTTTTGTGTTTATTGTAGTCTAAGTTTACAAGTAGGGTTCGGGGAACTCGAAGGTGACTTCGCGTCCCGTCAGCTTCTTGTACACAGACTGGAAGGTGTCCACCTGCAGACAAACAGAAACACTGATTAGAAACACTTTGAAACTAAATTAGTAACAATATCTTTCAGTAAATGTTATCAAATGTAGAAAAGTCTGTAAGGGTAGGATAGGCATAGCTGCCAAGATAAAATAGAAAGTCACATTGACCGACGTAATTGTCGCATTCGGGTTTTGCTTCTGTATGAGTAGTTTTCGAACAAGCCAGCATTGCTGAAAGGTGTGAGATTTATAACACCTCATTGAATAATCTTTGTTGTGCATGCACTACTCACTGGCCATATTAGCATGAAAAATTACTTATTTGGTAAATATAAAAGCCCAGCAGTGACAATAGACACAATACAAGGCCTTTGGCATACTTAGTGACCACCAGTAATTTCAGATAACAGATAATTGAGATATTTTATCGACGACCAAATGGTGCAGAGACTAAGAAATAAACTTTCTGCACCTGTATTAAACTATGTATGCATTCAACAATATTGTTTGCCGCCAATTTTCGTTTCTCGCTTCACAACTAAAATGCGATCCTAGTTATCTTGTCCATGATTTATGTTGTCTACATAGTTAAATTAGCATTTCTCACCTTGTGCTCAATGGTGGTCTGTTGGTTCTTGTCTAGATGCACCTTGATGAGTTGTGAGCCATCCAGCTTGACCCTGATGCGCTTGCCGACAATCTCAGCGGGGAACACCAGGTCCTCCAAGATAGCATCGTACACTGAAGTCAGTGTCCTGGAATATATTGATGATTGATAATCACTTATTTCTAACTCTTGTTAATTTAGATTTATATAGTTGCAGGTTACAGACAAGTTAGACATTCCCAGAAATTCGCCAAGATACAATGCATGGTGTCATTAACATGCGTATCACTGTTTATCCTGGATTACAGGAGTTGCACTGTTGGATGTGAGAGTGTGACAGTCTTCAATATATTAATTTTAATTAGTTCATGGTAGATGATGCAACTTAAGCAAGATTCAGATTAAAGTATTACAAACTGTTGAGAATTTACAAGATTGATGATCATGATCATAAATGATGATTGATGTTATAACAATCTAAGAAAAAGTGGAAACCTTTGCTTAAACACTTGTAGGAAATAAGTTTTAACAATACAATACTATTACATGGATCTTTTTTTTACCATAGTAAAATTTTTGGGATGAACATGTTTTAATCAGTTTTTAGATCATGGGTTTTAAATACATTCAGTAATAGGTGGTTACTAGTAGAATGTGACTGCTTAAATATTAGAACTTGAGTAAGCTATTGTCAACAGTGGCATGCAACTTAACAAAACCAAGCATTGAAGAGAGTAAAATTGTACTGTTCATGTTAAAATAGGATTAGCCAGAAGATCAACTGTGCCATATCTATTTCTATAATTTCCTATTTCAAATGAATTTTATGGCTATAAAAGCCAAATGAAAAGGACAAGCATAGAAGAGTATGGTCCATAGCTGTTGCCAAGCTTTTCTGAAACCTAAATTAGTGCAATCCTAGATTTGTCAATAGACTTATATAATTAGCTAGTCTTTTTAAAGATTGAATAGTTTCTAAATCTTAAGTCTTATGATCTCCAAATAATACCAAAGATATATCATGACAGAATCCAAGAGAATCTATTTAACTTCACATAGAATACAGCATTTGTATTAATTGTATACATTATCTATGATAACATTTTTCAGAGACTGCAAAATTATTAACTGGTTGAAATCCATTAAGTGTTTCAGGTTGGTATAAAGATCCTAGGCGAAGCATCTGTTCAGCAGTGGACTTCCTATAACTGAACAGAAATCTCTCTCTGAGAGAAATATAAGATAAATCTCTTTCTGAGAGAAATATAGAGGAAAAAGGTTTTATGCAGGCAGCCTCCACACTAAAATCTATACTCATTACAGTATACACAAAAAATGTATGGAAGAGCTTATACAAATAATCCTGAACTTGCAATAGCTGTGGACATTGTGTGCAAATGAAAAATACACTTTTTGCACTATACTCATTGTATGTAATAACAAAATAGTAATATTCACCTGGAGCGCGGCCTCTTCTGTTTGTTGGCAACACGTGTCTTGTGGCTGGGTTTGGGCAGGATCTTACGGTCTCCAATGAACACCACATGTTTGCCGCTGAATTTCTTCTCCAGCTCACGCACCAGTCTGATTTGAATCTTTTGGAAAGCCTTCAGTTTGGGCATAGGCACATAGATGATGATTGACTGAAAACAATAATATAGAATTTAGAATTATATTCATTGGAATATTACTTAAGATATGCTTTATATCTAAAACTTTAGATTGATGTATAAACTCTGTTAATTGCTGATCCATGATTATGAGTTGGTTTTGCTTGTTAGTGGCAATGAAGTGATGAATGTGGGACCAACGCTACTTACATATGTTCACATTTGATTGTAATTAAAAATAGGTAATCCTCCAAATAATAATTAATAAATGAAATAAGAACATAGGCTATTTAAATGTTATTTACATAATTATTTTTGTTTATTTAAATAGGTACCCATATTTTAGGACCTAAGTGCCTACAAGGCATGCATTAGCATTAAATTCCTCAAAAAGTAAATAGTAATCATATTAGCAAAAATGTGTCAAGTTCACATGTGTATGTAGGCATTTGTTAGTAATGTACTGATTTACACAAATACAAATAAGCCTGAGGAAGTGCACTGCTGTACATAGACCTCCCTTAGTCTTTTTAATACTTAAAATATTAAGGCTAGTGTATCATTCACTTGACGCATACATTTTCAGTTAGATTAGACTACAAAAACAGTTATAACCTAAAACTTTGCGGTTTTTTCGTTAATAGCGCACAAATTTAGTTAATATCAGACAAATTTTGTTGTTACCTTCTTGTTGTGCAGTTCGATTTCCTTAGCCTTTGTAATGTAGAGCTCCCTAAGTTGCGCCTTCAGGTCAGAGTTGGTCTCCAACTCGACCAACGCCTGCGAGATCGAAGTCTCGAAGGAGTCGGCTTCGGTACCGCCTGCTTTGAGGATCTTCGTACTCATCTGTGAACGGCGAAACACCAATTTCATTCACAATGCACCCTGTATAGGTTATGAACAACTTTCACACCATATCACATAAACTACGGCTAAAATCACTCAAAACACAATTTCAACCCCTTCTCCGCGTGGGATACGGATAATTCTTGTAATAACAAGGAATTATAAAACTTATATCCACTTTCAACAACCAAAACAACGTTGGACACGGAGGTAAGGAATCTATCACCACAATATATCTTTGTGATCATTACCGTTAACAATGAATTATTAGATTAGGACGTTTCCTGGATAAATAGAAATATCGAAAACCGATGTATTTGGTTTTAGAATCATTTAAAAACAGCAAAATTTTCTAAAAATCCGTGAGGACAACTACCTTGAAAACTTTACGGGAGCGAAAGAGATAGAAAAACACTAAACAGTGTTGTCAGTGTCAATAATTTCTTTATGACAGCTTTGTTTTTTCGTTGGGAAATCGTTTCCTGGAATATTTTGAAAACTGTAAAAATTCTATTTTAATTAAATTCAACAAAAAAAAATCATTCAGTTTATTTGTCTGTGATGTAGTTTTTTGCATTTGAATATTAAAATATTTTGATTAATTCAAAGTTTTATTACTTAGAAGTTTGAGATCGTTTGGAACTTTAATTATCAGACCCGTTGATGTAGTTCTTATTATTTTTGGAGTAATTACTTACTAGCGGCCCAGCCCGGTTTCACCGCGTGCTGTACCCCAAGCAGGAACATTTTGAAGTATCGTATAGTAATAGTATCGTGACAACGATTACTATACTATTACTACTCCATATCGGTAGCATGAATCGATTAACCATACTCTCGTGAACTCATGGATGTAATATCAAAACAGGATTGCGCACGAAGAAAATGGTGTCATCCTGAAATAAGACATGTGCATGTAGCATAAGGTTTAATTTACTATGGTAAATGACATGGAGGAAGGCCGGTCCCAAATGAGACAGTATGAGAGGTTTCTATCCCTTTTTATTTGCTAGCGTGACCATAATAAAACCCGCCTTAGAACTTTTTTGATCGACAATTCAAAGTTCAGATGAATTATTGAATAACTTTTAATCTGCTTGAATATTAAAAGCAGTTCTTTTTTCGTTAAAATTTTATTATTAAAGTAATGTTTAATTTATACACATTAATTTGCATCTACTACATACTATGTTTTAAGTGAAAATAAACACGTTAAAAGTTTTTCTAACACAATTGATCATGAATTAAGTATAATTAAAAAATATTTATTTCTTGCGATAGTTTTTATTTACTGAGTGATGTAAAATTTCGGCACGGACGTATTACACTAACTGCTATATTTTCACGCCTAAGCCACTGAACCAATTTTGATAGAATTTGATACATAGATAAATTAGACCTTGGGTAAGGGCAAAAGGTTCCCGCTTGTTATGTAGACAACGCTTGAAGGTGTTGAACAAGGGGATACGCAGTACGCATGGAAAAATCTAAACTGTTGAAGTTACAGATGTCAAACTTTTTTACTTATTTTGTAACAAAAATAACTGCACACTTCGTTTTCTTAAAGTTAAACCATAAAGGGGTTATAATAAGGGTTGAAAGGTAGTGGAAATAATGGCGTGAATAATATTAGAAAAATAGAATTATGGGATTTCATTTCATTTCTTTATTGATCCGGTGGTATAAAAATTGATATCTGAACGGGTGGTTCACACATTTACACGAAAAATTGAAATTTAGAGTCAGAATTGATAATTATCGCCGCAATTTTGAACTTTATTGTTAATGATTCGATTAAAATAGGGATATTCGTTAGGGATGAGATAGACGGTACGTTGATTTTAGTTATTACAAGAGTTGGTATGAATAATAACATGTATCTGGTACGAAGTAGGCCAGGGAAGCTCCTATCTAGTGGTCATTGCGGGGTATGCGATCTCGGCCCCCTGAGCTACTGCTATTACTACCAACTTTCCCCTTCGTGGCTGTAGTATCCATCTCTACATTCCATACTTTCCTATCCAATAACATCTTCTAGCCGCAAACTTTCCCTGGTTGAAGACGGACAGCAGCGTCAACAACGCGAGTACCCTCCTGCGCTCTCGAATCCGTCTGCCAAGCGTGGTGAGTATTGGCATAAAAAATAAAAAAGCCTAATAGTTGCTAAAACCAGGATCAGGACTCCAGTCCCCAGCAGCCCCGCTATTCCTGGTTATGGTAGCGGCCACGGTAATGGCGGGACAGATAGTGGTAAGAATCTCTGTGTTGACCCCGGCTACCACACCCTGACGAATGGCACTGATAATACACAACATACGCACTTTGTGAACAGACGAGAAGATTGTTAACTGTATTTTGCTGTTAATAAAGGCTTATTATTTTCATTTTTCATTTCACCTATAAAAAGTATACGTATAAAACTATGATTTTGAACTTTTTTGCTAGGTCCTAATGGTGGACCATATTTTGGTGGTCAAATATTTTTTAAACGGTTAGACAATATCACGTTTGTTACCTCAAAAACAAAATACTTCATTCGACGTATTACAACTGAAATATTTACCATATTAGCCAATTTGATTAAAATTCCTGTATTTCCCAAAACATATACATAGTCACCCTATAGAAACGGGACACAACCCTACCGTCCTACACCTCTCGCTCGGCTCGTTTTTCCGATGACAGTGCGCAGTCCTGTTTATATACTACGTCCATGCGTGAACTCGATACTATTACGTTACGATAGTGACAGATAACCTAGGGTAATGAACGAATGTTATTGAATGATTCGTGCGGAATTGTCGTTCACTACGTGGGTAAATTAATTTATTATTATTATAAAATAACAAAAAAATATAAAACATGCATTAATGTCACGTAGAAAGGTTATTGGAAATAAATTGATAAGCAAATACATATTTCTTGCTTTTATTCCGCAATATACAAAAATGACTCCAATTAATTATGCGTTTAGATTTCCGAACGTAGCATTTTTTTATTTTATTAGTTGTCAAACAATTAATGCAAATTAATAACTCTCATATTATTTAAGTTATAGATAAAGATATGTACATATGTTTTATAAAATCCCTCTACATTTTTAAGGAGGAGAGCTTTATGAAAGTATTCTCTATATTTTTGCTCGTTAAGTTCCTCGGCAATTATTTTCACATATTATATGCTCACACTTCTCTGCCCTAAAAGCTTGCTCGACTATACATTGACTTATAAGCTTATAAGTATCACATACAATGATTAAGTAGGTACGCAAAACGAAAATCAAAGTTCCATGTAAATATTTTATTTGTAAGTTTTTTACAGTTTTAGGTTAGGTATGTTTTTAACTACAATAAATTCCAGACTTTCTATATCCTCACACTTGTTCGCAAGATTCCCAAGTTCGTTGCTCCGATTCCAAACAGTCCATAGTCTAAGAAGTAACCTTCATATTTGAGTTAGGTATCACAATAATTATAACTTCATATTGCAGCATTGAATTTCATATAACTAGCGAAATACGGAGTAGATAATTACACACAATAACACTACGGCATCGGGAGACACTAGGCATAACCGTAATTAACACATTTTTCCTTAATTCGATGTGTAGAAATGCAAAAATATACTCTCGATAATGTTCTCACGGTAAAAATGTCGGTGACAAAACAATCGTATTTCTCGATAGTAAATCGGCGATACTATACGTCAAAAATTATTCCTGCTACCACTTTTCATACATTCAAGTATCGCTAGACCAAAGAGCGCTAGACTATACGATTACCATACTATAGTGTCGTAAACGTTTCCCGCTGCCATAATTTAGTTCCAAATACGCTCACAATGGCGCTGTTCAAATTCCCATACAAAATTTTACTATTACGATTACTATACTATAGAGCCAAATGTTCCTGCTTGGGGCACTGATACTTATTTAGTCCAGTCCAAGAAGCTTATACCCAAATGGAGATTGCATTCCGTATATAAAAGTGAAGCACAAAAATTTGACCTCGAATGACGTTGCGACTGATTGCTATCCTTTTCTTTCGAGTGACAATGAATGAAAATGACTTTTTGTTCATTCATTGTCACTCGAAAGAAAAGGATAGCAATCAGTCGCAACGTCATTCGAGGTCAAATTTTTGTGCTTCACTTTTATATACGGAATGCAATCTCCATTTGGGTATAAGCTTCTTGGTCCAGTCCATTTTAGAAACACAAGAACTCATCCCACGACAATTGTTATAAATTATATCTTTCAGTTGAGTTTGAAAGAGTACCTAATTTATTTCAATTCAGTACACATCCCACGGGAACAGTCCAGTTTGTTGGGATAAAAAGTAGCCTATAATATGTTAATCCAGGGCAGGGCGTCAGATATCTCCATACCATAATAATTGGTCCAGTAGTTTGAGCATAAAGAAATAACAAACACACCAACTTACGCTTATATAATACTAGCGGCCCGGCCCAGCTTCGCCCGGGTACAAATAGATTTTTGTACAATAATATGTACGTATTATTATTATACACTAGCTGTCGGGCCCGGCTTCGCCCGGGTGCAGATAGTTTTTGAGTCCAATCCACATCAAGAACATATTATTTCGCGTGTCTACTAACTATATTTCCCGCGTGCCGTCGACTATATTTCCCTTCCGTAGGAGAGGACATCCCGTGCCAACAATTTGAATTTGAAAGAGTAGAAAATATGTATATTTGGTATCCTGACTCATCCCACGGGAACACTACATTTTTCGGGATAAAAAGTAGCCTATGTGTTAATCCAGGGTGTCAGCTATCACTATACCAAATTTCATCAAAATCTGTTGAGCCGTTTTTTCATGAAAGAGTAACAAACATCCATACATACATACATACAAACTTTCACCTTTATAATATTAGTAAGGATATAAACATTCCTATATAGGCACGCTGCCGCAGCGCCGCGCCGCGCCGCGCCGCCCCGGCGCGGCCGGCCAGTACCGCCGCAAGCGCTACGTCCCGCAATTTTAAATCTGTAATATCTTCGAAAATATTCATTTAAATCTTGTGCTGTAAAGGACCACATAGATCTTTATTAAATCAACAATGTATTTAAGCTATTTAATTGGATAAGGATTAATGCTGTATTGGTTAGAATCGCTTCGAAAATTAGTCATTATTTGTCGTAAAAAGTAAATGACAAAAAAATATTATTGTGGGATATCCATAAGAGATAGACATATACCGTCGCGGAGTTTTCTGTAGACCTTTTCAATGTGTACAAATATGTAGTACATTATTTTGATAAATCTCGTAGGGTTCAGCCTGCGTTTGCAATGTAAGCGGAAAAATATTGATAATTAACGACATCACATTAGAAATCTCAAAAATAACAGTATTTCTCCACTATTTAATGGATGTTATTATTCATGTAAACCTTTCTATTGAATCACTCTATCTATTAAAAAAACCGCATCAAAATCCGTTGCGTAGTTTTAAAGATTTAAGCAAACAAGGGGAAATAGGGACAGAAAAAGCGACTTTGTTTTATACTTTATATGTAGTGATTAGTAGGAAGTAAGATTTATTATGCACCATCGATCATTATCATCATTAACTTCGAACTTAGGTAATTGTTTTGAGTTTATGCTAGCCTAGGATGTTAATTTAAACTTATTCGAATTTTAGAACTATGGCATGACTCATGAGCATGACTTCGCTGCACACGACGCTTGTTTAATAAAAAACA
Source organism: Hyles euphorbiae (assembly GCA_023078785.2). Classification (NCBI taxonomy): domain Eukaryota; kingdom Metazoa; phylum Arthropoda; class Insecta; order Lepidoptera; family Sphingidae; genus Hyles; species Hyles euphorbiae. The sequence continues at coordinate 5,833,969 of CM041048.1, forward strand.
AAAAAGAAGGTATATAGTCAATTTAACAATACTTAGACAAAACCCAAGAACCAAAATTACTAAAATAGTTTAAAGTTAATAAATGGACACATTTTAGTATTTTTTCATATAGAAGTTGGTTTCTTGAGTATGATTTATTTTTTATTATTATGAAGTTATTATAACTCAGATTTTTTGGAAGGCTGTACCATGGACGTAATATATAAACGGCTGTACGCAGTATGATCCCGTACGTGTGTTTGGGTTGTGAATGTAATATTATATTATCATGGATGGAAACAGGGATGGAAGTATTTATATATAATTTTTATGTCGGTAATTTCCTTGCTGGCAGTACAAAGTCTGATGATGACATTTGACAAATGACAAACGACAATTGACAAATGACATATGACATTTGTTCATAAACGGATGAAGTGAGACGCGGGAGGAAATTCTTCTTGAATTTTTCATTGTGCGATTTATATTTATATTTAAATTCGTTTTTTAATGATAATACTACAACACAGTACACACCAACGGGCGATTCATTGAAGTGCCAGATGTGGTCATGTAATGTTTAATTTTGTGGTGTACGATGAAGCTATTTTTCCAATAGACGTGCGCAAAGTTTAAAAGATAAACAAACCTTGGGTTTGTTATAAAACGTGAGGAATCGCGCAACGATAGAGGAAACAATTAATATACAATGAAGCCGTGCTGTAACGGGTGAGTTGTGTGTCTAATGTTTCAATTATTTTTATTTTAGATTAATTTAAAAAAATGTATTTATATAGACTGTATGTACTCATTTCAGTAATTTTCGGTAGCGTTGTAATACCATTAGTATTATAATTATTACAGTCGCATAAATCCCTTTACTGAATATAGGTCTCACTCATGAAGAACACAATTATTAAAAAATATATATTGCACATGTTAATGTTATCATACTGGTGGTAGGTCTCTCCAATGTGAGAGGCCGCCTGGGTAGGTACTACCGCAATGTCTATTTCTCCTGCCGAACATCAGTGTATATGCAGTGTTGTGTTTCAATTTGAATTTCATTGTAGCCAGAGCAATGGACATATTGAGACTTAACATCATATGTCTCCAGGTGGCGACTGTAGTGGAATGTTAAGCATTTCTTTGTAATTCAAAGTATTGTTTAGTTTTGCTACTACTCATAAGCAGTTGTATCATTTATCATGACGCAAATGGCATGCCCCTCTCACCATTCGTTAAAATAAAAAAATCTATACAGTACACAAAGCTGAACATTTTATAATTTTATGCAAAATACAGAATATATCTATAAAATCTTGTGTTACCACTGGCAATCTTATTGCTTATTCGTGAATTATTTCAGACAAACATCATTTCACTCAATACATTAATTGATACTTTGACTTAGGTACATTACAGTGTGATGGCTGACTATCAAGACTTGTACAGATATATCAAGATGATGATGTATAAGTCAAGTTATAGTTTTGCTACCATATTTTCCCATCAATACTTGCTTCAGCATGGCCATTTTACATCACTTCACAAATATATTTTTATTATGGTCTGAACCATAATAAATCTTAATATAAACGAATATGGTTTATTGTTATGTGAAGTTGATTATAATTTAAGTCTTTGCTACATCTAGTAGTAAAAAAATTAAAATGTCTAAGACCTCTGCCATTTTTGCCACATGATTTGGTTCAGGATCCTGTATCTAGTATATCTGATCAAAGTAGGAGCCACTTATTTTTGTATTCTTAAAATAAAGTGAATACAATTGTGGTGCAGCCTATATTGAGTTTATCTTTATTATCATTTTGTAAGACATGGTTGAGCCATGCCAGACAATTTAATTATGATGATGCCTGGATATCGAGGATATACAGTGTGATCTTGACATCTGGTATTTAATTTAATCCACAAGCTCCTAACCATCCCAGGTAACATTGTACCAAGTTTGAACAAAAACTACCTGATAGTTTTGTCAAAAATCGCGATTTTAGATTTCCCGGCTATTGATCAACTCCTATAGATACAGAGTCTCTTACAACTCAGATAAGTTTCAGAACTGAACTGAAGTTCAGCTAAGTGGTAAAAAAAACTCGTATCTATATGTGATGCCCAAAAATAGTAAGAACTAAAATCACAATTTTTGATAAAAAACCTTCTCATATTTTTTTCAAATTATGTAAAATGTCACCTGGGGTGATGAGAAACATGTGGGTTAAAATAAGTACAATGTGTCAATATCACCCTGTATATATGAGTCTAAATGTGGAGGTTCAGACTTTCGGTATAAGTTGTAGTGATAGGTTTTCCTGTTTCCATCATGGTCATTGCAATCTGGCCGGATGTGAATATTTTACCATCAGCTTACTTATTGGACCATTAAAAAAACGTATGTTTTATCACTTCACCATCTGATGTAAAAAATGATTAGAAAATAATTGGATTATCAAAATTTGTAAAAATGAAATCTTCAGATCATGAATATGATATTTAACTACTTAATCATTGGTAATGCTTTTTCCATGTTGCGAATGATTGATAAACAGTGATAATCCATTTGTGTAAATGTTAAGGTAATTTTTTGTTGAATATTTCTTGGGCTGTGTTATTTGAACTAAGTTCCTATTACCGTTGCCAATTGCTTTATAGAAGGTATAAGTTTAATAAGTGGACTAATTTTAAAATATGTGTAAACTTATGCAAATAATAAAATATACATAAGACAGAAAAAATAATCTACTAAGTGTAACAATGTAGGCTTGATTTAGGATCAAGTAAGTACTGTTCGTCAATAAGTCCCCGATTTAAATCTACATCCTGTATTTATAATTATTATGTAGTATCAATTATTACACATGGGATAAAAACAAAGGCACCCTGTAGTGCTCAAATATTGTCTACAGAGCATATCACGGGGTTTAACATAGGGCAATGCTCTTTAAATCGACATTCGTCAACGTTATCGCCAGAGCGCTCTCCCGCGGTCACGCAATACCAGAAAAAAATGGTATGATGAAGACTATGAAAGATTGATTTATGTTAAGTTCAGAGAAGTCATATTGATATACAATTACGACTGATTTAAGGTTTAATTTTTTTAGTCCTCTGCTATAGTAAAATAAAAAAATACTCAAAGATCAACAATATTTCTGACGTGGTTTGATGGGTTCAAAAATTTATTGCGAGGCTCAACAACCCTTTTATCTACTTCTTCTACCTGGCGTTATCCCGGCCGGTGTCAGGCCTTCCGGCTGATTCTCCATTTCGCCCGATCTTCGGCATCCTCAATAGTGAGGTCATTGACCCTCATATCTGTCTCTACTATTTAAAGAAAATGTAAAGCATTTCGCAATGCTCAAGTATTATTTGCTGCCATAATCACTTTCGTGTGATAGAACTTTCATATCAGCCTGGGTAGCAAACACCGTTCCCGTTTGTGAAAACCCTTCAGTCACTAAAGCAATTTTTCCGCGTTTCGGGTTCAATGTGCGTGTATTTGGTTTGGATTAGAACAGCATAACTTGAGACCGGGTAATAATGGATTTTGGTATTTGAATTCTTAACTTAGAGTCCATTGTATCTACCATTTAAATAATTTGGGCGTAGATTGTAATGCGTGTATATATTAAAAAAAACTTGCTTTGACTGTCCTATTTTATATGGAAAATGTGATCTCTCAATTTTAATTTCTGGAATTGAAAGTGTTCGTTACATTGTTTCTTCTGTTATACTAAGCCTACTACAGCGACTTTAGGATATCGAACAGCCTATCGAAATTGTCAATTTATAAAGCATCAATCATAAATTACAAAACATTGTCGTTTAAGCACATTACAAAATATCAGCCGCTCAACAAGTGCGATACAAGCTGATAACACGAATTATTTGTAATAGAGAAATAGTGATGTTCACACATTGGCGATATTGTATCCGAAAAACTGAAGTGAGATATCCGAAAACCATTGTATTCAGGAATTATTTTGCAGAAGTAATATGGTCTTTAATGAAATATGCAGCTAATATAATGTAATTGGTGGGGCGAGAGGCAGACACTGTAAATTAAACGATATTGAAATGATGAGGATGAAATAAAAACTATTGTTTCGAATTTCGCTTGGATAGCGATTGGACATGGTACTCTGTCGGGTAACCTTTACACTTTGGTGACCTAATTCGATCTCGTCGGTTACGGACGCCCTTGAACTTTCCTTAGTGAAGGATCCCTAGGCCGACCTACTGGCCGATTGATAGGCGATAACGAAGTTGCTACATCAAGTTTTGATGGGATACTGCGTTTTCGTTCGAGTAATCTGTGCTAGTCGTGGGTATAATTCTTCGTGGTTGTACTAATATACATAAGCTGCTACATATACATAGACAAAGGTATCAAAATCCTTAAGTTCCATTTAAATTTTGTGTCCAGGGTTCAGCCTGTTTACATGCAAATTGGTATAATTATATCAAGAGATCACTTTTACCCTTCGATTTTCTAATTGTTCTGTATATACCTCTATGTTTACGTTAATATAGTCAATTTGTGACAACAGTATGAAAAACACGACGCATTGTCGCTTTACTGTATACAATACAATGTGATTTCATAGTAGAATACTATGTTATTTTTATCGAATATCCGCAACGCACATCACTAAAGCCGAGCGGAGGTTTTGATAACAAGCTGTAGTTAGTTGGCGGTCGTCGATCGTCGCTGCCGTGCCGAATTGAACCTTACTGCCACGTACCACGTTAGTACTAAAATTCGTAATTTTATAAAATATTTTTATCATACTTTTATAAAGTGTTTTTACAGAATTAGTTTTTATAGTATAGGTCATGGTTTGTCATAGTAATTTTTAATAATTTTGTTTATTTCTTGTGTTGTGTCCGGAAAGGTTTTTAATTTTTAAACAAGGTGCCACCAGGTTCAACTATTGTTTAGAATACGTGTGTGTATGAATAGCTGCTATTGTATGGTACGTAAAGTTCATTTTTGCAACAATCAGCATGACTGTTCAATTCATTTAATCAACTGAACGACAGAAATGATAGAGTTAAATTAACTTCTGTATTAAGTGTCAATTGCGAATTCTAAATTAATATGGTTTGTGTTGCGTTCAACGGATGTACTAAGCTAATGTATGTATGTATGTACAATGTACCCCTCTAAATCGATCATTCTACTTATGGGTGAATATACAAAAATTGGGTAACTCGCTGTCATCAGCCAATATATACAAAGTCTTATTATATTTTATTGAAATAACAACTTATTTTAAAACAATGAAAAGTCCTTTATATGGTCACCCAATTTCACTTATTCATTTTAAATACAAGTTAATAAAAAAACAAAATTAATACTTAAAATGTCAGTCCTTTGGCATGTCACAATCCCGAAAACCAACAATCAAGTGACTATCTATTAAACATTATCATTGATTTAAGAAAACTTACTAATTTACTACAATCTGTGATGAACATAGTATTATATACTACAACTTTTATAATCCAATGTTCTCCAATTTATTTAAAAAAAAATAAGAAACTTTGTGTTTGTTTTCATCCGTCAGTCCGTTGTGTGTTCTTTAAATTTGAAATTCTCGCCATATATCACCGAGTCAAGGTCAAATCCCTGTTTATGTATTAATGTTGGTAATGAAGTTAGTTGCGGACAGCACAATTTGACGGCCGCCATAACTGTACGAGTTCTTGGGTTGTATTTGTCTTCTATACACATGCAAACCCAGTCAAAATTTCAGTCCCGTGGTGGGTCGTTATGTTCTTGTTAATCTGAGGTTTATTATCATTTATACATAATTAACTATGATTTGTTAAAATGTAGTTTGTTGATATTCGAAATTATCAAAAAAAACATTAGTTCTGATTATAACCTCAAATTATGTCTTTTTCGTCAATCCGCTGGCGTCAGTCCTTTGTCAGGTATCGCGCCAGAAGATTGAATTGTCTCCATAATACTGCTTTTTGTTGTTGTTTTAGAGCACTTTTATCTTAATTGCTACCGTGTATAAGCATTTCTATTTTATATTTCAGTTTAGAATATCATACGGCACACTAAAAGCAATTTGACTAGGGAAGAAGATTAGAAAAAAAAGAGAAGCCGAAAAGGCTCGCTTGGCCAGAATTAAAAGTGCCCCATTAAATTAGCGGAATACAAAGAATAACAAAAACTTCAGTACTTAAGGAAATAACTAAAATTTTTAATAAAAACCTACTTTAAAACAAAAAAACCACTAAAAACCAAAAAATAATAAAATATTAAATTACGCATAAATTTTGATTTGTTGGCTAGTCAAGTCATTAAGCAAATTAATCAACATGCACAAGTACAATGAAATAAATATTATTTTTTGCTTTGCAGTGGTACTTATTATTTTAATATTTTTTGTGGTTTTTGTTTTGAAGTCGGTTTTTAGTTTTTTATAAAATATTTTAGTTATTTGTATATTTTTAGTGTTGATAGGCATTTCAATGAAGAAGAGTTGGTCCCACAAGGAATATGTTTTTTCCGATGACAATGAAATCGCTAAAATCAGTTAAAGCTGCCGAAGATATTGGTATTTACGTTTATTTTAATTTTATAATTATTTTTAATTGTTACTAAGTGATTTGAATACTTAAAAGACATGTGCCATTATTAAAACTAAGAGATTTGTACTAATTCTTATTAAATTTCATTATAATTCTTAGAAAATTGTGTACTTTATCAGTACTATGTTAGCCTCGTCAGTCCCCTGGCAGTCAAATTCAGAAAATTTTAAATATCTCATAATTTACTTAAAAAAGTGACTGGCCCGATTTGGAACAATATAATCATTAGATTTGTCATCATATGCACCCGAATTTGTTATAATTTGATTTAATTATTATAGTAAACAAAATATCCTCAAAAGTTACCCAACTTTTGTATAATCACCCTTATGTCAATAAAGTCATCTCATAGTTGGAAATTGCTGTATGTACAGGCCGCTTCCAACCGGTCGATTTGGATATCAACTGTGGAGGCCTATTTTCAGCAGAGGACTTTTCTGAAGAGAAAAAGAGACTGAAATCTTTGTGACACCCCTCGTAAACGGCAGTCTTGAATTTGATGCCCGAGTCAATGGGGATTCGTTAGTAAGCTATTTTGTGTATGTTTATCTATTCGTATACATAATTTTACGGATTTAGTAAATACATCTAATGTATTTCCCATAGAAAAATGACAGTCTAAAAAAATAGTCAATACCTCGAAAGGTTTTCACTATAAAATATTTTGTTTTCTTTTTTTTCGCGGTACAATAATATTTCTTTCTTTACTACTTGTGGCACGAATTACAAGTATGGAATTATGCGCGTCATTGTAAAAATATATTGGCCAATAATATTGATAATGCGGTTTAACTGCGCGATAAGTTTTTACTTTAGCTATTTATTGTTCTGATAGGGGTATTTGTAATGCCATTATCCGGTTAAGTGTTCATATTTGTAAGATTTGGTCAAGATTAAACCTGGCTTCTTTATCAACCCATGTACGTCCCATTGCAGGGCACTGGCGTCTTTTACAATCGAGAGTACCATTGAGAGTGGTAAGGTCATCAAGTCCACCACGCTGGCGTAGTGCGGGTTGGCGGACTTTATACTACCATAGAAATTCTTACAAATCGCTATTGTATGCACGTTTCCTCACGATGTTTTCCTTTACCGTTATAGTGCGTGGTGATTGACTATCAATGCACACATGACTACGAATAGTAAGAGGCGTGCCTTGGGATTAGAACCCGCAATCACCGTGAACATGTTGTCAGTCCGGTTCATTATTGGTAATGTTGTCGGCTGTCGCACCTACATAAAACGTAATCGCATTCCAGTGGTGTCTAATTACACTAATTATAATAATATTTATATTGATCCTAATATGTTGTTAGGAAAATGTAAGTAAAGTTTACGTAAGCTAATGTCAAGGAAAATTGATGATAACCTTTTTGCGATAAACATTATGCACGGCGATTGCTAGGAATTCTTTACGAGGTAAAAATACGATTCATTCTTAATTCTGTACATCTATATACAAAGTACACAGCTGTATTGATTCAATCACGCTCCATAACGGTGGTGGAAAACATCGTAAGGAAACCTGCATACCATAGCGATTTAAATGGAATTGATAGTCCGCCATCCCGCACTAGGCCAACGTGGACTATATGGCCTAACCACTCTCAATCGTACTCTCGGTTGTAGAGGAGGCCCGTGCTCTGCAGTGGGACGTATATGGCCTTATTTAAAGACAGTTATAAAATCCATTTCAGTTTTCGAATGTTTTGTCTTCTTCGCTCAAACTGAATTCAAAATTCGTTCGAAAGAAATGAAACATTCGATAAATAAAGTAGGTTTTTCAAATTGTCTATGAATGAGGCCAAACTTGTTACATCTTCTGACTTGTCTACGTTTTTTCGTCGATTGCGTAGGGTCAAGTACGGCCTGTTCTTCATACAGAAAAAAAATTACTAACGTAAAACGAAAAATACATGTTTGAATTTCACTTATAATATAAGTGATGTTTTCCAAATTAGAGAAACCTGCAAAGTGTGAGTCGGTCTTGCGATATTTTGTACAGAACCATTGCTCACTTGCACTTGGCCGAAATATTTTTTAAACATCTGTTCATAATTCCTATCATTATCTTTATGACTCTTATATTTTATTACAACTTATTACATTTCAATGACATTTTGTATAGTAACAACTAACAGTAGCTATTCTTCACACATTCTATGGACGTGATATATTGTTTTCACAAGTGCACCATGAAAACTATGTTTATTGTTGGATTGTGTAGAAAACGTGACTATTATTGGACATAGGTACTGCACGCTATAACGAGTTCTAATTGTTAAGAAATAGAGGATGTTATTGCCTGAAAACAACGTGTTTACTAACGATACCGCCCATGAAGTATTGTTGTGCAAAATATTGGAATGAACGGATTTGTTATTATTAAGATACTGAAACGATAACATAGTCTATAATGTCAAGGAGAAGGTCGCAGGTTTAAGTTCAGGCCATGACTCTGACTTTTCGAAGTTTTATCCAGGCCCACTGCTAAGCAAAAGATCCTAAAATCGAGATGGCGATGGTCAGTGTTGGGGGTAAAGTCGACTACATTAACCTATTATGGGTTGGGTGGAATTGAAATCAGTATCAGCCCTTATACGTCCCCTGCAGGGCATGGGCCTCCTCTACAATTCAGAGTACGATTGGTAGTGGTTAGGCATATGGTCCACCACGCTAGCTTAGTGCGGTTTGGTTGGGGACGTGAAATATTTTAAATTATGAAAATATTTTCCTTTTATACAGGTTTTATTACGATATTAGAAATTTGAAAACTGTCTGTCTCTCTGTGTTATTGTACCTAATTGCCAGTCACTTATGATGACACAAAACATCTTGGAAACCAGTAAATATGAAAGTTTTTTTTTCTTTAAGATTATCAAATAGATTTGAAGTCGTAATGTGTGTAGACTGAAGCATGAACATTTATTTAACCTAAGTATAGGCCCTTCAGTTCATTGTGAGCACGGAGCAGGGAGCATCAATACGGGACATGAGAACCGCTTCATCAAATTTTTTTTCACATATCAAATGTTGGAATAATAGATAGCGTGTATATTGTACATATAAATTTTATAAGTGTCGTTAATTAAATTCCATACAATATTCAATAAAAACAAGAGCAATCTAAGGCAACCTACACGTATTCTACCAGACATACAATGGAAAATGTTTTTGATATTAATTAGGTATTATGTGTTAATGATATGCCACATTAGTAACAGTAAAAGATTGGTCACGATTAGTTTTCGTTGTAGCTGAAAATATAATTGGTACTTCATTGGCACTTCATTTTAATTTCTTTATACTTTTTATACGTCATGTAGTAAATAATCATAAAATTTATTTAATTGTCAGCCTCCGTGGCGCAGTTAGTTAGAGACGCCGTGGGTTCGATTCCCGCACAAAAACAAATATTTGTGTGACCACAAGCATTTGATTTCGGTTTGGGTGTTATTTGGGTGGTATATATTAAATTAGATTGCTTATTCAAGAACAACAGAGCCCTATCATATTATGAAATTCGTATTAGCATCATATTTTTTTAGAATCCAAAAGTGTCTAAATTTGAGCCAAATAAGTCTCATTTACTCCTATCGCCCGAATACCGAATACTGGAACGCCATTCAAATAATAAGTCGCTCTTAAAAGCGCACGGCCCACTTAGCTAGTACATTTAATCGGGATTAACGTAGTTAAGCGCAACTTATTTTTAAGTTGCGTTCCAGTATTCGGGCGTATTTCTTATTGTGGAAGCCTACTGCCCAATGAAGTTTTATGTGTTGGTAAAGTATTCGTATAGGATCATGACCTAGATAATTACATTATTACATTACATTTAGGTTGAGAGGATGTTTTGGTGTCCTGTGTCATATTTCGTTTATTTCGATACACAATATTTTTGCGTACTTTGGAATTATTATGTCAACAATTTGTACTTTTACAACTATAAATAACTTGCGCAATATTGACGTCATCTGTACACTCGCGATAAAAAACTCATCACTCGTAAAATTGTTACAAAATGATTCATTATTACTATCTTCACTAGAAATGCGCATTTTCAAAGAAAATTACTATTCCACTTCACCTAACTTCGATATTCTTTAGAACATTTAGATGTGGAGCTTACTCTAAATCCAACTGGAAACTGATGCAGAGCTTCTGTACAGATGTATTAATCGAATTTTGTTGGTTAATAATTACTGCCATCATGGATATCTACAACGTTTGATCGTTGCTGGCCTCTCAAAATGGTAGGGGAAAATGAAGAGAAAGATACGAATGCTTTTTTATTGCAATGCTCTTCAAAATGTGTTTCGGACACATGCATTTATATTGTTTATTGGCGCGTGAAAAAAGTAAAAAGAAAGGAGCATTGGGTAATCTCTTTCTCCGAACGAAACAACTAAAAAGTCACTGTTTCAAGCCATTATACAGCGAGACCGTACCTAGTTCGTAAACTATCCATTCCACAATAGTCCAAGGCAATAATATATCTATAATTTATTTTGCTTGTAGCACAGTAATGACCCCGGCAATCCTAGTGACCGGCGGTGCGGGCTATGTCGGCTCGCACACCGTCATATCCCTCCTCGAGAAGCAAGAAGATTCAGAAGCCTTCGACATTGTAGTAGTAGACAATCTATCGAACGCCTACCGAAAGGAAGGAGAGAAAAAACCCGAAGCCCTGCTCAGGATAGAAGAACTGACTGGCAAGACGATACATTTCTACCACGCTGATATCAGAGATGTAGAGGCATTGAGCAAGATTTTTGAAAATGTAAGTGTTTACTGATATTTGGGGTAGTAACGTATTTTTGTACAGCAAAATATCAGAAGCGATGGCGAGAAAGCACCTCCTGTGCAACAGTTACTTATGCAAAAATTAAAAAGGTTGGAAGGTTAAAAATAATCTTATAGTATATTTTTTACACATTATTCTTTGTTATTATTTATTTAACAGTAAGTAAAAAGTGGATATTGTAATATAAGCTATTCATCTTGGCTATGTCTTGAAATATCATATTTGTATATGAAGTCAAACTTTCAAATGCTTCTACTGAAAAGTTGCGTTTTTGCATAAAAGACAGTGCCGCCAGGGGGTGCGATATGTAGGATATTCTAAGACCACATTAATAAAAAAAGACATTTGGCATGTTCCTTATACCAGCGTCCAGCAGCAATTTACAACAACACTAATTTGAGAACAGATTAATTGTAATTTATTTGATATTGAATTGATTTACTATCATAAATTAAAAACTATTTGTCAATATTGTTAACATGAAAAATATCAATAGCCGAGTCGAATAGCTTAATACTTTTTAACACGCAATGTAAAACGCACAAAACTTAATAATAGCGCACGTGTCGCGTGTCGTTGACCCCTAGAATCAGCTGATTTTATAAGCATCACCTTATTTAAAAGTGTGTTACCAATTGTTGTTTTTAAATAAATACATATTCTATTTATCTTTTCAAGTATGAAACTGCTGTTACGGTATTTTTTTAATGTTTTTATTGGAGCGTTTTCAGGAATTTTAACCCTTTATATTCGGAATCTGTTAGACTAAAAAGTTTCGTAGTTTCTTATAATCACGACAAAAGACTGGTATATTAGTAGTTGGTCAGGAATATATTCATGACTAGAGACTGTCCTGCCCTCACACCCACCACTGCAAATAATAAGTCAGGTTCAACAGTGGCACGCATTATGACACGAGCATTGAAACTCGCCGAGTCTCCGGGAATGTCTAACTTGTCTTTAACCCGCAACGAAATCAATCGCAAAGTTAAATTAATAAGAGGAGTTCGAAATAAATTATTGTCCACTCCCCTCCGTGACAAAGCGAGTGACAAAACAATGAACTAAAGAATTAGCATTATGAATATTAGCTACTGTTCGGTGTATTTATTTATTATATTCTGTACTGTTCCTATAACTGGTTATTCTTTGTTCCAGCACAGCATAGTTTCCGTGATACACTTCGCCGCACTCAAAGCGGTGGGTGAATCGGTACAGAAGCCACTCGAGTATTATCAGGCCAATATAACTGGGACATGCACTCTGTTCGAGGTGAGATATACTGAATCAATATTTAGTAAAATACCTATAGGTTGTAATAATAATAATATTTATTTCAGATAGAACATCTATACAATATTACATTTAAAACAACCATTAATCTATAACAAAAATAATACCACTTCTTCTTCTTCTTTTCAAATGTAGTTTGGATAATACTACTTTGTTGCATGCTATTTTTAACCGACTTCAAAAAGAGGAGGAGGTTGTCAATTCGAATATATGTTTTATTTTGTTTGTTACCATCATAACTCTGTACCGGGTGACCCGTTTTTGAGTATTCTTTCTTTGTTTGAAAACTGGTGCTTGTTATTTGGTCCCATAAAAATAGTGAAGCTGTGATAAATATCTTCGGATCTGGAGAGTAGAAATCTTCAAAATTGAGTATTCATGAAGATGATGATGAAAGTTAAAAAAAGGTAAATAGAGATCTATAGTCTCTGCCTACCCCATACAGACAGATGTGACGATTATGTATGTATTCATAATTTTGTTTTTGGTCAGGTGATGCGTAAACATGGTGTACACAAGCTGGTGTACAGTTCGTCATGTACGGTCTACGGGGAGCCGGAGTCGCTGCCCATCAACGAGGCGCATCCCACGGGAACAGCGCTCACCAGCCCCTACGGCAAGTCCAAGTACTTCTGCGAGGAGATCATGAAGGACCTGTGTCTTAGCGATCAGGTATGGAAGACTATACGGCAAATTCTTATAAGATAAGAATTCGTTTTTTTTTTCCTTTTTTACAAGGGTTGATAAACGAACAAACAGGTTTTCTGATGGTAAGTGGTCGCTGCTGCCCATGAACATCCACGAAATTTAGACTATAGATTGGGGGAGAGAGTGGGCAGAGACACAATGCTTGGATCATAGATTAAGAGGAGAGAGAGGGGACCAGGAAGGAAAATGGATGGGAAGGGGAAAAAGGGGTATCGGGCATCCGGCAATAACTTTTTATTAATGCACTATATTGTGTTAACACTGAGTTAATCTTCTTAATCTATATTGTAGCCCAATAATACCCATCTGTATGCCACTTTCAATCGTACTCTAGATTGTAGAGGAGGCCCGTGTCCTGCAGTGGGACGTATATGGGCTGATACAGAATATTCATGTGGACCATCTCAACCCCTTGTGTTCGACAGTTATCTGCAAGAGATTTATGTTTCATGGACCCCCATGATAGTGTATTTAATTTTAACAGGTTGTAAATTAAATGATATAAATTGAAATTTAGTTCTCTTAAAACTTTAAAATGCCGCAATGTATTGTTTCAGAAATGGTCGATAATCTCACTGCGGTACTTCAACCCAGTGGGCGCGCATCATAGCGGCCGTATAGGAGAAGATCCTAATGGGATTCCCAACAACCTCATGCCGTATATATCGCAGGTATGTGAAAAAATCTTATTTTCACGCCAATTGTTACCAGGCCTTTCATCATCATCATCTCAGCCCTAGGAAATCCACTGCTGAACATAGGCCTCCCTCAAGGATCTCCACATCGACCTGTTGGAACCAGGCCTTTAGTTTTAAGTCTTTTATCTGTTTATTGTGTCTTTTTTCATAAATTTTGGTGTAGAAAAAAGATTATGAATAATATAAAAAAAAACAACAAAAAAACTCGCCGTGTAAATAGGGCTTTAGACACATTACTAAGATGATGAGTAGGCACAGGAGATTTGAAAATAGACTGCACGAAACTTAAGATTCAATATCCGATAAAGAAGTAAGAGTGAAGGTTTTTTTTAATAGGTATAGGTGTCGGTAAAAGTATCAAGTGGAATATGGAGATTTAACTGGAATTCAAATGCTTTCAAAAAGTTCGTTCCAATTGTGAGTCCAATGCAAAAAGTTTTTTTTTGTAATATAAAAAAAAATTTGGAGGTAGCCTGACTTGAATGATGATGACAGGCATAGGTAAAAGTCAAGATTTAACTATAATTCAAGTGGATTAAAACATTTGAAATTTCACACTTTGGTCCACTGCAAAATGTTTTTTATTTTTGTAAAAAAAAAAAAAACAATTTGATGGTCTGACTTCTGGTCTTTCGACTGATAATTATATTTGATTTGGTCCACCCAGGTGGCAGTGGGTCGTCTTCCAGAGCTACAAGTGTTCGGCAGCGACTACCCCACTGCGGACGGCACCGGCGTGCGCGACTACATCCACGTGGCCGACCTCGCCGACGGACACTCCAGGGCGCTCAAGCTGTTCACACAACCTGGGTTCAGGGGGTTCCATGCTATTAACTTGGGTGAGTGATGTGTTTCAATGATCAGGTAGGAAGGATGAAGAAAGAAATTGTGGCTGCAAAATATGCGGTAGTGGACCAAAAGTCGTGGATAGTATCACCGTCAAACAACTGTTCTATCTGGCCACAGAATACGAACAGAAGTCAAGCTTGTGTATGTACTTCACATTTGTAGCTCTCACACTACGCTCGTCGTTCGTGCTAGGATTGTTAACTCTGGCTTATGTGAAAACAGGTATCGTGGTAATAGCACTCGTATAGTTTAAATAAAATATATAAAAAAACAATATTAAAATTTAAAAAAATATATATTTTATTTATATGGTCGTTGAGAATGTTTATGACATGACTGAAACATCGGGAAGTTTAATAAACATAAAATCTGTAAATAATAGTTTTATTTCAATGGGTAAAAAGAAACCATTATTCTGTAACACCCGTATATATCCAATTGAATAAATTTCCAGGCACCGGTACAGGCTACTCGGTCCTGCAAATGATAAAGGCGTTCGAGGAGGCGTCTGGGCGTGCGGTCCCGTACCGCGTGGTGGGGCGCAGGCCCGGGGACATCGCCGCCAACTACGCGGACGTGGCGCTGGCGGCCAGGATGCTGGGATGGAGGGCCACCAGGACTCTACAGGACATGTGCACGCACACCTGGCGCTGGCAGAGTACCAATCCTAACGGGTATAGGACTTAATACTATTTAACAAGCAGAAAAATCATTAAGTTTCATCTTTACAAAATATTTATTAATTAAAATTTATTGTACACCTGACACTAATGATGAAATAAGAGAATACAAAACGTACAAAAGGGAGAGTACCAGTCCTACCGGGTATAGGTCCTAGAACTATTTAACAAGCTGAGAAGAATCACTAAGTTTCATCTATACATTTTTTTTATTTAATTAAACTTTATTGTACACCTGAGGCTAAAACCGAAATAAGAGAAAAAATTGTTCAAAATCCTAGAACTATTTAACAAGCTGAGAAAGAGAGGTCAGTGTGAAATAAATAATTAAATTAGAGGAAACTTAACTATCTCTCTAACTCTTTTTCTCCTTCTTTTAAATCCATCCCAAGGTTGTCTGTAAGACATTGCTTTAAGCGATAAGACCGCCATTTGTACTTTTTTTGGTTTCTGTATATTGTATATTTTTTAGTGTGTACAACAAAGATTTCAATAAATAAATAAATTAACAAGCTGAAAAAAGTCACCATGTTTCATCTATACAAAATATTTATTCATTTCATTAAAACTTTATTGAACACCGGAGTTAAAACTAAATAAGAGAATAATAAATCGTATAAAAAGTGGTCTTATCACTCGAGGCGGTCTCTTACAACCAACCAACCATGGGATGGATAAGATGGAACGACAGTTTTGAAAAGATGAAAATAATACTTTCTTGAATGAGAGACTGTTAAGAAAAAAAAAGTAAACAGAACACCAGATTTCATTAAATTAAAAAATATAAATTATTTGGCGATTTGAAAGTGTTCCAAGCCCCATATCGTTCTAATTTGTTTCATGTTTATTGAATACGTTTTTTTGGTGTTGTATGCAGTTTATATATTCTTATTTATTACAATTTAGTTTGACAGTATATACGGACTTTTAAAGTTTTTTAAAGCTAGATGAAACCAAATATGTTAAAATGTTTTTTTTTCTTAAGTTTAAAATTATTAATTCTGTTTATTTTGACCAACACTGTATAAAATATGTGCCCGGCCCACTGCCACTTCAACTTGCCAATCCTATGGGCTATGTCGGTAACCTTGGTTCTCCTACAGATCTCCTCATTTCTGATTCGATCTAGTAGGAAATCTCCGAGCATAGCCCGCTCCATGGCTCGTTGAGTGACTTTGAGCCTTTTAATGAGGCCCACAGTGAGAGGCCACGTCTCGGTGCCGTATGTCATCACTGGTAACACACAACTATCAAAGACTTTCGATTTTAGGCACTGAGGTATTTTGGACGAGAAGACGTCGCGAAGTTTCCCGAACGCTGCCAGTGGGCCGGGCACATAGCTCGTAGAACCGATGGCCGTTGGGGCCGAAAGGTTCTCGAGTGGAGGCCACGTACAGGCAAGCGAAGTGTCGGACGCCCGCCTACAAGGTGGATGGACGATCTGACTAAGGTCGCAGGAAGTCGCTGGATGCAGGCCGCTTCCAACAGGTCATTGTGGAGATCCTTTGGGGAGGCCTATGTTCAGCAGTGGACTTCCTGTGGCTGATATGATGATGATGATGATGTATAAAATATTGGACAGTGAGTTGGAAGGTTGTTGCATGTTATTAAAATTGACCCTAATTTCGTACATTCCTAAAACAAATTGAAAATTGTTTGAACAATATTTTTTTCTGAATTTTTGGACTAAAATTTTAATTTCGAAAGGCGATATATGCAACCTTATTTGTCTTTAATAAGATATTTTTTTACTATAAAAGTTCATTATACAATTTTATTTTCATTCCACAATAGCTAGACGAAATCAAATTATATTAGAAAAATATTATAAATCTAAAAATTTTTTTATGTAAAATAAGCTATAGCTTAACATAATATTTTAGTTTATTAGTTTATATTTATTATCGAATGGAGAGCCAGTATGGGCTGTGTTTTTATGTCGAATAAAATGTAGCTTGGCAAAAAATATCGTTCTTAATAAGGGCGCTAAGATCGAAATTAATATTAACATGGCAACCCTATATACTACGACCGAAAATGTTTAGATACTTGGTGTTTTTATTTATTTTTGTTAATATAGTCTCTTTGTTTATTTTAAATCACAAAACAAACAAAAACCTTAGGAAATGTACAGTTATATCTGCATATATAATTATTCAACGAAACAATAACATTTTTAAGAGTGTTGCCGAATTTTTTTTTCTTTAATGCCAATTGTCACTCATCGTACTCTTTCTTGCCAAGTTATAATTGCCATTCATGATTTATGACCGAATATTGTATGTTCCTATTTTGTTGCCATATTATTTATTTTTATAATATCATTATGCTTCATACATTATGTATTGACAGGAAGTATAAATGTTGTAACTTAGGTCTTAAATCTAGGTTGAGATAACTAGTTTTTTTATGAAGTTATATGTTTAATAAGGCAGAAATAATTTATGGGTGCGATTCTGTATACTTATATGGAGGTACAAACAAATTATTTGTATTTTTATTTACCACCAAAGTTTACCAAAATTATACAAAAATTATGCCAAATGTTGACCAAAGTTTAAAACCAGTGAGTTGTATTTATTTTAAGGTTGTTGCAATATGTTACTAATTATGTTATTTTAATAATGTTTAATATTTTATTTCGATAGTTTAAAGCAATAACCGCCATATTTGTATAATTTTACTTTATTTTAATAGATTTTTATTGTTATTACTTGCATGTATGTTACTGATTCCATTTTCTTTTAACCTTAAAAAGGTAACATTTTATGTTTATGCGGTCAAATATTTATTTTTTAATTTCACTTTGTTATTTGAAGGTTCAATTTCATGCTTTTTAATACAAATATTTGTTTATTCCAAATAATCATTCATTTTATAGATTTTGCTGAAATTGTGATAAGAGTATAAATTGTTATAATGTATTGGAAAGCGCACATTTCACATTATTAATATTGTTACACTAAATGGTGTTATTGGTATATAATTACTAAATAGGATGATGTTATAAATATTATCGGAACTTTTTAAAGCCAGGTATTGTTCTTAAGTATCCAGACCAATTAAAATAGGGTCGCATTTGAGGTAGAGATGTGAAAATAATATCTAAAATAATTTTCAGTTTCCCACTACTTTTTATAGTTCTTGTCTGAACCATATTTCATGACAAAATTAGTGAAAGATGTGGGTTAAAAACACGTAGCAATAAAACATACTATTTATGGCAAAAAATCTGTACAATTACATAAAGAATAAGCTTTGTTAATATCGAGATAGCACTGTTTTTAACTTGAATAATTAAAAATAGGGACCTGAAAAAGAATATTCCATAACATTACAACTAACAATATTGAGTATCAAAGTGCGTTTTCGCGCCATTTTATGACCGCATAGTTCATTGGCCTTACTTAGCAATAAAACTAGATTTTGTAAGAGCTATAGTACAATACAATTTTAATCTTACTAGTTCACTTTACTAGCTTTTAGCTATTTCTGCATTTTGTTAGTTTTTAGATGTTACTAGTTTTAGTAATTTTAATTAATATTATAGTGCTTTAACTAGATTTGGTATGTGTCCCACATAATGTGGTGTACGGGAAGTTATACAATTTCATAGAAAATGCATTTCCCGCCCTTATCGGCAATATTGACTTAAGCACTATACACCAAACCCGCCGGCTCGGCGACACAGCCCGCCGGCATATTAGAAAATAAGTATGGCAACAATCGCCCGCACGTGTTGCCCGCCGACAGAAAAACTGTTCCTGATATTTTGACAAAAAGCAACCACGCATTCGCCAGCCAAAAGACCGTTGACAATCTATACATTTTGTAGACAGAATACCGTCTGCGATATTTTTTTATTCTTGCCATATATGTATATGAATTATACCATGATACAGGGTATATCAAGACTGCTACCGAAAACGAGCCCAGGTAAACTATGTATTTACCACCCAAATACGACGATAGGAAAAAAATAAAAAAATATCATCGCTTTTTTGCAAAAATGTTAGTTGCATTATGGCTCAAATCACTTAAAATACCACCCGGCTTTGTTTTGGGCAGCAGTCTTGATACTTTTGATACCCTGTATACATTAAAATTACAAGAATTTTTACCAATAAATGCGTTGCTAAATTGCGTAATGAGAACCATTGGGATTAGTTAGGGCACTATGATATATGTTCATTTAGGTGCTAAATATAAATAATTCTATTTTACTGTATTTATTTGGCTATTAATTGTAAACTTATCATTCCTTCTTATTTATATGAATATATTTTTTGACGTTCGTGCGGTGCTATATTTGTGTTTTTATATGTAAAATAAATTATTGCTGTGAAATATATTTATTCTAGTACTATGTGTTTTATTTCCTGTAATACAATTTCGTCTTTAAGTCTAGAGTAATTTGGTTGAAATTAAGGTGAGCAACCACTACCCAAGCCCTGACCAATTTCAATTCATTGGGTTTATTTTCCATACTTATTTGTATCTACAAATGGCTGATGACTGCTGGTTACCAACTTCTATATAACATGTATTAAGTTTATATTTTATTCAGGGCAATAACCCTTACTTTATCCCTTTGTTCCAAATCCTTTTGTTCCTAACTAGAACCATGCTTGCTGGCTTGCGAAGCGATAGCTTAATGGTCCACAGTCACACCATCCCGGCGCGACCCAAAAGGTTCTCAATTTTTTTTTGTGCCGCACCGTCAGACTTTGGAACTGTTTGCCGTCACACGTGTTCCCTTCTTCCTATAATCCTGGGTCCTTCCGCTCTAGTGTAAAGAGGCATCTTAGCAGGCCGGCATAATTGTATCTATTGGCATGGGACTACCGTCTGCTGCCAATTGATACTCTGCCTGGACGGCATTTGCGCTTAACATCAGGTGTAGTGTGGGCACTATGCCGGACCAGAATAAAAAAAATTGTATATTAAAAACATCATGATTCAAAAATTCACTCATTATCCTAATTCCACCAGCCAAACTCCTCCACAAGTACTAAATGATTATTAACTCACAATCTCGTTAAGAGATGGCGCCACGATCGATTTAGATCGCGGTATGCTTTGATTCACATTCACAGTATATAAAGCCAACCAAAGTGTGCGTCAAATGTTCATGAGTATGGTGATCACTTACCATCAGGTACTTTTTGGGAGGCACTTCACACGTTTTGGCGTGTTCGAAAGAGCTTCGTAAATGCCAATCACTCGCCCGAATACTCGGGCGCCATTCAAATAATAAGTTGCTCTTAACAGTGCACGACCCACTTAGCTAGTAGTTAGTACATTTAACTTTTTTACTTATTTTACGTAGTTAAGTTGTAACATAATATTTAAGTTGCGTTTCAGTAATCAGTATTTGCCTATTCGGGCGTATAGCAATTCGATTAATAAGCTAAAAGGCTGCTCAATTAAATTTCGAAAATACTTTTATTCTTAACTGGGGACTGGGGTAACGGTAGTCCCTAGTCCCAACTGCCCGCGTCAAGACGACCAACGAACCAGCCGAAGTGCAAGGGTTCTACGATCTACGTACGTTGTAAGTTGTTCGATAGTAAATTCATATACAAAATTCTCGGCATTTATAAGGTCTAACTCTACAAACTATAACATAAACAAAATTAGGCATTTATTTAATTAATTATCAATTTATTTAGTTAAATGTGTCTGCAGAAATCGTATTATTTACTTACAGAGTCTGTATCGGTATCGGCAGTGATCTGTAGTATCGGCCCATTCTACAATAGATTGTACGATTGAGGTGGGTTAGGCCATATGACCCACCAGGATGACGTAGTGTGGTCTTAGAAATTCCTACAAATCGCAAAGGTATGCAGATTTCCGCACGATGTTTTCTTTCACCATTATTGTGCGTGGTGAATGAATGGCTCTCGATACATGACTGCAAAATGTCAGAGGTGTGTCCGAGTTTGAACCCGTTGCCACCGTAAACATGTTGACAGCCGAGTCTAGCCTATTATCACAGGCTACCACGCATGGCATGCACGCATTGAAACTTCTTCACATTTTTCATTAGTCAATGACCCAAGTGGTTCAAATGGTGTGATTAAAATGGTTACTTAAACCAAGAAAACGTCGGTTCCATGGGCGGACTATAAAATTTTGGGGTCCTGGGCTAATACGACTCAGAGGCCCACTAATTGTTATTGCGTCACAAAACTGTTTTGCAGAGTGAGTTTAGATTTAATGTGAAGTAAAAAATGGACAATAAAACGTGTTATTTATTTTAATATTTATTCCTAATGATTTAGGGCTGTTTTATAGTGTCTTTAAAATGAACATTTAAAAAGTTAGGCCTGGGGTCTTTTGTTTCCACGGGGCATTGCAAAAAGCCCTTAGGTAAATCCGGTCATGAATGGTCCCATATCCATAATTGTCAAATTAATTACAATTATTCATCCAATATTACTTCTACACAAGCTACATAACTACTCACAATCTCGCTGAGAGATGTCGCCACGATCGAATTAGATCGCGGTATGGTTTCGTTCATTTTTGGAGTATATAAGGCCCGACTAAACATCTTGTAAGTGTTCATGGGTAAGGTGATTACTTACCATCAGGTATTTTTTTGGGAAGCACCTCTCACGTTTTGGCGTGTTCGAAGGAGCTTTATTGTATCGAGAAAATGTAATCGTTTAGTTCAGATAAGTTACGAATCGGAACTTGAATTTAATAAAATCCATATTCCAACTTCTAGATTCTAGTTTTTGATTATTTAAAAACAATTCACTATTCGGAAAAAGGCAAATGGATACAGTTTTTTTATTGATTTCCGAAATTGTTTACAATCTTAATTCGGAAAATATAGTTCTGAATTGGAATTCCGAAAAAGCTCTGATCTCTCTTTTTTGCTTAGTAGTTAGTAGTAATGTGGGCTTCTGCATTTGAAAATGTCAATAGAAGTGCTGGTGGAGAGTCAGACTACAGATTTCCCAATTTTTTATTTGTTTTATTGACCTTATATTCGGATTTCGGATATAATTATGATCAGTATTAGTTAAATCTTTTACTTCTTGATACGAAAACAGTGAATCTATCACTGTTTTCGTCCTATCAAATTTCTAATAAATATAAATGTATTTTTTTAATCACTATTTTATTTCTTCTATTTGGGCACGTTCTACTAAACCTAGTATTAATTTACATATTAATCTTCATTTTTATTTTCATCTTAATGAACTTCTCTCATTGATTTTGACGTCGATGAGCTTTGTATACGCGATTTCATTTATTTTTGGGGTGTGTGAAATTTCTATCAGTTTCGTAAACAGGTCATACCGTAATAAATGCGCTACATTCCATATTTGTGTTTTTATATGTAAAATAAATTATTGCTGTGAAATATATTTATTCTAGTACTATGTGTTTTATTTCCTGTAATACAATTTCGTCTTTAAGTCTAGAGTAATTTGGTTGAAATTAAGGTGAGCAACCACTACCCAAGCCCTGACCAATTTCAATTCATTGGGTTTATTTTCCATACTTATTTGTATCTACAAATGGCTGATGACTGCTGGTTACCAACTTCTATATAACATGTATTAAGTTTATATTTTATTCAGGGCAATAACCCTTACTTTATCCCTTTGTTCCAAATCCTTTTGTTCCTAACTAGAACCATGCTTGCTGGCTTGCGAAGCGATAGCTTAATGGTCCACAGTCACACCATCCCGGCGCGACCCAAAAGGTTCTCAATTTTTTTTTGTGCCGCACCGTCAGACTTTGGAACTGTTTGCCGTCACACGTGTTCCCTTCTTCCTATAATCCTGGGTCCTTCCGCTCTAGTGTAAAGAGGCATCTTAGCAGGCCGGCATAATTGTATCTATTGGCATGGGACTACCGTCTGCTGCCAATTGATACTCTGCCTGGACGGCATTTGCGCTTAACATCAGGTGTAGTGTGGGCACTATGCCGGACCAGAATAAAAAAAATTGTATATTAAAAACATCATGATTCAAAAATTCACTCATTATCCTAATTCCACCAGCCAAACTCCTCCACAAGTACTAAATGATTATTAACTCACAATCTCGTTAAGAGATGGCGCCACGATCGATTTAGATCGCGGTATGCTTTGATTCACATTCACAGTATATAAAGCCAACCAAAGTGTGCGTCAAATGTTCATGAGTATGGTGATCACTTACCATCAGGTACTTTTTGGGAGGCACTTCACACGTTTTGGCGTGTTCGAAAGAGCTTCGTAAATGCCAATCACTCGCCCGAATACTCGGGCGCCATTCAAATAATAAGTTGCTCTTAACAGTGCACGACCCACTTAGCTAGTAGTTAGTACATTTAACTTTTTTACTTATTTTACGTAGTTAAGTTGTAACATAATATTTAAGTTGCGTTTCAGTAATCAGTATTTGCCTATTCGGGCGTATAGCAATTCGATTAATAAGCTAAAAGGCTGCTCAATTAAATTTCGAAAATACTTTTATTCTTAACTGGGGACTGGGGTAACGGTAGTCCCTAGTCCCAACTGCCCGCGTCAAGACGACCAACGAACCAGCCGAAGTGCAAGGGTTCTACGATCTACGTACGTTGTAAGTTGTTCGATAGTAAATTCATATACAAAATTCTCGGCATTTATAAGGTCTAACTCTACAAACTATAACATAAACAAAATTAGGCATTTATTTAATTAATTATCAATTTATTTAGTTAAATGTGTCTGCAGAAATCGTATTATTTACTTACAGAGTCTGTATCGGTATCGGCAGTGATCTGTAGTATCGGCCCATTCTACAATAGATTGTACGATTGAGGTGGGTTAGGCCATATGACCCACCAGGATGACGTAGTGTGGTCTTAGAAATTCCTACAAATCGCAAAGGTATGCAGATTTCCGCACGATGTTTTCTTTCACCATTATTGTGCGTGGTGAATGAATGGCTCTCGATACATGACTGCAAAATGTCAGAGGTGTGTCCGAGTTTGAACCCGTTGCCACCGTAAACATGTTGACAGCCGAGTCTAGCCTATTATCACAGGCTACCACGCATGGCATGCACGCATTGAAACTTCTTCACATTTTTCATTAGTCAATGACCCAAGTGGTTCAAATGGTGTGATTAAAATGGTTACTTAAACCAAGAAAACGTCGGTTCCATGGGCGGACTATAAAATTTTGGGGTCCTGGGCTAATACGACTCAGAGGCCCACTAATTGTTATTGCGTCACAAAACTGTTTTGCAGAGTGAGTTTAGATTTAATGTGAAGTAAAAAATGGACAATAAAACGTGTTATTTATTTTAATATTTATTCCTAATGATTTAGGGCTGTTTTATAGTGTCTTTAAAATGAACATTTAAAAAGTTAGGCCTGGGGTCTTTTGTTTCCACGGGGCATTGCAAAAAGCCCTTAGGTAAATCCGGTCATGAATGGTCCCATATCCATAATTGTCAAATTAATTACAATTATTCATCCAATATTACTTCTACACAAGCTACATAACTACTCACAATCTCGCTGAGAGATGTCGCCACGATCGAATTAGATCGCGGTATGGTTTCGTTCATTTTTGGAGTATATAAGGCCCGACTAAACATCTTGTAAGTGTTCATGGGTAAGGTGATTACTTACCATCAGGTATTTTTTTGGGAAGCACCTCTCACGTTTTGGCGTGTTCGAAGGAGCTTTATTGTATCGAGAAAATGTAATCGTTTAGTTCAGATAAGTTACGAATCGGAACTTGAATTTAATAAAATCCATATTCCAACTTCTAGATTCTAGTTTTTGATTATTTAAAAACAATTCACTATTCGGAAAAAGGCAAATGGATACAGTTTTTTTATTGATTTCCGAAATTGTTTACAATCTTAATTCGGAAAATATAGTTCTGAATTGGAATTCCGAAAAAGCTCTGATCTCTCTTTTTTGCTTAGTAGTTAGTAGTAATGTGGGCTTCTGCATTTGAAAATGTCAATAGAAGTGCTGGTGGAGAGTCAGACTACAGATTTCCCAATTTTTTATTTGTTTTATTGACCTTATATTCGGATTTCGGATATAATTATGATCAGTATTAGTTAAATCTTTTACTTCTTGATACGAAAACAGTGAATCTATCACTGTTTTCGTCCTATCAAATTTCTAATAAATATAAATGTATTTTTTTAATCACTATTTTATTTCTTCTATTTGGGCACGTTCTACTAAACCTAGTATTAATTTACATATTAATCTTCATTTTTATTTTCATCTTAATGAACTTCTCTCATTGATTTTGACGTCGATGAGCTTTGTATACGCGATTTCATTTATTTTTGGGGTGTGTGAAATTTCTATCAGTTTCGTAAACAGGTCATACCGTAATAAATGCGCTACATTCCACGGTTTTGTTCTTTTGCCTGGTTAACGCCCTAGATTTATGTGATGACTGGTCTGACTGGACTGGAACCTAGAATCAACCGAATTAGTTTTAGTACATTATCTGCGACGAAATCAATTTAACATATTTGAATTTGTATCGTATTCCTACTAGATAAGTTAGAATGTCCATTGGTAAAAACTGAAATCCTCTGTTATTCCGTATCAATGTGTTTAAGCCCTTAAGATAGTATTACTTCCGAGCACAGGAATTCTTTACCTACTGCTAAAATTAATTCAGATATAATTTGAATAAAAGCTGTGCAGATAATAAACGATGTTTTCATTCATTTGAAAAATGTGTTTCTAATTCACAATAGTTTTGTGAACTGGGAAGTCAGATGTTTAATTACGTAGGTAAATGCTAGTATAACATACGAAAATGTTAAATTTAATTTTAGCGGAGGGTAGTTTGTTTCTTTTCACGTTTCGCTGTGCTGACATTTCAGTTTCGAGTAAACTTCCGAAGGCGCAGCACGTGCCGCGCGGTTGTGCCGGATTTATCGTTAATTGTGGTATTTTCGTGGGAAATGTTGTGCAAGTGGTGTTTAATGTGTTTAGTGCTATAGTGAACCATTGTTCTCGTCGACGCTGAGTATCCAGCTTCGGGAAGGCGAGTACGGTGAGTACCTAAAATAATTTACATTTAATATTTCATTATTTGAAATTGAACTATTTTTGTTGTTTTTATTCACAGCTAGATGTGTACATTTTTATCTATAGACTACTGAATGCAATTTTAATCTAAGTAAGCAAATATCTGAAGAAATATCTACCCACATAAATAATCAAAATTGTCTCAATTATTTTTCGTGTAATTAGCTAGAACATAAGTGTAATTTAGAATGAAGATATTCGTTGTTTAGGTACATTAGAAAAGTGGTGCAGCGCTGCAGTGACTGTATCATACTTTATTATTAGTATTCTGTGGTAGAGTGGAGCGTTACTGAAGTTAGTCGTCGCTCGCAAGGATTTAGGAAATACTTGCTTGTATCATGAGAATGTTTAGTAAAATAAAATAAATATAATAATTTTTATCTCCGTTATATCAAAATCTATCACATTTTGGTTATTTAACATTTTTATTTCGACTTAATAACGAAAAAACCTAGTAAATGGCGCGGTACTGAAAAGGCTATCTTTAGTTTTAGATCCATGGCGTAGGTACTATTTTTAACATTGGAAAAAAAAATACAATGCGACTAGGAGACTGTACCGTCCTCGTACTCGTCACTGCAATTCCTATGAGCCAGTGTTGATAGTGGGAACCATTTTAATGACACCAAGCATTGAAACTCGACGAGTCTCCGGGAATGTATAACTAACAAACTAACCCAGAACGAAACTAATCAAATAGTAACTTATAAGGAATAGGAAATATTTCAGACTAAGTAAGAACTGACACTGACTTCTGCCCACATGTTCACGGTGGTCGCGGGTTCGAATCCCAGGGCACACCTCTGACTTTTCGGAGTCATGTGTGTATTGATAATCAATCACCACGCACTAAAACGGTGAAGGAAAACATCGTGAGGAAACCTGCATACCATAGCGATTTATAAGAATTTCTATGGGATGTAAGTCCGCCAACACGCACTAGGCCAGCGTGGTGGACTATATGGCCTAACCACTCTCAATCGTACTCTCGATTGTAGAGGAGGCCCGTGCCCTGCAGTGGGACGTATATGGGCTGATACAGAAGAACTGACAGACATGCACCTGGTAAATCCATTGCTTTCTATGTAGCCGTAACCGGTCAAATCAATTAGCCAGCCTGCCGGATATACTTATTAAATCCACAAGGCATCATGCAACATGCAATATGATGTATTATCCACCAATCGTGCGGTAACTTCGACAGCTAGAGCCTAGAATGTTATTTCTTGTCACTGGGAAAATTAGTATAAAGGGATACCCCATTTGTTTCGTAAGCTCTTCATATATACCTATTACAATTCAAACAAAGCTTAACTTTCATGGCGCAGTTAGACGCCGCCTGTGAAACGAGAGGCCGCGGGTTCGATCCGTACCGAAGAAAACGTTTGTGCGATCTGCAGGTATTTCTTTTGCGTCTCAGTGTTTGAGACCGAAGTTTCTCGTAGTTCGTGATATCCACCACACAAGACTCGATATTATATGGGGTCAGGACTCAGGACTATGTATGTGACTGTTGGTTGTATTTTTATTTAAAGACGTGCTTTATGCGCGTGCACATGCACTGACAGACAAAAAATCTAACAATCATTGTTTTGGGTTCTATAACGTTGATTAGCCTATTTACAGAATACAAATAGCGATCAGTAACATTTTTATTATATATTTTTCAATAAATATAAACATAATTGCGACCCAAGTCCGGAGTTCTTAAAGAAATAAACTTGAAGTGCAATATTATTATTTTATTTTGTCTTTGGCTCTATACTATTAATGGGCATCCTTTCAATGCATGATCATTATTCAAACGACGTAAATAAAACAAAACATAATATTATTGTAATTAATATCTGTATTATCTAAAAATTACAAATTCTTTCATAATTTCAATCATTACATCTAGTTACCGACGTGATTATTCAGCACATTACACAACTGGATCTAAAAATACATTTACATTTCTTTACACCCTTTCTACATTTTATTGCAATTTGCAACAAATATAATGTAACATTCTTCAACAGAATACAGAATAATATTCTTAACGTGACTTTTTGTATTATTGTTACTACAATTGTGAGATATATATTGACAAAAAAATAAGATTTCCTTTTGTTTGACCCTTATATTGAATCATCATAATCTTGTTAGTTTTTACATTTAATGATTTATTATTTATTATTTTACACGTTGTATATAAATTACAATATTATTTTATGATACATCACCCACATAGTGATAATTATAATTAAGAAATTTAAATTAAAGTAAATTCGACTATCTAAACGAAAGAAACAGTATTAAGATTTTTTTACATTTACAATTCTTGATCGCATCAAAATAATCAAATTATAAATGTTAAAAGGTTTCTTTAGGTATTGGAAGGTTAAATCTTCAATAAATTGTATCGATATAAAATGATATATCGATACTTCGAGTTGACTGCTAAATTTATATTCTGTTGAAGAATGATACGCACAATATTGTGTTAAGAAAATACGAAAACTAAGGCAGTAACATAAAATGCATTATACAAGGTTCTTCAAAATTAAATTGGTTGTGGCGAGTTAAAAATATTTTTCATTAAGTATATAAATATTATTTTATATGCAATTAGACATTAGTGAGGATTACAATATATTCTATATCCGATAATTATATAACAACTGTATTTCTTCATAATAAACCATGTTAATTTTAAATAACCCTCTATAAAATAAGAGTATAATACTGGAATATATTATGCAAAAGATTTTTTAAGAAATAGTTTCTTTCAATAAAGTTAAATATACATTAAGCAATTTATTGGCAAGGATAAATATTTGAGACAGAGAAAAACTAAGTTATCTTCAAGCAAGTAGTGAAGGAAAATCAAATATTCAATAGAAGCTCAACATTTTCATCCTATTTGATAAATCGATAACGTAATATATTCCAGTATTAAAATTTTGCTATTACAATAACTTGTAAAAAGTAAAATCAAAGAGTGATTAATAAAACTTGTGCTGAATTCTTTAAAAAATAACACTAAGCTAAACGTACGGTGTTTGAAAATTGGCATTTGTTTAAAAACATTAAAGAATTTTGCAAAATGAATGTTTGCACCTATTACTGAAATGAAAAAAAAAATATCGACACAAGATAAAAGACGCATCAAAATCGCAATAAATATTACGCAGTGTAATAATATTAGATTGTAGGGAGAAAATAGTCGAAGGCAAGTACAGACATTAAAAACTAAATTGAAGCAGCTAAAATCTTGTGTCAAGTAAAAAGGAATAAGATGCGTAAAAAGTTGTATTTTTATTATTTTTTTCGCTTAAAAATAATTAATAATCGTAAAGGAATAATGGAAATGGAACACATCAATATTTTTTGTTTTGCACTAGGCGAAATATTGGCATACAAATTTTGAAAACGAATTTCGAGATTTTTTTTCTAAATTATGTAAGTGCCAAAATGACAATGTAAATGTCGCGCTAATATTGCCCATTCACGTGAGAATACGCAAAGCAATCCACGGAAATTGAGTGCCACCCGTCACACTCCGTCGAGATTCCTTAGATATCGATTTTATCAACATTATTATTGTTGTTTCGTCCTTTATACCGTTTTAAACATAATTTCGCAGATTTTTCTTTATTTACAAAATAAAGAAATATAGTTTAATAAAGCTAAATCGTTTTTCATACACACTTTCCCTTAAATCAAAACTCAAATCATACCAATCGGTTTTTTTTTTCAAAACCTAAACCTTATTTATATTTACAAACAGAAATATACCTGAAACTAATTGTTATACACTTTTCCCAGTCAAATAAATCGATAAAGAAATCTTGACCAAGTCTGTCGAGCATATTATGCAGTATGTAGACCATAAGATGTAAGATATAGATATATAATATACAAGAAAATCAATTTAACAATCACCTAACAACTCTAAATAAGCAGATTCACACTATATTGGCGTACCAAATTTGTATGTCGACGTTTTATTCTGTTTGTATACAATTCGACTAAACGTTGCATCAGTATCGATTGTATAGACTCGATAATGTCACGTCACTACTAAGTAGAGTAGAAAATATCGACAAGCGTCAATTTTTCCTTATTGAGCATCTATTATTATCCCTATTTAAAATCAGCATTCTTTGGAAACAAGTCGATAATTACTTATCGATAATTCGCAGACACATTGATGTCAACTTTACATCATGAACACAAAATCGTTCTATCGTAACTAAAATTATACTTATATCAAAGAAATATTTCAAGAAGACAGCTTTCTATTGCGTGGTGATTATGGATGGATTAATTAATTAAACCATTCTGTTTTAATACTAAATTTATTGCTCAGACATCGATTACAAGAATATATCAACAATAGGTGTTGAAGTTACACAAAATCGACATACAAATTTTTGTATCGTAACTGTAAGGCAACCGTTGGTGGATAGATTCTATAATGCATTGATATGACAGCGCAGGCGTAATTCATTGTTCATGTTGTGTCCAGCATTATTGCGAATAACATATTAAAAAAATAGAAACATTTGAAAAAAAAAAATAGTTTATCACTTTCAGTTTATTACAGCATGTCATACAAGAAATTATTTTGTAAGAAAACAGATTTAAATACATATAATAATTTTCAAGGTATTTATAGTATATTTTGTAATTGACACATCTCTAATATCTATTCAAGTTGTCATTGAAAACGTAATTATCACAAAAACGCTGGACATGAAGACTTGACTTGAGTTAAAAATTCTAATTTTAATAACTTTGGTTGTTAGGTAACTTATGGAATGAAGTATGAATCTTTTCAAAGGAATTACACTGTGGGCCGTCACATCAATGGGAACTGTTTTATTGTTACTGAACATTGTGATTACATCTACACGATTACTGTGGCAAATCATAGTTTATAAAGTCAACTTTTCTATGAAATATAGCTTGATTTTCAGCTTAATCGACACTTGCTAAGTGAAGGCAACGCCATTGAAAGCTTAAGCAGTTAATTCAATACGCGTTATCGACTTTTATCAGGCGTTTTTAAGGCAAATCAGTCAACAAATTAACACATCAAAACTGTATAAAACTAGTAAATATATTGTGATTTATTTAAGTAAATTTAATCGTGTTATCGAAACAAATATTTTATCGATATCGACAACTATCGATGAAATTGTCCATAAAGTTAGTAAGATACGATTTACCACAGTATCTTAACCAGCACTGCTATAAACACACGCTCTCATTCTATTGTAAGCAGCAATTCAGTTTTCAAAATAACGTATATTTATATTCAAATCATTGATTCGGTCGACGTGAGGAGACGTTTTATTTTTATTATGCAAAAAATATATCTTAAATTTACTATATTTGAACGTTATTTAACATTAGATATTTTTCTCGTTACTAAACTATATGGAGCTATCCTGTACCATCACACGGTGTAAGCGAGTCGATTGGATTAGGCATTATAACTTACCGTAGTATATCCGTATCTAAGTATTGGTCGGTTCTCCTCACGCGACCTTTGGTGCGAGCTAGTGTGACGGTTAGGTAATGTATGTTACATTGGTGTTATGCAACTTCACTATAGTCTTTTGGGCACTTGTGCACTTGGTGTTAGCCTTCTCGCTTGATGCTCGGCATCTGTGGCGGCGGCTCGGCGAGTCCCTTCACCTGGAAATTCAATTATTTAGTTTAATTAGAGGGAAACTTGCTTGGTAGGTGGTTCGCTTTAAAAATGTCTCAAATTTTCTAATCTGCGACAACTTACTCAAACGCTATTAACAGAACATATTGGAACTACCCAACATACCCGAGGAGAAAATTGAATGCTTTTTTATCTGTGGAGCTATATTTTCTTACGGAAAACCAATTGCTGGTGAATTTAGTATCGAATTGCCTTTTCCGTCGATAAATATGGCTCATAGCCCACCGCGAAAATCCTTCAATATAGGCTTGCTATATTCACAAGAGAACTTGCTAAGGCTAAATAAGATCATAATAATGACTTCCATATTCCTAGATCTAGATGGAACACATTCCTAGATCCTGTTACTATTATACCTTGATCAGTCGTTAATGTTTGTCGTATACCTTAAGTCTAGCAGCAGTCTTGAGGAAGGCGGGCAGCTGTTCCTGCGACACGTTCACCTCGCCCGCGTACATGAACTCCAGGATGGCCTGCAGGTGCAGGTACGACACGTCCTTCAGGATTATTATCGGGTGCTTTGAGGGATTTTCCTGAAATCACCGAAAATACTGGTGGTGTAAAATACATAATATTACTGGTGGTAGGTCTCTCATATGTGAGAGGCCATTTGGGTAGGTACCACCGCAATGTCTATTTCTACCGTCAAACAGCAGTGTAAATGCACGGTTGTATTTCGGATTGAAGGACATTGTAGCCGGAGTATAACTACCGAAAATATTGAGTTTTTTTTTTTTTTCATCAAAATTGGTCCAGCCGTTTGGGAGGAATTCAGTGACATACACATGCACAAAAAATGTTTATATATAAAGATATGTGTGAGTGTATTTAACGTAAGATAAATAACTGCGCTATTAGATCTATAGTTCGAATTTTTACCAGAACCGTATTAGATTAGACTGCTTCGTTGGCGCAGTTGTACACCGGTA
Source organism: Hyles euphorbiae (assembly GCA_023078785.2). Classification (NCBI taxonomy): domain Eukaryota; kingdom Metazoa; phylum Arthropoda; class Insecta; order Lepidoptera; family Sphingidae; genus Hyles; species Hyles euphorbiae. The sequence goes on from CM041048.1 coordinate 5,867,328, forward strand.
CGATTACAATACTGAGGTCGCGGGTTCGAATCTGGGATCGGGCAATGGATTTTATTATTCATTATCAGCTCGGAGTGAGCATTTTTTGTCCGACAGGTTCGCCCCTATCACCTCGTGGTACTGAACAGACAAGGCGAAATGTGAATGTCCTGGTACCTCTGCCAACAACTTCTGGGAAAAAGGCTTGAGCTTATGTATGTATATATACTTGATTACAATGATGAAAATCGAGGCAATTGTGCATTAAGGACCCTCAACCCTTCAACAATGATCGAATTTAGGGCTTCAACGGGCTCCTTGCTGGTTTAATCCGATTATGAAGGATTAAACCTGCAAGGAGCCTGTTGAAAATTGTGTGGAGAAGCCCTTGGGTTTTACAGGCTGTTAGAACATAAATCATATTACTGTATTGGGCTTATACAAATAAGCCTAGTATGGGGTAAAACTACTAATACGATTGTAGCCAGAGTAATTACTGGACATATTGACTCTTAATTTCTCAGGATGGTGACTGTAGTGAAATACCAAGTATTGCTTGGTAATTAAAAATGGTTTTGATACTGTTCATGAGCGGTAGTATCACACCAACAGGCGAATGACATTCTCGTCTCGCCAAAGAAAAATAAAATATAAAAAAAATCTGCCCAAACAGGGCCCTCGCTTTATGCTACTTTCGTAATATTGCAACATTGATCTAATGCCGATTACGTTTTATGAACAAAAAAGGAAATATTTGCTACACAAAGAATTTAATCATGGTATTTCGCAACATTCCCAATTACAACACGCGAGTAGAATATCGCTAAACGCATCAAGTTTGGTAGAGGCAGGTGTCGAGTTTCAGTTATACAACATCCTGCCGATTGGATAAATATCCGCGCATTCTATACATCATATTTGTTTATATCTACTTGAATTAATGACAATAGTGGCTAAATAGTTTGTCGTAAGCATCGTGAAATGTGAAAAAATGAGAAAATTGCACTAGTCTGAAAAATATATTAATGCCATGTGTCGCCGATTCTATTGTAATACAGACGTGGGACATCAAGGCTGTTTCAATTCTAGGCCTAATTAATTGGCGTCAAAGACATATACACTTACAAAGCAAACACATCAATGCTCCCTTATTTCAATATGATTTATGGGTTCTGAGAAAAAAAAATGATGGCAAAATAACATGTAACTTGACATGCAAAAGCTACAATATATTTTACGAATATAATTTATATTCGAATATTATATATTCTAAATTTGCGTACGGCCTATAGTTATTTCTCATAGACATTATTTTGATTTCTTGATTTTGGTAATTAGAACATACAGGGTATATCAAGACTGCTACCGAAAACGAAGCCGGGTGGCAGTTTAAGCGACTTCAGGCACAATGCAACAGAAAAAGTTGAAAAAAAAAGCGACATTTTTTTTTTGTTATTTTTTTCCTATGGCCATATTTGGGTGGTGAATACATTTTTTTCCTAAAATAATAGTGTATACCCTTTTATTTATTAATACTCTAAGGTATAAGAGAGTTAAAATTATTATTTTAGCAAAAACTATGGATTTACCACCCAAAAATCACGATATTTAAAAAATCATAAAAAATAATTGTCGCGTTTATTTGCGAAATTTTTAATTGCATTGTGTTTGTAGTCACTAAAACTACTACCCGGCTTCGTTTTCGGTAGCAGTCTTGAGATACCCGGTATATTTTGTAAATAAATCATGCAAAGAAAAAAAAAACGAAAAAGTATTTAGAGGTATACTACAAATTAAATAACATGGATATTTTGTCACTGTAATATGAATAATATGTAAGCAAAGGCGCGCAAATATAAAGTAAAAAGTAACAATAGTAATCTTAATTTTAACGTATCAGTTCCAATGAATTATGTATGCAAGAGTTCAACAATAATAGCTAATTAACAAACAAAATAATCACTTGAAAAACAAGTCGGTTTATATTTACCGATGTCTAGACAAAACGATTAAACATTACCCAATTATGTTCAGCACAGTTTGAAAACTATAACGACAAAATGCAAGCATTTATTGCTTTCCTTTCAAAACAATGATAAGTATTTTAAAACAAAACAAATATTCTGAAATAAACACTTAAGGAAATCAATGTTTTGGCTCTTCATCAAAATTATTATTTAATAAATTCTACTTCCCCCTTATTTATAAAAACCGCTTATAATACTATACAAACGTAAATTATATAAATTATGTTAAGAGGAGATAAAAGTTCATTATGTTTTGCTATTCATAAGGTTTTTTTCATACATATTTTAAATAATATTTCTTCACTTCACTGAAAAAAGTGATTTATTCACTTGACAATAATATCAAAGTCCACTTGACTGACATCTTCCATTTTTCGTGTTCCATCCATTCTTAGTGATTTTTAACATCTATGCATAACGTTTTTGAGTTAGCTCATATTAACGGCATTTGTAAACTGCGTTAAGTCCTTATGAATAAGGGGGTTAGTTAAGACTATCCTGGATTGCACAAATATAATTATCGTAAAACAAAACTTTCAGAGCTTATCTATTTAGTAAAATAAATCATTTACTGACTGTAAAACCTTATGTAGTGTTCAGTCTGGAAATTAATCACGATTTCACAGATCACAGTCTATACATGTAATTACTTAATGAGGCAACCGAAAATCACTTTATAAATATATTATAGCATAAAAATTACATAATTCGCTTTTGGAGATGATGAAATTCACTGATAACCGAATTACTATCACAAAATTATAACAAATCATTTACTAAATGGTAAAGTATTAATATAAATAAAAATTTTCTTTTTTATAAAATAGTATGGTAATAAAATTTTATTTGTACTCACCTCTAGTAAACTTTTAAAATAAGGACTACATGCTGATAGTACCATTTTATGCGCTTTACATGTCTGCCCTTCGCACGCAAGCGTCACCTGAAAACGATAAATACATATTAATATATTACTCAATTACATATCTATCATGCCACATATACGAAAAATCTAATCATCATCATCATCATCTCAGCCACAGGAAGTCCACTGCAGAACATAGACCTCCCCAAGGACCTCCACATCAACCTGTTGGAAGCGGCCAGCATCCAGCGACTTCCTACAACTTTAGCCAGGTCGTCCATTCACCTTCTATCCATCCATCTACCTCCTAAAATCTAATACTAGATTTTAAGTAAATAAATAGTTATCATTATTTTACCTTTAATTTTTAAACTGTTAATATACATTTTCAAATATGTTAAGTGAACATATTGCTTTTTCATCACATATTCTAATAAAAAATGATGAAAACTGTCTTATAGAGTGAAAACCTATTACTGCATAATGCAGAAATATATTTAAGATATGTACATACAGATATAATTCATCCATGTAGTCAATAAAATACTTTGATTTATGTGGCTATATAAATATCCATATATTTATGAATATCCTGTGTCTACAAAGTACATGACCATTAAATAAATACCTCCAACAATCACATACATAGTCCTGACTTCATATTAAGATCAATTAACGGCCGATGCCAATAATCAATCGAAAAAAATAGATTGAAGTCAATCTGGATTGTTTTCTACTTTTCGATTGGTCTCTTGTCATGTTGCCATAGTTTTTTCACTACTGAGATTGATTATTGGCAATATACTATCAGAAAAAAGATTGAGCTGTCAATCTCAAATGGCAAATTTTGGATTGGGATTGTTTATTGGCAACGGCTGTAAGTCTTATGTTGCGAGTATCAGGAACTACAAGAGACTTTTCAATGTGAAATACATTCAGACCCTATACAAATACTTGTGAGTGTCCGAAACATTTGTAAGGGTGCAGGAATCGAACCATAGTCGATACCATGACATTGATTGTACAACAATATATTAAAACATGCATTTGTCTGTCAGTTGACTTTGATATATTTTTATTACTATTATAAAACTGATGACTTGAGATGTATCTTGGAATATGCCATCTCAGGAATAATGGAAGAAATGTTGAATGCCTGGACATACAACATAATTCTATAGGAAAAATGTCTACATTATAAGTAGTAAGTAATGTATGAAGTGTGATGCATGTAAATATTGATTTAATTGACTTATTTTGTACTTCAAAAATTTAAAATCAATATGCTTCATCAACCAGTTGCTTATAAGAGATATGATTGCAAGTCACCGACCATGCAATTCTAATGCACATCTATTATGTGAGGTATAAAATGGATTGCACCTATTTTTAAACTGTGATTCACTGTGGTAAAAACAATTGCTGTCTATTTTGTATAGGAAGGCTTGGGATATGATGTCATTCTATACAATTTAAACGGATACAAATTATATTTGTAAAATTTGATCGGACTATAAGACCGTTACTTTTTAATTGGACAATATCCATATTACCATTAAATGGTTGTGTAATGAGACCATCGGTTCATTTCCCACAACAAAACAGTTTTTGGAACCATTCACAAAAAAATATTTCTGTGTGTGAGACCAAAATGTCTTACAATACCGGACACGAACTCATACTATAGTTTGTTGCCTATACTAGGTGTCCACATTGGGTGTTTTTATTATAATTAATTATATTTCACTTTTTAGTACACCCTCATTTATGATAATAACTGCAAGCTTCGGGTTAGTGATACTCAAATTGGTATAGTTAAACATTGTTGATTCATGATGTAAAACTACAGGTTTTTACACTCATTTCAACGAACTTGTTGATCATCATAAGTCTATAAAGCTGGTCCTGCCGGTTCCTCATATATCATAGTAATGCTGCAACATATCTTTATTTACTTCCTATCTTGTCCATTCCTTAATCTTTAGGTGCTTAAAATTGTACAAATTATCTAACTTTAAGGCAGTTTCAAAAAGAATGAATAGGATAGGTTTTGCCTTGAGTCACATCACATAGGTCCATTCTTCAATATAAGTTAATACATATCACCTAATGCATTTTTCCACTAATGGTAGCATTATGCATTTATCAGATTACCAATCACATCATAAAATGACATACCCAAGATGGTTCATAGGTAAGGAGATAAATACTATTAAACAATGTTAAATATGTAATCAAGACCTGTGAGGTTGTTTATAACAACAGTATCTAAATGATTAGCATATTAAATTGTATTAATTAGATAACGGGCAATTAATTCTCTTTAACAGGTAGAAGTAATCACTATAACTTTCCGAATTAATACGATCGTAAAATGTACGAATAAATATAAAATTTGTCCCGGTAAGACATTTAGATACCAGTTATTTAAATGCCGTTAGCAACAGAGCTATTGATGCATTCGTAGCCTTCCATAAACAACTGGAAGGCCCCAATGTTAGGTTAGAAATATTGTTTATACACAAATAAATAACAATATCGCACAACTCACATCTGTAAAACTTTTTTCGTCCCTCAAATGCCTGAATGATGTCACCATGTTAGTCTGGAAATCGTTCCATTTCAGGAAGAATTGTTGATCACCCATATTGGTGCTAAACTGAAATTTTCACAAGGATAAAACGTAAATAACACCACAATAACACAATACACGACTTTCAGATGCACTTTTCAACACTTTTCGACATATTAACTATATATAGACACGTGTTTTGAAAATGTATGTTAGAAAAAAATAGTGCAGTTTCTATAGTTTACCTACGTCACTAATTGCAACACGAAATGATGCTTACCCACGAATACTAAGTTACTATAATTTCTTTTCAAATTTGGTTCGCACAGAATGCCTCAACACACATCCAAGGGCGCGCGTAATGTTTCGAAACAATCACGTAAAAGTTAAGCAATTGAAATCTCAAAATAAAGACGCCGTCTCGCATAAATTAGCGACTTCTTTCTATTTCTTGAAATTCTTTCATTCACCTAGGCGGGGTTGTCAGACTTGGCATTCAAAATTACTACAATTTTGAAAGAAACATTAAATCCTGAATGAATAAATCTAAAATAAATGATCAAAGTACGATGTCATTTACTTTATATTTTCTGTGGTATATTATTTTACTTAAATTATTTCATAGAGAAGGGAAGGACATTGCAGCTAATTTACTATTTGATTTTCTGTTATTTGTCATTAACATATGTCGCTCTTTATTTTGTTATGTACATCGAAACTAGTTAGATGACCTTACTTTAAGAGTAAACGGTAATTGTATAGTCAAGAATTGTAGATGTAGCATTCTACCATAAGGGTTACGTAACAGGTTGTATTTGAATCAGTATGTGAGTAAAATCGATGTGAATATTAACAAGATATTTAAAACAACGTTTTTAATTATCTGACGTCGGTGAAAATATTATTACATTTAGGTAAAATAAATTCCTGTGGTATCCCCGAGCAGTCATTGGTTAATCCGGCCTTCAGCGCTTATTCGGCTATTTTATGATGCGTTCAAAAAATTGTAAATCTTACATACAAAAAAAAAACATTTTATTTAATAGTGTTTTAATAGTTTTAACATTTGAACATCATTAAACGATTTATTAAATTAGGAATTATATATCCAATAAAATTGTATTCAAGTTTATGTTCTGTACTAATACTATTTTTTTACAAAAGATGTCACTATTCGCAGCATGCTTGTAGCACCATCTTTCGTTAAGTAGCTTTATTTGTTACCTTTGTTTCCTACTTTAGACACACTTCAGATATATTTTGTCTTAATTTCTTGTTTTTCAAACATAGATGGAAAATTAAAATCAGCCTATTAGCTGAAATTACACAGTTTTACGTATAGGATATCAAATAATAAAAAAATATAAGTGGTAGCTTTAAACGTTTCTATCGGCCGGTAGGGAAAACAATCAGCGCGATAGTTATCAATCAATCTCACCACAGAACAATGGTATTTCTGTTTGTTATGTTCTATATAGCTTGTTATTCAGGTAAATAAATAATTGTCGTTATTGTTAAAGCCTTAAATCCTCCATTTATTTCCGACAAGATTCGTTCATTGCACGAAGCCTGACTGGTAAATTGATGATATTATATCAAAATCTCATGCAATATACAACAAAACCATGTTGCATAGACTTTATATAACTTTGGGTGATGTAAAATAATAACACCAGATTTATTGAATAATACGCAATATTTATTTCACAAAAAACGTTTTTAAAACGACACTCATATTGCATAAAGAAAGAGAGGCAAAAAGGTGAAACGGTAAACCTTACAAGTACAATAATTACCTTTAAAATCATGCGTTAAATATAGTTAAAATTTAATTTAATATTTAACTTACGATAGCGATGTTTAAAAACACACAACTACGTTTTGAAAGGCCAAGCGGTGTTGCCACAATTTTCCTTAAAGTTACCTTAAAACTATTTATACTAATAAGTACGAGATTACTACTTATATTCTATTTATGTAACTTTAAAATCGTACGCTCGAAATAAAATTTTACCCAAGGCAAAAAAAAAATACAATACAATACAATTTTTCTATACAATTTCAACCAATTTCAGCAAAATTATGCGAATGTAAAATTATTTATTTTTATAACAAAATTAAATTTAAGTGCCATACATCGGTAATTTTCCTTTAAAGTACTATAATTAATTAAAATTACACCTTGCATTAAACTATATTCAGTGCAATAACTAGGTACATACAAATCGTGAACAGTTGCAAATCATGATATTAAATATAAATTATAAATTACAATATCAAAATCATTTTCGTTTTTAACTATAATTGACATGAAGCAGGTTGTCTTTAAAATAATGTACACTTAAACCGTTAACTTACTTTGGTATACATTAGGTATTATATATTAATTTTCAGCCTTATGCAAAAGAGAAAAAATGCTTACATCATATAATACCTTTTCTATCAAGCACAAAATATATCCAGGCATCAAGTATTACTTTAAAATAACTTTACTGCACATCAACATAATGTATAAAATAGTACATCTATATGAAAATAAGTTTGTATCCAACTATACAAATAATATACCAGGTTTAACTAATCCACGAATACGTCAATTTTAAAACATAAAAAAAATAATATAATAAAAATGTTGAATTAAATCAAACATCTAATAAGTAACTGAAGTTTCTAAAGATGGATAATAAAATTTTGCGAGAATATTTTCTCTTTTGCATTCGAATTACTTTATAAAATACAATCACATACACATAATCTTACTTTAAATAGAAAAGCAAACACTACAATATAATTATTGCTAGACCAGATGACTTTCTTCTGAAGCATCTGTGGTATAATAAAACGTTACTAAATGTATGATAATATATTTGGTATATATTTTAGCATTCTAAATATACAAAGCACATTTGGACTTAGGTATATTCTAGCGTATGATCGTCAATCCTGTAAAGGAGACATAATACTAAGCCTAATACTTATTCTATCAGAGTTTATAACCCTCAGAAATAATATTGCTGCACCAATACTTAATAAAATTAATATACTCTCAATAAAAATTTTCGATTAACTGAAAATAAAACGAAATAATTATTTTTTAATAATATAAAAAAAACTACACATCCCTACTGGTCAACTAGTGTCCACCAAAGTTTTAAAAATATATACACGCTACACGAAAATTAAATTTATAACTTAAAGAGATCCTAATTTTTTAAACTATAAATTTATTCCCCTAGTCTTTGTCGGTAAAAGAAATGCCATGAATTTGAGCAAATAAAACGTTAATTATTTTACAATCACACTATAAATATTATACTAAGAGAACAGTAGATATTAGGAGACCGTACAAGCTAGAAGAAAAGTAGAAAGTTCAGAAAGCTATACAATATACGATAGTAACACTTTAGCCTAGTCTATTTTTACTGTGAATCCAATCGAAACTCTTAGATCTATCATTGGTTGATTATTTAACAGTAATCTTATATATTGTTTTAATTCTATTTATTGATATTTTGGTATTATAGCTTAGGATAAGAAAAAATCGTTTAAAAATTGACTAGATAATTTTGGATTTGCGAAAAAAATGATTTTTTGGCTGTATTATTAACGTGTGGGTAGTAGAAAAAGGGAAATAGTACGCGACTAGATGGAAATGCAAAATCGTTGCTCAGAGCTCGTTTTTAGACATATTGTGCTTACTTTACATACTTATGACTAAATTACACATACGATATGAGTATAACGTACTAATTAAAATTCAAACGTGTACTTTAAACTGGCACTAAAGAAAATATTCGTTGATAGTAACCCACTTTATGCAAGCGTTATAAGGCATACGGGACGGTATATACGTAATAAGGCAGCTCAAGGCACTAAGAAGCTATGTACACTTTTATAGTTACGCTACTCGTTGATAGATGGCGTTGTTTTCGTTTGGGTTTGTATGACGGGCAGTTTTAGTCCGCGCGGCGCCAGGATTAGTCTCGCGGGCGTCACGAGGACTAAGGCGTACTCTCATTTGTTCACGCCGAGGATTTTGGCGGCCTCGTCAGCGGAGGAGAGTAGTTTGTTGATGGTCTTGTCTGGGATGCCGAGCAGTTTTCCGATGAGGTCGGTGCCGTTTTCTGCGTCATTTTCGGCCTCCGAGGAGTATTTGCGCGACGTCATGTCCAGCTTGAGTTTCTTCTCGTAGGGGCCCGAGGGCGGGGAATTATTGTTGTTCACGTTGCTCGGGATCTCATTTCCGGAGCCGTCGTCATCTTGGTAGCGGTAGCTGTAGACCAAACAGAGAAATTTAATTCATTGTTAGACAAACTTGATGTTTGAAAAAGTTAGTTACATATTTCCATCTCAGGTGGCATATATGGTGCACTTTCTTTATTAATTGTAGTCTTTTTTAATTCTTAACCAAAATTCGTTTTTATGTTGAAATCATACAGACATTACTTTACTTACCCATTAGCAACATGTCCTTCAGCCGGCGTGTGTGGCGGGGTCTGGTCCTCATCATCAGTCAACTCCTCGCGGTGCTTCTTGCGGTGACGCAGCATGCTGTGCTTGAGCGTGAAGCGGCGCGTGCACAGGTCGCACGCGAAGGGTCTCTCGCCGGAGTGCGTGCGCATGTGCCGGCGCAAGTCCTCGGCAGACCAGAAGCGACGCACGCAAAACGCGCATACAACCTGGGGGAGGGTAGTTGTAAATATATGCTTTAGTCAATGTGAAGTATAGAAAACGACTGGGTGGTGGTTATCTTTAGATTATTAAAAGAAAGGAAGAAAACCTATTTATCACAGACGTAATAGATAGTAATATAAAACTTAATAATGAAAAAAAAAACCACTGGCTGCACAGGTTAATGTTATGATGTGGTGCAAACCCAACAAAGCTTTGTTTCAGTTAATTTAGTTATCATATTGCTACATTTACTAGATACTGGAATACTAAGAGATAATTACCTTTCTATTAGCGTGATCGGGAAACTTTCCCCTTTCATCATCGTCAGCACTCTCACTGCGGTCACTGGCTGCGTCCAAAGCGCCCTTGCTCACCAGCTGTTCATACTCCGTAGCATGCACTGCCCCCAAATGGCCCAACGCAGCGTTCCTGTCTCCAAAGGAAGCTTCACACAAATGGCACTTGAACACCAGACTGCAGTCGGAGTTATCATCAGCGATCTCAGGGTTGGGAGATCCTGGCTGCGAGTCAGTACCGTGGCGCGAAGACATGTGCTTCTTCAACGTCTCCATGGAGGAGAAAGTGCTAGTTGGGCATGATGAGCATTTGTACGGCCTTTCTGGGACGGTGCGAATATCATTTGTAGGTTGAGGTGGGGAAATCGAGTCGGGAATCGGCTCAGCTAGTATTGCTCTTGCGGAACCACCATGTTTCCTCAGTAAATGGCGGTCGCAGTTCGATTTGGTGGTGAAGAGAAGAGGGCAATGCGGGCACTTGAACGGCTTCTGCCCGGTGTGAGTCAGTACGTGGCGACGAAGGGATGAGGACCACGGGAACTTGCGGTGACAATAAGGACATGACACGCGGTTTGGTGCTAGGCTGTAAGCAGACTTCTTCTTGGGCGGCTGTGTAGTGTCTGATTCCGATCTGAAATGGAATTATTTGTTAGTTATCTGCCCAGAGAAATTATCATTTTAATAATCTACTTTTTTAAATACGATTAAAAATGGATTAATTAATGAGTTTATGACAACTTACTTATTTTCATCGCTTCCAGAGTTATTCCCTTCGCTAGTGGAGGCTACTAAACCTTCTTCATCTTCTTCTTCATCACTACGCGCCGGTACTACAGGAACCGGTAGTGGTTCTTGACCAGCTGTCTGAACACCATCAGTAATAGCCTCAGTCTTATCCGTTGGAATCGGAATGGGTTTGTTAATTAAATTCCCAGCAATTTTAAGGTCAAAGTCCTTGTTCATTTCTTGTTGGCAGGTCGCCATCAATATCTCGGCGGCCGCTCTACGAGCCGCCGTGTGTTCTTCAGGCTTCATGTCTTGCTCCGGTTCTTCATCAATGACGAGGGTATCATCTTCATCTTCTTCATTATCAGCTACTTCGTCAGAATCGCGACGGACTGGCGAGCGTTCTGGTTGCTGTAATGGACGTTCCAGATGACGAGCCAAGAGAGCGAATTTGACACGATCAGCTAATGTGTCCGGGGTAGGGTACGGCGGTGGGGCTCTAGGTGCCGGTCTCCTCACACTCCAGTGCTGCGGATGCTGTTGTTTCACATGGCGTTCCATATTTGAGCGAAGAGTGAATCTAGCTGTACATTGAGAGCATGAGAATGGCCTTTCAGTACGGTACCGCCGTTGCTTTTGCTTAGGCATGAGTATACCGTTTTTTATGACCATTTTTACGGAATCTGTTTGCGGTACGAGATTGTTGCTCAATGGCCGTGGAGATTCGGTGTGCCGAGAGAGTGCGGGTGACACTGACTGTGGAACGGGTTTCGCTTCTTCTTCTTCTGACTCCTGCTTTGGCTGAACTTCCTGTTCGTTAGGTACTAGCCTCCCACCAGACATGCTTAAGCTGCGAATGATTTCTTTATGTATGCGTTGCTTTATTTCGGCAAGTTCTTGTGAGTCGGAGGGGTTAGGAAAAAACGGGGGTTGAAGAAAGTAAGGAAAGGACGGCGTGATCGGAAGGCCAGGGAGACCGGAGACGGTACCCGCGTATAGTTGAGAAAGATGTGTGGCGTAGTACGCAGGATCTATTTTCGGGAAGGAAGATTCAAATAATCTTTGCTGAGCTAACAAGAGACTTGTCTTCTCGAACGCTGATACGGCAGCAGCTGCCGCGTCTGGTTCGAAGGAGGGACGTGGTGGAGCTTTAGGGTCCTCTTCAGCATCACGTTTCTTTTTACTTAAATCTAATACATCGCAACTGTTGTTGTCACTCGTGCTCAGATCCACTGGAGCTTCTTCATCGTATGTATCTGTTTGAACGTCATTGGGTTTGTATGTCACCTCTGGCGGTCTGAACTCCGGTATTTGCGTCAGCTGCCCAATGCCCTTCACTTTTATTCTTGGAATAGGCTGTTCTGGTTCTCTAGTAGTTATTGGGGCTTCAGGTATTGGTTTACTTACGAGAGATGCTACTGGATGCCTCTCGGTAATGAAGCTAGGTGTGAAGTGAGTAAGGGGTGTGTTACGCCCTGTATCATTCCTTCTATCGACGTCAGGAGTGTGGAAGGCTAACGACCTCTTCACATCATCTCGAGCGAGCTTAGAATTGACCTCGTCGTTATTAGGATCTTCTGAGGGATGATATATTATTGAGCGCTTCACATCCTCACGAGTTACTTTAGCGTGTCGGTTTCTCAAATGTCTTTCGCAGTTAGCCTTTGTAGTGAATGCATAATTGCAAACAGCGCATTCGTAAGGGCGGTCGCCATTGTGCGTGCGCATGTGTCTTACAAGTGCCGCCTTGTCGAGAGAGGCGTGGGGGCACATGTTGCATTGGTATGGACCAGGTCCAGTTCCGCTGAGATGTACTCTATTGTGTCCTTTCAAAGCTCGGAGATTTGGGAACTTCGCCGGACATAATCTACAAGGGAATTCTCCTCGTAACTTCATCCTTCTGAATTCCGCTGCAAAATTGTCTTGCGTTTCTTCCGGTTCTCTCTCCTTGCCAATAGTATCGGGTGGTGTCAACACAGTACTTTCCAAAGGTACTCTAGTGCCCGTCAATCTTTCCAAAAGGCTGCCAGCTGAAGTTACATTCAATATGGATTGGATATCTGCCAAATCCCGCGCGGGATCCATATGGCGCATGCCATTTGTGGCTAGATGTCCATCTTCGAACTTAGGCGCAAATCTCTCCATCGGTGGGGTGAGCGTGCCAGGAATTGAAAAGTTCCTGTTAGTAAGATCTAATTTTTGGAAGAAATCCTCCCTTCTGATGCGCTCGGGGCTTGCTACTCGCACCGTGCAAGTCTTCTTGTGGATATCCAAGGCTGTAACGCTTGGGAATTCTCTGGAGCATGAATCGCAGCGGTAGCGCTGTTCCGGTAGCATTTGGGAGTTCCTCATGATTTCAGGGACGCGTTTGCCAGGGAACTCGTAGTCGTCGTAGCCCGACCTGTCGTCGCCATGGGCTGTGAAGCGATGAATGTTGTATGCGTTGTGTGAGTCAAACCGCTGCCTGCACTTGGGGCACTCCAATCGTGCGATTCTTTTGTCCATCGGGAACTGGGATGGGGAGGAAGAGGCGGCCCTTTTGCGCGCCCTCCTGTCCTCCTCGTCGCTTCTGTCCGACCTGTTGTCGCTGTCGATACTGGTCGTCCGCACGCGTAACTCCTGCGGTTCAATGTTCATTTTATCCATTTCCTCGGCTTCAATTTTCGCCTCGCTGATGTCCTCTGTTTTGATTTCTGTAACAAAAGAGTACATGTTACAATTGATTACGAACATGTTTGAATAACGTCGATGGCTTTCATTTTACAATTCTAAGAAAACTCCACAATAGGTGAGTCAGTCAATTCACTGCGGTGAGGCGGCAGTAAAATAATATGATATCTTTGGGACGCGGTTCGCGCAATTAGCTAATAGATTTGGGGTTGACGATTGTTTGCGCCACTCGACAAAAGATGGCGTAATTGGTTTCGGCGGGCACAGTCGCAAAATATTTTTGTTTGTTCGGTGTATTGAAAATGTTTAGTCATCAGTCGTTTGAGCCATTTATGACCACCTATCTTGAATAGATAAATACAAAATCCTCTAACAAATACATTTCAAAACCAAAACACCAAAAGCGGTAGTAATGTTATTTTTTGTTGTCGTCATAAAATTGCCTACATTTTGAATTCTGTCTCGACCGCAACGTTTAAGTTCTCGCTGGGTGATTCACACTATCTTTTGTTTTAAAACACGCCACGTATTGTACGTTGGAGAAGAGACCTTATTGGGTGGGAACAAGGCGGGTTTTACTCCGCACAGTTGTCTGTAGGTTGTAGGGCACAAAAATCAATACGCCGACATCGTCAGGCCAGCTCCATGTACATAGATACAAGCATATGTATGTACGGCGGCTACGCTTTATAAATACTCGTAAGTTTTATGTTTGCGCTATATAATTGGATCTTATTTCGAGGGCGGGCTTGAGATAACGTGTTTCTAGAACAATCGATGTGTTTATGACTTATCTTAGTCTAATAGGCTTTAAAAAAAACTTTGCTTTCTGATTTATATATGTATGTGCATTTGTGATTGTGGATACTTTTGTTCTTCATTCATTCCAGGTTATTCGTCTGATGGAAAGAATAACCAATCCTCTAAACAGAAGAAACACCATTCGGAACTCATTATGTACATATTTCATAGCACCGCACTGCGCTCGTCATATCAAGACACTATTTAAGTCTCTCAATACTTATTAATAGTCGTAAACATATCGTTCAAACTGGAGCAAAGATTGGTGGCAGAAATAGACAAAGTAGTGGTACCTAGTACATACAAAGATGGCCTCTCGCATCTAAAGAATTCTGATAAGTAGGCACAAAACTAAGCACTTATTTAAATTATTCGTGCATGTTGGACAACCTGTCAAATGTGCGCCAACAGCGCAGAAAAAGGAAGGCAGGCCCACCATTTTATCTACGTTTTTGAAGTACCAGCGCTCCCTCCATTAAATATTCTAAGAGCAAGGTCTGTGTATTTCTATTCAATCTTTAAGAATATCTTTGTTGTTTGAAATCAGCTGTATCAACGATTTATTTTGCCGCCATCTTTGTTAATGCGACTAAAGCATTACTATGTGGCTTCACTCGGAGCATGTTGCACAAATTTGCTTATCTGATGGGCAATGATGCATTCCTTTATTGCTCCAAGAGTGTAGGGCATAGCTTATAGTGGCGAATACCTCACATGGTTGGAGAAAGGTTAAATTCTTTATAGTGGTTATATACTATTTTTGTAATGTTTTCTTCCTTTTATCATGAGAACAGCTTAATTATTCATAAATGCTATGTACGATTTTAATAACTGGTGCATACTACAGATTAAATATTTATGTGGGCATCAAAGTCCAATCAGACACTTTATATAAATTAATATTGTCATATGATTTATTTTCAGTGTGACATGCTGCTAATAAATTATATGTTATTAAATTTCGTATTTAGAATTGTGAAGACATGATTAGATTGTCTAATCCGCGATGTAATTTATATTAGATTTCCTTTTAGCTCCTACATCTTGTACCATCATTGGTATAAAATCTGATCAAATAAGCATATGTACCCCTACTTTTGTCATCTCAGCACGATCTCAAGGTAGACTGGAAGAGAATACCTCTGGCATTAAGTCCGCCTGTGTACAATGTGTCTGTATATAAAGTAAAATTGATAAAAATAAATCTTTTGACAGAATCGTAGCAGGTAAATATGTTTTTGCATATTGCAGGTGTTTGGATTACGATTAATTGATAAGAAGTAAATATATTCAGAAAATCATTCAATCTGGATTAAATCTAGTGGATCAAAGTACACACGAAGTCGGACTACATGCTTGGCAATCGTTAGATAAATAATGTATATCGATGGAAATAGATGGACTCCTTTTCTCCTCCCTTCCTTTCAAAATGAGAGGGCCGTTTAGAGGGCTACAAAATGTAGATTCATAGGCGGTAATAATTATCATGTGATTGAAATAAAAAAGCGGGTATAAAAGGTCCATATGTCGAAGTAGCTACACAGATCAATACTCCGAAGCGGTTTGCATATGACGTTCATGTTTTAGAAATTCCCGTTGAGCTGTGAATCACGCCGACGTCACAGACTTAACCTACATAAAATGGCTCATATCAAAACATTTTTCCTTGGATTGTGACGAGGGCTACGAGATTTGAGGGCTACGTGCTATTTTGAATAATTTTTATGTAGTGTTCAGCGATTAAAGGAAAATAGTTCATTGTAATACTACCTACATTCATGAATATAAAATGATATCCATGAATACAACGCTGAAATATTGTGGGTGTGTCGCTGATAGAGGTTTGAAATACGAACTTTTTTATACAAAAAGGGTGTGTTTCGGTTTGCGGAAAATCTCCTCACAGGATGAAACGTGACACGTTACGGAAGATTTCTGTGTATGTATCATTCTTGATGGCCCTGCTTCTAATTAACAAAGTATATTAAAAGCCAGAGAAAAACAATACTATCGGATTTCTTATGTTTATTTTAATTTTGAATTTAGAATTCCTTTTTCAACGACTGAAGCATTGAATCTCCGAGTTTAAAAATGGAACGTTCGTTATCCCTATGTTTTACTATTGGGCTATTCGGGTTTTAAGCCACTCTCTAATCTGACACAGTTTCATAGTGCTTAAAAAGCCGCATTGAGGCAGATTATTCTAGCCGCGTGTGCAATGTCATTGAATTTTTCAGTATTTTTTGCGTAATTCGAGTCCCGCCGGATGTCGGTTATCTGCATTGAAACGAACACCACTACATTTGCAATTAACCAAGATACCATACGTCTGAATTTTACACGTGCCAAGCGATTTACATCACTCATCTATTTTTGTATCGGCTGATTGGGACGTGAAAATTTATTGATTGTTTATAAAAAAAGATGTGTTGCCTAATATCTAACAAAAAACAAATTGACAAATTAATTCAGCATGTTCGAAGGAACATGCGTAATTAATTTTTCAATTTTAGATTTACTTTTTTAGAACATTTTTAGATGAGAGAGGTGATAATTAGAAATTAACAGAAATGGCAAACTGATTTCGGATTTTTTGAAGTTATATGTAGATCCGTCCCATAAACAATTGTCATTTTATAGCAAAAGATCATATGCATTAACAAGAAGAAAAATGTAAAAAATATTTCCATATTATTTAAAAGACTTTACAGGGAACTTATGGAGGTGACAGAAAGGCTGTTACTACATGTCGATTTTCTTGTTAATGGAACAGTTTTATAGACATAATATACCGGGTATCTCAAGACTGCTACCGAAAACGAAACCGGGTGGTAGTTTTAGTGTCTACAATGCAATTAAAAATTTCGCCTAGAAACGCGACAATTATTTTTTCCATTTTAAATCCATAGTTTTTGCTAAAATAATAATTTAAACTCTTTTATACCTTAGAGAATTTATACACAAAAGGGTATACACTATTATTTTAGGAAAAAATGTATTTACCACCCAAATATGGCCATAGGAAAAAAATAACAAAAAAAATTGTCACATTTTTTTCCAACTTTTTCTGTTGCATTGTATCTGAAGTCGCCTAAACTACCACCCAGCTTCGTTTTCGGTAGCAGTCTTGATATACCCTGTATTTACGTCTATCTATTGATTACAAAAAGACACACAACAATGTTGAATATAGTTTTATAATTTGAATGCATTTCGTTGGAGATATCTAAAAAAGAAATTGACTGCCATGCTGGAGCAGTGTAAATCAAATTGAATGAATTGGCGAATTCGCATTGTGTATGTCATTGTTAAATATGAAAGTGAACTTATTCATAATCATTTTGTTTCTAATATCTAATTTAACAGCGTATTTTATTAGATACTATATACTGTTGAAATATGCTTGGTTATTAGTACGCAAAAATAGGAGGATGTACTCGTAAGTAGGTAAATATGAATTTTAAATATTGATTCCGCAATACTTTACATAACACCTATAAAACTGAGGATAAAACACTAAAATAAACATTGGCTTGTATGGGAAAAATAAACAACCCAGAATGATCTTTGGGTCATAATTTAAAATAATTTACGTCCGAAACATACTGAAATGCAGTTATTAGAACAAATCGTACGTTCTTTTTTATTTATTGGAAATGATTAGATTGCATGTATTGTTACAATCACTAAAAACGAATTACAAGAAATTCGGATTACACAGAAGTATGAGTTTTAAGGATTTCCGAAGTTACAATGAAGTGTTACGAAATACCTACAGTTACTAAGTTTAATGTTAGTTTAAACCTCAAAAAACGCGATGACATATATAGGTATTCAAAGTCCCAAATTGCTGTGACTGCAAAACATTGCGTTAACGGGGGTCCATAATTTTTATATGGCTTATGATTTAAAAAATCGAACTACTTGTGAATTCAGTTTGAGCGAAGAAGACATAAATTTCGATAACTAATATAGGTTTTAAAAGTATCGATGAATAACGCAGTTATTGTCTACGGCACAAAAATTGAGGCTTGGATTCGAAATTCAAACTCCGTAAACATTCTTTTTCCAAATTTCAAGTAGCTTTTTGACTGGCATTAGAAACTGAAACAACCAAGGCAAAGGCAAGGCAGTAAGGCTTTATCGTCATCACCCAATAAAACCCGTCGAGAAATTTCCATTCACAAACCCGTGAATAAATACCATCAAATTCGTCGCCAGGGTTCACTCAAGTTCATACTGAGAAAATGTGTGGCATAGATGCGTTCGCTTCGTGACTTCCTTCTTCCTTCATATACGGAATTTAAATCAACCCATCCCGGCCGGGGACCTGTTATCCAACAGTTATTGTAATATCACACTTATTGTCAGTTTCATAAGACGGTCGGTAATGATCGATATGATTGATATGTGAGGGACGTAGCCGAGTACCGCTTTCGACTTACAACGGTACTCATTATTGTATCTCGATAGCACAATTATTGGACGCTTTTGTAGGTGATCAGGTGAGGATTGGACGTTTTGTATAACCTAGATCGGTTGGGTTGGATTAAATTTCTCCACTGCATTGATTTGTCCAATCGAATGCTTATTTAATTTAAAAGTAATGTTTGGGCCAATTGCTTTCAACTGTTATTAGGTATTTTTGATTACCTAACTTTAACTTTTTTTTCTTACTGCCATAATCATTTTCCTGTATAGTTTGTAACAGTAAGTACTCATATGATTAAATTCAAACCATAAAAGTTTATACATACGTAATAATTTTCTCTGATAATTATAATGTCAGGCCGGAAATAACGTTCTATTTATAAATATACAGAATCTATTTAAATATATATCGATGCGGTCGTGGAACATGAATTGAAATTTAAAATTTTTAATTGCTTTATTGTAATGGCAATATAGAAACGCCAACTGTCGCAATGGTGTTCAGCTCTCTAACGATCCAGTTTGGCGTCTTCAGAGAAATTTAATAAGGCACCAGCTAGTTATTCAAGGAGGCGGTTACGTGTGTGTATTATTGTACAAATTGATACTTTACGGTTGTGCAATCGGTTGTGAAACGTCCCGATCGCATCGGGCGACGTAATGTATGGATGTGGATCTATACTTATGTATGACGGGCCGTTGTTCTTTTATAAAACGAGGATTTATGTTCAACCTCTTTTCTTCAAACTGCGTGGCGGGATATTTCTATTTTTCGTTTTGAATTTGGAATGAAGACCCCGTACGAAGATTTCAGGTATTGTTTGCAGTATATTTCTGCGAACGAGATTGCAGTGAATATTGATTAAATATCATCTAGGTTTTGTTGAATTTATCTGATACGCTAATATCGGAATTTGTTATCGTATTTAGTCATAATATTAACACCTATTTAGTTTAATTATACGTCAACTTGGTGGTAATTCACTATTTAAAAATTCCATAAATTAAAGTCACTGTTGAAATGTTACAAAACAATTACAGAAGATCTAAAAGCCTGTTTCCAAGCATTTAAAGCGATAAAGATTACAACTTAATAAAATTTTATGATCTTTTAAGAAATAAAACGGTTTTGAAACGCCCACTCTTACTTTACCTACTTTTCGTAGTGCGATTTGTACGAATTATTTGCGACAGATGGCGCTAGTTGGAGAATGAAAGACAAGGTAATTTCAATAAAGTTGTAGTTATATGAGTAGGATTTTTTTACAAAGATTGATTTTAAATTCTGAGATTTAGGTGCCGTCATTTTAAACGGTTATAATTTAAACCTTTTTATAACAAAGAAACCACTTTCAAGTATATCACGAGAAACTTGAAACTAATACCGCCTTCAGTGTCGCCATATAAACTTTCCAACAAGCTTTTTGATAGGAAATTTAGTACCGACAATAATAACGCCGGTACTTTGTATTGTTATTCACCGTATGATATTGAGTAGCGATGTGCATACATCACATTTCGTTCATAAATTCAGCAGACGGCCTGGCAGCCATCTTGTTGGTGTATTAATGCTAGTCAGGAGTGCGTCTTCCGTGCCGATTTAACGGTTCTGCCTATCGTATTTGTATAATAGCACGTGCTTTCTGTGCTATTTGTACTGTCATGATACGTTTACTATTTAGCCGTGTTATCATTGGCCTTACAGGATGTGGACATGACACGATCAAATTCTAGATTTAAATTTTCAGTCGCCACACGGCTGACCATCGACAACTGTCAATTTCGAAATGTTCTATATTCAAATAGTCTTATAATAGATCGTTTGAATCGTCAATGAATTACCATCGTTTTAAAACGTGTTACAGAATTCATCCTTCATAACAATGAAGGAATCAAGCATGAAACTTAGATTCATTTTCACAGGGCCCCCGTAAGAGCTAATGGCTCCTGTGTGCGAAAAAATTTTGGCGCCCCTTAAGGCATTTTGAATTATCTTTTTTTTAAGGTAGGTGGGTGCCTGAAATAAAGCAAAGAACTGAACTTTTAAAGTCATATGTATTTGTAGACTATAATATCAAAACGAAATAATAATAATGAATTCTTGTTCACTCATTTTAAAGCATTTACTTAACTGATGGGGTACAGACACGTTGTTCATAATTACAAGAAAATAACCCAAAACTAAAAATCACATTTTTTTAGGAACAAATAACAGAAATATTGCCTCATTTCTACATGTCTACGTATTATTGAGAAAGCGCAAAACCTAAAATTAGTTTGTTCATAATCTTAAGTAGAGTCGATTCCACTAATAAAAATATGGGTCAAATTTGAATCAAAATAATATTCGTAATTCTTTTATAATCAAAATAAGTTGGCGTGTCACTTCCTAATTATTCCAAATATGTATTGTAAAATACTAAAAGGGTGAGTATAATCAGGTAATGAAAAAACTCTAAAGGTTATTCTCATATATCTTCTATACACCGACATTGACCGGTTACGATTTTATTATATGAATTGATTATTTTTGTTTTTTTTTTGTCCGAAGAATCGGGGAGGATACGATAACTCTGAAGTCTGGTAACCTGCTCTTCTACCGGGGGGACGACCAACAGTCCCGAGGAGGTGTCGGATTTCTTGTCCACAGGTTTCTCATCAACAACATCGTATCCATCGAAAGCGTGTCGAGCAGGCTAGTATACCTTATACTCAGAATATCAAAAAGATATTCGTTGAAGGTCATACAGGTATACGCGCCGACATCGACACCCCCAGATGAAGATGTAAAGGAGATGTATGAGGACATAAGTCGGGCCATACATACTTCCAAAACCAACTTCAATGTTGTTATGGAGTACTTCAACGCAAAGTTGGGCAAGAGCAGGGACGCAGAGTTGAAAGTGGGGCAATTTGGACATGGGTAACGGAACCCCAGGGGTCAGAGGCTGGCCGACTTTCTGGAGAAAGAGGAATTCTTTTCGATGAACTCTTTTTACCAGAAACCGCCTCACAAGAAATAGACCTGGCTGAGTCCTGACGGTTCTACGAGAAACGAGATAGATTTTATCTTGACGACAAATAGACGGATATTCAGAGATGTCTCTGTGATCAACAGGGTGAAAACCGGCAGTGACCACCGAATGGTTAGGGGCACACTGAATATCAATGTCCAATCAGAAAGGCGTCGCTTGATGAAATCTACGCTCCGACCTACTCGCGCCCATATCCAAAACCCCGAGAGCTTTCAACTCGAGCTGACAAATCGCTTTGATTGTCTAGAAGAAAACCTTGCAGTGGACAAGCTAAACAGCGCAGCGGTTTGGTAGAAGCTGACCATACGGTGGGATCTAAGTATTTTAGACCTCGCCGTAGAGATAGACCACAAAAACTCTCGATCCACACTCTTGACCTCAATACTGTGAGCATTAAGAATACAATTGAGCGGAACGGAGGCTCCAAAGTGTTTGCAAGAGACTTGTCTATTGGGCAAAGCCAGTTGTCTAGGCTGAAGATGGACGACGACCGCGTGGTACCAACGAGGGCAGCGGTATTAAGGGAGATTAAGAGGTTCTACGGACACTTTTACACCTCGGTTGCCCAATCTGCTATTAGCTCGGCCGAAGACCTGAGAGTCGAGTTGATCTGACACTTTAGCGATGATATCCCGGACATCAGCTTGTGTGAGATTGAGACGGCCCTGAAGCGACTTAAAAAAAAAACAAGGCGCCGGGCGAGGACGGAATCACTTCAGAGCTTCTGAAAGCGGGCGGCACGCCAATACTGAAAGTCCTTCAGAGGCTCGTCAATTCTGTTTTTCTCGAGAGCTCAACGCCGGAGGCATGGAGCAGGAGCGTGGTGGTCTTGTTCTTAAAAAAAGTCTTTGCTGAAGAACTACAGGCCCATCTCGCTCCTTAGCCCTCCTTATGTCTATAAGTTGTTTTCAAGGGTCATCACAAATCGTCTCGAACGCAGGTTTGATGACTTTCAGCCTCCCGAAGAAGCCGATTTCCGAAAAGGCTTTAGTACCATAGACCATATCCATACGCTTCGGCAAGTTATACAAAAAACCGAGGAATATAACTTGCCGCTGTGTTTAGCGTTTGTGGACTATGAGAAAGCCTTTGATTCGATCGAGACTTGGGCTGTGCTACAATCTCTCATATCGCCATATCGACTATCGGTACATCGAAGTGTTGAAGTGTATATACAACAGCGCCATCATGTCGGTCCGAGTACAGGATCAGAGTACGAAGGCTATTCCACTACCGAGAGGCGTGAGACAGGGAGATGTCATATCTCTGAAACTATTCACTGCCGCGCTGGAAAATGTCTTCAAGCTCTTGCAGTGGAAAGGATTCGGCATCAACATCAACGGAGAGTATATCACTCACCTTTGGTTTGCCGACGATATTGTAGTCTTGGCAGAATCGCTGGAAGACCTTAGCACTGTGCTTGAAGACGTCAATCCAGTCTCCCAACAGGTGGGTCTTAAAATGAACATAGACAAAACGAAGATCATGTCGAATGTCTATGTTGTGCCCACCCGAATCGATGTTGGGAGCTCGACTCTTGAAGTTGTTAACGAATATGTCTATTTAGGACAAGTGGTCCGGTTAGGCAGGTCCAACTTCGAGAGAGAGGTCAATCGTCGAATCCAATTCGGTTGGGCAGCGTTCGGGAAACTACGCGACGTCTTCTCGTCCAAAATATCTCAGTGCCTTAAATCGAAAGTCTTCGATAGTTGTGTGTTGCCTGTGATGACTTACGGCACCGAGACGTGGCCTCTCACTATGGGCATTATTAGGAAGCTCAAAGTCACTCAACGAGCTATGGGCTATGTTCGTGTTTTCCCTACGATATCGAATCAGAAATGAGGATATCCGTAGGAGAACTAAAATAACCGACATAGCCCAGCGGATGAGCAAGTTGAAGTGGCAATGGGCAGGGCATAGCGCGCAGAACTGATGACCGATGGGGTCGAAAAGTGCCCGAATGGAGGCCACGTAGCGGAAAACGCAGTGTAGGACGTCCACCCACACGGTGGTCAGACGACCTGGTAAAGGTCGCGGGACGTCGCTGGATGCAGGCCGCCTCCAACAGGTCTCTGTGTAAATCATTGGGGGAGGCCTATGCTCAGCAGTGGACTTCCTTTGGTAGATGGATGGATGTATGACTTCTGTTTGTTTTTTTTTTGGCAAACTTTTTTTTGGGCCCTGGATTTTGGCGCCCCTAAAGGATGGCGCCCGTGTGCATTGCACACTTCGCACATATGGTAGCGGGGGCCCTGCATTTTCAGTGGGCGATTGTGCAATACTAATATTACAGCAGTTATTTTACCACATACATAGCATTTGAAACTGTCTAATAATAAAAAATGCCGAAAGAGTGAGACAAAGTGAGTTGCCGGCGTAGACTCAAGCCTGTCCAACCTAGTTTCTTTCTAAAAAGCAATTTTGACAATTGCTTAATCCTCAGCGTTTTCTCTATGATATTTCCCCCTCTTTTTTTGACATATGCCCATAGACAACCATGGCTCCATGAATAGACATTCAAGAAGCTAGTCACCCGATGTTTAATTTATAATGGTATTGCATAAAGTCATTCATGATTTAGAATTAGATGTAAAAGCTTGCTGAATGTTTGTATTTCGCATAGATTGAATGAATGAATTACGTTTGCTCAGGCAAAATCAATTGTGCTGCTTTAGACAATTTTCCGATATCGCATTACACATGGTAACGCAGCTATTTCATATTTGCGTTTAATTAATATTTAAAGTTTAGATATATTTTGTTTAAAATTTAAGTTATTAATTTTCGAAACATAGGTTAAGTTTTAATTAAAATATCTACGAAATTTATACTCACACCACTCGTGTCATAGGTCTACATTTACGAATAGGAATACCGAGACAAAATGATAATTACATAAACAACAACAAAAAAACAGGTTATAATAATTATCTGTAGATCCAAACATCAAAATTATTTTTGTTTCATAAAATGTCGTTTCCAAAAAATATGAATTATAAAATAAAACGTGTCACTAATGAAAATAATCTTGCAAACTGATCTCCTTCGTTCGACCTAAAAAAATAATCAACAACAAGGCATCGAATTTCATATTTCGCGAAAAACAACAGTGGTGATCATCAAAAAATTCAAGTTCAACACACGATGCCTTTTTATTGTAGGCACTGAAATTATCTGCATTATCAATTGACGCAAAGAGAATACATTTTTAGATAACAAATAGATGCTCCCGATTGGTGGAAGAAATTTTTATTAGTCATTGTTTTGTGCATAAACATCTTAATCGTGACGCGAGGTGTAAAATGGCGGACGGTTAGAATGAGTACGATATATTTAAGGGAATTTAATTGTTAAACATATTCTAACATATTCTTTGTCGAATCCTATCTCCTCTCAATCATTCTCGCGGTTGTGGATGCGACCCGTGCCCTGAATTGGGATGTATATGGGCTGATATACGTATAGATGTTTTCATGTAAATTTTTTGCATACCGATTCGACGATCAATCATTTGATCATTTTGTGATCTAATTAGATATGATGCTAAAACAATTATCAATATCAGTTTTTGTAAATTTTTCCACAACTTTTCAACAGTCTTTTAAGTAGAATTTGTTATCCTTTGTTGATAATCTGTTACGACGCGAGCGTGACGAAACTAGTGAGGATTTTAAAGCATATAAAATTCAAATGATCGGCTATACGTACGAGTAACAGGCATAGGAAGGGCACTACGCATCTCATTAATAACGGTTCACGAATATATTGTGACTTTTATATACGTGGTTCTCAAGAATTTTGGGTTTCAGAACCTGGAATATTTGATGGTTTAGCAAAAGATAGACAGCAGACACGAAACTTTGGAAGGGGCGATAGAAATGTGTGTTGTATAGATGTGGTTAATGCGAGAGGTTTTAGTAATTTCTGATAGCTACGACTGAAGACTTATCATGTCTTGATTTCTTAAGACTAATGGTGCTTTTAAATTATGAATACTTGTTTAAAACATTAGAGACTTTTGATGAATTTAAAAGTGAAAATATCCGCTCTGTGTGCCCCGCCCATTGCCACTTCAACTGACTAATCCGCTGGACTATGTCGGTTATTTTAGTTCTCCTACGGATCTCCTCATTCCTGATTCGATCTCTTCGGATACTGAACTCCTTCAGCGAATGTATACATTTCACTATTTCAGTCACTGTTTTTTCGCACCTACATTTGATTTGAATATATCCAAATAAATGCTTTGGGAGGTACCTGTGAAATGTGAATTGACTTATCAGAAGCGGCATACCACAGTCTTTCGTGAATTTACCTCTCGAATATTTAAATTTAGCCCGCGCTTTATCTTACAAAACACGAATGCACTTATCAATAAATGCAAAGGTTTCCAATCGAACAGTTTAAAGTACTTTCGAGTGTTTCTGCTGAATCGCTAAGTACCAGAACCGTTGGACACGAAATATGCCTCCTATACAACAGATAATTAGGACAAGAATGTATCCGTAGAGAAATTTATATGTTACGTGATATTATCTTGTTTTCAAACTATATCAAAGGTGTCTTTGGTATAAATTAGGCGGTGTTTTGTATGCGCCTCGTGTGGCGGGTCGTCGGTCTTCGTCGACGTCTATTGCGCCCTAGCAAGTTAAATTTACATCAACCTAGATGCTCCCCCCCGTCTCACGCCTTTTTTTGAATGTCCCGGTGTAAGGTTACTTTTGTATCGTTGGGTATTAGACGTTTTATATGAATAGTGTAGCTGTTTTGAGAATATTCGTGTAAGCATTGGACCTGAAGAGTTTGATGTTGAAAGTAAAGTGCTGAAAAAAATCATTTTTTCAAGGTGGAATTATCAATTTTGTTTGAGAAATTCAGAGTAAGAAATTGGAAATCTCCAATAAAGCTATTCATCCAAGGTTCAGTCTAAATACCTATTAGTAAGTCCTGAAGCAGTTCTGAAATTTTTACTTTTACTCCATATAAAATTATACCAGATGGCCCAACCCACCTGGTATGTACATCACACACCGGCCCAATTGCAGCCTAATCAATCAATCAATATTCGATTGCATCTGCAAAGGACGGCGTCGCCTAATCGAAATGCTTTTCCACCGGAGAAAGCGGGTGAATGGTGGCCATTTTTGGAGGGCCGTTGACAGATCGTGGTAACGGTGAAAATGAATAAGGATGCCGTCTGGGTACACAGTAGCTAGTGTATTTATGGAGCGCAATCATTCATGTAATTTGTAGCGTACGCATCTTTCTAGAAAACGTATATTATATCACTGACATAACATTTATTTATTTCCAACTCCTATTAATTTAACTTTCTGATTAATTTCGTTGCGGGTTAAAGACAAGTTAGACATTCCCGGAGACTCGCCGAGCTTCAATGCTCGGTGTCATTACTTTGCGTGCCACTGTTGATCCCGGCTCACAGGAGTTACAGTGGTGGGTGTGAGGGCGGGACAGTCTCCTGACATTACAAATCGTCAAGTCGCTTATGTTGTATTATATTTTTTAGTATTTTTATAGTTAGTGTATATTATAAATAATTTATATTGCGACGTGGTATCACTGAAGCCCATACTTACATTGGGGACCTTGACGTGATTATATATTTTATTTATATATTAGTATGATGTTATGTCCTCAGATAGGTTCGGTACTGAATTCATGCGTAGTATATGCTACATTATGGAGTGAAATAATAAATATATTTTTATACTTGTTTATCTGTATATAGATCTATGCTTTGCCAATCCACTATCTACTTATCATTGTCGCAAAGGGGCCGACATTTACGATTATCAGTATAAATAAGACAAAACATACCGTTAGAAAAATAAAGATTACAGCATTACTCATCTTGGTTGTCAGTTATCACGTTGTCCAAATTTGCTCGTTGCAATTGCGGCCGGAAATCCACCTACAGCTTATCTCACACGCCTTTCGCAGACACACTAATCGGTCAAAATGTCTTTGTTTTTTTCACAAATTGAAGTGATACGTGTAATTTATGTCTTTATTTTTTTTATCCCTATTTTGCTTCTACTCGCTTGTCTGGCTAAAAGGATCAGTATTCCATCTATAAATTTCTCGATTCTAAATTTGCGTATACTCTGTGCTTGTCTATTTCTTAATTCTATTTTCGAATTATAAGATGAATTTTGAATTTTATGTCGCATGTCACTTATAAATTACTGGCTATCATCAAAAATAGTATACCAACATAACAGTAATTTAATTTACCTGTAAATATGAAGTAACATCCAAGTCTAACAAGAGCCTTGTTAGATTCTATGTCCTCAGATGTGTGGACACAGGTGTGCGGCCACACAATAGGATGTCTCCTCTACTCTCAGCGCGGGAGATGCGGCTGAGCAAACTGAATTCCAACCGATTGTCTTAATGACGGTTTAATGACGCTTCTAACGCGGCAATTGTGTAACTTTGAGACTCTTTGAGATTATCGTTTTGGGTCAGCTATGGTGATAATTTTGTAAGATTCGGTGACTATAGTCATACTTTATTATGACGTCACTGAATTGTCAATTACGTGAGCTTTTGCATTTACATTATACAGCCTACACGAATTCTTTAAAACTAAATACGTAATTATGATATTGATGATACTAAATCTAAGTGCAAAGTCTGCTTTATCACCTCATGATAAGCGTAGTTCCGTGCAGATGTGCGATCGAAAAATGATGATTAATGATGAATAGATTTTAACAATTATGCGAGTCAACTGAATTACTTCTTTCTAAAGGAACCAAGAAATTTTATTGGTGCTGCAAACTACCCCGCGTTTTTTACCCACAATGTGTTATTTTTATAGCATTATTTTTTTTGCAAAACCAAACAGTACCCTGAATTATAAAGCAATGCTTGGCAATCCACTGCGCGTCATCCTGAGACATAAGATGTTAAGTCTCAACATGTCCAGTTATTCTGGCTACAATGTTCTTCAAGCCAGAACAACACAGTGCATTTACATTGCTGTTTGACGGGAGAAATTGACATTGCGGTGGTACCTACCCAGGCGGCTTCTCGCATACGAGAGTACCACACGTAAACCAGTGATTTTTTAAGAGACAGACAATAATTAAGTCTTTTCTGCAATTTCAAATCAATACAAATCTAGTTATTCCCCTAAAGATAAGCGAGTTTACCTAAAGATTGAATTAACCACATTAATCATATTGCCGAGTCACCTGAACATACCGGATGACGTTTTAGATAACAATATCGTGTTTCAATGAAAATGCAAGTGAACAAAGTCTTCAATAGTCCTTTATTTGGAGAGTTTACCTGAAGTGAACTTTATTTATTTTTTTAAACTTTATATAGTATGCATAAAAAAGAATATGTAGGTAAATCTGATACCTATGTAAGTCTGGCTACACAGTTACTGGTTCAGCGGAAAGCTCGTTTTAAAAAAGAAATATTGTAATGGCAAATGTTTTTATCAATAATATTGGTGATCAGACTGATGTTTTTTTTTATCGAATTTAGTAAAGATAAAGAGAATTGTTCGAACTATGAATTCGCTCCAGACGCCAAGGTTCTCTGCTAAGTACGCAGTCATTAGATAATGATAAGTATAATAATCTTAAAAACCTAAAGAAAAAACACGTTACCACTTCGTGTACCAAACCCGATATCTATCATTATCGGTCGCTCACAATTGCCCATAAAAATCGTGAACAATAAAAACAGAACTTCAATTCAGGAGATTTAGCGCATGCAAATGAAATACAAGAATTCTCTAACCATTAATACAAAAACCTACACGTGTAATGATAACGAATTATATTTAAACTTTATACATTAGCCAAGGCTTTTTCTTGACTATTTTACATGAGGAATTCTCGCATACCGGATGGCTGGTCGTAAATATTATCAAGCGGTAATAAAACGAGGGTAGTTGCGCGGTATCGGGTGACGCGCGTGCGGCCAATCAGTCGTCCGGTTACAGCTGTTACGTGCGCACGTCTCGTTGCCGTGTCGGATTCACTAATTCTTCATTCGATATTTGAATCTTTATGAATGATGTCAGCTGACCAGTACATTGATGCATGCTGGCCGCTTATTCCTCCTGTTTACTTTTTTTCAGAGATCGATAAATTGATTCGGCATTCGAAATTTGAATCTTTATGACTGTCATCTGGGCTGTATGAGATATTGACTAATTGTAATTTTATTCGAGTCAGCTGCCAGTTGTATATCAATGAATTCTGGGTTATCTCCTATTAGTGTTTTTTTCTAGATCACATATTGGAAGGTACATACGTTTAGTTGCCGGAGGTTCGGCCGCGGGGGGCGCGGGGGCGTTGGCAGCTCCCTGCATGGCCCGCGACGTGCGACCGCGACGGCGCCTGCGTAATAATAAAAAATCTATTAGACTGTAGTACATACCTTATGTAGAAGAAGGATTTATTTGTAATCTTCATAATAGTGTAATATTTTACATCATATTGTGTAGCATAGACACCTAATTCATTTTGTTACGGTGTTACAATTTCACTCACACATTTTTTTATCCTTAGCCTTTCGTGTAATTCTAATTATTTAATTAAAAAATCTTCTCGCCTGAAACATCACCAAAAAAAAATACAAAACAGAAATTCCACTAATGTAAAAGTGCACAATTAGCTCGCAAAGTGGTTCGAAACAAAGGCACTTGAGTCACATTTCGTCACGTTATCGCCGCCGCTTCCTGCTGCCGGCTCATCATTGATCGAGAAATGAGGGTACGTAATCTATGTACTATCGGCGGTAGGGTGAGTATGATGTGAGTTATTGGCGAGACTTTCTAGACGTATATCACCGAAGGGATTTTTTCGTACTAACTCGCAGTTTAGTGAGGCTTCAGTGAGTAACTGGTGAGACTTTCTACTTAAGTACTGTGTATGAAGCGGAAAATATTTTGTAGTGACGTGTAAATGTGTACAGTTTTGGGTTCATTCTCTAATAATTAATCTATGTAATATATGTGGTGAGTATGCTGTAAGTACGTATTGAGACTTTTTATCGGTGGTAGTAAAACTTTAAATTATTAAATTATTTCCTTAGTTCCATTTAGATGTTAAATTACAAAAACATTACTGGTGGTTAATTCTGGGAAAATCAGAAAGCAATTATTATGGCTAATGATAATCTGGCAAATATCTATATATTCTTGGAATATTAATGAATAAATGAATCTTTGTTGTGCTATCAAAATATTTTGATTAATCGTAACAGTAATATGTAATCGATATGAAACTAGAATAAATAGCGTTTGGTGGTGAATTTAAATTGTTTAACAATATTGGAAAATATTTTTTGATATAATATTTACTTAATTTTTAAAAAAATTCAATTCTATCTTTTCCCCACGAATTCATCCGCCTACAACTTTTAGGAGGTAGTCTATCGTTATCTAGACTATATAAATAATAAGTGCAACTTAATAAAAATAGAATTCTCCCAGTTATAAAGACATAATGCGGCACCTACACAAGGCAGACATGCGCCCGCGCCTCGACCCATTACGGCGGACAATGCGTGCTAATAACCTGCGCGGCTGGTATGTGCTACAGGCTGCGCACTGCGCAAGTACCTGCGCTTGCTTGTGCTATCGTGCTGACTTGTGCGCATGCGCTAACCTCTTACGTACTGGACGCGCGCTATTTGCCGTATTCTGGTTTTGAATGGTTGAATACTTGGAACCGTTTGAGATGTCTCGATTGTTTTGAAATTATGTTTCTTTAAATATTTGAGTTATTTAAAATTAGAAATGTATAATTTTCAGATAGGATACTATACAAAAGAAAAGCTTAATTTTCCTATTGGTGAAAAAAAACTTTCGAATTGTTTTTTCGACTAAATAATATTTACGAATAAATCTTAATAATTGGACTCGGATTCTCAAACATAAACAATTGAAATCAATTCCCACAGTACAGTACAAAGCGGCGCGGTATAAGTCGAGATAATATTATATTACTGACTTTCCATGTAAACTGTAATCCTGGTTTCAAAGGAGCCGACGAGAGTCGCCTTACGCCTTTGTGCGCTTCGGGAAAAATTGAAACACGATTGTTGACGGTAACTATATACTATATACGGTGAGGTCCTGGGTTTGAGTCCCTGATCAGGCAACTTCCGAGTGAAGGTGAACTGTGCGTAATCTAACATCTTGACATCCATGAGTCAATATCATTTTAGGACCTTTTTTCTGTTTTATATTTTTGGTTGATTTCTATAGATACAGAGTTTGATGCTTGATTTTAGTTTTAAGTGTAGGTATACTTTAAGAGGTAATTTTAAAATATCCCGAATCAAATACTTAACTTTCTTAATGGTAGAAACACTTCACACACAACAATATTAATTAAACATCTCCTAATTTCAATAAAGCTATAAAACCTAGGAACGTATAAGGCGTGGAATAAGTATTGTTCCCTTTAAATAGGGTGGCGCTTGTCCCGAGATTTAGGGGCGTTGTATCGGGATCGCACCCAATGGTACAGCTGTAGGTATTTAAGTGTCGTAGAGTTGTATAGTATGTTTATTCTATAGTATAGATTGACTGTCGTTAACGGGAAAAAACTTCTTTGAATAGAGTTTGTATTTGACATTATGAATCTGATATTGGGTTTTAGTAAAATATAGTATTCCTAATCTAGAAATTTTTATAACAGATATTCTATTATTTATTTATTAAATAATTTATTTCAACTTCACACCTTACAAATACCAATTTATAAGTTATTAAAATGGTTTAATTATGAGCGAATGGACTAAACTACTAAAGACATTACAAATGTTTCCAGATATGAAGATGTATCGTTTTTATAATCTCTGTCAGTCCCATGGAGACATAGTTGTGACTTGAATTTGCAACATATATTTAACAGCATAACATTATTACAGTATAAACTAACATTAACACAGCTGAACAAATAGTCAGTTGAAATATGTACAACTTATGATTTTGCAAAATATTAATTTATTATGTATGCCAACCTACGCCTGTTTATCATAGTGTTTGACTTACAGAATTTTCAGATTTGGCATACCACAATGATTTTAAGATAACCACATTTAATAATGACAAAATTCAAAACTCATTTTTAAAACAAAAAAAAATCCTTCAAAAAAAATTCCCGACCGGGATATCGAACCTTGATCAACCCCAAGGTCCTCCTTTTTAACTCCGTAAAATAAAACCACACCCACAATCCATTAGTACAGGCGCTATCACGGCCCGTTATCAGCTTATCACAAAACGTGATGATGCTGAAGATTGACCAACGCAGATCAAGTGTAATCTACGTAACTTTATGAGGAACTGTATCGGTTCTTAGAATAGTGTTACTGCTCTCTATTGGGCAATAATACGAGACTTTTCATATAAGTTTTCATTAATACTGAAGCTATAAGTATAGTTCATGTATGGAGTTTGAAAAGAGTGATATTTCCGTTCGTTTTTTTCGGCGAAATTTTTCATGGTTTTAAATCCTATTTTATTTATCGAATATTATGTCTCCTTCACTCAAACTGGATTCAAAAGTCATTCAAAAGGGACAAGGGTTTCAGATTGAAACGTAATACTATAACTAATAATATTAGAGACCTAAAAAAAACAGTATATATTGTTCAGGATACAGTTGTTAAACTCAAAACACGACACTTTTATGTTTTGCTATATCTGGTGTTCAATAATATTTTAAATAATATGTTTTATGCACTTACATACATACATAAACTCATGCCTTTTTCCCAGAAGGAGTAGTAAGCTAAAGGTGCAAACGGTACACCCACGTTTCGCCTCACATTTTCTGATCCACGATGTGAAGCCTATGGCCATACCGGGCACAAATTCCTGACTCTGGGCTGATAATGAATAGAAAAAATCCAATATCACTTTGCCCGACTCGGGGTTTGAACCCAAGACCTCAGCTTGGAATTATACCGTAATACAACTACGCCATTACGCTCCGCCATAAGTCTGTCTCTGATGTACAAATCCGTGACAAAGTAGTCACATATACATACATTAAGAGCTTGACGCAATATGAACATAACGCGTTGAGATGCACTCTACAATGATAATGCCGTTTAGCTAAACAGGGATGGATTTTGACAACTCCCAAGGGGTCTTGTACCCCTGAATAATAGTTTGAAATTCACTGCCTAAGTAAATTTTTTGCATGGTTATAATAAATATTAGCAGCCCGTTTGCGTCATACTTTAATGTTATGTTAGCAATTTTATGTGATATGTGTTCTTATCAAGCAAAAATTCTTCGTGGATAACAAATGTGCATATCATTGAAACTATTGAATCAATTCGTAAATATTTTTGCACTGCCATTTATATCTTTCTATTAATAATTATGATTAAGCGTAACATTATACCAGCTCGATAAAACACCTAGTTGTTTTATGAGACAAAAAAAGATATAGATATTTCTAAGTCAGTTTGGCTTTAAAGTTTTAGTACCAAAAAATGTATTTTTCTTTATAATTGTCTTAGTATAGTACGAACCTATTATTAATGGACATAATATATTGTCGCTTTTTATTAATTAGGATAGGACAAAAAGGCATTTTACAGGAATAATTGATACGACTGGTTCTTCCGTTAAATTTATGACCCCAAAAGATTTATCTAACTGCACCACTGTATGTACAAGTAATAATAGGTTTTCTCAAGTACCATATCGCGATCTGCCTCTTGAGATACACTGTCATCATTAGATTACGAACGTCTCGGCAAAGATGAGATTCTCCTATCGATACTGATATCAAAATCGTTTTTGAATCATTTTGATAAAAACAACTTGGTTCTGATTTTATAAATGTCATTTTGAATATTTAGGTGTATTTCGAATTTACTGTATAGCTACTGCTATTGAGTTCAAAGGGTTTAAAGATTTAAAACGTGGAATTAATAGCCTTCTTTTTTAATTAGTAGCACGGCATAATGACTGCACTGCATATTTTGGTAAGAGCAATTGCCGACCAGATAGACTATCGACTGACATCAGACGGCGCATGACATTCGATCAAATTATGCCAGCCTGCTAAGATGCTTCTTCAAACTACGGCGGAAGGACCTAACATTATAGGAAGCCGGGAACAAATGACGGCTAAAAATTCCACAGCTTGACGATGCGTCACAGAATTGGCGAAACTTTTGGTTCGGGTGGGATGGTTTAAACCTTCAAGCTTGAGCTCTGCAAACCATCACGCGTTGTTCTGATTAGGAAAGGAGATGAGGGGATCTATTACAAAGATACATATTGATTTTGGTTGAATTTGATACACGGGACGTAAAGTTTTGCCTAATTTTTATTCATCTTTCGACTTTCTTTCAACTTTTAGATATTTCCAAATCACTTTGAATCCATTATAATGTCTACCTTTGTCTTATGTCATATTAATACATTGTGGTTGACTTCGAAAAGAAGTTTCGGTGTTTTCCCTAAAATATAATTTATTTCTTAACAACTGACTATGTCCTCATATTTCCTTATACATTTTTAGCCCTTATTTACAAGTAAGTGTCAATAGATGGAGTCACTGTCTTTTGCCGATCGCTGTTGATTATAGTTTAACTTTATTTTACGTATCCAATGAAAAGTTCAGTAAGAAAATGTTTTTTTGGATGCGTTTTAAACATTTTAAATTCTTCCTATCATATTTATTTATTTTTTATCATTCTTTCTATACAAAACTATAACTAATTTGGGTGAAAACCTTGATAATTCGCAAAATAATTTATTGAATGTAATGCGAAATATATTTTTTATCTCTGAAAAATGCACGTGTCACAATGGGATTATATCCTATAATATTAAATAGAATGTTATATTTTGCGAATGATATTGTTGTGTCTGAAAAATTACAAAGAATGATTACGGCTTGGTCCCCCTTTATTAAATTAGCAGGCACATAATTCACAATTTCTTGTCTGCATTATTTTCCTGTAAAATCAATATTTTAATACCGGGTTTTTACCCAGCTATTTTAGGATATGGCTTTAAATTATGCGATCAATGTGACACGAGGTACTTATTTACTATTTTATTATAAAATGCGTTCATTTGTAAGTGATTACGTAGTTTCTGCACGCGCCTTTTAGATAAATGTTATTTAGGTAAAAACTCGACTTATTTTGTACATAATCCGTCCATATTGGATGCCTCCAGGTGATGTATGGGTAAGACTTGTGAATGCTAAACATAGAAAATTTTATCATGTACCAGCGGCTCGGCCCAGCTTCGCCCGGGTACAAATAGATTTCTGTACAATAATATGTACGTATTATACATATAAACCTTCCTCTTGAATCACTCTATCTATTTAAAAAAAAACCGCATCAAAATCCGATGCGTATTTTTAAAGATTAAAGCATACAAAGGGACATAGGGACATAGGGATTAAATAATCAGATATAGCTAAGGTTTTTTCTATTATATTAATTTTATTATATCTGGGCTTACTACATTGACTGCATTGCACTTTATGGTAAATAGATTGCCGTCCAGATGTATCGACACAATTATGTCGGCCCGCTTTGTTTTTTACGCTATGCTCAAAGAAAGCGTTTGGCATATGTTTTTATGCGTGTTGAGTTAATATTGTTTTATATTATATTTTTTATGATGAACTGTATTTAAGTCTGGCAACGTGATATCGGAAGATTACGAAATTCCCTAAATAATCAATTTTACTGGAAAACTGGATAGTGCGCGGCCAGGAAGTCGAACCCGTTGACCACAAAGCAATCAGCACTTTCGCTGCATCCATTGATTTTTTTCATGACCATCTTTATTATATAAGAAATCCTAAAAAAACATTCCGAAATCCTTTTTATGTTCACCGTTGATTTAGTTCGTTATCTATTATTAAAAAAAAACATTAAAGATCTAGTTCCTATTGGAAAATATTAAATAACCATAATTTATTAAGTCATGTACTAGTACACTATTCAAGCATTAAATTATGATTTAGGATTTATTACACTATCGCTTCATAATTATCTATAATAGTACACAACAAAAACCTCGTATTATAATGTAGGCTTTTCACACGATTCCTGCAGCCATTCGTCACTGAGCTCAAAATTCTTACCCGCAACTTTACCGTCGAATATAAAATTATCAATTTAATCCTAAGATAAACAATTGATACTATAAATTATAGCGGATCTTATATCTATAGTAAATTCTTTAAATACTTCACACAGAAAAAAAATATAAATAATTTTTTTTTTACATTGCATCGCGGCGAACAAAAAGTCTTATTAGATTTTTTATGATATTCTCTTGATAAAATAAATAATATGCAAGCGTAACAAAAATTCTATAATATATTAATATGTATATTTATTTTTATATGCGCGACGGCGAAATATTACTTTTATCATCATAAAATATATAAAAATAGTAAAAAGTAGCTGCATAAATTTCTCTTTAAAAATATTAAGAGCGAAAAAATTAACCATATTGCATATAATTTTGGTTGGTTTGAAAAGCAGACTAAAATATTTATAAACCTGCGTTACGATTCCTTTTTTATTATAATTTCTAAAATGTTTAAAAATTAAGCACACAGGATTTTTAGCATAGAAAACATACCACCAATATAACTAAAAACCACACAGTTAAAAAAACACAAGTACCATAATTATTTTGAATAATATCTCTTTTTAGGAACATTTTTCAGTTTGGCACCAAAATATTTTGCTATCGCAAAATTTTAGAAAACCGTTCCATTTTTAAAAATGTCTTAAGAACAACGTTCTATCGCCGTCACCTTCAAGGGCCCAGGGGGTCAATAGACGACGGAACATTTGACTGTCGCGTCCAAGACTGAGGCCTATTGGACAAACTAGAGGTACTTAAAAACAATGACGCTCTCCGCGATAATTTGCATTGTAATCTAATCGAAATTACACTTACCCAATGGTGGATAATTTTCGCGATATCAGCCGGAGCCCTCAAAATCAACAGTCCAATATCACAAACTGTCCAGTTAGTCACAGATCACCTTATAAATTATATTTTTGAGCACAGATTTACAGTCTTATTGGGACACAGAAGGCACGGGTATTTTGTAAAAGCGCGCGTAGTGTAGCACGCATCTCGCGCCGACGACAACCTCGCGCGGCGAGATGTCGTCTCGTTGTGATCGTGATGAGAGTACGCACTGTCGCTCTGCTCTCGGGGGAGCAGAAGATGGCCGTTGATTGGTCGAGAGCGGCGGCCGGGCGCGCGGGGAGAAGGAGAGAGCGCATCTCGCTGGGGCCGCGTGCGAGCGGGATGGCTAGCGCCATTCGTTTCGTTTGCCCGCCGGAGTTCAGGTGGATCATTGTTTGAGAGCGTCGATGATAATATGGAGATGCCGCGCGGAGTGGTTCCGTCTTTATCACATATTTAGCTTTATCTATGAGATTAAAGCAATGATGGCGAATAATATTATTTATTTTATTACTGCTTATAATAAATATTTTTTTTACGTAGAAAAGTATTAATTTATTCAGTAATTTACTTGGTTAAAAACATTAGTATTACAAACACAGGACAATTAATCCAAATTGATTGTTCCCGTTAACTGAAAGCTTAAAAAGCTTTCATAGACTTACCAATAATACGTGTTACTGCATTTTTAAAATTAAAGTGACCGATTTATTTGTGTAGTAACGAATTCCTAGAAACAAAATCGATTAAGATTCATTTAAAACACGTCAGTTTAAACAATACACGGCGTCATAATAATTTCCATAATGATTCGCAAATTACATACGTGGAAGTTGGCTACTAAGCTATAAGTATGGTTCCAATAGTTGCTATTATTTAAAATTAATTATATTTTAAGGGATTAAAAGGTATTTAATTATTTTTTAGACCAGTTATTGTAAAGTAAAAAAAGGGCGCGAACGGCGAACCTATTATGGTCAATTAGTTTTTTTTAAGCGCTCGGATGAGAGTCTAATCTTATTGGAAAAAATATATTTTGAATATTTGAATACTTACATACCTATTAAATCCATGACGATTGGCGAATTTTCAATTGATGACGAAATTTTGTTTTAACTCTGAGTAAAGGAAACATAATTTTAAAGCCTGTCTTGCTGACAATACTCTCATAAAAGAATTGTGTTACCAAAAATATGTTTAATTCAACTTTTTTATCTTTGTTTAATTGAAATAAACGCAATAGGAGAATTTCATAACTTTTTTGTATTGAAGTAATGCGAGTTCGATACAGCGACAGCAGAATGGCAAAATTTAGAAAAACAAACGCATTCTTTATTGACTTCCAATTATAATTTTCATTTGTAGGACACAGGTTTCTTATTAAACATATCTACCTATTTTATAGCATGTATGTAATGAATGTAAATAAATAATCTTCATTTAGAGTGTTTCAAAAGCTGGAAAATATTTTAATTTGATGTGTTAATATGTTTTGCTAATAACATAGGTTATTGACTCATCTAATACTTAACTAAATTAATTCCGGGAATTACTCTAACCGTTTTGGACATAAGCAATGCAATAGTCTCATGTTATCGCAATTCATAATTCCTTTTTTTTATATCTATTTCATTTATAACTGGTTAATTGATTACAGTTCATTAAATAAAGATGCCTTCAGCAAATTGATGGGATATTAGGTATGAACATTAATATTACATAACGCATTAAGCTCGCTAGATGGTGCTGCTGGGGCCCGGCCGTACGCATTCCCCTTGTACACGCTAAATAAATAACATAAAAGCAATGTATTCTGAACCGAAAGCTTGTAATTCCTTTGCCAAATAAGTATGATTTAAAAGTTTTACGCTAAAGAAATAAATTATAATGCTTAATGATATTCATTCTTTTATTTACCAAAGACGACGAAAATAGATAAATCATAACTTTATCATTGTGAGTAAGATAGTGGTGTACAGCTCTGCTTATCGTATGCAGAATTACAAGTAAATGTATTTATGCCTTTTTATCTGTTTATTTAATCTTTTCTTAATCACCGCACTCGCCGCGCCGGTGCGTGATCGGATACAGGTATCTATGTGGAATCATGAAATCGATGTAAAAATGATCTTGCACATTGATTTGTTTACTCTTTGTTCGTTTTTCTCTGAAGTATTTATTTACACAGCTTTATCTACAATAATGATTTAATATAATTTATTTACCAATGATTAATACCTTGTTATAAAACCTTGATAACATTACGAAATAATTTGAGACCAATTTTTGACGATGTAATAAATACGTATGTACAGATACGTTTAGGGGAGTGGCAGTTTTAATGTAGTTTATTGAAGCTCGTATATAAATTGATCTGCTTGGTCGGGGTGGTAGAATTTTCTTACACAAAGCTAACAAGAGGCAAGTATTGCTGTTGTTTCTTTCAGCAAATATTACCAAAGCTCTTACAGCCGCCGCGCTGGTAGGAAATTCGCATCACTCGGATAAAAATTGGTGGAAAATTAGATATAGTCATCTATTCAAGTGTGTCACATTTTGAGTTCAGCAGAGTGTATCGTTTTTTTTTTATTACAGTGCATAGCGAGACGAGCATGCCCTTCACCTGATGGTAAGCGATGCGACCACTCATTAACAGTAGCGAAACCAAACAACACTTTGATTACAAAGCAATGCTTGGCATTCCACTGCGCTCGCCATCCTGAGACATAAGATGTTAAGTCTCAATATGTCCAGTAGTTACTCTGGCTACAATGTCCTTCAATCCGAAACACAACAGTGCATTTAAACTGCTGTTTGACGGGAGAAGTAGACATTGCGGTGGTACCCACCCGGGCAGCCTCTCACATATGAAAGACCTACCACCAGTAAATCACCAGTACCTTGTTTTGGCATAATAATTTTCGCCGATAGACGTCCCAATGCACGGATCTTCTCT
Organism: Hyles euphorbiae; assembly: GCA_023078785.2. Taxonomy (NCBI): domain Eukaryota; kingdom Metazoa; phylum Arthropoda; class Insecta; order Lepidoptera; family Sphingidae; genus Hyles; species Hyles euphorbiae. Next base: position 5,908,342 of record CM041048.1, read on the forward strand.
ACATTCGGGAGATCCTATCGTTCGGCCTATTCAATATTAACCTTGTTTTGGCATATTTGTACAAGAAACAACTATAAACTAGGGTGTTTTTTTCTGGATTGAACTGCTTACCGTTTGGTAATTCTACACATTTTCAAGGCAGTATAAAGACAATTCCTTGCATAAATACACGATCAATGCATGTCCATGTAGTAAATATATTTATCGTTTCTAAGTAACGTGACCTAAAACCACACTTTCACACGAAACGCAATAGTAAAGGTTTACTTGGCCCCGCAGCCAAATGTCACTATACCTTGATTGGCAAGAAGCTCTCTTTATTAGTCGTTGATTTAATCTTATTTATATTATATACCAATGCGATTGCTTTTGCTTCAGATCAAAACTTGAACGTTTTTTTACACATGATAAAAATACTTAGCCACGCATAATAAAGTGCGTGGTAGCCTGTTGGTAAACGGACTAAACGCGGCTGCCATCATGTTCATAGTGGTCGCGAGTTCGAATCCCAGCACACACCTCTGACTTTTCGGAGTCATGTGTGTATTGATAGCCAATCACCACTGTAGCGGTGCAGAAAAACATCGTGAGTAAACCTGCATACCATAGCGATTTACAAGAATTTCTGTGGTATGTAAGTCCGCCAACCCGCACTAGGCCAGCGCGGCGGACTATATGGCTTGACCACTCTCAATCGTACTCTCGATTGTAGAGGATGCACGTGCCCTACAATGGGGCGTATATGGACTGATACGATACGACTCATTTTGTTATTAGATCTTTTGGAAGCCATGTCGACTTTTACCTAATATTTCTTTCAATAGTTTCTCTTTGAAAATGCATTCCATTACTTGGCTATTTTACTTCGTGGCACAGTTGTAGAAGGCGAATTTGACACCGCGCGGCGGCCCGCAGGTTCGTTTCCTGTCCCGAGACAATTGTATAATGTTATTGTGATATATAATGTTCCCCAAAATATTTTTTAGGTCTGAGTGCTATAAGTATCAAAAAAATCACTTTGTTTTTGATAACTACTCACGACTTCCGCAATGGTGTCACTATGGGGTCTGTAGTCTATACTAAATCAGACTTACAGAATATTTGCAAAAAAAAAAATCGCGCTATAATAACTGTCGAAAAAAAAGCGCGGGAAAACTTGATTGTGGCGGGAGCGTATAATTTTGTTAAATATTTTTTTTCCATTTATATTATCTCACAAAGGATCAGTTTGTTAATAAACATTTTATTTAGCTTAGTTATTAGTAGTTTGTAAATATTTTCTTCTTGATTAGGTAAGTTTTTGTATATATTTTATAGTAGTTCCTTACTTTAAAAATGGACGAGCCCCCCGACCCGGGGGGTGGCTCGATCCCTGTTGCAGCCTACGTAACTGTGGAGCAATCAGAATCCGGAATGGATACTGATTGCTCCAATAATAGTAAAAACCCGCGAAAGCGTAGGGTAAAAGCCGGATAGTTGCCACACTTTTTAAAAAGCTCCTTTAAAAAATATGTATCAATACATTTTTTATTCAAACTGTATTCTCAAACATAGTTCATTCATCTTCTAACATACCCTATCTATAAAAAAATTATAAATATCATAAATTTTAAGTAAATCCAGTTTAAAATGACCTCTAAAAAAGAGGATAGTTGCCTACTATAGCGGATACTAGCCTAACGTTAAAAATGGTTGGGGGGGATACTTGCCCAATGTGAGGATAGATGCCCGTCTGTTTTGTTTTCAAATAAAAATGAACTTATATTCATTGAAATAATCAGTTTTTATTATTAAATACAATCTTTTATTAAGTATCGATTAAAGTTAAATTATAATTATAAAATTATAACAATAATAGATTCCAAAATAAAAATGTAATGTTATTATTTATTTTGAAAATAGATGCGATTCGACCGCTCATGAACAGTAGCAAAACCAAACACCTTTACACCACCAATTACAAAGCAATGCTTGGCATTCCACTGCGCTCGCCATCCTGAGACATAAGATGTAAAGTCTCAATATTTCCAGTAGTTACTCTGGCTACAATGTCCTTCAATCTGAAACACAACAGTGCTTTTAAACTGCTGTTTGGCGGGATAAATAGACATTGCGGTGGTACCCACCCAGATGGCCTCTTACATATGAGAGACCTACCACAAGTGCTATGTGATTCTGATTCACTACTAGTAATATCTCTTGTAGTAATACCCAAGGGCAGGGTATTTTCTTAGAAATGTTAAAATACAATTAGATAAGTAGGCAAGTATGTAAACAGATTATTATATTTATATGTTAAATATATAATTTTAAATCCTTGACATATGTATCTTGGGTTACCAGCAGCTGGTTTCTTTTTTCATACCGTCTTCTTAAGGTTCGAGAGAATATGCCATAAATTCGGGATATTTCGTTGATACTTTTTTGTTTTTTATTTAGTTCTTCGAACGCAAGTGTTAAACTATCTTCTGTCCAGTTGATGTGGCGCGGCACCACGCCTGGCTTTCGTTTATACTTGCGAGGCATGTTGCTGTTGAGTATTTATTTTATTTAACATAAACTTTAGTAAAACCAAATAAAAATCACCTAGAAAAAATAGTAAAAGCAAATGAAAAAAATAACTAAGAAAAAAAATCTGTCCTTGCTTGTTAAAAACGTATAGTTACAGATAGTTACCGCAGGGCAACAATCCGCAAAAGACAGTAGGGCAACTATCCGATTTGATACGGATACTTGCCCTTTTTATTTACGAAATAAATAAAACATATTTAACAATAAAACCTAATAAACAGTGCAATTTAAACTCTAATGCATTTAAAGTAATATATTTTTGACTGAAATCGCAATCAGTTATAAAAATATTTAACGGAGATTACTTGCCAATATAATTCTGGCGCTCGTCAAAGTATCACCGCGGAAGATTTTTTCATACACGGACAAAATAAGTGCGCCTACTTCAACTGCTTATGCGGTACCGAGGCCTGCGCGGGGGCGGCTTTTAATTATGATCAAAAAGAAACACTGTCAATACGTCTAACATAGAGCATTTGAAACTGAGGCATGTATCCGTTTGAGGCAACTATCCGGCTTTTACCCTACTCTAAAGGCCAGAAAACGTATTTGCCGAGAGTGCAATAAGAAAAAGAGAACCAATAAAATGGCTATAGATCCGTCGAGGGAGTCATGTAATTGCTCCGACAGCGATTGCTCCAAAGATACACCTTCTCCAGCTCCGGAAGCTTTGGGAAGAAATGGTGACATTTCTCCTAAAGTTCCCGAAACAATTCAGGTTGGCAGGCAAGCCTACTTGGCTACTGATTTGGCCCCATACACGGTACATGTCCAGAAAAATCAAAAAAATCCAGAAGATAATGTAGTACTACACCCCTTGTCGTTCGGGATTTTTTTAAAAAGAAACAATTTTAAAAATATAATTAATGGCAGCGTGAAGCGAATTGGTCGCAATAGAGTTTCCTTGTCTTTTTCTAATTACAATGATGCCAACTCCTTTTTGTCTTACGGAGGACTAGAGACCGACAACCTCAAGGCATTCATCCCCACTTATAATATCACTAGGATGGGCATAATTAAGGGTATACCAGCAGAGTGGTCTGATGCTGACATTATAAATAATATATCCGTTCCAACTGGGTGTGGTAAAGTAATAAAAGTCAGAAGATTGAATTTTAAAACCTTTATTGATGGTAAACCTACTTGGCAACCTTCCCAGACTATAGTTGTAACATTTGACGGTCAAATTTTACCAAAACGTATATTTGCATGCTATAATGCATTGCCAGTGGAATTATACCATTACCCAACAGTCCAATGCTACAACTGTTGTCGATACGGTCATACAAAAATTCAATGTCGGGGGAAACCACGTTGTTTCAAATGTGGGGAGAACCATACCGGTGATTCCTGCAATACAGACGATGCACAGGGTTTTTGTTGTTTGTGCTTAGGATCTCATTTTGCTACCAATAAGTCATGTCCTGAATTCTTGCGACAAAAAAATATTAAAGTATCAATGGCTGAGAATTGTATCTCATATTTGGAAGCAGCTAGATTGCACAAGCCCATTTCCAAACCATATGCTGATGTTGTTTCTTATCCTAAAAATCCGATTGACCTAAATAACAAGCAAAATATACATAATCAAAAGTTATCTTATAAAAAAACTGTGTATTCAAAAGTGAAACCCCATTCTCCTTTAACAGCTGGGTATGACCAAGTAGCCCACAATACATTACTTAATAATTATAATAATATATCTGCATCTGGTAATGGTTCTGCTATTACCAAAGGAATTCAGAATAATAAAGAGCCTCAATGGTCCATTACAGAAATTATAACTACATTGTTAAATGTTTTGTCACGAAATAATATACTTATACCGTCCAACGTAGCACCTTTAATTGAAAATACAATATTTGAACTAAATAATGGATTACAGAAACATAATCCAATGGAACTGCCGGAGTGCAAGCAGTAAGAAAAGTGATTTAATTTATCTTGTAAATAAATATAATCCAATTTTAATTGCCTTGTCAGAGACATGGCTAAAACCCCATTATAATTTTAGAATCCCTAAATATACATGTGTAAGAGAAGATAGACAAGATGGCTATGGAGGTGTAGCCATATTAGTCTCAAAGAATGTTTCTTTTCAACTTATACCCCTACCTTCTCATTCTAGTGATTTTTCCATAATTTGTATAAAAGTAAATAATATATCATTTGTCTCTATTTATATTCCTCACCCTTCTTTGAATGTTTTTAATGAAGTTAACAATATTATTAATCATATTTCTAAACCTTTTATGTTGTTGGGGGACTTCAATTCTCACCATAGATCTTGGGGAAGTTCGTTTTCAAACAGTTATGGTGAACAATTACTGAATATAGTAGATCACCACAACTTATGCATATTAAACACAGGCTCTCCCACTCGTTGCACTCCACCTAACGAAGGATTAAGTGCTATAGATTTGTCCATATGCTCTACTGAGTTGGCTTCTATTGTCAATTGGCAAATTTTATCATCCACATTTGGTAGTGACCATTTCCCCATCATGATATCATTACCCTGTAACAAAATTTCTTTTAATATTTCTAAACCTAAATCTCCACGACTAAAATATAAAATAGAATCTGAAAAATGGGACAAGTATAAATCTTTAGTTGAACTAAAAATTAATTCTTTGGTTCAGACTCCAGATTATCTAATAAATGCTGAGGATTTTACTAAAGCCTTGTTAGATTCGGCTGATGAGGTATTTGTTACAAAAAAGATCTTTAACAGACTCCCTTCTCCCCCATGGTGGGATCAACAATGTACTGAAGCAGTTAAAAGTAGGAAAAAGGCGGAAAATACGTATCGTAATGACATGTCTGCAGAAAACTTTGATGCCTTAACTAAAATAATGAAGGAAACGCGTAGCTTATTAAAAAGTAAAAAATTAGAAGGATGGAGAAACTTTTGTACCTCAATTTCTCCTGCGACACCTTTTTCTGAAGTTTGGAATCGCATAAAGCGGTTCCGGTCATCTTTTATTCCAAACTCTTCCACAATACCTTCTTCCTTGTCCGAAATGTTTTTAGATAATTTAGCTCCTCCAACAGTCTTACAAGAAGAAATATTATTTCCCTTTTCTGACAATTTTTTGTACACAAAAACAGAGAAATGTTTGTTTACACTGACTGAGTTAAAATATGTTGTAACAAATGTAAAAGATTCATCTCCTGGGGAAGACGGCATTCCGTATTGCTTCTTTGCTAATCTGGGCAATGATGCGCTTAACTATTACTTGAAATTAGTAAACCAGATTATTGAGACGGGGGACATACCTCCTGATTGGAAACGTCAAATAGTGTTACCAATTTTGAAACCCCACAAAGACCCCTGTGACTATTTGTCGTATCGCCCCATTGCCTTATCACCGGTTATAATTAAAATAGTCGAACACTTGGTTAAAAACAGGCTAGAATGGTTTCTTGAACATAATAATATTTTATCAAATAGCCAATATGGTTTCCGGAAAGGAAGGAGTACAACGGACAGTCTTAGTATATTTACGACTGACGTCCGTATAGGCTTATCACGTAATCATTCCACAATAGCAGCATTTTTAGATATATCTTCAGCCTATGATAATGTTATAATTTCAATCCTTAAAAATAAATTATTAAAATTGAATTTTCCATATTTATTAACCCGATTTATAATAAATATGCTATCAGATAGAACTGTAATATTAGATTCTGAATCCAAACCTTCAAGATCCATTTGGAAAGGACTACCTCAGGGGTCTGTTCTGAGCCCTATTTTATATAATGTATATACTTACGATTTAGAAAGTAGCCTAGATAATTCCATTTCCATTTTACAGTATGCCGATGATTTACTTTTGTATTGTTCTGATCAATCTGTTTTGAATTTAACTAAAAACCTGACATTTTCACTTACTCTGCTTAAAACTTGGTTGGATAAGCATGGTTTGCAATTATCCCCAAACAAAAGCAATATCATGCTTTTTTCAAGACAAAAACAATCATATCCCCTCTTAATAAAATACGATAATCAAATAATTCCTTTCAAAGACCATGTTAAGTATTTAGGTATTATCTTAGATTCACGAATGACCGCAACAGAACATTTTAATTATATTTCTGATAAATGTGAACGAGTCATCAATATGATGAGATGTCTCTCAGGGGTTTGGTGGGGAGCTCATCCTTCTTCACTAAAACTATTTTACAATGGATTAATAAGATCAATATTGGACTATGGTACTTTTTTACTGGAGCCTTGCAACTTAGCTGGTCTTAAAAAAATTGAGAAAATCCAATCTAAAAGTTTACGCCTAATTACGGGTGCAATGAGATCAAGTCCCCTAAATGCCCTAGGTGTGGAATGTGTTGAGCCTCCGTTAAATTTACGACGTCAATATTTATCAGATAGATTTTTATTTAGAGTTATGCAGTTCTCAAACCATCCCTTACATTCCAAACTTCCCATACTATTAACTGAATTATCTTCTTCATCTTACTGGATTCATAAATCTACTCCATGTCTCGTTTTGAGCTACCAGAGATATAAATCATTAACTGCCCCTTCGTATAGTTCGAATCGTCTTCCCTTGTTTAGCCATGATTATAGCACATTAATAACAACTCCAAATATCATTGATATGGGTATTGTTAAGAATGATCCAAAAGGTAACAAAAAGTTTAATGATATTATAAATTCTAAGTGGCCTGACTGGCATCAAATATACTGCGACTCGTCAAAAAACAACTCTTCAAATGTCGGTGTAGGAATATATCATCAGCAGTATGACATTGTACAAAAAATCAAACTTCCTCTCGAATCGTCAGTATTTACAGGGGAATGTTACGGAATTTTTAAGTGCTTAGAATATGTATACATCACAAAATTGAAAAAAGCTTTGATTCTTTCAGACAGTAAGAGTGCCCTTCAGGCTTTAGCTAAAAATCCTTTTAAGTCTAATAATAACGCTATTATCAGTGACTCCAGAAATATGCTTTGCAAGTGTTTGAGTAATAATGCTAATATAATTTTTCTTTGGATCCCTAGCCATACGGGTATTTCTGGCAATGAAAGAGCTGACCAACTTGCCAAACAAGCGATCATAAGTGGAGATTTATACCCATTTAAAAATTATTGTCACGATGTTTTAACTATACCTAAGGTGTATCTTTTGGAGTCTTGGAATAATGTTTGGTCCACCAATAGTATAAATAAAGGAAAACTGTATCATAATATACAACCAAGTATTCCAAGCAAGCCTTGGTTTGCTAAGATGGATTTCTGTAAGAGAACAACAACTATTCTGATTCGAATGCGTTTGGGACACGTTTGCACTCCTCATCATCTTACGAGATTGGGAATTGTACAATCTCCGAAATGTGAGTGTGGTGAAGATGTCGGGGATATAAATCATATATTTTTGTCTTGTCCCAAAAATGATACCACAGCCTTGTTCCATCAATTAAAGTTGCTTAAAATTCCATTTCCTATATCTATTCCTGTTCTCCTTCACTCTAATGACTATCTAGTATACAAAACTTTATGTACGTTTATAATTCAAAATAATATAAAAATTTAACTATATTTATTTCCTTTCCTCTTCCTATATAATTCTTATTACTGATCCTTTCCAAATTCCTAAGATTTGTTCAGTTCAGTTTTTATAATTGCTCCTAAGCTTCGTCCAGTTTCCCAAACTTGACACTGGCATATTGTTTTCAACAATTGCCATAAAAAAAAAAAAAAAAAAAAAAAAAAAAAAAAAAAAAAAAAACTGTCATTTATGACAGCTTAAAAACCGCGGGAAAATATCACATCACAATATCCGTCATACAAGGACCACACGCCCCTCGCTAGCATCCCGCGTGACCCCGCGCAATCGGTCAAGCGTTGGGCAAACATTGTGCCCTTCGATCTGTCAACACGTGGCGAACGTCTCCGAGGATTTGTGTGCCCTTGTATCTCTGTTTGTGTTGCGCAATATATTACGGAAAGGGTTTGATAATAATTCACTATGTTCATAGGTGTAGAGGTGATCTCATCAATTCATGATTTTGAAAATAATATTTGTATTCAATCATGATCCATTGTCATGGGGTGGGACACAGTTCTCTAAGATTAAGAGGGGCTGAAGAAAAAATACATAGTAGGTATATCTAAACTGATAAAGATAAAATTGTTTGTATTGAAGAGGTTCTGAAACTATTGTCCAATTTGATAAATTCTTTTACCATTAGAATCCTACATTATCCCTGATGAACATAAGCAATAGAATATTTTTTTAAAAGTGTATCTATAATATACCTATATGATTTGGGTTTATAATTCTTTCCAAATATTATATAATATGTATAAAGATAGCGCGTAAAATAAGACAAACAAAAAAATGTGGCCAATGTCATAAACAAAAGACCAGACATAACAAGAAGGTCGGATTCAAAAAGTATTCAATCAACAATGGTAAACAAAGACTATATCGCGGCGTGACATTAATTGTTAATAGATAAAGTAGATGTTTTATCGAACATATTGTTTTTAGAAATCCAAGGTATTTCAGTAATCTATTGAAACACATTAAATATTATCTTTTGAGAGCAAAGAAGGACATGGAAGCGTTTATCATAGATGTGATATCCCGTGGTTTCGCTCAATTTACAAAATGAGGTTATGTTTTACTATAGTTTTCTAGTTATGACTTAATATTTTAATACAAATGTTTTATTGCGTAATTGTTTTGAACATGGAGTTGTACCAAGGTTTTGGTTCCTATTATTCACGGAATTAAGTTAATCGACAGTTAATTGGTAAATGTGTTTACTGTTGATTTTAGAATAACATGTTGTTTTCACTTGTTTTTGGCGAAGAAGGAAGAGTACTCATGGGTTAGGTCATCGTTAGATTTGAAGGAAAACATCGTGATGCAATGTAAGAACCTAAAAGGATTTTTATATTTTTTTGTAAATGTTAGTGCCTGGTAATGTGCACAAATCGAATAAGGTTACAACTTATGGTGTCACAACATTATTGCTAAAGATCCTGTAGATATATTTGGATCTTCAATCCGCTTAGATAGCTACAGCCAGACACTCTAAGTAGTGGATAATCGTTCCTAATTAATTACATGAGTTTGTCGCGTCCTGGCTTCAGCCTTCCTATACAGATTTCGAGCAGACTGTAAAAATTGTGTCAACAATTAAGAGATACCAATTAACTGCTTTTCTGCCCCCACGTAAAATATAGTCTCTTTTCGGGCAAATAAAAAAATACTTTAGAAATTTGCAAAAATGTACTTTGAAATTGCATGGCTCTGATCTCGCGTAACACATAAATTTAGGCAATGATTTTTATTTTAAGCTTACTTTTTTTGCTTAAGCTTGAAGGACATTGTAGTATCTACTGAACATATTGAGACTCAATATCTTATGTGTCAGGATGGCGAGCGTAGTGGATTGCCGAAAATATATTTGTAATTCATACTATCAGGCAAAAGTCATGCTAATCTCGCCATTCATTAAAAAAAATAGAAATCTAAACAAACTGACACGCAGATGTATATACGGTACAGTAACGGTACTGAAGTGTAAGGAAACGATATCAGATATGCCACAGCGTGTTGGAGGAAACTCTTATCTCACTGAATAACTATTACCTTATTGTATTGTTGGTTTACTAATAGTTTCTAACTGCTATATTTGGATTTTTATATTTTTTTTATAAACTATTTTTTATTGCTATGAATGGTAAACGATACGACCGCTCATGAGCAGTAACACCAAACAACACCTTGAATTACGGATAGCAATTAATGCTTGGCATTCCACTGCGCTCGCCGTCCTGAGACATAAGGCGTTAAGTCTCAATATGTCCAGTGGTTACTCTGGCTACAATGTCCTTCAGGCTTAAGCAAAAAAAGTAAGCTTAAAATACACTGCTGTATTTTTATATGTATTTACACTGGCTGGACAAAAAGACATGGCGGTGGTACCCACCCAGGCGGCCGTTCACGTATGAGAGACCTACCAGTAACTAGATATTGCCAAAATTGTAACGAAATTGATAAAATTGTAAATGAATAGAAATCGTATTTGTCCAGTTCTTTTCATAGCAAATGGTAATTCATCTCATATAAGTTACTATAGGGCATGGGCCTGCTCTACACTCGAATTGAGATGGTGTAGGTCACAGAAATGATATATTGAGCCTCCGTGGCGCAGTTGGTTAGACGCCGGCTGTGAAACGAGAGGCCCCGTGTTAGATCCCCGCACCATATTTTTTTTTGTCTGTGTGTTTGTGAGATCGAAAAGTCGTAGGTCGTATACCCACGACACAAGACTCGATCATAGTGTGGGGTCAGGACTATGTATGTTACTGTTGGTTGTTATTTATTTATTAATCTGCTGCGATCACCTAATCGGGTTGTATTATAATGTTAGGCGCAAATGGTTACAAACTTTCATCACTAAACTATGACGTCACAATAGATAGTAAAAAACGAACATTTATAGTTTTCCTATTTCTAAAGGAAATGAGTCATATGATATGATCAAGTGTGGAGGCTTGTTAAATGTCACGCGAGATTTACTCTTTACATGATGATCCAACTGGTTAACCAATTGCGTCATTAGACCTATTAATTTTGGTTTAACTCTACGTCATATTAATACGGCAGTATTACACTCAATCAATTAAATAATAATAATATTCCTGCTGTATTATGTGATCCCGAAACTAAATATCTAGACTTTAAACTTAGGGTATTTTTAATGTAGAGGGAGCGCTGTCATACATTTGCGTCTTTAAAAACGTAGATATTTTTTTGTTCGGAATGTTGGTAGTTCTACCATATTACTATTGGTGAAAATTAAACTAATAATTTAACAATAAATTGCTGTAAATTCCGTTGGTAATCTAGAGATATTTTTTTATTGCTGTGAATGGCGAGACGAACATGCCGTTCGCCTGATGGTAAGCGATGCGATCGCTCATGAACAGTAGCAAAACCAAACAACACCTTAAATTACTTACACTGCGCTCGCCATCCTGAGACATAAGATATCTCATAAGTTATAATAATTACATAAGTCTCAATATGTCCAATAGTTACTATAGCTACAAAGTCCTTCAATCCGAAACATAACAGTGCATTTAAACTGATGTTTAACGGGAGAAATAGACATTGCGGTGGTACCTACCCAGATGGCCTCTTACATATGAAAGACCTACCACCAGTAAAGAGTATATTTAATTAATATATTTCTAAAATGAGTTCGAGAGGAATTCAATACCACGAAACTATTTTTTTATAGTTTTTTTAAAGTAATTTACGTATGTTGGAAAACCTGTCAAATGTCAGCCAATAGGAGGGCAGATACAGGTGGCCTTGCTCTATCATTTTAATCCACGTTTTTCAACCAGCGCTCTATATTTAAAACATTCTAAGCTGGAAACTCCAATTGGTTTGTTTCACATGGTAACAGCTCATTACTGACTGTATCAAACGTTCTGTGTGAAACCACAAATTACATTTAAGGATAATTCGCGTGTGCACTAAGCACGTACGTTGCTACGTAACAATTAGTCATAAGCCTAATTACTAATGGCAACGAGATAAATGGGTTAATCCGTTCTTTTTAAATTTGAAACAGGACAAAGGAAGCAGGAACCTACAGCTTAGGTTATAGTTGAATTTATTATCATTTTTTAATGATTGTAATTGAGGGCATTGCATATTAGTTGCAACTTGTTTCTTAAATCTCATTTATAGCTGGTTGTTTTATTAATGAAATCGTGACACTAACAGAAGCGATCCTCAGTATGTCTGTATAGTCTCTCACAATTTGCTTGATCTCTATCGCCCTTCATTAAAAGACCAGTGACTGATGGGTAATGAATGAACATTTCTGGCCGACACCCCTTTTGTTGTGGTCCAGAGGGAAGACACATCGCTGACGTGCTTATGTAGTTTTCTTATGACTAACCCACCTTTAGCGATATTCCTGGAGACTGTCTGCAAGGCATGATTATTATTTATTTAAATAAAAAAAAAGAAAGTTTGCTGCAAGTCGCTGGATGCAGGTCGTGTCCAACAGCTGGGTGTAAAATAAGGTCTATTTTATTAACACTAGAAAGACCAAGGCAGTCAAATTGACGGCAAGGCAATTTCATTGTTAAATATTTCACAAACTATGTTTTTGTTTCTTTTCATATTTTACGACATTTCCTAATTTGCTATTGTTAAACTAAATCTATATAAAAAAAGTAATAAAAATATATTGTATATGAGTTTCGATTACAAATACCTACTAAGACCGCGCACCGTCAATGTGACGGCATACATATAAAGGCGGAATTAAGAATAGTAAACAACGAATTCTTCAAACTAATGTGGGTACTTTTGTTTTTATTTATGTTGAATTGAATTCTGAGTAAATTGTTACTGCCTAGCTTGTTTACATTTTACATTAGACATTGGTTTCGTTCGGTGAGCAGTCGTAATTTGTTATAAAAAAATGAGTCGCCGGCTCTCAAATTCGGAAATAGAACAAGAATTGTTGCGATATCGGGATATACAAGAAGATGTGTCAGGTGATAAAAGTAATGATGATATAATAGACAGTGTTAGTGAAAACCGTGATGCAGAATTTCAGCCGGAACAGGTCACTTCTTCATGAGAAGACTCCGAAGTAGATTCATCTACTACAAATAACAATATTATTGTAAATTCGCACAGAGGACGCGGGGTATCTCGTAGATCCATTAGAGTACCCTGCACCCCAACGTAAGCATAGGTACTGATAAAAAAAGCTGCCTGAAACAATTGAATTTTACAATGCAACAGAATTTGGTGTAGACATCATCGATCAAATGGCACGCAAATACACCGTAAGAGCTGGAAGTCGAAGATGGCCTGTTCACGTTTTTTACAATATACTTGATTTAGCAGCTATAAACTCGTGGATTCTATATCAAAAAGTCACAGGAATAAAAATTTCTCGTCATGATTTTATCCTTCAACTAGTGAGCGAACTACGTGAAAAGTATGTGAAAAAAAAAATCCACTTCAACTGCGACTCAGAGACAAGGAACTAATGCTGATACAAGTGAACCATGTACTACAAACAATAAGAGGCGGCAATCTCAAATCAATAGTAATTGTAAAAAAAATAAAACATGTGAAAACTGCACTATCTGTAAAAAAGCTGTTTGTGGAAAATGTACAAAAGAGTCTAAAAAAACTATTACTTGTTACAAATGTTACTGACTTTAATGCTAAATTGTTTACTATTAATTAAAAATATTTTTTTAATATTTTTATTCTATTTTAATTTAAAATATGTAATAATTTCATAAGTATTCTCACTTAATCTCTGGTACCGTCAAATTGACCGCTGCGGTCTTTGAAGGTATAGCATGAAGCCCGGCCCTTCTAGTGTTAATAGATTTCCTGCGGTTGAGAAAGAACATGGGAAAGGTCGTAATTTTCAAATATATGCGTCCTTTCTGTAGTAGTGCAATCCGGATGAACAAATAAATACCTAAACACGACACGGACATATTTGACAATCTATTGTTAAGCTACGAACGGTTCTAGTCTATATTTTGTAAACTAATCGCCCGAACATCCCGTCCCGGTATTTTTTCCGTTACGGACGCCATGTTTGTAAACTGCGAGCTATCGTGAATGAATTTCGCGCCGTTTCCGCGATTTGGCGGGAGAACGCTCACAACGGGTATTAGATTGTCAAACATAACTACTAAGGAATGTGATTTAATACTAATTTATTAACATTAATTCTACAGCTTGAAAGGCATTAGTGGTTATTTAAATTGTTTTTTTTTTACATTTATTAAATAACAGCTGGCTCGAGACTTCCTTGTTGTAGACTCATTATGTATTGATAATATTCTTAATTTTTTTTAAATTATAATATATGTATACATTTTTCATCAGGTGCTAAGCAAACACTTTGCCTAGGCAGAATAAAAAACTATTTTAAATTGTTTTTTAATGAACTTTTATCTGAAAGCCTATTTTTTTGTCGTAAAATATTAAAATATTGCTCATAGTATGTCGTGTGTCGCATTCTTTAAAATGTCAATTACTGGTTCATCTATTGTATAGACTATATACTGTGTACGATTTTGGATAGTCATGACGCCATACTCTTCGTTATGAAACTGATTATGCTATAAAATGTACCCCATGGGTGGAACCTTTAGTTATAACGAACAGTACCAATGATAAATAAATCTACTTTAAAAATGAATGAGTGAATCCGTAGACCATATGTGGCGGGTTTTTCATTATTCCTGTGGTTTTAGGTGTGTACTTGCTCCTGTAAAACGTCACTTAGTATGAATAAGCTCAATAATCAAAACAATTTGTAATATTACCATTAATATTACAATTTGTAATTTGTAATATAAAAAGCGTCGGCCAAAAGTAAATATAATCGTCGTCCAATTGAATCGAACTGGCTGAAGTATGTAGCTATTCGGAATCACTGCAGTAAGGTGTGTAGAAATGCTCAACGCCGATACATTCACAAGTCAGTCGAAAACAGTGACCCAGCCAAAGTCTGGAAATTTCTAAAAACACTGGGAGTGGGTTAATCACCACAAGATTCTATTCCCCAATCTATAGATTTAAACTCCTTAAACCGTCACTTCTCTTCTCCATCCTACTTTGATGGGATGACTAAAAATAACACCATTAAGCATCTTTCTACCCTTAACACTCCCACTTGTTCTACCTTTGTTTTCAAACAATTCGCCACTTGTGATGTTAAGAAGACGATTACTCTTTTGTCATCCAAAGCTATGGGTAGCGATAATGTTAGTCGTAACACGATTCTCTATGTCTTGGACGAAACCCTTCCTATCATTTCCCACATTTTAAACCACTCCATCTCCACTGGGATCTTTCCAACTGCTTGGAAGGAAGCCCACATTATCCCTCTTCCCAAAAAATCCAATGCATCTCTGCCTTCCGAATTTCGTCCTATTTCCATACTTCCTTTCCTTTCCAAAGTCCTAGAACGTTTAATCCATTCCCAACTTAATGATTTCCTCTCCAAGAACAACCTCTTAAATCCTCTCCAATCTGGGTTTCGTTCAGGGCATAGTACGACCACCACTTTGACCCATATCACAGATGATATAAGATCCGGCATGGAGGACGACAAGCTGACAGTCTTAGCTTTGCTAGACTTCAGTAATGCCTTTAATACCGTGGACTACGACGTATTACTTTCCATGCTACGTTCTCTTAACATATCTCCAATGGCTGTTGATTGGTTTCGTAGTTACCTGTATGGACGCCGGCAACGCATCCGTGTGGAGGATAGATTTTCCTCTTGGTGCCCCGTAGCTGCTGGCGTTCCTCAGGGCGGCGTGCTATCTCCTCTTCTCTTCGCTGTTTTTATTAACTCAATATCCAACTTTTTACGCTCCTCCTACCACCTCTACGCAGATGATCTCCAAATATATACTCAGGCACCCGTGGACAAGATGGTCGATGCAATTGCTTATATCAATACAGATATTCAACACATCTGTGATTGGAGTAGAGCTCATGGTTTGAAGATCAATCCCTTGAAAACACAAGTCATTGTTGTCGGTAGCCCTAGGATGATCTCGAAGCTGGATTGGAATCAATTCCCCAGTGTTTATTGTAATGGGATAACCATCCCTTACAGTGACACCGTCCGCAATTTGGGCTTACTTATTGATAAGTCATTTACTTGGGGTCCTCAGCTTCGTGAAATAAGCCGTAAGCTGTTCGTTTCAGCTAAGTCCCTGCGAAGATTACGCAACTTTCTACCCGTTACCACGAAGATTACGCTTGCGCAAACCCTCCTTCTCCCCATCCTTGATTATGCCGATGTCAGCTATCTAGATCTCACCGAAGACCAACTAAATAAACTTGAGCGTCTTCAAAACTTCTGCATAAGATTCATATTTGGTCTTCGCAAATATGACCATGTTTCTGAGTTTCGTGCTAAGCTCAAGTGGTTACCTATACGGCTTCGTCGGAATACTCACATTCTCTGTCTTCTTTACAATATTTTGTTCAATTCTCTCACCCCATCTTATCTTAAAGAACGATTTAATTTTCTTCATGACTCACATTTGAGGTCCTTGAGGTCGTCCGAGAATCTTAGGCTGAGAATGCCTTTGCACACCACGACATTTATGGACAAGTCTTTTACTGTCAAAGCAGTTCGATTGTGGAACGCGCTTCCTGTTGTGGTGAGACAGGCGCAATCGCTGTCTTCATTCAAGAGGCAAATCAAAGAACATTACCTCTCTCTCTCTTAATATACAGATTTTAGTAGATAATATTATTTCCTACTTCTAATTAATTTTAAATTTGTATTTATTATATATTTATATATGTATATGTTTGTAGTATTATATATGTATGTATTTATGCTTTTTATTATGTATGTATGTATGTTATTTTGGTGTATTTTTATGTTTAGATTATATATATAGATAGTATGAGTTTTATCTAGTTTCCTCACTTTTAATTATTTATTTTACACTGCCCTCTCTTTTTCCTTCTTTTAAATCCATCCCATGGTTGTCTGTAAGACATTGCTTTAAGCGATAAGACCGCCATTTGTCATTTTAAATATTTTTTTTTGTTTCTGTATGTTGTATTTTTTTATGTGTACAATAAAGATTTAAATTGAAATTGAAATTACCATAAATATAATAAATACTAGATTACTATTGCCTCATTACCTCAATATGTATTAATCTCTTCTTATCCTTTTCTTATATCCATCCCAAGGTTGTCTGTAAGAAATCGCCTGGGGTGATAAGACCGCCAACTGTACTCACAAATTGTATATATAAAATATTTTTTGTGTGTAGTAAAAACTAAAACTAAAAAAATATATTTTTATGTGAAACTTAACTTATTAAATAATTTATATGAAAATATAAGGCCTACTCTCGAAAGGGGTGATGTCAACTTGGTAAAATTATAAGCCAAACCATGCTGTAATACAAGAAATCCCAATAGGATAAGGACTGAAGAAAAACGAACACTATATTTTTTTTTTTTGAAGTGGTAGAGCCACGCTATTTTCGGTCATATCTTAGCATAAACGGGCATCTCGTCCGGGGCGGTACCACTGCCTCAAAGGAAACCGACGTAAAGCGACAGATTGTCGAATTTCGATCGGTGAGTGAAATTGCCGGATGTCCTATGACTCTTTCCTCTTTCCGTACGCTCTCCTTCCGATTTGATGGCTCGGCAACACTCATGATCCAAACGTTGTCGATGTTCATAAGCGGTAGTGATTACTTACCTACCTACGGTCGTGTTAATTCGTTCGCCAGACTTATGCAATAAAAAAATATTGGATTATAGCCCGCCGCAGGGCAACAGTTTTATCAAAGTTAATTTAATTTTTTTTGTTAATTTTTTTTTTCAAGTTAGTTGAGGTAGTTGATTACAAATGTTCACTCGCATGTTACATACTTTTATCTGTGTCTGTGACAAATAAACCAATTTTCTTTCTTCTTTCTTTCCTTCTAAGCCATTACGCTATCGAATTGGTTGCTAGGCTTATCATACCCTCGAAATCTCGTTGGTTGATTCACGATGTTTTCCTTAACCGTTAAAATGAGCGATATTAATCTAAAGTAGTTATGTGTAAAATTGGATCAATATGTCTGGACGGCTTTTAACATACGTAACTTGGAGTAAGCGTAGACGACCTCTGTATGTCAGATATGTGTTTATCAAGTTCTTAATATACTTTTAGGTCCATACTAGTTTGTACTTAAGTATTTTTAAGTAAAGAACATAACGAAAATAAACATGTTTTTAAAACAAATAAAAGCGCTTGTTTAATAAAATATTTCCAATAAGTAATTAATTACTTTCATCTCCCCATTTAACTAATCTTCAAAATCGATATTCATGCAACGCACTCATTACTTAATCGATGCAACATTCTACGAAAACAAATCTCGATTCATTAATCGTTGCGCAACAGACTCCGCGACAAACGATAGTCTATGTAGCGTAATCGATTAATCGCATGACAGTAATGTGTTTTTTTCCCCACACGCGGCCGTAACTGACACTGGCCGGTTGGAATGTGTTTGAAAAAGTCAAGATTCAATTTCGCGCCAACGCTTCCGCCATGTTCGCGTGATGAAAATGATGTATTGTATTGGTCATACTGCTTTCATACGCTTTCGTTAGATGTTCATCCACGACATTTTCTTCCTTAATTTCTACGTTGGTTTAGTTTCCTATATGGTTTATTAGTGTTGTTGTTAACTTCATTGAAGAGGTTCTTAATTTAAGTATGAATGATTGTGTGCTATTATCTTGAAAAGTGATGATCGCATTTTGATAAAAAGGAATGCGGTTTTAGATAATCAATTAAATATATACCTCCGTAAGTCTAGAGGCGGAATAAGCTCGGCGTACTTTGGGTACACTAGTCTCACTTCTTCTTCTCTTCAGAGTCGTGAAGTTTATTTAACTATTTTATTCATGACAAGGATGATGCATGATTGAAAATGATTTCCTCATAAATGAAGATAATATTAGAGACATATTATCAAAATAATACCGAGAGTACGCCTCATAGGTAAATGACCAAACAATATTCAATGCAAGGAGTATAGCTAAAAGTATTTATGGAAAAGATTTGCAAGCTATTAGGATATGCGGCGACTGCAGAACAATATGAATAAAAGTAGGCACATTGTTTGTATGGCACTGCGAGACGAGCCAGTAGTTATTTTCATACGTGTCGTCATCTGCGAGTTTTTGTGGCACAGGGAATACCATTGTGCCCATTTTTACGATTACTTTTTAAAAAAAGGGGCTGTGGAGCTTTTGGCCGCTAACTGTGCTGCGCAAAGTTGTCTACACAGGGTTGAAATATGAAAAATTTGATATAGGACTGGATTTACATTTTTGGTTGTCGTATTAACTGACGAATTAACTGGGTACTTATTTATCTAGCCTTAAAATGCTCAAATAATCAATTAAATATCAATAATGCATGGTATTGAGTCACAAGAGGTCCAAAGCCCAATTAATAGAGTTACCAATGCATTCCAGGTACGAATTTTCCGGCCACAGAACGTTCAGGCATTTTTTACTGTCAATGGAACCAATTATGAACGTAATAATGACATTAATAGCCACTTGCCAGTTAACAATTCGAATTTGGAATAGCCTAACTGTCGACTATGTATTGTTTCTTTTTTGGTATTTAGCCTTTATGCTGTTTTGTTTTCTTTCGAAATTAATTATAACAACTCTAATATAGCTGGCCAGAGAGCGAAGATAAAAAAACCAAATTTGAAAATCGAACTTCCAATTTCCACCCAAAATCGAATAGAATAGACGAATATTAAAGAATATCAGGAAGAGGATGAGTTTAATGACGTCACTTACGGCCAGACTAGATGTCCTTTTAAGGAAGTGTCCATATTGAAACATTTTTCCGTTAAAACACCGATAGCACGGCATCAATCTGTATTTGGCCACATTATTTGTACGATCCGATATCGCTCCTCTGACTCCGGCGTGTCAATATTGTCAGAGCGGCCGTTGAACCGAGTTGCATCGCGCGCATGATCCGAATAACATAACAAAACTAATAAATATTTAAGAGCATTATAATTTATCCATTATGTGATGATACGACATTGTTTACGCGTATTATTTACATTATTCAGTGCGTAAATAATACGGGACGGGTGGCTCGTGACATATGACGTCATTTGTCACGAAAACCTAGGAGGTAATGAGAAAGTGCAGAAATAAAACGCATTAATATGCATATTGCGTAATATTGTTATGGATTTAATGACTGAAGTTAATTTGAATTAAAACGGGATACATAAATAAAGGATCTTAAACATAATACGTTTATTATGGTAATGTTTTAATTATTAATATTTATTAAGTTATCATTTGTTTATGGTAATGTTATTAGTATTGTTAAATGACATAGATTTTTAAAGAATTATTTGAACTATTAAATTACGTTTCCTTAAACGATATGTTCGCCAAAAGAGAACAGCAGCGAAATATCTTGGTTGCTGATTGTTCACGTACATATATGTCTGTATCTACGAAGCCATTTAGGCATTAGGCATTTCATATTGATTTTCCTTTGACCAACGTCACAGCCAAGACGTGGGATGAACTCATAAATTCTTTCATTTTCGTCACTATTACAAACGCTATGACGTCTTGGCTCAACCGCATTCGAGAACTATTTTATGGTTTGTGTAAAAACAATGGATGAATGATTTTTTTTATATATAAGGTATAACACATGTTACGGTTCTTAATTTCGTATGAATTTGTTAATAACCATTGATTAGAACTTTAGCGAGAAAAATGTCTCCAAGGAACTTGGATACTTAGCTCTCCAGCTGGATTTTAAAGGCATACCGAGTTTGTTTAACTTTATTAGGTTTTTTAGGTCGAAGGCCTAACCTCTTTTTATCGTAGAAGCGGATATGATTGTTATCTATATATACAAAAGAGGAGCCTGACTGACTGTCGTATAAACGCCCAGCCGAAAGTATTGGATCTAGGAACGTGAAATTTTGCACAGAGGTTCCTATTGTGACGTAGGATAGCACTAAGAAGGTATTTTTGGAAATTTAAACTCTAAGGGGTGAAAAGGGTAAAGGATGTAACTGTTATTAGGGTACTTATACAGCGCGTTAGGTGAGGTAGAATCCCCTGTTTAAGGAGGCATGCATGCTTTTAATACTTACATGAAAGCAAGACCTGTTATGTGTTTAAATAAGTAATTCGACTAAAAATACACGCTGTATAAGAAAGATCAGAGTAAGTTGAATAGGAATCCTTGACAGAACCACGCGTGCTGGCTTGCGGAGCCATAGCTTGATGGTCCCAACCATCTCGGCCTGAACCAAAAGATTCGCCAATTTTTTTCTGTGTTGCACCGTCAAGCTGTAGAATTGTTTGTCATCACACGTGTTCCCTCCTTCCTTTAATCCTTGGTCCTTCTGCCGTGGTGTGAAGAAGCATCTTAGCAGGCCGGCATAATTGTAACGAATGGCATGGGACTGCCGTCTGATGTCATTCAATATACTGTCTGGACGGCATTTATTTATTTATTTATTTATTTAATCCTTTACTGCACAAAAATAAAAAAATACAGTGAAGAAACAACACAAAAATAATAGTACAAGAGGCGGCCTTATCACTCTAGGTAATTTCTTCCAGGCAACCTTTGGATGGATATTGAGATAGGAAAAATGAGCGGGCAGTCTAAGGTATATAAAATAGTAACATATATATATATATATATATATATTATATATATATATATATATAATTCATCACACGCATTACATTTACGCATTACGCATTTACATTACATTTATTTATTGGCATTTACGCTTACCTTACTTATTTACTTTGGTGCAGTGTAGTAATTATGCCGAGTAACTTTAAAATAAAAGAATGATAATATTTTAACAATTAATTACATTAACTGATGTTTTCCTTCACCATTAAATTATATAGAAAAAATATTATACACATGTCAAAAGTTTGCCCCAAGCAGGAACATTTGACTCTATAGTATAGTAATCGTAATAGTAAAATTTTGTATGGGAATTTGAACAGCGCCATTGTGAGCGTATTTGGAACTAAATTATGGCAGCGGGAAACGTTTACGATACTATAGTATGGTAATCGTATAGTCTAACGATAGTTGAATGTATGAAAAGTGGTAGCAGGAATAATTTTTGACGTATAGTATCGCCGATTTACTATCGAGAAATACGATTGTTTTGTCACCGTAATTTTTACCGTGAGAACATTATCGGGAGTATATTTTTGCATTTGTACACATCGAATTAAGGAAAAATGTGTTAATTACGGTCATGTTTAGTGTCTCCCGATGCCGTAGTGTTATTGTGTGTAATTATCTACTCCGTATTTCGCTAATAATATGAAATTCAATGCTGCGATATGAAGTTACAATTATTGTGATACCTAACTCAAATATGAAGATTATTTCTTAGACTGTGGACTGTTTGGAATCGGAGAAACGAACTTGGGAATCTTGTGAACAAGTATGAGGATATAGAAAGTCTGGAATTTATTGTAGTTAAAAACATACCTAACCTAAAACTGTAAAAAACTTATAAATAAAATATTTACATGGAACTTTGATTTTAGTTTTGCGTACCTACTTAATCATTTTATGTCATAAGCTTATTTCAATGTATAGTCGAGCAAGCTCTTAGGCCAGAGAAGTGTGAGCATTTAATATGTGAAAATAGTTGCCGAGGAACTTAACGAGCAAAAATATAGAGAATACTTTCATGAAGCTCTCCTCCTTAAAAATGTAGAGGGATTTTATAAAACATATATACGTATCTTTATCTATAACCTATATGAGAGTTATTAATTTGCATTAAATTAAAAGTGAAAACCGCTAATGTGTGACAACTAACCAAAAAAAAAATTGCTACGTTCGGAAATCTAAATGCAAAATTAATTGGAGTCATTTTTATATATTGCGGAATAAAAGCAATAAATATGTATTTGCTTAATAATTTATTTCCATTACCTTTCTACGCGACATTAATGCATGTTTTATATTTTTTTGTTATTCTATAATAATAATTAATTAATTTACCCACGTAGTGAATGACAATTCCGCACGAATCATTCAATAATATTCGTTCATTACCTTAGGTTATCTGTCACTATCGTAACGTAATAGTATCGAGTTCACGAGAGTATGGTTAAACGATTCATGCTACCGATATGGAGTAGTAATAGTATAGTAATCGTTGTCACGATACTATTACTATACGATACTTCAAAATATTCCTGCTTGAGGTACAGAGCTGTATACCGAAAATTCGATTGTTCGCTTACCAGCAACAATTTTAAAATGTAACACACTTAAATTATATTTGCATGAAATAATAAATCTTTCAATTGACACAACCGTTCATATATTAATAATTATATTGAAAAACAATATTGAGATAAATAAGATACGTACATTTTGCGTTACACTTGTGCTAACATGGAGGATATTTGCTGTGCGGAGCGAACTAAACATGTTTTGATTCATCTGTTACGTTGCAAGCGTCATTAACCTCTTGTAATGTACCTAGACTGTGGTTAACATCGACCTATTGATATACGTTTTATTGTTTCAGAAGCACGTATGCAGTAGAAACGTTTTGAATCATTTTTATTGCCTTTTTCGGTGGTACGGATAAATCAGCTTTGGAAAAACTCATTGATGAGACGTCAGTAATGCTGTTTGTTGGTTTTCAGGGAGATTTTAATGCATAAATCCGAGCATGCGGGGATTCAATGATTTAAAAAACATTTTAAATAATTTGTATACTGTTTTGCTTAATAGCGAAAAACTCGATATAATATTTTATATCAGGCCGGAGTCAGGAATTTGTGCCTGATATGGTGATAGGCTCGCTCCCTATCACATCGTGGGGTGGAACACACAAGGAAACATGGTTGTCCTGGTACATAGTTCTGGTAGCACCTCTACCTACCCCTTCTGAGAAAAATGCGTGATTTTATGTAAGTCAATAAATATTTTGGTCAATTGAACAAAAAATTGTCTCGCACGTATAGAGAATAAATTACATCTGTAGAGTTATTTATGGTCGTATAAACAGATCACTGTTGCAATTGTCTTCGCAGATGGTTTTCGAGAAAACAATATTGTTGATTAGTCTTTTGTTTTTCTGTAGTTTGACCTTTTGGAGGTGGTTGGAATACTTTTTTTTTTTAAGTCTGGCAGGATGATGTGACTAAAGTGTCATAGTGTCATCTATTTTTTGGCTTGTGGCGAAATTTGGAAATCAAAATAAAATTTTATAAATGTATTTCTTTTCAACCCATTTTTAAAAGATATGTTTTCATAATATAAACTACAAGCATTTAAACTCGTAATCGAATATTAACATGTCTAATATAATAAAATATAACGAGTTTTTTTTTTCTAACATTTTGACAACAGCATGACAACGCATTCAGACGCCTAAAGATCACAGCCGATCTAGCTACGATACGATCCAGATAGAGAGGTAGGTACTGTATGAAATAAATGAAAATACTTTCTTGTATCTTTAAAATTTTGTACAATATTTAAATTCAATCACTGGTTTTCTTTACCACCCGGTTCACAAGGCTGTCTAGAAAAGAACGGGCAAGAAACTCTAGCGTTGCTCTTTTCAAAGCAAGTGTGCAAGCCTAGTTGAATTTTGAGATAGAACCAGTGCCTGATCTAGGGTTCTGACCGCCCTAGGCTAATTCTGAGGACGCGCCCAGGAACGTTACAATGAGCCTAAAAAGTGGTATTTAGTTTTGTTTTGTTTACAAGTGTGAAAATTTTTGCATCATTCATACAACCTATAAAAGTTGTCAGATTGATCTGCAAGCGAAACTAACGTTTTCCTTTAATCTGAACTATATTTAACCTTAGGGTGGCAAATCATTTTTTAGATGACCGAACATAAGAGCAAAGGCTACTCACGCATTATACGACCAAAACCGATATACAGATTGGGTTTTCAAGTGGGCGTGGATGGTGAAATCCGAAACTATGAGGAATAGCGAAAAATGCTCAAAGGACTTACGAGCCCGATTCTGATGAAAACTAAAACTGCATACTTAGATTTTTGATAAATCAATATGTTTAGCTAGGAATCGAACCTAATGATTTTGAAAAAAAAAACACATGCTGTATAATAATAATAAATAAAAATAGGGGTCAAAATTTGCGAAGTAATGACACACGTCAAATTAAAGGAAAAATGTAATTTTAGGCAAAATTCAATTTTTTTTCAGTTTCTTGGCACCTCACCACCTGCGTTGGTAGAGGAATGTTAGAATTTTTCATATTTTGTTGAATAATTTATAAAATATTTAATACTATGATTTCGATATGGTTTTGATGAATTATGACAGATTTCGTCTTAAGAAATACGAAAAATTATAAAATTCCTCTACCAACGTAGGGCGACCAGGTGTTAAGAAAAGTCAAGAAAAAATTGAATTTTGCTTAAAATGACATCCTTTCTTTTATTAGTATGTCATTATTTCCCAGAATTTGATCTTTATAAGCAACAATATCGAATTGTGTAATAATACAGCCTGTGTTTATTTTTCAAAATCATTGGGTTCGATTCCTAGCTAGGTATATTTATTTATGAAAAATCTAAGTAAGCAGTTTTAGTTTTCATCAAAATCGGGCTCATAAGTCCTTTGAGCATTTTTCACTATTCCTCATAGTTTAGGATTTGGCCATTCAAGCCCACTTGAAAAACTCGCCTTGTATATTGATATACGATCAGGATTACGGATTACTAAGACATCTAAGAAGGCAAGAGAGTTATTATGTTCTAACTTCATGGTAAATTAAATTTTATTGTTGAGGAGTTGAGGTGATTTAAAAATGCAGTCACTTGGTCACACTTCTGTTAAGATATTTAAAAAAGACGGGAGGCATCATACTAGTGAAACACTTTTGCAACTGCTCAATTATTTATTTGGAAATTATAGTGAAATGTTTAAAATTACTCACTCACTCGACCGCCGACCGATTCTAATAACAAGTCAGCGTTTGTTATACCTACAGGTGCTATTTTAAATTTCGTTTATTGTTATAATCTCAGGGACTCGTAAGTTTTTTCAGTTCACAGTTTAGGTTAAGTGTTTTGTCTGGGTCTAGTTAAAATATGTAGGGTAGATGCAATGACGCTAGATTAATAGTGCATGCGAAGATAAGATTTCAGTTCAGCGCGCCCCCCCCGATCCTCGCGCCCTAGGCTGCAGCCTAATTAGCCTAAGGGTTAATCAGGCCCTGGATAGAACCATCTTTTACCGGTTGATATAATTCTATAGGCAATAGTCATCAGTCATATAGGTATAAGACGGCACAAAACTCGGCATTTTTGCGTGAATTAATTTAGTGGGTTTTCCACCATTGTGTATGGCGGTCGGCGGTCGCTATTTAAGCGAAACCACTAGCAAAATTTATTATTCTTGCACCTTTTTTTAATATTTTCTTTCAATTTATCCGTCTTTCATTTCATTAATTTTCCGAAGGGGTAGTATAGGACAGGGGTGGTCATGTAGTTTGGAACGCAGACAACTTTCCTACCTGTATCAAACCTAAGACAACAGTCCATATAACATGATATTTTACAAATCGAAAATTCTTTATAAATTTCCCTACCAGGAATCCGATCCCAGGACTTCACAATTCACACCCCTCCATTAAACTCACGCTACTATCCATCCATGTATCATAGCAAATAACATATTATCTTTCGTTTTCTCCTTGTTAGTACGCAATTTCACAGAGCCCATTGTTCGCGTCAGTAAGTGACATCAAATGGTCGGGTAGTGACCGCCAACTTGTGGTCACTAGAATTAATCTCTATACTATGAATAGAGACTGACTCAATACACTGTACAAATTAAATATAGCGTCATTTAATTAATTATGTTTTATTTATTAATTTAGTTAGTATAACAAATTACCACTGGTAATAGATCTCTTATATGTGGGAAGCCGCCTGGGTAGATACCACCGCAATGTCTATTTCTCCCACTAAACAGCAGTGTAAATGCACTGTTGCAGTCCGGTTTGAAGGACATTGTAGCTAGAGTAACCACTAGGCATATTGAGACTTAACATCTTATCCAAAATGGAAATAAACTTGCGGCTGAATATTTTGTTTCCCAGCCTACTTGTGCATTTTCTTTACTTTATTCACAAAAGCATTCATTATCATCAATATCTCGTCATCGCATACAATTCGTAGGATTGACTGATCTCTCTTTTTTCGATGTTTAGACTTTAGAAATAAAAATATTGCAATAAGTTACAAGTTTTTAGAATTAACTCGGAAAATGGGAATATAAAAAGTTCACACACATTTGTGAGCACACTTACAAGGGTAGGTATAAGTGTTAGCTCTGCATCATCTGCATCTTATCTGAGCAAGGGCATGCGACCTGCCTGATGAAATACGGTCAAAGCCGATGGATGAAAGATTCATCATATACCTTTACTGAGTGTATTCTTGATGAAGGCCAAGTAATTTCTGCGTTTACAAAGGTCAAATTAGTAGCATTCGTAACTCTTGAGGATATGAGAGCTTAATGACAGTTGATAAATCGAAAGAGGCATTTAAAACGAACACTTGGCGCTCTACATTCTCTACCAACCCCCAAAGAGACACAGCCGTGAGTTTCATCATCACCAGCCAATTGCAGTCCTCTTTTAAATACGCTTTTACAATACAATAATTAAAAAAAAAATTGACTTTATCTTATCCAGAATCATCAGAAATTTAAGATTAATTATTTTGTTAATTTGCGATCGGCCGATTGGCTTTGCGAATCATAATCGCAAATTGCAAAATTTCGTTTATTTATATGACTTATGAAATGTAAAAAAATAACAAAAAAAAAAATTGTCGCTTTTTTTGCAACTTTTTCTGTAGCATTGTGTCTGAAGTCGCTTAAACTACCACCCGGCTTCGTTTTCTGTAGCAGTCTTGATATACCCTGTATAATAAAAAAATGGAGTCAAATACACTATTATGCATTAAAATCGAGACCACACCATCCTAGGCATCATGGCGTGTTATCACATGAAACCGCACGTATTTCCCGAACCGCATCATTTGATAACGTCAGTTCTCGTGGGAGTACGCGATAAGTAGCTATTCGCAAGGACATCGCGTATGTACTCATTGATATATCTCGGTTGAATCCTGGAGACATATGTGTGAAACAGATATTTCTTTCGGCTCTCAAATCTTTAAAGCATGGCAATTTTAATGTCTACTGTCTATTATCAGAGATAATGCATGCTCATTAGGATTGTAATAGGGAAAGAATATTTCGAATTGGTCCAGTAATTTTGGAACCTATTCAGTGCAAACAATAAAATCTTTCCTCCATTGAGGTATTATACTAGAGCTGACATTGGGAACAAAATCTGTGCGTATGGTGCGTGCACAAGAGTACACATTGAAGCGAGAGGGAAGATATGTTACTTCTTAGGCGTGACAGAGACAGAAATAGAATGTACCCTTCCTTTTGTTACAAACATTTTGTTTGCAGTGTATTATCTCAATGCTTTCCTCTTTATAATATTGGTATTAGTAAAAATCTTTATAATCTTGGTAAAGTTCGTGATGGCCCGTTGGTAACCCGCACTAGGCCAGCGTAGTGGACTATATGGCCTAACCACTCCCGTACTCTCGATTGTAATCGTACTCTCGATTGTAGAGGAGGCCCGTGCCCTGAAGTGGAACGTATATCAGCTGATACAGAGAGAATCTTGGTATATATTTATTTTATACTAGCATGACGATTTTATAGGTAGCTGTCTTGATATACCCTATATTATAAGGGGCCAACGAAGACTCGGTTAACCTTGTCGCATTGTGAAATTAAAAACAAATCTATTATGTTACAAGATATGAGTGTCTGTAGTCATTGCGTATTGATATATAATCTTTATAGCGATGAATCAAACGCAGATTATTTGTTCATACGTGTTTTTGAATAATTTGTAACTTTTATGTCAGAATTCTGTTGTACATCAGCTCACGCCTTTTTCCCAGAAGGGGTAGGCAGAGGTGCAACTGGAAAACTAATTTCGCCTAGTATGTTCCGTCCCACAATGTGATAGGGGGCGAGCCTATCGCCATAAAAATAAATAAACAACAGTCAATATCAGGCACAATTTCCTGACTCCGGGTTGATAAAATTAATAGAAAAAACTAGAGATGGGCCGAGTAACATTTTTGCCGAGTAACGAGTACCGAGTTTTACTCGGCTCAATTTTTTTTCAACCGAGTACTCGGCCGAGTAACTCGGTTTTATCAAATTCCCATTGTTGCTGGCATTGCTAGCACTTATGGCAAGAAAAGTCTACGAAGAAAAGAGGACTAGGCTGTTACTAGAACATGCCGAGAGCCTTATGTTCCTTCATCGTAACTTACCTTTATTAAATTTTAAATATTTATTAATTTTATTACTATTCTCTTAATTTTGTCTCACTAACTACTCATTCATTAGCATAATTTTGATTTTATTAATTGAGATTGTCAAGGATTTTCTAAATTAGTCATAAATACTTTTTGATTAACACTGTTGTTTTAATTATATCTACCTAAATATATTGCTTTTCTTAAACAACGTATAGGTACTCGGCATTCAAACCGAGTTATTCGGCCGAGTATGAGTATCAAAAAAACCCGCCGAGTACACCGAGTACCGAGTATCAACCGAGTACTCGGCCCATCTCTAGAAAAAACCAATAACACTGCCCGAAATGGGATTCAAAACCGAGCTTTATAATCGTACTGTAGTACAACTACGCCACTAAGGCATAATTGTGTTGTAATATTACTAAATAATATAAAATATAGAGAGATGGTTATAAAGCTTATAATATAATATGTAAATATTAACTTTTTGTGGCCCTATTACGGCGGGCACTAAAATTCGCAGGTGCTACAAAAATTAAAGGTTGGATTAGAAAGTTGTAATATGGAAATTGAATAAAAAATATCGTCTCAAGGTTATTTTTGTAGAAATACAGAAAAATACGTATGCATTATTTGCAAGTTTTAAAATAATCTACTACAAGCCAAGTCGTGTGCATATTCGATTTATAAACAGGACAATAACTGGCACGTGCCAGCATTTATTTAAATATCTAAAGCATTCCTTTAGTATTTTTGTTTTGTGTTGGCTTGAAAAAGGGATTATAAAACTCGTGACAATAGCTATAGTGAAACCTAAATAGTGGAACCCGTGTTGCACAATTTATTTACTATTATCAAGTTTAACATTATTTTATTTTTTAAGTCCGCCAACTCGACTAGTTCAGCGTGGTGGACTAAAGGACCTAACCACTATAAATAGTACTTAATCAATAGTAAATTGTAAAGTGGGCCCGTGCACTACAGTGGGAAGTATATGGGCTGATACAGTACAGTATTTTATTTTTTAAATATAATTGTTGTCGTTTTCACACTAAGATCAAGTCGTGGGTGTTATAGACCAGGAGCCAGTGACAGATTTTCATGACCAAGTTCCTCCCAATCGAAAATTCGTGAAATGCATTAGGGACTTAATACTATGAATACTCGCGACCGTCAGCATCGACTCCGTGGGTGGGGCGGGCAGTGGCAGCCTCCCACGCATGAAGAAAAAAAAAGTTTTTTCAGTCATTTCCTCCCATTTGAAATTTTGTCAGATTATAGTTAACCTAGTATTTTGAAGGAAAAACAAAGTCAGCTTGCCATAACATGGTGGATTATACGTCAGCTGACTGCTTGAACATGAAAAAAAAAATATATTTATTCAATGATTTCCTCTCAACTAAAAATTTACCTGGTGATCGTTTATATACTACTATGAATGAAAGTTAATGTCAGCTTGCTGTATCTCAGTGGAAAGTTTGTCAGCTGGTACCTTGAAATGTGTAACGCAGCAGCATCTATCACCTACTGAATCTTATCAGCTGATGACTTTTCCCTTGACTTACAGCTAGCTGATTTCTTTCATTATTTACTAATGTATGTTAACAATCCTCTAATAAATTTTTGTCCGGGAGGAAATAACATTTTTTAAGTTATTCGTCAGTGTGCTTGATTTGACTGTGTTGATAACAAATATGAAAGTTTGATAATGGAGGAAATGTTGGTAAGACTAAATTGATTAATAAATAATTTATTGTAGCATATTTCTTAATTAATTAACTTTTATTTTCATGAGTTGCTTAAAAATAACAATGAAAATCAATCATTTTCATTCTCGCTTTGGCTTGAGTCGCTTTCATCTCTGTCTGATTCATAGGGAAACTAATAACTTATACAAACAAAAAACGATTAGTTTAGTTTTTATTTTAAAAATATACGAAATAAAAACTAATCCGTGGTTTATTTAGTTTAGTTACAATTAAAATCACCTTAACTAACTTAATTTACTTTTTTAAAGACATCTAAGACCATCCTTGTCTCTTGTCTTCTTAAAGTTGACTGCCGAGCCATGTTATTCGCAGAAAAACAAATTACGTGTAGGTGTAGGAGTACGAAAAGAGACTATGCACATGCGCGCCGGTGTTTGAGCCGCATTCCCCGCGTCGCACCTCATACCGCACTTCAGTTGGGACTCGAACATTAGTCACTGCGCATTCAATGTCATAGTTCAACTTATGCGCCGGGGACTTTACGCAGTTATGGGTAACAGCGCCGGATCTAGGTTTTTTTCGAGGCGGGGCAAAAACTGAAAAATGCCGCCCCCCCTTGCCTATATTTTTATCTTAATCATCATCATCATTTTTAGCATCCAGACGCCCACTCAACACAGGACATCGGGAAAGAACGGTTTTTTTTTTTTTTTTTTTACCACCATGTTAAGCATTTTTACACGCTTTATATTAGCGTCACTTTTGAGGGTTAACGTCACACACGTCTGTAAGCTTTGACTCTAGTTTTCCTACACGTAACCCCTGGGTAGTGCCAAATGAGTGACACAGTTCTTGGTGGTAGGACTTAAGTGTCCGTCTGGGTAGCGATCACCGTCCACGGGGCGTAAAGACCGTAATAGTGATCTGATAGTGATTTTGTACGTATTTTTGATCGCTCTCAAAGGGAGGAGTGTTGACCCGCCGGCCAAAGAGACAGTACAGTACAAGAGCCCAATCGTGGCTAACCACCACGAGGGGCTGCCTCACCATGTCGCACATAATCTTGGGCGGGTACGTCGTGCCAGTTGGTGACCGGATGTGGCCGACATTTAGCGACATGCCGACCCTTTCATGCCGGTGCCCATTCGGCCTACTTAATGCCCGGACTTTGGCTACTGGATGCCACTTCATCAAACCTATCCTTTCAACTTCATGACAGTGCAATTCAACAAAGCAGGTCTTTCAGCGGTGCATAACCCCACCATCGCGTTCACTATGGAGTTCACCAACATCCGCGAACTCCAAACGACCTTAATGCCGTCCACCACCATTTCGAGACGGCCTAGTCTGCTTTGCTCTTCTTGATGGAGACGCAGATTCGTTGTCCGGCCGAATATTTCTACCTGCTGTACCCCGGTTATTCGCTTGAAGAAAGCTTCAAGCCTAAAGTCGGGGTATGCTTGTATGTATATTCGGTTGGACATCTACTGTCACCGTTTAAGCTGCATGGAGGGCCCCTCCTTCTCCGCTTTGTGTTTGCACGTGAATCTTGGTTGCCTGAGCCGCATCGACGTGTGCCTTTACAGGTCTCACAACGGGGAAGATGAGACGACGCGGCTGTTTAGGTATCTCAGCCATGTGGCTGATGACGGGCGGACGCAGTTCCCGTCGGCTGAAATGGTCTTGGGGGATTTCAATACACATCACAAACTGTCGCTGGGCTCCTCCAAGACTGGTTCAGTTGTACATTTATCCTGGGCTGTTTAAAAATAACAATGGTGGTTGTATCAATGAGATAAAACGATGTATGGCGATGGCTAGAGGGGCAATGGAGAAACTCAGGAAAATATGGAGGAATCGTACTACTACAAAAGCTACTAAAGATCAGGCTTGTCCGAGCACTTTCTCGTATTTCTGTATGCCGCTGAAACATGGACGTTACGGGAGAAGAAAAATGTAGATTCCCTAGAGATGAGGTGTTGGAATGCTTGGAATATCAGGTCCGAATTCCACACAAACGTTTCAAGAACTCGGCATCAAGAAGCGTCTTTCCGAGATAGTACGGCCCCATATACTTCGAATATTCGGTAATTTCTCACGACGAATTAACGACTCCATAGAACGTCTTATGGTTAATAGGGCAGAGTAGACTGAAATAGACCTCGTGGTAGGACATGATACACATACATTCATATACATTATACATACGTACAGCGGCACAGATATTATGACGGATATTATAAGGATAGCCTTGCCAGGCCTCAAAACTTCCAGGTCTGATTCAAACTCAATTTCCTAAAAACGGAGTGAATACAATACCTTTTTTTAATCGATATCTACGGGGAGATCATAAGGTGCATGTCGAGGTCTCCAGCCTTCCAATCTGACGCATGGGGACAATTATTGTCCGTACCGCATAGATTTTGCAGCCAGGTTGGATGTATTACGGACAATAAGCGATGCGGATGAGCGAGTAACACCTAGTTGACTCGCCGTGCCACCCGACGCACTTCCTAATATGACTCCTCACAACTTAGGTAGGCGTAGATTTTCACTGCAACGGACGCCCTAACCGTGGGCGTCCGCTATGAAGCCACGAGTTCTGCCGCACATCTTAGAGTGTGCCAGCGACCCCAATGACCCCTATTAATCGCCTCTTACGACAGGCAAAGGAAACCGTGAAGGAATTTTGCCACCCTTTGACCACGGGGTGCGTGTAAACAATAAATAACCAATTTGAAAAAAAACTATATTTTTAGCAAGGAAGTGTAAAGACTATAATCAATGTTAATAGCTGTTTTTTTACATTTAAGCAAGATTTTTTTATGAAGTATCACTATTGGAATATTTTATAATATCCCAGTATAGATATTTACTTGGGAGTGTCCTACCCCGAATTGCCCCCGAAACAAGGTCTTGTTGCATCTGTTGCACCTGAAGAAGTTCTCTATAGTCTTCGTCGCATGAAGAACCATACCAAAAACATGCCTGACTCATGGCGGTTGAGTGTGATAACTCCCGTGTACAAGGGTAAAAGCTGTGTTCAGGAATCCGGTAATTATCGTGGCATTAAGGTCATGAGTCATACCATGAAGCTTTTCGAACGCGTCATCGAGTCCAGGCTCCGCCAAGAGTGTACTATCTCTGAGTGTCAATACGGCTTCCGTCCTGGCAGTGGTACTACCGACCCGATATTTGCACTCAGGATGCTTGGCGAGGCATACAGAGCGAAGAAGACGCCACTGCACATGGCTTTCTTGGACCTGCTGAAGGCCTTCAACTGTGTGCCGCGACAGGCAATCTGGTGGGCGATGAGGATGAAAGGGATACCGGAAGCCTATGTGGACATTATCAAAGACATGTACCTCCGATCCGAGTCCTTCGTTCGGACCGCCGTTGGCGATACGAATCCTTTCCCGATTGATGTCGGTGTGCACCAAGGCTCGGCGCTGAGTCCATTCCTCTTCAGTGTTGTGCTCGATGCCATTACGTCTCACATCCAGGACCCTGCGCCCTGGTTGTTGGATGTATACCGATGACATTGCACTGGTGGAGGAGGACCGACGACTTTTGGAGCGCAAGGTCAACCGGTGGAAGGAACGCTTGAGAGCGGTGGTCTGAAGTTAAATGTGGCGAAGACCGAGTACATGGCTTGCGGGAGTACGGACCCCCAAAGCATCGTGATGGGGAACGAACTGGCCGTGAAGACGGACAAGTTCAAGTACCTTGGGTCCGTACTGCATGAGTCCGGTGACATCGCCCTTGACGTCAAAGCCCGTATAAGCGCTGCTTGGGCTAAGTGGAGGGAGATCTCGGGCATACTCTGCGACCGCAGGATGCCGATGAGGTTCAAGGGTCTCACCTATAAAAGCATCGTGCGGCCGGTGCTCCTGTATGGGTCTGAGACGTGGCCTGCCCTCAAGCGGCACGTCCAGGAGGTCCACGTCGCGGAGATGAAGATGCTGTGGTGGATGTGCAACGTTACGCGTTTGGACAAAATCCGTAACGAGCACATCCGTGGCAGTCTTGGTGTCCGCGATGTGGCTGATAAACTCCAGGAATCCCGCTTGAGATGGTATGGTCACGTCCTAAGGAAACCGCAGGAGTGCGTCGGTAATGTGTGCCTGAGCCTCAATTCCCGAACCTCAACCGCGGGGTAGACCAAAGAAGCGCTGGCTCAATGTCATCAAGGAAGATATGAGGGTCAATGGCCTTACTATTGAGGATGCCGAAGATCGGGCGAAATGGAGGAGAATTTGCCGGAAGGCGGACCCTGGCACCGGCCGGGATAACGTCAGGTAGAAGAAGAAGATCCAAGTATAGATATTTAATAAAGTGTTTATTATTAAATTGTCAACGTGGAAACGTGGGAACATATTACTGAAATATTTTAACTATTCTTAATTTTCAAACCCCATTTTTTCAGTGTGTAAAATATTGCCTTTTATTATTTCAGTAAATGAAAACAAAAAAAAATGGCCCAGATTTGCCGCCCCTTTAAATTTGCCGCCCTAGGCTCCAGCCTACTCAGCTTACTAGTAAATTCGCCACTGCCTGTACCACATAAAAGACGTTCGATGGACAAATTAGATATTAGAAACTAAACGTAATTGTTGAGATGGATAAATTATTATACATTCCAAGTATTAAGTTTTCATCTCTTTTTCACGCGCCTCTATCGCATAATCACAAATTCGCGCACGCGAAAAAAAAAGTGTAAGTGGTGTTACGTTATTGATGAGTTTTGTAGTTGTCTCCGAAGATTCAATATGCCGCCCCCTGATCGTGCCGCCCGGGGCACGCACCCCGACTTGCCCCCCCCCTAGATCCGGGCCTGATGGGTAAAACATCCCCTCCAAGTGTACCTTTTGCTATAACATCGCCTCTGGAGAATATAATTCTAATCCAAAATCTAGCTGCAATATATAAAGAAAAAATAACTTAAGAAATGTTATTTCCTCCCGGACGAAAATTTATAAGAGGATTGTTAACATACATTAGTAAATAATGAAAGAAATCAGCTAGCTGTAAGTCAAGGGAAAAGTCATCAGCTGATACACGGAGTCGCAGCTGACGGTCGCGGGTATTCATAGTATAAGTCCCTAATGCATTTTACGAAGTTTCGCTCGAGAGGAAATAATTGACCGAAATTGTACCTGGCTCCTGTACCATTAGGAATTACGAGGGACTTTTCAGTCTCACAAACACCCAGACCCGAGACAAATATTTCTGAGCCTCATAGCCATTTGTCTCGGTGCGGGAATTGAACCCGCAGCCTGTCGTTTCATAGCCGCCGTCTAACTGCGCCATGGAGGCTGTCATATTTTTCCCTGATATGCATATGCTATCACTTTAGGAAGGAATAGCACTCTTAAGCTGTGGTTCTTAACCTTTCAGAAACGAAGCACCATTTGAAAAAAATCTAGCCATTGACCATTCTGTTGTTTTGGTTGTTTGTTATTACAGTAACGAAATGTAAATAAATAAAGGGTATTTCTGTCTATCTATAAATAACACATACAACAATTATTTTAAGGATGGCCTTAGTATGGCTTCACGGCCACTTGGGACTCTTCCTAGGACCATCAATGGTCAACCGATCACCGGTTAAGATCCACGGATCTAAAGGATGGACTGAAAACGAAACAATTGTGTCATTTACGCAGATATTGCTCCACATAAAAATAAAAGATAAATTAGATAAGCGCAGAATTCAGATAACGAAGTATTAATGTGTTACGAAAGGTTTTTTTGTATATAAATTATAATCTTTATACGGATTGCGGTTTAAACATTTTGCATAT
Source organism: Hyles euphorbiae (assembly GCA_023078785.2). Classification (NCBI taxonomy): domain Eukaryota; kingdom Metazoa; phylum Arthropoda; class Insecta; order Lepidoptera; family Sphingidae; genus Hyles; species Hyles euphorbiae. The sequence continues at coordinate 5,945,448 of CM041048.1, forward strand.
TTAACGTTGCATTATGTATACATTGCTGGATGTGTTATTTTTATTTATTATTATAGACTTAGTTTCTTCGTTGCAAAATGGTAGAGACTAGTATGACTAGCGAGTATTGGTCTTCTTATCCAGACAGTTATAAAACCCATTTTTGATATCTAATTTTTGTAATCTTATCTAACGACATTTGATTTCAGTTTGGGCGAAGGAAACAAAATGAGGCCTTAGTAACTAACTTAACTAACTTAACTAACGGTGAAGGAAAAGATCGTGAGGAAATCTGCATACCATAGCGATTTACAAGGATTTCTATGGTGTTCCTCAAACCCGTAGTAGGCCAGTGCGGCAGACTATGACTTTACTTCTGGGAAAAGCAAAAAAAGGGAGATTTTTTAAATAACTATAGTTCGTAGGCAACATTAGAATAGACTTTGGGTTAGAAAACGGACTAGAAGACCTATTAAAATAAATTTAATGGTCTTTAAAAAAAGGCGCAGGTTGTTCTCAATTCGTCGAGTTGTTGTTGACTTGTCTTGTTTTTTTTTAATTTTTTTTTGGCAACTAGTTGTAAAACTATAAACGGAATAATTCTAAAACAAAATAAAAATATTGCACCGATCTCATGGTTGTATAAATTTGGCTAAAGATACTAGATAGAAAAAAAATATACGAAAGTTGTACCGATATGTCTCAATTATAATTTAAATTTGAATTTCATCATCCTAGGTACAAATAAATCGATGACGTGTTCATTATCTAGACCACATGCACGACACGTCCAGTGACGTGTGAATATTTAGCCACTATTTCCTTCCTGCAGATAAAACTTTTGGTCAATCGGTAAATTTTAATGATTTCCTGGAAAGATCGAATTATGAACAGTATTGGATGCAGCTTTAAAATGCCAAAGTTTCTTCGCCCAAAATTGATTCAACTACTATAACTATCTTATATTTTAGGATGGCGAGCGCAGTGGAATGCCAAGCATTGCTTTGTAATTTATGTCTATACCGGTCGTATCGCTTACTATCAGGCGAAAGGTAAGCTCGTCTCGCTATTCATTGCATAAAAAAACACACACACACACACACAAACACAATAACTATGATTAAATGAGTCACAACAATAAAATATAACTCCGTGTGATGCTCACGCTGCGTTAAGTAGAATCAAGGTCTACGCATAACAATTATAATTTCTGAGTTCATCTCATCTTTGGCTTGCGAAACATATCGCCGGCTGTTGCGTGGTGGCCTCATTAACTCTCAGCATTTGATTAGCTAATTTGATTTTTAATTATGATGTTGCCAATCGCTAATTAGTCTACGCATTTTTGTTAAGTTTGTGTTGTGTGTTTTGTTGGGCTTAGTTTTTTATTGCATGGAGAGACGAGTATGCCATTGGTTTGATGGTAAGCGATACGGCTGCTAATGGACAGTAGCCAACCCAAACAACGCTATGAATAACTAAACAATGCTTGGCATTTCACTGTGCTCGCCATCTTGAGACATAAGATGTTAAGTCTCATTATGTCCAGTGCTTTACATTGCTGTTGAGCGGAAGAAATAGACATTGCGGTGGTACCTACCCAGGCCTACCACTAGTGAACGGGGCTTTAGTAAGGTCAGTAGTGAATATTGTAGTCGAAGATAATGATGATGGTTTCCTCGTTTTAAAGGCCTTTAAATACCTGTTAATAAATTTCTAGATCTAATCATAAATCATCAATTTTCTGTCTTCTGTTTTGTATGTATTATGAAGTGTGTGAGGGATAAACAAAATTGCTCTTTCTGCCTTCGTTCCATATTATTGAAAGTTGAATTCCATTTCATAACCAGCCACAAGTTTAACCTTAGACAGTTGGGGAAAGGTGTACATAAATTATTAAATACACGATAGGGGAGGAAACTTCTGACTGTTGTAATTGCCGTATTTCGACGAATTGCTCAGTACGTTGGGACGGCGACGTATGAAGCTTGACCAACTATATCGAATCCTGTTCTTAATGTCGTATTCTTCCGTGCATTTATAATTGGGATTTCATTGTGACAAAACACTACATCGGAGTTACTACTGTATTCTGGCTACTGTATTCAGTTAATAGCACGCAGGTTATATTTAAAAAGCATATATTCATTCATAGTTTGTCCGAAAATGATGTCAATCCGAGCGCACGGCGGGAAAGCGGCCAGATATCTGCGCGTACGCACCGCGCGGCGCATGCTAAACGTACTGTCAAACTTTTCTCTATAGGAATTCAAGTTCAATCTCGTGTTACGTGCACTATACGCGTAATGTGTTACATTCCTTTTAGTTTATGATACTGTAGACTGTATTTATGGTTAAATACGGTGAAGGAAAACATCGTGAGGAAACCTGCATAAGGTAGCGATTCAGAAGAATTACTATGGTATGTAAAGTCGCAAATCCCCATTGGGCCAGCGTGGTGGACTGTATGGCCTAACCACTCTCAATCGAACTCTCGTTTGTAGAGTAGGCCCGTGCTCTGCAGTGGGACGTATATGGGCTGTTACAGAAACCTGTATGAGGTAGCGATTCGGAAAAATTACTATGGTATGTAAAACTCCGCCAAACCCACTAGTATCAGTGTGGTGGACTGTATGGCCTAACCGCTCTCAATCGTGCTCTCGATTGTAGAGGAAGCCCACGCCTTGTATTGGGAGTTGGAATGAATACGGGCTAATACAAATACAAAATTGCATTACAAAAATTAGGTTCTCAAAATATTATATCAGGTTTTAAAGTCTTTAAGGTGTAAAAAATAAATTTCCGCGAATTTCTCCTTACCACACCACACCTCTGACTTTTCGGAGTCATGTGTGTATTGATAATCAATAACCACGCACTCAAATGGTGAAGGAAAACATCGTGAGGAAAGTATGTAGAATCCGCCAACCCGCACTATGCCAGCGTGGTGGAACTAAATGGCCTAACCATTCTCAATCGTACTCTCGATTGCAGAGGAGGCCCGTGCTATGTAGTGGGATGTATACATATGGGCTGATACAGTACTTTTCCCTAGAAATTATGAAGATATATTAAAATACTGTTTCTAATACCTATTTTCAAGAGCAACGAAAATCAGTTGTGACAATTTCGATTCCGACAAAATGTTAGACAATTATTTCGTCCGTAATATTCCTACACATAGGCGATAATTCACTCGTTTTTATTTACCTACAACGATTTTTGCACAAATTCGCACCATTTTATACATTAAACTGTAAACGATGTTTTATTTAAAATGAACTGAAAACTGCTTCCGTTCTTGTCAAAACAAAAGAATTATCTTTAATTTTGTATTAAGTAATGTTGAGATAAAACTCTTATCATATTTTTAAAATATTTCTCTATTAAATAGTTGGTGGGTACTGCATTTAACTTGTGTTTTCAAATTATATTAGATCCGATTTAAGATCCAAAGTCCGCATCAATTTTACTGTCATGATCTACAAAATATACTTGATCTTACGATTTCTGTTTGACAGTCTTGTCGTCTATAAACTATTGATTACCTTTTAAATACTAACTTTGACTGGTAGTAGTTGGTACGTCTCTCATATGTGAGATTCTGCCTAGGTAGGTACCACTGTAGTGTCTATTTCTCCCGCTAAACAGCAGTGTAAAAACATAGTTGTGTTTCGCTTAGAACGATATTGTGGCCAGAGTAACTACTGGACATATTGAGACTTAACATCTTATGTCTCAGTAATAGTACAGAAAATTCTTTTTTAATTAGATAACTGAAACATGATTGAAACTGCTTAATAGTTGTGATTATGATGCGAGTAAGATATTATAGATCAAGATTGTATTCCGTACTTACGGCGTACAATATAGGATTGGGATTTTTAGCGGAGTATCTATTTTTTTTTTTTATTGCATTGAATGGCGAGACGAGCAAGCCGTTCGCCTGATGGTAAGCGATGCGACCGCTCATGAACAGTAGCAACATTCCACTGCGCTCGCCATCCTGAGACATAAGATGTTAAGTCTCAATATGTCCAGTAGTTGCTCTGGCTACAATGTCCTTCAATCCGAAACACAGCAGTGCATTTAAGCAGTGTTGTTTCACGGGAGAAATGGACATTGCGGTGGTACCTACCCAGATGGCCTCTCACATATGAGAGACCTACCACCAGTAAATCTAGGCGCATACGTACAGTTTTACATACAACATTCAAACATTCGATTTCCGTAACGCGTCATACAGTAACCCCCAGAGCATGACTTGAGTTTGGGTTTAAAATGGCAGAAGTTTTCAAAACTATACCAAATACTAACCGAGATGTGATTATACATAAACAAAAAAACAATTTGCAAACAGGATTTAGCAATAATAATTACCATAGTCCGGGGACATAGATTACCGTCGGAACACATTGGAGAAAGCGTATTACTTAATTGAGCCGCCCTGGCACCGAGAGGAATGTTAATCATTACTTGCGCAACAGCCGATGATCATTATCGCAATGCTAATTAAACGGGCAAGGTAAACGACATCTGCTCTGTTACTATTTTTAAATCTACTTCTGGAAGCCCACTGAGAATTCCCATTCATGGTATAGGAAAATATCGACGGCCCCGATACCGATACTGCTTAAAATTCACTATAGATTATGTTATGGTTGGTCCTTAAACGTTTTTCTGTGTTATCCTGGGCGACATATTTTTTAAATAAAGTAATTATCATCACATTTTACATTTTGTTCACAGAGCCTAAGGCCAAAAAAAAAATTATTTGACTTCAAGCTTATCTCTCCAAGAAGGGCCTGGGGTCGCAATTATGTTTATATTTCTTGAAAATATACATTCCCTACACAAAAACGTCATTTCAAAGATTTCATCGAGGCACTAAAATCTTCGCACCGATACATACATTTTCATAGTAAAATAGGCATTTTCCTTTACTTCTAGAAGTACAGTGTTGAATGATGTATCAGCCCATATACGTCCCACTGCAGGGCGAGGGCCTCCTCTACAATCGACAGTACGATTGAGATTGGTTAGGCCATATAGTCCACCACGCTGGCCTAGTGCGGGTTGGCGGACTTACATACCATATATTTTTTTATAAATCGCTATGATATGCAGGTTGTTGTTGTTGGTGTTGGCAGTGTTGAATATAGATAAGATATTTCTATGTGATGGTAGGCTCGGTCATCACATCATGGGACAGCACACACAAGGCGAAACGTGGATGTCCTGGTAGCGCTTTTACCTATTCCTTTTTTTATTGCAATACGATACGAGCATGCAGTTCGCTTGATAGCAAGCGATACGACCGCTCATGAACAGTAGCAAAAACTATCAACACCTTGAATTAAAAAGCAATGCTTGACATTCCACTGCGCTCGCCATCCTGAGACATTAAAGATGTTAAGTCTCAATATGTCCAGTAGTTATTCCAGCTATAATATCCTTCAAGCCATCAAGCCGGAACACAACAGTTCTTTTACAATGCTGTTTGGCGGGAGAAATAGACATTGCGGTGGTACCTACCCAGGCGACCTCTTTTGAAACTTATTTATTACTATATGGATTTTTTCCTGATTAAGTATAGTTATGCATAAAATAGCCTTTCGATATAAAAATGATGACTAATTTGACTATTATACAATTTTTCGGGACATTTCCAGGATTTCCGTGACTTCATACCTGACGTGTTCGGCTTTCCTCCTTGTTTTATTAAATGTTCTTATTTAGCCTCGCTTGTTGAAAGGGCCTAAAATTCGAATATTACCATATGTGATGAGAAAGGAAAACCGCAATCCATACAATTAATCACAGAAAATGAAATTCTGAATCACTGTGACGTAATTTGCACATGTGTATCATTATTTATATCAATTTGTACTAATTTAACCGACCTTATGTCATACTATATATGAAATTTCAAAATGTTCTATTTCTATAATCTATATATATATAAAAATGAAACCCGTTTCGCGTTGTCACGGCATCACGTGTGAACGGCTGAACCGATTTGGCTTATTTTGGTCTTGAAATATTCGTAAAAGTTCTGGGAAGGTTTTAGGAGTGAGAAAAATTGGAAAATTTCTAAGGAAGATACTAAAAACCTTTTTTTTTGGGTATCGTTCAAGCGTGATGCGTCCAGCCAATATAGGATGATCTTTGTTTATTTGACGGGAGACGTAAAAGACGGTCCAGCTTCAACTACCATCCAACGTAAAATGATCTATCTTTCCATTGTCTTTCATTGACGGCTGACGAAATAGAACAAAATTCAAAAAATGTGTACAACGTGTATATAATATTATCTAGATACGGCGTCTTGCGCGTAATTTTGTTAAATGTAAAATAAAACGATGTCCATATCTACCAAAATAGCCCATTGTTGTTTTTAGATTATTGCAACAGTTTTAAACAAGGTATACTCTATCGAAGCGTTTTGCCGGAGTACACCAAAATATATCTAATTATAATTTTTCGTTTTCATAAACGACATTGTTTTTTGAATTGATACTTTTAGATGCGCTGGGGGACAAATTTAAATTCCGCATTAGTATTGTTTTCAGACTCAAGAATAAAAAAAAATGGTACGTTGATGCCGTATCAAGACATTATAATGAAACGATATGCAGTTTTATATTTTTAAATATTTATTTTATTAATTACGTCACCTGGTAAGGCAGTATGAAGGTTTTATTAATTTGTATATGGTAACGTACTAGACGCGACTGCCAACAAGTTTACGATGGTCACGGGTTCAAATCTCAGGGCACACCTCTGACTTATCGGATTAATTTATACGTCAAATAAAATCCGCCAACCCGCACTAAGGCAGCGGGGTGGACTATATCTTCTTCTATAATATAAAAATGAATCGCAAAATGTGTTGGTAAGCGCAAAACTCAGCAACGCCTGGACCAATTTGGCCAATTCTTTTTTTTAAATGTTTATTATTACTTTATTACTAACAAAAAGTAATGGCGTGCAATATTATTTGGAAAAACAGCATTTTAGTGCTGAATTAAGGGAAGGAATATTGGATGAATAATAAAAAACGCTTATGTTTTTAATGTCAAAATTTCATAAGGCAATCTTTATATGTACATGTATATGGAGAGACTGGATATAATAGAGTGGAAGGTACGGGAGAGGACTGGGATAGCTGACAGATTTGATAGGACCAAATGAAAATGCACGTTATAAGACGGGATGGATAATAAAGAGAAAGGACGGGACGGATCGGGAAGAGATTGAACAGACGGATGAGACGGGATTGAGCCGGACAGTAGGACAGCTATGTCACAGTTTAGGTATACAAGAGTTTATACGAAAAATAACATGTATTTGGTGTGGAGTGGAATCAAAAAATATATGCACCCAGGCGAAGCTGGGCCGGGCCGCTAGTAAAAAATAATTTCCTTTTTATTGATGTATGTGTATGTAGTGTCAATAATTTTATTGACTTTTAGATCAGGAGATTATTTTTGTTTCAAAATCTCATATGAGGTTACTTTGGTAAACCATTTCGGTCCGGCCTAGGCAGATCAATTTTTGAAGATTTCTAGCGGAACGATTAGATTAGCAGGAACTATCCTGCCCTGACCAAATCCGGTAAGCCACGATCGACAGGAATTCTAGTGGCACTAAGCACTCAGATTCCGCAAACTGAAAAAGTCTAAACTTTAACTTAACTTAAAATCTAATCAACTAAAATGAACAGGTGTTAGAAATCTTTTATTTTGTACTTTTCTTTTAGCAAATACTAGATAATATTATATTGCTTTGACTTCACGCCCGCGAAGTGTAGTTTTCTGGTAATAACTAAACCTTTTCCTCCTTAAATACAAAATGAATCAAATAACATTATAAAATTAAATCATTCCAAAGTTTTCCTTCAATATATTGTAATATGTAATAATTGTTATATTGTAATTATTTGTATTACAAGGAAACTGGTATGTTTAAATGAAAGATATGATGTAATATAATTATTCATTTGTAATTTTTCCTTTTCGTTATCCGAATTTAGAATAGGTTTTTGTCAAATTTCTTCAAATTGTTAGGGCTGGCAACATATCTATAAAATAAATATAAGGTTAAAAAATTAATTATGGTCAGCCAACCTGAACTGGGCATTTATATGTATGGCCTAAGATTTGGCCGACAGCCTCCGTGGCGCAGTTGATTATACGCCAGCTGTGAAAGAAGAGGCCGCGGGTTCGATCCCCGCACGGGTGTGGGTGTTTGTGAGACCGAAAAGTCTCTCGTAGTTCCTGATACCCACGACACAAGACTCGATCTTAGTATGGGGTCGGAACTATGTATGTGACTGTTGAATGTATTTATTTCTTCAAATCCTCTTGGTGCATAAAGAAGCCATGTGTCCAGTGGAATACTGATTGATATTATCAACAAAATCCTGGGAATTGTAATAAGAATTCAACATATTCCTCAATTATCCATATTAATGACATGTAAATCTGGATGAAAATAATATCTGTTTGTTATACAGACGTAATAAAGATCATAGTATTTAATATTCATTCGGACCTCGCACCGATCTGACCTCTGCTACCACATCCGCTTAATGTAAAACTATTCATTGAGAATATTTAAAAATAAATTGTACCTAAATACATTTTGTCTCTCAGAGGAAACAGAATGAATTGTGCAGTTTTTGATATGAGTGTACTTTACTATCAGTAAATTGCATATTACCAAATTATTAAGATAATCAAATAGTTGATATCAAGCTTTTTTAACCTGCTAATAAAAATATAACATTTGAGAAACCATCGTTACTTATGCGATAGTAACGGCACAAAGGCACAGCGATAAGACTGCCGATTGTGATATGCAGTAACTGTACTGTACTGTATCAGCCCATGTGCATTCCACTGCAGGGCCCGGGTCTGCTCCCCAATAGAGAGTACGACGATTGAGAGTGGTTAGTATAGTCCACCACGCTGGCCTAGTGCGGGTTGTACGGGTACTAAAGCATTTATATTGAATAAGTAAATAACTACATCATACTTAGCTACAATTACCATTTTTGACAACCTCCGTGGCGCAGTTGGTTAGACGCTGCCTGTGAAACGAGAGGCCGCGGGTTCGATCCCCACACCGAGAGAAATGTTTGTGCGGCCCACAAATATTTCTTCCGGGTCTGGGTGTTTGTGAGACCGAAAAGTCTCTCGTGGTTCCCGATACCCACGACACAAGACTCGATCTTAGTGTGGGGTCAGGACTATGTATGTGACTGTTGGGTGTTATTTATTTATTATTTATTTTTAGGCAGAATATCAATCAAGCGGCTAGCTCATGTGTCCCTACTAAAACTGTTTATAATCTTTGCCCGTCTTCTCTATACAAAGCGATGTATTCTTTATTCAATGTTTTTCTTGTTGATTCCTTCTGATGACCCCTCCGTTTCGATTGACACCACGTAATAAGATTTCCATTTCATTATCAATGCATTTGCATAGTAAAGTAGAAGATTATTTTATTTTTTTTGCATTTGTCTTTAATATTGGTAGAGTTAAGTGGTGAGTCTCTCATATGCGAGAGGCCATCTGGGAAGATACCACTGCTATGTCTATTTCTTTTTCACTTTTGTGTTCATCTTTGAACAGAGTAACCACTGCACACATTGAGACTTAATAAATTATGTCTCAGGATAGTCAGTGGAATGCCAAGCGTTGCTTTCTAACCCAAGGTGTTGGGTTTTGCTACTGTTCTTGAGCGGTCGTATCAGTAACCATCAGGCGAACGGCATGCTCGTCTCGCCATTCAATGCAATAAAAAGTCACACTCTAGTTGATTGGTCTTCTACATTACCAGTCTAGTACCAGTGTATCGTACTGTACTGTATCAGCCCATATACGTCCCACTGCAGGGCACGGGCCTACTCTACAATCGAGAGTACGATTGAGAGAGGTTAGGCCATATAGTCCACCACGCTGGCCTAGTGCGGTTTAGCGGACTTACAGACCATAGAAATTCTTATAAATCGCTATGGTATGCAGGTTTCCTCACGATGTTTTCCTTCACCGTTTTAGTGCGTGGTGATTGACTATCAATACACACATGACTCCGAAAAGTCAGAGGTGTGCCCTGGGATTCAAACCCGCGACCACCGTGAACATGTTGGCTGCCGCGTCTAGTCCGTTTTACCAACAGGCCACCACGCACTTTTTTTCACGCACCAGTGTATTATAGTAAATTAAAAATTGATGGCTTTACTGTCTCCTTTGCTTCGATGAGTGGTATTGCCGAATCTCCTTTACTTTCCCTTTTGAGTCCTTTTTCTTCTCTTACATTTGAGAGGCTGGCAGCGCACCTGACAGTTTTGGAGATGGTCATGGGTGATAGGATTAACTTCCTATTAGGTGAGCCGTTTGCTCTTTTACCGGTTATATGCTATGAAGAAAATAATAGAAAGATGTGGTTAGTATTAATTATCTGAGGAAAAAATATTTACGCTTATTGCTCAGAAGTCAGTAAAGGATGTTTCTGTGATTGAAAATTAAAATTATATTTGCCTATATACCATCCTATATGCGTAAAGTGCCAAGTATATAAACTTTGAAACGGGTATGCCCTATTTTTTGAGACATAATCACCTGAGTACTTTGAATGCCGTGCAGAAAGGGTTCCCCCGTATCAGCCCATATACGTCACACTGCAGGGCACGGGCCTACTCTACAATCGAGAATACAATTGAGAGTGGTTAGGCCATATAGTCCACCACGCTGGCCTAGTGCGGGTTGGCGGACTTACATACCATAGAAATTCTTATAAATCGCTATGGTATGCAGGTTTCCTCACGATGTTTTCCTTCACCGTTTTAGTGCGTGGTGATTGACTATCAATACACACATGACTCCGAAAAGTCAGAGGTGTGCCCTGGGATTCGAACCCGCGACCACCATGAACATGTGGGCAGCCGCGTCTAGTCCTTTTACCAACAGGCCACCACGCACTACGCAGAAAGGGTTACTCGTAACAAAATAGTTTTGGTTTGAAATGATTAATCAGGCCTATAACTTGCCCGCAACAATAAAAAGTGTAATATAGAAAAAAAAAACATACACGTAATTAAAATTCATAAATATTTCTTGGAACAAACCGAACTTCCTAATTAAAATATCAGCTATAATATTAGTCATATTTACTTATCATGATAACTTCAAAATTAAAAAACTTATCGACTTCTCAGAACAATTTAGACCTATTTTTAGACTAATCTATTTTCAAAAATACGATAAGCCGACGTAAATTTTCCCAGAACAAGTAATGAGGCACAATTTGGGTACAAATTCGAAAAGTAATCGTGGGAAAGAATATAATTTCGCAATCACACAGGTTCCCTGACAAACGCGCGGTTCTAACAAAACTGACAATATGAGAACGGACGTTTCTTGGAAAACTCCGCGATTCCTCTTATGCAGATAGCGGCCATTGTGTGGAGTTATCATATAAGCATATTAATTTGTTGTTGGTGCAGTGACTTTACTTGAATGATGAGATCGAGGGTTCGATATAATTTAATAAATCTTGAAGACCTGAACCTCCTTTATTACGTCGTCTGTCTACCTTACAGGTAATTAAAAAGGTTGTGGAAACAATAAAGGGTTAGAGCTATGTATGACCTGTTTTACTGGTGGTTGGTCGCTCATTTATATTTCAGATCGCCTGGGTAGGTACCACCGCAATGTCTATTTCTTCCGCCAAACAGCAGTGTAAATCACAGTTGTGTTCCGGTTTGGAGGACATTGTAGTCAGAGTAACTACTGGACGTATTGAGACTTAACATCTTATGTCTGAGGATGGTGAGCGCAATGGAAGGCTTGCCTTGTAATTCATAGTGACGTTTGGTTTTGCTACTAGCCATGAGCGGTCGTCTCGCTTACCATCAGGAGAAAAGCATGCTCGTCTCGTCATTCGAAGCAATAAAAAATCTTTTATATCCTGCTAAATCTAATGACATCAGGATTGGGTAAGCTTTTCAATTATAAAATACCATGGTTTTTACGCCAGATAATAAACGGATTTAACAAGCTAAGTAATTAGACCCTAATCAGGTGCAGAATATGATAAGAAGGACATATTAATTGTGTTGTATTTAAGCGGAAACCGATACCGTTGGTGTATTTCCTTTATTTCTATACATTTTGTAATATTCTATTTTTGTATAATCAGACTGAAATTTGAATAATTAAAGACGTGAACTCAGGTTGGTTTTCTGGGGTTATACGCCATTTTGCAGACACCGTGGTTGCCGTGGAGTGGATATACTCGTTGCATAACTTTTTAATGTCATAAAATCCAGCATATATACGTCTAACTATTGAGGATGAAACTCATCTACAATATTAAGTCCGATTAGGCCACATAGAGTCTTATTTCGAGTCGACAAACTTCTCATACCATATCGTAAATCTGACAATGATTAAATTGAAAACTTAATTGGTTTCTGCGTTCCGATATATATTCCGGACCCAAAAAACCAACTGTCAGACCTCTAGACACCGTGAGGCCCTTCTGCGTAGATCACCCAATTAAAAATTAACTCTTTAAATATATTTTTTATTTTAATTTAATAGTTGTAAGATAAGGGTAGGTGAATTGTAAAAATCTCGTAAATCATTTTAGTATGAAGATTATAATTACTAAAATCATGCTTTATATCAAGCTTTTAAGACCTTAAAGCGTCGCAGTAATTATAGCCAGAAAATATAGAAAGATGCCCAGAAATTATAACAGGACGAATTAGAAAAATATCTAAGGATGGAGCCCTGAACTTCTAATAATAAGAGAAGGCATTTGCCTAGGATTGGTAAGAAATATTGCTGTGTGTATGTATGACACCTTAAATAAATAATATATTAACGTTTATATATTAACAATATCATAGGAGATAACAATACACACCACGTGTCCGTTGTCGGGTGCATTTCCCACGCTTCTGTTTGTCGGAATATGCGAGATGAGCTGTGCTAGGGCTGCCACATCCGGCATTTATTTACTACAATTCATTGGATTTAATTTTATGGGATACTCATATACAGTTAAGGGTGGATCCAGCTTTCAAGCCAGTTTGGGGGACATACTATTGTCTTGTCAGAACACGGTACGATATCAATGCTCGAATTCGTAGTAATGATTTTTTTAAGTTGTTACTAATGTAATGGTATCGGAATATTTAATTGCATTAAAATACAGGGTATATCAAGACTGCTACCGAAAACGAAGCCGGGTGGTAGTTTAAGCGACTTCAGACACAATGCAACAGAAAAAGTTGCAAAAAAAAGCGACCATTTTTATTTTTTTATTTTTTTCCTATGACCATATTTGGTTGGTAAATGCATTTTTTCCTAAAATAATAGTGTATACCCTTTTATTTATAAATAATGTCATGTATAAAAGAGTTTAAATTATTATTTTAGCAAAAACTATGGATTTACCACCAAAAAATGACGATATTTAAAAAATCATAAAAAGTAATTGTCGCGTTTCTTTGCGAAATTTTTAGTTGCATTGTGTTTGTAGTCACTAAAACTACCACCCGGCTTCGTTTTCGGTAGCAGTCTTGAGATACCCGGTATAATAGAGATTAAGTAAAAGAGGACAAATATTCTTCTTATTCTTTCGTTTTATAATATACTTCCCTAAACGTAAGCAGGAAATATAATCTACCTAATTTAGCATTTTTATACGGGACCCGAAAATGAATGGCCGATACGATAAGACTGTATTGTAGGCTTGTTAAATATATGTAGATATTGCATGGATAGTACTCTACTTCATATGTGAAACGATGATATTAAAGTGAAAAATATAAGACATTATTTGATGTGAAATTAATATTAACGTGTGTCAACCCTAACAAAGCGCAGCGTCGTCTCGCGGCCAGTGCAAAGGATCAAACACCTGAGCTCATTGCTAAGTAAACAATCCTTGGGAACCTTTACCAGCCGCTAGTCTTTGTTACCTAGCTATACTAAACCATATCTTAGTAATGTTGGAGGTCTAGAGTTCAATTCTAGAAGTTGACAATTAATTTAAAAAGTCGTTTTTTTTTTAAATAATTATAGCTCATTCTAACAGTGTTGAAACCTGATTATTTTAGGATTTTTTAATGCTTCACTTAGATCTGAAATGAAATTCTTAGTACTTTAACTGCTTTGTTCTTAATAACCCCTCGTAAATACAGCTAGTCGATTAAGTCCAAAGCTTTTTTTAACTGTATAGGACATTTCTTTCCAATTGTGGGACGTACATGGGTGTACGGTAGATACCAATCAAAATACTACAACGCCGTACCTACCTATGACGTATACAACGGTATGACATTTCTTCGAAAATCGAACGCAGTCATATCTGTCATTCCAATCATGCACATCGCAGAACCGTTGGGCGTTCCAATTTTAAAATCAAAATCATATTTGCACCGCAAGATGGACGACAGTGAAAGCGCGGTCATTGGTCGAACACCGATCTGCGTGCGCGAGTGTACTACACCACCAATTTATTAATACCGCTGTTATAGTCGTTATTTCTTTGGAATAAGATCTATTTCGGTGTGTGTCTGTGTTGGTAGTTACGTTGTCGTACACTACCGCTGTACGGCGCACGCGCGTCAATTGAGATATAATTGTTCTTTTATTTATTTGTTTACATTCAGCCGAGCTTTAATTAACGCTTTGATTGTTGAGATTTTATGAATTACAAGGAAAACTACTGTACGTGTGCTAAGCGGTGTTTCTATTTCTTATCTTGTAGCGTAAACATTTTTTCTCTATTTAGAATGTATTTTATCTAAGCGGTTTTTATAGTTGTCTTAATTAATACCTGAATTAATATAATTCAGATAATATGATAGCAAGATATGTTTTGTTTTAAACAGAGAAAAAGTTTTAATAACAGAAAAATCTTGGAATTATTTTAAACATATTTTTAAAACACCTCCCTTATATTTATTTACGAAAAGTATCCTTTCATTTTTTAAATTATAAAATAGATCACACACAAAAAAAAATATTTTTAATGCAAATGATCAATTAGTAATACATTTTTTTTTATCTAAAAAATCTAATAATCATAAAGTAAATATATGTAAGTAACGTACTATCGCTTTCTATTTTAAGCGGCGTGAAATAATCCCGCTCGTATAACACTAGTTTCGATCTCCGCGCTGCCACCGTGACGGGATCTATGCATCTCAATGAACAGATAATATTTCTATACATAATAACTTCCATTATGTCTATAGGCTATGGTGTAATTTCCGAAGGATTGAGAAATGACTTCTTACTTTGGATCGACCCGTACTGGCCAAATAGAGGCAATTTTTATGTAAGCAAGTTACAAGAGTCGCCTGGGCAGGTACCACCGCAATGTCTATATCTCCCGCCAAATAGCAGTGTAAGTGCACTGTTGTGTTTTGGTGTAAAGGACATTGTAGCCCGAGTAACTACTGGACATATTGAGACTTCATATCTTATGTAGGATGGCGAGCGCAGTGGAATGTCAAGCATTGCTTTGTAAGTCTTGGTGTTTGGTTTTGCTGCTATCTATGAGCGGGCATATCGCTTACCATCAGGCTAATGGGATGGTCATATCGCCATTCATGTCAATAATAATAGCAATTGACTCACAAGTATTTATTTCGGGACTGGGTGATGTGAGACTGAAAAGTCTATTTTAGTTCCTGGTTCGACAGAAGACTTGATTTAATGAGCGGTCAGATTTATGAATATCTCTTGGTTTTTGGAACCTATTATTATATTTTTTATACATTAGGTCCGGCAAACGAACAAACAGGTCCCCTGATGGTAAGTGATCACTGCCGCCCAGGAACGTCCACGACGCTTGGATTATAGTTGTGTTGCCGGCCCATCAACTCGGGCGGGCAGCGGGAAGAAAAAGATAAGAAGAGGAGAGAGGTGTTTGGCAATTCCAAAATTTACTATTTACACCTAACTTGCCAATTTTTCCCCGTTATCTCTGTTTTCCGGCTAGGCTTATCATTTTAAGTTCTCCCGTTCTGATGTATGCATTATGTATAATATTTTGGATGTCTATGTATGGCTTTAATTACATACTATCAAGTGCCTCGCTTGCTCATTAGTCGAGTTTATACCATAAAAAATATTACACAATTTGAATGAAAAATTAGGTTGACTGTTTCGAATAAAAACTTTAAGAATATTAAAATTGAAAAGTAGATTTCTAGAGTAAACGTTGCTAATTATGATTATGTAAACTTGTAACATTTTATTATGTGTCAAATGAATTCTAATTTTAAAATTCTTTGTTGGTGTTGTGTTTACTAGCGTAGTAAACTTAGTTTAAATAATTTTGACTGGTAATAAACTAAAAACTAAAATAATTAAGCTAACAGGTCTCGAAATGATCTAAAGCCCTGAAATAAGTGTAACATTTATGTAGTCTATAATGTTTTTTACATAATATATAGTAAAATATAAGTCCTCAATCATATAAAATAGTTGTATGGGAATTTTAATCTTGCAACATTTTCATTAATTGTCAAATGTGTTCGAATTTCAAAGAATTTCAAAGAAAATTTCAAGTTGGGTGCTGAATTTCTTCAAAGCATTACATGTAAACCAAATTGTTTTAGTGATTGTTTTAAAAGCAAATATATAATAGTTTTAGTATATTCATAGGTATTAAATATGAAGATTAGTAAAACAATTAACGTTCTATGATCACGCATACGACGCAAGCTCTAAACCGCTTCGCCGCTCTAGATAGCCGGTTGTAATTATCTAAGTGCTATATCGAGTTGGTGAAGATAATTTATTACTCGCTCTGGTGCAAGTGTGATGTGGAAACGTCTATGTGTACGTGAAATCTCTTGAAAAAAACTGGACGTTTTCGCAACACGCCGACCGGCAATCGATTCTGTTGATTTGTTGCTCTTTAGTGTTGCCAGTTGTTGCATTGTGAATTACTAATTGGGGAAATGTTGTAAACATAATTGGAAGACTTATATCCCGCAGTAAACTTAGATAGAAGTAAATAATGAAGATGAAGGAGATATTTTTTATAGATTTAGATTAAAGACATCATAATAGTGTCACAAATCGTCAAATCTCTAAAAAATAATTTGTGTTCAATATTTGAGAGCTACTATTTGTTTCTTGGTCTCTTTGTTTCTCTGACACATTTGCGCCTATTTTTGTGATAATGCATAGACCATTCACTGTGATTACGACTTGGTATAAAAACATCTTGCTTAAACTAACAAGGTCCAATTAATCAACATATTTAATATCTAACCTACTTATTGTAGTTATAACGTATATATAGCGTTTATGTTATTAGAAGACCCTTTTACGTTTGAATAAATACAATGCTCGATTTCTTACTTATAGTAGGATTAGATAATATTATTGAAGAGTTTCATCATTCCTTAAACAGAGTAGTACTTCCACTCCAAACTACTTGATGAGTTCTTCACGACATTGATTCATACCGACAATAAGTTGTTTGATACATTTTCCTCGCTGATAATGCAATCTGAAAGTGAGATTTAAGGTTTAATTGTTATCTACAAGCAGTCTTTGATTTCTTGAGTATTTCTGATGAATTTGTTTATATGATGGATAAAACGTGTTAAGAAAACAATAACAATTGAAAGTTTTAGTATCACAATTAAAATCTTATCTGTGCTGTATCATCCGTTGCCTTTCTGGAAGGCGTGGAAATCGTATTTGATGTGGGTGTATTATTTTCATGATTGTGTATTTTTTACTTGGCCAATAACTATCTCCTATCTTCATTATGCAACTATTAATGGACGATTTATTTTAGATTTTATACTCACACTTGGCAATAAAACAAAGCATCAGTGAATACAGTTCCATAATTCTCCAAGGTTATGATTATGCGTTTTATTACTTTCATTCGTCCTTTTCTATCTTTAGGCAAAGCTATAATAGAAATTTATGTCAAAAATTATATTAAACTAATCAACAAAGCATATTTATTTACTTAATTTTCCTCTAGACTCGGTACAATTCCCAATCTGGCAACCCCGCGCCTCGGGCCGCTGCAGAAGTAGTGCAGTGAGGATGCGTGGGCGGCACGCAACGCGTCCACGTCGCGCGTCGCCCAGCGCCGGTGGCGCGTGACGTTGCCACACCGCTGTTACGAGACGTACTTGCCAGCTGTTATGCAGAATTACCCATAAGTTTCAAACAATTACTTTCAGGATACCTACATGATTTACTTCATTAACATTTACATCACTGTATTTTAGATACGTTGCCTGCTTGACAGATGAGGAGAATAGGGAAAGAATAACAACGTAAAGAGGAAAATGAAGTTAGGATTCCAGTAATATTACCAGCAAAAAACTATAGCGAAGTCAACGTTTCGCATCGGTTTTCTATGAGATGGTACCACCCCGGTCGGGACGGTCCAAGGTAATAGAGCGGCTGTACTATTCGTACTATAAACAAGACTAACGATATTGACCTACTAATTCCTTACTTAACTATTCCTTTGGATATTGGCCCTTTTTTGTATTCTGTATAAACCCATATACGTCCCACTGCAGGGCAAGGGCATCCTCTACAATCGAAAGTAAGATTGAGAGTGGTAAGGCCATATAGTCCAGTAAGCTAGTATATTGCGGGTTGGCGGCTTTACATACCATAGAAATTTATACAAATCGCTAGGTTATGCAGGTTTCCTTACGATGTTTTCATTCACTCTTTTAGTCTAGTTTAATTTTCTCATACCAAGAATAAATAAATAAATACAATAAATAATACACCCAGTCACATACATAGTCCTGACCTGACGAGTATCAGACACTGCGAGAGACTTTTCGGTCTCACAAATACCCAGACGACACAAATACTTGGGGTCTAATCCATAGCCCCTTGTTTTACCTAACAGTTGAAAAAAACGCCCTAAACCTTACCTGAAGATGGTGAAATAAGCTGTAAAACCTACCTAATATCAGCACTTAAAGAGGACACTATCTTATATATTTTTCCTCTATCGTATAATAGTAGGATTATTGCAGTGTAAACACAAAAATATTTCAAATCTTATCGGTTCTTCGCGAATTATTTTCGAATACAAACAGGCAAGAGATAGTTGATATTGTACGATAAACAAAGTATTTTATCGTTTACTAAGAAAATTAATCAGAAGTCTTACAGTTATGCAGTCCATATTTTCATTGTACGTCACGATGGTGGACACGTAAACCCAATTCTGGGAGATTATTTCACGTCATTAAACAATTTTGTCGGCTTTGAAGACTGATCGGGACATTTTCCAATAGATCTATATATAATCTATCTATAAATATAATAAATATGGACTAATAATATAAAGAGGAAAGATTAAATTGTTTGCATTGAAATTAAGTGCGTGGTGGCCTGTTGGTAAACGGACTAGACGCGGCTGCCAACATGTTCACGGTGGTCGCGGGTTCGAATCCCAGGGCACACCTCTGACTTTTCGGAGTCATGTGTGTATTGATAGTCAATCACCACGCACTAAAACGGTGAAGGAAAACATCGTGAGGAAACCTGCATACCATAGCGATTTACAAGAATTTCTATGGTATATGAGTCCGCCAACCCGCACTAGGCCAGCGTGGTGGACTATATGGCCTAACCACTCTCAATCGTTCTCTCGATTGTAGAGTAGGCCCGTGCTCAACAGTGGGACGTATATTGGCTCATACAGATTGAATAGACTCTGAAACAACTGCACCGATTTGAACAGTTCTTTGATCATTATAATCCTATATAATCCTGATGAACACAGGCGATAGAATATTAAAAAAAGTGTATCTGAACCCTGGCTGGGCCGGGCCTGCCGTTCGATGCCAATGGATACTCTGCCTGGGCGGCATTTACGCTTACCATCAGGTGCAATGCCGCCACTATGCCGGGCCAGAGTTAAAAAATAAATAAATAAATAAATATTAATTGTAATTTTGTATTCGCAAATTAGCATGTGTAATATCCTAGGAAGAGCACTGTCAACTGAAAGACAGGTAAAGTTATTTACCTAGTTCAGACACAGTATCCCTATAACTTTTTAAAATAATATGTTGTACCTACCTAATTAGAGGGCCTCTCACATATGAGAGACCTACCACCAAAATTTATTTGGCATAAAATTATTTTTTTCATATTCAGCATGACTTATAAGAAAGTACTCATTGATTTGGATAAGTGACAATATTTGTGTTCCAAATGAAAGATGCATGTCGTTGATTTGCTGCACGTAGACTTTTAGTTTTGAGGAAATTTGTTTCGTTGATATAACTAGCAAATTCCTGTAATTACTGAAAATCACTGAAATGTCGATCTCAAGCAGGACTAGAAGTAGGATGGGCGAAAAAAGAAATGGATATTCCTAAACCGCTTAATGAATCATGATGCAACCACTCTCAGTCAAACTCGATTGTCGAGAAAACCATTGCTCGAAAGCGGCTATGGGCAGCTAAAGCTATAGTTGTATCATGAAGAGTGGAAGAGCCACGCTTTTTATAGACATGATTCAGCATGAGGCTGGCCCGTCCGGGATGGTACAACTGTCACACAGGAGATCGACATGAAGCGATAGTGACCGATGAAGCGACAGCTTTGCTATTGCGTTTGGTTCGGTGAGTGAGATTGCCAGTTGCCCAATACCCCTTCCCTCTTCCCTTTCTCCCTTCCTCCCTCCTCCAGATTTGATCGGTTCGCAAAATATCCATTATCTGAGCATCATGCATGTTAATCTTCGGCAGCCATCAGGAATTGATTAAAAAATTTGGGAAAGTGCATTTGTCTTCAGTGCATTTGGAGTTTCAAAAATATGACCGTAAAATTGCGCTGATATTAATATCAATTTATTAAATAGATTTCTTCTAAACACTGGTAAAAAAAATATTTTCATTTTTACTAAGCTTTTTCATAATATAAGCAAACATTTTCAAAACCATTCCGAATAACGACTAATTTCGGTAAAGTTCCACTAGAAATACACTTTACTCGCTTTCCGCCCTGTTCATATGTATGAAAATGCCATCAGGTAACTTTTTTGCTTGTTTGTCTGACCTATGCAACAAAAAAAAAAACCAAGGAAGACGTAAATCCCAATATTTTTTGAGTCTGTGTGTTACGGTATCGAAAAGTTCTCTGTGGTTATTGATTTCTTTCTTGCATCATAATATAAACTAGGGTCTTTTAGTACGGCTGTTAGATCTCTAGATTTCATTACTCCAATCTATAATCTAGACAATTTCCATACAAAAGTAAAAGAAAAAAAACCCTGTCACTAAGCTAGCATCAGGGCCGCATGCCTCATTTTAATTTAGTTCTGTATTAACGTCAGTAAATAGATTATATTATCTAAGTAGATCCGCGTCCTACATTTAGTCGAGATAACATCAGCGATTAAATCTTCGATCCTATAAAGATATGATCTTACACGGCCAACGTCAATACTTGTGGATTCCCCGATAAAAGGACTTTAATTAAATTGGGCATTTCTTAGATCGTACTATTAAGAATAACTAAATTAAATCTTGAAACCATTATTTTACTGGTGGTAGGTCCCTTATATGTGAGAGACCACCTGGGCAGATACTGCCGCAATGTCTATTTCTCCCGCCAAACAGTAGTATAAATGCACTGTTGTTTTCCAGTTTTGAAGGAAATTGTAGCTAGAGTAACTACTGGACATATTTAACTTAACATGTCATTTCTCAGGATGGCGAGCGCAATGGAATTCTTGCATGGGTTTATAGTTCATGGTGATGTTTGGTTTTGCTACTGTCCATGAGCGATCGTATCATCATCTTACCATCAGGCGAATGAAATGCTGGTCTCGCCATTAATCGGAATAAAAAAACCCCCACTGCAACTCCTGTAAGCCAGGATCAACAGTGGCATGCATTGTAATGACACCAAGCATTGAAGCTCGGCAAGACTCCAGGAATGTCTAACTTGTCTTTTACCCGCTACGAAATCATACGAGTAATGATAAGAAAGGTGTAGGACCCCTTCTAATGCCTACTGCAAATGTGTTATTTCGCGGGTTGCCCTGTATCTGGATACAATCGCGCTAATCATATTTATCTTTTATTATTTTTATGTGCAATATTTAAGTAAATGATATAATTGCTTTATTTTATGAAACAATTATGTCTTATATACAGAACGAAACGCCTGTGAAACGAGTGACCGCGGATTCGAATCCTGCACTTAATTTTTTGTGAAAACGACAAGGATTTCGGGTCTGGGTGTTTGTGAGATCGAAGTCTCTCGTAGTTCCCTACGACACAAGGCTCAATCTTAGTGTGGGGTCAGGACTATGTATGTGATTGTTGTATTTATTTCTTGTTGGTGTATTTATATATTATTTTCAGTTCATAATTTAAACTTCAGCCATAGCTGTTTGAAGGACATTCGCAGATTAATTTCAGCTGTAAATTTCAGCCTGTGTATATTCGGTTCCGATTAAGCCAACATTATGGGCGTTTATTTGTGCATCAGGACTAGCACTGAAATATCCACCACATAATTTACTGGTAGTAGGTCTCTCATATGCTAGTGGCTATCCGGGAAGGTACCACCTCAATGTCTATTTCACCCATTAAACAGCAGTTTAAATACACTGTTTTGTTTCGGATTGAAGGACATTGTAGAGTAGCTACTGGTCATACTGAGACTTCTGCGAACGCAGTGGAATGCTAAGCATTGCTTTGTAATTCAAGGTGATTTTGGCTGCTATTGTTCATGAGCGATCGTATCGCTTACCATTAGGCGAACGGCATGCATGCATGCAACACTACAATTAAAAATAATAAAAAAAAATAGTGATTGAGGATCTAATGATCATAGATGTGTTGCCGGCTGATCAAGTGAGGAGAGGAGCGAGAACGAAAAAGGATAAGAAGAGAATGGATATTGAGTATCCGGCAATCTTCAATTATTTACGTCATGTAGATTTGCTGTGCGACTAAATCCGGTGGAAATAATCTTTTCGATAGATATGAACTTATCAGGTCGGTATTTTCGTTTTCTTTGTCCAAGATGCGTTATTATCTTTAAGGAAAACCGTCGAAGTAATATAATTGATCATTAATAGTTACTACTATACACACACTAATAAATTATTTTGCCAAAGCTGATGTAGATAAACGCTTATCCTGAATATGACGTGCGATTGTGTTGCGTACGGATATTTTAAAGTTAAGTGATCTCAATTGATAAAGAAATAAATTGTATTACCACGATATGAGTAAAAAAGAAATAATTTAACTTTGTGATTGATTTCGTGGCCTTCTTAGGCGAGCCGAGCCATTAATTTACAGCAAGATTCTAATTCATAAATAACCGGTAATCAACCACATGAACCTAAATTACTTAAACCATGTAAAGAGGAGATAAAACGCGCAGTAAGTTTTGCTTTTCGTAATTGTTTCCTACATATTTTTACTAATAAGGCCACAGTCTAAAAAATGGTCCCGAATGTTGCCACTTCACAGACAAAAAGTTATTTCATTCAAATGACAGTAAGTAAGAAACGTACTGTGGTGGATTTCTAACATTTGAGGTAATGTGGATGGTATTTTGTGATGGTTGTGTTGTGCAGTGGTGGACCTCGCAAACCGATCCTTCATTATAAGTCCGAACAATTGTTCAGGGCACTTCCCGTGGTAAATGCTGCTACATCTCCAATTCAAAGGATCCAGCCGATTGGTAAGAACTCGCTCAAGGATTTGAGCTACTCGACGTTGAAAGTCAAGACTTCGGTCGAAAAGAAAGTGTAGGGTTGAACTTGCGCGAAGAATTTCGCGACGGTATCCCTTGCCCGTTGCTATCTAAAGGGTTATCGGGGCCGCTGAGCATTCTGCGGACGCGTTGCGCGTTTCCTACAGCGATTTGGAGATGGGCAACAGAGCGTATGGCCTCGTGTCTGAGGTCAACCCTCATAACATCTTAAGCCGGCGTCCAAAAATAGCCGTAAATGGGGGTATTCGCGCACGGTATAATAGAGAAACTAGTGATTATTTAGCCCAGGGCGCTAGGGCGGGTGTAGATCACACGCTTCTCGAGTTGGAGTGTGTGGTGCCGCCTATAATGCGTGTAATAATAAATAAATAATAACACCCAACAGACAGAGAGAAGACAGGTGGGAAGACAGGGTGAAATGGCGCAATTTGGAGGATGTCTATGTCCAGCAGTGGACAACAGTTTAGGCTGATGATTATGATGATGATGATGATGATGAACACCCAAAAGTCACATACATAGACCTAACCCCACACTTATAAGCAAATACAAAATGCAAACAATAAAATACATTTTTTTGAAAAGTAAATGCAGAGACGGACTAGCTAGCTGTTAATATAGCTCAGCCCCTAGGGCCTACAGGATCATTAATTAACATTTTAAAAAACACACCCTTTGGAGCCGCCCACAGGCTACCGAAGTGGAAGCTCATTGCTCAATGGCTTTTTTCCAGCACCAAAAAAATCCGCTCTTATACAAGCATGAAATGTCTGGTTTAGACATACAGTAAAACCCCGGACTTACGCGATAGATGGGACCAAGCGATAGCCGTGTAAGTTGAATTCGCGTAACTCGGAGTTCAACTCTGTAACTGCAAAGAATCATTTTTCATTTCTTTTTAGGTTCAAATGACTCGTTATTTGCTCTTTTGGATGATATAATTAAATAGAAATCAACAATATGTACGACGTATGTAAAAAAATCCAGACATTCGAACTTGTAGTAAACCGAATGAACCGGGGTAGCGTAAATCGGGGTATTGTTGTATTTAGTATATGTTTCATATTTGATGTAGGGGTCCTCAATACAAAACCGCCCAGGATACCAACCTACCTTACAGGCCGCTGGTTAAGGCCATATGAATAAGTGGGTTTGTGTCTATTTAGATATTCAGTAGCTTCAATAAATCGAATTAAGGAAATAAATATAAATGTTTTGAATACATATTTATGACATAAACTTACATAATTATTTGCATTAATGATTCATAAGTGGGTTTTCCATACTTATGATATGTAATCTATGATAAAAATATTTAATCTGATATTACACCGAAATTAAAAACGTAATTTTCAATTGGCCACGTAGCTTTTTATAAATATATATAGATCAATTTTACATGCTGTTTTGTAATCGATATTTTCTATGTTCGATCCTCGCACACAGACAAAATATTTGTTTGATCCTAACATACAGACAAATTATATTTGTGTCCACAAGCATTTGTATGGGGTCGGGTGTATGTGAGAGGAAAGTTTCTTGTAGTTTCTGTTATCCAGGACATAAGACTGGATCTCAATGTGAGGATAGGTCTATATATTATGTAAATGTTCGGTTTTTTATTATTGATATATGTGTATTTTTAAATTGGACTTCGGCATAGGACAATTTTTATCTAAAGGACATAATTATGGTGTTATCTTAATTGTTGATCATCGTTGGTATTTCCTAATTGTATTGATCGGATCTGTTAACAAACTTACTTGAAAGCAGCTAAAAGATATACGATCTATGGACCTATTAATTTACACCAATTTTACACAAGGAAAAGAACCCATTTAAACTGAACCTGCATTGAAAATACGCCTAAGCCCTCTGAATCGTACTCTCGATGGTAGAGGTCCCAGCCCATCAGTGGGATGTATATGGGCTTATATGAAATAATACAGCACTAACCATATACAACATAATATACTATTCAACTATTCTGTGGCTTTAATCTATACATATAATAAACTAGCGGTCCTGCCCAGCTCAGCCCGGGTGCAAATACACTTTTCAAAATGGCGGCTTAAACTATCAGTTTAGGATATCGACCAATCGGACCACGAAAAACGAATAAAATAGATTTTTCACTACTGCTTCCCTCCTATATGTCATAGCGTGATGATATATAACCTACAACATTCCTCAACAAATGACCTATCCAACAAGAAATGTTTTTTAATTCAAAACATTTGTTCCTGAGATTAGAGATAACAAACAAACAAACAAACAGCTTTATATGTATAGAACGTATAGATTTGTTACCAATCCATTACTGTACATGGAATATAATTCCGGAAGTTAGAAATTCCGATATGTTTGTTACTTTTTTATACTCAATGGGACTGGATGGTATATAACGGGACGGGACGGAAAAATCACAAATAAATAATAACGCCATTCTTGGTTTTAGGTTTTCCTCCTTTTGAGGCGAGAAATGGGGGTTAAAATAAGAATTAGGATAGTATCTATTGATTTTTAAGTATGTAAAACATATTGTAAAGTACAGGTAATTACGTAGACGAAGTTGCGGGCAAAAGCTAGTCCTGAATAAGTCATAATGTGTGATATTCCCATTGAAATAAAACTATTATTTACGGGGCGGACCCCGTGACCACGAAAGCTGTAAAGTAATCGCAACGTCGGGAAGTCGAAAAAGTAAAAATTAAACCAAATCCGCGATAAAATCCGTAAATAATAGTTTTATTTCAATGAGTAACATTCGCGTAAACCTAAGAAATCATTATGTGATATTCCCTTCGAAGAAACTCATTAATCATAAACCTTGGATGTATATACTCTAAGGTATATACTCTAAGCCTTGGATGTTACTTATCCAATGTCGTTGTTTGTTAAGATAAGAACTAATTCATAGATAATATAAACCTCTATTGGTATCTATTTATATGATTGTGTATTGTGTGGCTGAGTTGAATAAGTTCCAAAGAATTTGTGTTACAAAACGGGGGAAGTAAATTGTATCTGTATCACCCCATATACGTCTCACTGCAGGGCAAGGGCCTACTCCACAATCGAGAGTACGATTGAGAGTGGTTAGGCCATATAGTCCACCACGCTGGCCTAGTGCGGATTGGCGGACTTACATACCATAGATAATAAATAGAAAAAAAAGTAAATAGAAGTAAAATGTATGTCTACATTTAATCAGTGATTTCTTATTTTTTTTTTTTTTTTTTTTTTTTTTTTTTTTTTTTATACTGGCCTGGCATTGTGGCGGCATTGCACCTGATGGAAAGTGTCAATGCCGCCCAGGCAGAGTATCCATTGGCATTGGACGGCAGTCCCATGCCAATGGAGACAATTATGCCGGCCTGCTAAGGTGCCTCTTCACACCGCGGCGGAAGGACCCAGGATTGTAGGAAGGAGGGAACACGTACGCCGGCAAACAATTCCACAGCTTGACGGTGCGGCACAAAAACGAATTTGAGAACCGTTTGGTTCGCGCCGGGATGGTGTGGACCGTCAAGCTATGGCTTCGCAAGCCAGCACGCGTGGTTCTGGTTAGGAATGGAGAGGAGGGGAGCAAGTTGAACAATTCTTCAGAGCACTCACCGTGATACAGGCGGTAGAACACGCTTAGAGAGGCGACATCTCTCCGGAGTTGTAGCGACTCCAAGTTGCTCGTAACGTCTGCATCATTCACAATGCGGATGGCCCGCCGCTGCAATCCATCCAAGGCATCGAGCAGGTATTGGGCGGATCCATCCCAGAGGTGCGAGCAGTACTCCATACCCGGCCGGACCTGCGCTTTATATAAGCGACAAAGCTGACCGGGCGTGAAAAACCGACGCACCCTGTTCAGGACTCCAACCCTGCGTGATGTGGCAGATATTACGCCCTCGATGTGATTCCTTGGATTGAGATCACAGCGGATATCCACACCAAGGATACTCAGGTCATTCCGCACTGAGAGGGGAGTACCCTGAAGAATGGGGAGGGGAGAGAACGGGGATTTTTTGCACGTGAACGCACACACCTGGGTTTTCTTGGCATTGAACTCAACCATATTCCTGGAACCCCATGTAGAAATGAGATCCAAGGTCCGGTTGAGCTCAATGACAAGATCTTCGCGTCCCATCACAGATTCGACACGGCAACCTGGAGGCCCGCAGTGGTATCGCCCATGAACCGTGCTGTCATCTGCATAGCAATGAATGTTGCCAAGCGACAACATGTCATTGATATGCAGAATAAACAAGGTGGGCGACAGCACCGAGCCCTGAGGAACTCCGGCATTTACCGACATGAGCGCCGAAGCGTGTCCGTCAACGACTACACGTATTCTACGCCCATGCAGAAAGCCGGAAATCCACGAACACAGGTTGCCGGGCAGACCGTATGCCGGAAGCTTGGACAGAAGACCACGGTGCCAGACCCTATCAAACGCCTTGGCAATGTCGAGGCTCACAGCAAGAGCCTCGCCACGCCGGTCAATTGCCTCACCCCAGCGATGCAGGACAAACGCTAGAAGATCACCCGTCGATCGATTATGACGGAAACCGTATTGTCGGTCACTGATCAACGAGTGATCCTCCAGGTAGCGGATCAATTGAGCGTTTATGATCCGCTCCATGACCTTACACATCACTGAGGTGATAGCGATAGGGCGGTAATTGGTAGGGTCCGATCGATCACCCTTTTTGGGGATCGGTTGCACATTGGCCTCCCTCCAAGATTCCGGCACAACACCTGTGCGGTAGGACGCTCGGTAGAGGCGAGTCAGTGCTGGAGACAACTCGGCTGCACAAGCCCTCAAAACCACCGCCGGTATTCCATCCGGACCACTGGCTTTCCGCACATCGAGAGACCGTAACTCACGCCGCACATCACACTGCCTGATGCGAATATCTGCCATTGAGAAACCGCAATCAGGCAGTGTAGGCAGCGACTGGGAACCACGGTCTTCGAGGCGGGAATTAGCCGCGAAGAGATTTGCCAGCAAGGCAGCCTTCTCTTGCGGCTTGTAGGCCAGCGACCCTTCTGGGTACCTCAGCGGCGGCAACGCTGGACGGCAGAAGTTAGATTGAACGGCCCTGGCCAACCTCCAATAAGCACGACTGCTAGTTGGGTGATCGGCCAACGCACGCCCAATCCTGCTAACGCGCTGGGCATCCGCCCTAACGTAGGCCTTCTTGCAGGCCTTGGAGGCACGGTTATAGGCTTCTTTGAGGGAACTGATATTCGGATCCTTCATGGCGCGACCCCTGATCCAAGCGCGATACGCCGCCTGTTTGTCACCGACAGCATCGGCGCATGCACGATTGAACCAGGAGCGTCCACGGCCCTTACTGGCGATCTCAGAGGAAGGAATGTAATATTCCATTCCAAGTCTGATCTCGTCAGCAATAGCGTTGGCACTCGCTGAGGGATCTTTACCCTCAAAGCAGCGCTGCCTCCAAGAGATGGACGCGAAATATTCCCGCATACCATCCCAATCAGCTGACGAGTAATGCCAGACTCTTCGCCTCACCTGCACGGGACGTGGAGGTAATGCGATCGGTACTGACGACCCAACCAGGCAGTGATCGGAAGTGCCCAGAGGCGCACTAACGGTCACACGATACCCGGCTGGGTGACTCGCCAGCAGAAGGTCCAGCAGAGAAGGCGCATGACTCGCCACATCCGGGATCCTGGTGGGCTGGTTCACCAGTTGTGTCAAGTCATGAGTCAGAGCGAATGCATGGGCAGCTCTGCCAGCATGGTCAGTCTTGGAGGAGCCCAGCCACAGTTCGTGATGAGCATTGAAATCCCCCAAGACCACCATTTCGGCCGACGGGAACTGCGCCTGCGCGTCATCAGCCGCCTGGCTAAGACGCGTCTTAGTCTTATGTTTAATTTTCATTATGCCGTACTAAATGGTTTCTTAGATTTGCGAATGTTACATATTCAAATAAAACTATTATTTACGGATTTTGTCGCGGATTTGGGGATTTTTTTACATTTTTGACTTCCTGACGTTTCGACTACTTTACAACTTTCGTGGTCACGGGGCGGACAAAAATATCCAAATCATTTTTAATTTTATTTTTTTTTAATTTTAATTTTTCATTAGTTACTGGTTCTGTTATTATGCATGTTTTGAACTATTTCCTCACTCCTTTTTTTCTAACATTTAAACAAATTTAAAAAAGCAGCAAATATAATTTAATTCTCATTTCTGATGGTAAGGGCATCAATCGCGCCGTTACATAAATACGTGTTGGGTGTTATTATTTATTTATTTATACCACATAGTAAGACATAGACTATAAATAGAAATCTATAGTCAAAGTATAGACTGCTTAATCTTGAATCATCATCATCACTTTTACTGGTGGTAGGTCTCTCATATGTGAGAGGCCATCTGGGTAGGTACCAACGCAATGTCTATTTCTCCCGTGAAACAACACTGCGTAAATGCACTGTTGTGTTTCGGATTGAAGGACATTGTAGCCAGAGTAACTACTGGACATATTGAGACTTAACATCTTATGTCTCAAGATGGCGAGCGCAGTGGAACGTTCCTACTGTTTATGAGCGGTCGTATCGTTTACCATCAGGCGAACGGCTTGCTCGTCTCGCCATTCATTGCAATAAAAAAAAAAAAAAATCACTATTCACTCATTCTCGTCGATTCATCAAAATTTGTAACCTGGTTCTATTGGAGTCCAATTCGCCAACAATACCAAGCTATAAATCATATTATTGAAGTTATCAAGCTCATTCCGTTGATATTGATTGAAAAGGTAGTGAACAAAATGAACATTTACACACATTAATCATGTGTAATTCCTGAGACGTAGGATGCGCTCGAACTTGCCTAATGGACTGAAAAAACACAAGAAAAAACTGTATCGAGAAATAACCAGTGTGCTGAAAAAAGCGGGCGTAGTTGCTACCTACTAGGAATTTGAAGTGTTCCGTATATAAAATAATACTAATAAATGAAAGCAGAATCTTAGATGGTAATTTTTTGGCTGACTTCAGGGTACACACATTCGATCGTTTCCGAGTGTTTAAAGTTTATATCTTGCTTTAACGGTGACGAAAATATAATGAGAAAACTTACAATCTTGATATCTAAATTGATCATTGGCCAGTGTGCATTGAGGGTTAACATTTCCTAAGTTAAGTTAAATATGACTGGTGGAAGAGAAAAAAAAAAACATAAACGTAATATTCATGAGTTATGATGGTTCGAACGCTATTTCTAAGTTTCTTAGCTACAATAGTACCTCTCTTAGTGCTTCATTTATTCTGATATCCACGTGTAACCCTAAAACCTGAGTCCATGTTGCAAGGCATCCTGCGGCGAGGCGTAATGAGCCCGCATCAGCAATTATCACGATCTAATAAGCATTGTTGGAACAGATACAATTACAAAATCAAACTCGATATAGTATCATTTCATGTTCACTGAAAACCATCAATTAGCTCTTTTTACGAACATTTTTTGGCTATATTCTGGGTGGTTATGAGACCGAAAAGTCTCTCGTAGTTTTTGATACCCACGATACAAGACTCGATCTTAGTGCGCGGTCAGGACGATGTATGTGACTGTTGAGTGTTATTTATTATTTACTTATATATTCATCATCATTATCTTACCCACAGGAAGTCCACTGCTGAACATAGGCCTCCCCGAAGGATCTCCACATCGACCTTTGCAATACTGGGAAGAAATAGTTGCGACATTCCTTTGATTATAACTTTGTTGCTCTTTAGATGGTCTATGGAAAACAAAGAAAAATATATCAGAGAAATAAATACGCGACATAGACTGTGAGGTGTTATGCCGATTTATTATAGACAAGCAACACCTGCTTTTATTTTGAGGTCGTAAATGACTAATCCTTACTATTCGATTTCTAATATTACACCTGTTATACTCAACCATCTGTCGATAATTATACCTAAAGTATAGTTAAAAATCTACCAAGGTTTTATAAATCCGGTACGAAAGCGTCTGTGACTTCAGCTGAAATCCATCACTTAATATATTTTCACCGAACAAGGGCGACCCTACCTACCGTTTCACAGAAAACCCATTTAAATTCCACCCCAGCAGACACTACGAGATTAACGAAACCACCCCCCCTCCCTCCCCCCTACCCTGCGAGGCGGACGCGATCAATACTTCAGACGAAATGGCTTCTAATCTCACAGGCGATCTTGCGTCCTTGTCTTTTCTCTCATCTTGCAAACTGCGAACCCTTATTTTGTACCACATAGAGGCTAGTTTCCTGTGAAGATATGTTAGTATACGTAGGTTCGGCTGTTTGACCTGGAATCTGTCTGCCTTTTATATGTATGAACAGAATTAAATATACTCTTAATTGAATTACTAAGGTTTAGGTCGGCTTAACGTCTGGTCGGGATTTTAATGCACGATTGCATTTTAAAAAGGTTGTTTGACTTTTCAAATCCCTAATGGTATATAGATATGAAATGAAGGTGCGGAAAAACCTTTCTTATTTAATGTTTTAGAGATGAACAAAATTACAAGAATCTTTCCGACTTAAAACATCCAAGCCAAAATCATGCATTGGGTTCGTCACCCCGACATTTGGTAAAATTTTGTAATGCCCAACATATTGTCTCATCTTCAGCCTAAATATTACTGTTTGGTGGCAGAAATAGACAAAGCGGTGGTACCTTCCCAGACCTTCCATCGTATAGATATATGTACCTACTATCTATGATTTTAAATCACTCTTTTCGTACTAATATGCGTGTTTAATGATTAATCCTTATGTAACTTCTTTTGATGATGAAGAAATATATTTTCTTTAAGCGTGGAATGAAGAGAGATATTCATTTGACGTCAATCGGTAATCTCGACACTGCAGAGAATTAATCTACCGTGCCAAAATGTACAAAAAATAAGGAAAAAGATCTTTTTTTATTAATATTCTCTATTTATCGTGATTTTGACAATTCTTTTCTATATCTGGATACAATTAGACCGATGAGAGATTGGCATCTTGCGTCCGTGGACATTATCTGCACTGCGACTACCATAATATGCATTAGACTGACTTTGTCGAAATAGCGTGATAAATATTCTACATATATATATAAACTTACGCCTTTTTCTCAGAAGATGAAGGCAGAGGTGCTAGGTTAACCATGTTACGCTTTGTGTGTTCTATGATGTGATAGGGGGTAAACCAATCGCCATATTGGGCAAATTAATAAATTGAAATACAAGTATTTTAACGGATTTTATAGTGGATTTGGTTTAATTTTTACATATTTCTACTTCTCGACATTTCGTTTTGTTTCGTTCGATAAAATTCTTAACAAATAATTTTCTTTCAATGTGTAACTTTCGCCTAAACCTAAGAAATTATTACGCAATATATAAATCTCTGACTTTTCGGCCCATATGTGTATTGATAGTCAATTACCAGGTACTATAATGGTGAAGGAAAACATCGTGGGGAAACCTGCATACTATAGCGATTTGGAAGAATTTCTGTGGTATGTAAAGACCGCCAACCCGCACTAGTCCAGCGTGGTGGACTATATGGTCTTACCCCTCTCAACCGTACTCTCGATTGTAGAGGCGTCGTGCAGTGGGACGTATATGGGCTGATAAAGAATAAATAAATATTTTGTTGTAAATACAATAGCTAAAGTATCAACGTGATGTGCAAGTTTCTGAGTATATGATTTGTTATTTAAAACACTTTGGACATTGGATGCTAATTGTCTAGAGGTCGAAGCATATCGATTTGAACTCGGAATATTTTTTCTAGAAAATACTTTGCTATTACATTTAGATTAAGTGACGTCTACATATTTTGTATCACCTCACTTCATGTAGGATTTTAAGAAGTGATGACACGGTAACGCCCTATGTTCATTTAATTTGAGCCATTTATTTCCAATGCATCTAAAAATTTTTAAAAAATGCGACAATTTTTTTTTCCTTATCGTCATATTTGGGTGGTAAAAATACATAGTTTTCTAATATAATAGTGTACACGCTTATCTTTAATGAAGCTATGGTACGCAAGGCTTTAAATTATTATTTAAGAAAAACTGTATACTTGATTTACCACTAAAACACGATAATATTTATAAAATTACAAAAAAATTATCGCATTGCTGTGTGAAATTTTTAGTTGCATTGTATTTGTAGTCACTAATACCCGGCTTCGTTTTCGGTAGCAGTCTTTTTATACTCTACACAGAAAACAGATCTAAAAACCATTAGCCTGTATTTGCCTATATTTGCCTGTATTTATGTATTAATTCGTAGCCAGATAGAGCACAATGAGGGCTGAAGGCTGGAATATTAATTATCGCCACACCCTGCGAGGGGTGGATCGCTCCCCGACTGCGCCTGGCACCAAATATACTGGTTTAGGAGACAGACTGCGGGTTTTCTTGCTTTATGTGGTAATACATTTTATTTATTTAGTTTTATAGTTGAATCTGTTCTGGTTTTTTGTATTTTGGCATATTTATTTTGCATACAAACAGGTCACCTGATGGTAATTGATCATTGATGCTCATAAACTTCCACAACGCTTTGATCATGGGTGTGTTGCCGGTCCATCAAATTGGAAGGATAGCGATAAGAAAAAATTATTCGCTCGCTTCCCCGACACAAATGTCTGTGTGGCCCACAAATATTTGTGTCGGGTCTCAGTGTTAGTGAGACCGGACAGTCTCTTGTAGTTCCTATTCTGACGACACAAGACTATTTTCCTGATATTGTGCGTAAAGTTTTTTTAAAATAAAACATATTATGTTTTAGACACAAATCTAATTAGAGATTACTCTAAAACACTAATACAATAATGCAACTACACACAACCTGACTTGACAAAATCCTAGTCTACAAGTCATTTCATCATTTTTCAATCCTTATAATACATGGTTTACTTATTTTAGGAGACAGAGCTACAAAGAAATTTAATAAAAAAAAAATGGTGTCTAATAAAATACTTTTATTATTATTAATTTAGACAGTGGACGGTGCGAAAATTTTAGATTTTCGACATTGTTTATCTAACAGGGAAAACATGGTGGACTTAAAAAACATATCGTAGGTTTTTATTTCTTATGACTCATATCATGTATCGTAAATTCTTCCAAATAATATTAAAAGAAACAATAATTAATCATTTTAATATAATTTTGCTATCATTACACAATATTATTGGGTATTATAATAATCATTCAATTCTGTATCTGTTTTACGATATAGGTATCTGATTATCATAGTGACGCCCACCTTATTATCTCTTTCCTTAAAGCTGTAGAGTTACCTTGACAATAATATGTGTATTGTGTAATCTAGTTTTTAATGGATTCCAAAAGTAAGAAGAGGGATATATAATTCCTATGTATACGTCAAATGTTTATGTATGTTTGTTCAATAAGTGTATTTATAATATAGAGGCACTGTCATACGCTGACATTATCCGACTTAATTTGGTTATTATCCGACTTAACCTTAAACTTAAGTTAGAGTATAATTGAATTTCAAGCTACTGTTTAATATTATTTTTATGTTTATTAGTGTATGTTGGACAACCTGTCAAATGTCGCAAATAAAAGAACAGAAAAAGGAGGCGCGGAAACACTATTTTTATAGACGGATTTAAACTACCAGCGCTCCGTCTATATTATAAATAGTTTAGTCTGTAAGGCTTACATAAGGCTTATTTTAGTAAAATACATATGTGCTATAACAAAGACACTGTGAGACAGTATTTAGTTCCCAATTCAGTGCCTGTAACATCCACAATTTCCCTCTAAATTTAATGATTTCCTCCACCTGGTGGGATGCCTAAATTATTACAGAAATGTATTTGTCAAAGCAAATTATTTTATTTCTTGATAATAAAATATAGATCCTGAGGTCCCAATGGCACTCGACTCCTGGCCTATCCTCAAGATTTTGACAGCGGTGCAGGACAAAAGCCATTGTTAAGGGAAAGAGGCTTCGAGGTGTCTGATGGCTTCTACCTTTGTACCGTAGGCGTTTCCTACCACTTCGAAACGTCTCGAACATTTTGAGGTTAGAAATATTTACAAAGGAAAAATAGGTATTTTGGCGAGTCATTTAGGTAAAAGATTGCGTATTGATAAATTATTTAAATATATACTTAATGTTCAAAGATATTAGCATACGGCGAATTTCATCATGATTGTAAATTGTTTTTTGTAGATTGTATCAGTTTTTAAGTACATGTATTTAAATATATTTATATCTTTGTAGTCGCTGGATATAGGCCGCTCCTACTTACAAAATTCTTTAGGCCCTGGTTCTTTTTACTAACAATTGTAAAGATTATGTATGAAATCATTTAACTGGGATACGCTTGAAAGCCAAAATAACTCTAAATTCCTAAAAAAACAGTTGTTGTAGCTTAATTCTTGCGGTTATTTAGTTAGGCTCAGTTGCATAAACTAACTTTGCCAATACCTTTGCCCTTGAAACTGTCAACTCCATACATTCGCAAGGTCAAATACATCTCAAATGTATGGCGATGACATTTTCATAGGCAAAGGTATTGGCAAAGTTACTTGGTGCAACTGAGCCTTAGTGACGTTACGAGCGAGGAATATTTGACAAGATTTTAGCAACCTCTTTTGTTTTAACTTGTTGTCTATCTTGCGGTGGTTGATATAATAATTGGCTGATATAAGTGGTCTGGCTATCATCAGACATCAACCCATATGAGAGAATAAGTAGGTTGCAAGTCCAGCAGTCTGGTCTAATGTGGATGATAAAAAATGATTTATCTAATACATAAATCGGATGTATAATTGATTATAAGACACTACTTAAAGTCATAAAACACTTATTATGCCTATAACATTCCACAATACTTTGTTCAAAGAAAAACAACAGAAAAACTACAAAGTTAGCACAGAAACATTTTATTTTTCTCATGGGAACACAACATCGGGTTGGAAGGCAAACAAAGAAATAGTACAACTTTTTTACCATGAAAAATATGTTATCTGAAATGTTAAAGTAGGAATAAATTAGATTTCGGGATGGCCATTACTCCTTCCCCCATAATATCCCTTTTCTTTCTTGCTCCTTCCCAATTAGGTGTTCCGGCAATACATCCATGATCAATGTCGATGGTCATGGACGGCAGTTGACACTTACCATCAGGTGAACTGTTTATTCGTTTGTCGGGCTAATAAAAGAAATTAATCAAAGTTTGTGAGACGAAAGGCTCTCGTAGATCCTGATACCCACGATACAAGACTCGATCTTAGTGTGGGGTCAGGACTATGTATGTGACTGTTGGGTTTTATTTATTTATTATTTACTTAAAGTCTTGGTGTTGCTTCTTCTAGTACGGCATCAAATTATGAAGGTTGGCAGTCAGCCCTTCTTCTTCTTCAGTCTGTTGTTTCTTGCTAAGTAAAATCTCAAAGTTCTGCGACTGCAATGCCTTGGTGCTTATGATGTGCCAAAAATGAAAAAAAAAGAATACATGATGGAAAATCGGATACAATCAGGCTGGTATAGTTTTGAAAACTGGTGAATAGCTATCTTGTGTAAATACTCTACTTGTACTGCACTTAACATCAGGAGTATATAGAACCTACGTTGAAAAAAACAACAAATTTCATAAAAATCGATAAAACATGAAGATTTGTAGGAGCTTTGCCGGTTTCTGTGGCTGATATAAATAAATAATTTCTTTTCCTATATGTTTCAATTTGTTTGTATAGGATTCTTTTTGAATCGGGCTATTTTCAACTTATTACAATTATTGTATGACATGACAAAAGCGTACAGTTTGCACGGTGACACAAAGAAAATCGATAGATGCAGCAATGTTTATTAAATACACTACAAAATGCTATTTACTATACTTGATTCAACAGTAGCATAAATCAGTTATATATTAATAACAAAGTATATAAAATAAGTTATTGCATCTATAAAGAAAGGAAAAATGAATGACTTTTCTCAAGTGGGATGGGAATATAAGATACCTAAAGTATATAAACGAGGATGCACATTATTTATTATAGACCCTCTCTTCCCTCCGAGATTCACGACCAATGGGACAATGAATACAATCTCAAATACATTTTCTCTTGCGGAGATACAAACGTGCTCCATGGTTAGATCCCTTCTTTTAAATATCTACTTTAAAATAAGAATCTTAAAGTCTACTTTCTAATGCAGCAATTATCAGTCTCTTACTACATTACGACATTCACGAGAAAACAAGATCGATTCTCTTAAAATCCCAAGCACATTTAAAACACAACTCTATTTCATACCAATAAAGTTTAAAATCCACACTCAGGAAGCAAATGATCAAATATGGAACGTTGAAAGATGGTTCTCCAGGGAAAATCCAGGTTGCATTCGCGCGATAATGAGCTTTAATTCAAAGGCGTGGGGTGTTTTACGGGCGGTTTTCGCGTAAAGGGGTGGGAGATAGGACGTTCTGTGTATAACGGGGTCAGGATCGATCTGCTCTGGGGAGACTATGGGGCCGTAGATATAGCGAGTGAAAATGGACTCGCCCAGTATGGAAATTATAAAGTCTTTGTGATATGGAGGATATTATTCATAACTTTTTTATTACTTTTTTATGGCAGAACAGTGCATAATTTAAGCTTCGTGAATCATCTTTGTTTAGGTACTTTATTTTTTGCAGGAATTGAATGAGGTTTTTTTAATATTTAGATATTAATTGCATGCATAGAGTAATATGGGTTAAAAAAATCTGTTTGATTCGAGTTTTCCTAATTTGTTCATAAATATTACATGCACGAAGTGATTTAGGTTTTAACCTCACTTTAATATTTGATGTGTGTAGTTGTTGAGTGTTCATATATATTGTTCTTAAATTTTTTGTTTCCTACCTGGATGTAGGGCATAAATCATTTATATGGAATATTTATAAAGGGCTGTTTAAAAACATAAGGAACGTGAATTATACATATCTCATTGCGGAACTTTGCCTTAATTTAAATGATTATTTACTTAATAAATATAGGCTTACTAATTAAAATACTGCACTAATACAGTGTGCGCCATGTGTTCTCGCTATTATGTCCACATAGTCAGATATGTGTTGTCGTTGCCTAGCAACACACTCGGTAGGCAGGGCGGGCGGTGGCTCCAGAGCGATCCGAGGGCGGCCGCACACACACAGAGAGACACACAGATGTGTGTGTGTGTGT
Source organism: Hyles euphorbiae (assembly GCA_023078785.2). NCBI lineage: Eukaryota > Metazoa > Arthropoda > Insecta > Lepidoptera > Sphingidae > Hyles > Hyles euphorbiae. The sequence continues at coordinate 5,984,450 of CM041048.1, forward strand.
GCCGGGTCAATCCCACTCGACGCAGTAAGCTCACACAGGTAGTTCTATATTTGAAATGGGATTTTGAATATGGAACGCGGAAAGTATTGCGGAGATTAAATTTAGAAAAATAAAAGACCAAATCACGCTTTGAACGATCAGATTTAATTCAAACTTTGCATACTTATCCAGGACCGATGACAACGCAATAATTTAAAAAGTATATTATGACATTATCTAATCCCGAAACGTAAAATAATAAAATTAAGCTATAAAGCGTGGGGTGCTGTAGGATAAGTATTTGTTGTAAACACCTCACGCTTTGTAACAATAAAATGTATGTATTTTACTCTATTTTCTTTCTAGTTTTAATTTAAACAATAACTTAACTTGAAAATATTTAATTATAATCGACATGAAGCAGTATAGCTGTCGCGTTTCGTTCGGTAAGTGAGATTGCCGGATGCCCAATACCTCTTTTTCTTCCTATCCTTACTCCTTCCCAATTTGATGGGTCGGCAAGGCATCTGTGGTTTAAGCGTTGTGGATGTTCTTGGGCGGCAGTGATCACTTACCATTAGGTGACCTGATTGCTAGTTTGCCGGACTGATGCGATAAAAAAGTAATGTTTCTTTGTTCACTGCATTTGTCAGATGGTGTCTTGCTTCTGAATGTTCTATTTAGTTTGCACTACGTGTAGTATGAGGTGCATTGTAGTCATTTAATAAAATATAAAAAAAGGAAATATCAAAACACATACTTAGTTCCAGGATCGAACCTTATATCTTATGTCACAGCTCGTCCACAAAGCCACCGTATGTAATTATGAACATTATGGCATGAAGCGCAATTTACCTACAGGTCGGCGTCAGGCTGTCGGCCGGCAAAATCAATAAGCAAAACTTTGCCCCAACCTGTCCGGACAATATACCTATCTACACTAATATTATAAAGAGGAAAACTTTGTTTGTTTGTTTGGTTGTAATGAATAGGCTCAAAAACTACTGGACCGATTTTAAAAATTCTGTCACCATTCGAAAGCTACATTATCCACGAGTAACATAGACTATATTTTATTTTGGAAAAAAATAGGGTTCCGTAAGATATTTGGATTTTTCGGACACAAACTGAAAAAAAAACAACCAAAGAAGTAACTTATTTTGCGTACGCTGCCTAAACTACAAAAGATAGAACCATAAAATGTTATAATTAATTGTAGATCTTATAAATATCTACAAAAAAGTCCGCGACACACTATACCTATCTATGTCGAGTGAGGCACAATAACCACATTTTTATTTAAAAATCTTGAATTTTTTTTTGGACTACATTTAAACGCGTTTATTTTACTCATGCTATTAATCCTTATCAAAATAAATTATTTCATCAATAAGTACAGTTTATGTTGATAATATTTGGTCTTTGAATGATTAAAATTGGACGTTTGGTTTTGAAGTTGTGGTGAAATTAAAATATTACGATTTCTGCTGCACAAAAATTTCATAAGGCAATCTTTATATGTACATGTATATGGAGAGACGGGATATAATAGAGTGGAAGGTACGGGAGAAGGCTGGGATAGCTGACAGATTTGATAGGACGAAATATAAATGCACGTTATAAGACGGGATGGATAATAAAGAGAAAGGACGGGATGGATTGGGAAGAGACTGAACAGACGGATGAGACGGGATTGAGCCGGACAGTAGGACAGCTACGTCAAGTTTAGGTATACAAGAGTTTATACGAAAAATAACATGTATTTGGTGTGGAGTGGAATCAAAAAATATATGCACCCAGACGAAGCTGGGCCGGGCCGCTAGTCTAGTTTATATATGCTTATATTATATTTAATAGATTTTAAGAGTATGATCTACGAAACATTATGAATTATTCATTCATAATTGTTTACATCTTCATTCACCAGGAACAAAAATATCAAAAACAGAAATTATAACAAATTTTCAAAATAATATATTTAGCGGGCTTATTGTACAAGGCAATTTCTTCCCCCGCCCCGTGAATATAAAAGTTGCAAAGTAATAGTAGTTTCAAGTATTCTACAGTTTAGCCTCTTCAAACACTCAAGACTTGTTACTTCATGTATCACTTATAAAAAGTGCTATTATTAGATATGTTGTAAATTATTGCGAGTATGAGGAAGTGCTCTCTCAACCACACTCGGCTGATAACGGAAGGGATATTCTCCATCAATTTGATAAAAATATTCATTTTACTGTTTTGGTAAGGTCTCTCATATGCCAGGGGCCGCTTGGGTGGGTACGGTAACCACCGCAAAGTCTATTTCTCCCGCCAAACTGGAGTTTAAATGCACTGTTGTATTTCGAATCGAAGGAAATTGTAGCCAGAGTAACTACGGGATATATTGAGAACGCCAAGCATTGCTTTATAATTCAAGGTGTTGTTTGGTTCTGCTACTGTTTATGAGCGGTCGTATCGCTTACCATCAGGCGAAGGGCATGCTCGTCTCGTCATTCACTGCAATACCTTGTCATTAAGCAATACCTTGATAACTTTTGAAATAAAACCACGGCCCTGTAAATCAATTTACCAAAGCTTTCATGTTTTCTGATTCATATGAAATAATAGTCGGAAAGTTGTTTTCCCTGTACATAATGAATGCATCCGAGAATCCATCGCGATATGAATCAATGGTTGACCATACAAATTGTGTGACGTTGGATGACATTTGTCGCGCCGCATGCGTCACATTGGATCCAATGAGGATAATGCATACAGCCTTGGCCTTAGACTGTCTGTTATTATGGTAATTATAATTATATTATTATATAATAATAGAAACTGTATATTTTGGCGTCCCAATGCGTTGTTGTCATGCTGTTGTCAATGCTAGGAACAGATTTTCTGTTTTTAACGCGCTGTTTGAGGTATATTTTATTAATTAAAAAAAACAAGCATTTATGCTAGTAATCTTATAGTATTAGCATGTCCAGTCATTAGGATATATTACTACGTATAGCATAGACAGCCTCCGTGGCGCAGTCGGTTAGACGCCGCCTGTAAAACGAGAGGCCGCGGGTTCGTTCCCCGCACTGAGAGAAATGTTTGTGCGGCCCACAAATATTTCTTTCGGATCTGGGTGTTTGTGAGACCGAAAATTCTCTCGTATTTCCTGATAGCCACGACACAAGACTCGATCTTAGGGTGGGGTCAGGACTATGTATGTGACTGCTGGGTGTTATTTATTTATTTATTTATAAAGAAGCTATCCCATACAAATGTCTGGTTCGATTTTGGTAAAAGTTGAAACTAAAATGCTGCACCTGCAGCGTGGAACAAATAATTAGTCGCCTAACCAAACAGTATAATCATGCAGCGCTAGACCGCTTTCAGGATGTAGTTTCCTCGCTTTCAAAAGATCGAAAGCACCATGAATTTCATGTGAACACAAGTGTTTGTGTTGGATCTTGATGTTTTTGGTACTAAAAAGCCTTTCCTAGTTTCTTATAGCCGTGACAGACAGACAGACAAGACTCGATCTTAGTATGAGTTCAGGACTATGTAAGTGACTGTTGGGTGTATTTAATATTATTTTTATTTAGTATAAGTATAACAGTAGGTAGAAAGTAAGATGATGACACTAAACTCAATATCCTTCGTTCTTCGCGGCAAAACAACGTCATTAGGAATATATTGTAATGTAAATGCGTGTTTGAGATAAGCCACAGTTCATTGCATAACTGTGGTTATTAAGTCACGCAATAGGTTCCTTGCAATTCATCTTCTTTACGTCATTCAAGTCAGGGTTCGAACCCGAGGCATCTCATTCCACAGCCAGCTAGCCAACTCCGGTACAACAAATTCTTACCTCGTGCATTTGAGATTTATACAAATGAAATATTCGTGCACTTTACGTTCTAGGAAACGAATTGTTTACTTATCATAGGCCATTCATGCTGCCGCATAGTATTTAATCTATAATTTTCTCGTACAGAATGGCCCTGTGTTGAGTCAGGGCAGCGCCTGCGCATACGGGTTCCGGCGTTCCCTACAACATTACCTTTTAAACATACATACGTAATATGTTTCATGGTATTCTCTTTGTATTATTTCATATTACTATTTTTAATTTTCAATGAGGGTTGTAATGGGACCCCTACCATTCATTCATCCATCAGCCAAAGGAAGACCACTGCTGAACATAGATTATAGCCTCCCGCAATGAAATGCACTGTGACCTATTGGAAGCAGCCTGCATCCATGCCTGCAAGCAAATACTAATAGTGATAAGGCCGCCACTTGTACTGTTCTCTTCTGTATCAGCCCATATACGTCTCACTGCAGGGCACGGGCCTACTCTACAATCGTAAGTACGATTGAGAGTGGTTAGGTCATATAGTCCACCACGCTGGCCTAGTGCGGGTTGGCGGACTTTACATACCATAAATTCATACTGATCGCTATGATATGCAAGTTTCATCAAGATGTTTTCCTTCACCGTTGCATGCGTGGTGGCTTGTTGGTAAAACAGATCAGATGCGGCTCTCAAAATTTCACGATGGTCGCAGGTTTGAATCCCAGAACATACTCTGAGTATTTATAGTCAATTACCACGCACTGTAACGGCGAAGGTATAGTACCACTTGTACTATCATTATGTAATTTCTTTGTTTCTCTGTAACTCCACAGGTACCTGTCCAAATCGATTACTATCACAAAATCTGAATCGGTATTTGATAGCCCATTTCCAAAGCATCTTACGCGTTATCGCTAAAGTTCTATGCAAACAGAATTGGTGAGCAATCGTTTCGCGAAAATTGTGAGGATCATATCAGCGCCTTATCGGACGATCAATAAGTAATGATATAGCGGACTACTTGTAAACCTATTAGAAATCCGGGACACGGCTTATCTGTGGCGGGATTGTCGCAAGATTGGAGATACGGGACTATTCTGGTAGACTATAGTTGTAAGATAAATAAAGAAATACACCCAACAGTCACACATAGTTCTGACCCCTCACTAAGGTCGAGTCTTGTGTCGTTTATCAGAAACTACGAGATTTTTCGGTCTTACTAATGCCCAGCCCGAAACATATACCTGAAGATCATACAAATATTTGTGTCATTTTATTTATTTTTTAATTTACAGAATAGTAGGAGATTTCAAAAGCTATAGAACTCGTGACTATAGAACTATAGATGGATGATGTTGAAATGAAAATGTCAATGAAAATGAAGATGTCAAAATCATGACAATGATGATGTTGATGATATTATGGGTGTCTTTTGTTCACGAGGAATGGAGACTGTAATAGAGTAGTGTTTTAAATCGTTTTTTGTAAGGCAGCTGTAGAATTATGACTGAAATTGGCTATTGTCATATTATATCTATTCTGGGCCAATTACTACCAGACCATAAAGATACTGTACAAGTTTAAATATCATAATTCAGACACTCTTTCGATTCAACGTTGATCAATTTCTATAGTGTATGAGCTTTGTTTTTGTAGATTAAATTAATTTTAAGTAGATAACTAACTATTAGCATAAACTCAGTTAACATTTTTTTATCTATATGTATATATTGTTTAAAAAAATCCATACTCTATATGATGACCTGAATTCAATACAAATACGATCAATTTCTTACACTACACAACGTACATAGTTACCAAACGCTATCGCCGATCAGAATAGGCGCGCAGCACAAATGTGTCAGAATCGATATCTTGGATATTTGGAACGTACATCACTTTAGATAAGTCTCGGCTACCTACAGAATAATCGATCCGAAACACTGTTTGCTCAAGATTAATCGAGAATGAGGCTAAAATACTTTCAGGAAATTTGGTCTGTTCTATCTAGATTGTAGCGATAAAATGTTTTTTTTATTATGCTTCGGAGTTCGGACAAACAGGTTACCAATTGTGGGAGGTTGCTGACTGCCTAAATCTTTATTTACTCGTAAATCTTAAGTTTGATTAGCAAATATATCAATTTCTTTAAAAGAAGAAGGCTGTAGATTTCTCTAAATTGTGGATCACGCTTTTTTATAGGTAACAAAATATATTTAAACTGCACTGAACTTTGCTCTTTAACATTTCAATCCAGTTGTCCATCACTGGAGGTTATACTTGGTATGCTGATAGACTCACCCGTATGCAAGTATTGAGTAACACTCGGCGAACTTTTGGTCGCATTAGTAGCATATCTGCCTACCCTCCAAACCTGTAGATGTACAATATGTATTTTATAATAGCCTTTATATGTCCTGCAAGGCACGGGTCGCTTATACAATCGAGAGAATCATTGAGTTAGGTCATATAGTCCACCACGCTGGCCTATTGCGGATTGGCGGACTTACATACCATAGAAATTCTTACAAATCGCTAGGATTTTTATCGCAGGTTTCCTCACAATGTTTTCCTTCGCCCTTATAAAGGTTATTATAACAAGACTACTACCGAAAACGAATCCGTGTGGTAGTTTTAGTGATAACAAACACAATGCAACTAAAAATTTCGCATAGGAGCGCGATAATATTTTTTTGTTGTTTTTTAAATGTTCACTTCATAGTTTCAGGTAAAATAAAAATTGAAATTCTTGCGTACCATAGCGTCTTTCAAAATAATAGGATGTACACTATTATTTAAGAAACATAGTATGTATTTATATCCCAAATACGATAGAAAAAAATTACAAAAAAAAGTCATTGCTGTTTTTGCATTTTTAGTTGCATTGTGTCTGAAGTCGCTAGAACTACCACCCGGCTTCGTTTTCGGTAACATGTTTGATATACCCTGTAGTGCTTAGTAGATGTATCTCAGATTAGAAATAAGTATAAACTTATTAATAAAACAAAAATACCTTGTTTTGGCCAATAATTGTGCGCACCTGGATTTGATTCTGGTGTATCTCAAACCAGAATAAAACTTATTAACTTCGATCCTTATTAATAAAGAACAAATTGGTACATACCTTGTTTTGCCCAATAATGGATTTGGTTCCGCGTTAATTTGTTATTCAACGCGGTTCCAAGAACATGCTGTCAACGTATTGAAGATATTATTTAGATAGTCGTTAATTATTTTACAATACAAACATGTTCAAATTGATGATTGTTGATAATCTTTGTAATATTTTGTTATTACGTAGCAAGGTATTTTTAATTGAAGTAGTTTCATATGAGTAAATTTTATTTATTTGTTTTTTATACAAACATTATACAGGCGGACTTAATGACAGAGTCATCCGGCTTTGGGTGAAGCAGAAACGGAGCAAAGCAGAGTTGTTTTTTTTACATTACTGCATCAGCCCATATACGTCCCACTGCAGAGCACGGGCCTACTCTACAAACGAGAGTACGATTGAGAGTGGTTGGCCTAATGCGAGTTAGTGGACTTGACATACTTAGTATAGAAATTCTTATAAATTGCTATGGTATGCAGGTTTCCCCACGATGATTTCGTTCACCGTTTCTTTTCGTGTTGATTGACTAATACACCGAAAAGTCAGAAGGGTGCCCTGGGATTCAAACATGCGATCACCGTGATGATGATTTCACATTGATAAAGACAATAAAGAGAAGACGAGTTTCCCCACCGCAGTATTGAAAATATTAGTATCTCGGTCATTTAACAACAAATTTTGATGATGTTTTCGAATTTATGTTTTTTATAAGCGACATTTTAGGGATCATTAATACTGCTCAAAATCTAACCTTGGACACACCCCTATCAATCAAATCAAATCAAAATATTCTTTATTCAAATAGTCTTTCACAAGATCTTTTGAATCGTTCTTTTCTGCTACCACACCGCTTCGGAACGAAACTCTAAAAAAAAACGAAAAAATAGTTTCGTTTCGAACGAAACTATTGTTATAATATGTTTTGTGTACATCATATTCATGTAAAATTTATCTCATTGCTTTAGTGCAAGAATATTGTAAATTTCATTCATAGAATAGGTAAAAAATATAGTTGATCCCAATACCGATAATGCTTTAAATTCATTATACTTTTAGCATTTATTAATTTTTGCCAAATAAACGTTTTCCTGTTTATCGCGGACGACAGAATTTTATCAAATAAAGTAAAATTATAATATCTTTTAGCATTTTATTCACAGAGCCGAAGACAAAAAAATTGGGCTTGGAAGAATTGAAGTTAATTTTGAAATAAAACTATTATTTACGGATTTTATCGCGAATTTGGTTTAATTTTACACTTTTGATTTCCCGGCGTTTCGATTACTTTACAGCTTTCATGGTCACGGGGCGGATTGACTGTTAATTTCTTCAAAAACTGCGGACCTGGGTCGCAATTGTGTTACTATTTATTGAAATTACAAAAAACTCCGTTTCATCGTGGAACAAAAATCTTTACACCGATACTAAAATTCACAGTAAAATAGACATTCTCCTTTTCATTCTCCTCATCAGTGACCAAAACATTATCGATATTTTTTTGTTTTTCTTGTTAATAACAAAGTAACATTATTAAACGTTTATTAATAATAAAAAATAGTTATTTTATCACGCATGCGTAGCATCAAGCCTGTGTCACAGGAAGCGTGGACAGAGACAAGACTTGTGCATGTAAATTATTGTTAATTAAAGATAATGAGCTTATTGTCAAATTAAAATTGTTTTTCCATAAAGTTTCATTCAAAAATACAACTATACGTCATCTATCTTCCATTGGTAAATGGCTAAATGTGGTACTAAATATAAAAGTTTCAAAATATCTGTTTATATATAACAACACGCATTTAAACTCGTAATCCAATAGTTATTAACATGTCAATGAAATGTGAAGAGAGAAAATCTATTCTTAATATTTTCACAACAGCGCTTTCGGCAACAAAAGATCGTAGACGACCAATATCATTTTGTCCTAGGAATCAAAAGAAAGTCCATATTGTTAAAAGCATCTTTACAATAAGATATGTAATTTAGTAATCTTCTAGTTTTTAATAGTAAACTTATTAAGGTCAACGAAAATAAGTTTGAGACATTTTACTGACTGGTCATGTAATTTTACAACTATTTGCTTAACTGACTTTATCTCTTTACGTCACCCATATCATATACAGTAGTAGAATGTCATAATTTCGTAGTAAATTATACAAACCAACGCCTCATTCATCGGAATTTTTGAAATACCCTCAAGCAACGTCAAACGCGATTGCTCAATGACGACGTGCACACATGGCGTCGCTTCGAGGAAGTGTCGCGACGAGCGCTGAATCCAAACATATCTTACACGACCATTGTAGTTCGAACTACTCCGCCCCTCACTTTCAAACAAAATACTATACATCCAGAGGTAGCTGGAAGGGTAATGCAGGCCAGGATAAAGTAGCCATGTGGTTGATAGACCAGCAATACCGTTATGATCGAAGCGAAGTGAATGGAGCCATTGAGTGGGTTCCAAGAATCGTGGATGGTTATATGTTTGAGATCGGGTTAGATATAACATCTTGGCTCGGTGTCGTGTTGATTTTTGATTCGGATTACGTGGCACGTGCTTGGGTGCAGAGGTCAGGTAACAGTGGAAATATTTTGGACACTATGAATATTGATTCTTAATTATTTATGGGTCAAAATATATGTTAATATTGTCGTAGTACAGAAGAGCGACAGTAATTTAGTTTGAACAATTAAATTTTATTGTATCGAGTGATTTAAAACCTATAAGAGAATATTTGATCTAAGGCGTTTAAATGCCTTAGACAGTTTAAATGGACCGGCACAATCAGGTTGATATCTAAAAGAGAAATATAACGTCAAACACAATCAGTTTTGTTTTATTTTGGTCATAAAAAGTAGGTTTTCATCGTATGTCAACTTTCCTACAACTTTCTAATTTTTTTCATGCATTTTCACATACATGTTTTGGATACATGCGAAAAACGATAGGTATTCGGTATTCAGTGACCTGATTGTGCTAGACCCTTGGCATAGCGAAGGTTCATGAGGGGCAGTGACCGCTTACCCTCACGTTGGTCTACTAAAGGTTTATAAAACTAATAGCAGCTGGTGAACCCCATATATATATTTCTCCATATATGCCCCTCATTCAAATACCCAAATCCTCAAGTTGAGGAGTAATAACAGCGTTTCAATCGATGAATAGATTTCCCAAAGATCCTGTAGCTGGAAGAATATTCGTATTACAGCCATAACTCCACACACGACGGAATACATAGAGTCACAAAAGCATGAATTTTAGGTCCAGGCATATTTATTTCAACCAGAAATTTTAAATATATTTTTCAAGTCTGTTCAAACATCACGCGTCGCAAACTAGGTTACAGTTATCTAATGGTTCAATAATTCGTTTTAAAGATAATATCGGTCTGTTTGTGTTGCACTTGTGTGCCTGCGGTCTGTTTGTTCAGTGATTATTATCTCTTATCCTAGAACTGTCAGCCTATCCCAAATGTTTCTTGAAAGCTTTGTCATAGGAACATTGGACGAGTGGTTTGTTGTGGTGAATTTTGTGAGTAATCTTTATTGTAGTTTGGCATGTTTTAGTTTGAACGATATTGTAGCCAGCGTAACTACTGGACATATTGAGACTTAACATCTTATGTCTCAGGAGGGTGAGCGCAGTTTAATGCCAAGCATTGCTTTCTAAATCAAGATGTTGTTTGGTTTCTTCAACTGCGCTCGCCATCCTGAAACATAAGAGGTTAAGTCTCAATAAGTCCAGTAGTTCCGTTGGCTACCACACTGGCTACAATGTCCTTCAATTCGACACACAACAGTGCATTTAAACTGCTGTTTGGCGGGAGAAATAGAGATTGCGGTGGTACCTACCCAGGCGGCTTCTCACAACTCTCCATCAAGCTTATAAAGCGATTTAAAAAATTAATTCCAAATTTAAAAATGGCGGATCACAATGGCCGCGTGAATGACGGTTTTCCCGTCACGGCGTATGCTAATCCCTCTCACGCACGATCTGTCATTAGCATCTCGGGAGTCTTCTCAAAGCGCATCATCAGTATGGACAACGCACCCCGGCCAGTGACCTCTGCTTCCGCGCGGCTCGATTTTTTCACTTCCTTCGGGCTTTTGTTTTCTGTTTTGATTAAAACCTTTTTAGAAAGGTTATTGTTTGTGGCCAGTGTTTGAATGTTATTGGATTTTTTGAGATGTGTGGCCTTTTTTGCTAATGTTATAGACCTCGGTTGGAAGGCTCTAGTAACAATCCAGAAGAGTTTGGGACCTGGTCACAAAATATCAAACATTTGTTTTTTCATATATGCCTTGGAAATTAGCTGAGAATCATAAATCTGATATTGATGATTTTAAAGACCATTCTACCTTTAACTATTATAAAAAACATACAGTCGAATTGAGAACCTTCTCCTTTTTTTGAAGTCGGTTGATAAATAAAAAAATATTGTATCGTGTATTCCTCGCAACAATCGATTGAGATGTGATTGGATAGTATTATTTCTGTCATGTAACTTCAAGTTGGGGTTGCGCCACGATTTAATGTCGAAGATAAAACATGTGGCATTTATTCCTGTGACAAGTTTATTTTACTAATATCCAGAGGTTTGTAATAAAACAATAGTAATTTAATTTTGACAGCCTCCGTGGCGCAGGCGGTTAGACGCCACCTGTGAAACAAGAGGCCGCGGGTTCGATCCCCGAATCGAGAGAAATTTTTGTGCGGCCCACAAATATTTCTTTCGGGTCTGGGTGTTTGTGAGACCGAAAAGTCTCTCGTAGTTCCTGATACCCACGACACAAGACTCGATCTTAGTGTGGGGTCTGGACTATGTATGTGACTGTTGGGTGTTATTTATTTATTTATTCTGAAATATACCTAGGTACCTAATGGTGGTCCCTTTGTGATGAGTATTGAGTAAGATTAAGTCTTGCAGTGACCACGTCTTTATATTTTTGAATGAATAAAATACGAGTAAATTACCCTTTCGAAGGTAAATGATCACTGCCACTCTTAAATATGTATGAAATTTAGACTCAAGAATCTAGATGGATGTTAGTTTCGTAAAATGGGTGACGAAATAAGAAAGACATACGGAAGGAAAAATGATTTTGGTCCTTGGGTAATCTCGCTCATCGAACTAAACACGGCAACAATATTGTCGCTTTGTGCATTTATTTAAACACTAAGGATAGGCCTTTCAGTACATCTGGAGTTACAAAAAATTGACCGTGAAAATCGCTCTAAAATAAATATTAAATTAACTTAATTTTATAGGTTTCGTATAAAGTTAAAACGGTGATAAAAATATTATATCTTCATTTTATTAAACTTTCTGTCATAATACAAGAAATCATTTTCGAAATTGTTGCGAGCGACAACTAATTCTAATAACGCTCCACTAAAGATGTACTAGAGCGCGCACCACTTACATCGGAACACTACGCGCTTCCCGCCCTGTCCATATTTATGTTAATGACTTTATGTAAGTTTTCTGCAGCTCTATCAAATTCACCTACAATCATTTTTGCCAATATCATGTGTAAGAAACATATAGGAATACCGAGCTTATTATTGATTCATTCATTTTCAATTCGGTACGACATACTTATTCGCAAAAACTTAGACGAACGCGTCATTCCCAAATAAAAATGAATTCGCGGAAGCAAGTAATAATTTGGTAAATTTATCACTATTCTATTTACCATGACAAAAAACTTTCTGATTTATAACAAATGTACACGCGCGGTGTACAACATTCAAATGATAATAAGTGTGTATGGAGCTAGTTTGTTCGTTTAGAATGTCCCTCACAGAATACAGGAATGTATGTGTTAAGTTTTAGTGGTCAGTCGGTACGGTATGTAGTTAAGAACAGTATGGTAACTACGGGCTTGCGGACAGTATCTGGTATAAATAAAGAAATTTAACATTCACATTCATAGTCCTGACTCCACATTAAGACAATTAAATCTTGTGTCGTGGGTATCAGTAACAAGAGACTTTTCGGGTTTCACTCACACCTAGAATTTAAAAAAATACCTGTGTTAATTGGTGTAATACGAGTAGACCAATTTATGTAGTGTATCATTGGTATGTTCGTGGTGGGCTGTTGGTAATGCGGCTGCCAACTTGGTCACGGTGGTCGCAGGTTCGAATCCTAGGGCACACCTCTGACTTTTCGTAGTCATTTGTGTATTGATAGCCAATCACCACGCACTATAACGCCGAACCTGTATACCATAGCGATTTATAAAAAATCATATGGTATGTAAGTCCACCAACCCGCATTAGGCCAGCGTGGTGGACTATATAGTCTCTTCACTCTCAATTGTACTCTCGATTGTAGAGGAGTCCCGTGTCCTGCAGTGGGACGTATATGGGCTGATACAGATCATAAGTCACTCCCATAAAAACTCTCCAGAGACTAGAAATTACCGTATTTTCCAAACCTATCTCACTTCATCCTTAGAACAGAATATATTATATCAATAATTCCCTACTGTTCTTCACTATATGGTACAATATGTGATTTGAATATACGACAGAGCTCGGGATGAGAATGTTCGCGTACGTGGCCAGTGATAACATCTCATATCATTATACACATTCATAGAAACATTAAACTTATTTATATTTTGAGCTACGAAGAAGCTATTCGCGAGCGCGGATGAAATTATAATCGATGAGTCATTTGAGTACGTACGCTCATGACTTTGCTTTAGAAGGGTGGGTAGAGTTGATTATAAACATCAACAGTAGATTAAGCGTATGTGTCTTCTAGTAAACAGTGGGCATTATAAGAAAAGTATTGAAAACCTTATTAATTTTATTAAACGTTTTAAAGGGGAAGTATAGTTGAATATAATGCTATCAATAGTAGATATATTTGCCTCCCAAAAATTCCAGTGGGCGAGTACCTACAATATAAAGTTTTTTTTTAAATTGTAAAACCTCTTATAAAATTATGTTTTAGACACATGTGTGCTCCGAAATAATTCCATAACCACTCGTAATTAGAAACAACGGATTATAGAATTAGAATCACAGCTTATAGACCGTATGGTGTAGAATCACAAATGTAAGTCTCAATAGTTGCTATTCAAAATAGTATTGAAATAATGATAAATAAACAACACCCAACAGTCACATACATAGTCCTGACCCCATAGTAAGATCGAATCTTGTGTTGCGGGTATCAAGAACTACGAGATACTTTTCAGTCTCACTAACACCCAGACCCGAAAGAAATATTTGTAGGCCGCACAAACATTTCTCTCGGTACGGGGATCGATCCCTCGGCCTCTCGTTTCACAGCCGGCGTCTAACCGCCGCGCCTGTGCCACGGAGGCTGTCAGGCTGAAGCACGACTCTTCAGGAAACTTAAGAAAACAAATATCTTCGTGCTAGCACCCATGTACAAATATCAGTACAGTAAAAGCTCCTTATTCGCGCTTCCTTCATTCGCGTTTTCACTATTCGCGGATTAAAAAATTGTGACCCAATTCCTATATTCACGGCTAGGAATTTCTTTATTCGCGGATCTAATCGTGCATTATAGTAAAAATAATTCCAATATGTATCCAACCAAAAATCCTTTGTAAACGGGCCGATAAATGGACTAATAAAAAAGTAAAATAGACCTCTTATTACAACAATGTAATAAGTATGTTATTAAATGATATCGCCGCTGCATTGGATCGGCCTTTGACATAAACCGCCTTCGCCGCGGTTGGTATTTTTGAGAATGAAATCAAGTTGAAATTTATTTAAAATGAAGAATTTAGACTTTAAAGCGGTTCTAGTTTTAGACAATGCACCAGGTCATCCTCGCGAACTTGAAACTATGCATCCAAATATAAAAGTGACATTTTTACCTCCCAACACGACCGCTTTGCTTCAACCTATGGACCAAGGAATAATCCAGGCCTTTAAGCTCTATTACATTAGACGAACGTTCAAAATAATTTTGGATAATATGGAATGTGATCCTGATATGAATGTTATGGAATGCTGGAAGAAGTTTGACATAGCAAAATGCATCGTAAACGTAAAATTTTGACATTGAAAGAACTGAAGCCATACACATTGAAATCATGCTGGAAAAAGCTGTGGCCTGCTCTGACTGCGGAAAATGACGAAGAATCTAAGGAAATTCAAACTTTGACTGCTAAAATAGCTGAAATTGCGAATGGAATAGGACGAGATGGGTTCGAACAGATAGAATCGAGTGACATTTAAGAATTGCTTGAATCGCAAGATGAAGATTTGACTGAAACCGACTTGGAGGAAATGTTAAATGCACAGCTCACAGAAGAAGAGGCTTCAACAAACACTGGAAATGTGACATTTAATCTGAAAAATCTTAGTGAAGGTTTAAGAATGGCAAATGAGCTTTGAGATTTCTTTATGAAAATTGATCCGTCTATGGAACGAGGTCTTATTTTTAAGAGGCAAATTGTTAATGCCACTGCTGAATATCAGTTTGAACTGAAAGAGCTTTTAAAAACTGCCAAGCAAGAAAAAAATACAAAATTCTGTAAACCGTTGCCTAAGCCTGAAGATAATAATCAATAAGTATGGTCAAAAACTTTTTTTTAAATATTGTTTTTTTTTATTTTGTCACCAAGGAACGTATCCCCTATAATCCCATACAAAATACCATTCCATATACACGGTTTCTGTATTCGCGGCATATTTACGGAACCTATACCCCGCGAATAAAGAGCTTTTACATATTGCTAATATTTAGTATGTTACACATACAATACATAATTGCAGACATCAACCTAAATAACTCATGAATTTAAAATCATGTCTGTAGTACCGATCTCACGCCTTTAGCAAATGATTTCAATGTTACATATTTTACCTCCAGGTGATCCAATAAAAGATCTGTTGCGTCGGAAATCAATATTTGCCAATAAGATTACGCATTTATTCGTTTGAAGAGCAGGCTTATTCCTTCTGTAACTTTATAAAATACTTATAAATATGGATATGTTGTTTTACTGGTGGTAGGTCTCTCATATGTGACAGGCCGCCTGGGTAGGTACCACCGCAATGTCTATTTCTCCAAACAGCAGTGTAAATGCATTTTTATGTTTCGGTCTGAAAGACATTGTCGCCGGAGGAACTATTGCACATATTGAAACAACATCTTATTTATTTATTTATTTATTTTATTTTTTAAATTGAGGACCTCCAACGAAGGATACACGATTTATGTCTCAGGATGGTGAAGTGAAGTGCCAAACATTGTTTGGTAATTCAAGGTGTTGTTTAGTTTTGCTACTGTTCATGAGCGGTCGTACATCTTACCATCAGGTAAACGGCATGCTCAACTCGACATTTATTTTATTAAAAAAACTGCATTTGTGCATGTGACTGTTGGGTGTATTTATTATTGTTTATTTATTTATTATTAGGCGAGAGTGAAGAAAGCTGTATTTAAAGATCATATAGCCTGGTAGTATCACTGGCTTAAACAAAATGTTGTTAATCAGATACATTATTATTTTATACGTAAACTCCACTTTAGCTTTGCGGAAAACCGCATCGAAATCAAATGTCTAAATACTTGCAAATAAATTAATGTAGGAAGGGCCATTAAGAACACAACTTTATGAAGTCGGTTAAATAATAAGTCAGGTCCAAGAGGCAATGGCGTCGCAAACATTCCCTTCCCGGTATCACACAATGTGACATTGTGAATCATCTTATCAATGATGCGATGCATCCGTGTGGTTTCACATTGTATGTATGTCTTGAATTACGTAGTAATTGTGACAATATAAATGTTAGGCTGTTTTCAATCTTTTACTTAATTTTAAAGGTGTAATTTTCATGTGTGAATGTCTGCCTGGGTGGGTACCACCGCAATGTCTATTTCTCCCGCCAAACAGTAGTGTGAATGCATTGTTGTGTTTCGGTTTGAAGGACATTGTAGCCAGAGTAACTACTGGACATGTTGAGACTTAACATCTTATGTCTCAAGATGGTGAGCGCAATGGAATGCCAATTGCTTTGTAATTTAAGGTGTTGTTTGGATTTACTTGGTATCACTTACCATCATGCGAACGGCATGCTCGTCTCTCCATGCATTGCAATAATAAAATAGATTAACTAATTAAGTATCCGTTGAGTTAATAATGTTGACAATGGGAGTCAATAAAAACCTGCACATAAGCATCTATTGCTGGACTATGCGGACTTTGGCCTGACCCCACCCAATTGTACTCTTTATTGTAGAGGAGGCCCGTGCCCTACAGTGGGACGTAAATCGGCTATATAGATACAGTTCTATTATAATCTACTAGCTGTCGGGCCCGGCTTCGCCCGGGTGCAGATAGTTTTTGAGTCCAATCCACATCAAGAACATATTATTTCGCGTGTCTACTAACTATATTTCCCGCGTGCCGTCGACTATATTTCCCGTCCGTATTGAATGCTGTTCAATCCTGTCCTCTCCTATCCCGTGCCAACTATTCGAATTTGAAAGAGTAGAAAATATGTATATTTGGTTTCCTGACTCATCCCACGGGAACACTATATTTTTCGGGATAAAAAGTAGTCTATGTGTTAATCCAGGGTGTCAGCTGTCACTATACCAAATTTCATCAAAATCTGTTGAGCCATTTTTTCATGAAAGAGTAACAAACATCCATACATACAAACTTTCACCTTTATAATATTAGTAAGGATGTCTGACCTCATATTATCATTTAATTAATTCTATCTTTCTAATCTTCTATCTAATTTGTAAATCGGTACCACAACGCGAAGACTTAAAATAATTAAATAAGTAAAACCGAATTGATAACCTCTCTTCTTTTCAAATCGGTATTATTTACGAATCCACGAACAAAAAATATCGCCCCTTCTTCAACTGCGCCACGGAGGCTTCATATTCAACGTACTCCTGTTCCAAGATTGTACAAAGCAATTACCAATATTCAGAAGTTCAAAAACCAGATGTGTATATTTTCCTTCTCGCGAGATGCGTGTCGACGCTGTGAATGCGAAATGCAGCCCGCACCGACCGCGACGTGTGTTGGCATGCGCGGCGAGATGACTACATCCTTTGCACCTACCTCCACTAATAACACGCTCCTGGCTTTACTTGGGAACAAATGACAGACATTTTTTTTTAATTTTCCCATTTGAAGGCAAAGGGTTCTTGCGCATACAGCCTTGTCATTTTTAGTGGGTACTTCAATAAGGCCAAATGACAGACAACTAAAACAAATTATGTAACTGGCCATAAAGAAAAAAAAACCGGCAAGAAATAATATATTTATGAAAGAGGTTTTTATTGAAAGCAAATTACTGGCACTTAAATGACATAACGCATAGTTGATTGTTACTGGCCACAAGGAAAATAAAAATCGTCAAAATAACAAAAAAGTTGGCGAATAAGGTTTTGCTTGAATTCCCAGGAACTCAATCAAGTACTACAAGCTTGAAAGTAGTAGCTATTGAGATAAAAAAATACATATAATATATAATAATCTTAAATTTGGAACAATCCAGTCAAAAACTAATGATGCTGTTAAATCTGGAGCAGTTCTACAATAAATCGTAACTATTGTAATAATAAAACGATTCATATAGCAGAAAAAATATAAAAATCATTAAACTGTGCAAACATACATTCGTATTTTTATTGTTTTATTCATGAGAGATCACCCACCGTGGGTGAGAATCATGAAGTTGTTTATTTTTTACATCATTTTATCATCCTCTGAGGAATGAAGATTCGGCCTTTTTATCTTTATTTGCATTAATACTTTGCGAGGAAGGAAACACTTAAAGCTTTACCATATTCGCGGAACAATTGTTGATTAAAAAATGAAGGCAAGCAAAATGTCGCCTACAAGGTGGACGGACGACCTGGCTAAAGTTACAGTAAGTCGCTGGATGCAGGCCGACGACAACAGGTTGATATGGAGATCCTAGGGGGAGGCCCATGTTCAGCAGTGGTCTTCCTGTGGCTGAGATGAAAAAATGAAGGCTTAATAGCATATGTGCTTAATTGGAAAAACGTAATATATCTAGGAAAGGATCTTGATTTATCTTTAACAATGTACTTATAGTCCACTGCTTAACATTGTGTATAGTATTGGAGGAGTCTCCATGTATAATATTATTCTGGTGTGACCAATGCTCGGCACGCTTGGCAGGCGGATTGTCATTCAACTCCTTCTACTCCACTTGTCCACGCGTGGGTCGCTCGGTGACAACTCGTTGCTCGCACGCTTGTCTTGCAATGTCGCGGATTGACAATTCACAAGCCCCGAATGAACCGCGCGTTGCCACCGAGTGGACCACGCGAGGTCCACCCGTGTTCCACCTGCGACGAGTGGGCCGCGAGCGACGAGGCGATGTCGGGTAGGTCTAATGAGCGGTAACCTTGACGCCTTACGCCTTACTCTATATTTTCTATTTTTAAACCTTACAGAAAATTCTCGACTAATAAAACTAGAGACTTGCAATTCAATTTATCTATAATGCCTATAAATTAGGTCTGTTTTCGTCTAAAATACCGAAGCTATGACTGTTCCCTTTGAATTCTGACAATAGTATTGCAAAGATTTCCAAGATTCGTTTCGTCTGAGGGAAAATCGATTGTGTTAGGGTAATTCCGGTGTCACAACTGTAGTTCCAAAAAGTCATTCAACCGATCGCGGGCTATAGTTTTCCGTTTAAATTATATGTGGACTTATTCTGGATACTGTAGTAAATTCGGAAACTATAGTAGAGTGTTTTTGACATTGCCAAGTATAAGCAGGTTAATGTTGAACTCGTAATGCAAGTTATATGTTCTATTAAAATGTAGTATCAATTAACGAGATATTTTTTCGCTGATTATTCCAGTTATGCATGCCTGTTTTATGCCGAATATATACTGGCTCATCACGTAGCAAGACACACACTCTCTCTTTACTTATTCTGTCAAAGGATGTCCATTGCTGGACATAGGCCTCTCCTATGGATCGCCACAGAGGCCTGTTGGACGGGGCCTACACCTATTGACTGATAAAACATACTGGAGAATAAAAATTTTAAGGCAAATATATTTTTTATGTGTATATCATAATTATATAAGGTGTTTTATATGTGCTACCAACATTTCAAACAGCAGAATATTCGAACAAAGACAAAGATAATGGACTTGACTAACGAATAAACTAAAAAAGAACGATAATTTTGTCAGTCTCATTCACTGTTAACCATACTTCATCGTACAGCATAAGAATACCATCATGTACATCCTAAAAATCTACACAGCACAAAACAGTATCAATTTATTTCCATCCATACCTTCGTAAACTTTACTACACCATTACTACAACAACAATCGACACCGTAATAAACCCGCGCGAGTCGATTTCACTTGCCAGCCGCCATTGTATGCGGATTCTGCGTACCGAGAGATGACCGAACTACACCCGTTGAATAATAAGCAGCAATAACGCGACCAAGATTGACCGAAACAAAGGCTGGCGTCACATCACTCATTTGTTTTGGATGTCCTTTGATGTGATAAACTCCAAGAATGTTTTTTAAGCCCAAGTTTGTTGAGCATAGTCACGTCCTATGAAAACCACAGGTAAGGCAATGTTTGCTTGAGCCTGGCCATTCCCGGAGACTGAAAACGGAGAAGAAGGGTAGACCAAAGAAGCGCTGGCTAGATGTCGTCAAGATATAAAGGTTAATGGCCTTAAAATTAATGCGGAAATCGGGCGAAATGGAGAAGAATTAGAAAAGCGGACCTAGATACTTGCCGGGATAGTGCCAGGTTCAATACTTTTTCATGCTGTTATTCCTTCAAGTAATTTAATACTTTAGAATTTATTAATATCACTGGTGGTAAGTCTCTTACACGTGGGCCCGCCTGGGTAGGTATCATCGCAGTGTGTTTTTCCCTCGCCAATTGATTTATGGCTTTAACCTGCATCCAGCGTCTTGTATCAGGTTAGGATTTAAGCTGTATTTTATAGATTTTAAATAAAATATTCGATAAATCACGTAATTTGATTGACTGTACACGATAATGTAACTCAAAACTTCTGTATCAGACCATATACGTCCCACAGCAGCGCACGTATCTCCGCTGTAATCTACTCGCGATTGAGATTGGTTTAGGCCATATAGTCCACTATGCTGGCCTAGTGCGGGTTGGCGGACTTTACCATAGAAATAATAAATAAAAAATAATATATAATATAAAAAATAATAAAGAGAGCGTAAACAGTACACATAGTCCGGATTGTTGTATCATCCACCAGAATAATACCTAGAAGCCTAACCCAGAGCCTTGGAATATTAAAAATACCCCTTTATTTTATTTTTCTTCTACAAAAACCAATATTAAATACATGCTGTATCACCAGAAAGTTTTCATCCTCCACATCCCTGGGCCTTACTATATAAATCCGAAATTCGAATCTTCGTGACGTTTTTCGTTTCGAACCCTACTCTGTAACACGAAATTCGAATGTTCGGATCGAAGAATGAATGATTCGAATATATCTGCAATCCGAACATTTACAGAGTAGGTACATTCGTATCGTCACACACTTCGTTCGTCCGAAGTTTCGAACTTCGTTTCGGATGAATATAGTAGGGCGCCATATCATCTACCTTTACTAAATAACCGGTTGTGCTTGGCCAAGGCTCGTAATATAAGTTTTATTACCCTTAAATGGAGATAACAAGGTCTTAATATAATATATAAATAATAATAATACTTAAAACTTTATCATCTAAATTCCATTACAAGATCCTCGCAAAAGTACATACATTGTCAACGTTAAAAGTTAATATATACGAGCGGAAATAACAAAAGATAAAACACGACGCGTTTCTTCCATTTTGTTTAATGGTCGCGGGGCGGTTTCGCATACGTCAAGATGGGGGCCGCGTTGTCCAGCAGCTGAGGTGGACCCTGCGACCCCAGTCTAATTACCATACTGGATATAGGACAAAGAAGGTCATAGATAATTGCGAAATATTTAAAAAAATTAAGAGTTCATCAATAATGGTGACAGCTGTTTAAAAATTGTAAATAATTTACTTAAATCCTTGACCTGGTTGCAGTGTAGGTATCAGAATTTATTGGGCCAAAATTTTTTTGACTCAGAAGTATAAAAAAATAATTGCCCTAAAATTATAGATACTAATAAAATATACATCGATTATGGTGAAATGTGTTTAAAAATTGTAAATAATTAACTTAAATACTTGACCTGGTTGCAGTGTAGGTATCAGAATTTATAGAGCCAAAATGTTTTTGACTCAGAAGTCACAATGAAAAATTGCTGTTAAAGATTTTTAGGTAATAAAACATATTTCAATAACTGTTCCAACGTATTTTAAAGTTATTTCGACGAGTCTCGAAAACACAATCGTTTGTAAAATACCTTAATATTTTTTTCACAAAATCTTTTCGATGTTTAACTAAGTAACATAAAAATATTATTAGTATGTAGTTTGTTTGCATATCAAAAATACAAATGTGGTGAAAAAGAAACTTTTCACCATTTTTCTTCTTCTCTCTCTTCTCTACTTCTTCTCTGATCGTAATTTAAAATCGCCAATTAAAAAACCAGCTCTAATTAATTACAAATTTGAAAACATTGAGAAATATATTACATTATTTAGCTTGGAACCACGTCAGGCTGTTGGACTATGAGTTTTTTCCTCGTCTCGACATGCTCAGACCAAGATCGCTCGCCCGTGAAGACATCGAGGGACATGTATCCTGTATTCTCCTAATGAAATAAATTACCTACACTCCATTCCTACAATACCTTAACTCACATTCATCACACAATTCAATTTAAACTTTAAAGTTTACGAGATAAAGTTGAGTGTCGGATTAAGATTGTGAGACCATGAGAGGATGAATTCATAACCTTTTTACACTTAAAGTAATGTCGGGCATACATAGAGGTTTGTCGTGAGAATTGAAGCTTTTCTAACCGAATGAGTTTGTGGGACCGTGTAATCAATTTTGAGATGTCCGTGGTTATGTTTATACAAAATGGAGGCGGTTTAAATAAAAAACAATTTGTTTTTTTTTTAAATTATTTATATGATTGGCGAGACGAGTGAACAGTAGCAAAATCAATCACCTTGAATTAAAAGCAATATTTAACATTCCACTGCGCTCGCCATCCTGAGACATTTACTCTGGCTATAATGTCCTTGAAGCCGGAACACAACAGTGCATCGACACTGCTATTAGCCGGAGAAATAGACATTGCGATTCGCAATATGTCCAGTTGTTTGAATTAGGTAATTTCTGAGAATGTTTATTGAAATACGTATATTGCTTGTTACTAATTTCGGATTTTAGTAGTTGCCAAAGTGTTTATGGCATAAGGTAGGCATTGCTAAAGTCCTTGAGCGTTTGTAGCCATAATTAAAAATATTCACTTAATAATTATTAAAAAGTAAACCGGTTGGTCTAGTCTAGACACAGTAAATCATGCTCAGGATATTACGGTCATACGTAAATAAGTTTTTCAATTTGAATGGTATTTTTAAAGCTTCATCTTTGATACAGGCTAAAGTTTGTGCAGAGTCCGTCATTATTAGACTTAGAAATTGTTGTAGATGGCTCTATAATAAAGAAAAGATTCCTATTTCAATATCCATCAAAGGTTGCCTGGAACAAATCACCAAGACCTAGAGTGATAAGGCCGCCTCTTGTCTTATTATTATTGTGTTGTTTCTTCACTGTATTTATTTGGTGCAATAAAGGAAAAAATAAAGTTTCAGATGAGTATAACCTTAAAATAGCTATGATCATTCTAGGAAAGCTTCATCCATCCATCTATCCATCAGCCAAAGGAAGTCCACTGCTGAACATAGGCCTCCCCCAATGATTTCCACAGAGACCTGTTGGAGGCAGCCTGCATCCACCGACAAAGCTTAGTACCTACACACAATTTTTTGATTTTAACATTTATCGAAGAGATTGCCGCAAACCCCTTGCCACTCCCATCCTTTTTTCTTCTCC
The DNA here is from genome assembly GCA_023078785.2 of Hyles euphorbiae. Taxonomy (NCBI): domain Eukaryota; kingdom Metazoa; phylum Arthropoda; class Insecta; order Lepidoptera; family Sphingidae; genus Hyles; species Hyles euphorbiae. The sequence goes on from CM041048.1 coordinate 6,008,406, forward strand.
CCCTTCCGATTTGATGGACCAGCAATACATCTATGATTCAAGCGTTGTGTTCCTGGGTGGCAGTGATCACTTTACATCAGATGAGATGTTTGCTCGTTTGCCTGATCTATTAAATTAAGAAAAGTAAATCACGATTGATAGTCAATCACCACGCATTAAAACGGCGAAGGAATACATCGTGAGGAAACCTGCATACCATAGCGATTTATAAGAATTTCTATGTAAGTTCGCCAACCCGCACTATATGGCCTAAACCAGTCTCGTACTGTCGATTGTAGAGGAGGCCCGTGCAATGCAGTGGGACGTATATGGGACTCAAAAATCGCTATTTAAACTCGCGATATAAGGTCACAAGGCTTGGTATAATAACCACGAGTCAAGTCAAGTTAAAACAAAAGTCCCAGTTAGCAGATGCATAGTTTGCCGGCACGTCGCGCGATCAGATAGCTTATGTAAAACTACGCCGATGTAATCGTCTGATTGTGTTCGAACATCTTGCGTTAATTGTTTCAAAATTGTTCATTATTAGCGGGAAATTTCTAATGAATATTTTGCTTAGTATTTCTTAGTGAAGTTTTATACAATATCTAGATAGTGACGCACAAAGTAGTACAGTCAACGAAGCATTTTTTCCTGCATAATTTGCCAGGAGTTTTTTCTTTTCATGAAGAGGTGGCATATGACCCCACTAAGTTAAAAACCCAAAATACTTACAAAAATGGCGTCCGCTAGAGCCGCCATTTTGGAAAACGCGTTTGAAGCCATATCTCCGGAACCGTCCACTTTAGGCCCATCATGCTAAGGACTTTTTTTGTAGATAATTAAATTTCTAATCTTTTTTGTTCATTAATTTTTTTTGTACCATTTACCGTTCGCGATTTACAAGGTTATTAATATTCGTTTCTTGCCTTTTTGCCCATATCTCTGTTAATAATTGTTTAAACAACAAAAAATTGTTAATGACTAAACTTTTAAATCAATAAATTCTTAACAACTTTTCACCCATACTTTTTTTCTCTAAAATCAATATTTAAGAAGTTATCGCGCGTTGAATGGTGTACTACCGAATCAAGGTCAATGGAAACGAAGGATGCATAGCGTAATTATGAAATCCAATGATTTCTCCATGATTATCACGAAATTAATTAAATACTGATGGCATAAGGGAACAAAGCAATGAGGAAATAGTAAATTTTGTTAAAAATCCATGTAAAATTTATTGTAAAAAAGGTATAAAATGAAAATTATTCATCTTCTTCAACTCTCGTCCGTTTCGTAGGTGGTGAAGATTCTATATCGATGACGTTGTCCTCTTCCTCTTCATCTTCTTCAATGTCATACAAAGATTTCAATGCTTCCATTAATTTTCCATTGGGGTAATTCATAACATCTTCATCGTCATCGCCCAATTCTGCATCGTTCACTACGAACTCAGGTTGATTACTGCACGTTTCTTCAGAGCAGTTCTCACAAATTACAGTACAGTCCAAGCCTGCCTTTCGGCACCCACGGCTCTACCACAACCTGTTCTGCATTTGCATGAAATGCATTCCAGTAAACTAGGTGGTGCAAATGGCATCTCTGATGCTATTGGAATGGATGACGTGTTCAGGCGTGCAGCTGGCGTCGACTGCCTAGGCATAGGATTTTCGAAATTAGTGCGCGATAACTTTGAAAATATGGATTTTAGAAGAAAAAAGTATAGGTTAAAAGTTGTAGAGAATTATCGTTTAAAAAGTTTAGTTATCAACAATTTTTTGTTTAAACAATTATTAACAAAGATATCGGCAAAAAGGCATGAAACGAATATTAATAACATTGTAAATTGCGAACGGTTAATGGTACAAAAAAAAAATTGAACAAAAAAGATGGGAAATTTAATTATCTACAAGAAAGGTCCTTAGCATGATGGGCCTAAAGTGGACGGTTCCGGAGATATGGCTTCAAACGCGTTTTCCAAAATGGCGGCTCTAGCGGACGCCATTTTTGTAAGTATTTTGGGTTTTTAACTTAGTGGGGTTATATGCCACCTCTTCATGAAAAGAAAAAACTCCTGGCAAATTATGCATTGCGGACAAGAGTAACCCGTCGCTTCGTTGCCTGTACTAAAGAGCGCGCGAGAAAAATGATTATGTGAAGTTACGCTTGCAATTTGCGATGTTTCTGGATATATACAGTTTATATCTAGACTAATACCGAAAATGAAGCCTGGTTGTAGTTTTAGTGACTACAAACACGATGCAGTTAAAAACACGCAAAAAACGTGATATTTTTTATATTTAAATATCATCATGTTTGGGTGGTAAATCCATAGTTATAGCTGAAATAATTATAATATTACTCTCGATTGTAAAGGAGGCCCGTGTTCTGCAATGGGACGTATATAGGCTGATACAGTCCATTCTACTCGCATTATAAGACAGTGTACTTGGTTTTAACTGGTTATTTGAGTATAAATAGTAAGTATGGTGGGAGCGTAAAAGCTGGCATTTAGTCGGACCCCTGTGCAGCGGAGCGAAACTCATCTCGCGGCTACTTGGTAATAATCAAGCGTTCGCTCTTTGTCCTGTCTACTTATGTTAGAAATATGTTCTGTGTGGTTTTTAATTTAATTATTATATTATGCTAAACGTTTAATACAATATTTGACTTAGAATTCTCGGAATTATGATTTTAGATGTCTTGTGTGATCAGAACGCAGATACAATGTTTGAAAATATTCTATTGGCTGTGTTCGTCACGGATAAAGTAGCATTCTAAATTAGGATGATTTTTTCAAATCAGTACTTTCAGAGCCTATCCAATGCAAACAATGAAATCTTTCCTCTTATAATATTTTTATTACCACACTGTTTTTGTTCATAAATATTGTTTATATTTTATTGATTTTTCCAGATTTAATATATTAGATTTACTTAGGTTTAAGAATTTTATTAATGTAATTGGTGTATGCCGTTTTGATTAACTTAAAAAATTAATAAATAAATAAATATCATACTATAGAAATATAGATAAAGGGTAAATCATTATTTGTTTTGGCTTTATCGCGCTAGGCTCGTTCTTCTGACGTCTGGTACAGGCTTTCTGCCAAGATTATCACATTGTTCTGATACTGCTTACAACGAGCTGTCACGTCGATCTTTGTCTGTCTATAATATCGATTGCGGGTTCGCCATCATGGTTATGTGTTTATAAATTACACATACTTAAAACTGACTCGCAATTATAGCTATTTCTATAAACCATTGATTCTGTATCAGCCCATATACGTCCCACTGCAGGGCACGGGCCTACTCTACAATCGACACTACGATTGAGAGTGGTTAGGCCATATAGTCCACCACGCTGGCCTAGTGCGGATTGGCGGACTTACATACCATAGAAAATTTTATTAATCGCTATGGTATGCAGGTTTCCTCACGATGTTTTCCTTCACCATTTTAGTGCGTGGTGATTGACTATCAATACACACATGACTCCGAAAAGTCAGAGGTGTGCCCTGAGATTTGAACCCGCAACCGCCGTGAACATGTTGGCAGTCGCGTTTAGTCCGTTTACCAACAGGCCACCACGCACTTAAACCATTGATTAAAGCCAATTTATTTGTTCGGTCCATCAGCATTAGACTACACTATCCTATTTAATTTCTAGCCCTTTGCTCTACCTGCAGTATTCTATGTTTTAGAACTTTATAATATCATATGTTAATTTAAAAATCTTTACTTGTGGCTTTACGTTTCAACTCTAGCTTTAGTAAGAAACAGACCATATTTTTCCTCAACTAACATAGCATAATATTAATTGTCCAATGATTTATTTAACTTAATTAGATTTAGCTTTTCTTTCAATAATTATTATTATTATTATTATTATACTGTTTTCTACTTTAAGTTAATCTCGGTTATCACCGGAAAAAACCAAGACATACGAGCCAAAGCCAAGTATGTTTTACTCTTCATTCGTTTGTAGGAATTTTCTAACTATTCTACACGTATTTAATATGGTTGCCTTTTGTAGTGCTCTGTAAAAATATTTAGGTAAACCTAGAGTTTTAAGGGACTCGTGGAGTTGTAGAGGAATAACACCGGTGGTTGAAAGTACTATGGGGACTATGGTTACTTTATTGAGGTTCCAAATGCGGCTTATTTCGTTTTTGAGGTCAGTATATTTAGATATTTTTTCAGAAATTGTGCTTTGGAGGTTGTGTGTATTTGGAATTGCTATGTCAATTAGCAAAGCGGTTTTGTTACTTTTATTTATTACTGTAATATCCGGTCTATTGTAATGTATTGTGCGATCAGTTAGTATGGCTCTGTCAAAATAGATTTTATGTGTTTGGTTCTCCGATATCGTTTCTGGAATATATTTATAGTAAGGTTTTGGGTTAGTTATTAGGTTGTATTTAACGGCTAATTTTTGGTGGATGATATGTGCTACCTGGTCATGCCTGTGTTTATAGTCCGTTTGGACTATAGACTTGCAGGCTCCTGTAATATGCTGTATTGTTTCGGGTACACTATTGCAGCGGCGACAGGTATCGGTGGGTAAATTTCTGTTTTTAATTATGAACTTCTGATAATTGCGCGTTTCTATTACCTGGTCTTGTATAGCTATCATGAATCCTTCCGTCTCTGGGAACAGTTCACCGTGGACTAGCCAGTCGTTCGACGCATTCTTGTCGACATGGGGTTGGCTAATATCCGATCGATGCCTGCCATGCAGAGATTTCCGGATCCATTCATTTATTTTACTTTGGTTATCTATCTGTGTTTCATTTGGTTGTGTGTTGCTATCTTGTAAGTTTAGTGGAGTCAAGCTATGATCGTTTCGGGTTATGGCTAGATGAAGGGTAGATTCAGTGGATTTCCTATGAAAAAAACGTCTTAAGTTACATATCTGTGAGTTGTGGAGATTAATGAGATCAATTATACCTCGGCCACCCTCTTTCCGGGGTAAGGTCTGTCTTTGAATACATGCTCGAGGGTGGTGTTTTCGGTGTTTATTCATTATAACATTGATGGTGCGTTGAAGCTTTTTAAGATCTGTTTTGGACCAATTTACGATGCCGAACGAGTAAGTTAGTATAGGTATTGCGTAGGTGTTTATGGCTTTACAAGTGTTTTTGGAGTTTAACTGAGATTTTAGAATGGTATTTAATCTATGCCTAAATTCCAGCGTTAATTTGTTTTTAGTATCCCTGTAGTGGACTTGTCTTGACTGTTTTAACCCTAAATACTTGTAAGATTCTCCTTCAGTTAAGGAGTGTATGGTTTCGCCGGATTGAAGCTGATAATCAATCTGTAAGAGTTGTCTTGATCTAAATGAATTTATTTTACACTTGTTTATCCCAAATTCCATATTTATATCATTCGAAAACTGTTCAGTGAGGCTAATTAATTTGTTAAGGTCTATATCAGTATCTGCGTATAACTTAATGTCATCCATGTAAAGTAGATGATTCAGTCTGTATATTCTGGTATGGTCTGGTTCAACATCGTCTGTGTATTTTAGTGGATATCCGGCGTCTGTGGAGTTTAATATATTTGATAACGGATTTAATGCTAGGCAGAACCATAAGGGACTTAAAGCGTCACCTTGGAATATGCCGCGGCGGATTTTTATAATTCCAGTTGTGACTATGTTATTGTTAGCTTTTAACTGCAGCTGCGTGGTCCATTTTTTAATTGTAGTGGCTAGAAAGTTAATTACAGTGGGGTGAATTTTATATATATTTAATATTTGGAGGAGATAGGAGTGTGGTACTGAGTCAAAGGCTTTTTTGTAATCTATGTATGTACTATATAAACTATTTTTATTATGTTGTACATTACCTAAAATAACTGAGTCTATTGTAATTTGCTCTTTGCACCCTCTGCTGTGTTTTTTACATCCTTTTTGCTGTTCAGCAAGTACATTATTGTCTTGGCTATGGTTGTAAATAAGCTCCGCAAGACATGCAGTCATTATTTTATAAATAGTTTGGAGGCATGTTATGGGTCTGTATTGCGCGGGATTAGATGTATCTGTCTCGTCTTTTGGTAACATAAAAGTGGTTCCGGTTGTGATATAGTCGGGTATAGTTTGTGGGTTTTCAATGAAATTGTTAATGTGTTTATAGATATAGGGATGAGTATTGGTTAGCTTTTTGTACCAAAAATTGTGTATACGGTCAGTCCCGGGCGTTTTCCAATTGTGTAATCTACTAATAACCTTCTTAAAGACTTCGAGAGGAATGTGTTCATATGACATATTTACTATATTATCTGCTGCATTTTGTGTTTCTATTTGTATCCAATCCGCGTCCTTATTGTGTGTGATAGGGTTTTCCCATATATTGCTCCAATAATCCTGTAACTGTTTGGGGTCTGGCAAACTGGTATTAGAGATTATATTTGCTTGGTTAGTTGTGTTTGATTTCAAATTTTGGTAAAATTTTCTTTCATTATTTATGAATTGATTATTCTGTGATTTCCTTTGTGTGCATTTTAGGTATCTTTGTAGTCGTCCACTAGCAACTGACAATTTCTGTTTTAAGGTGTCGAGGAATTCATTTATTTCTGTATTTGCTTCCTCGTGTGTCGTGTGGATTTTATAATATTTTAGAATATTTTCGACGTGTTTCATTATTTTTCTACTCCTATTTCCCCGGATATATTGAGTAACCCTACCTATTTTCGCCCGTAAATCTGCTATTTTATATTCTAGTCTTTTCTGCCACTTAGGTTTCAAAGGATATTCAATATTATTGTTTTGTTCCGCTGGTGGGATACTGAGTTTTGCGCCATTTATTTTAGAGGCTGTCCAGGCTGAGCAATAAATAAGGGTCTGCAGAATATCGTAATCTGTGTCACTATTTAATTTCCCTGGTAGTATACTATTATTTATATAATGAACTATCTTTGAAAATTTCTTAGATGTTTTTTGTCGAGGTATATAAGGTCTATCTGTGGGACTAATATTGCTAAAATATGACATGGCTGAGGTAAAGGTAGTGTCTATTTCTTCAATTACTTCTATTCCTTCTATTGAATTTATATGGACTGTGTTGTAATTATTATTCCCAACGTTAGTTTCTTCTGCTTCATCTACATTTTGCATATAAATTCTGTTTTCATTGGTGCCTATGATTATAGGTGGTTCATTTACTTGCAATTCTTCTGTTACCTCTTGTTTTATTGCATCGAGCCTCTCGTTGCTAATGAGCCTATTATTAATTATTACCCGGCGTTGATCAGCTATTCTCTGTTCTGTTATGTGTGCAAGATGGGGATATTTGCTTACAAAATATTCGTGTAGTTGTTTTCGGTAAGCCGTCTTATCTGTTTCTAACCGGGTTATTGTGTAGTATGCTTTAATTATAGTCTCGTTAAGATCATTGGTCCATTTCATGCGTTGTCCTGTGTTTGGTGTGTATAAGTGTTGTTCTATGTCTGTACTAATAACATTAAGTTCCTGTTCAACTTCACTACGGATTCTATCAATGGTTACTTGTGGCAATAATTTATTGCGTACTATGGCTCTACGTTGGTCTCCTAATCTCTGTCTGCTGACATCTACGTGTGGGAATTTTTCTAGAAATTTTGTATGCAGTGGTGACAAATAAGATTTTGTGTCTGTCTCCATGGATGTAAGATAAAGGTAAGTGCGTAGAATGAATTCGTTCATTTCTGTAGACCATTTTCTACGCGTAGTTTTGGCACTGGTGGTGGGTACAGATTCAGATATAACCTCCTGCACAGCATCCTCCAAGTGCGTCGAGACTGATGATGATGATGAATGGGTTCTTGACATGCGATAAGAGGGGGTAATCGATGATGGAATGGAAGAGAATAAAGAGGGAGCAGACTCCGTCTCTGAGAGCGCATCGGCTGTAGCATTATTATGTTGCGCGGGAGCCAGCCTACTAGTACTCCCGCCGCCGGTGTTCGCATTACTGAGACACCCAGCGCCGGCACCGGGTGTGCCCCGACGACCTCCGGGAAGCGACCGTAAATTATATTTCAAATTTCTACTTTTCTCCATATTGTTGGGGTTACCCTTGCCACGTTAGCCACATCAGTAAATAAGACATTGTGTTGCCCGCCCCCCACGTGATCAGATGTTCGATCAGGACGTGTGGTTGGATTTTAGGGGGCTTATTATTATTATTATTATACTCTTTATTGTACATCTTAAGTTACATAATCAATAAATATAACAGGCAAAAATACAATAGTACAATGGGTGACCATATCGCATTGAGCGATTTCTTCCTGGCAACCTTTGGATGAACAGGAATTGTTGGAGTAATAAATAGGGCTTGACGTGCAACAAGAGTACATTAACAAAAGAAACCGACTAATAAATAATATATATATATATATATATACATAAGTAAAATATACACATACATATATAATTACAAACATAAAATAAATACTATAAAATTACACATAGGCTAATATACAATATTACATAAATAAAATATAAGTAAAGAAAATAAAATAAAAACAATTCTTAATGAAGAAGGGATAAGTAGTGATCTTTGACTAGTGATTTAAAAATTATATGAGATTTAGCAAGTCTAATATGTAAAGGTAATGCATTCCATAAACGAGCTGCTTGAACAGTGAAAGATTTGTCAAAATATGCTGTAGTATGGATTGGTATATGCAACTTCAGATTTTCTGATGACCTCAGGGATCTCGTATGTCTTTCACTGAGGAATTGGAACCTTTCTTTAAGATACAATGGAGAAGAAGGGCTGAATAATACATTATAAAGTAAAGAAAGTATGTGAGCATTCCGACGAAAGCGAATTGGTAACCACTTGAGCTTAGCGCGAAATGTTGAAACGTGATCATATTTACGAAGTCCAAATATAAATCTTATACAGAAGTTTTGAAGCCGCTCAAGTTTGTCTAGTTGGTCTTCTCTGAGGTCAAGATAGCTGGTATCGGCATAGTCAAGAATTGGTAGAAGAAGAGACTGTACAAGCGCAATTTTAGTGGTAAACGGCAAGAAGTTCCGGAGTCGTCGCAAAGAGCCCGCAGCAGCAAAAATCTTGCGACTTACGGACTGTAATTGAGAATTCCAGGACATTTTAGGGTCCATTAATATCCCCAGGTTTTTTACATATGTCTCACTAAATGGAACGATTGTTCCATCGAGAGACACTTGAGGAAGTCGAGTCCAGTCCAATCTTGAAATCATTCTGGGGCTACCAATAATAATGACCTGGGTTTTTATGGGATTTACTTTAACACCATACGATTTACTCCATTTGCAAATTTCCGATAGGTCAGCATTGATTCTCGCTATTGTTTCCGGCAACCCTGCTAAGGGTCCCTGCGAATAGATTTGGAGATCATCTGCATAAAGATGGTAGGATGAAGTTAGTTAGTTAATAATATTATCTATAACTCTGTTTTAATTCTTTAATTTGGTCTTTTTTAATGTTAAATGTTTTTTTTTGTTTCTATTTGCGTATGTAATATTTGTAAGTGTTACGTACTCCTTTAATTGATTTACATCAAAAAGCAACTCGTAAAATTTATTAATTTTGATAACGTGTATACTGTTGGAGAAGCTTAATTAAATACTTAAATATACATACATACATACATACATACATACATAAACTCACGCCTTGTTCCCAGAAGGGGTAGGCAGAGGTGCCAGGGCACCCACATTTCGCCTTGTATGTTCCGTCCCACAATGTGATAGGTGGCGAGCCTATCGCCATATCGGGCACAAATTCCTGACTCTGGGCTGATACTGAATAGAAAAATCCAATATCACTTTGCCCAACCCGGGATTCGAACCCGAGACCTCAGCTTTGTAACCGTACCGTAGTACAACTACGCCACCGAGGCAGTTAAATATACATATACTTCGCATATATAAAAGCGGGACATGTGAAGGTTAAACTGGTCCCTCCGTAGGCTTGTTCTCAGAGGTAACCAAGCGGAACTTCATCTCGCCTGGGGCTACAGTCCCCATTAGATATTCCACGTATCCAAAGAAACACATAGTACAAACTATATTACAAAAGCTTTTATTTAAATTATAAGACAAAATGTGTATATATAACAGTAAGAATTTATATTATGGGAAGGTCTAGGTTCGATTCCTACACAGTACATTGAGACAAAAATGTCAGTGTCGTCTTTAAATTGTTTCATGTCTAGGTGTTGTGAAATCAAACACTCACAAAAAGCTACACACAACACAAAAAAAAATATTTACTCTGAGTTCATTTGTTGTATACCAACGACCTACGTGTTATAATGCGTATAACTTTATCATACAGGACCTATATATTTCTCGCAATTAATATTTTGTCTCCTTACATTCGTCTGTCGACACGCAAGTTTGTTTTCGTGAAAGCCTCCCTTGTGTTATCGCCCTTTGCTTCCTCAGTAATTCATTTTGCTTATATTTCGTATTTTTAATTACTCCACTCTAAAAAAGGGGTAAAGGTTAATGTATAAATTATTTTAATTTTAGTCTATAAACGGATTAGGAAGTATAATTTTTATACTTCGTTATATTTTTCGGGTATTTCCAGTTTGCTAGTCACTAAACATTTTTGGGTAACGCTTCAAACATTTTAAGGAGGGGTCATAAAGTTTTAAAATCCAAAAACATTTTCCTCATAAAATAATATATGTAAAAGTCCATTCCATACAATGCCAACATCTCGAATTCACCCAAAACAAAAACGAACCACGAAGATGGACGTCCAGCGATTGGTGGACGCGACGTTGCCACACTGGCATCCCGCCGAGATGCGCATCTCCTGTCCCGCTCACACCCACCCGCTTTTCATACACCTATTTCTGTCTAAACATGTCCGCAGGATCGTCTCGCTTCAAGACGCAACCGAGATAATTCCTTCCAAGCTTTGAATTTCGAACGCTTTTTTTTTAAATCGATGAGCCAATGGCACGAAAGCTGCCAGTAATTTGTTTGTTTTTTTTATTGCTCATTTCTGCTGATGGAGGTTTCATCTGATTGCGAGTTCGATGGGGTCAAGGACGCCCATTGTTCATTGTGAGGAGACAAAAGCTCGGTAAGAAAAAACCAGACAGGTTGAATGTTTGAACAACTGGTCTCGACGTTAGACGTCTAGAATAAAAAAGGGTTTAAATAAAACGAAAATAAAAAATCAACCATATAGGTATAGGTAATTTCTTTGAAGATAATAATTATTGTTTGTATGGAATAAAAGTAAATAATAGTAAATAATAGTAAGTGGAAAAATAATAAAGTGCGTGGTGGCCTGTTGGCAAACGGACTAGACGCGGCTGCCAACATGTTCACGGTGGTCGCGGGTTCGAATCCCAGGGCACACCTCTGACTTTTCGGAGTCATGTGTGTATTGATAGTCAATCACCACGCACTAAAAAAAGGAAAACATCGTGAGGAAACCTGCATACCGTAGCGATTTATAAGAATTTCTATGGTATGTAAGTCCGCCAATCCGCATAAGGCCAGCGTGGTGGACTATATGGCCTAACCACTCTCAATCGTACTCTCGATTGTAGAGTAGGCCCGTGCCTTGCAGTGGGACGTATATGGGCTGATACAGATACGGAAAAATAATAATTAGCTTTTAGAATACATTTCTTTACAACCTTCACATTGACTTCCTTTAACTTATTTAATGTTTGCAAACACCAGTATTAATGCACTGTTATGTTTCGGTTTGAAGGACGTTGTAACCAGAGTAACTACTGGACATATACAGACTTAACATCTATGTATCACGATGTCTCAGGATGGTGAGCGTAGTTGAATGTCAAGCATTATTTTTAACTAGCGGTCCGGCCCGGCTCCGCCCGGGTGCAGATACACGTTTCAAAATGGCGGTCAAAATGTTCTATTCCGACTATCAATATAGAATATCGACCAATCGGACCACGAATAAAATTTCCTCGTATTTGCTAGAAATGTCACTACTGCTTCCCTCCTATAGGTCATAGCGTGATGATATATAAACTATAGCATTCCTCGATAAATGTACTATCCAACACTGAAAGAATTTTTCAAATCGGACCAGCGGTTCCTGAGATTAGCGCGTTCAAACAAACATACTCTTCAGCTTTATGATATTAGTATGGATTTTGTAAATCATGGTGTTATTTGGTTTTGCTATGTCCTTATGCAGGCGTATGGATATTTATCCCAAAATATTTTGCCGAATGAAATGTAGTACATAAATGGTTTACTGGTGGTAGGTCTCTCATATGTGAGAGGCTGCCTGGGTGGGTACCACCGCAATGTCTATTTCTCCCGTCAAACAGCAGTTTAAATGCACTGTTGTGTTTCGGATTGAAGGACATTGTAGCCAGAGTAATTACTGGACATATTGAGACCTAACATCTTATGTCTCAGGATGGCGAGCGCAGTGGAATGCCAAGCATTGCTTTGTAATTCAAGGTGTTGTTTGGTTCTACTACTGTTCATGAGCGGTCGTATCGCTTACCATCAGGCGAACGGCATGCTCGTCTCGCCATTCACTGCAATAAATAAAATAAATAAAAAATGTATTTACATTCGAAATCTATGATCAAATTAGGAACAAAAAATCGTGTATAAAAAGAGCATTATTTATCATTAAAACTTAAAATAGCCTGGTTTCCTGGCACTATTTTTAGTTATACAAAATAAATTTAACAATAAATGTGTTTAGTATTTATAGAAGTTATTGTTCCTTGCCTGGCACGCAAAGTAATCTACACCTTTTCAAAGATCCTAATCGTTGATTTGTTGATTGCTTTATTAGAATTTAACTACGCGAAACACTGAAAACGTCTTTAAATTGTGATTGTACGTTTATGTAATAAAAAATGGTAGTTTTAATGTCAACATCGTTTCAATAAAAAATACAGGTCTCAACTTATAAACCATTTATGGAGGAAATATAAATGTTTTGCCATTTTGTTATTTTATGATTGTTTTGCTATATCGGGAGCATTGTAGTTTGTATCTATTTTAATTAAGATCTTAAAGTATATGTAGTATAGAGCGAGCCCTTACATACATTTTTTTCTTCAAAAACGTTGATATTTTCTTGTTCTTAATGTTGGTGACGATTGAGCTAATTATTTAACTACAAATTGCTGTTAATTAAAATTATAAATACATTAGAATTACTTATAGGGCTTATCTATTATGTTTATAAATTCATTATTGTTTTCAATCTCGAACCCCGTAAAGTAATGTAACATTATTATATGTAAATGTTTAAAAAAATATTTATGTCTCAAAGAAGACGATAGTAAACACTTTTTTCCAATAAAATAAATGAATAAGCTAGTGCACAGAAAAATAAAACTTCATTATAGTCAAAAAATTTAAAATGAAGATTAATATAATTACAAAATGAGATAGACACTATGATGACCAAGGCATTAAAACTTTTAATTGTCACAAAAATTGAAGTAAACATTTTACATAATTGACAAATTTAAGAGATAAACACTTTGATGACCAAATCATTCACCATTATTCCTTGGCACAACTGAGCAAAAATACCTTACCTATCAAAATCTATAAATACATATCTTTGTACTATCAAAGCCTCCTACATTTTACCGACTATCAGGAGTATTTTTTTTTAAATTCCCCATGTCCAATTACTCGGTACAAGACGTCGAGTCCTAAATAACGGCTGGCAACTGTCTTCTGTTATGCGAGCTAGACACCTACAAAGTACTTTAGTCGCGTGCGCATGCGCAGCCGTCTGTAGAGCTATGAAATTTTAGATAGCAAAAAATAAATTTCTTTTTTTTTTAGTTATTTTTATTTTTGTCTGTGGATAAGGATTTTGATTGCCCGTTGTGCAAAGGCTCTTTAATATAACTGAATAAAGCTTTAGATGATGTTTTAGAAGGACACAACAAATTTATTGAATTTATGCGTCTACTAATTCTCTCTCTACAGTCCAAAACTCGTTAGAGAATGCCTCAGGAAGTCCGCCTGTATACAACTCATAAAAAACAAAAGTGGTTATTATCTCAATTTATTTCGGTACTCTGGCTTTATTCTAAATTAATATTACTTATAATTGCGATTCCTAGTACAAATGTCACTTTTCTTGTGTTTAAAGTTTCTTGAAGCATACTCAAAGTATCTGACTTATTATAAATTAGCTGGGTTAGAAGAGAAGGGTACAATGTTAATATTTGAATGCTATTTGAAAATCAAATTTAGTTTTGGTCTTCCCAATGGAGTCGACCTTTAAAAGCACTATAGTCTAAATTAACTTGTGTCCGTTTATACGGCCTTGCACCTATCTTTTCACCAAATACGATATCCTGGGAAAATTAATATTTCGAATATTAAAACTCACATAACACAACATAGTTTCAGTGTTGAACATTTTTTCATTCTACAAAGGTTTCAAACAAAATTGTCAATGAAATCTAGGCAACTCGCATCATTCCTAGGTCTGCACGACAGGTGCGCGGACGCGTCACCTTTGAGAAAAAATGGGGGACCGACCCCCGCACATCACGATACACTTTTTATATAAGAATTAATCGTACCACCACTTTCTTATGGTCGGCACGTACCATCGTCGTGGAATAAAAATATCATTAAACCAGCCTTTTTAATATCTACCGAATGCAACCGATATGTGGCATAAATTGGATCCTATTTGAATATGGAATAAAAATGTTGACATTAAACTAGGCTCTTTGATAACAAAATAATGGAACCTGTATTTGGAATAAATTTGATCCTGTTGATATTTGAATTTAGAACAATGGTCTAGGCTTTATGACACCTAATTATTAACATGCCTGTTGGGAATTGAGATGGAAAGTTTCAATTTTGTATTTAAATTTGGAATTAAAATATTACCAAATGGAATGTTATTGTTTTTGCACCTTTGAATTTGGATTAAAAAAATATTTTTAAATCAGACTTTAGCTACGAAAAATCGATATTTCTAAAAAACTTGAGTATAGTATAATTTATCTTTTGTGATAATATACATACTCATTTCTTTGTATAAAAAGTAAGCAGGTGTTAACAATAGTGTTAAAAATAATCAATATCTATTACTTGATGCATATTTCATGTATTTACATTCGTCTAGAACCAGTTATTTCATGACAACAAGCATAATGTTTTTATAGGTAAATAAGTTAAAATCATCTAAAAATAAGCTTAGACCCTGTTTAAAAAACCCACGTTCAGTTCAAAACAAAGCCATAAGTTGATGAGGTCAGATGCTCGATGAGTTTCCAAGACAAAAGATGTATAAGATTTAATAATAAACGTTTGGGATGTTAAATTGAAAACATTTTTCAGTGCAGTAATGTTTTCACTGGCGCTCGTGCGGACGTCATAACATGTGTGATTGTTGTAACTTGGAGGCTTGATGGCACGGTCGTTAAATGGATGAGAAACGTTGCAGATTCAAATTAAAATGTAGCTCTGTTTTTTTCTGTTTTACTCATTGAGATAATATACTAGAGGGGACACAGCAAACAAAATGTTGTAGCAAAATGAAGGGTACATTCTATTTCTGTCTCTGTCACGCCTACGAAGTAACATTATCTTCCCTCTCGCTTCACTGTGTACCCTTACGCACGCGACATACGCAGAAATTTTGTTCCCGATGTCCGCTCTAATATAATACCTCAATGGTTTTACTTATTTATTTTACACTTTGTACAATTATATAGTACAGGCGGACTGAATGCCTAATGGTATTTTCTACCAGTTGACCTTAAGGTAGTGTAGAGAGCGTTTTACAAGTCTAGCTTCTTTTATGAAGGTGAGAAGAAACTGATAAACTATATTAATAGTGCATGAGATTTTTGTTTGTTGTTAGTCAAAATAGTTGCAGTATATTTTAATTATACAACATTATATAAAATATTGCCAGGTACAGAGCATTTATTTTATGGAATCAGAAATGAATTATTGCGCTATTTATTGACAATTGGTTCAATTCCTAGTATTTAGAACCCAACCCACACTAGGCCAGCGTGGTGGACTATATGGCGCAACCACTCTCAATCATATTCTCGATTGTAGAGGAAGCCCGTGCCCTGCAGTGGGACGTATATGGGCTGATACAGAAAAGATTTAGAATCCTGGAATCGATCCATCAGTCTCACGTTTCTTTACCAAATTCTTAAACAACTGAACTCAATTGCCACTGCAGATGTATATAATTTGTTTTAAAATATATGTCTGTCTGCTGAAAAAGTTTATCTTTTAAAAATTTCTGCTCAATAAAACAGTATTACAAAGGGCAAATACTCGTAAACTTGAAAGGAACATGTCGGCATTTGTACAAGAAAGTAGACTATACTTTACAAATAACGCTATTTGGAAGTACTGGCAGATGTGCGGCGGAATCGAACCCGCACTCGTTTATAAGCACGATAAAAATTGTGTTGCGAAATTTTTCAATTAGGGTTATAAATAACTTGAGACGGATCGTTATTCATTTCGCAAAATTGCGTGGAATCATAATTCTTGTTTTATCTGTAATTGACAGTGTGATAGGAATTTGCTTTTTTAAAGTCGTGGCAAATTAAGGTTTATATGCATGGAGTTGACGCAGAATTCTTCAGACATTTAAATAAATTATTTGAATTTTAATAGATAACTTGGATTGCCCTTTATTTTTCCTTGTCTTATATCCATCCAATGGTTATCTCTAAGCTGAAGCTTATATTATATTGAACTAATACTATTACATTACCAGTATAAATGCTTGTTGTATTTATTAGGAAATCTATCTCAAAAATGTGTTAAATAGGGAAAAACTGTTCCTCATATTTTGAAAAAAGAACGAAAACCACGTATTTTCGCGCCAAAAGACTGCAGACGATCTTTAATTTAAAATTAGAACCGTGTTCTTTGTCGTTTGTTGTGTGTCTTTTCTGATGTGCCCATATTAAAAAAACAATCTAGAAATCTATTAAGCAATTTTATATCACGATCCTACACCGTCAATGGTTACTATGTAAATGTACTGCCTCAGTGGCATAGTTGTACTACGGTTTGATTACAAAGCTGTCTCAGGTCAAGTCTCAGGTTCGAATCTCGGTTCAGGAATTTGTGCCTGATATGGCGATAGGCTCGCCTCCTATCACATCGTGGGACGGAATACACAAGGCAATATGTGGATATACTGGTTGCTACCAGCACCTCTGTCTACCCCTTCTGTGAAAAAATCGTGAGTTTATGTAATATTTAAATTTAAAGTGATACTCTATTACAACAAAATTTAAAAAATCAACACTCTCAATAAAAAATCAACTCGTAAATAAAACTAAGTTGTCTGCAAGACATTCACCCATCGGGAGCTTGGTCGAACAACTTCCGGGGTAGGGGAGGGATAAAAACCTCATTTCCGGCAAGCGAACCCTTCCGCTAGGGGAGACGCGGGCTTGTGTCCACGTTATTTACTATTTGTACTCGTGTAGGCAAACTTTATAATTTGTGTCACAGGATACATGCATCTTATTGCTGAAGTTTCTAGAAGTATAATCTATGGCATATTTTCTGGTAGCTGTTTCATTTTTAGCGAATATTTGTAATAGTAATTTCCATACATAACGTTTATTTTCCTTGAATGTATTTATAATAATGATTTATCTCAGTCTTATTTATTACATGATTTATTTTTGCTTTGGTAAGGCTTTGAAAGGCGTTGCTAAGCAATAGTTTGTAAAATTAATTATTTTATTTATACATACCTACTAGTGATGATTTTGGGATCCATGTGATGGTGCGCTCCGCGAGATAAAAAAAGTAGCCGCAGTTTAGCTTTGTCTCTCGTCATAATGCAGATAGTAGATATACACGTTTTGTGCTTTTTGTCTCCTACTTCCCAGAATTATGAAAAACAATACCAACCTCTTTTCTCTTTTGACAGAAAGATTTATTTAATCTCTGCTAATTTTCATAGAACGTTTTAAAATTCACTTTTTAAATGGCGAATAGATTCCTAATTTGATTGCGGCCAGTGCTGCCCGATTGTGTGCGTAATTTTATAGTGTATTATTCATTGCGATAATATTATCTAAGGGCGGGGGTGTAGGGTGCGTGTGTTACCGCGTGATTTGCCATTGATTCGCCTGACTCATAGAGCCTAGTGATGGGATTATTTTTATAATATAGATTTGTTTTATATATTTTTTTCATTCTATTTTTTAAATTCAATTTTAAAATGGTATAATAATTGGAGCATAAACAGGTTGGAAATGTTTAATTGAATCTTACTTGTACAAATTGAAAGATGGAAGTTGGTAGGAAATATGAACTCATCAAATCGCAGTTTAGTTTATGCTACATGCTACAATAAAAAAATCTTTTAAGTGAATAATTGTTTCCTTGGCCCACATTAAACCATTTTAAATAATCCTAAATAAATACATTGAGTTAAAAATTGTAAATTCTTACATACAAGATTATTAAGTTTTTTTTTATCAACATTTTTAATTTTATTTAGTGTCGAAAACCGAACCCCCAATCACTACAAACCGAAACCAAATGAAGCATGTGGTGTGGGGCACAATCATCCCCTTTATTTGTAACTTTGTAACAAATTGACAGGTGAAGGAAGTTTTGAAAAATATATCTATGAATTTAACGTTGGCATTTACTATATTTTTTGCAAGACATTTTTATTATATAAAACATCGGTGGTATGAGTAATCTTGTTTGTTGGTACGTTTGTGAATCTAAAGTCTAAATATTGAAGTAAGATGCGTTGGGGAAACACCATAATAATAAAGGATGGAATAACAACGTAAACTCCTATATTTTATATGAGTTTGTGTATTACAGTGTTATCTCAGCGCATCTTTATACTCAGTTCTAACTACCCTTGTTTAGGTATATACGATTGTATGCGAGTGACTTTATGTAATAGTAAATAGTTTTATTTCAATTAACAGATATTTCAGCAAAGAAATCCAGTCCCATCGACGCGAGCTTCCCTGAACTTTGAATATGTGATTCGTTATGAAACGGTATCTAGGTTAGCCTCAGTTATGTATGGTTCTTCTGGGAAGCGAGTGGTGCCGGTTGCCATGGCAACGCGCCGCATCAACACGCCGCCCCTACACCGACAAGCTACGTACAGGTGACCTAATAGGCTGGCGACACACTCAGCAGATTTCAGACTGGTCTCGAAAATCTCGGCTGTTTTCTATAGGCCATGCCTTAGGAAAATCAAAGCGAACTTATGGGCACGATCGAAGTTCAGCGACTTATTAGGTCGACAGATAGTAAATAATGCCTTTAGGTGTAATGGGTGATAAAAAAAAATCAGTAGGTATTTTTTTATTACTTTGAATGGTGAGACGAATATGCCATTCTTCTGATGGTAAACGATATCTAGCTCATGGACAGTAGCAAAACCAACAAACACCATTACAAAGCATTGCTTGGTTTTCCAATGCGCTCGCAAACCCAAGACATTAGATGTGAAGTCGCATTATGTCCAGTAGTTACTCAGGCTACAGTGATCTTGATACCGAAACACAACAAAAAAAGTTTCTTCACGCTTCTCTGGTAGAGAATTCCTATATTAGTCCAAGACAATTATGATCCCATTCGCTATTAGTTTATCTATATCTGTATCAGTCCCTATACGTCCCAATGCTGGGCACGGTCCTCCTTTACAGAAGAGAGGACCATTGGAAGTGGTTATTAGTTCGTAAGGCCTTTACTCTTTTGTTGTATGAAATACTGCAAGATTTTTGGTATTTTATCCTTCGATTAAATATACACTAGATTATAAGTAACGGCCTAAAATGGCAAGAGAAATAAGCGAATAAGCGAGTGCTCTTATTTGATTTCAGTATGGTTTAAACCTTGATTAATATTTAAGACTTTTTGCTACATCTCGTAGTTCGAAATTCAAATGTATTAGTATAAGCAACCTCGGCCACTTTTGGCGTGTAATATGTTTTGTTGTTCCGGACCCTGTATCTAGTATATACTTGATCAAAGATTTTATCCTTTTAAAAGCCTGTGCTCACAGCACCCCCAGCTGAACATATCCCTGTGTGTGTAGTGTTTATCTGGCGACACGTCATGTCATTGTGATTGTGTGTACACAGCATTACCGGCCCGCCATTAACGGCGACACCACGCAAATCCACCAGAATCAACCATCTATCATAACTTTCAATACATTTATGAAAGTTTTAACTTTCAGCTTCCATATGATGTAAATGAATTGAGGTTTACACTCTTCTTAAACTTGAAGAAACTTGGTAGAATTCAGCTGACATATATTTAGAATTAGAGTGACCTAACTAAAAAATCTAATTTTTTTAGAAACGTTCACTAAAGATTTGTATCATAAGAAATTTTGTACTAATGGAAGATACATGTAGAAGATCGATTTATACATCTTTCTGCCTTTCATGCGTCAATAGGTCCTTATTTAATAACGTGTCCATAGGTAATTTTGAGCCAAAATATGATTAATAGTCATATATATTTTTTATTTATTTCACTCTTATTCTAAAGTTGCGATATCTTATATACAGTGCGCAAATATTTTATATAGACAATATTACTGAATGAAGACATTAGTTTTATTTATATAAGGTGACGTCAGAGGCGTGGGGGTTAAAATCTTAAATAATAATAATAATAACACCCAACAGTCACATACATAGTCCTGATCCCACACTAAGATCGAGTCTTGTGTCGTGGGTATCAGGAACTACGAGAGACTTCGGTCTCACAAACACCCAGACCCGGAAGAAATATTTGTGGGCCGCACAAACATTTCTCTCGGTGCGGGGATCGAACCCGCGGCCTCTCGTTTCACAGGCGGCGTCTAACCAACTGCGCTACGGAGGCTGTCGTCACGACAAACGTCAAATCACTGCAAATTACGTAAAATCTACGTAAGCTTGGGAAAAGGGCCAACAAGAACAGCGTCATCGGAGTTTCTTTGACTTCAAACATAAATACATTCACATCTGTATCTTCAAAAAGGTAGGCAAAAGAGTAAATAGAACTTGTTTGGGTTTAATATACGATAGAGGCGAATGTATCGCTGTATCAGGCATCTTGTCATGTTTCCTTATGTTGAAAAAACGCAATATTTATTTATTTTTATATACTGACTCAACAGCCACCAAGCAAAGTGTCCACCGATATGATTTACCTCGTGGGTCAACACAAAATTTGATGTTACCCGAATATAGGATAAACCCGAAACTTAAGTCACTGTCCCGAATGTTCTACCCTCAAATAATATTATACTAAATTTACACTAGATTATAAGCAACGGCCTAAAAAACGGTAAGAATTATGAGCACCAATAAGCGTGTGGTCTTATTTGATTTTAGTATGGTCCAAAACATAATAAATCTTAACATAAAGGAATAACGTTTAATGTTACCTGAAGTTGATTATAATTTAAGAATCTTGCTAAATCTCGTAGTTCGAAATTCAAATTTATAATTATTAGCAAACCTCGGCCACTTTTGGAGTGTGATTTTGTTCCAGACCGTATATGTAGTGTATATTTGATCGAAGGTCCTACCAGTAAATATGAGTAAACTATTCGCCATATTGCATAATGCGGTTTCATTATGGGAGTAATTTCATTTCTCGCGGGAACTTCACCACTCGGCCTATTATGAATAGCTGAAGACTGCGGACCAACAAATTGCTGTTATTATCTACGTCACTGGGTATTGATCCTTCTCTCTTCATTTAATTTATATTTTAAATATGTTTTAAATCATGTCTGGTTTTCTGCGGTGGCAATTAACACTAGTTTACTATCTAGGTCAAAATATTATACGCATGCAAATATGCACGGAATACGTCCTACTGCTGTGCAAAGTAAATGTAGAAAAAAAAATTACACCAAAAAGTTGAATTGTGCGGGTACAACTTGTATGTAAATTGTATATAAAAGTCTTGGGTAAGCTTAGGCTATATGGTCTATACGGCCTCACCCTTCTGAATAATACTTACGGTTGTAGAGCAGGCCTGTACCCTGCAGTAGGACGTATATGGGCTGATACAGATTTTTTTTTATATTAAAGCCCTTGGCAATCTCAGGCAGGTATCGTTACGTTTTCCTTATTAAAGTGAGTGATCAGATATTTCATGGACGCATTTCTTTCATCTTAATCACTACCATTTTCATCCGCAGATGAAAATGGTCATAAGCCTCCCAAGTAATAAATACGTCATACAAACTCATTCAAATAAAAACAAAATATCAAAATTCAAAGCATTTATTTTCGGTCTAAACTTTTACCCATTCTTTTCTTGCATATTTATACCTATACCTTCATATAGGAGACATATTCCTCACAGAAATGTTCTCTTCAATGACATTTTCGTACTTGGGCTTCGGAAATGGAACGTGGACTGTCAACACCCCGTCCCTGGATAGAGCAGACACCACGGATTCAGGGTCGATGCCGGTGGGCAGGTAGAATTCGCGATTGTACTCGCGGAAGACCAGACTATTGTCTGTTCTTTCTTCATGGGACGCTGAGACTACCAGTTTGTCGTTTAGGATGTTTACGCTTACCTGGAATTAGAAAATTTGATTTGATTTTGATTCTTTATTAATTTTTGAAAGCATCCGTGGCACAGGCGGTTAGAGAAATGGTTGTGCGGCCCACAAATATTTCTTTCATGACAGCCTCCGTGGCGCAGTCGGTTAGACGCCGCCTGTGAAACGAGAGGCCGCGGGTTCGATCCCCGCACCGAGAGAAATGTTTGTGCGGCCCACAAATATTTCTTCCGGGTCTGGGTGTTTGTGAGACCGAAAAGTCTCTCGTAGTTCCCGATACCCACGACACAAGACTCGATCTTAGTGTGGGGTCAGGACTATGTATGTGACTGTTGGGTGTTATTATTATTATTATTATTTCGGGTCTGGGTGTTTGTGAGACCGCAAAGTCTCGCGAAGTTCATGAAACCCGTGACACAAGACTCGATCTTAGTGTGGGGTATGTATGTGACTGTTGGGTGTTATTTATACAAGGCGCCCGTATGCGACCGTGATTACATACCATCAGATGTCCCACTAACATTTAATTGCATAAAAAATAACTTGACTGCCTCGGTGGCGTAGTTGTACTACGGTGCGCTTGCAAAGCTGGGGTCTCGGGTTCGAATCGCGAGTCGGGTAAACTGATATTGAATTTTTCTATTCATTATCAGCTCGAAGTCAGGAATTTGTGCCCGATATGGCGATGGCTTGCCAATCACATCATGGGACGGAACATATAAGGCGAAATGTGGGTGTCCAGGCACCTACTGGTACTATTACTGGTGGTAGATCTCTCATATGTGAGAGGCCGCCTGGGTGGGTACCACCGCATTGTCTATTTCTCCTGTCAAACAGCAGTGTTAATGCACTGCTGTTTTTCTGACTGAAGGACATTGTAGCCAGAGTAACTACAGGACATATTGAGACTTAACATCTTATGTCTCAGGATGGCGAGTGCAGTGGAATGCCAAGCATTGCTTTGTAATACAAGGTGTTATTTGGTTCTGATACTGTTCATGAGCAGTTGCATTGCTTACCATCAGGCGAACGGCATGCTCGTCTCGTCATTAATTGCAATAAAAAAAACCTCTGCCTACCCCTTCTGGGAAAAGGCGTGAGTTGTAAAATGAAAAAAAATTATGTATGTAAAACTAACTCACTTCAGAAGGATCAAACTGCGTGACATCGAACTGCAGCTTGAGGGACTTGCTCTCCCCCTCCCCCTGCACGAGGGGGGAGTTAGCGAGCGCCTCCAGGTCGTTCACAGGGTACGACAGGGGCTTGTTGCTCTTGATCAGGGACGACACTCCTGATTGCACCGTCGAGTTCTGACCGTGGAGCGCCATCAGTTCTTTACTGGAAGGAAGATTGGTAGTTTTTCTCTCTTTTACTCTATCCGTTTTTATCTCACTCTTATGGAAAGTCTCAATCGTACTGTCGATTGTAGAGGAGGCCCGTGCCCTGCAGTGGGACGTATATGGGCTGATACAGTTGGAAAGTTTACTACGAAACATAGGCCTTCTCAAAAGTAAGCCGTCTCCAAATGGTCTCTTGTTGTTAGCGCCTTACACCCAGGGACTTCCTACAGTGTTTACTTACTGTAATTATTTAGTATAATTAGCCTAATGAGGATTAATTAAGTCTAGGTTGCGGGTTTAATATCACAGGAAGTTAGGAAGTTTCTAGCATACTAGCATTATAAAATGACTACAAAACACATGATGGTAAGAGCAATGCTGGTCAGATCTAGTATCCATAGATGCGATGAGCATCTTTAATAGGTTGATCGTATTAAGCCGACGTCGCTTCCAGGACTTCTTCAAATATTGCCACAGCGGCCTTCTGCAAGCGGCCTGCATCCAGTAACTTTTATCATTATTTATGAAAATATACCTGAATTTATTCATTTGTTCCTCAATTTTCCTCATTTCGTCAGCAAATCTTTCCTTCATCAGAGCAAAGGCGTTGTCAAATATAGACAGTTCTGTCGTCTGGACCGGAATGTTAAAATTCTTCCCGTGTCTTTTCTCGGCTATTTTTAAACATTTGTAATTGTCCGACATGGCTGTGGGTTTGTTAAAATATTATTTTTTGGTGATTTTATATTTTTGTGTAAAATGCACTTGAAATTTTGACAGAATAATGATTTGTCAATTTTTTAAGAGGCTAGAGGGGACGTAGAGTTTTTTCACAAAAACCTTCTTAGATAATGACATTATATCTACGCATTTAAATTAAAAAGTAATATTTCCAAAATATGAAATGAAAAATCTAAATCAATATACGAAACAATATCTTTTCATCTTAAAAAGAGACCCAAGAGACTGCATATCATGTTGATAAATCGCAATTTAAAACCCTCATCAAAACAAAATCATTGCAATCCTTATGCAATCATAAAAAAAACCTAATTAACCTTTCGACATTCGATTCCTTTTTTGAAATACCAGTGTTGCCAGATCACGAATGTTCCCCTAGAGATGTGGTATTTAGGCGCCCCATCGAGGGACGGACAGATTGACAATCACCCCACGGTGCCATGGCGACCGGCGTCTAAACATCGGGCCCTATTAATCTCGATACGAGGGCGTGTCGAATTTGTCGTGTAACCATCAGTTCTGTCAATAAATTAGACACTCGTAATTCCACGTCGCGTCGAGCTTGTAGAGTAAACGTCACTGAGCGAACTAGTGATGTGTTTGGCGCTTTAATGAAGTATGACAAGATGGATCTATTTGTAAGAGTGTTGGTGTCGAACGTCAAAAAATTAAAACACCTTTAAGTCTTGTTCTTTTTTTCTGTAATGGGTTCTCTTTTTATTTATTTGGATTTTTTGATTTCCACGGAAAATAAAAGTGGAGATTTTTGGTTAAAAGAAAATTAATATATTTTATATTAAGTACACTAACAATAAATTTTATGTTTGTTTATTTGTGGTTAAAAAAGTCAAGGATTGACTTTAAATTCAAATTTTTCAAACTTCTAAAATTCATAAACATTATACTTAACTACACAAATATCTAGAACGTAATCCCATTAAAACATTACCTAACTTACACAAGCCTCATCATTTCTACTAAGCAATTATCAAATAATTATTTCATGAAAATGTCTGTCCATACACAATTAAATGGTAACCCCAGGGAGGGCGAGGGCGCGAACGCCGCCAAATTGGCGGGAAAGCTGCTCGTTTGACAGATCATTTTTTATTCCGTTCGGAAATTTGGCGTCCATTGTTCCACTGATTACCAGGTGGCCAGGAAGTGAATTACACCCTCGCTGTTTATTTGATTAAACACGATTTGTAATGTTAGTATTTTAAATCTTTACGCCTTTATTTTGGGATCATTATTTTAAAATATCTATAGGTCTTTAAGCTATACGTATATGTATATTACTATAGATTTTTTAATAGTTAAATACAAATAATTAAGTCCGCCAAACCGCACTAGGCCAGCGTGGTGGATTATATGGCCTAACCACTGTCAATCTTATACACTATTGTAGAGTAGGCTCGTGGCTTGCAGGTGGACGTATATGGACTCATACAATATAGTACATTTAAGTCGATCCCACACACCACACTCTTTAGACCTAATCTGAGTGGCAATTGGTTACAAGTTCAATGTGTGTTACCGAAAAATAACAGAGATTTTAAAGTAAATCTAAATCAATTATCTGGTTAATTCTATGTACCTATCTTGTTTCAAATAGCCGGTAAAATAGTGCCGACGTGCAAAAGACAACTATATCTCCCTGGTTGATATTTTCTTATGACTGAAATACTACAATGCAAACAAAAAAATCTTTATTATAGTCGCTTTGTGTTACCAGTTTTTTTTATATATCAATGTATGCCGAGACGAACGTGCCATGCGCCTGATGATAAGCGATACAAAAGCAATGCTTGGCATTCCAATGCTAAGATATTAAGTCGCAATATGTCCAGTAGTTACTCTGGTAACAATGTCCTTCTAACCTAAAAGCAACAGTGCATTTACACTGCTCTTTGTCGGGAGAAATAAGCATTACGTTGTTACCTATCCAGGCGGCCTCTCCCATATGAGAGACCAACCACCAGTATCACAAAATATAAATTATCATAAATGAGGGTATTACGGAAATAAATTATACTCTAATAAAATAGCAGTGCCAATAGTTCGGGAACAGATTGTAATCAAGTTGAATATAAAGGGGAGGGTAGTTTAATTCCCGTAAAACAACCGCTGTAACCCCAGGGAGAGCGCAAACATCATTATAGGAAGGTAGGTGCGGCATTAATTAATGAGTCCATGTGAGTCTTTTTATCTGTTTTGAGAAGTGTTTTAGTTATAAAAATAGTGCAAGAAGGAAACAAATAAGCTAATTTTAAATGAGGTAAGGTCATTTGAATAAAATCAAGCTTACTCAAATAAGATCTCTTTTTTCAAGTTTGTCTTTTGAAATACAAATATTATTTACGGATTTTATAGCGTATTTGGTTGGTTGGTTTTGGTCCGCCCCGTGATCAGGAAAGCTATAAAGTAATCGAAACCTCCAGAAGTTAAACAATGTAAAAAATTAACCAAATCCGCGATAAAATCCGTACATAATAGTTTTATCAATGTGTAAAATTCGCGTAAATCTAAAAAACCATTAAGTTGCCTTTACAAAATCTCGGGTTCGAATCCCGGGTTGGGAAAAGTGATATTGGATTTTTCTATTCAGTATCAGCCCAGAGTCAGGAATTTGTGCCCGATATGGCGGTAGGCTCGCCACCTATCACATTGTGGGACGGAACATACAAGGCGAAATGTGGGTGCCCTGGCACCTCTGCCTACCCCTTCTGGGAACAAGGCGTGAGTTTATGTATGTATGTATGTACAGAATCTTTGGAATCGGCAATTATCACTGCCATCGCTTCGAAACGTGTTACCACTAATTTATTAATAACCATTTATTGATTTAATTAAGTATATGGTACTTCTAATACTTCCAAGAATATGTGTACAAATATTTAATATCATGATGTTCGGTCAAATAGTTTTCGCGTGAAAGCGTAAAACAAACTCGCATTCGCATTTATAATATTACTAGGGGTTGTCTGCAGTTCAAAAATTCATACTTAGAATACTATTAGTTAATAAACTGTGATGATGTGTTCAGATGAGACACATTACCGCTGATTGGAGTTGTACCCCTGTTCTCGGCGCAATCACCAAATTGATGTATAAACAGACACACGCGCCAGACTGTCCACTACTGTTTGTTCTCGATATCGCTATAGTTTACTACGCAAGCTGTAGTATAGTCTACGTAGTAGTATAATTTATATATTATAAGGTATAGTGAATGTTGATAGTAGTATGCTTAGTGGTTATTCGTCGTATTTCGCGGCAAGTGTAGGATTTTTATGCATGCGTCTGGCAAAAGGATATTGTAAATGGGTTTTTGCAAGCTGGTGGCAAATTACTTTCCGGGATCCTGGAAAACATAACTTTAATGAGCTTATTTTGTGAAAAAGATTCAACCAATCTACGCAATATCAATAAAAAACAAATAGCAACAAAAAACAAGTTTTCCGCTTAAATTTATTAGTGTTTAATTTATTGTCATATTATTTAATTGTTTTTTATGCTTCGCTACTTCTGTTTAGTACTCATGTTGTGACTGTCTATTTTAAGAGATACAATGAATATATTCATGTAAATGACAAATGTACACTATGTTATTGTATTTTCAGTTTGATGGTCTTAAATAAATGAAATAAAATAACCCATGGTACGGGCCATAGTTTAAGCAAACTGTAACTTAACACGCAAGCACTGTGAGATCGCTATCCCCACGGCGTTGTGGGATAAAACGCGTGCACGCCACCCATTCCGGAAATTAGAAAAAAACTCACGTGTGGGAAGTAATAGCGAGATAAATCCATAAATTGATTGGCTATCAAATGAGGGTTGTGATGTTATTAGGAGAAAGTTTTTATAGAATTTTGTTGGCGTGGCATATCTTGTTAAAATTAAAGGTATTTACTAAGCTCGAGGCTTGTGTCGTGAGTATTAGCTACGAGAGACTTTTCGGTCTCACAAACACCCAGACCCGAGAGAAATATTTATCCTTCTATCATAGTGTGGGGTCAGGACGATGTATGTGACTGTTGGATGTTATTTATTATTTATTTATCCGAATAACCTTGACTGCCTCAGACTGCCTGGTGGCGTAGTTGTACTACGGTACGGTTACAAAGCTAATGTCTCGGGTTCGAATCCCAGGTCGGGCAAAGTGATATTGGATTTTTCTATTCAGTATCAGCTCGGAGTCAGGAATGTTGTGCCCGATATGGCGATAGGCTCGCTATCACATACTGACGAATGTGGTGTCCTGGCACCTTTGCCCACTGTTCGGCGAAAAGGCGTGAGTGGTGTGTTTGTGTGTATTATCGGGATAGCCTCCAACATATAGGTTAATTCTAATTAGTAATAAACCCGTACGTGACGGTGCATTTCCGTACACGCGCGGTCGCCGGCGCCGCGCCGCGCCTCACGATCCCATTGTGTGTCGTCGTGATGATGCGCTCGTGACAAGACCGGCACGCGTCATACACCAACACTTAGTACCACCTTCTATCTCTTTCTACTGACCTAATTATGATATATGTACTGTATAAGTCCATAATTGTTGACTACTGAGCACGGGACCCCTTTATAACAAAATAAAACCCTTACTTATAACCTATCCTTTACCTATAACCCCCTTATAAATAGATAGTTTGATTGAAGGCTTAGGCGCCCACCACGCTGGCCTAGTGATAGTGATATATTTCGCGGACGTCTCTCTCTCTATCTTTTTTTTATTGCCATGAATGGCGAGGCTCCTGATGCTAAGCAAACGATCGGTCAATAATCGTAGTAAAACCAAACAACACCTTGAATTACAAAGCAATGCTAGTATTTACTCTGGCTACATTGTCCTTCAATCAGAAACACAACATAGCATTTACATCGCTTTTTGGCGGGAGAAACAGCCATTGCGGTGGTACCAGGCGGGCTCTCACATATGAGAGACTAACGCAATGTCTATTTCTCCCGCTGAACAACATTGTAAATTAAAGAAAGAAAGAAAATTATTTATTAGTAACAAGTAGCAGTAACAAAACCAAAATATTATAAATAGTAAAACAAATAGTTCTCGTTACAAAAATGAACCACACTCAGCATGTGCTGG
The DNA here is from genome assembly GCA_023078785.2 of Hyles euphorbiae. Lineage (NCBI taxonomy): Eukaryota > Metazoa > Arthropoda > Insecta > Lepidoptera > Sphingidae > Hyles > Hyles euphorbiae. The sequence continues at coordinate 6,038,119 of CM041048.1, forward strand.
TGTTACCAGCGCTGGTCTTCCGTGTGGCCGTGATGTGATGTCACGGGCGTCAAACAATCAATATATGTTCAAATGCACTGCTGTGTTTCAATTAAAAGCATATTGTAACCAGGATAAGTACTGGTCAGATTAGGTTCCTGTTGTTGGCACAAATAGTAAGGGAGAATATTATTGTCTTTTATTATCTTTTTACATATGTATATTTTTGTTTTATAACGCGGTCGTAATAACTTATATTTTCCATTTTCTCGAGTTGGAATGTTGTTATTATTATTAGTTTTTCTTTGTTATGCTTTTGTATTTGTACCAACAATAAACTTTTCTTTCTTTCTTATTATTAGGATGGCGAACGAAGTGGTATGCCAAGCATTGCTTTGTAATTAATGGTGCTGTTTGGTTTTGCTACTGTCCATGAGTGGTCCTACCACTTACCATCAGGGGAATGGCACGCTAGTCTCGCCTTTCATAGTACTAAAAAAAATTGCCATACAAATCCTTTGCGATCGAAAATTCAATTGAGAATCAGTTTTATATTTATTTTAACTGTTAGCTGTATAGTTCTGACCGCTAAAAATCAGTAAACGAAAACGTTTAAGAAAGTCTCGGCCTCGTGAGTAATGTATTAATTCATCAAAATGTCTTAATATGTATTTCTTAATTAATAGTAATGTAGTCGCGTCGCAGTCACGCACAAAACAAACAATTTGCTAAAAAGTCACGATAGCAAAACAAAATAAATATTATTATTTTCCTCAAGAATGTCATCCGGAATTGATTACATTGATATTGAAAACATAAAAATTAGTAATTAGATAATATCAAAATGGTTTTAGGCGTTTTTTTTAAGAAATAAATAAAACATAATGAGGGAAATGGATACCGTAGAAACTTATAAGAATTTCTATCGTATTTAAAGTCAGCCAACCCGCACCAAGCCAGCGTGGTGGACTATAATATTTTAACAACTCTCAATCGTACTCTCGATTGTAGATGAGGCCCGTGCCCTGCAGTAGGACGTATATATATATATATATATATATATATATATACATATTATATATATATATATATTATATTATATATTATATATATATATATTATATATTTATATATATATTTATTATATTATATATATATATTTTAAATTTATTTATTATATTAAGACAAAATAACAAAAAAATTACAATTAGTCTCACAAAACCAATTATTTGGTTTGTCTGTGAGTACATAGTAGTATTTTACATACTTAATATAGCGAATTGCGAGTGCCTAATTATAAGGTTGATAATTTCAATTGTCTCACAGTTACATTTTGTTAGCTTATGGAAACAATCAATATAGACTGATACAGTGAAACTACTACGTTACGGTTCCGAAAGATATTTGTTGCTATTTAACCCTCAACGGAAATTGCTCAACACAGACATTTTGCAAAACTCCCAAAATATTTTTATAAAGCGGCATCACGCAACTTGTCCTCGTCAACGACCTAGTTGCTTAGATGCAGCTAATATTGTTTACTTAACAATATATTAACGGGTAATAACGTTTTATGGCGTATAAACAGCGGTTACTAAACACTCGCCAATTAACAAAGATTATATACATATATATTTGCATTATTATTATTTTTTGTTCGGTCCGGCTCCACCCGGGTGCAGATACTCTTTTCAAAATGGCGGGCAAATTGTTCAAATCCACGTATCGATTTAGAATATCGGAGCAAACGAGCCCTCAGATATCGATTTTGGACCAATCGGACCACGGAAAACGAATACAATTTCCTCGTATTTATTAGATTTGTCAATACAGCTTCCAGTAGTCCTGCTACTGAACCATTAGCTCCTGAGATTAGAAGGAACAAACAAACTCCTCAGCTTTACATATAAGTATAGATTTTATTTTGTTGTTAGGTGAGTGAGTAATGGAGACCTATTATCCCATTTCACCCTTCTTTGTCCTATGTAAGATGCCCGCAACACATCTATTATGCAATCGCTTTTAATTTTTGTTACTGTCGCGATTTTTAGGTATTGAGACTTCGAGAGCCGGTATTTTATTTTTGTTTCCTCCTCCCAACACTTTACCACCAACTTTAAAACCCAACAAACAACATATATTTAACAGGTTAGTCCCATGTAGATTGTATTGTTTATTTTTCTTGAAAATTAATGTTTACATAAAATAAAACTCCAAAATGACCACTTATAATCTTATTACGTATTATAAAATATACAGTGATGTCAAAATACCAGTTAATGATTTGACTCAAAGGCACGCGCCTCTGACTAATAGAATTCGGCACTAACTAATTTGGCATTCAAATCATAGACAAAGTTTCTATTAGGCCACATAAGGCTAGAACACACTATATTACGTCCGTTGACACTTATTCTACTCGCTAAACAATACTTTAGTGTACTACAAGCTTTATTTTGCCACCTTTGTGAATTAATCTGGCTCTTATTCCAAAGACACAAAGCCCATAATTGAAAGGTTGTTTGATTTTTCCAAGCGCAAAATTAAGTTGGGATTTGAAAATTTATTTGGATGAAAAATAATAGAACAAAGAGTACAAGACGCCTTTTATAAGGGCGCGATGACATGTGATAAGAAACGGCCATATAAAATACGTATACATACATGCAAGATTTATATATCATCTGTCGATATCTGCGAGGTTGTGTGTAGCGCGAGAGTTTATGACAGAAATATTTAGCATTTTAATATTTAACTATCACCCGTATTCATAATAATAAATTATTGATTGAAAATCTAAAACAACACACTTTTATAAAAGATCCAACTAAAAAATAGTTGATAATTAGTTTAAGATTAGAAAATGAAGTAAAAACATACATTTTATTATTAGGAAGCGTGAGGTGCTTGTAACAATTACTTATCCTCCAGTACCTCAACTTCTCAACTCAATCTTAACTAAAGTTGATTTTAATTTAAGACTTTTTGCTACATCTCGTAGTTCGAAATTTAAATGTATAAGCAACCTCGGCCTTTTTTGGCGTGTGATTTTGTTGTTGACCCTGTATCTAGTTTACATTTGATCGAAGAGAATAATCCATACATACTTACATAAACTCACGCCTTTTTCCCAGAAGGGGTAGGCAGAGGTGCCAGGACACTGACATTTCGCCTTGTATGTTTCGTTCCACGATGTGATAGGCGGCAAACCCATAGCCATATCGCGCACAAATTCTTGACTCTGGGCTGATAATGAATAGAAAAATCCAGTATCACTTTGCCCAACCCGGGATTCAGCTTACCTTACCGTAGTACAACTACGCCACCAAGGAAGTCCAAAGAATAATCCAATGAAATGTAAAAATGTTTCGTTGTAAGCTCCCGCTCTCATCTGCTTAGTATGCGGCGCGTGGCGAGCGCCTGAGCCACTGTTTCCATGAACGTATCTGCAAATAATGCAGAGATCCCCAACACATTTACATTTCGGATAGGAGCAACGCACTCTTTATATTCATATTTCTATAGCCTATACGCAGGATGTTAGGCTTCTTTTTTGTCTAGGAGTATGTGTAGACATCAAACTGATAGGTCCCTCATATTTGAGAGGCCGCCTGGGTCTATTTCTCCAGCTAAACAGCAGTGTATATGACTTGTGTTCAGGATTGAAGGACATTGAAGCCAGAGTAACTACTGGACATACGCCCGAATACTAGAACGCCATTCAAATAATAAGTCGCTCTTAACAGCGCACGGCCCACTTAGCCAGTACATTTAATCGGGATTAACGTAGTTAAGCGCAACTTATTTTTAAGTTGCATTCCAGTATTCGGGCGATATTGACTTAACATCTTATGTCTCAGGATGGCGAGCGCAGTGGAATGCCAAGCATTTCTTTGTAATTCATGCTTTGTTTGTTTTTGCTACTGTTTGTGAGCACTCGTATCGCTTACCATCAGGCGAACGGCATGCTCACCTCGCTATTCAGTGAAATAAATTAAAAATGCGGGAGGCCGCCTGGGTCTATTTCTCCTGCTATAGAGCACTGTTATAATATTTTGGTTTGAAGGACTTTTTAGCCAGAAAGAATTTCTGGACGTATTGAGACTTATCTTATGTCTCAGAATGGCGAGCGCAGTGAAATGTTAAGCTATTCTTTATATTGGTGTTTGGTTTTGCTGCTGTCCATGAGTAAAGTATGGTATAAGTAAAGCAAGGCTGTCGTCACGGTGGCCACATCTTCATTATAGATTTGAGTGCGTTTATCTGTGCAGTTGGAAACGTTTTAGACGTTATCTCTGGGTGAAGTGTTGGTATCGGGTGCGCACGCGCCGACACCGTCAGTCACGACCCACAAATGTGTTAGACTCGGCTGTTTTATTAATGGGAGGTTTTGATATGGCTTTGGGTATAATATTTTATACCGTTTTTTGTTCAAATAAAATGATAGCGATTTTGATTTTTTTACGGAGGTAACCCAATATGGCCTAGTGGCCAGCGTGGTGGACTATGTGGCCTAACCACTCTCAATCGCACTCTCGATTGTAGAGGAAGCCCGCGCCCTGCAGTGGGAAGTATATGGGCTGTTACCGAACGCAATAGAACTTTATTAATATCAACAGTCTCAGACGTAGTTCTTCTTTATTGGGGTCTTGGTTATAATAATGCTAAAATATTTGAAAAAATTACATACGAGGTCCCTGGCCTAAATATTTGTTATGCAACCTTCGCTGTAGATATATGTTAAGGTTCCTCCAGGCACGGGTATCCTCTAAAATTGAGAATACGATTAAGAATGGTTAGGCTTTTGCTATCTTGACCGCAGAATAGTGCTTCCGAGCAAGCCTATACAGCATGAAGCTCGACGAGTCTTCTAGAGACACTACTCTATCTGAAGTCAATCACGAAGAAAATATCTATAACTTAAAGAATTTTCGCCCATATCAAGTCAAGCCCAAAGCAGTCTAACAAATTGCCAGTTCTAAGTATTCCTATACCCCCAACAAGGATGTTGGATTCATCTCCTGAGTATTTGACGGACAGACGCGTTATCTTCAGTAAAAAGGTTGTAAAACAGGAGGCGACAGCCGTTCTAGCTCTCAAAGGTTTTATGTGCATGCCACTGTGTTGATAAACCACACTTCCCTTTATTTTAGTGATAAGGTTTAGAGAGGTACATTTTTGGATATTTGCATGCATAGGATTTTAGTCATGTGGAGAGGTTGGGAGAAGCTTAACAAGGCGAGTGTGGATGGAAGAGTCGGTAAGGGTTGACCTCACCGAACCTACGCCATTCAAATCGGTGATACCCTTAATACAATCGAGAATGCTATAGACCAGACCAAATGCAGAAAAGCAGACCCATCGGCCGAGATAACATAATGTAGAAATAAAGTATATACACACTATTAAATAACTTTTACATAACATATTAAAATGGACTATATCGCCTAACCATTCTCAACCGTACTTTCGATTGTAGAGGAGGCCCGTGCCCTGCAGTGGGACGTATATATGGGCTGATTCAGAACTTTTACATAACATATTAAAATGCAACAAGAAGGGTTCAAAAGACACTACACTCATGAACCGAAATGCGATTAAACCACAGGCATTTGACCTCTGAATCACTCAATACAATGGTGTTACTTCGCCTTTCTAAGGACCGCCTCATACGGCATGCTGTAACTGCCAAAAATTTAGTCCATCTCATTCATTGAAAGTGTATTTAAATTAATGCTGGGTCGAGGAACTTTATTCGTGTCTTTATAATTTAATAAGGCAGTCGAGATTTTTTAATTGGATTTTGAATCACGCTGTATATAAGTAATTAACTTGTAAATAAATATGGGCATCGTGACGCAGTTGGTTAGTCGCAGGCTGTGAAACGAGAGGCCGCGGTTTCGATTCCATTCACAAGTATTTGTTTCATACGTTTTTGAGGTCGAAATGTCTCTCGTAGTTGCTGATGCGCCCGATGTAAGACTTGTACGTAAGTTTGAGGCCAAGCCTGTGTTTATTACAATTTATTGTTTTTATAATTATTACATGTGCAGCTGAAGCTTAAGTGTATTTAAATAAATAAAAAATAAATACACCCAACTGTCACAAACATATCGACCATAGACCCCACATCAGAGACTTTTCGGTCTCACAAACCTAAAATAAATTGTGGATCACACAAATATTTGTGTCGATGCGGGGATCGAACCCACAGCCTCATATTTGACAGCCAGCGTCTAAACAACTGTGCCACGCAGGCTATCAAAAATATACTTACTACATGAGACCGCCGTCTGATGCCATTCTAATATTTATCTGGACCGCATTTGCACTTACCACCAGGTGGAATACAGTCACTATGACGTGCTAGAATAAAAAATACAAAAATAAAATATAGTGGTTGAGCCAAACGCTGTCTTCAATCATACAGTTTCTACATCTGTACATAAACAATCCGTGCATGCCATTGTGGTTTGTATACGACACCGGCGTGGGAATCCGTGGGATCGCCTCTCGTTCACCTTTAATTCTATTATCTGCCCACTACAATGTAGAATTTTTCGGCACGCTTACATCCCTGTGTTTATAGTTTTCCAATGGTTCCGACACTTGATAAAACAAACAACAATAATGAAATTCACATTTCATATGTCATATCAGAATTTATGATTTTTTCGTCTCGCAAGTGCGCGTGGTGGCCTGTTGGTAAACGGACTAGACGCGACTGCCAACATGTTCACGGTGGTCGCGGGTTCAAATCCCAGGGCACACCTCTGACTTTTCGGAGTCATGTGTGTATTGATAGTCAATCACCACGCACTAAAACGGTGAAGGAAAACATCGTGAGGAAACCTGCATACCATAGCGATTTATATAAATGTCTATGGTATGTAAGTCCGCTAACCCGCACTAGGCCAGCGTGGTGGACTATATGGCCTAACCACTCTCAATCATACTGTCGATTGTAGAGGAGGCCCGTGCCCTGCAGTGGGACGTATATGGGCTGATACAGATACAGATTCGTCTCGCAAAAACAATTTCCCTTTTCTCTTTTCGTAGTTTTTCTTTCCCGCTGGGAAGGAGGATGAGAAGTTTTTAAAGATAAATAAGGCAATAGTCAGTTGACCTCTGGATCGCTTATATGCTGTAAAAAATATTATGGGCCCTAAGTTCGGCTATGATATATAATAAACGATATATAAAAAAAACTATGGTATGTAAGTCCGCCAACCCGCACTAGGCCAGCGAGGTGGACAATATGGCCTAACCACTCTCAATAGTAATGTCGATTGCAGAAGAGCCCCGTGCCCTGCAGTGGGAAGTATATTGACTGATACAGAAGTTCTGCTAGGCATCGATTCTGAGTGCAATTCGTTTGGGAAATAATAGATGAGACATGTGCTTACATTTTTACTAATTCAATAAATATCATAAACGTCGCTACATGTATAAAAAATCGACATCATTGGAACAAACACGTACAAACGGTAAACTGGTAGTTTTGCGTAAGAGTGTGTCACCGGCTCCTCTCACTGTAATTCTATTGTCCGGCTCGGGAGATATTACAGAATTATCTTAACTAGCATACAGAGGATAATACGAGGGAAAACAACTTAATCACCACCCAATATTTTGCTTAAGAAAGTTTTTTTTTGGCAAAATTGATGGTCGTTTTATTTATCCAATAAATTATATATTTAACATGCTTAAGTGGCGTATTTATGCTTTTGGACACTTACGAAGATAAATCTCGTATTCGAATTCAGGTTTGGGAAAAATAATATTGAATTTTTGCATTAATCATCAGCCCAGATTCGGAAATTTGCGCCCAATATGGCAATAGGCTCGCCCCCAATATTGTGACGGAACATACAAGGTGAAAAATCCACTAAAAACCAAAAATAAATAAAATAATAACTACCACTCCAAAGCAAAAAAATAATATTTATTTCATGGAGCTCGTGCATGTTGATTAATTTGCTTAATGACTTGACTAGCCAACAAATCAAAATATATGCGTAACATATTGAAGGCGGGCCGCCCAGTACCAAACATATAGGACCTATGCCTTATATTAATTTAAATATCTATATGTTTGGTACTGGGCGACCCGCCTTCAATATGTTACGCATATATTTTGATTTGTTGGCTAGTCAAGTCATTAAGCAAATTAATCAACATGCACGAGCTCCATGAAATAAATATTATTTTTTTGCTTTGGAGTGGTAGTTATTATTTTATTTATTTTTGGTTTTTAGTGGATTTTTGTTTTGAAGTCGGTTTTTATTTTTTTATTAAAAATTTTAGTTATTTTTATCTTTTTAGTGCTGATAGGCATTTAAATGAAAAAGATTTGGTCTCCACAAGGAATATGTTCTTTCCGATGATAATAAAATCGCTAAAATCGGCTAAAAGCTGCCAAAGATATTGGAATATTCATATGTTTATTATTTTTTCTCCCCCCCCCCTCCCTTCGCGCCTACCCCTTTTTCCCTCAACCACTGTAGCCTAGCTTTTATACTGAACTCAATGCAAAAAAAACCGTTGAAATCCTATTAAATTTTGAGGAGTTCTACTCTCCAGGTCCGAACATGATAATAAGATCTTAATGTTGTGTTCCTGGGATCAACCTGTCAATACGTTTTTTCCAATGAAAAAGAAATCACTAAAATCGCTTAAAAGCTGCCGAAGATATTAGAATTTACGTGTATTTTAATTTTATCAGCCACCCCCCCTCACCCCCACCCCTTTTTCCCCTATCTTACTGTATCTTAACTTTTCTAATGAACGTAATGCAAAAAGAACCATTGCAATTCTCCTTAATTTTAAGGAGTTCCCCTCTCCAGGTCCGAAGATATTCATCAGATCTTCACCATATTTTTATGGGACCAAACGACAAGCACCAGCTTTCAATCAAAGAAAGAATGATCGAAATCGGTTCACACAGTACAGAGAAACGAGGTAACAAACATAAAAAAAAAAAAAAAAGCAACATACAGTCGAATTGAGAACCTCCTCCTTTTTTTGAAGTCGGTTAAAAAATGGGTGTCCTAATAGCACCTTTGCCATCTCCTTATGGAAAAGACGCTCAAGTTTATGTATGTACATATTTTTTTGTATTTACTTTTGTGTAAGGTGTTGGGGTAACACCGTTTATAATAATGTGTAAAGGGTAAGAACGTATACTCATATAGAATATAGGAGCTTACGTTCTTACCCTTTCTAGCCTTGTATTACGGTGTTACACAAAGCACCTTATTTTAGTTTCACAATAAGACCTTATGACATTATGCAAGGGAAATAACTTTGGTGAACTGTGCACGATATAACTGCCCACTCGTTTCCACATAAGAAAGAAAGAAGAATTATATATAATAAATTTGTATGTATTTAGTAGTGCAATAAGCAATATCAATTATCATCATAAGAAGGAAATACTCTACCCGCCACTCGTAGATGTAAGCGTGAACCTATACGTAGGACTTAATGTATCTGAAACCATTTAAATAACGACCCGATCATTTTTGATGCCAGTTTTTACATCATACAGTGGCACCAAGCTAACAATTTCCCGCCTAATCCACATTTCCTAGTATTTATAATTGTTTCCTCCCTTTCCGGAGTATCAAGCCCCGTTTATCCAGCTTTTAAGCCGCATGAAACGAGCTAACAGGCCGAGGGAAACACCGCCGAATCGATATGCAAGTAAAATACACCTGTGGTGTCCATCATTTCACTGTTTTTTGGGATATTGTTCACCATAAGTCTGAGTTGAGGTAAATTCTTTTTTATAAAATTTAACCGGCCAACAAGCTAGCTTATGGTAATTGAAGACTTGTCTATCTAAAGGTTAATGGCATGGAGATAATGTCTCACACAAGATTTAAGTTTATTTAAGTTTATTTTGATAGAATTAACTGCCCGACCTGGGTGCACCCAGGTACAGATATTTTTTTGGACAATATTCTATCACCTATGTATATCAGGGATAACATTAGATTCTAAGGGTGAAGGAATTTTTCAAATCGGTCCAGTAGTTTCAGAGCCTATTCAATGCAAAAAAAGCAATCAAGTATTTCTTCTTTATTATATTAGTTTTGTTTTTTGTGCACATGTGAGTCAGCTGATGGTAATTGCATGTATACGGTATCTAAGAATCGGGTATGGTTAGACTGCCCCCTCGACTTTTCCTTTTCATAAATCCATCCAAAGGTTGACTGTAAGAAATCGCCTACAGCGATAAAACCGAACTGTGCTTTTTTGTTTTATTATTGATAGATTCGTTAATATTTTTTTACACAGTTAAGAATTTAATGAATATAGCAGTATTAGAGGCAATAAAACTATAGACAGAAAGTCAATAAAAAATATGGAGTAGAAATTGCGGTTTTAACGTGCTAAGGCAATCTCTACCTAACCATTGGATGGATTTATGAGAAGGAGAAAGAAAAGGCATAATACAGAAAATAAAAGGCCACGAGCTCAAAATTATGTATCGCTTTACAAAGGTCCAACATAACACCTGGAAGTAAGTGCATGCCAAACATAGTAATCAAACTGATAAACAGTGGTCTTTCGCCGATATAAACAATTATACCGTCCCTCATGTAACCAGATATACTCAGGCCGAAGTTGATACTTACGTGGGTAACACACGATAGTATAATAAAAATACTGCTCATTAAAAAAGAGGTAATCTTATCTAAATACTTATTCAATTAGATACATTGAGACAAATCCAGAAATAGACGCGAGAGCAGCTGGTTCTAAAAATAGCTGCGTTTGTATTAAACGATCTCAATTAGGAATTTGCAGTGCATACACATGCAATTGTGGAGAGACATATTTCAAATATTTGTTTCCATTCTTAATTAAGACATCAACAAATTGCATAGTATTGTAGTATTCGTAACAGTTCGCTTATGGCGTTCCTATAATATGGCAGAAAACACGTCATAATTACTCATTATCTTTTTTTTTCATAAGATTTTTGGAGTTCAAACCTAAATAACATAATATATATAGATTCCTCGCTTGATTTTTTTTGGCTATGCTTTATAGTTTCGGTTTCGGCCATCGGATTTCCCCTCTGTACAGTTTGTAAACTTGAATGTTGATGTTGTGATGTGAAATTGGTTTGCATAGAGGAAATCACCGAAGACGAAGAACAATGTTTTATTACAGTTAAATACACGTTAAAATTGGCGATTCCTGTCTTCTTCTCTATCTTTCAGTTAGTTATATTTTTATCTCATATCTGAGAGGCCGCCTGAGTAGGTACCACCGCAATGTCTATTGCTCCTGCCAAACAGCACTGTAAATGCACTGTTGTGTTTCGGATTCAAAGATAGACAGTAACTACTGGACATATTAAGACTTAACGTCTTATCTCTTAGGGTGGCGAGCGCAGTGGAATGCCAAACATTACTTTGTAATACAAGGTGTTTGGTTTTGCTACTGTTCATGAGCGTTCGTATCGCTTACCATCAGGCGAACGGCATGCTCGTCTCGCCATTCATTGCAATGAAAAAAGTATTTGTTTTTGTCCCGGGGTTTGGAGCATGATGGTCATCGCACACACCCCCGGCCAGGTGAGTCACACGCTATCTGCTGGCCTGTGTCTGTGTGTGTGCGCGTGTGTGCGTGGTTTTGAATTGGCTTAGTATTTACCTTACAATACTTCTAAGAGAGATACTTCTACTTCCTTATATTGTAAAGTAACATTCGTATAGTAACTTTTAGTATACCAACCCTTTTGTGAGCCAACATATATTTATTGTATAAGTCCGGCCTAATTCATAGACAGTTTATAAACTCATTTAAGTTCCCGAATGTTTTGTCTTTTTTCAACGAATTTTGAATTCAGATAGATAGATAGATAGATAGATAACACTTTATTGTTCACCACATATTACATACTAGTAAACAGTTTACATTTTTTGAAATAGTGTAACAACTGGCGGTCTTATCGCTATTAGCGATCTCTTCCAGACAGTTTGAATTCAGTTTGAGCGAAGAAGACAAAACATTCGAAAACTTAAATAGGTTCCAAAAAGAGCAATACTAGAGTTTCTTGTCCGTTCTTCTCTAGTGAAAACCGCTTTCCGAACCGGATGGTAGATCAAATACTGATAGAATCTAAACGATGTTGAACATTTTAATGGATTCAATAAATAATTTTCATTTCATTAATAAGAAATGTCACACTGTCTACGAGAAAGATAGACAAAATTGTCTTAGCGTCGATTATCTTCGCACCAGTAGTGTCTCAGTTGGACTGGCATATATTTACTGTAGTTAGTTATCATTTTAACTAAAAAGTCTTACGAGGGTTTTAAAAATTCGTTGTTTTAAAAATCAATTTCAAAGTTTCCAGGTACTGTTTAAGTATCAAATACTTGTGCTAATAAAGCATCTGTGAAAGCAACGACCAATACAAAACAAAGTGACGATAACCAACTATCTTTTTTAATATTCCGACCACCGTTCTCTGGGGAGATTCTACACACAACAAGATAAAAATGTATATATTACGAAACAAAGAGGGCTCAGGCACGCCTTGCTGTATGTTTCATAATTACTAACTTTCGCGTCTCAGAGGAACGTGAAAAATGTTTGAAATTGTTTTATTTCGAGGGCTTTGACCATTATACTTCGCTAGCTATTCTAATCCAAATGACTAAATTAAGCTTTTAGTAATTGCGGTGAAGATTGATGCCTCTGAATGGAAATACAATAAAGAATGAAGAGCCTTAAGTACAAAGTGCAAGTGGATTTACAGCATATAAAATGTATCGTTAGTACTAGGTACTTCTTATACCAAAATAGATTCATGTAGGTACTACTGCTTTTTCTGTTTCTGCCGTCAAGCAGTTATAAAAGCACTTTGAAAGATATTAAAGCTAGTAACTACAAGACGTCAAAAGTCTGAACACTGTATGTCTTCGGTTGACGAATACGGCGCAGTTCTATCGTTTCAGCCACAGGAAGTCTACTGATAGAAATAGACGTAAAGATTTCCAAATCGACCTGCCTGTATTCAGCGACTTCTTGCAACCTTAACCATGTCATCCGTCCACCTTGTAGGCGGGCGTCCAACACTGTGCTTGCCTTGTAGCTTGCCTATACAATGCCACAGCCTGCCACACAATGCCTATACACAGTGCAATATTATATTTATTAGTTATAAGTTCTGATTAAAATTACATCTGTTTATGGGCAGAAGTAATGTTGACTATTGAATAATCTTCTGCAATCTTAATAAGGACATCGATCCTAGAATTCTGTAGTTCGAAGCTGCACTTATCGATAAACGATAACACAGCTGTATCATTACAATACTTTTATTTTTCCATTGCGCTAGAATACTATAAATGACCATTATACTGAAAGGGAATACAAAGTCACATAATGCATTCAAATTAATTACTGGTTATGCACCACTTACATGTGTATTATGGATCGATTTTTCCTTCATATATACAAAATTGATCGTTTGCCTACATTTGTATTATTGACTGGGTGACTGCATGCAAAATTTCATGTTTGTATCGTTGATAGGGTAAGCGATAGACACTACGACCTACACAGCATGATTATTAGATATTAAAGTATTTTTTGCAATGGATGGCGAGATGACCATGTCATTGGCCTGATTGTAAACGAGATGAATGCTCGTGGATAATAGCATAATCAAACAACACCATGATTTCCAAAGTAATGCTTGGCATTCCACTGCGCTCGGCATGAGACATAAGATGTTAAGTCTCAATATGCCCAGTAGTTGTTCTGGCTACAATGTCCTTTAAAACGGAACCCACCAGTGTTTTACACTGCAGTTTGGTGAGAGAAATAGACGTTATTCAAGCAAAGCAAGGCCTTAAAGTTATATCAGACTATGGGAAAGAATTGAGATGAGAATTGTGCACACAATAATATAATGATGATGTTTTTGCAGCACATGTAGAAACGAATGTTACGCATGTTATGCTAAACAGGTGAATATATGCTGTTTTATCAAGTATCACCTTATGTTTCTGATGTACAATAATCGTAATTCGCTGTCACAACTCATATATTGAATTTTTGTGCAAGATTTCAAACCGTATTATTTTAAAGAAAGATTAAACAAACAACACACTAAATAAATGAAATAATACGAATCTTACTAGTAAATGATTACAGAACTTAAGATTATTTTAATGATTAGCTGCTTGGTATAAAATATTTTATAAATCATGCTGTGATTGCGTTAATTATCTAATATACTGTCTGATTAGATAAACACTTTTTTAAATAAAATACATGTACGATCATCAAAATTTAATAGCCGCAAAGGTGTGTTTTCAAAATTGTCATAACACACCCCATCTAAGTTAGAACCACTATTACATCTGTTGGGAATTAGCAGGAATTTCCAATTTCAACAATTTCACATATACACACGCAACTTGCTTATAAACCATACTGTTCTAATGGCTTTATGGTATCAGGATCTATGGCACTTATGAAAATAAAAATAAATTAAAGAGCGATAAAGAATGTAAAGGTTTCTAGGTTTTGCACATTTTGTTTTAATAAAAAATCAAGAAATGAAATAATTTTTAAGCTCTGGCGAAAAAAAACCATCAAAAATACAAAACAAAAAGGACAGTGTTATTAAAATATTGAGTTTATTGCAGAATATTAAAAACGTAAGATAAATCTCTCCGTAAACATTTTTAATACATGTTTTTAAGAAAGATACGAAAAGACACGAACGTAGAGTATGTTGCAAAAATTTTCACAAACGTAAGAAGCATTGCATAATACGAAAACCTGTCCCATCCCTAAGTTATTGTTAACTCCCATAAAAACTCAGAAAGCCATTAAAAATCTTTTCATAAGCCATCCGTTACACCTCTAATCCGAATTGACAATACAACCCTACCTTAGGGGTACAAAAGACCACTACACGTTAATTTTAAGGGTCAACCCGTGTTTTGTGTTAGCAGGCCAATAGGAGTTTTTTTCCTGTTTTGACCATTGTCCGGTATGGTCCAGATGACCCTAGTCGTGTTACGGTCACCTGAGAAGGGTCAAATGTCGAATGGTCAACAAATTGGGGTCGAAATGACCGCTGTTTTGAGATGCAGATTTGTGAATGGCTGGATGAGATGAAGAATTATTAAATATGGATTTCTTGCAAGCATATTTTATTTAATGTAGACATATATGTACATACATAATGCTAAAAAATACATAAAAAACATTTTTTATAATCAGATGGAAAAAATAATAATACCAAAGTCATTAATTTCTTAATATTTAATCATGTAAATACTAATCTTAAAAATTCATACCTTTCACATGTACACATATAAGCAAAAATTTAGACATCACGCACCACAATAGACCGAAGATAAATTAAACTTCATGACGACCATCTTAATTACCCTAAGATATATTTTTCGGGACCTGAAATCGCTTTAAAATCTTCTTAAACCTCTTCTGGCCAGTATTTTCATACTTAGGAACGAAAAACGCAGTATGGTTGTTGATAAAATCGTCCAGTTTATTCTCATCCTTATCCCAATTTATCGCCTTTGGTATTCTAAAACGCGTCATTTTCCTAGAACACTCGTTTTTATAGAGTTTAATATCTCGATGTAGAAAATGTGAATTAACTGCTACAAACAGGAAGACAAAAGACATAATTTTCATAACTGAAGTAATTTTGGTTCAGTCGCGTGTGAAATTTGTGTGTGACATTGATTAATTCTTTAATTAACGATAACGAACTCCTAATAATTAGAATCTATTTAATCATGTCTTGTGTGTGGTTATAAATGTTTTTTGTAATGCACATACATATAGACACAAATATTTTGTAAAGGTATCAGCCTATATATATATAGAGAACGATTGAGAGTAGTTAGGCCATATAGTCCACCACGCTGGCCTAGTGGTGGTTGGCGGATTTTACATACCACATAAATTCTTACAATTCGATATGGTATGCAGATTTCCTTGCGATGTTTAATCACTACAAAGTATAAAACAAAGTCGCTTTCTCTGTCCCTATGTCCCTTTGTATGCTTAAATCTTTAAAACTACGCAACGGATTTTGATGCGATTTTTTTAATAGATAGAGTGATTCAAGAGGAAGGTTTATGTGTATAATACGTGTATATTATTGTAGAGAAATCTATATGCACCCGGGCGAAGCTGGGCCGGGCCGCTAGTGGCTTATAATTAATTAATAGTTGTGAATATGTAATAAATGATCAAAATACACTTCTTGCGTTTATTGAATCACTAATTATCTTTAACGGTGAAGCAAAGCGTGCTGTATAAGACTTGAAATCTCCACATATTTATTTTTCTTTTATACTTTAAATTTTAACATAATAAAAACTTGTAATATTAGTGTTAATGAACTGTCTAGTACGTAGGTATTAGTTTGCATTACTATATAAATAAAGTATGCGCAACACAGAACCATCTCAAATTATACTGAATCGCATTATTCGTGAAATTTGATTACTGTGATTTCTACTGATACTGTGAATATGCAGGAAATTCCACAAATAGTATACAAACTAAAACAAAACAAACTAAAATATTAAAATACTTATCAACAATTAATCAGATATCACAAACAATATTTTAACCAAACAGTAAATCGGAATCGCCCGGTCTGTGAGACCGGGTGTCACATAAATTAATTCTAAAAACAAACTCGCAAACTGAATAGATACGGTCCGTCCAGCTGCCGTCCGACAAAGCATCCGGGACCGTTATACCTGCTATTAATTGCGAAAAATTTGCATAAACACCTCAGGGTTCGCAAAAAACTGCCAACGGGGCCAGCGAAGATGTTCTATGATTGATTGCAAGTGGTCATGCTATGTGAAGGGTTGAGGGATAGAAACTTTTGAATTTGGACGATATTTTATTTTAATATTATAACGTTTGTAAACATATTTCAGTGTGAGTTTTTTGGATAGGTTCTTAAAAGCTATGACGAATCTTAAAGTCTCTAAAAATAAATATTATTTTACGTATTCATTTAAGACCACGCATCGATCAAAGTTGGTAATCAAAATAGTCATTGTAAACCATATAATTTATACGAACCTTCAAAATGACAACGTTAATATGGCCTCAAGTTTATTAAACGCGTGGTTGACTAAAACCGCAAACTTAAAATAAAATGTCGCTTATTGATGTGTAATAGTGAACTTAAAATATTTAACGTATACATTTAAGAGATGACTCATCCAAAAGCACTATTCAATTTATTCAAATTAAATTCACACGACGTAGTCAAAACATGTTAATTTTAAATACGGTCTTTTGCGTTATTAATCTTGAATATATTATTATATAAATATTATATTGAAATATTATATTTTAGACCGATAAGATTTATTCTACAATAAAATTATTAACAAAGCGACGAGACACATTTTGTAAGACAATACCAACTTTTATCATTACAAGACCACTAATCTCATTACTGCAGCATCCCCTATTTGCAAAAAATAAACAATAAACTTCTAAATTACCATAAACAACGCATTATACGTGGCGGTTGGCGTAAACCGGTCCGAACCGGTTTAACCCGGAAACTTCTTGATCCTACAGTTCCGCGACACCGCTCGACAATCGGCCTTTTGTTTTTTTAGGGTCCGAAAGACCGGCCGTCGCCGTTGGGGCGTTAAGCGATTAAGAGTGAGAAAATTAAATAGAAGAGATGAATGCGATGGACAATGCGGAGATGCGAAGGGTTATGATCTTAATAGCCGGATGTGTTATTCTTTGTTGTAAATTGGCAATTTTGAATTTTTTCCCAGGACCTCGTTTGTTTTGCTTGTCCTTTTGTACCATTTTGATTTTTGCTCTGTGTGACCTGTCAATTATGTACATTATTATATGTATTGTAGATTTTTATGGAATATATTTCTTTCCTTCCCAGGAATCCAATGGCTAAACATAGCTCCCCAAAGATATTGGGTGTATTTCCCCCATTCAGGTATTTTTGTTTTTATTGCAATGAACGACGTGACGAGTAAGCCGTTCGCCTGATGGTAAGCGATACGACCGCTCATAAACAGTAGCAACATTCCACTGCGCTCGTCATCCTGAGACACAAGATGTTAAGTCTCAATATGTCCAGTAGTTACTCTGGCTACAATGTCCTTCAATCCGAAACACAACAGTTTATTTACGCAGTATTGTTTGACGGGAGAAATAGACATTGCGGTGGTACCTACCCAGATGGCCTCTCACATATGAGAGACCTACCACCAGTATTTAATGCAACCCTTACAAAGAGGTCCTTCCTTATTTCCTATCTGATGTCAATAAATAAGGACTCTGGGTCGAACAGCGAATATTACCTAGCTGCATAAAATTATGATTAAAACTCCTTTTTTCAAGCTTAATATAATAAATAAATAATAATAATAAATAAAACCCAACAGTCACATACATAGTCCTGACCCCACATTAAGATCGAGTCTTGTGTCGTGGGTATCAGGAACTACGAGAGACTTTTTGGTCTCACAAACACCCAGACCCGGAAGATATATTTGTGGGCCGCACAAACATTTCTCTCGGTGCGGGGATCCAACCCGCGGCAACTCGTTTTACAGGCGGCGTCTAACCAACTGCGCCACGGAGGCTAATCTCCAATTATCTACAGTAATATTGCATCATTATAAGAAATGGTAGAGCGACGCTGCTGTCAGTCATGACAGTATAAATGGACAGTCTCGTCCAGTACTACTGCCTCACAGGAGATCGATGTGAAGTGACAGCTATGCTCTCGCTTTACGTTCGGTTAGTGAGATTGCCGGATGGTTAAAACGAACAATACTCCTTGTTTGTCCCAGTCGATAACACAGTCCAAGAGTAGGGGATATTTATGGGTGGCAGTGACTTATCATCAAGAGAACTGTTTCCTCGCTTTTGTATTTTAATGAATGGCGAGACCAGCATGCCATTCGCTTGACAGTAAGCGACAATTGAGAGTAATTACTGGACATATTATGTCTTAACATGTTATGTCTCAGGATGGCGAGCGCAGTAGAATACCAAACATTACTTTGTAATTCAAGATGTATGGTTTTGCCACTGTTTATGAGCGGTCGTATAGCTTACCCCGTCTCGCCATTCATCGCAAAAAATAATAATAAAGGACATGATTTTATAACTCTTTTACGAGATTCCTACCTCCAAACCCTAAATATTAATGTAAACAAAAGTTAACCGAAAAATCGATTGTTACGTAGCATCTGCCGAAAGCGTCGAGGCGTGCTGATAACGAACGTGTTTGTACGATAAGCGGGCGGTTAAAGAACAATCATGCTGATCTGAACAGTTGATGAGGGAATTTGGACTCTATGCCGTTGTGTTAAGATTCAACTTGAAGGCTGATGCGAGTGTAAACTCAGCTGCATTTCAGTTTTAGGTTTGGGTGTATTGAAATATAGCTATAGCATAAACGTAGCTTTTGATTGATGAAAGTAGATGAAGAAAAAGTTGTATGTCAGGATCGAGGAAATTGTAGGTTTTTATTCTTGGTTCTTAATCGGTGGCCGCGGACCACTATCCGGTGATCCTAAGTGGTCCGCGGAGCCATCCTAAGGCCATACTGAAACTAATTTTTCATTATTTATTTATAGATAGATAGAACGACCCTTTATTTATGTATACTTCGTTACTGTATTAATATACAACCAACCCAGACAACCAACTGGGTCAATGTCTAGACAAAAACATTGTCAAATGGTCACTCGTAATTAAAAGGTTAAGAATTACTGATCTTTAGTCCCTGCCTACCCCTATTGGATACGGGCGTGGCATTTATGTGTTTAGTGTCTATAACAGAGAGAAAACTACCACTAATACAATCCTTCCTTAATTCTTTTACAAACCATTTATGTTTTTAGGAAACCTGGATAAATATACCATCCCTTCTTGTAATATTTTCCCCATAATAATTCCACATCTGACTTTTAAAATAAAATGTATCACGTCGTCAATCCATACATAGATCTGAAATGAATCAATGCAACGTGGTGGACATATTCCAAAGCTGTTACCTATATTTCTGGAAGACAACTATATTAGCAGTTGGCGCATTGGGATTCAGACCCAGTTTTTTTAAACTTGTAATACTTAAAACGCAAAAGTTCAGATATATATTTTTCCAAAGCTATATTTTATAGCATAGCTTCGCCTTGTACGATCAGCATTTAATCTCAATTACACGTTATATTGTTGTACTGCCATTGCTGCACAAACTCGTCCCGGCTTTAACATCTTACAAATAAGGTTCAAATTCGCGTGTATTTGTATTTCTAAAAGGAATGATGTTATTGAGGTCAACGATTCGCACCTTGGAAGCTCATTTTGTTATCAGTTGACAAGAAAATGTGGGGAGAAAATTGTTTGTACTTAAATGTACTTATATGGCGTTTAGCCGATATATATTTTGACCTTTACGGCCTTTTAGATTTCCAACGCTAATATTTAAACGTACGGACAAAAGCTATCAGATAAGCTGTAACCCGACTAAATACGTTAGGCAATCGAATAAGATTATTACATTAATAAATCTTTTAAAATCTGACTGACTGATAGAGTGACTGAAAGAAAATGCCTAAGTTATTAAATCCGCCTTTTTATAACATATTGGATAGGAAGTTTTAAATAATATAAATAATATTATTTCCCTACGAGATCGAATCAGAAATGAGGAGATCCGTAGGAAAACAAAGGTTACCGACATAGCCACAGCATTAGCAAGTTGAAGTGGCAGTGGGCAGAGCACATAGCGCGCAGAACTGATGGTAGTTGGGGCCGAAAGGTTCTTGAGTGGAGGCCACGTACAGGCAAGCGAAATGTCGTACGGCCGCCTACAAGACGGACGACCTGCACGTTGCAGGAAGTCGCTGGATGCAGGCCGCTTCCAACAGGTCGATGTGGAGATCCTTGGGGGAGGCCTATGTTCAGCAGTGGACTTCTTGTGGCTGAGATGATGATGATGATGAAATAATATTATTACAACTGTCCTTCTTAATTCTCTTAAACACTTACATATTGTTTTAATTATATTCTTTTGAGTGACGTGATCCGAATATGACTACGTTATACGCTAATCAAACGAAAACCAAATGAATTGTTAGACTATGTTTGTTAATTTTCCAAGATACAGGCCCTGGCCTAGTTGGGGAATTAGTAACGAGTACATATTACAAAAAAACATCCTAACTTTGTGCCTAATTTTATACAGATGTTTATGTAAATTAAGTGTCAGTAAACAATTTCTTTTTAGTAAGTATATTATATAAGTAAATAACTGTATCCGCTCATACACGTCCCCCTGCAAGAAACGGGCCTCCACTACAATCGAGAGTACGATTGAAAGTGTTTAGGCCAGATAGTCAAAGAATGCTAAATCACTATGGTATGCTGATTTCCTCATGATGGTTTTCTTCAACATTATAGTGCGTAGTGATTGACTATCAATACAGACATGAATTCAAAAAGTCAGAGATGTGTCCTTTTGAACCCGTGACCACCGTGAACATGTTGGCAACTGCTTCTGGTCTGCTACCAAGAGGGTACCACGCACTGTTGTAAAATATATAGTAAATATTAGCTACAGTTACACTCGAACTAATCCAATTTATAACAAAAAAAGACAAAACAACCCACTGAGGTTGTAACCACTTTTGTGATATCTGCATACCTACACATTTATTCAAATTGGATACCTATTAGAAGGGAAATCTTATAAGCAAAATAGCAATGAGAATATTTTTCCTATCAGTGTATTAGTTAGCCAGTGGCCATAAAAATGTTTTAACTCGTTCTCACACACACCTAGACCCGATACAAATACCTATAGAGCACTCAAGCATGTGCCTCGGTGCGGAGATCGAACCCGCAGCCTCTCGTTTCACAGCCGGCGTCTAACCAACTGCGTCACGGAGGTTGCGCCCAGAGATTTATGGTCGCAGTAATTATCACCCAAAGGTCTTTTTTGAAGAAAATATCTCGGTTAATAGTACTTAAAAGGTGCATAGGTGCTAGGAAGCTATATCCGATTCTTGACCGTTGTATGACTATCCGGGCATATCTTATTTTTATTGTCATTAATGGCAACACGAGCATGCCGTTCGCCTGATGGTAAGCGATACGGCCGCTCATGAACAGTAGCAAAACCAAACACCTTAAATTACATTTTTATTTATTTGACTGATTAGCGAGGCGAGCTTGCCGTTCGCCTGGTAAGTGATAGGACCTCTCATAAACAGTAGCAAAACCAAACAAAGCATGAATTACAAAGCAATGCTTGGCATTCCACAGCGCTCGCCATCCTGAGTCATAAGATGTAAAGTATCAATATGTCCAGTAGTTACTGTGGTTACAACGGTCTTCAATCCGAAACACAGCATTGCATTTCAACTGCTATTTGGCGGGAGAAATAGACATTGCTGTGGTACCCAACCCAGATGGCCTCTCACATATGAGAGACCTACCACCAGTCAGATTAATCTTCCAGTAAAATATCAAAGTATTTGTTAGTAAACAACGCTCAAAGAAGTCGATTACCTTTCAAATGACGAACATCGAACGCATCTCACGGCTTACAGATCACGCCATTGTTCTGCCAAAACATTTGCATAACCGTGCGATGCGACCGGCAACAATAGCGCACTGTCCCGGGGTCTAACTGACCCATTTCCAAAGCTTATTCATTGCAAAATTTCTCACTGTCCATTACAAAGGCATTTTGTCTATGACCAAACCCTTTTCGCTACAATTTTTATGGGAAATAAGTTTGCTCTATTTTTTGCATTGTCCGAACTCCTTGGTCTAACGGATTCGCCTTTGGCTTCGCCTGGCGTATGTTTATGTGATTTTAATATAATGCCGGCATAATAGAAGCGTTCTTTATTTACCCGCCAAAGGTTCTTTGTTGAATTATGACCGTTACTCGTCAAAGGTGTTTGTTACACATTCTTGTCTTATGTATATGGAATTATTAAAACTAACGTGCTTTTGTGTCCATTACTGGCTCCTGCCAATTATAGCCACGGTTTCGCCATTTATGGTCAAGTTATGTAGGTTTGTGGGAATAGTGTGTATTGCAGATTTCATAATTAATAGGTAAAAATAGAATCTTAGGCATATTCAAAGTTTTGGATTAATATTTATAAAATATTATTGATTAAAAACGTATTATTTTAGAATCTAATCATTTAAAATATCCAAATTGTGGCTGAATCTACCGTTATTTTGATGATTTATGCGCTTTTAAGTATAATTACGTCATAATTATTCCATAGACTTTTATTGAAATTACTTGACAGTCAGTTATCTATAAATCTCAAACACTTTTAAATACATTCAACATACGTATAAAACCTACAAAACACGTACAAATTACATGATATCACTAAATCGTCATGCGAAAGGTTATCGCGATGTAAAAAATTACAACCGTTGATGTGCTGCTCTCGTTTTAATTGTCCATTCATTGGCCGGGGTCGATCTGACCCGTCCATCTCAGGTAGCCAACCCGAGCTGACCCAACAAAGACAGGGTCACGACAACCCTTTACACCAGTTTAAACACCCCGAAATCGGTGCAGCGTGAGTGATGGGGTCATTTTACGCCACGGATGACCCAACTGACCCCACCTTTAGAAAATAACCCTTTCTTACGAGCCATTATTTGTAATCCCTTTCGCGAATCTATTTTATTGTTCGTTATACTTTGTCTATCGCTGAAATTTTGCGTGAGAAAGTTCTAGTTCTTTGCAAAATTGTAACGTTCGGGACGAGGTATTAGTTCTTTGAAAGCATTTGTCTAGCAGACAAAGAGTGGTCTCTTTTTAATGATCGCTTTGTTAATTTGTATGGAGTTTTTGTCGGGTCATTTTGACCGTTGGGCAACGGATTTGGCGATAGTATTTAAGTGGGCCGCGCGAGGGTTGTGCTCAGAAGCGAGTGCGCAGTGCATGTTGGATGTCCATCAGTATGCCTACGGCTCGTCAAACAAAAACCACATAATTTATAAATTCAATAGCCAATGCTTTCGCAATTGCCTCGAACGAAATGATTTTTATATTGCGGTATAATTTATGTAAATCTGTCGTGAGGAATTTCAGATATTCTGATTGTCTTCTCGCAAAAAAATAACTTTAAAAAAGAATAACATTAAATCGAGAAAATATGCTTTGAAGTTCGGTCTATACTGGCCAGTACCAAAAATGTAGTTATTTGACTAAAAAAACTCTTATACTTAGGCATAACAATTAATCAACTATAGAAACAGATGTCATTACCATTCATGTCCATCTTATATTTTAAATAGCAAGTCATATTTTAAATAGTAGTTATTTCGTTAAAACCCTTTTTTACTTTGACATTACGGCTGATTATTTTTAGTCTACAAAATGACAAGCTATGAAACTGATCCTAAGTGCAATGCCGCCAAAAGTATTTATTGCCAACAGACTAATATACTCTTTTGCCAATCAATACAAACAATATAAAATATTGTAAAAAAAACCGTTAATTTTAAACCATACATACATTTTCATTTAATCAATTTGTAATTGAAATATAACTCAAATGTTGTAACAAGTACGAACATAACCCTCCAACGCGGTCATCAGATCCCCGGAAGCGGAGGAAGTGAAGGCGCTGGGGTCGAGGCGACCGCGGGGGAGACGCGGCACAGTTGGCTCGTGCGGCCGCAGGTGCTCTGTGCTCACGGGTTGACAACATTTGGTTTGGGTTTTTTGCAGAAAATATTTTTTGTTTTTTAGTTTTTGCAATGAGATTTTTAGTAATTTTTTTTTTGTTTCTTGAAGACTAAACCTTTATGGTTATTGATTGGTTATATTTTTTTTTACACTAAAGGACAAATATTACATAACAAACTTAAAATACAAAAGACTCGCAAATATATGCTAAAATAAGGTACGTCCGTACTAATTCGTAAATATTTATTTTTTATCACAAAATATTTTGTCACATGAGGATAATTAATGCAGATTACAATGTTTTTGTAAGACACTAGTTTTAAAACGGAATGTAATCAGAAAACTTCAGTTATCATTATCTATGAAAAGATCAAAAATTTAAATCCGGCATCTTATCAGATATACACATGGTATGCATCCAGATATTAGGCAATTAAATAAGATAAATAAAATATTTCATTCATAGAATTTTAATTAAGTACATAACACTTATATCAAGATATAAAAAAATAGTTTATACACATATAAAGATAGTCTAAAATAAATGGATCTGATATTTAGAAAAATAATATTTTCATTAAAATACACCAGACGTTACCGACAAAAGCATCAACAATTTCATAAATTATTTTACATCTCAAACAAAATAATGACATGCATTGGGATAAGGT
Source organism: Hyles euphorbiae (assembly GCA_023078785.2). Classification (NCBI taxonomy): domain Eukaryota; kingdom Metazoa; phylum Arthropoda; class Insecta; order Lepidoptera; family Sphingidae; genus Hyles; species Hyles euphorbiae. Next base: position 6,063,538 of record CM041048.1, read on the forward strand.
ATTTCCAAGAAAAAGGTAATAAGAAACAATAAAATGTTTCCGATCCCTCCAGCTTCCTCTTAACCGACCGCTGCCGCCGACGCACCGACTAAATAGTTTTGATACTTTACCTCTATAAAATAATTAATATAATACTTTCTTCATTCGGTCTTATTAATTATAAAAAAATGTACTACTCTTGATCTCATTGCACGTTATATTAGTTATTTTATTAATATACGTAATTTGTAGGGTACGAGAAAACCTTTCCGTGGACTTATCATAACATTAATTGAAACCACTTATATAGTGTGTTATCGGCAGTTTCTATTTCATATTATATTTCTTACGTTATATTTTTGTTAGTGAATAATTTAATTACTAGATTGGTATAGGAAATATATGTTCTAAAGTCGTCTGAGTAGAAGATGTTGGATCTTGAATGTTACCTAACTTATTTTAAAAATATGTTTGATAAAGTGACATTTCTATTACCTTGTCTTATGCAATAGAAAATAATAAAGCTGCAAATGGAACAATCCATTATCAATAGAGCTTAAAGCGTTTAAAAAAATCGCATTCTCATATAAACTGTAATCAAGCACTCGAACAAATACATTAAGCAACTTTGTTCTAAAATTAAAATTCGTTTTACAACACTGGCTGATAATTCCATTTTTTTTAAATACTAGTGTAAAAGTCTAACCAAAGAGGTAAAGTATCAAGAGTCGTGCGTCGGTACGCACAGGTGCGGGGCAAGCAGCGCACCCCTATCTCCCACGCGGCACTTCCTTTGTCTCGGACAGGGCTGACTCACGAGCATTCATTACATGCTGAATTTAAAAATAAGTAATATTTTTAACTTACTTAACTTCAAGAGAATATTGTGAGGTAACCTGCATACCAATGGCCTTAAGGATCTAAGCAAGATTTGTTAGGGCTTATGAAAATAAAATGACTGCTGCTTTTAATGATAAGGCAGTCCAGCCCATTTGTTTACGTTATTATTTATTTATTATGAAAAGTCTACCTACAATTGTTACAATGATGCTTGTATTTAAATTATAAAATATACCTTCCACTGTTGTTCAATAGTTTTTTCTACGATCGAACTCAAAAGAAGTAAGACTTGGCAGCTTCGTTTACAAATGTGTATACTGCACATGTATTTCAAATTATTTTGTAGAACTCTCGCATAATATCTTGATATGTGATTGTGGGGAATGAAATATTTTTGTTCTGTTTTATGTTTTAATTAAAGTTATTCGATATTTGATTCTTTTCTAGATTACTGTTGAAAATTGTTGTCCTGTAAAATATATTATTCATTGTCTTTCCTTGGTCTTGGCTTAAAATTAAAATGATTCATGTTTGTAAATATTTTCCAATTTTTATTATACACGAATTATTTTAATTTCGCTTATTTAAATTTCAAACAAAACGTGGAGTGTAAGCCTCATCAGGGACAAGCCACAAGATGCCTCTTACTTTAAAGTACTACGAAAAACATTGAAAAATAAGTACCTACCAGTCTTTTATACGTTTAATACCAAGAATCAAACCAATTAAAGAGGACGCCATGTGGGAAGACGCCCTTGCGCCAGACTTTCTACACGTTACAAACCGTTAGCATGCCGTTAATATTTTATAACCATCTTACCGATATTATTTGGGCACGTGGATAGTAAAATAGCTTGTACATTTGTTGGGGAGCAATTTTTGGATATCAGGCGGAAGTGTCATTTGTTTATAGGAAGACACATGTGTCTTGGTACTTGTACCAAGCCGATGAAATTAGCGCAATTCTTATATATTGTGTTGGTGGCTTGTTATGGAGTGTATTATATTAAGTGCTTGGTGAGCTGTTGGTAAACTGACCAGACGTGATTACCAACATGTTCGCGGTGGTCGTGGGTTCGAATCTCAGGGCACATCTCTGACTTGTCGGAGTCATGTGTGTATTGATAGTCAAACATCACCAATATTAGGGTGAAGGAAAACATCGTGAGGAAACCTGCATACCATAGTGATTTGTAAGAATTTCTATGGTATGTAACTACCAGTATATGATTAAACCACTAACTTGTACTCTCGATCGTATAAAAGTATTCTATAAAAGATGCTATTATGCCTATATTTTTAATATTATGGTACCGTTCGTGGCTCATCTAGCTGAGAAACAGCTGTCAAACGAGGATTCGCGGATTCGATCCTGACACGTAGACAAATATTTGTTTGGTATCTAGGAAGTATGAAAATAAAAGCTTTTTCTCAATACTCCCGACAAACTTGTCACCTTCCCGTGGAATCAATATGTATACAAACTCGGCATATGAATGTGACGTCAGGACTATGTTTTGTTTATAACATTGACCAATTTAATTACATAAATGTATGTCCAAAATATACTTATAAGAAAGCCTCGTAATATAGGGTAAGGCACCCAATTAGTGCGCAGGCGCGGGGCTTACGCAATAGCACCTGGACACACACCTGCGTAGCGCGTGCCGCCAGCTTTAACAAGCTTAATCTGATCTCTCTTGTATGAATTATATTTGTATTGGGTAGTAGGTTTACTGCCTCGGTGGCGTAGTACTAGGGTACAGTACTAAGCTGAGGTCTCGGGTTCGAATCCCGGGTTGGGCAAAGTGATATTAGATTTTTCTATTTCAGGCCAGAGTCAGGAATTTGTGCCCGAATAACGATAGGCTCGCCACCTTTCACATCGTGGGACGGAACATACAAGGCAAATGTGGGTGTCCTAGCACCTCTGCCTACCCCTTCTGGGAAAAAGGCGTGAGTTTATGTATGTATGTTGTAGGTTTACTGTTGATAGGCCTCTTATATGTGAGAGGCCGCCTGGGGTACCATCGCAATGTCTATTTCTCCCGCCAAACAGCAGTGTAAAGCCGTTGTGTTCCGTTTTGAAGGGCATTGTAGACAGAGTAACTATTAGACATATTAAGACTTAACATCTTATGTTTCAGGATAGTGAAGAATCAGGAATGTCAATCACTGCTTTGTGGTTCAAAGTGTTGTTTAGTTTTGAGATTTTAATAATGTTCATGAGCGTATAGCTTACCATCAGGCGAACTATTCGTCTCATTTATTGCAATAAAAAAAACATAACCTATGAATATAAAAACGCCCGTATAATCTCAACAAAGGTGCTAGGTTTGCGACTGAACCTTTTTTCTAGAGCTAGATGTAAGGTTCGTTGACTGCACAGATGCGCGCGCATCTGCCCCGCCTCGGTTCGTCGGGTCTAACGTCTTTCCCGTCTTAGGGTGCTTCGACATTATACTGCGAAATAACCGCCGACATAATTTTAAGGTACACTCACCTTGAGGTTCGACGGCTTTTTATTTACGTGGAGGTTTCAAAATGGAGTTTTTACGTGCTTGTTTGAGCTAGGTACATAAAATTATATGATAGACATATTTCGATCGAAAATGGGATATTACCATATTAAAATAGGATCTTACTGGTGGTAGATCTATCATATGTGAGAGGTCGCTTAGGTAGGTATCACCGCAATGTCCATTTCTTCCGTCTAACAGCAGTGTAAATTCACAGTTGTGTTTCGGATTGAAGGACATTGTAGCTAGAGTAACTACTGGACATATTGAGACTTAACATCTTATGTCTTAGAATGACGACCGCAGTGTAATTCCAAGCATTGCTTTGTAATTCGAGGTGTTTGATTCTGCTACTGTTTATTATCGGTCATATCTTACCATCAGGTGAACGGAATGCTCGTTTCGCCCTTAATTCAAATAAAAATAAATAGAAAAAACCCTAAAATATCACCAACTACTCACAGTATAAAAAATGATAAAGTGACGAATGTAAATGAGATTTATCGTGTACGCGGTGTAGGTGGCGTAGGGCTTCGGTCTCGGGTTACCTTCCGACCGGACGCCGCGGGCGTGCGCCCCTTGTTCCTGTTAACTACCTTGTGGGAACACGTATACCAATATTAGTCAATAATTTAACAAGAGAGAAAAAAATAATTTAAATAGTGCAATAAGAAATAAAATCGTTGCGTTTCGCCTTTGCCTTGTTTAGAAAAAATAAAAATATTTTTTTTAAGAAAAACGCACTTATACTGGTGATTTTTTTTGCATACGTTTCTTCAGTTATAATACGATTCGAAACGGTGGGGTATTATTTAACAGTTTACATAAGATTATTATTTATTCAGTTTTCTTTAAATCAATTAAAAATTCTTTAGTTTCACAAATTCGCGCAACTCAAGTGAGATAACGCAAACCGAATATGCATTGCCAAAACAAAGAAATATGAATTTCATTGAAACATGCCGCAAAAATCCAATATGGCAATTAATAATTGTAATATTTCTATTCAACTTATTATTTTTTTCGAACTCATGTAGTTTTTCATTTTATAAATAAGTCTCCAACCTACACAGTAGAAACCTTTTTGCTCTCCAAAAAAAAGAAATATCTTTAATGAGTTTTTTGAAATCAGAACCTAATCACAATCTTTCGTCTAATAAGACAATTTAGTAACGGAACTTGACTACAAATCCTCTCATTAAGGACCATTATAACATGACCTGCGCATAAAAACAAAGATAATGTCAATAACGGTCAGGATACAAAGGTTTCGACCCGAAATCTTTTTTTACTACATTTGCATTATTTTGTTTTCAATATCCGGTGTTTTTGTTATGAATATTTATTAATTCTAATATTATCGGTTTTGAGTAATTGTTGAATTATTTATCATTAGGGATTTGTCAGACAAGTATTACTTGAATATTATACTAGGTTATTTTCTCTCCTTCACTTAATTTAATTATGAAATGTATGTTTGTATGTAATATCTATGTCCTTTTTTAAGACCTATATGCATGTTTTGCCAAATATTATTGCGATAAGTTAATTTTTATGTAGTAAAAACCTAACATCAGACGTTAGCACTCTTCCATTTAAAAACTTTATTTAATCCTTCGACCAGGTTTTATGAATTAGTATGTATTCTAGGCCAAATATACTCCATAATGTATTCTGAAGGATAAACTTTAATCCTACAAAGTTTAATCACAATCGGTTCAGTAGTTTTTCCGCTAAAGCAAACATCCATACACCCTCACAAACTTTAATTATAATATTAATAGACTATCAGAAATGATAAATATCTACTGTGTTAAGAATAATCATTTCCTTATAAATTTATCGCTTGTTTACGTGATCAACCTTCCAATCACCATTCAAATATTCGTTCATTACAATATTTAATTAATTTTGGAGTTTTATAAGGATATATGTAACCCGTTGTCGTACACATTGTTTCCTTTAATCGTGACTTATAATTATGATTAGGTAATAGTCTACCAACCTGCACTAGGCCAGTGTGGTGGACTAGCTATACCCAATCGTACTCTCGATTGAAGAGGAGGCCCGTGCCCTGCAGTGGGACGTATAGGGGCTGATACCGAAACAGATCTAAACCAATATTATAAAGAGGAAAGACTTGATTGTTTATATTGAAGAGAATGTGAAAGTACTAAGCTCTATTAAAAATGTTCAAGCCCCTGAGCCGTACATCACTCGGTTTGGTATGCGAGTAGTTGTCCCCCGATACAGGAAAACTTTTAAGAACAAACCATGAAAAACGATATAATGAATTATTAATAGTATCGGTACCTATCGGTAACTATATTTTTACAGATATTATGAACGGCCATTCTTCTTTCTTCCTGTCTCCATGGTTTCTGATGGAGCTTGATATTAAGATACTATTTGTTGGCTTCTTCGGAGGTCGCGCAAACGTCCCGAAACTTTTCCAGTAGAATCCAACTAATGAACATAAAGCTGTTGAATATATATATGTTTTTTATTGCAATGAATGGCGAGACAAGCAAGCTGTTCGCCTGACCGCTCATAAACAGTAGCAAAATTCCACTGCGCTCGCCATCCTGAGACATAAGATGTTAAGTCTCAATATGTCCAGTAGTTACTCTGGCTACAATGTCCTTCACTCCGAAATACAACAGTGCAGTGTAACTGCTGTTTCAAGGGAGAAATAGACATTGCGGTGGCACCTACCCAGATGGCTTCTCACATATGAGAGACCACCAGTAAAAAATAAATTTAAAGAATTTATACCAACACCCGATCGTAGCCAGGCTGGGGCGCTAATAATTAATATTCTGATAAAACAGCGTTCAATTAAGGTCCGTTATTCTCGGACGGTAGTTATGTTAAGTGAGATGTGGCTCGTGCTCTCTCCACAGCTGTATGATTTGTCGCCAACGCCACCGTACAATCCGTCACGGCTGACAACACTTAAACACATGGCTGATGCACCGTTTTCTTGCCTTTCAACATCTGTAATTGTCTTCGGTTGTTTCAATTTTGCATCTAGACTTGGATTGGATTGGGGTGAGATGGTCTGTCCTACTGTTTATTTATTTATTGTAGACATAGGACATTTTTTACATGAAAAAAACTCACAGCCCATATACGTCCTACGGTGCACGCATCTACTTTATAGTCCACCACGCTGGTCTAGTGGGAGTTGGCGGACTTTACTTACCATAGAAATTCATACAAATTATGTGGTATGCAGGTATAACGATGTTTCCTTCACCGTTTTAGTGCGTGGTGATTGACTATCAATACACACATGATTCCGAAAAGCCAGAAGTGTTGTTCTGGTATTCGAACCCCCGACACCGTGAACATTTTGGCAGTCGCGTTTGGTCCGTTTACCAACAGGCCATAACGCACTCCTCACCTCTTTATAATATTAGTATAGATTTATGACATTTCCATCATCCATTAAAGATAAAATTGTTTAGTTAAATATGCACGTATTTAGTTCAACAAAAACGTTATTTTACGCACAAATGTATTCAAAATCTATTGTCTACATCCGTTCATCACTAAATGACAAAGCTTGCGCCGCGATTTCCATTGATTATCATGAAAGTCATATTAAAACCCCGTTCCATGGTGCAACGGAAGCACGATTTCAATCGGTAATCCTTTACAAAAAGACTTGACACATTTGTAATTCGGAGTAAACTATTTAATTAATATGAGGAACAAGATAAGATCTTTGTCTACTTTCTTGATTATAGACAGAACGAACGAAATACCACTTTTTTTTTTGAGTCTACTCTTTGGAAATCTTTATTGCTCAAAGGAGAAGTAGTTCTCTCCATTATTATTTTATAGAAATTTATGAAAAATTTATAGCCTCCGTTGGGCAGTTGGTTAGACGCCGGTTGTGAAACGAGGCGCCGCGGGTTCGATTCCCGCACCGAGAGAAATGTTTGTGCGGCCCACAAATATTTATTTCGGGTCTGAGTGTCTGTGAGACCGAAAAGTCTCTCGTAAATTCTGATACCCGTTACATAAGAGTCGATCTTAGTGCGGGGCAGAAATACGTATGTGACTGTTGAGTGTTATTTGCAACAATAAAAAAGTAAAATGCTCATTCTGCTATGAAACTAAGTATCGGTACCTACTTTTTTGCATTTTCCTTTAGATTACTCTCACTCTCTCTCTCTCTCATTATACATAGAGAGAGAACGACTCTCACATATAATAGCAATTCTATATAAGTAAGGCTATTAAACTAAATGAATAGAGTAATGTAGAAAGTCACAATGCATTGAATCTGGGTACATTGACACAGCAGGTGACGGCGCACCTTGCGTCGCACGCGCGCCCTCTATCGCATTGTACCGGTGATTTATAAGGAATTCCCGATACACACCGATGTAATTAAATTTAATCTTGATAAAGCTATTATGAGAGTATACAGTATTATAGTAATAGTTTTATATTTGTAGCTAGAGTAAATACTGGACAATGGACATATTGAGACTTAACATGTTACGTCTCATGATGGTGAACGCGGCAGAATGCCAAGCATTGCTTTGTGCACGGTGTTATTTGATTTTGCTAATGTCCATGAGTGGTTCTATCGCTTACCATCAGTTGAAAGGCATGCTAATCTTGACAATCATAGATATAAAAAAATCTAGCAATATGGGAAATATAAATATATGACTATTTTGTTTTTTTTCTTCTTTAGACATAGAAAGACTTCTGGGACTTGTGAGAAGCGACCTGCGTCCAGCGACTTCCTTTCACTCTTTTTACATCGTTGGTTTTATTACTTTGATTAAAATCATCGTATACAAATCTGCCGATTTCATTCATTTTGCCAAATATCAGGATAGACTTCATATATTGAGATGAAAATAAGCTCAGCAAAGTACATATATCATTTGCTACATCTCTGCAAACCCTTCCAGTGACATAGACGTAAAATTTTAAATAAGTTTTTTTTTACCTAGACTCATTAACATACCCCCAAATTACACATAAAACTAGCCAAAATAATTCAATTTAAATCAACCCTTGAACTACAAATCCATTTATTTACCTCAGTAAATCCAATGACTCACATAAGGGGAGATTAATAAAACGTAAGCAGACATGTGAGTCAGACAGGCACAATGCGTTGAATCATTATTGTCTAAGTTTAGTCCAGGCACAAAGAGCAGCCGTGAACTTTAAAACATCTGTGCACACCCGTACTTTCTATTTACTAACAATAAGTATCATTAAAGTTATACCTATCTAGTTAGTGAGAAAATACTATGCAAATTCGTCCATTAGTAAGATAATATAAAAGCCTTTACTTCTATATTTTACTTTTTGGCTACAGGCATTCCCAATCTGAACAAGGCTTTCCCAAGAATCTCCAAAGCGACCTTCCTGCAACCTCAACTAGGACGTCCATCCTCCTTGTTTGAAGACTTTACTTACAAATATAAGATTAGCTTCATCTCACGACCTTGGTATCAACTAACTAGTCTATTGACGAAATCATCAGCTGCTCGAAATCAAATATTCAAATTTCTACAAAACGTCGCATTCTGACACCTGATTTGGTTGCATGCCCGCCGGGTGTCATCAAATGGTACAAATTGAGGTCTGTGGGTCAAAGCGCGGCTGTTTTCGGCTAAACAGGTGCTAAAACTACAGGTGCAAAAATAACTGTTTGGACCTCACAATTTGGTTATGCCAACGTGTCATTTGAAATATGTTTGGGTGAAATTCGTATTTACTTTGCAAGTGGTGGCAATTCATGTTATCCAAGTACGGGAAGGGTTGTTGGCAATCAGGCCACCCTAAAATTTTGTGCCAATGAGTTCTGCAGTATTACTAAAGTCAGGTCTTTCAGACTTCATGAAACTATAAGAAAAGGATAGGTAGAAGAAGTTGGTACGTTTCGGGTTTAATCTCCTGGTATTTATCTGAATTAGACAGCATAGTTGTGTATACCAAGGAAAGATTATTTTTGTCCAATGGAACTCTATTTGAATTTAATTGCACTTACCATCAAGGGCAATGCATTCACTTTGCCATGCCAATGTAAAAACAAGTAATTACAATTACCTAATGATGTCCCAAAGGAATTATCTGCTTAACGCTTTATTAATAAACATGAATGAACGAGGGATTAACCTTAGCCCACTGCGACTGCGACTTTATCCCAAGGCTTTAGGATTGACTCAATTTTTTTAGTTCTTTTTACATTTAAAATCAGTGGGTTGCTATAACAGGATTGTCATGTTAGGCTGAAGTACATCTTTGGTGATAAAGTTGTCAATACCTCGCTATTCAAAATAATTGAGTCAATTCTAAAACTGAGGTCTAAAGATAATCCCTCACTCATTTTAGTTTTTTGATATGGCTGTAAAAGAGAAATAGTCTCCCCTCCCCAGTCGGTGTTCTATCTAAAAGGGCACGATAATTATCATTAAGTTGACTATGTACCCCATTTGTGTAATGAGAGGCTACGGGTACCTCAACAAAGTATCTATGACTCACAAATATTCCTTGGTATTTTAATTAATTTATTTTGATATATATTTCTTTATTGAAATTTATCACTTTGTCATACCAATAACACTAGAAACTAATTACCTAACAAACATTCGCGTTAGATCCGGTTCGATGACCGTAAATCCTGGGGCAGGTGGTGACCAGATGGAAACTTATCAGGGGTCCCCGCACCCATGATGACATAGGTCCTTCACCCAAGTCCTAGAATTATTGACCTTTGCGAGCGCAGGGATAATAACATTGTAACTATAATTAACAAACATAAAAATGTTGATAGTATTCTTTTTTGAAGGTTAAAAAGATGATCGTAAATTGCAATCAGTGAATTCCTTTTTTATAATGTAAGATTTATATTGGATTCGGATAATTTTTGTTTTGCAAATGTAGGAAAATATTATATTAAGAAGTATCCAAATTGGAAATAAAATATGTGTATATTTTTTGTCGAAACATGTCGTCATTTCATATACTTAAATTACTCTATTTCGCCCTAAGTTCAGTGCCAACCAAATAGAGTATTGATGACAAACAACCATCCATTATGGATACCATAAACGAAGGTCCAAAACCCTTAATATTGACCTATACAAATTCCAGTTTATATTCAGTTTGTCCCCTCTATCTGATCTGGCTAAGACGGGCATAATAAAATCAACTGAAGACAATTTCTGATCCATAAATTATCGATGTTAATTGCACTTCACTTACTCAACCTCTTTGCTACAAAAACACAAAAAAGGTTAAATAAAAAGAGGTTATAATCAATAAATCCACAACGAGCAAGGTAAAATCGTAGCGTAAAAAAGAAAGTGGTGCGATCAGCTGTGCGACAGGTTGTGAGATGAGCGCGTGTGCCGACAGATGCTGGGACATCTGCCGGCGAGCAACGTAAACGTCTTGATACTTGGAATATGATTTAGTAATTTTGTGATTAATTGCATTTCTTGAGTAACGGAGGAATTAATATAATATAGTAATTCAAGTTTAGTGATAGCTTTGTGATTGGTTCTTCATATTTTAAAAGTCAATAGGATTATATTGCATGTTTTTCGGAGGTTTTATTAATAAAACCATTTCGCAAGTAAAAATCACGGTTGGCAACATGCGCTCTGAACTATCGGAGTCATGTGTGTATTGATAAAATCCACAATAAAATCAATAACCACGCATTATAACGGTGACGGAAAACATCATGAGAAAACCTGCATACCATAGCGAATTTATAAGAATTTATATGGTATGGTAAAGTCTGCCAACCCGCGCTAGGCCCGCGTGGTGGACTATAATATGGCCTTATCAGTCTCAATCATATTCTCGATTGTGGAAGAGGCGAGGTGGAGTATTCAACTTGATCCCCTCCTCTCCATTCCTAACCAGAACCACGCGTGCTGGCTTGCGAAACCATAGCTTGACGGTCCACACCATTCCGGCGCAAACCAAACGGTTCTCGAACTCGTTTTTGTGCCGCACCGTCAGGCTGTGGAATTGTTTGCCGTCTCACGTGTTCCCTCCTTCCTACAATCCTGGGTCCTTCCGCCGTGGTGTGAAGAGGCACCTTAGCAGGCCGGCATAATTGTTTCCATTGGCATGGGACTGCCGTCCGATGCCAATGGATACTCTGCCTGGGCGGCATTGGCACTTACCATCAGGTGCAATGCCGCCACTATGCCAGGCCATCAAAAAAAAAAAGGCCCGTGACCTGCATTGGAACGTATATGGGCTCATACAAATTCTAAAATATAGTTTATTATATTTTACTCTTTCAAACTGTATAATTTATTTAAATCAAAATACGTAATTGATAAATGTTATAATGTTTGAGTATTCAAACTGTTTAAAACCGATGTATAAACAATATTTTTCAAAGATACATACAACTACGATATACATACATAAACTCACGCCTTTTTCCCAGAACGGCTAGGTAGAGTTGCTACCATTATACCGGGTATATCAAGAGTGCCACCGAAAACGTAGCTGGGTGGTAGTTTTGGTGACTACAAACACAATGTTACTAAAAATTTCGCAAAGAAACACGACTTTTGTTTTTTTTTAAATATCGTTGAGTTTGGGTGGTAAATTCATTGTTTTGCTAAAATAATAATTGAAAGGCTTGCGTACCATAGTGTCTTAAATTAAAACAAAATAAAAGGGTGTATACTATTATGTACGAAATACTATGTATTTACCACCCTAATACGACGATAGAAAAAAAAATAACAAAAAATATCGTCACATATTTTGGCACAAAATTTTGTTGCATTGTGTCTGAAGTCACTAAAACTATCACCCAGCTTCGTTTTCGGTAGCACTCTTGATATACCCTGTATATACTCTAAGACAGATATGCAAGTATCAAGATGCGCAGGCGCAGTAGAGAGCGGTCAGCTGCCGAGCGGCCGGCGCGGCGCGTGCATCTCGCGCCCGAACGTCTGCGACCAACAGCCTTATACGCAGCGCAAGGTACAAGCGAAGGGTACATAAAATAAATTAATATTATTCTGTATCTGTGCATGTTGTTTCACTGGTACTGGTACTGGTGGTAAGGTCAATGTGAGAGGTCGCTTGGGTAGGTACCACCGCAATATCTATTTCTCCCGCCAAACTGCAGTGAAAAAGTACTGCTGTGTTTCGGTTTGAAGGACATTGTAGCCCGAGTAACTACTGGACATATTGAGACTTAACATCTTATTTCTCAGGATGGCGAGCGCGGTGGAGCAATAAAAAAAGCAATTTTTTGCAAAAATTCATACTTACATAGTGTTTGATATCACTAAAATTATTTTTTCCGCCGCAGTCTGGATATACCCAGTATGAATATGTGATCAGTTTTAGATTTACCGCCAATCTCACACATAACAGATCTCAATTAGTCTATATATTTTATTTTAACCCGTAAATATAAACCTCTCGCCGCCTATACCTTGCGTCTGTTTCACTCGAATGAGTCACGCGACAATGACCGTGTAATATATCTAGATGCAATTAAAACATCTCGTGTATTACTACCGGAGCATTGAATGATATTACATCAGGATTACAATTTACATCAGCATAAGCAAGCACGCTATCTGCGATGTTGATATACATATACACGAATATCTGTAAGATCAAGCCTTAGTTTGGTAAGAAGAAAGGTGCTATTAGTGAGTTTATTCCTTAGATAGATCTTCAAAGATATGATAGTAAAAATAAATAAATAACACATCCAACAGTCACATAAATAGTCCTTACCCCACACTAAGATCGAGTCTTGTGTCGTGATTATTAGGAACTACGATAGTAGATAATATATTGGATATATTGGGTATTTATTTCCTATGAATAGCGAGACGAGCATCCCGTTATGAGATACCTAATAGCAGGAATTGCATTATTAATATTGTTATGCCGAGCAAAAACTCCAACCCCGGGCGATTCATAGGATTTTTGTAGTCAAATTTTATATATCTAGAGCAGTGATTCTCAACCTTTTTTTGTTGCGGCACATATTTAACGATTTCAAAATTTGGCGGCACACAAAGAGCGCCTTGAGACATATTCCTATTGCTATGCACGCCGCTTCATCACAATTTGGCACTAAGAAAAAACGCGTTGCAAAGCAAATAATAAAATAATTAACTTTTTTGTGGATTTAAATACATATTCATGTTAAAAATATTTTTCTTTTTAACTGATATAATTTAATAATATTAACATTATTATATATTTGCAAAATTTGGCGGCACACTTTTGAAATTTGGCGGCACACAAAAGTGCCGCGGCACAGTGGCTGAGAATCACTGATCTAGACAACACATTGTGAGACGAATTGGACATAGGCCGATTCCCAGATCATACACGCTCCATTTTGAAGTATCGTTGCCCCATTGCCATTCCATCGTGCCGAATAATAAGATTGGTCTTTTCTTAGATGATAAATCGTCGAGGGAGTATACAAATAGCAGACTACATTTTATTATATTTCAAAATCATCTTATTCCGTTTTCTTTTATCCCATATACCTACCTAATACATAGACGTGGATTCAGCGTAATAGGAGCAACTTTATGGATTGATGGCTTATCACAAAGATAGAATTGCATGTAATTTCAACTGGATGTCTTCATACGTGCCTGAGAAATCTTTTCTCAGACAAACAGACTATCAAACTCGCCCGTGAAAGATTATTTCCACGCAAACAATAATATAACAACACCTATAAGACTTGATCCTTTCGACGTCCGGAAACATAAAAATGACCCATAATAGTCAGTATGAGAAAAAACAAGATATATTTTTTTGACTTTTTAATTGTATTAAAAAGTGACGGATGGTGGTTATGCCTCGTTGACTTTGAAAGGGTTGTACTGGATATGAGGATGTTCTTAAAAAAATCGGTTTTTATCAATGGGTGCGGGAAGTCAAATTAGTGATCAATTAAGTTCGATTTACTAAGAGACCGGAAAATCTGATTGATGCTTTATTTGTCTTGCTAACGTACCTTAGACCCGTCCAGTTTGAAATCGACTTCAGTTTCGGGTTTTCCTTCTGGTTAAGTTAGATTAGTCTACTTAGTTGGTTAGTTAATCAAGTTGAAGAGTTGATTTATTGCAATTAATGCAAAACGAGCATGCCGTTCGCCTGATGGTAAGCGATACGACCGCTCATCAACAGTAGCAAAACCATATTTTGAACTACAATACAATGCTTGAAAATCCACTGCGCTCGCCATCCTGAGACATAAGATGATAAATCTCAATAATTTGACCAGTAGTTATTCTGACTACATTGTCCTTCAAACCAAACACAAGAGTGCATGTACATTGCTGTTTGGTGGCATATAAGTATTTTAAATTTAAGATATAAAAGAAAAACAAAGAATAAATTATCAAACAGCAATTATGAGGACACTAACATATGGCCTAACCACTCTCAATCGTACTGTCGATTGTAGAGGAGGCCCGTGCCCTGCAGTGGGACGTATATGGATACAGAATTATGAGATATACAGATACAGAATTATGAGGACAACACTCTTCAAAAAGAACCTTCAATAAAGGTCTCAGAAAAAATGCATTCACCTCCCCCAACCTGTTGTCATTCTAACCGAATCATAGGCTAATTCGGGTGAGAGGTAAAGGTTCGAATACGAGCGTGCTACCTGTTCGAAATAACGCAACAATGTGCCGCCACAAAAAACTCTGGAGAAAATTAACGGTGCCGGCAAAAAAACAGACGACAGATGCTGACAAAGGCGGTACTGTCGAGCACAAGGTTTCATTTATCCGAAATCATCTTAAGTTTGTTATGGACTCATATTTGATTTTTCTATTAATTATTACCAGTGAATCAAGAATTTGTATGGGAGAGGCCGCCTGGTTACCACCTCTATCTATTTATCCCGATACACAGCAGTGTAAATGCACTGTTTTGTTTCAGTTTGTAGGATATTGTGGCGAGAGTTACTACTGGACATATTGAGATTTAATATCTTATGTCTCAGAATGGCGAACGCCGGGGAATGCCGAGCATTGCTTTGTAATTCAATGTGTTGTTTGCAACTGTTCATGTGCAATGCTATCGCTTACCATTAGGCAAACGAAATACACGTCTCGCTATTCATTGCAATAAAAAAAAAATTGGCAGTATGCTCGCCTCCTACCACTTCGTGGGACGGAATTCATTTCATTTCATTTTATTTGTAAATGGCGATATAAAAAAAAAACAAAAGAAAAAGAAAGAAAAAAAGAAGAGTTCGTGTTGCTGAGGGAGTTTCTTGCGCCGCTTCTTCTTCACAGCTACAACACGTTCCGAAGCGGTGGTAGCAGAAAAGGACGATTCAAAAGATCTTGTGAAAGACTATTTGAATAAAGAATATTTTGATTTGATTTGATTTGATTGGAACACACCAGACGAAACGTGAGTGGGTGGGTGTAGCACCTTTGATTTATCTTTCAAATAACTCTGAATTTAGATAAGGATGTTTATTTTGTTTTATCAATAGGCTCCTTAAGACAAGTTTATTAGTTTGATTTTATTCAGAAAAACTAAACATTAAAAAACATTTGTGTTACAAAAATAATAACTTTAACTGAAAACTTTTTTAATACTAATTTCAGGGCTTTTTGACTAAGTGTCGCCCTGGTTTCGCAACCTTTACTCGTAAGTACAAATAAAAAAAACGAAATTTAGTACTTTCTATAAAATTATTAACTATCAAATATATATTTTAAACTTAAAGCCATATTTAAATTAAAATACCAGAACATTTCCGCGCGTCTGTACCGGAAGGTGTCTCAGGCCGGCACGAGCTACAGACCGGCAAAAACGGTTCAATTGTCTTGTATTGATAGCCGGTCGTAATGCCTCGATACAACCTTTTTATATTATTGATATAAAACCACGTTTTGCATGTTCACGTCCTTTGAATAAGGTGGGTTTTGAATTTCAATTTATTAAGGAGTATCTGAGTATTTTTAATCTGCTTTTTATAATCTTTGACTTTGAATTAAAACTATTTGTTTACGGATTTTATCGCAAATTTGGTTTAATATTTACATTTTTAACTTCCCGACGTTTCGATCACTTTATAGGATTCGGGGTCAGGGGCCCTACTATATTCAACGAAACGAAGTTCGAAACTTCGGATGATCGAAATTTATATACGATATGAATGTACCTACATATACTTATGGTCGTTATTGACTTATTGTCGTAACCATAAACTTATGGTTACGTTGTACGTTATACAAATTCGAAGTTTTACAGAGTAGATACATTCGTATCGTATATAAACTTCGATCGTCCGAAGTTTCGAACTTCGTTTCGGATTAATATAGTAGGGCCCCAGGGTAGACTGAAAATAATACATAGTTGTATTTATTTTCAGTCTACCCTGTTGTGTTACATTCGCTTTAATCTAAAAAAAAGATCTTCGATTTTTGTTGAACTTTGTTTTAACTAAAAAATCTATCAACCGCTATCTTATCAAAGGAAGATAGCTGCGCATAAATTACCCACAAATTTTTAAAGTTTTTATAAGGTAATGTCATAAAATTTTAAATTATTGTATTGTCATTATAAAATTTATAAACTTTGAATGAACTCTAACCGTTTAAAGTGGTTCAAAATCGCACCCAAAGGAGTCGGTTACAAACAATACAAGTGAAGCTAATATAAAGCGTGTAAAAAGAAACTAATTATGATTTAAGATAGAGAAAGCAAAAAGATGAAATCATAAGGAAGACTGCAAATGGTACAAGACAAGAATTCTCGAGATTTGCAAATCTCTTAATTTGTTAGTCCCGAAGTCAATTAGGTTACCACTCATTATAACGATTGACGGAATTTCTTTCCGATCTATGTGATTTTTTTGTTGTGATTAATGGTGAGACGATCATACCATTCGTCTTATGGTAAGCAATACGACCGCTAGAGCACCGAAACAACACCATGAATTACAAAGCAATGCTTGGCATTCTACTGCCCTCGCCAGCCTGAGACATAAGATGTTACGTCTCCATATGTCTAGTAGTTACTCTGGCTACAATGTCCTTCAAATGGAATACAACAGTTCATTTACATTGCTGTATGGCGGAAGAAATATACATTGCGGTGGTACCTACCCAGGCGGCCTCTCATATGAGAGACCTACCACCACTATTTAGTACCCACTACCCAATGATAATTACCGAAGCTCATTATCCTTTTAACAAATCCTCTAGAATAGAAAGTATTCATCATAAGTTAACGTGAGTCATCCGCAAAGATTATAATTCGGTGAAAGCGTTGCTATGCGTACATCTGTCCAAACCATGGACACTTTCGCTCGCCCCACTTAAGGACATCATTGTCTCTTCATGGCTTTTATGTCCGATTGCTTTCGGCATTTTAATCCCTTTGAATGAAATATTTGTGCGAGTATATTATTTACCATGTCAAGTGCGTTGCCTGTTAGTAAACTGACCAGACGCGACTGTCAATATGTTCATGGTGGTCGCGATTTTTAATCCTAGGGCACACCTCTGACTTTTCGGAGTCATGTGTGTATTGATAGTCAATCACGCATTATAACGGTGAAGGAAAACATCGCGAAGAAACCTTCATACCACACCGATTTATAAGAATTTCTATGGTATGTAAATTCCGCCAACCCGCTGCACTAAGCCAGCATAGTGGACTACATGGCTTAACCATTCTCAATCGTATTCTCGATTGTAGAGGAGGCCCGTGCCCTGCAGTGCGAAGTATATGGAGTGATTTAGTGCAGTACCTGTATATTTATTGCAATTCTGCTAACAGGTTTAATCAGCAAGTATTTAACAGCTAACAGTGCGTGTCAACTGTCCATCTACTGCAATTTGATACACCGTTCTCATTGGCGGTTACAACTATTACTTAATGATACGCGTATGCACTCTGTTTGCCAACAACTGTACAATTCAACTGGTTTTAAAATCTATATCAATATACCTCTAGTATACCAAACGTGCTAGATTGAAAAGAAAGAAACGATCTCGCGAACCAAAACTCGCAAATTCAAGCTTCGCACCGTCAAGCTGTGGAATTGTTTGCCGTCACGCGTGTTCCCTCCTTCCTATAAACTTGGGTTCTTCCACCGTAGTGTGAAGAAGCATCTTAGCAGGCCGGCATAATTGTATCGAATGTCTTGGGACTGTCGTCTAATGACATTCGATACTCTGCCTGGACTGCATTGGTGGGCCAGTGTTAAAAATATCTCTAGATCCGACAACTTCCGTTGCGGAGTATATTTAGAACGGGCTGTATAAGGACAAGCCGCTATGTTCGATCCCACATCGGGTCAAATATTTGTGCTCTCCACGAATAATGTAAAACTGAAAAGTGAAAGGAGAGACCGCGGGTTCGATCAATTGTGAGGCTAAAAAATATTGTGAGGGAAAGTCTCATATAGTTATTGCTATCCACAATTAAGATGTACTCTATACTCCGATACGAACTTGTTCGGATGTTGAACGTCAACAAATAAGATAAAAGTTTTCCACTTCTAAGAAACAATAACTATTATTTATGAAATAAAAATTAACTTATCAAATACTTTTGAAATTAATCTAAGATTACAACGTACGACACAAAATTCGAACATTTTATTAAGTATTTAGGCACATTCCTACAGTTTTAAATACGATGTTCGACTATTCATCGTGTCCGACTACAAGGTAACCCCCGTATCTCTGTCGTAGTGTGGAGTCAGGACAATGCGGTGATACGCATAACTTGGGTGTATTTATTTATTACTAGCGGTCGGGCCCAGCTCCGCCCGGGTGCATACACGTTTTAAAATGGCGGTCAAAATATTTAATTCTGACTATCAGTTTAGAATATCGACCAATCGGGCCACGAAAAACGAACAAAATTTCCTCGTATTTGCTAGAAATATCACTACTGCTTTCCTCCTATAGGTCAAAGCGTGATGATATATAGCCTTCCTCGATAAATGGACTAACCAACACTGAAAGAATCATTCAAATCGGACTAGTATTTCCAGAGATTAGCGCGTTTAAACAAACAAACTCTGCAGCTTTATAATATTAGTAGGTATAGATTTACTTTTGGTAGGATATTCGAATGCTCCCGAATAGTGGCCAATACACAATACAAGAAAATCTGTTATAATATTTAATCCATCCAAGGAGGCAGGTTTTACGCAGTGCAAAATATTTGCCTCGACCAGCAAAAGATAGTTTACACTTTCTTATTGGTCTGTGATTTACACGCAGTTATCGATACTTGATGTGGATTGCAGTGCAAAAATATGTGAATTTGTTCGATTACATTGTAACCGACTGATTGATCACTTAAAGCTTTCACAATTATTCACTGCGTTGGCGAAACAGAGTATACTGATTGTTCCTTCAGGGTGACTTGGCTTCACTCAGCCGTATTCAATCACATAGCAAATTATTAACTAACTGCTCAGATTTAAACCAACTTATGTAATAATCACTGTATTGTAAACTGGTTTTGGAAAAAAACACTAGTATAGTTTCCTAAAACGTCGTTAGGAAACCTGAATACCATAGCGATTTGAATGAATTTTTATGATATGTAAAGTCCGCAAAGAGCACTAGGCCAGCGTGATGGACTGTATGACCTAACCACTCTCAATCGTATTCTCGATTGTAGATGAGGCCAATGCCCTGCAGTGGGACGTATGTGGGCTGATATAGTAAAGTAGATATAGAGTTTCTTGTCCGTTCTTCTCTAGTGAAAACTGCTTTCTAAGCCTTTCTTTTACAAGCAATTCAAGTATATTGGACAACCTGTCAAATATCAGCCAATAGGAGGGCAGAAAAAGGTGGCCCTGCACCACCATTTTTATCTTCGTTTTTGTAGTAACAGCGCTCCCTCTATATTATAGAAACTCTAAGCCTAGACCATAGATTCTAGAGTTTGCGTTTCTCCTCACTCGTTTTCTGTTTCGCCATATCACTATCATCTATAAGATCAGTGGCTCACATATGTTCTTTAACATCAAGCTCACGTTTTTGTAATATTTATAATATGAAGGTAAAAAAATATGAAGCGTATATTTTTATTTTTATTTTTTATTGCAATGAATGGCGAGACGAGCATGCCGTTCGCCTGATGGTAAGCGATACGACCGCTCATGAACAGTAGTACAACCAAACAACACCTTGTGTTACAAAGCAATGCTTGGCATTCCACTGCGCTCGCCATCCTGAGACATAAGATGTTAAGTCTCAATATGTCCAGTAGTTACTCTGGCTACAATGTCCTTCAATCCGAAACACAACAGTGCATTTAAACTGCTGTTTGACGGGAGAAATAGACATTGCGGTGGTACCCACCCAGGCAGCCTTTCACATATGAGAGACCTATCACCAGTAAAATACCAGTATATTGGTCACAATTGCTTATTAGATATGTTTAATGAGTTTTCTTAACAGAAATTATAAATTCAATGTTCATATTAGATTTTGTTGTTAGAACTATTACATTTTTATTTAAGAAGCGTTTGTATTCGATGTAATTTGCTATTAATTTTCTTTTTTTACAAAGTAGGTAAATACGTAGGTATATTTTATTAATTACTGGTTTATTCATAACGTAATCTATCGTCAATGATACGTAAATTTTAAATAATACGTACATTACATCATATTTTTTATTTAATTTTAATTTTGCTCTCATTTCTAATATCGCTATGATTTTATATTGACTATCAATCAGGGGCGTCGCCAGCCGATGGCCTAGGGAGGGGCAAATATTATGGAGAATGAGAAAAATGTGATTGCAACTTACACAATTTTGACGGCGGCCCCCAGACGGTCAAAATTATTGTACAATAGCACGGTATATGCAAAAAATAATAATACCGTAAGCCAAGTCAAAGATTTTGGTTGCTTTACATTTGACTATTTTTAATCTCTAGGGGGGGGGCAGCTGCCCCTTCCTGCCCCCCCCTTGGCGACGCCCTTGCTATCAAATTCAAAGTATTGACCATAACCTTAAATAACAAACCAAAAATCCAACCTCTTAAAAATTATCCCGTTACAAATCTGAGTCATAACAATTATTCTAATCTACATAAACTACCAAAACATTTTCTCGGAGATTGTCAAATGTTCCGTGATATGACGAAAAGTTTTGAAATATGATCGGGTGGGCGCCATTGGCTGGTCGCCCGGAGGCGTGGCGCGGTACTGCGCAGCATCCAATCGTAATCTCGCCAGATGAGATCTCGGCGGGGACGAGACGTGTTGAATTGGGAACATTATGTACACTGCGTAATAGGTATGATGGATATGTGTGAAAATCTTATTAGATATGAGAATTGTTGGTTTGAAATTCATTTAGTTATCTATAAGTAATAGCACTGTTAGATTTACTATAAGCTTTCGTTGCGCCTACAAAAATAAACCTTCTTATTTCTTGCATATTAAATTAATGATAACAAGTCTATTAATTACAGGGGCGTGCACTCCTTGTAGGCAGAAATGCAGTGCTTTACTTGCCATTCAGCTTTCAGCTGACTAGGTGAGTTTTTTTTATTTTACTTATTAGAATTTCTTCCGCCGCGACGATCGATCGCTGTTTTGTCTGCGTTGCCGTAGAAGATGGTCATGAATAGTAGTACATCTAAGACTTGTTATGTTGGCATGGTTTCCGACTTAGAGATCCGTCGCGTGGCTGTGGCTATGCTAAAAAACTATAAAAGAAAAAGTTTTTGTGACCGAGTACTCCGCCGCATACCCAGTGTCATAATCCTGTGCACGCCGCTGATTAATTAAAAGTTTAGCTATAACAATAGACAAAACATAAAGACAAAAAACGTTCCTTACTTCACTCTTCGATTAAATTACATTATGTACATTTCATTCAACATTAAAATTTCATTTTTCTTTTGTTTTTATTAAACTCTTAACCTAGATATTAAAAACATTAAACAAGTAATGTTTTAATAATTAATTAAATAACTTGTTTAATTCAACAAAAATAATGTTGGAAGCTATTCAAAAATTGTTAAATTAAACCTAATGAATATCAAAATAAAGTAGTAAAATGTATTTATTTATTTTATTTGACTCAATCTACAGATATTGTATATAGGTGGACTTAATGCCATCAACATTCTGTGCTAACTTACCTTGAGATGGTACTGAGATGACAGCAGTAGGGTACATATTATGCTTATTGGAAAACTAAAATAAAATATAAAATTCACATAAGACAGTAGATTCGGGAAATAAAATAATAATAACCAGTTTATCTCCTTCCCTTTATATAAATATTTCTTGGCTTGCTCTTGCCACCAGTATTCAGTTCTATATGATCCGAAAAGAAGTTTGAATATTTGAAAGTTCGACGTCCGAAGTAACTTAATAGTTATTAGTTTCCCTCTTCTAAAAATCAATACTATTCGATATGATACTTATCATTCACTCCAAACTTATTCTATAGTTACGACATATGATAGAGGATTAGAACATTTTCTGGAATACATAAACTTATTTGTACACTTTAACGTGAGATTTTCGTTCAAAGAGAAGCCCACCTGATCTCTTCACGATGTTTTCCTTCTGCGTTATAAATCCAACAGTGGAAATAATAGAAAAAAGAAGAGAGACAGATAAGAGTCGCATTATTTTTTCTTTGACAATTTTAATGAGCGAGTTAATATAATCATAATAAATAAGACAAAAAAATACTAATATGCCAATTGATTTTTCTTAAATATGCATCTCACTGCAAACTATACAAAAACTTCAGCTCAGAAGCCGAGATGACGTTGTTAGTTATGTAGGTACTCTGCTAAGATTTCAGATTCTTATATTACTGTAAAGCAATAAAAATTAAGTAATATTATTTATTCAAATGACAACTTTTCTCTTAAAAGGGCTGTCTATTTATTAAGGAATATAATATAATCTATATTTAAATATAAAAGAAATATAATAGCCGCCTACTGAGCTTAATAATTATTATCTACCTATACGAGTAGTTGACTTGTGTTCCTCGATAAATACCTACTCTCAGTCACGTCCTATTAGTAGAGATACCAATATACAATTTCAATTGATTTTAATTACTTATTTACAAATATGAACACCAATCAGTCCTTCCAGCAGGTAGGTACATGTTTAACACAGAATATTGTACACAATATTTATGTATATCTACTGTATGTATATAATAGACCTATATAATATTTTAGGGGAAGAGTTTGTTTTGGTAATTCTCTAATAATATTTTCGTTCGATATGGGTTTTAAATAGGATTAAAAATGAAAGAAAACAAAATATAAAATATTGTTTTTAGGTTCATGAACATCAGAAGCATCCATAGCTTTCTTGTGAATTTAAGGATGCTAGCGCCATCTAGCCTCATTAAAAGAAATATATTAATTTACATTTTTTGCTACAATCTAAAGATGAATATTTTAAAACCAATAATCTAATTCAAAATACTTTGTTAATATTTGAATAATAATAGACTATTTTGTAATCATGTGGTATTCAATTACTTAAGACTTAATTTTAGGGTAGCAGTGTTTAGCGCCATCTATCAAAAATTTAGTTAACTTTTTTAGAAAGTACATGAAGGAGATTATTGCTACTCGACACTAGAGAGCGCTAAAATGCAATAATTTCAGCAAATTCATCAACTACTCCTGTGCAAAAAGATGAATTAATTTCATTTTTATGCTTCTATTATTTACATTAAATATATGTCAATATCATAAACATATGAAAAAGCGTACATTCACGTGACTTTGGAATCGTTTTATACAATATGAAAAACAAATATATTAACCAACTCAAACAGCCTAATTGTAAGACAGCCAGTCAGAAAATATTTTAAATCAAATAACGTGTCCTGGTATGTGGTAAACCACATGTATCCATTGATTTAAAAAATTACTTAATTAGTGACATCTCGCGGTATTAATAAAATAAATCCTATTAATTTGTTTTTCATGAACCATTCACTCTTGCTTTTAAGCTCAAGGTCACTGTTTCAATCTTCATTCGAAAAAATATTTGTGTTTGTTTTCATTTTGGCTTTATCAATACTTTTTTATTATGACTACAGGTACGGGAATTTATCACTGGAAACTAGGCGACATAGCCATGGCTCGATTATGTAAAAAAGTTTACTGTAGGGTGAAAGTAATAAAGAATGAGAAAGGTTTATTCTACGCAGATAGAGGTAACAAATTATTCAATGTTATTGATTGAAACTGAAAGATGAATAAGATTTTAATGTTAACAAAATAATATCTAGGGGATAAATTTAATTTTTCTAATTATCATGGTGTAGATGATTAAAATTTAAAAATCTCAATTTTTTTGACAACATTTCTTCGTCCCACTGTAAAACATGAATATTCGGAATTCTGTGAACCAATATTCATTTCATTTTTAGCACATGTCGTATCGCATTTTAATTGTTATAAATCTAGACGATAGGATTTTCGTACCCATTACCATTGCTTATTATTTTTTTCTACAATCGCCTAAACTATAAAGAAAAAGAAGAGATAAAGAATCGTCTCAACCAAAAACTATTGGCTTAAAAACTTTAACAAAATTCTTATATAATATAAGGATGTATATATAATACATAAGTATTATTATATAAATGAGATTTTTATTAAAACTTAAGGAAATAATCTCATGCCTCTGCATAAACCATTTTATAAATATAGACACTTGGCATATAAGATTTATGTATAATACAGTTTAATATCCTGTCCCATTTCTTCCCCAGCTCTTGGTATATCTGGAAATGAAGATGGTAGCATTGAGGTGACATGGCAGTTATGTTACTATGTGGAGACTTGCAGAACAAAAAACAGGATGTGGTTGCCATACACCTGTATGCACTTGGCAGAGCGTTCCAGACCATTCTATGGTCCAGCAACCAGGAACCCTTCACCGAAGAAAACTTCTCCAGCTGATAAACCTGCTGTTCCAAGAAAGGTACATATCTTTTGATACAGAAACATTAACTTAAAAAATATCTATACATGAATGAAATTGATCTTTTCTAAACTTGGTAAACTAAAAGACTATGATTATTTTTTATTTAGAATTGCCAAAAATATGCTAACATTTATTAGTACTTATGCATAAACCAGGGATATATTATGTAGATTATTTAGTACTCTTATAAAATACTTAATTAACTAACAATTAATTAGTAACCATTAATCCATAAGCTGGGACTCCACTAAGATGAAATAATTTGTTGTAACTTAAAATTAATTATCATGTTTTAAAATAGCAAATATATCTTACAGCAATTAAATAGGCTGTATAATTCCAATTTATTATGCATAATAATTCCACTGTAAAGAAAAAAAAATATTTGATACCAAATTATATAGATGGCGCCACTAGTTTCAAAAATAAGTCTATAAAATATTTTATTATTATTATTGCACCTTTATTGCACTTTATTAATTACTTCATATTTTTTTTCTATTTAAAATTCTGTTGCTTTTTTGTCGTTGGGAATAACAAGACGGGCAGGTCACCACCTAAATGTCTGATGGTAAATGGTGCGTCTTTTTTTGCGCATGAGGAAAAGCTATTAAGCTCTTTCGGTGCCCCGGTGGAGGCCGAAAGGAGTATGTCAGTATCGCTGGCTTTCCAGCCCGGCACCTTGCGGATTTTGTTGCCGGGCTGGGTACCTAACAATAACGCCAGAATACTGGCTAAAAACCTCTCGGTGACCTTCACACGCATTATGGGAGACACCAGACATCCCTGGGCGAAGAGCGCCCCGATTTGCGTCTGTGTTACCGCCCGGCGCAAAATCATGATTCTTTGATTATAAGGGGCCCGGATGAACCCACTAACGGCTGTGTTTAGACGCCCGTTCGTGAATATTACGCCTGGCGAAAAAATATGAGCAACAAAGCGGAAAACATTATATTCATTAACACTGCGCTCAATACCCTAACCCCTAAGACAATAATTATGCTAGGGTTAAGTCTTATAATGTGCACAAATTACACTGATTACTGTCCTTCATACCGTAATGAAACAGTTCTTGCACACAGTTGCTTACTGGCAAAAATAGACATTTCCTTGGTAGCAACTATCTCTTGCATGTAAAGGGTAGTTTAACTCTATTTCGTGATATATTTCAGAGAAAGATAAAAGAAGATCATACCCTGCCATTGAATGTTAAGCTGACCAATTTAAAAGACCCAGACTTCAACACAACCTACGATATAAGACAATTGCCTCTAAAACAAGGGAAGTACGAGAATGCTTTCAGCGAATTTGTTAGAAGAGGCAAAGAAATGATATTTGACGAATACTTCTTCGCGATAAAAGCAGATTTTGCGAATAATAAAGACGTTCTTGATTATTTGTTGAACATTGACGCCAGTACAGAAGATAAAATGGAGCTGGTGATCAAGAAAATTGCTACGGAAAAAGAGATTGAAAATTACTTGCATCAGTGTTGGAGGTATAATTTTGTTCATAAGATGGATAACAAGGATCATAGTTCGGAAGGGGCTGTAAGTATATTTAAATAATTTTTTCTACCTCTTTTATATTTCGGCATATCTTTCCAGCAAGTCTGTCTTCTGTATCACTCTGTGTTGTTGAACGATTTAACATACATTATTCTTTTTTGTACACCAATAAATCTTAAATATTAAACAATATACTTAATTAGAGAAAAAATGGCGGCCGTATCGCTGAAAGCGATCTCTTACCGACTCCCATGGGATGGAAGTAAGAGAAGGAAAAGAGAGGGCAGTCTATAAGGTACCAGTAGGATAAACCTTAAATGGTAAAAATAAGTAGTAAAACATAATATTTATCATAATAGATAATACGTATACAAATGTAAACACGTAAAAATACGCAGGTATCTCATATGTATGTGAGAAGTCGCCTGAGTAAGTACAACCGCAATATCTTTTTCTTCCGCCAAACACCAGTGTAAAGTACTGTTGTGTTCCGGTTTGAAGGAAATACTGGACATATTGAGACACAATAGAAAAGAAAATCTTTTATTTGTTCATTAAAGTACACGTACACTGATACATCAACAAAATAACTACATTACAAACCTGCTATGGAATTTCCAATGGAGAAAATTAATTAAAAGAAAAATATATATATTATATACAAATAAATACAAGCAATCTTATGTCTCAGCATAGCGAGCGCAGTGGCATGCCAAGCATTGCTTTGTAATCCATTGTTTTGTTTGTTTATGATACTTTCTATAAGCGGTCGTCTTGCTTACCATCAGGCGACTGGAATTCCCATCTCGCTATTCATTGAAATTTTAAAAAACTCAACTCCTTATTTCAGAACTCCACGTCACCAGTAAAAGCTCCAGTGACAGTCCACATCAGCTGGTGCCTGGTCTGCGGGAAGACGGACAGGCTGCGCGAGTGTCCCAACTGCGCCTCCTCGTTCCACCTGCCTTGCAGACGAGAGTGGCTCGTCAACATCCTGCGTAAGTGTTGAGTGCTAAAGTCTACATTATGGTTCAGGGGGCATACTCTCCACACGACGAGAAATGTCATGTTGAACGTCGTGCGTTAAACTGTAATAATATGCCTAAATACGTTATAAAATCTTCGAACGGACCACCACCACCACCACGTGGAAGCGTACCGTTCCCGAATGGTACGTTTCCAGCGTTCTTTCCTACCACGCACTTGTAAGCTCTGGGATTAACTCTCTGCATCGGTGTTTCCTCAGCGCTATGACATATCCTTCTTCAAAAGAGGTTTAAAGAGAGTACTTTCCCTAAGGTAGGCAGCGACTTTGTTGTGCTGGTCCCCTGGCACTTAAAACGTCCATGAGCAGCGGTAGGCGCTTACGTACGCGGTAAAAAACGTTCGTTTTAACTGTAATATACTTTGTATGCGTCTTTAATTATCAATATAATATCAATAAAATACGGTCTTGTAAATAACTTTGTATTTGGCGGGAAACAGGAAAAAGGAATGAACCATCGAATGAACATTCAACATAAAAATTAAAAAGTTGGCTTCGATCCATAGAGTAAAAACTCTATACATACACCACAGTAACCTAAGAATAGGTTCTGAGTGAATGATAAGTTGAATAGAGAATAGTATTGTTTTGTAGAAGTGGAAAACTTTGATCCTATACGTAGACGTCGAATGTCCGAATATTCGAGTTTTGTTTCCGATCACATAGTGTAGTGGATGCCACGTACAGGCAAGCGAAGTGTCGGTCGCCCGCCTACAAGGTGGACAGACGATCTGGCTAAGTTTGCAGGAAGTCGCTGGATACAGGCCGCTTCCAACAGGTCCATGTGGAGATCCTTGGGGGAGGCCTATGTTTAGCAGTGGACTTCCTGAGACTGAAACGAACGAATGAATTTCTACATTTTACGTAATACTGTCACCTGTAGGCAGTAGGTAGGTCGCCTCGCAAGAAATTGCAGGACGAAATATATTTTTTATAAACGACAGAATAATAATATCTATGCTCGTTTTATGTGGTAAAAATAGTATTGTGTACCTACTTACCAGAAAATATGGGTGTGAAGACTAAAATACACCGATCAGTTTGTATCTGCTATTTGCGTATTATATATTTTTGTAAATATTTGATTCGAACCTGCGACCTGCTAGTACTCATGTAGGGACGGCATTCTTCAGTCGAGTATTTTAATTAGCAAGATAAAATAAAATTGAAGTGCGTGGTGGCCTGTTGGTAAACGGACTAGACGCGGCTGCCCACATGTTCACGGTGGTCGCGGGTTCGAATCCCAGGGCACACCTCTGACTTTTCGGAGTCATGTGTGTATTGATAATCAATCACCACGTACTAAAACGGTGAAGGAAAACATCGTGAGGAAAACCTGCATACTATAGCGATTTATAAGAATTTCTATGGTATGTAAGTCCGCCAACCCGCACTAGGCCAGCGTGGTGGACTATATGGCCTAACCACTCTCAATCGTATTCTCGATTGTAGAGTAGGCCCGTGCCCTGCAGTGGGACGTATATGGGCTGATACAATACAGATACAAAATAAAATTATATTTCGGCTCACATTTTTAATTAATTAATAATTATTATGTTGATTAAAATAGTTTCGTAAAATGATAATACGTAAACAAGGATGATATTTACAAAATCTTATGTTTTCCCCGACCACTTATCAGCCATTGGTCTCACCTTCAAAATGGCGCAACTGATTACAATAAAGAGATTGAGTTTTTATTTTTATTCAAGCACATTAATCATTATTTGAAGTGCGTGGTGGTCTGTTGGTAAAGGGACTAGACGCGGCTGCCAACATGTTCACGGGGGCCGCGGGTTCGAATACTAGGGCACACCTCTGACTTTTCTGAGTCATGTGTGTATTGATAGTTACTCACCACGCACTAAAGCGGTGAAGGAAAACATCGTGAGGAAACCTACATAGCGATTTATAAGAATTTCTATGGTATGTAAGTCCGCCAACCCGCACTAGGCCAGTTTGGTAGACTATATTATCTCCTAACCACTCTCAATCGTACTGCCGATTGTGTATATACGTATAGGCTGATACAGTAATCTTTATATCATAAAGCTAGATCAGGTATTTTTCTGACACCCACGACACAAAGCTTGTGATTTAAGTGACTGGATTGTGTAACAGTTAATCTTATTTATCACCTTTAATAATTCGTACAATCTTGAAGGTAAAGGTTAATCTTGAACCTCCATTATAGATCGTAAGAATCCACCGCAAAAAGCGCAGCAACCTGCCTCAGTAGTCAGGAAGATATTGTCCAGTACTCGGACGATATGCTCTGTTCAGAAGAATAAAGAGAACATGGAACTCTGTCCAAGTTGCATGTGGGGACCTAGAGTAGGGTGAGAATTGTTTGATTTGTATAATATTTATTTTCTATCCTTGTATATATTATACTTAGAGTATTTTTGAATATAGCTACTTATTAAAAATACTGTAAATAAATATTATATTTGTTTATTTACAGTGTGTTGTGTACTCGTGTAATTAGTATAATCATCAGAATACAACTTGTAAAAAATAGTATTCATTTTGATAATGTGTATAATGTTGGAGATCCTTAATTAAATAAATAAATAATATACAGGGAGCATTGGAACTTCAAAAACGTAGATTAAAATGGTGGTGCCGGGCCACTTTTGGTTGTCCAACATGCACGAATTATTAAAAATTATTCGAAAAAGAGATATAAAAAAATGGGTTTTTGAATTCTACTCAAACTCGTTTTAGAAGGATAATGTCTAATAATAATATATTATATGCTTTTGGTTACCAACAGAATTTATATATATTTGTTAAACAATTAGCTAAATATTCACTTAATAAAATTAGTAATTTAGTACTACCATTATTACGAACAAAAAATTTCACCTTTCTGAAGATAGCGCTCCCTAGAAATTATAAATAGTCTAAGGTATTATAATAAAAAAAAACAACATACAGTTGAACAAATTGAGAACCTCCTCCCTTTTTTGAAGTCGGTTAAAAAGTGATCTTACGCCAAAGATCTAACGCCTATCTAGAAAGCATAGGCAATGGTGGCGCCAGTCACAGTACAGGTACTTTATTTTCATGCCAGGATGTGATAGGGAGCAAAGTGATGGCTATACTGGGTACGGAACATTATTCATTGCCCGGCAATTTTAAAGAGATGTCTCAAAATTTTCCAGTTTGAACCTTCATACACACAGTGGGATTGTATTGGAATCTAACATTTGAACTCATGATAATGCTACTCAAACAATTATATTATATATTTTTATTCAATAGGACTGATAAACGATCAAACAGGTTACTCAATGGCTGGTTGATGCTTGGGTCATTGATATGTTTTGCCATCAAATCAGTAGAGGGGCGGGAAGGAAAAAGGGTAGGAAGAGAAAAGGGGCATTGGCCATAAGGCAATGTAAATTTTAACTTACTCTCAAAAAAATGTTGCCGATGTTATACATTCATTTCTATGGTATGTAAAGTCCACCAACCCGCATTAGGCCAGCGTGGTGGACTATATGGCCTAACCACTCTCAATCGTACTCTCGATTGTAGAGTAGGCCAGTGCTCTGCAGTGTGTCGTATATGAGCTGATACTGATACAAATGTTAAATGAATTTTACTCCACCCAAATTAAGTAATTTTGTCTCTTATATTGTAGTTACGACGACGTGGTATGGCACAAGCTGGGTTCGTGTCCGTGGTGGCCGGCGCGGGTGCTCACTCCGGGCGCCACTCCATCCTGCCTGCTCACCAGGAGCCACTCGCCGCATCAGTGGCCGCTCAGATATTATGGTAACACTTGGCTTTTTTTGTTTATTAACCGACTTCAAAAAAAGGAGGAGGTTCTCAATTCGACTGTATGTTGCTTTTTTTATGTTTGTTACCTCGTTTCTCTGTACTGTGTGAACCGATTTCGACCATTCTTTCTTTGATTGAAAGCTGGTGCTTGTCATTTTTTAAACTGCCCTTTGAAATATACTGATCCCATCAAAAACATCCCGTAAAAAAATACCATGCCTCGCAGCTCAATTTTTCTGAGAGAGAGAGATGGAGATGGATCTTATGGAGAGATGTCATCAAGATAACTGAGAGTTACGATCCTCAATAATGAGGGACTGACTGAAGAGAGATGAAACTTAGTATTGATGCCAAGATGTTTGGCCTTAATATACAATTACATGGGTTTTATAGTGTGAGCTGCTAAAGGGTCCAATGATAGGGTCCAATTCCTTTATCATTTTCTAAAAAAAAAAACTAATTTTCTAAAGGAGAATACCCATTTATAGTATCGGTAAAATATGTCAATGATCCCGATACCTCTACTGCTTAAAATTCATTATATCATTTTTTATGGTTTGTCCTTAAACGTTTTCTTGTTTTATCCCGGGTGACAGATTTGTATAAAGTCAAGTAATTACCATCATATTTTAGATTCACAGCCGAAGTCAAAAATAATTATTGGCCTTCAAGTTTATTTCTCCTAGAACTCCGGGCCTGGGTTGCAATAATGTTTATATTTATTAAAAATATATATTTTTCCCTAAACAAAAAAGTAGGTTCCATCATGGCACAACAATTTTCGCACCGATGCTAATATAAGTTTCACAGTAAAATGGGTATTTTCCTTTAGGTCCAAAATCAAAGTAAAAACGCAGGAATCATGAAGGTGAAATCATACTATAGTTTTCCGCCTTACACATAGAGCAAAGAAGCGGCCATAAATACTAGAGAAACGCGTCTTATAGCGATCTTCTTACCGCTCTTTACTCTATGTGTACGACGAAATACTATAGTGTGATTTCACCTTAAGTGCGTGGTGGCCTGTTGGTAAACGGAATATATCTAAATGCATTTTTTTTTTTTTTTTATTGCCTAGTAGGCAAACGAGCTAGCGGCCCGCCTGATGGTAAGCGGCTACCGCTGCTCATGGACCTCCGTAGTGCCAGGGGACTAGCACAACAAAGTCGCTGCCTACCTCAAGGATAGAACTCTCCTTAAACCTCGTTTGAAGAAGGACAGGTCATAGCGCTGAGGAAACACCGATGCAGGGAGTTCATTCCAGAGCTTGCACGTACGTGGTAGAAAAGAACGCTGGAAACGTACCGTTCGGGAGCGGTACGCCTCCAGGTGGTGGGAATGAACTCTACTGCGGAAACGTGTGGTGCGATGGTACATAGGCGACGGTGGTACCATCTCAAACAACTCTTCGGAGCACTCCCCATGGAACAAACGATAGAACACACAGAGAGATCCGAAGTCTCTCCGCAGTCCTAACGGTTCCAATTTGTCCGTGAGATCGGGATCATTGACAATTCGACAAGCTCGTCGCTGCAAGGAGTCAAGTGGGTCGAGCTGGTATTTTGGGGCACCTGCCCAGAGGTGGGAGCAGTACTCCACGTGGGGCCGGATTTGCGCTTTGTAAAGCGTCAATCTATGGCCCGACGTAAAGTACCGCTTGGCTCTGTTCAGGATTCCCAACTTTTTGCTCGCCAGTTTGGCTTTGTCCTCCAAATGACTCCTAAAGTCGACCTTGCTTGATATTTCGATGCCAAGGATTCCAATACTCTCGGATCCTTGGAGAGTAACTCCTTGGAATTGCGGCGCCATGACAAAGGGGTCCTTCTTCGCAGTGAACACGCAAACTTGTGTCTTCGAAGGGTTAAATTGAACTAGGTTCAATTCACCCCATTCGGAGGCCCGCCCCAGAGAGCTCTCGACTTCAGACACAAGTTGAAACCGTCTTTCCATAATGGAATCCCGAGAGTGGCTCCGTTGGCCGATGTACCGCGCGTCACTCGTACTATCATCTGCATAACAATGCATGCCGTCAATAGACAACATATCATTGATATGCAGGATAAAGAGTGTCGGCGATAGCACCGAGCCTTGTGGAACACCAGCATTAATGGTCTTGGTCTCGGAGCAACAGCCGTCCACTACGACTTTTATGCTCCGACCATCCAAAAAGCTGGCGATCCATTTGCAGAGCCCCTCAGGAATTCCATACGCAGGTAGCTTCGCCAGAAGGGCGCGATGCCACACTCGGTCGAACGCCTTCGCAATGTCAAGGCCGACCGCAATCGCCTCACCCCCACTCTCCAAAGCTTCCGCCCAACGGTGCGTGAGGTAAACAAGAAGATCACCAGCCGAGCGACCGTGACGGAAACCGTACTGGCGGTCACTAATCAACTGGCGATCCTCAAGATACCTCAGGAGCTGAGTGTTTATCACTCGCTCCAAAACCTTGGAGAGTAGGGATGTGACAGCAATCGGCCTGTAACTCGAAGGGTCCGAACGGTCACCCTTTTTGGGGACAGGGTGTACATTGGCGACCTTCCACGAAGCCGGAACCCGGTTGGCTTTATAGGAAAGACGGTAAAGGCGCGTGAGCACGAGTGTCAACTCAGGGGCGCACGTTTTAAGAACCACTGCGGGGATACCGTCTGGCCCACTCGACTTATGGACGTCTAGAAGCTTGAGCTCCCGTCTGACAGCACGCTGGGTGATTTTTATGTCAGATAGGAGGCTCTCACAACGCGGGATGTTCGGCGGTGTGGCGCCCCCGTCATCCAAAGTCGAGTTCGAGGCAAAGAATAGGGCCAAGAGATCGGCCTTCTCCTTTGCACTATGGGCCAAACTGTTATCGGACTTGCGCAGTGGTGGGAGACTGGACAGGCAGAAATTACCCTCCACAGCCTTAGCGAGCGACCAAAAAGCACGACTCCCAGAAGGATAGCTCTGGAGTCGCTCGCCAATTCTGCGGATGTGCTCCGCCTTGGCCTTAGCTAAGGCTCTCTTGTTGGATCTAGAGGCGGCGTTGAATTTCCGTTTCTCCTCCTTTGAATTTGGATCCCGACGCCTCCTTGCGTCTTGCCACACCGCGTATGCGGACTGCTTTAGGCGCGCAGCAACAGCACAGGCACTATTGTACCAAGGCCGGCTGCGACGCCCTGCGGGTATTTTCGAGCTGGGTATGAAAGTTTCCATACCCAAGCTAATCGTATCCGCGACGCAGTCCGCACAAGCGTCAGGATCATCGGAGGAGAAACAAAGCCGCCCCCAAGGGTAGGACGCAAAGAATTCTCGCAGTCCATCCCAATCTGCTGACATGTACCGCCAGACTGTGCGAGTTCCAGTCGTCGAAGAGCGGCTGGGACCCACTCCAGGAGCCCACGAACGGACCAGGCAGTGGTCAGATGATCCCAGGGGAGCATCAACCGCTATCCTGTATCCGTCCGGGTGGGTCGTCAGCAGAAGATCCAACAAAGAGGGCTCATGGCTCTCAACGTCTGGAACACGGGTGGGCTGTGTTACCAGCTGCGAGAGACCATAAGCCAAGGCCATCTCGTAGACAGCCCGACCGGGGAGATCAGTGGTCTTGGATCCCAACCACTCTTTGTGATGAGCGTTGAAATCACCGAGGACCACCACCTCCGCGGAAGGGAACTGCTCGAGAATCTGGTCAGTCCCCACTTGAACGCTCTCAAATAATTGAGTAGATCCCGTATCACTGGCGTGGGACCTGTACAGGCATGCGTAGACTCGGGTCCTACCCCTGAATTCTACTCGTAGCCACAATAAAGACAGGTCCTGACGCTCGAGGCCCCGAAGGCGGTGACAACAGATATCACCCCTGACGAAGACGCATACCCCGGCTTTACGTAGGAATCGATGTTCCAAAACGTAACCGGGATAATTTAAGTACGATACATCGTCAGGGGCGGATATTTGCGTCTCCGTTAAAAAGAGCAGGGCAGGCCGCGCCGTCTCTAGATGGTGGTGGACGGCGTCGAGGTTGCTATGCAGACCCCTGACATTACAGAAGTCCACAGAAAATGTGGATAAATTTCCCGCCGTGGAGAGCCTGCTTTTTTTGTGCCTTCGCAAATTTTAAAGAGAGTAGGATAGGGTAAGGACAAGCGTGGTTGAACCAAGACGATACTCGAGAAGGGAGGATATAGTGTGAAGCGGGCACACGGCATTAGGAGGAGCCAGCGTGAAGCACGGAAGGGCCCCCGATGCCCCCCCGCGTGCAGTCGCCGGGATCCACTCCAGTCTCCCACTCTGGCACGACGACTGCGCAACGGGATTTTCGCCGGTTGGCGGGACAG
This sequence comes from Hyles euphorbiae, assembly GCA_023078785.2. Taxonomy (NCBI): domain Eukaryota; kingdom Metazoa; phylum Arthropoda; class Insecta; order Lepidoptera; family Sphingidae; genus Hyles; species Hyles euphorbiae. The sequence goes on from CM041048.1 coordinate 6,099,538, forward strand.
CTTCCCGGGGAGGGAGATAGACAGTTGTGTATCCCCGGGTTCAGGTCCCCTACTAACCGGCAGGCGGCCGGCGGTGACCGTTCCCACCGGGTCTCCCTGTACTCCACACCAGCACCCCCACCCGAGCGCCCACTCCGACACCCAACCACATCAACGAGCATCGCTTGCAACAACCAACACCTATTATCGAAGAGGAAGGAACGGATGAGGGAACGGCTGTCCAGCCCTTCTACCGGAACGCATTTCTACTTAGCGGTAGAAATAGACCAGACGGTGGTACCAACCCGCTCGGATTCAGCATTGAGTGAAAAATATGACTCAATACAATAATCCTGCCACCAGTAGTGGGGAGGGAGCGGGACACCAAAGTCGCGGATTGGGAAGTGGAGTGCGACAATGGTGGCTCGAGGGGCCGGGAGCGCGTGCCCGTGCCATTCTGTAAGACAGCCGGACAGGTTGCCAAAAGAATGACCCTCTGACGGCATTTACCAAATTCTCAAAAAAAAAAAACCACATTCCAGGCACATTAAACTACTCGTGGGGCGAGTCGTCTCGCACGAGCCTGTTCCTGCCGCAGCACGCGGCGGCCGCGGAGCGCGCGCGCGACCCCGCGCTGCGCCGCGCCGTGCTCGACGCCTGCGACGACTACATCGCCGTGTATCTTACTTAACAATCGGTACTCGGGATATAAGGTGATATATTTTTTTTATTAATATATTCATATTCTGATTTTTACCATTTCTGGCGGAAGAAATCAGCTGAAGAAGAAAAATAAAAATAGATATTTAGTACTATACTCCATCGGTTTAGGTACTTAACTAAATGTAAACAAACCATAAAAAAGGTTATTTAACATTGCCATTTCTCGTTTTTAAATTAATTGAAGACAAAAAATGTTTACGTAAATGTAAAACTACATTGCATGTTCAAATTTATTATAACGATTATAATTATGACTGTGTGAGCTTGGAAACAATTAAATTGTGTAAGATCATAATTAAATTATCTAATTTTACATAATGCAATCTGTCTATAAAAAAGACCCAAACAGTCAGGCATCCAAAACATTTTCATAAAAGTTACAAGAAATATTATGCTACAAAATCTAGAAGTACGACTTTACCGTAATGCGACCATTTAAATGAAAGATAATGCGTTAGGTCGGATAACTAAGCATCATCATATGTTATCTATGACAGCCAATTATTATTCATTGCGATAATGTACTATGCGATTCAACTAAGAATAGGACTGACCCTGCGCCATATTGATTCGTAGTAGCTGTCAAATCGCATTTAGGTAGGGTGAGCAAAACAAGATTTCTTAAAATAATATTTTTGTTGAATAAAAATAATATTTTTAATATTTAATAATTCGTAAAAAAAATAATGAATGAATAATGTCGTATTATAGTTACTTTCTGGCGAATAATTGCATATGAAGTAAATAAAAAAATAAAAAATCATACTTTTTTAAGCTATTTATGACTAAACATTCTTGTTTATGTGTGCATATAACATTTTGTAATTGTTTCAATTTATTTAGTTAATTTATGTTCAAGAATTTGACTATGTGAAAAAAAAAATATAATTGATGCGTAAATATGTTTTTGTTGCTAACCATACTTTTCGTGTGATATTTGACAACTAAAGGTCATTGACGTTCCTATTCTTATTTGAAACGCATAGTACTTACTGTTTTCGTGAAGTGGTAAAGTGTTTGGAAGTGTTCATCGTTGTTCTTTACTCTGTTTTAGTTATTATTTGTTATAAGCTGCTGTTAATTGTTGTTAATACTTGTTACTTGGTTGACTAAGAAAATATTCGTAAATTGGACATTGCAATAAAATGTTGAACAACCATGCGTCACGTGTTCTGGTTTGTTTACATTTAGTTATGTACCTAAACCGATGGAGTATAAATAATTTACTAGATGTTAAGTTGCTATTGACAAAAAATTACGGACTACTTTATTAATTTTACCGTGTAATTAGGTATAGGAATTTACAATTTTGATCTTAAGACTGTATCCAGTTATATGAATAAAATAATAAAATAAAATTGTAACAAACATAATGCTTGAAATAAAACTATTATTTACGGATTTTATCGCGGATTTGGTAATATTTTTATTTTTTTACTTTCGATTACTTTACAGCTATATTAAACCATGTCCGCGATGAAATCCGTAAATAATAGTTTCATTTCAATGTTGTAATATTAACCAATATAACCATTATACAATGCTTGAATCCAAAAAAAAACTTTTAAAGACTGACTGGTTTGAAGTTATTTTTTTTATTTGGGGTTGTAATTTGATAGGTAATTAGTATTTTTAGAAGATTTTATTAATATCTAAATGTAGACATAAATAAGCAAATAGATTCGCATGTAAGAATCATTTTTACAAAAAGAAAATCTTACTTCTACATAAATTCTCTAAGAATATATGCAATTTTATTTGTAAGAACATAATAAATCATCGGAATAACAATTAAGCCCATGTATCTTCTTTGACAATATCTAAGATAGGGAGGCGATTAATTTTAATTCCATCTAATTTAGATATCTTCGAATGATAACGTGATGAAGTTGAATGCTTATACATATTTTTTCCATCGGTACCTCTTTGGCGTATCCACAATATTATATTGTGTGTTTCAAAATTGGGTCCTTTGTTAGGCCTAGAGTCTAGGCTAGGCCCAAGAGCCGTGGTTCCTAACCTGGGGGTAATTACCCCCGCGGGGGTAAAACCTGTATTTTGCGGGGGTAACCCTGAGCTGGTCGCAATCGTCTTATCATTAACAAAACCTAATATTACCAAACTTGTAAAAGTTAAGCAGTACCTCGTGGTACTGTGGTGGTATAAAATTTTTAAACTAACAGAAATTTCAAATGCGTAATTATTGGTTATGTGCAATTGTTTTAAGTTTAATAAAGTCTACGTATAAGGTATAACACGTGTTGTTTGAGATCATCCTTGGGAGGAGGGGTAAAATCAGTCACCCTAGAGGGGAGGGAGGGGTAAAATCAGTCACCCTTAGATCATTGGGGTAACGGACCTAAAAAGGTTAGGAACCACGGCCCTAGAGCATATAAATATTCGTGGTACTGTATCGGCCCTTATATGTCCCACTGCAGGGCACGGGCCTCCTCTACAATCGTGAGCACGATTGAGAGTGGTAACGCCATATAGTCCACGACGCTGGCCTAGGCCAGGTTGGAGGACTTTACATACCATAGAAATTCTTGCAAATCGCTATTGTATGAAGGTTTCCTCACGATATTTCGTTCATCGTTATGGTGATTTACTATGAATACACAAACACATACTCCGAAAAGTCAAGGGTGTGCCCTGGGATTAGGACCCGCGACCAGCGGGAATATGTTGGAACCAGCATATTATCCGTTTACCAACAGGCCATCACACACTTAACAATACGAGTATTCGATACGTATTGGGAATTAGGCCAACTCGCACTAGGCCAGTGTGGTGGACTATTTGGCCTTACTCTTCTAAATTGTGCTTTAGATTGTCGAGAAGGCCCGTGCCCTGCAGTAGGACGTATGTTAGCTGATATAGATATATGTATTAGGCATAACGTCATATTAGTCCAATCAGATGGCCCAAATGCCTATTTAATTCATGTAGGTATTAATTTTCGTACAAAGATACTTCTGTGAAAATAGAGCTGTGATTAGTTTTATATTTATAACTGCAAAATAATAGTTTTGTACCAGATACACAGGTAAGTAGTTGATTGATTATGTCGATTCTACGTTCTATAGTATCTGTACACTAAGGGCCAGTTTCACCAGTTCCTGATAAATTCCCTGCCTTAGAATTTCGTTTCTTATCTAACATATGAGTGCCAGATAGCTATCACGGACTTTATCGGGAACTGGTGAAACTGGCCATAAAAGTCTTATTCATAGAAAGTTTTAAAACATTTATTGTTCGCTCAAATTGAATTCGAAAGGGACAAAACATACGTTAACTAAAATAAGTTTTAAAACTTTCTATGAATAGGATTGTAATTCTATGAAGTCGGAACGTTTTGTTGTCTATCCCTACAAAATAATTACATGAATGTGTATGTTCGTGTAAGTGTTAATTCGTTTTAAGTTGTTATTTACTAATAATTACAGATGGCTAAATAAAATTTAAGTTATTAATAACAACATTTCAATATAATTGTATTACATGTTACTTATGTAAGTGTAAGTATAAATAAAATATAATATGTAGGTACGTTGTAAAAATTGAAAAGTGGAACTTTATGATATATATTTTACTGGTGGTAGGTCTCTGATGTTAAAGAACGCCTGGGTAGGTACCACCGCAATGTGTATTTTTTCCGCCCAACAGCAGTGTTAATGCACTGTTGTGTCCCAGTTTGTAGGACATTGTAGCCAGAGTAACTACTGGACATATTGAGACTCAACATCTTATGTCTCAGCATGGCGAGCGCACTGGAATGTCAAGCATTGCGTTGTATTCAATGGTGTTTTTTGGTTTTGCTACTGTCCATGAGCAGTCGTATCACTTAGCATCAGGCTAATGGCATGCCCGTTTTGCCATTCACTGCAATAAAAAATGCGTCGTATAATACATTAATTTCTCTAATCTAGCAGGGACTTATAGATATTAGCAAATTCACCCGAAACGTATCATTGTAAATATTAAAATATTCACAACGAACAATAAAAAGCTGTAAATTATGTTGCCACCCCTCTAAACGACATAATCCATTTTGTGTGTTTCGCCTCACGTTTTTACGATGATGATAATTACACATACATTTATTTTTCATCGTAATCATTTAATCCAAATTTAATCAAATGCAATCAGCATGTATGTTATCATTTTATTATTTTACGTTTAAAAAAACCGTTTAAAAATCGATCAATCATATTTTGACGTGCGCTAATGCGACAATATTAATCGAGTGATAAAATTACGATTATTTCATGTTTATCTGTTTTCCCGTAATGCTTTAATCATTGTATGAAAATAAATTAATAAAACGGTGCATTCGTTTCATTTCTGATACCTACCTATTAAATAAAACCTTGAATTTACATACTTTTGTTATCGGAGTTAATGATATTATAATGTATTCTTTCTAATAATTTACAATTTTCTTGTAGCTGTAAATTAAAATATGCTCCTTTGCCCTTTATTGATTGATTTTTCCATATGAGTGCAGTATTTAAATTTTAACTTGATCATTCTATTTAAAGTTGAAGCTTGAGACTATTAATGAAAAAAATCCTTTTTTTATTTCATGCATTTTGTAGTAAGATATTAATAATATGGTGTTAATTTAAAATTAACTATAAAATAAAGTTGAGGATATTTAAATAATTCCCTCACACAAATAACTAAAAAGTTCATGACATTGGTTATGGCTTGTGTCATTGTGAATGGGCATCTCATTGCCAATAGCACATGCCTATAATATATAATCTTTCATTTTATTCCTTTTCCTGTTATGAAACTGCACTGTTGTGTTTCAGATTGAAGGACACTGTAGTCAGAGTAACTCCTGGACATATTGAGACTTAACATCTTATGTCTTAGGATGGCGAGCGCAGTGGAGTGCCAAGCATTGCTTTGGCGTTTGGTTTTGCTACTGTTCATGAGCGGTCGTATCGCTTACCATCAAGCAAACGGCATTCTCGTCTCGCCATTCTTGAAATAAAAAAAATATCAATCATAAGCAACAAAAAAGCAGTAAACATTATTTTCGAATAAAACCATTAAATACATTATTTACACCATTTATTAATCAGCTTTTTTTACATAAAAATAATACTTTTTTATAATAATATTCAACATTTAGCAAAAGCACTTTCTGTGTGATACATAATTCTTGTTTGTACTTAACAAATTAAAAGTAATATTCACAACTTAGTGTTGTTCTGTTATCGACAAATTAATTATCGATAGGAAATATCAATAGAACAGATACCCTTAAATTAAATGCTTTTAGAAAAAAACCAAAATACGTTTTATTATATTAGGAATATTTTATACAGTATTAATTTCCTCTAGTCGATTTAATCTCTTAGGAATGAAATTCGATTTTCTTATAATACACGTATCGTCATAACCAGATATTATCTCCACAGCGTCATTCCGGATGCAAAATAACATCGATAAGTTACACATTTCTTATCGATTAAAAAGTCAACTAAAATATTACCAATTTATAAAACTAAAAACTTAATTATACACTCACTATACATTAGCCGCATTTTCACTGGTAATACATAATTTATTTTTCTAGATTGGCAACACTCGGCTCCATAGAGAAATTAAGCCGTCATGTAATTTTCAAATTTAATGGGAAGTACACGAGATGAAAACTTAAATAATAGAGAAAAATATAACTTAGCAAAAAAGAGCGCTTACGCACAAAATTGGCATTAAAGAAAAATAATTATGAAAACACTATGTAAAATGTATAAAATGTCATTATCTTTGTTGAATAATTTTATACGTAGGTATATCTATACATTTTCTTACGATTTTTCTTTGTTTCATGAAATAAAATAAACAAAGAGCTATTATTAACAATCAATAAAAATAACACATACTGCCTCGGTGGCGTAGTTGTACTACGGTACGGTTACAAAGCTGAGATCTCGGGTTCGAATCCCGGGTTGGGCAAAGATATTGGATTTTTCTATTCATTATCAGCCCAGAGTCAAGAATTTGCGCCCGATATGGCGATAGGCTCGTCACCTATCACATCGTGGGACGGAATATGCAAGGCGAAATGTGAGTGACCTTGCACCTCTGCTTACCCCTTCTGGGAAAAAGGCGCGAGTTTATGTAAGAAAAATAACAAGTATCTAAACCTTTCCCGTGGCAGTATATCGGGTTGCCATAATACGATCTTAGCGCCCTCATTAAAAACACTCTTTTTTGCCAAGCTATAAACAAATATTTCTTATTGTACTGTCAAAAACACAAGTTTATTAACAATAATTACAGTTAAATACAGTAAAACAACATCACAGACATCAAGTACAATATTCATAATTATGATACATCGAGTCTACAGTTTTATTCTATTACAAATATGTTTGTATGTGCCAAATGTTGTATGTACATTTACTTATAGTTTTAAAATTTGTGAGACCAGACTGCATGTGATTACGAAAATAGTCGAATTTATATAAATTAATAAATTTGATAAATCCAAAAAAAAACTTGTATAAATTTTAATAAAAAATATGTTGCTATTGTTACTAATTAACACTTGACTACAAAAAGAAGTAAAAATTTTTTCATAATGCAGTCAATTTATTTTAATTTTGTGCATAATAAACATCTTGGTCTCTAAATCAGTTAATATTTATTATTACTTAATTCGCTATATGAAAAATAGCAAAATGATATCAAACAACATTTTTTAAATTCAAATACATACAATATCGTGTTATCAGAATGTTCTGTTTATGAGATTCACGAGAATGCAATGCAAATGCAGAATCAACGTGCGATTTTTATCATTATGAAGATTTAAGTACGTCCTAACGAATTTCATTTAATTTATAAAAGCAATGTGACATACAACACTTGGCAAAAACAGCTGTTTTCTGAAAATATCGAAAACTCAGCGCATCATTAACCCCTTGAAACTAGGGAAAGGATTTCAACGCAAAGTTTTTCGACTCGACAATGTACAAGCGTTTTACATTAACATAAAAACAGATAATATTTTATTTAAATAATTAAAATTATTTTAATAACTAAAATATCGATAGTTTTGTCCTATCCCTAGCCTACTTTTATCGGATGATACAAAACGTGTATGAATCAACTATTTTCATGTAATTGACTGTTGACTGGCGTTAAATTATTTGTATTTGAGGCGATTAAGTCACATTTTTATTATTATCTATGTGAATTTGTATGAATTTATCTAATAAGAGGGCAGCATAGTATGTTCATCTGAGCACCATCACCAAGAATTTTCAGAATACACATTCGAAATTGAGATTATTTCTTACAATTTTCATTTATTCCATACCTTTTAAGAATTTTTTTTCCATCAAAACAGACTGTACACTTCTCAATAAAATCATATTCACTTTCTAGGGTTGCCATGCATGAATTACGTCATTTTTTGCAGTCAAATATATTCTTACTGTGTGACTTCAACATTTTCGACAAATTTTCCTTTGTCAACATCGAACAACTTACGAAACACGAATCCACGTTTAAGGCACTAGTATAACATTATTAGGGACTTTGGAAGCGCTGATTTATTATTATTGTACATGGCAACCCATTAACTTCAAAATTTAATACCGAGACTGTGCCGCCGTCTTCAGACAGTAGATAACATTATCAAAGTCAACTCTCACTAAACCCTTCAAAACTCATCACTAGAACAACACTATCTACTTGCGATAAAAAGATAGGAATTTAGTTCATTGATATATTCTAAATATGAAGATGCATTTACAAAGAAAACTTTCTGTACAAAATGAATTATGGTATAGATTTAAAATTTTACGAAATCCGCTTCTCTGGTACTTTATAGATTGTACATACATGCAAAAGAACATTTGTTTTAGAATGTAATTTTAGTTGCGTTAAGGTAAATTTTGCAATGCAGTTGATATTGACAATACTCTTACAAATCTGCTTAACTCTTGCGTTGTCTATTTTTTATCCATAAATTTAGAACTAGAGAGAGAAGAGAAACTAGACTTCGTGGGATCGAATAGCTATAGAATATAATATTTAAAATTATTTCTTAGTACATGATACAATGAAGGCAATTTTAAAAATAGAACACTGATAAGTTCGTCATTGGTGTGTTTAAAACTAAATTTAGTTAGAAAATAGTTTCTATAGACAATATTTATTTTTACGACGTCTCATTAATTTATTTGTTCAGTCACGATGAAGTTGTCACGTAAATAGTTTATGACTGCAATTTTGTTTTATAATCATCGGTATCGTAAAATGATAACTCAAGATCATTGATATATAAATAATATATATAAAATATATCAATGTTCAAGATACCTAAAAATAAAGAAATAATTTCTCCAAAATGATTTGGCATTTAATTCGGCAATAAATTTCATGCCTTCATCAACTATTCCGCATCAAAAATACCTTTTTATCACCAAAATCGTTAGATTCATTTTCCACAATCAAGTAGACAGTGTTGTTCTAACAAAAAAAAATGCCTAAAACTGTACAAAACATACAAAAGAATGAGATTGACTAAACTACAACAATGTACACGATGTATTGTCACTTACACGTAGTTTTTTTTTTATTCACCGGGGCCGATGAACAACGCGCTTACAGCGAAGAACAGGAAAACTAAACCTCCAACTATCGTAACTGCAAACAAAAATAATTAAAAATCAATCAACCGAAAAAAAGATTATTTTGGGACATCACTATCATTTAATCTCCTGGCATTAAGTCCACTGGCATTAAGGAAATAAATTATTTGTGTCATTTATGAATCATTGTTTTTAAATGATATAATGCAATTTTGTAACGTTGTTGTAATTTTGTAATATCTTGAAGTTTTCGTAAATTGAAAATTATTTTTTAAAGTTATATGTTCATATTTTCCCATCCTACTCTTGCCATCATTTCCTTATATGTACCTTTTGAAAGGTCGACATACTAGCTTCATTATCATATGTGTTTATGTTCGGCAGACATCACATACAATGAAAGTAACCGCTAACTGTTTTATCAAATCTAATCAACAAAGAAATATGATTGAAGATAAAACGATTCAATATTTGTTTCTAAGTAACACTATCTTAAGGAGACATCCAGATGGACTCATTTTAGTTTTTTTTTAAATATCTCATACTTAAAAACGATTTATCAAAATTATCTTTAGCACATCCATTTGACTCTATCCCAAGTTCAGCATCATGCTAATTATTTTTACCCACTTCAACTTCAATACAGAGCATAGAACTCTAGTTTCTAGAATTTCCACAGCTTCTTCAATTTATCAAATCATGGAAACTACAATTTAAAAATAATAATAATAATAATCATCATCATCATCCACAGCCTGTAGGGTCCCACTGCTGGGTATAGGCCTCTCTCATATTATGCCACTATTCTTTGTTTTTTGTCAGTCGCATCCAGGTTTAGCCTGCGACTTTGACAATATCATCGATCCATCTTGCCGCCAGACGGCCGACGCTGCGCTTACCTAGTGTAAAAATAATAATAATAATGGAAAAAAACTCACCAGTCCTCACAGATATTTTCTGTGCGACCATCCTGCCTCCGATCACAGCCAAGCCGGTACACAGAGCGTGTCCCAGCGACCCTCCTATCACTACTCCTATGGCATCTTCCCTGGTAGCGAGTACAACGGTCGCCAGCTGCGACCTGTCTCCCCACTCCGCTAAGAAAGTCAGCGATGCAGCTTGAAGTAACACTTTCAGTATGGCATTCCGTCTCCTCCTTCTGTTTTCCGCTTGACCTTGCTCCAGCATGTCTAACGTTTCTTCTTTTTCCTCCTGAAATTATTTCGTTTGTGTGAATATTTTTTTCTATAAAGTTCGCATTCTGTCTTAAGACAGGTTTTTTTAATGGAAATTTTGTCTGGAGTATTATGTATTTAGACAATAATAATAAATTATGATATAAGAAGTAGGAAATCAACATGCACTGGCATCAGAGTTTTTATTTAACAATTTTTTTTTGCTTTGTATACACGTCTCTAAAGACGGTCATAATGTACGAAAGAGAGGCAAACATGCGACATTAATTTAAATCACGATTTCATTACGTAACCTAAAAAACCTGCAGTATATTTAAACTATCAAAAAGTAATTAAAACAATGACTCATGAACATTTATCAAAACGTTTTCTATATTAACTCTTCGTGACGCCATAAAAAAATTAATATTTATTTATTACCTACGCATGAAAAGTACATTAACATAGCAGTTATATACCTGCGCTTTTACTGAAGGTACTATAATCTTTCCAATTAGGTATCTGTATCTGTATCAGCCCATATACGTCCCACTGCAGGGCACGGGCCTACTCTACAATCGAGAGTACGATTGAGAGTGGTTAGGCCATATAGTCCACCACGCTGGCCTAGTGCGGGTTGGCGGACTTACATACCATAGAAATTCTTATAAATCGCTATGGTATGCAGGTTTCCTCACGATGTTTTCCTTCACCGTTTTAGTGCGTGGTGATTGACTATCAATACACACATGACTCCGAAAAGTCAGAGGTGTGCCCTGGGATTCGAACCCGCGACCACCGTGAACGTGTTGGCAGCCGCGTCTAGTCCGTATACCAACAGGCCACCACGCACTTCCAATTAGGTAAAATTTTATATTTTGTGAGTTAGGCAAAGAGCATGACTGACAAATAACAAGACATGAGCCATGACGACCTTGAATCAAGAACAATTATATAATAATGTAACATGAAAAAAAAGTACGGGAAATTAATTTATTTTATGATGTAATCAAAGCGTTAAATTTTCTTGGGTCATTATTTCATTACGTAACACTAAAGCAAAATGTGGGTTTAATAAATCACATTTGGCTCATTAGGGTTGCCGTGAAGATTGGATTGTGTGGCTACAATTGCGATTTCAAGAGAAATATTTCGATCGCAATGATTGAGAAAAGGGAAATAATGTTTATTTCATTTTGATTATTAGTAAATTTGCGTTTTTGTTTTTAATTGGCAACGCCTATATTGATACAAAGCAGAGTGGCTCAATCACTAACATGCATTTGTGCTGTAACTGTACTGCAAATAGCTTAAAAATTTAACAAGTACGAGGAACTATTAAAATCTTGACTCATATACCGTGAGAACATTTATTGTTCCGCTTTGTTGATTAAGATCAAGATGTGTTTAAGCTTTGCCAGAAAAAAAAAATTGGTTAAATAATTGTGACAAATAGTCACTAGCCGTACAAAAACAAAAAATTACACCTTATTTTTGAGGCAGCTATTCTTAAAACATTACGACATAAATATCACATGCTAAGCCTGACTAAAACGAGCTAAATTATTATAATTATTTGTTGTTTTGGAAAAAAAATCATAGAATTAGATAGCAAAATAAAATCCAAACACGTTTATGTTGGTAGGGAATAAATGCAATAACAAAAAGGATAGGCATGTGAATGAAATTTCGTTAACATGCTAATAAATGGAAGATAGTTTGAAAAAAAAAGCACACTTTTTAAAATCGACTGGTCTCAATATTTTTATGCAAAAGCATTGAATCGCAAACGCTTCAAAAACTTGAAAAAACGAAACTAACTATATTTCAACTAAATTACACTTAAAAGTTACAATCTAAATACTTATACTGATATGAAAATAAAACTACACTTTAATATCTAGACTTAAATCCAAATCGCTAGAAATATTAATTTCTAAAATTTCTTTTCAACTTTCTAACATTAACGAGTTGATTACATTATAACATTAATATGTATGAAGGTACGCCTGCCTAAAGCACGACATGTTATGCTGAATTCCTTTGCGTCAAAAAATAAAAAAAACACTAAACAAGCTGTCAATAAGCTGTTCAAAACTGAAAAATGAAATGATCTGTGCGAAACAGAAAAAAAGCTAGGCTAAAAAGAAAAAAAAAACTATGGTGTCATTCGTACTGCCAGGCATAAGGACGTAAGATCACCCTCAGCGGTTCTGATTGCGTGGAGGGGCCCGGTTGGGGGTCGTCCGGAGCCTCTGGGTCATTTTCGGGGGGTCTCGACGGGCCCGGGCTTTGGGCCCGACTTGAGGCAGCCGACGTGGCCTCTGGCGACCTCGAATTCTCTTTCGGAGACCCCTGCATTCAGATTTCGAATTTGGTCTTCCATTTTTAATATTTTTGCACACCCATCTATACCAAAAACTCCCCTTTGTTCTTTTAATAATTATTGCAAATTATCTTAACAACACACAATAAATGTACAAATTAATAAAACTGAAAACTTGTAATCAGGTAACATAAAGAAACAAAGGAATTCAACATCTGCAATACTACACAGTCGCAAAACGTTCATCTACAAACACACACTATCTTATCTAAAACATTAAAAATACTCCGACTGCTGTTTATAAAAAGATTTCGCAGCGATAATTCACGGCATGAGGACATCCATCTTTTACGATATTTGTGAAAGAAATTCTTTTATAAGGGTAAAATTAAAGTATATAGGTTGCTTTTGGTTTATGCAAATAGTTGTAAAATTAAGTATGTTGCTTTATCTTATATTTAAATGTATAGTATTAAAGTTCCTGTTATTTATTTGCTTTAGAAATATTCTTTTCCTAGTGACCGGACTGATTATACTTTCTCGTTTAGTAGCATAAATTCAACTGTGATACAACTTTTTATAAGCGATTTTCTTTTCTTCTTTTTTTGTGCATATCACACGTAGATACATATTAAAAGAATCTATAGCAAAATGGTCACATTTATGTATTGGCCAGTCCAAATTCTAAGAAATTTTTGATTCGCAATAAAAATAACACATTTATGTATAAAGTGGTAATGGATAGTTAAGTGTGTTTTTTATCATTTTAGGTTAAACTAAATCATGTTTACTTGAGTCATCCATTATGGGGTCATTAACCTTAACATTTTATTATCTATTATTTTTAAATAGGCAAGATAGATATAATCTAAGAGATAAATATTCTATGGAAAAATATAACATTTACCATTTCCGTATCCGCATCGAATTGTTTTATTGAATACTAAAAACAAAATCCGTTGTCTTGTTGTTTATGGTAACGGTCTATACTCTATGCCACTAAAACAAAGACAATTGTACTGAGATTTGAGAATGAATCTTTATCATTATTATGTTGTTTGTTATCTACGCAGCACAAATTATTATTGACATTACGTATCATTTGATCTCAACAGTCAACCCCCATAATCTGCGTTTTTTTTTAGATGTAATAACAGATTAAATTCGAATAATTTTAGACTGTAATCTTGGGAGAGTTACATGCTATTTGTGAGTCAAAAATATCAACATTGCAAGGATAAGCAAAAATTTAATTGTGAAGGTAAAGATCTGAATACCAAAGAGATGTTAAGAATTATTTCTATGCTATTTCTAGTCCGCCAATTCCCACTAAGCCAGTGTGATGCATTATGGCCTAAAACCTCACAATCAAACTATGATTTGCAGAGGGGTCCCATCCAGAGGGAGGTATTTTTTATATTTAAAACACTAAAGATTTTTGAAATACCAAATTACTTTGTTTTTTATACCCACTCAGGGACTCAGGAATATCCTACGTAGATTTGAATAACAAAAATAGCTTTATCAATGCATATGTTGTTAACGCTATCACAAGGTGTTTCCTTGGCAGTCAAGCCACTTTTGATGGCTCTTTCATTTGGCCAGACATATTGAAGCTGATAATTTCCAAAGGCGCCATAATCAGAACTTCATAATAGCTGATCGTGTGATGCCTATGAGGCATGCGCCGACAAATTTTCAGCTTTTAAAAAATTACTAAGATAAAAAGCCACGGGCTCTCGCTCTATTTCGTAAAAGATTTATAAACATTTTTTTGCTACCTATTACTTAATTAATTAAGATCGGTATCGGCAGCAACGAAATTCAGAGTCGATCGCTCACCCTGTAATCTTGTTAGATAAAACATAACAAAACATTTCGATAAACACCGCTTAGCCGATAAGCGTGCGAAACGATTACACTGATTTCATGTAAACGCTTTTAAAACGGTTCATTTATTTTAATTGTATCATCAGGATTCCACATTCCTAACAGGTTGTGACTTTGGAGGAAATGATAACATTAATTGGAATCAAATAGACTCAAGCCAGCAGATTCTACAAACAAAAATTATAAATTATAATATAATTGTATAGTTACTGGACATTCTTTTACTTGATTTATCTATAGGATAAATTGTTTTATCTTTTAGTTTATATCAAAATAACATTTTATTTAATAATATAGTTGAAAAATGGGTAACTCTATGATCCGAAACAAAGTTCGACTGTTCGACGTCCGAAATTATAAGATTCCAAATTCTAAAAATTATTAGTATTTTTTAACATACTTATCATTCACTCCAAATGTGGTTTATGGTCACGACGTACGATAGGGGATTCGAACATTTGAGGAGTAACTAGGCACATTGGTACAATTTTACGTACGACGTCCGAACATTCGAATATCGTTTCGGATAATAGAGTACCCCCTGAGCAGCGCCATGCTTCACGACCATGAAAGGACGATGTCATATAAAGAGTCTAATTTATCGTTTAGTTTATTAGATTTAAAAAAGTACCAAAATATTTTTATTTTTTTAATAACGTTTAGGCTAACTATGGATATCCTCTAAGAAAAAAAATCCCATACATATAACACAATTTCGATATCGTACCTAAACCTACAAATTTCCTTCAAGCCATTCACAAACCAGATACATCACACAAATCCAAGCAAAAATCTACCAACCTGATCTTCCCTCCTCTTCAGTTCACTCTGGACCTCTTCCAACTCCTCCTGGCCTTCATTGGGGTCCATCTTCCACCCATCCCTTAACATCTTCAGTCCAAATATCGCGAAGAGAGCTGCGCTTGCGTAGTACGTGTATATCCTGGGTATAACTGTTGCTATGGATCCAAAGGCTGCTGAGAGTATCGTCATGAAGACTAGGGCTGATATGGCGCCGGCGAAGACGATGATCCGAGGGTGTTTCATGGCCATGATGGCAGCTATGAAGAAGGTCTTGTCACCCAGCTCTGATACTATCACCACTGATATGGACGCGACGAAACCCTGCCAGAAACTGCCTGGGACCGTTGTTTTCTGTAAAGAAAAAATATTATGTTCGAATATTTTATACGGTCTCGTGTAATTATTTTATTAGAAATTCAGTTTAAAAATAAAATGTGTTTAGTTTTTTTCCGCCTCAAGGTAAGCGACCCTAGTCTCCCAAGAAAGAAAAGAATAAAGGGCAGGTAGTTTCTACCAGAATTAGAACATGTCCGAAAACAGCTAGTAATTCAGTTCAATTAAGTGCAAGATTCAGTTCCTCTCAGAAAACGGAATCCCTATCGGATCGTCCGTGTCTTGCTATGTTTTCCTATGAGAGCTGTGGAGTTTGAATTTCGCTCAGTGCCTAGTCGAATAATAAGGTAAGGATCCATCGGTAATATGATAAGAACGATTATGTTTTAAAACGGAATCTTTATCTGATCATTAGCGTCTTGCCATGTATTATGAGAAGAGCTGTGGAATTTTGAATATCGCTCATGCCTGGTTGAATAATAAAGTAAAGATCTATCAGTAGTATGAAAATAACGATTATATTTATAATTTATTTCAACCAATTAACAATTAGATTGTACAGACATTGACTGACGACTTGAAGAAAAACTGCCCAACGAGGAAGCGTAAATAAAAAATAGGCTAAGAATATTCTAAAGACTTGAAAATTATCTTCAACCCAGAAATTAGAATAAATAATTACCTGACACGGTTAAATAGCTTCAGTTGTAGTTATCTTAGGAATAAATTCAAGGATTTTCACGATTATCATTCATACATTTCACAACAATTGACTCAGTTTTAATTAAATATACTTGAACATGAAACCTTGTACGAAATATCGAGGATTATATTAAAACTATTTGGTGTATTTGGTAAGTGATATGTATTTAAACACATTTAAAATATTTCAAGTAAACATAAATTACATAGATTCAATTCTTAATACCCCATGACTAAAATTTGTTTTGCTGAAAAATATATTTTTCGTCTAAACTAGGTCGTCTAACTAAGACAGCATCTTCATATTTGAAGCTACATCAATTGTTACATTAATAAATTATTGAACGAGATGGAAGGGCCTTTCTATCGATGGTTAAATTGTTGGGAAAACCTATCTATCTTCAAGTATTTTCTTTATTATCAGCATGTCAAAACGTTTGTACAGCTGATTAAAAGGATAATGCTGTCTAGATAACTATATCTATGGACAAGAGATGATTATTTTAAAATAACTGCTCGATACCGGATGCACACTGACTGATAGAGAAAGCAACAATAGCACAAGTTACGATGGTGACAAGCCTAAGCGCAGAAATTAAACAGCAAACCCATATGCTATCTAAGAATTGAATCTGAAAATTAACTAATTAAAATAATTATGTCCTACCTTCACGAAGGAAGCAGTAGTGAAATATCTAGCAAATAAGAGGATATTGTATTCGGTTTTCATGGTGCAATTGGTCGATATTCTAAACTATGGACTATAAAAGTCGGAATTGAACATCCTGGCGATGCCAGGCCGGACCGCAAGTTAGTAATAAATTTATTCTCAAAAAAATAATTTCTGTTTGCCAATTTTATAGACAAATCTGAACTGCTTCCGATCATAAACGAAAGTAGCCGAACATCGTCTAACAAACCGCCAATGACCATTACCGATAACGCATTTCTATGATAAACATTTTCGTAATAAAACAATGCGCGCGCATCGTAATCTAACTAATTACAACATGTCTCGTGTATAATTGTGTTTATTGTAATGTAACGTAATTATGTTACCTAACACATTCATGTGTATACTAGATAATTATGTTACTATGTGTCTATGTTTACACATTACATACATGATACAGGGTTACATTGAAATACGGTAATATACTTAAACTACATGTTCCTACCACTCCAGGTAACACTGTACCAACTTTGAAAAAAAAAAACACAGCCTCGTAATTTATCAAAAATCTCGACTGAAGTTTTTAAAGCTTTTGATCAACCCGAATAGGTATAAGTCTTTTTTGGGCTCACATAAGTTGCCGATCCGAAATTAATTTCTCTTAAGCGGTATAAATACTCGTTTCATGTCACTCATAATTTTTGATAAAAATCATCTCGGGTTTGTTACAAATAAGTCACCCTGGAGTGATGAGAAACATGTCGGTTAATTTGTATATCATATTTCAATATCAACCTGTATGCAGTAAACAGTTCAGAAGATTATGCTAAATATGGTAAGAGGGACTGTAAAAAGCTCCTTATCAAAGCCGGTTAACTAATGAATAGATTCTATCACGGTGGCACCATTGTCTCAGAAATCTAAGGTGAAGTGCTTTGCTGTTTCGTTTTATTGGTGATGTGATTGACGAAGACACAAAACTTGGTGATTTGACATCAGTATACCCTAACAGCTTCCAACGAATACCAAGGTAAAAACCAAACATTGTGAACTGCGCGCTAATGTTGCGTTTCGAATTCAGCTCTAAAATAAACCAGAATGACACATTTGCTCGACCAAAGTTGGTGTATATTATATTTGTAATACATTGCCTTATCATTTCTTGCATTAGAGACATTGTGGTGACTTTGTCGTGACAATAAAACGTATATCCCACCTTTACATACACAGCGAATCATATAAATTTTATATGTGCTTATCTTTGTAATTATTTAATATTCGTAAACGCACAATGCACAAAGTACAAACAAGGCACGTGCCGTTTAATATAAGATCAGCTGACTTTTAATTTACAGTACATTACGTTGTTTAAAACTTTGAAATGTAATTAGAAAAACCGGTACATTCATTGATAGAAATATGGTGATGATTTATAGAAGTTTTCGTATTTTAACCTTATTCTTATTAAAGTCCTGTACCTGGAGTAGTTTAACCCAACAAGTTACAGAGAATGATTATGTCCCTTATCTGTAACCACTAGCAAAGAGAGAGGAAATATGAAGACTTCAAAATGTGGCCTACTCGTAGTGTTTATAATTTTTTCGAAATTTAACTCAATATTCGAAATTATTTTCAACAATACAAAGCAATATAATATCCGCAGCCACTGCAGAAACAGGTGTTCCTTAAGTATGAATGTCTATGTATATTTACAAATCGTAAAAAATAAACTCGTAATATAAGATTACATCGTGTCCGGAAGATAGTGGTATTTACTTCTTAAGAAAAATGAATACTTAATTTTAGATTGAAAATCTAGATTCAGTATGATTAGTGTTATTTTATTTGTTGTGGAAAGGTTTCTTCCTCTCTCCGGAACTATGATAATAGTAGTAAGTACTATGACAATTTATTGGATCTTACAAAAGCATTATTAAGAAAAGCGATTACATTTAGAGCTACTACTTTGTGAATTGTAGAAGAATCATATTTTTTTATTATATAGTTTCAGCAATCTAGCAATCAGGTCACCTAATGGTAAGTGATCACTGCCGCCCATGAACATCTTAAAAGCTTGGTTCATGGATATGACCATAAAATTAGGAGGGCAGAGAGAAGAAAAACGGGCGGACTGAGAAGAAGAATCCGGCAATCGCATTCACCGAACGAAACTTCTTAAAAATAATTGTACAAGGAAAAGGAAGGATAATTCTCTGACAAATTTCATTTTGTATTATTTCGACAAAATTACGTCAACTCATCTGATTATGAAGGGCAATTCAACTAAAAAGTTCACTGTACATTCAAATATGCTGATCTGCTTCAAACCATACACGGTCAGATCTCGAAATACGTTAAATATTAGTATAATAATATCTACATAAATCACTAATCACCATATTAATTGATTCTCCGCTATTAATACTATAGATAATACGCTATAAAGGTACAATGAAATCCTTCCACCAACGAACGAAAACGCAGCAGCAAAACTATTACTTGACGAGTTGCTTTGATCTGCGTAGATTTATAGCAAACACGTCAAAAAAAGTCGATCTAAAATTAAGACGTTTAGCAAGTCAAGCTATTTTTCTTAATTACAAACATCGAATAATATGATTCGACACACGGTAGATCCCGAGCTGACGATTACCAGAACACCAGAGGTATGCATAAACCATCAAATTATCTAAAGTATAACCCTTTACGACCTTATTCTTAGTTGTAAAACTTATTTTAGTTCCCAAATGTTTTTCTTCTTGGCTCAAACGGAGTTCAAAAGTAAATCGAAAAATCGATGACTAAAATAGGTTTTAAAACTGTCTTTGTATAAGCCTTTTTAGTCTAACAAGACTGACTTATTTCTATCACTTTTACTAGACTTATCGTCGACGTTCCTTGTCGATACATTGAAAGATGTAGTAGGAATAACCCTTCCCTTTGCAGTAGAGTTGTCGGTTAAAAATGTAAGATAATGTTTCTCAGATAACAAAGAATCGATTGATACTTCATCAAAATCGGTTGAATAGTAAAAGCGCAACAGAATAAGGATAAATACGATACAGACTGCTGAAACAGAATACATACAGATGATAACATTCCTATTGTTTTTAAGCCACAATAAGATAAAAACTGTAACATATTAACCTATATTTAAAGGTAATTCATTGAATAACGTCAAGATATGACCGTCCTCAGTCGCACAGCCAAGCATCATTGTATTAATAAATATTTAGTAGATCCAACAATAATAAACAACAAAAAAGGTTGGCGAATTGATGAATGGATCATTTATGTTCATTACCAACACCTTTAGGGTGACATTGGTTAACAATTTCATACAATATGGAAAGACGTTCAAATGTTCGTACATTCGACCTCCGAAGAAAATAAGTTTTCCACTTCTAAAAATAAATACTAATGAGACTTATCATTGACGCCGAACTTAGCCTATGGTTACGACGTGCGATAGAGGATTTGAACATTTTGTGGAGACACTTTACTTAGGCACACTCTTACAATTTTGCGTAGGACGTTCGAAGATTCGAGCTTCATTTGGGATAATGTAACCCCTTATTAGTAGTGACGGAGTCTGCGGATCAAATTCCAAATCTTCGCGTCGCTCGTAACATCAAAGCCATGCTAAGCGGTCTTACCACAGTTAGGAAGTATTGGACGGGTCCTTACTTCCTAATTCTGTTGACACTGGTATGGGACCCAAAACTTCATGTTTCATTTACACACCATAGTAAAACGATAGCTACTAGTAGGTATTTTCGGACTCAAAGTTGCTGCAGCTATTGGAAACTACCGTAAAAACGTACCGTGCAAATATCAAATTGTGATATTTGTTCTTCAAATTAAGGATGTGTTTAAAAACCTAAATTAAGTATCTATACATCAGCAGCCACCGTTGTGCAGTTGGTTAGACGGCGGCTGTGAAACGTGATGCCGCGGGTTCGATCCCCGCACCGAAACAAATATTTGTGTTTGTTTGATCCACAGGTATTAGATTTTTGGTGTTTGTGAGACCGAAAAATCTCTAGTAATTTCTGATACCCACGACACAATACTCAATTTTAATGTGGGTTCAGGACTATGTATGTGACTGTTGGGTGTATTTATTATTATTTATTTATCAATGTCTGAAGAAGTTGCGTCTTAGCTGATCATCAACACAAACTATTGGCCTTGATATAAAAATATTGCACAATTTGACACCACACGAGTTACGACAAAATTTATCGAACAGGATAAAAAGTCCACTTTGACACAAACGATCATTTCCCAACTTTTTACCACTGAGAACTTGTTTACTTTGGCATTTCAATAACATCCACAAGTTTTTATGTTATTATAGGCACGTGACGCTTCATTTTACGTAGTTTTTGTTAATATTTTCGGCCACGTTTGACAATTACGAATGATGTTTTTAGAAGTTTGATAAATGTAAGCAAATATCTTACTTAAAGTGAGGCGTGGTTATAAAGCGTTTCCGACATTTTGTTTATCATAACTATGAATCTTAACGGCCATTTCTTTAACTTCAAAGACAAAGCTTTTGTAGATTATATCAAGGATTCTACATAGCAATGTATGATTGACGTTAAAAATATACCCTTGTCGGATTCCAAATCTGTCGGAAATCTTAAGTTATAGGTGTTAGAATTTGTTACAATCAGCTATGTGTATCTTGTTTAGTTGTATAAATAGATGTATAGTTTTAATTAAACCTGAGTGTTAACATACTTAATGTAGTCTAAGACGCACTCCAGCTAGGTGGAGTGACTATTTGCAAAAGGTAGCTGGCAGATCCTGAATGCAACAAGCCGAAGACAGGGTAGAATAGCGCAATTTAGAGAAGGCCTATGTTCAGAAGTGGACAATAAAAGGCTGATGATGGTGTCAGTTTACTTAATTTAAAAATAAGTCCATATAATTAATAAACACTTAAAGAAAGATTTTCGAAATTACATTTGAAAATATTGATTCAATTGATAAACAGGATTTGCTCAAGATTAGTACTATGTTTTATAAGATTACGGATTTTAAATCGCATATTGAAACGTAACTAATAAAATAAAAGAGAATGAAAGAAGCTTAACGGGTTGTCTGTTGGTTGAGGGTATGCTGAAGCACTTTAACACTTCAGCCTACCCCCAAACACAAAGATCGTAGACATGAAACCGTATATTTCAATATTATATCTATATCTTCACTATCGTTCCCAATTACAATAATCGTCAAAATATCATTCTGTATATGGCTTCTGTAATAAAAAGCAATTTTGGCCCATTCTCCATGACCCCTAATGACACCTAAGGAAATCAACTGTTTGTCCTCAATGTCAAAGGTCGCTATGTAATTTGGCTAATGGTAATACGATAGTTTGTATAAGAGTCTCGTCAAATATGTGAACGCTGGGGGAGTTTTAGCGAAATGAGGTCATATTTGGATCACTAGTTGTATGAAGTAACGACATACAGTAGTCAAGAATTATAGAACTATTTCTACTATTTAAGACGTTTCTGCTAGATAAAAAGAACACACAAAT
This sequence comes from Hyles euphorbiae, assembly GCA_023078785.2. Lineage (NCBI taxonomy): Eukaryota > Metazoa > Arthropoda > Insecta > Lepidoptera > Sphingidae > Hyles > Hyles euphorbiae. The sequence goes on from CM041048.1 coordinate 6,122,318, forward strand.
ATAAAACAATGCTATTTAAAAAAAAGAAGGTTGAGATCAATAGAAAGTAATGGATGCAAAACACAAAGAAATGTGATTTAATCAGCAATCACATATAACCAACTGGTATTAATGATTTTATTAACACATATTTTAAGATCTTAGGCAGACCATCCAAGAGGACATCTAATAAGGCGTTTCCTGCATAATATGGATTTACGACATCAGATGATAGAAATATCCATGCTATTAAACTCTTTGGTCGTCCTCCAGATATATCTACCATATGATATAATATAAAGCAGTTCTGTACGTCTGTACGCCAGTATTCAGACGCACCGGGTACCATACCGGTCCAGCCGGCTTATCAAGTCTATTCTAAATTGCCTAGACTGTGGCTAGTCCACTTGCGATTTTTCATTAGAGTTTAGTAGTTAAATAAGCCGGTGTTTGATAAAGATCTGAGAAAATCATTGGAATCCTAGTCATAATAAGACCATACGATGTGTTTTTCTTTAAAATATTGTTAACAATAACAAAATAAACACTGGAATAGAGTCCTTAGGCTGCTTAGACAAAGTATTTTGGGGTCGAAGTTTGTAAATCTTTCACGTTCTAGATACAAACAGGCATGCTAACTTTAAAATGGATATTACATAACACCGCTAATAGGGGCTCCATTTCGCGTGCGTACAATCGTTTAAATCGATCAATCGAACTATCAACAAACTAGTTATCTTTACGAATTTTCCTACGCCTTAGAAAGTTACGAGTAAAATTATGCTACTTAGTGTATATTGAGATTCCCTCTATTTGAATGTCTAATAATACGATATCATTCCTTTATTTTGCGAAAATCCTAATTATTTAGTCGGTTTTCAGATTTTTTGAACATTTGACATCACACCGTATACATTAAAATCTTAGAAGACATACTTCTGATGATCTTACATGGATAGTAAGGGCTAATATAAAAAGACTACACAAACATTCGAAGGAACTAAATATTCATACAAAGGTCAAAAATGACGGTGACGTTGTATTAAAAGTTAAAACTGGTGGCAAACACTCTATTGCAGTTTTTAAATACGTTATTCGTTTCACTGGTGCGTCAGAGGCATTTATATGGTTGTTCGGCTAGTTCTTCGCTATAATTATAATCAGGAGTGTTTTAACATATTAGCATTTCGCGATTGCCGCAATATTTCCGGTGGATAAATGTCTAAATACAGTAATTTCAAATGCAAATACTAAGCTAATTGATCAATTTTTCATTACAACTAAAGATGGGGAAATAACTTTATTTGATAGTCATATTTTATTAAGATTTATGACATTCGTAGTTCAGTAGGTAAGATAGTCTAAATTTATCTAGATTTTCGACGTATTGGCACTAAAATCGTGGTTCCTAATTACAATAGTGTAAGATGAACCTCTAGCTGTAACCTTCGAAACATCCATCCATCGATATGTTGTTGTATTTCTAAAGCAAGAGTTTTTTAAAAGATTTAAAATAGCCGATTAGTTGATAGTAGCTGATTTTATCGTCGATTGTACAGAAGAGTAAACGTCGACCCTCAATGCTAATGCCAGTTGTAGAAACGAGCACGCTACGTCCTGAGAATTTAATTACGATTTACAACCTTGCTGCCTAACTCATACGCCATTTGATAGTAAGAACCCTTTTTGACTTGAAAATACAGCAACATTTAATAGGTTTTTTTACTACTCGAAAGGCTATAAGTAATTAAACCTAATAGCAAATGGTATGCCAAAAGTTGTTGGAATAGCAGAACTACAATGAAATATGAAGATACAAAATAATTGTGAAGTGCCTTTATACATGTACGTGTTATATTTTTTTCTATTTAAAGTAGGGTTTAACATTTGTTTTATATTTTACAGTTAATCACGCTAATAGGATTTGAAAAAATATTTTTACTTTAATGATACGTCCCAACCATCTCCCGATTTTTTTTAAATCTTATATTTTTCGTTGCTAATCGACAATTGTCATTGCTCTTGCTATACTAATCAAAATGGTTAGGGAAAACGTTTCGCATATATATTAAAGCTAATAGTCTCACTAGTTCGCATATATTTTTCACCAACTTTTCCTCAAACACACATTGCACTTGTGACAACAACTTTTTCTCCATTGAATACAATAGACCAAGTAATTAAGATAAAAATTATCTTAATTCAGTGTTTAAAATTAGACGACCTATTTTACATTTTGGATTGATTAAAGAATATTTTTAATTTGCAACGTCACGGGCAAATATTTTATTTATTTTATTTTTTAAATTGAAGACCTCCAGCGAAGGATACACGACATATAATGAAGACAATGGCATAGCATTGTTGTGGTTTACATTTCGACGTGATCTTCAATTATACTCGTAGGAGACCACAGCATGCAAATTTAAATAATTATACAATGACAAAATATATTAAAAATAATTAAGACTAAATTTGAAATTAAGTGATGAATTTAAATTTAAATTAAGTAATAATAATAAAATAATTTTAACAGTGATCAAATTGAATATAACACAATGGAGAAATAATATAACATAATGGAGAATATATTGAGGACCTTGGATTAATTTGAAGATTTTGAAAATGGTTTGTATTTACGTCATCATATACTTCGGGTACACGGAGATTATTGCTGAAAATAGGCCTCTCGCGGCGGTTATTGTCAGCGACCTGCTGGAAACGGCCTTTAATTTCAACCACTTCCAATCTTTATCATGACATGCGCCATATTGTAGATGGACGATCAACGCTGGGCTAGTCTATCTAGCAAAATACACAAATATTACAGATAAGAGTGTGTTTGGTTTGCCATTGTAATGTTTTAAAATGTTCATACGTTCGCTTTCACGCCGACAGCTAATTTCATGACCTAAGCGGATCGAATTATCGTTGCAAGGATAATGCACAAAACAAGCTGTTCACACAGAGAAATATTATTTGACTTTGTTATTGTCACATATTGTGTTTTGTAGGTAATTGTGTTGTGTTTTCCTTAATTTATGAAGGTTTTAAGCTACTCTGTTGATAGTAAAAATAAGCCTTCTTGTGCAAAAATATGATTATTAAGATGGAGTGAACGATAGCCTAAATGTTAACGAAATGGAGGCCCCAAGTTCAAATTCCAAAGTACACAATTCTGACTATTCCAAATTGTGATTGCGACTGTTTATTTTTTCATCAATAATAAAACTAAATGAAACGAAGCACTTTGATAAATCTTGCAATTGAACTCCAAACCCCATCATATTCATAAAATATAATAGTGACACTAAGGCCATGGCATAATATCCAAATAATAATTTTATACAGTGCCTAAAGTTCGTAATGAACTGTTCTTAGCCAGGCATCCAGCGATCGTTTTTGCGCGTCTTTAAGTTTTTATATCTAGCAAAAAGTATTTATGTTACTCTAAGATGATTATTTCGCTCTTAAGGATATCTCCATATGGGTTTTTTCTTAGCATTCATTATTACATCATACCTGCAATACCTACCATTAATAACATCCACAGTTCACTGAGCTTATTTTCATCCATATATATTGGGTGATAATTTTTAGTATTCTAATCAATTAACCCTGAAGGTAGCCATCCCCCCTTTAAAGAACCACACACCACCTCATACTAAGCGCAGTGCAGTCCAGATTGTCGATAGAAAAACCATCCCAGAACATTCGATATCAATGTTATACTAAATAAGACGTTCCTTGTGGAAAATGTGTCTCACTAGGTGTGATGCGCCATGAAATTACGCCTCTTTCGACCTTTTCGTCACTAGGAAACTAAATCCTGAAAACGGTCAAGCGCTGCATGGTTACACTACTTGGGTAGACGTCTAATTATTTGTTCCAAGCTGCACCGATTTAGTTTCAACTTTTACCAAAATCTAGGAATACATTTATATGAGATAGCTTCCTCTATACGTAGCAATATATTTCAATGCCCAGAACGAATATTAGCATGGGTCCCTACAACAGGAGTCTGATGCTTGTAAGCAAGACGCATCGGTACGCGTCATAGGTTAGTCAAAAACTCTACAAGGAAAGCCTTTGACCTTCAGTGTAACACCTGACCAAATAACCCAGATGTTTTCCTCGTGATACTAAGAACTAGATGCACTGCAACGTTTTTATTATTATTTATACTGATATTTTAATCCGGCAACCTGCACTAGGCTAGCGTGGTGGACTATATGGCTTAACCAATATCAATCGTACTCGCGATTGTAGAGGAAGCCTGAGCCCAGTGAGACGCATATGGGCTGATACAATAAAATACTGATTTGAGCATGTGACTGGCTACAATGCACTCTGGCGGTAAGTGAATAATCCAAATATAATATTTAAACAGTCGATACAGTAAGTCGGTGTGGTCGAGACTACACATAGAACGAAACCGTAACGCAAAAAATCTCCTATGCCACTTTATTTGGGTGTATGTGAGACCGAAAAGTCTCTCGTAGTTCTTGGTACCCACGAAAGACATCTTAGTGTGGGGTCAGGACTATGTATGTGACTATTGTGTGTATTTTTTTATTTATTAAGTTTTCCACCTTTGTGTTAGTCAGCATCTCAAACTATGGTTGTAACTCCTCTCAATCGTAATCTCGATTGTAGAAGACGCTCAGTCCCTTCAGTGGGTCGTATGTATATGGGCCGATACAGACTCTGTTATTATGCATTAATGAATATTGGTTGGCACACATAAAAAAGTTGTAGTCAGCAACATAAGTCGCTACACATTCACGAGATTTGGAATTGTCTTATCATCCAAAATAATAATTATTTTCAATATCGTATGGCACTTCTCGGCATAGATGACTTTACTTGGTTATATTTTAATAATAATAATCCATACATGTTTTGCTTTTACAAATCTATTCTAACATATAATGCTGAAGAGTTTGTTTGTTTGTTGCCTCTAATCTCAGAAACTATTGGTCCGAAGTAAAAAAAAATTGTTTTGTTAGATAGGTCGTTTATCGAGGAATGCTAAATGCTATATATTGTCACGCTATGTCCTATGGGAGGGAAGCAGTATCGTTTTAGCAAATACGAGGAAATTGTATTCGTTTTTCATAGTCCGATTGGTAGATATTCGAAATTGATAGACGGAATTGAACATTTTGGCTACGATTTTGAAAAGTGTATATGCACCCGGGCAGAGCCGGGCCGGACCGCTAGTGTACAATATTTTTCTTTGACATGACATGTAGTCATAGTCAATTATAGATCACTTTAAAGGTGGAGGAAAACATGGCGAGGAAACCTGCACAACTAAACACTCCCTAGAAGGAATTCCGAAGGTTTGCCATAAGACTAACGGTAGATTAAATTATTCTCATTAGTAATGATTGCCCAAAGATTTTATGATTGAGAAGAAAGCTGTTAAATTCCTCTTTAGGTACCTTGGGGGAGGCAGAAAGAGTGTCAGATTCACTGGCCTCCCAGCCTGGCATTTCAATATCACTCGAACTATGTCTTGTGCTTATAATTTAATTACACTTGTAGCCTAAGCACATATAATTATGTCAATTTTTGTTTGTTAATTTAGGTTAAGAAAATAATGTTTTATAATGTTTAACTATTATTATAAAGCTGTGTTACAAAGACAAGCTACTACTAGATAATTTTAATTACTTCTTATATCACAAATCAGTGTTAATTCATGTTTAATGACTAACACGCAATGGCTGCTATTATGAACATTAAATACGTACAAAGGTTTTAAAATTTCGTGTAGAGCAATAATATCCAAATATAAATTTAATCTGTTATCTTTCTTTATATATTTATTTCTATATCACGCAATTTTCATGGAAAATAGTTCTTATTTTAAACTTCTTTTATCGTCTCATTAATTTCGTGCGTGCATGGATTTTTAGGACCTAAATCGACTTGAGGCTCTAAGAAAGTTAGTTACTAAGATCGAATCCTAGTTTGAATAATTCATTCATAACTTGTTCTATTCGAAAAATTACAAGTTGATAATGGTTGTTTATAAAAAGGGAAACTAGTGAACCATTAAATGATTTAAATCTTGATAAAAGCACGTCGTCACAAAATTGTATGATATCAATTAATTAAATACATTTTAATAAGTTTTAACCTTATTTGAAAACATAATATATCTATGTTAATATATTAACATTTTAAGCAGAAAATGAACTAGGTACATTTGTTCTCTATGCAAATATTTTTTCGAATAATGTCGATAATATTTGAGTGTCAGTATTTCAAGTGTGCAATAACTTTTCCCAATGCTTATCGAAACGCGCATTGACGTAACACACTCAGTAAAAGCATAGTAAAGCTTATATCCATGAATGAATTGCAATATATCCTACACTAGCAGTTCGGCCCGGATTTGTCTGGGCTCAAATAATTCACTCGACTTTACACTTATCTGACTAGCGTAATAATGTACTTCCTTGAATAAAATTGTCTTATCATAAGAACAAGAAAACTACAGGAAAACAAATAAATATTTCAAAAGTTGCCTAGAAGAGATCACAGAAAGTGATAAGGCCGCCTATTGTAAGCATGTCTTCAGTTTTTAAGTATTTTGTATGCGTCTATAAAAAAGTAAATAATTATTATATAAATAAGTCATACCTAATATTTTGTATAAGTACATTTCATTTCATTTCACTATCAACACCTGGTTTCAATAAATCTAAACTTAAACCAATTTACAATATTAGCTTATTTCTTTTTGCTTGGGTCATGATGATCATAGCGTGGCTTTGAACGGCTTGAACCTTTCATTAAGAGTAGACCTGTCAACTACAAATATCAACTTCAAATTTGTTAAATCTAGACAATTTAGTATTATTACAGTTCAATAGACTTTAAAATATTATACGTGAAAAATAAATGTTATAAGTAAAATAATGAATTGGTACCTATAGATCATTTCGTGTTTTTCACGCGTTTACGTAAAGTAAGGGTATGACGTTTGAGTATGACGCAGAAAATTTGGCAAATGATTTTACGAGACCGCTTGCTTGTCGCTCCCTCGCTGACTATCCGTGAAAGGGTTAATTGACTTTTAACGTTGTCATAATTGTGCCAATTTTATATCCCAGACTACCAAATAGCCCCGTTGGTCTAGTGAAAATGAGTATGGAATGTGAATCAAGAAGTTCTGAATTCATGACCCAGATCAGGAAATCAAATCTGAGTTTGGTTTGCTTATCATTAGCTTACAGAGGACAGAAATAGTTGTTCGCATCCCAACCTTCTTAATAAAATCATCATATTCAAAGGTGGGAATGACGGGACGAGCAAGTTGTTCACCTGATACAAAGCCTGATGATGAGGGTCACTTCTGCCCACAGACAGGAGCAAAACTATATTTATTTTATTTTTAATAATCACTACATATTCGTCCCTCCCTCCCACTCATTAGTTGTTGATCGCTTAAGGCTTGGTAATCACTAGTCACAATATTTGAATTTCCTTATCCATAACTAACAGAAGCCGACTCAAAACAATACTAATGTGTCAACAAATAGAATACATATATTGTTTCTAACACTATATTGGTTCTTTTACCACTGATCGAGTTTCAAGTTCGTATAGAAATAAGTGAGCTATTCATAAAGTAATTAAAAGAGACTATCTCAACAAAGTCCTTAAACAAAGGTATACTTTGAACGATAATATTTTTATTGCAAGTATCAATAGAAGTACAAAGCATGAATGAATTATTTGAATCGGTTATCAATCAAAAGGTATTTTGTTAACACCGATTATCATAACATGGAATAATACAATGATACTATGGATACGTAATGAGAATTAAATAACTGAATAAACTACGTTTACAATTGAAAATACAGAGTTTATGATACATTAGTATCCGCCACAGAAATTTCCTGTCGAAGGAAATCCTCCGTCATAATACAAGGTAAACATTAGAAACGACTTATCAAAACAACACTAGAAAAATAAAATAATAAAATGAAAGGCAGTAAGCAAAACCCTTGCAGCCTTCCAGACCATACATTTAAAAAAAAAACAAACCTGCAAAAACAAATTCGACAACCAAGTCCTGAAATCCGGAGCGACAGTTGTCGTAGGCTCCGGCATCATAGTGGTCGACATAAAATCCATCATTGTCGAAGCAGTTGTATCAAACACATCGGTAATAGCCGCCGATGAAGTGGTATCGAACAGGTCCGTAATACCGGCCGCGGTAGTACTATCAAACACCTCTGTTATATTCATTTTCACAATTAACAGTTCACGCGCGTACTGATGTGAATAGACAGAATACCACTGTCACATCGTCATAAATAAATACTGGGCCGATGATAAAGATATCGTTATTCGTTTATACATCTGATAATGGCGCGAGCTGTGTAAGACGCGTGTTGGGCAGTAGGCGACCGCGCTCGTTGCGTTTCGCGCGCAAACTGGAGACGCCATGTTTATTTTGTAAACTTAGTTGTTACGGGCGCGATAAAGTATATTAGTTTTTGTTTTTCGACCGCTTTGGAGGTTGATGCTTGGTATTAATAGCGTTTATGGACTACTTCCAGGATGAAAGAAGGCTCTATTTAAGGTGTGTAAAGTTCGCGAGAAATATGAGGTATGCCGTATCATGTCAGGAGATGTCAAAGATTAACACTTGTGATATATTTTTTTAAAGTACCACTCACACGGAGGTTCTAAATATCTTGGTCTCGTTGATAAACAGCATATAATTTTGTTACAGTTGCTTAAATTTATATAATAATTGTTGCTCGCCCCCTATCACATCATGGGGTAGAACACACACGGCGAAACGTGGGTGCCCTTTTAGCACCTCGGCCTACCCCTTCTGGGAAAAAGGCGTGAGTTAATGTATGTATGTAACTGATATTCTGATCTAATACAATTTTTCATGTAAAGGATGGATTAAAGGAGAATAGCAATGCATGTATACAATGCGAGTGTGTGTGGAAGGGTCGATCTCACCGAACCTACACCGTCCAAATCGGTGATACTCTCAACAAGGGTCAGGTCAACAGTTCCCTGAACCGACGAGAATGCATGAAGAGGTCGATGAAGCGATATTTCACCCATAGAAGTAGGCATAGACTATGCCTACTTTTATGGGATACAGGCTTGACAATTACGTATAAATGTATTCAATTTGATTACCAATGAAATACACCGCTGGCGATACATCTCATTTTAAGATACTATCTTTTTATTATTAGTTACTACCAATAACTAATCTATTAATCTCATTTCTCATGAGTCCATGAGCCGTAAAGCCTACGAACTTTAAGCTCGCACGTGACTTGTGACGGTTACGGGCAATGCTCAAGGTTTCACTAAAACTGCCCAAGTAAATGAAACGGGGGTTAAAATATATAATAGTTAAAAAAAACTAAAATACACGCTTTAATAAGATATACAACTAAAAAAGTAAAAATAATTGATACTGAATTTAAGATAAGAAAATGGAGTAAAATACATATATTTTATTGTTACAAAGCGTGGGGTGTTTACAACAATTACTTATCCTCCTGCACCCCACGCTTTGTAACAATAAAATATATGTATTTTACTCCATTTTCTTATCTTAAATTCAGTATCAATTATTTTTACTTTTTTAGTTGTATATCTTATTAAAGCGTGTATTTTAGTTTTTTTTAACTATTATATAATTGTTTTGACTAAAAAACATCCATCTACGGCTGTATTTCCAATCAATAACGCCATCTGTTGGTCAGTAGTAACATTTGACACTTGAAGAATACAAGGAGCTTATACCCAAATGGAGATTGCATTCCGTATATAAAAGTGAAGCACAAAAATTTTACCTTGAATGACGTCGCTGATGCCTGCTATCCTTTTCTTTAGCGTAACAATGAATGAACTTCACGTGAACTTCATTCATTGTCACTCTAAAGAAAAGGATAGCAGGCAACAGCGATTGCATTCAAGGTCAAATTTTTGTGCTTCAGTGTTTTATACGGAATGCAATCTCCATTTGGGTATAAGCTTCTTGGAAGAATACAATGTTAACGCCATCTAGCGATGAATGTAGCAATGGTCATCAATTATAAGAATAATTAATCCTGGCGAATCTAATCAGGATAATTATATATTTTAATCGAATTATTGTATTGTCATCGGTCTTTGACAGGTGTGCAAAATTTGAACGAAATCTGGCCGTTTAAAGTGGGTCAAAATCGCGCCCAAAGAAGTCGGTTACAAACAAACATACAAACATACAAACATACAAACATACAAACATACAAGTGAAGCTAATATAAAGCGTGTAAAAATAGAACCATGGCGTCAGTAATGGCAGGGTAGGTCAATGCGGCAACGCCAAGTAAGGTTTGGTGGTCGAAAACATTAAATCATAGTTATGACCTGAGTCTAGGGTATAAATTTCCAATCCAATTTTATTATTATTTATATGAAACAAAAATGTTATTTGCCCTTGATTACATGAATTTGATTACGATGAAAAATTGGCGAGGCGATATGGGTCCCCTTTGGAACATATCAAAGTTTTATCGAAGTAACTTGATGCAATCAAAACCCTAAGCAGAAATATTCCCGTAAATAGAACTGCAATGTTGTATTACCAACACAAAACGAAGTTAAATCTTACTGCTAGTGCACACATAAATTAAGTAACTATTATATTGTGATTATCTAACCGTTCGCATCATCAATAGTGAAATTGTCAAGGCGCCGCGAAGCAAGGACAAACATGATTAGCCATTGTTTACAAATCGTTTGAAAATTACTCGCCCATCTATTTTTCCATACAGTATACATATTATTATTTATTTATCAAGGCAAAGCGAATGCACATGAAGTAGAGCTGTTTAGATAAATCGATAAGCGAGATATGATTATCTGACATCGACAAATTTATTCCCGACACTAACTGATTTTGGAATGCAACACTGCTTTAAACTACTGGAGACAGTCCCTCTATCACACCCGCTTTAAATAATTTGTGTTCGAATGGTGTCTCTATAAATAATATATTTTTTTGTCTATATCGGGTTTAGATCTTATATTTATCGGTATCAACATCTACCATCAGAACTGATCAGAACCCATGTAGGCTTCTGTAGCAGGTTTTTTTTTATTGCTATGAATAGTGACGAGCATCCCGTTCGCCTGATGGTAAGCGATACGACCGCACATGAACAGCAGCAAAACCAAACAACACCTTGAATTACAAAGCAATGCTTGGCATTCCACTGCGCTCGCCATCCTGAGACGTAAGATGTTAAGTCTCAATATGTCCAGTAGTTACTCTGGCTACAATGTCCTTCCATCCGAAACACAACAGTGCATTTACACTTCTGTTTGACGGGAGAAATAGACAAAGAGGTGGTACCTACCCAGGTTTTACTTCTTTGTATAATATTATACTAGTACTATTACTAATGGACAATTATTTGTTTTCTACTCCTTATATTCGTTTTTTTTATCATTAGTTTCCTTGCGGGTTAAATACAATATAGACACTCCCGGAGAATCGCAGAGCTTCAGTGCTGAGGGTATATAAATAAGAGCTACGGTTGATCCTGGCTGACAACATTTGCAGTGGTTACCCTCAGGCCTAAGTATATTTAAGAGAATATGGGCCCAGCGCTATCTAAATATATTTGTAAGTGTAAACAAGCATTCAATGCAATGTAGTATGCAATGTTGTTTGTTACTCACAAATTCGGAATTTGATATCGGATCAGATGTTATTATTTGGCATTGTGACGAACGAGTAAGCACAATGCTTGATAGTGAAAATAATTGCCTATGAGCACACAAATATTGATGTTACTTTCAAAATGGATGCGAAAGTTAACCCATTAATTCCCAAGGGTAAAAATAAACACATATTTATTGGTTTAATTGTTTATTACGTTTATAAATACATCCAAAAAGAGCAAATTATAGTAAAAAAAAATATTGATTAATTATTTTACATTCCGCAAAATGTTGCGTCTAAGGAACGTTGGGATTACTGAACTTCAATTTTACAGGCAAGTCTAACAACGCTAGAGTATTAGCGTGAGTGAAATATTTTAAAACAATCAGCATGAAGATGTACTTGACATTTTTTACACATATAAATTGTTGTACTTCTACACTGTCGACATCTTCTTCACATTTTACTTTCGTGCTCTTCTATTATATGACCAATATTATCGAAGCGAATATTGGAAGGTAACGCGTTTTTGGATGGTCTTCCTAAATTTATATTTGAATTACCCAAAAAATGCGAATTATCTGCAAGTTGGGCTTCTTCGGTTTTCATCAAACTTACAGCAACGTAAGATTTGAATTCCATTTGATTCAAAGATCGCTCATTCGCCATATTGTAAATTTTCCACGAGTTTACCAATACACTGTCTATCAAATTGATGAACAGTGGCCACCACCACTTTGTCCCTCTTACTCGAATCCTATAATTGGCTATTGCATTATATGGAGATCTACACCTCCCATATTTTTATTATAATCTGCTATAACCTGGGGCTGTGGCACATTCACCATCTTTTTTATTTTTCTATCATAACGTTTTACTGTAACCAATGGTTAAATTATTGCGTTGTTAGTAGCTTAGCCACAGTCACCACAGAATTGTCATTCCATCGAACCAACAGTACTTCAGGTTTTTGGTCAAAGTTATAATTTATTTATTTATTTATTTCAAGGAAAATGCAAGTTTACAGTATTTTAACCAAAACACTTACATTCTAATTAATAAGAAATGGAACATACACACATTATTACTGTTATTTCTAAAATTTTATCAATTAGAGACATTTATAATCAAGTGATCCTCTCTCTTTTTTCTGAAGTTTTTTTCTTTTATTTCTCCCAACGTTGCGCATACGCAACATTTCCTGGAAGTCTAAGATAAACAACAAGTGTGACTAGTTTTGTCCAGCAAAAGGGTTTATATCATAAATAAGATATTGCTTGAGCTTTATACAGAGTAAAAAGTTAAGCTTTATTTCAATTTATATTTTTTATGATTGGATGAATCTGTCGATCTTGAGATAACTCAATTAGCAGTTTTTAAAAAATAAAACTAATATGTATTTTTATTTAAAAAAACATTGAAAAAAATTTGAATCCATTTTTTAGTTCTAATTCTCGAGACTGGCTTACATTTCATAGAAATAATTACTTATTTTAAAACAAAAAAAAATCACATTTGAAATGTTGCGCTAGCGCGACGTTGGGTAATAATGGGTTAAGGAAATCTAGGAGGAGTAATCATGTTATGAACTCCCGAAAATATACGAAAAAAAAATCAGACATGATATATTGCATGATTATTTTCACTACGAAATATACACTAGGTACTGATATGATTCGTCATCATTTCATTTAAAGAATATTTAATCATTTTAATCCCGGAAGAACAAAAATATATCAACAGCATAAAGACGAAAGACACCGCGATAAATCTATCGCGAAATTATATAAAAACATCGTAATTCTAAAAGAGTTTTGGCAAACATTACTCTGATGGGCGTATTGACGTCATGTGCGTCTGCGAACAGTCCTCGACTATTTTAAATATTAAACGGATGGCTAATGTGCTTTTATTTTTATTTACAGTAGCAGTAAACCTTATTACTGAGCTAATTACTCATCTCTTCCACACAAACGATACATAAATCATTAATTAATAAGTTAATTACATGGAGAACCTAACTACTTTGGCAAAGTAAATAAATAAAATAATACACCCATCAGTCATATACATAGTCCTGACCCCACACTAAGATCGAGTCTTGTGTCGTGGGTATCAGGAACTACGAGAGAATTTTCGGTCTCACAAACACTCAGACCCGAAAGAAATACCTGTGGTTCACACATTTATTTGCTTTGGTGGGGATCGTTTCATAGCCGGCATCTAACCAACGGCGCCACGGAAGCTGTCAAATGTGATTAAGTAAGCTGTAGCATCCAAGACACACCCCTTTATATTTTCTTATGTGTTAGCAATTATCGCTTAATTTATCCATAAGGTAAATAACGCGGGAAACCCTGTATACCGGAAATTTACGAACAACTTCACTTTTGCACAATTTCAAAAGTCTATGAGCTCAACCTTCAATTTCAAGCTGCGTAATGCTGGTTGCATTACGCCAGCTTGAAATTAAGCCTCAAATCCTATCAATCGTATTAATAGACTACACCTCCCAGTAGTGTCGGAATAAATAGCAATAGCAATCACAAATTGCAAATGAACGTGATAATAACATTTCACAAGTTATGTAAAATAGGCAAAGTTTTACGATTTGCGATCGTGATTCATAAAGCCGATCGGCCAATATTTTATACGATCACGGGTAATCTATGAAGGGGTGAGATTTTTTTAGCAACCCATTAACGGCCGATGCCAATAACACTGGTCAACAAAATTCAAACTTTTTCGTGCCACACGGACTTTTTTGATATTTTTTACTTTAGTTGGTGATTGTAAGAAAAAATAAACAGTTAAAAAAAATTTGCTAGCCAAGGATTTTATTCTATTGAGTAATTAAAAATATTAAGAAAAAATACAGATCTCGTAAATCAAACTTTTTTTTTATATAAATTACTTAATAATTTAAGATTTTCTTGAATGTTTAGCTTCTGGTTGGTCCCTTTTAATTGTCCAGCAGTAATCCGCTAACATATTTGGGCTCCATTTTCCCTGGTACCGCTTTTCCATACTAGAAATGTCCTGGTGGAACCTCTCGTCGTGCTCGTCACTGACAGCCCCTAAATTGTCAGGAAAAAAATCCAGGTGCGAGTCTAAAAAATGGATCTTGAGTGACATGTTGCAACCCAATGCTTGATATGACAATAAGAGCTCGCTAACCAACTCTCTGTAGCTGTCACTCTTGTGGTTGCCCAAAAAATTTGCAACAACATTTTTAAATGCGTTCCATGCACATTTTTCTAAACCGCTTAATTTTTCTTCAAATGTTGAATCTTTTATTAACTCCCTGATTTGAGGGCCAACAAAAATACCCTCTTTTATTTTTGCATCACTTATTTTAGGGAATTTTTCTTTTAGGTACAAAAATCCACTCCCACTGCGATCCATTCCCTTCACAAAATTTTTTATTAATCCTAATTTGATATGCAATGGTGGTAAAAGCACATTATTTGGCTCTACAAGGGGTAAATACTTTACATTTTTTTGGCCAGGAACTAACGATGCACGCATAGGCCATGTTTTTTTTATATAGTGATTAGTTCTGTCTCGGCTATCCCATTCACATAAAAAGCAGCAAAATTTTGTATAACCCAGCTGAAGTCCAAGTAATAATGCAACAACTTTAAGATCACCGCAGATTTTGAAGGAATATGTACTGTAATTTATTTTTTCAAGTAAAACTTTCATATTTTCATAGGTTTCTTTCATATTTGAAGCATGGGCCACAGGAACAGACGGAAGCATATTTCCATTATGCAATAAAACTGCTTTTAGACTTGCCTTCGAAGAATCAATAAATAAACGCCACTGAGAGATTTCAAAATCTATGTCCAACATTTTCATGATCTCATTTATGTTATTGCAAAACACCAAATCTCCATCCTGAGAAAAATACGTTCTGAAGTGTTCATCACGGTTTCGAAAATAGCTAACTTTTGTATTATGATGTAGCAAATTCCATTCTTTTAGACGAGATCCTAATAGTTCCGACTGCTTTTTTGACAAATTTAAATCCCTAACCAAATCATTTAGGTCTCTTTGAGTTATCAAATGTGGCTCCTTTTCAATTCCTTCAAACTCAAAGTCATCATCCTCGTCAACACACCGACTTGAAGTAGACGGTTGTGAATGGTCGTTATTAACAGACGTTGTTGCAACTGGTATTAGTTCTGGCATTTTTTTACAATGAGAGACTGGTCTTATAGCAGAAGATACGTTAGGGTAGATAACTGTGTTTTTTTTCTTGTAATTTTTACCTCTTAAGTCAGTGAGACAAAAATAGCAATCCGAAACGTGATCTCGCTGTTCAGTCCATATCATGGGTACAGCAAAAGGCATAGCTCGTGCACCTTTCTTCCAGTCGGTTAAATTTTTCACACACGTTATGCAACAGACATGAGGGGCCCAGAATTTGTCTTGATGGGCGACAGAAAAACCAAAACATTGGTGATAACACTCCAGCACAAGATTCGTAAAATTTCGTCGTTGTTTTTTGAATGTAAGTTCTCCGCAGATATAACAAAAAGAGTTAGGGTTATTTTTACACTTCCTCGACATGTTCACAGGATTAATAAATCACAAAAAATATTCAAATTCAACTACAAATACTTTTATGACGATTTACTTGTGAGCGTTTCTGTTAATTTACCGCCGTAGTACTAGTTATGAGTATTACCGTATCACAACAAATATGAGGCTAACAGACAAATGAAAACTGTTATTTAATGATGAGGGTAGATTGATAAAACAAAATTAGCTATCAAAGTTCGTGTGGCAAAATCAGTGTTGACCAGTGTAATCAATCGAAAAAATTAGATTAAAGTCAATTTGGATTGTTTTCTACTTTTCGATTGATCTCTTGTCATGGTGCCATAGTTTTTTCACTACTGAGATTGATTATTGGCAATATAGTATCAGAAAAAAGATTGAGCTGTCAATCTAAAACGGCAAATTTTGGATTGGGATTGTTTATTGGCAGCGGCTGTTAAAGAATCAACTGCACAGTCAATTTGGTGTGTGTAATTTTGGATGTGAAAAATTGTTACAATATATGGTCAGTTTATTTATTTAAAAATTCTGTGGGTAGCAATTAGCAATAGCAGAAATATAGAGCATGCTAAGGCTTCAAAAATAACAAGGTGGTGATGTTAATTTGAAATAGCAATAAATCCCATAACTATCTAGCAGTATGACTTGCATGCACTTATATTATTGGAGTAACATATTATGATTCTCTCAGTCTTACGGCATAATAATCGCGGAGTGTTTACTCGCGGACCGGTTTGATCATTAGTCATCAGAATATGTTGTTACAATACCGACGACATTATAATATATGGACAATACACGTGTCATGTCAAACATCGCGTTATCATTAATATTTAACAATCAATTGCACTTGCCCAACGGATCAGCAAGTTGAAGTGGCAGTGAGCTGGTCACATTTGTTGGAGAACCGACAACCGTTGGGGTAGATGTGTTCTCGACTGGAGACCACGACTCGGCAAGCGTAATCTAGGACGCCTTCCAACGAGGTGGAGTGATGATATCCGAAAGATGGCTGGTAGGGGTTGGAGACGTTGGGCTGAAGATCGAGTTCAGTGGCGTGCCATAGGAGAGGCCTATGTCCAGCAGTTGACGCGAATAGGCTGATGATGATGATGACGAAATGCACTTGCGGCCCTATTCAAAGACAGTTTAAAACCTATTATAGCTATAGAATGATTTGTCTGCTTTGCTCAAACTAAATTCAAAGGACGATCGAAAGGGAAACATTTGGTAGCTAAAATAAATTTTAATAATGTCTATAAATGAGGCCGATTATGTTTAGCTAAACGTATAAGAATCATGTTTTTTTAATCAAATAAACAGTCATACCTATGCATTTCATATATGAGCAGTTACATAAAAAAAATGTTTTAAATGACATTTATTGAGGTATACTAAGTTTTTATCATCATCAATGTTTTTTTATTCATAAAGACTGTACGAGTTTTCTTTCGAGGTAGTTCTATTAAACAAAAACAAAAACATTTACTGATGGAAGATTCGCGTGACAATGTAATTAGTTTCTTCCATTAGTTATTTTTGTATCACTCATAACTGCTTTTCTTTTATTCTAGTTATTTAAAAACTAAGAAACATAGCAAAATGTGAGGCCGAGCAATAAAACATGCACAAAAACATATTTCAATTTTCATAAAAGTTTTCGCCTAGAAAGATAAGGCATAATTTTGCCGCGCGATGATGGAAATTCTTATTTATCCATTTGTAGATATTTAACCACCGAATACCGAACACAATGATAAAATTATTTTATAGCCAGTACAATGATCCATGCAAATAAGTATATTACTTTTGAGATTAAGCCCGTATAAGTTTATCTATTTTTAGGCATAATGTTGTCATGTGTGAAATATCTCTGACCTATTGTCAGAAAGTAAGTATTTTCTATGGATACTTGGATTTTTATGAAACAACTATGATATAACTTTTTTTGTGGAATCTTTTTTGAGGTTCTCAATATCGCCGTTACAAAATCTCACAAGTAAGTTTTGTTGCTTATCTCGAATCTATTATTAAGTACACTTTACTGTACTGTTCTGTATCAGCCCATATACTTCCCACTGCAGGGCACGGGCCTCCTCTACAATCGAGAATACGATTGGGAGTGGTAAGGACGTATAGTCCACCACGCTGGCCTAGTGCGGGTTGGCGGACTTCACATACCTACCATAGAAATTCTTTAAAATCGCTATGGTGTGCAAGTTCATTCACGACGTTTTCCTTTTCCGTTATAGTGCGTGATGATTGACTATCAATACACACGTGACTCCGAGAAGTCAGAGGTGTGCCCTGGGATTCGAACCCGCGACCGCCGGAAACATGTTTTCACTTACAGATACATACTATTTTTTAGTTTCTATAACATATCTAGGCAACAGCAATCTGGTTTTCATGCATAAGCAATACCAGTAAATACGAAAACTTTCAATTTAAACATATAAACACAAATATAAACTATGTAAACTGGGTTGACATACCAGTTTTATATTTCGAAACGTGAAATCTCAAATTTTATTAAACCGGTTGATAACAGTTGGTCCGAGAAATGCATATAAACATATAAAGAATGCAATGGCTTTGACGATTCGATGTGTCCTCAATAGTGGAATTGAATTAAATAATTTATCGATAAGCTATTTTAATCATATCATCACAGAAACAAGTAGTGCAACTTAAATGGAGCTTAAACAAAGAATTGAAGTAAAACATAAACCTCCTTCTTTGCAGTCGGGTAAAAAATGCTCTTTGCGAAATGCGAAAATGCAAAATATAATTGTAAACAAATATCAGAAGCATTCGTTGTTATTTGATGAAACAAAATAAGAATATACTTACGGACCAGTGAAGTCGTAGATATTTTTATTTTAAGCCTAAATTATTATTATTAAATTCGTCTTTTCAGTTTTTTTTGAATCGTTATGTAATATCTTCATCGCCACGTGCTATAAATGTGAAGTGATAGTTCAATGTACACTCTCATAACGTAATAAGGAAAACGAAGTGGGTGGTTGTTTTAGTGACTTCAGACACAATGCAACTAAACATATTGCAAAAAATAAAATTTTTTTTTTGTTATATTTTCCTATTGTATTTGGGTGGTAAATAAATCGTTTTTTTTTAATAATATCACCCTTTTATTTTTAAAGACACTGTGGTACGCAAGGATTTAAATTGATGATGATGAATGATATTTAAAAAATCACAAAGTCACTAAACCTACCACCCAGCTTCGTTTTCGGTAGCAGTCTTGATATATCCTGTATGTTCTAATTGCAGGAACCTTCACTACTATATTCTGATATAACGTAGAAGCCTTCTACTATTAAGAGTTTGTCCTCTGTATTCGAACCTACGACTCGTATCAACAACCTGTTCCACTTCTTCAGACAACGTTATCAATTCCAAAAACATTCGCAAATGAGTTTCCAATAATGTTAAAATAATATACATCCGACCTTTTCTTGGTGTGGAAGCCGAATCTTCGTTATCGATTTAATCTTAGTTAGTCATAACCGCGTGAGCCCGGATTAATTGATACCCATATCTGAATATCCGACCGATAACGTTCAAGTGCGTGTGGGCGTAATTGATATTACATAATGTTTTTTTTTTCCATGTATGGCGATATGACCATGCCGTTCACCTGATGGTAAGCGATAGGACCGCTCATGAACAGTAGCAAAACAAAAGAACACCTTGAATTACAAAGCAATAAACAATTCTACTGAGCTTTCCATACTGAAACATTAGATTTTAAGTGTCAATATGTCCAGTACTCTGATGATGATATGATCTATCGTGCTTGCTGGCATGTTAGTAACGGATTAACCAGGGCGCCAACATGCTCATGGTGGTCGCGGGTCCAAATCCCAGGGACACCTCTGACTTTTTGGGAGTCATATAGGTATTCAGATTCTAAATACTCTAAATTTTAGTCAATCGATCGTAATGTCCATTTCTCCCGTCAAATAGCAGTGTCAATGCACTGTTGTGTTCTGGTTTAAAGGCATCGTAGCCAGAGTAACTACTGGACATATCGAGACTTAACATCTTATGTCTCAGGATGGCGATCGCAGTGCCTACCTTACCTAGCATAGCTTTGTTTGGTTTTTGTACTATCCATGAGAGGTCGTATCGCATACCATCAGGCGACTGGCATGCTCGTCTCGCCTTGTTTGTACAAAATGAAGCAGGCTCCCTCCGAGAGATGGCCGTGGAAATCATTGGGTGAGGCCTATGTTCAGCAGTGGACTTCCTTTGGCTGATGGATGGATGGATTCCATACTAGAATGTATAGACTCGAAAAAAAAGATCTTATCACCGTGCGATTAAACCCTCGACTTTGTTTCAAATCCTCCATCCCGCCCACTACACCACAGTGATTGTCAAAATATCTGATGACGTTCACAACACTTTATATTCAAGTACAGCACTTCATATCTAATTATCCTATGACGTCATCAGACAATTTTTTCATACAAATACGCGTGACGTTAGCAGATTTTCTTGCCAACTATTTTATTCATACATTTAAATTTAAATGTAGCCAAAAATAATAATCGCATAAAAATATTTTACCAAACGTCTAGGTGATGTGAGGAACCGTCTTATTGCGATCGATTGAGGAAGTTCTCTACAAGATTTTGAAGGTATGTGAAATCATAAGGGATTTTTCGGGATCAACCTCTGTATATTAGGTTTCGAATAGACCGTTCTAATCGTGTCGATCGGTGAAAGATTGTAAATACACTAAACCCTCACATTAATATCGAGTCTTGGGTCGTGGGCATTAAAAACTACAAAAGACTTTTCCATCTCATAAACAGCCAGACCCGAGGGGCGGGAATCGAACCCACAGTCTCTCGTAGCAGAGTCGGCGTCCAACAAACCGTGTCACGAGGGCTTTTAAAATAACATATTTTTATCCATGTGGCTCTAATACATTACAATAACTTTAACTTTTGAACTTTCTTCCTTTTCTCTTACATCCATCAAATGTTTGTCTGTCAGTAATTACCTTGTGCTATAAGACCTCCACTTGTACTTTTCTCTTATGTCAAATATTTAATTTTAAAGTTAAAAATAAATAAAGAAATAAATAAATAATACAATTTAGTCTAGGCACTAATAATACAATATTCCCTCAATCACATTACCCACATAATAATCCACCGCAAGCTTATATTGTTTGGCCCAAATATAGACATAAAATTATGAACAATGATTGTGCTATTTGGCATCATCAATAGTTACATATGTGACCTTATTAAAAACAATACCTAGGGTGAGCTCACTTTAAAATAAAAAGTAACAAAAATACATTAAAAAATATATATTTGCTCAAGATGAATAAATAAATAAATAAATAACACCCAACAGCCACATACATAGTCCTGACCCCACACTAAGATCGAATCTTGTGTCGTGGGTATCAGGAACTACGAGAGACTTTTCGGTCTCACTAACACCCAGACCCGAAAGAAATATTTGTGGGCCGCACAAACATTTCTCTCGGTGCGGGGATCGAACCCGCAGCCTCTCGTTTCACAGGCGGCGTCTAACCAACTGTGCCACGGAGGCTGTCAAATAAAATAAAATAGAGGCAAATACAAGAATATTTACTATTTAGTCAGACTTTTTATGTTTATTTAAATTATATTCTACGCTTTAGGATTTAAACTGTGTTTTCCGCTCCTCATCTCCATTATATTGTTGTATGCATTGTCATAATAAGACCGTCATTTACTATTAAATGTAATTAGCTTAATCTCCACATTAGTCCAATATCAGTAAATATTATGCTCATAAGAGAAGCTGATTGTTGTAAAGTTATACCATATATTTATTTGCAAATTATATTATGGGCTGTTGAAAGAAAAGTCCTTAATTATAAAGGAAGCACCTCATAAACGCAGCAGAGGCTATTTAAGTTATTTTATTTTAAGCCAAGTCCATGGAATTATTTTATTAAAATAATATGTTAAATAAGATATGTATCTACATATCGACGCAGGAAAGCGATTTTGTCGTATCTCGAAACGAGCTATTTTACATCAGAATCAAAAAAATATATTAAAAAAATGAATAATAACATTTTAGACAAAACCTTACATTTTCACGAGGAAATTCAATGCGGTATTTTTGTATGAATTAAATAATATACAACACGCATATACGCATTTTTTGACATACGACAAAATCGCTTTCCTGCATCGATATGTACATTTAAATTATTCTAAGCCCACATGAAATATAAAAATTAAGAAATTAATAGCCATATAACCAAACACATCCCGTTTTCAAAACCAGATGTTAAGAAAAATACAAACACATCACATAAGGTAAAATCCCTAATTTCTCATACAAATATAAATACAAAAGTAATTAGCGTACCGCGACATCTTGCATTTACAGTGACTAAGCGCTAATTGGATTACTAAATACGAAGACATCGTTAGGTGACTCCACCTTGAGAGTTTTTGTTTAAAACGAGTTTATATCTACAATTAATTAATTTTATTTCCTCACTAACCCAAATGGCAGAAAGATTCCGTTACAAGTTTGGACTTTTCATCTATGTCTCTATATGCGACATTTTAGCTCTTCAACGAATCAATGTTTTTTTTCCTTATTTTTATTACGTGACTTCATTTAGTTTTCTAAGCTTATCAATCAAGAAATTCTGTTCGGCTATTTCTGTATTATAAATTTTCTATAACTCAGAAAAAAAGTTTTATTTCCTAATTCTGACAGACTGAGGACATCCTGGAATTCAATTCACCCCCAAAACTTTGGCTGCGACCATACTTGATAAATAACACATTTGATATGTAGTTGCCGATTAAATAAGAAACGATAATAACACCTGCATGTATTTAAGAAATATTCTGAATCAGCCCATATACGTCTCACTTCAGGGTACGGACCTCCTCTACAACCGAGAGTGCGATTAAAGTGGTAGAGCCACATAGTCCACCACGCTGGCCTAGTGCGGGTTGGCGGACTTACATACCAAAGAAATTCTTACATATCGCTATGGTATGCAGGTTTCCTCACGATGTTTTCCTTCACCGTTACAGTGTGTGGTAATTGACTATCAATATACACATGACTCCGAAGTCAGAGATGTGCCCTGGGATTTGAACCCGCGACCGCCGTTAGCATATGGGCAGTCGCACCTGGTCCGTATACCAACAGGCCACCTTCATGAGATATAATAATGAAACATATTTGGTCTTGATCATTATTTACCTATCTTCATTTTTATTTTATTTATTTAGAAAGACACACCAACAACACATGCATTAAAAATTACAAAAACACTTACTAAATATAATGGTGAAGCACAATATGCCTATTATAACTAAGCCATATTTCATCAACATTAAGTATGAATATTCGTCATAATTCATAACCAATGTCACATTTGTGTATGTTCGCGTCATTTTTCTAAGGTTCTTTACCGAGAGGAAAACCGCAACAGATTCAGTCTATAAATAGAAACATGACAGACGCTACGTGAGATGAATTATTTTATAACATCGTAAAATTACATTAGTCATTTCTCAAATTTTTTTTCAGACTCAAGGTCAATTATGAAATTGTGAAGAGTAATTTCCTGTAGAACAGCAGACCTCCACTCGCAAAGTGAATAGATTGGCCTTTCAAAATTTTCAACATGTTCAAATTCTTATGAGCATCGTTTTTTTTTCTTTTTTTTATTAGTATATGTATTTTTATTAGTATATGTACTAGTCTAAATTTTAGTTTAGTTTAGTTTTTTTCCTAGACTAGTACATATACTAGTTTGGAAAAAATTGACGATTCTATGTTGCATTGGGTAATATACTAACTACTCAGGTACTATGTACTAGGTAGTACGTCTCTCTTATGTAAGATACCGTTTGGATATGCCAACCCATTGTCTAAAGACTCTTAAAGTGACAAGACAAAGTCATAGTGCCTCACAGCTATGTGTTCCAATTGCGATTTCTTTATTGGATTTGAGCAGTTTTCGTCCAGTTTATAAAAAGACGGCTTTTTTTGACTTGGTTTTAAACCAAACGACCGGCCTGCCCCTTTCATCAATTTCTTTAGTGAAATCAAATAGGAAATATGATCGGAGCTATGGAGTAATGACTGAGGGAATGAATAGTTCATATTCCAATCTACAAAAGCTTACATAAAACATAATCCGAATTATCATCTTTTGCTAAATCTAAATCCTACCAGTGTTTTGACTATCTTCTAACATCGTGATATCGTATGATTTATGCTTCCTAATTTATTCCACCCGTAAATATTTTATCAATGTGCAAATTACGTTATAATCTATCTATAAAACGATAACTACTGATATTATGTACAAAAAAAAACAAAGTCGTAACAGCGCCATCTAGCCAAAATTTGTTGAACTATAACAAACTTTACTTCACAGATCAACAATAAAGTACATAATTTGTACGCTTCTCAGAAATTCTGCAATCGGTATGGTTTATTACAAACAAAAAAAGTGCGTGGTGGCCTGTTGGTAAACGGACTAGTCGCGGCTGCCAACATATTCACGGTGGTCGCGGGTTCAAATCCCAGGGCACACCTCTGACTTTTCGGAGTCATGTGTGTATTGATAGTCAATCACCACGCACAAAAACGATGAAGGAAAACATCGT
Organism: Hyles euphorbiae; assembly: GCA_023078785.2. Taxonomy (NCBI): domain Eukaryota; kingdom Metazoa; phylum Arthropoda; class Insecta; order Lepidoptera; family Sphingidae; genus Hyles; species Hyles euphorbiae. Next base: position 6,147,266 of record CM041048.1, read on the forward strand.
GATTTATAAGAATTTCTATGGTATGTAAGTCCGCCAACCCGTACTAGGGGGGTTACTATAGAATCCGTAACTCGAAGTTTCGTGACATTTTTCGGACGGATGTTACTTCGTTACACGAAATCCGTAAAAAGAACGAATGATTTGAATTTTTCGTCAATACTTCGTCGTCCGAAATAACTGTCAGAGACGAAAATTTTAAATCAACATGGACGACAATGTCATATTTCATTGCATATTTCCCAGTCTCGATAAAATTTTTAATTTTGTTTGTGGAGTGACTTTAGACCATATATCAAGTGCAAAATCTTAACTAAAAGGCTTAATTAAAATGGCATGTAACAGCAGTGATTATAAGAAAAACTAGTAATAAAAGTTCGAACAACAATAACGCAGCTCAACAAAAAATGAAGATTGTTTGCCCTGGATATTAGAAATGCCTGTGAATATCTTGGAAATTATAGTGGGGAAGAGGATGCACACCACCAGGAATTAAAAGTACGAGATGAAGCGTACCGTTTATATCACAGACGAGTAAATAAGTTTATACGACGCGATAGGACGTTCACAATCACAATGAGACTCGATATTATTATTTCAAGATTTGTTTTTGACTGTGGCGTAAAATAACAATGTACTCCCGACAGAAAATACAGGGATAATTCAAAATAAAACCCAAAACCGGTATAATGGAGAAAAACATTTAACAAGAACAAAACGGCAATACCTATTACCTACAGTTTATGATAAATTGATTATTGAATAAATATTGGTGTCAATGTGAAAGAATATAGTGTAGAACATGGTGGACATTTCAAACAAACCAAAAAGATGGCAAAAAGGATACAACTATATTTTGGCTGATATTTACAACGAGAAGACCCCCTAAACTTTATTTAAGAGGAAATCTTTTAAAGGTGTTTCTTCAAAGTTTATCTTATTTATACTTTTTGTACCCAAAAAATATTGCTATAAAACACTTAAATAAATTAATTGTAGATAGTAATTAACACATTTTATTAAACTTTTGATATTACTAAATAAAATTGTTTTCTTTCCACCTTATGATTATTGGTATGTTCATAGCTCAATATCAGCTACATTGTGAGGAATAGAAAAGTCAATATTACTAATAAGTATCTTACAAGTAGTTACATAATAAAACAATGTGATATATAGTGCATATTTTAATTTTCTCTAATAACAAGCTTACATATGAGTTTCAAACACATTCAATGTTATGGCATAGTACCTACCTATTTGTTTTGATAAACTCTGTATGATAAAAATTAGACAGTCACTTTTGAACAAAATATTAATTGAAATCTTTTATTACATGCATAAAAACTTCAATTGTTTGTATTGTATCTTGTTTATTTAAAACTTTTTCGAAAAGTTAATTAAGAAGCATTAATTATAACCAACCATAAAGATGTCAGGAAAGGAAAAGGGTTTGTTAGAATGAGTTTAGATAAATAACAAAACGAACTAATATCTATCTACTTTAGAGCAAAATCAAAGTAATTTCTAATTTTGATAAAATCAATATAATATTATTATCCAATCAAACTATATTAATTTCACATAATAAGTATTTAACCTAATGTGAAGATCACCGGTTAATTTTGACAATATATATTTTTCAAGTGCGTCCTTTAATTATTTATATGAAACAGAAACTCTTTCAAATAGATGTAATGTACTGTAATTGAATCATCAAGAAATATAGATGCATACCTACTCAAAATTGAATGGAAATAATTATTTGTAATATGTGGTATCTTAATATCGTCACATAATAATAATTTAACCTAATTTGAAGATCACCGGTTAATTTTGACAAAATATCTTTTTCAAGTGCTTCCTTTAATTATTTCGATGAAACAGAAAGTAGGCTCTTTGAAATGAATGTTATATACTGTAATTGAATCATCAAGAAATATAGACATACTTAAAATTGAATGGAAATAATTATTTGTACTATCTGATATCTTATTATTTTCACATAATAAGTATTTAACCTAATGTGAAGATCATCAGTTAATTTAAATAATATATATTTTTCAATTGCTTTCTTAAATTATTTATATGAAACAGAAACTCTTTCAAATGGATGTAATATACTGTAATTGAAACATCAAGAAATGTACATACATACTTTAAAATGGAAAGAATTATTTGTAGTGCTTTATATACATAAATATAAGTTAGTATAACTTGTTTCACACAAATTACTGCCAGGTAACAAATAAAATACAAATAAAACATTTATTTCAACATATTCCATTTACAACAGTTTTCACTAATGATTGAAGATTTGATGTTCATTATCCCAGAAAAAAGAGGATCTCATTGTTGTGGTTGAATCATCCTCAAAGTACCAAGCGATAACTTCAAGTAGTTAAATCCTGTAACCCAAAATAGTAATCTATTAAAACATATTTACAACCTAGTGTTTCATGTTATTTATACACTACCAAATCATTCCAAACACAAGTAATTAACTAACTAAAGACTTTAATCATATACTTTGTGAATATTGATAACGTGTGTGTGACTATTAACTGTATTAAATAACCACTAGTGGAACTTCTTTCCATCCCAACAAAGTTGCATGTTGGAGCGCGACACGTATAAGTAGGTAAAATATTTGTTAGGCGCTTGAAGGAAATATAACAAGGAATATCAACCCAGTTTGATAATTGATCATTATGGCATTAAATAGATATAATAATTTAAAAATAAGAAACTTACCGTTTTAATAAAATATTTTGTACAAATACTTACTTTTGTCAACATTAAAGAATTTTAAACATTGAATTTTAATTATAATAATATCTCCATATACAATGTATTATTTAATAATAATGACTGCCTCGGTGGCGTAGTTGTACTAAGGTATGGTTACAAAGCTGAGGTCTCGGGTTCGAATCCCGGGTTGGGCAAAGTGATATTGGATTTTTCTATTCATTATCAGCCCAGAGTCAGGAATTTGTGCCCGATATGGCGATAGGCTCGCCACCTATCACATTGTGGGACGGAACATACAAGGCGAAATGAGGGTGTCCTGGCACCTCTGCTTACCCCTTCTGGGATATAGGCGTGAGTTTATGTATGTATGTATTTAATAATTAAGTTTTTTGTAAATGTTCACAATTTAAATTTTTATACGTTTTGACGTTTGATAGTTGATACTTGTTGTTTTTTTACATTTAACCTATCTAAAGGCAAAAGTCCCAGCCGTACAGCCTAGTGCAATATATTGAAATTCTTCAATTTAAGTTCTTTTATTACATACGAAGTAAGAACCATAAGCTCGCCCATGTCATGCGTTAAATAAATTAGTAATTTAGGTGCTTTATTGAGATTTTATGTAATATAAAAATAACTTAATTAGATTGTTATATTGGTATATGACAGCTCTTGTGCCACAGGCTAGGCGGTTAGCTGATGATGCCATGCCGCCTGCGAAACGAAAGGCCGCGGGTTCGATCCCGCACCGAGAGAAAGGTTTGTGAGGCCCACAAATATTTTTTTGTGGGCCTCTTTGTGGGGCGTCAGGATTATGTATGTAACTATGGGGATGTTATTTATTTATATGAAACTAGCTGTGCCCGCGACTTCGTCCGCGTGGAATTTAACAAAAACTTTATTTTTCTAAAATAAAAGATTTTTTCTAAAATAAATGTAGCCTAAGTTACTCCTTATTATCTCAGCTACCTGACAATAAAAGTCCCGTCAAAATCGGTCCAGCCATTTCAGAGATTAGCCGGAACTAACAGACAGACAGACAGACAAAAAAAATCTAAGGTAATTTTCGTTATAGGTATCGTGTATGGAACGATATGTAGTTGGACATTTTTTTTTTATTTTCACTTCACAAACAGACACTTCAATTTTATTTATATGCCCGCAACTTCGTCCGCGTGAAATTTAACAAAAACTTTATTTTTCTAAAATACTTAAAGAACTTCCCTAAAATAAATGTAGCCTAAGTTACTCCTTATTATATCAGCTACCTGACAAAAAAAGTCCCGTCAAATCGGTCCAGCCATTTCAGAGATTAGCCGGAACAAACAGACAGACAGACAAAAAAAATTCTAAGGTCATTTTCGTTATAGGTATCGTGTATACAACGATATGTAGTTGGACATTTTTTATTATTTTCACTTTACAAACAGACACTTCAATTTTATTTATATGCCCGCAACTTCGTCCGCGTGGAATTTAACAAAAACTTTATTTTTTTTGTCTGTCTGTCTGTTTGTTCCGGCTAATGTCTGAAATGGCTGGACCGATTTTGACGGGGCTTTTTTTGTCAGGTAGCTGATATAATAAGGAGTAACTAGGCTACATTTATTTTAGAAAAAATATTTTATTTTAGAAAAATAATGTTTTTGTTAAAATCCACGCGAACGAAGTCGCGGGCACAGCTAGTTTCATATTATAAATAAATAACATCACCATCGTTACATACATAATCCTGACCCCCCACAAAGAGGCCCACAAAAAATATTTGTGGGCCTCACAAACCTTTCTCTCGGTGCGGGGATCGAACCCGTGGCCTTTCGTTTCGCGGCATGGCATCATCAGCTAACCGCCTAGCCTGTGGCACAGGAGCTGTCATATAAAATCTCAATAAAGCACCTTTACTAATTTATTTAAAGCATGACATGGGCGAGCCTATGGTTCTCACTTCCTAATAAAATAACATAAATTGAAGAATTTCAATATATTACACTAGGCTGTACGGCTGGGACTTTTGCCTTTAGATAGGTTAAATGTAAAAAAACAACAAGTATCAACTATCAAACGTCAAAACGTAAAAAAATTAAATTGTAAACATTTACAAGAAACGTAGATAAATAAATAATATTTCACAGAGTACATTGTATATGGAGATATTATTATAATTAAAATTTAATGTTTAAAATTCTTTAATGTTGACAAAAGTAAGTATTTGTACAAATTATTTTATTAACACAATAAGTTTCTTATTTTTAAATTATTATATCTATTTAATGCCATAATGATCAATTATCGAACTGGGTTGATATTCCTTGTTATATTTCCTTCAAGCGCCTAACAAATATTTTACCTACTTATACGTGTCGCGCTCAAACATGCAACTTTGTTGGGATGGAAAGAAGTTCCACTAGTGCAGTGATTCTCAACCACTGTGCCGCGGCACTTTTGTGTGCCGCCAAATTTTGCAAATATATAATAATGTTAATATTATTAAATTATATCAGTTAAAAAGAAAAATATTTTTAACATGAATATGTATTTGAATCCACAAAAAAGTTAATTATTTTATTATTTGCTTTGCAACGCGTTTTTTCTTAGTGCCAAATTGTGATGAAGCGGCGTGCATAGCAATAGGAATATGTCTCAAGGCGCTCTTTGTGTGCCGCCAAATTTTGAAATCGTTAAATATGTGCCGCAACAAAAAAAGGTTGAGAATCACTGCACTAGTGGTTATTTAATACAGTTAATAGTCACACACACATTATCAATATTCACAAAGTATATGATTAAAGTCTTTAGTTAGTTAATTACTTGTGTTTGGAATGATTTGGTAGTGTATAAATAACATGAAACACTAGGTTGTAAATATGTTTTAATAGATTACTATTTTGGGTTACAGGATTTAACTACTTGAAGTTATCGCTTGGTACTTTGCGGATGATTCAACCACAACAATGAGATCCTCTTTTTTCTGGGATAATGAACATCAAATCTTCAATCATTAGTGAAAACTGTTGTAAAAAGGAAAAGGAATATGTTGAAATAAATATTTTATTTGTTACCTGGCAGTAATTTGTGTGAAACAAGTTATACTAACTTATATTTATGTATATAAAGCACTACAAATAATTCTTTCCATTTTTTAAGTATGTATGTACATTTCTTGACAATTCAATTACAGTATATTACATCCATTTGAAAGAGTTTCTGTTTCATATAAATAATTTAAGAAAGCAATTGAAAAAAATATATTATTTAAATTAACTGATGATCTTCACATTAGGTTAAATACTTATTATGTAAAGTTAATATAGTTTGATTGGATAATAATTTTATATTGATTTTATTAAAATTAGAAATAATTATACTTTGATTTTGCTCTAAAGTAGATAGGTAGATATTAGTTTGTTTTATTATTTATCTAAACTCATTCTAACAAAACCTATTCCTTTCCTGACATCTTTATGGTTGGTTATAATTAATGCTTCTTAATTAACTTTTGGAAAAAGTTTTAAATAAACAAGATACAATACAAACAATTGAAGTTTTTATGCATGTAATAAAAGATTTCAATTAATATTTTGTTCAAAAGTGACTGTCTAATTTTTATCATATAGAGTTTATCAAAACAAATAGGTAGGTACTATGCCATAACATTGAATGTGTTTGAAACTCATATGTAAGCTTGTTATTAGAGAAAATTAAAATATGCACTATATATCACATTGTTTTATTATGTAACTACTTGTAAGATACTTATTAGTAATATTGACTTTTCTATTCCTCACAATGTAGCTGATATTGAGCTATGAACATACCAATAATCATAAGGTGGAAAGAAAACAATTTTATTTAGTAATATCAAAAGTTTAATAAAATATGTTAATTACTATCCACAATTCATTTATTTAAGTGTTTCATAGCGATATTTTTTGGGTACAAAAAGTATAAATAAGATAAACTTTGAAGAAACACCTTTAAAAGATTTCCGCTTAAATAAAGTTTAGGGGGTCTTCTCATTGTAAATATCATCCAAAATATAGTTGTATCCTTTTTGCCATCTTTTTGGTTTGTTTGAAATATCCACCATGTTCTACACTATATTCTTTCACATTGACACCAACATATATTCAATTTATCTTAAACTGTAGATAATAGGTGTTGCCGTTTTGTTCTTGTTAAATGTTTTTCTCCATTATACCGGTTTTGGGTTTTATTTTGAATTATCCCTGTATTTTCTGTCGGGAGTACATTGTTATTTTATAGATTTTTTTTTTATTATTGCAATGAATGGCGAGACGAGCAAGCCGTTCGCCTGATGGTAAGCGATACGACCGCTTCCACCATAGTTAATACACTTATATATGACACATTCCACTGCGCTCGCCATCCTGAGACATAAGATGTTAAGTCTCAATATGTCCAGTAGTTACTCTGGCTACAATGTCCTTCAATCCGAAACACAACAGTGCATTTACGCAGTGTTGTTTCACGGTAGAAATAGACATTGCGGTGGCATACACATAAATAAAAAATAAGTGTCTGTTTGTAAAGTGAAACTAAACAAATTTGTCCAACTACATATCGTTATACTCGTATACCTACACGATATCTATACCAAAAATGATCTGAAAAGAGTTTTTGTCTGTCTGTCGTTCTGTTTGTAATTGCTTATCTCGAGAACGGCTGGACAGATTTTGACGGGACTTTTATTATACGGTAGACCGTATAAATAAGAAATAATAAAGGTTATTTTTCCTGACAAAACATATGTAATCGCCATAAATATATTTTATTAGTTATAAGGGAATAAAAATACTGTTTCGTTAAAAATATTTTATTTATTATGCAATAGTCTGCAGTATCGCTCATCATAACCAATGTATTCCCTTTATTTGGCTTATATTTAACTAATTGTAGGCACTTCTTTTTGAACGATATAAAAGAAATAAATTTTCTGTCGAATCGCACATGTATCAAAATCGTCTATTGCCTTTGAAGGACGACCCTTTCTTTTCTTTCGACGAAAACTTTCCACCTTTTTCAGCACCATGTAACGCTATCCGTGCGTAATGAACTCTCAGAAACACCTAAAACAATAACAAAAAAATATTAGTATACCGAGATGTACAATCAAGAAATAAATAATTTAGAAAAAAACACCAAATATATTTTACTTTTCCTGTTTCCGTTATACTATGTATTTTAGACTAATGTGGACAAACAAAGAATGTTATTTTAAAAATAATGTTTCTTGAAATAGTTTACGTCCTATTGAATTATTTGTACTTGTGTATAATTTTTTTAATAAATGAAAGAATAAGTGACGATGCTCAAAATGTGGCAGTCTGCTATAAATACTCCAGGTTATGTTTATGTTTGTATAACCTCAAAAATATGGTTAAATAAACAATATTCATTGGTAATCATAAGAATATCCATTATATGCATATGTTAGTTCGTTCTTTTTAGTGTTTTGTACAATTTTCAACTATTACTTACCAGTACAATCAGCCCTTCGTTTGTAAACATCGTCTTAATTTGTTAACAACTTCTCGGCTTTATATTCGTCCATACACCACATCAAAACTTTGTATATTATTTCACGGGCTCCGCCTCGAATTACTTTGTTCATGATAACTTAGTTTTATTGTTCACGATTCGAAATTAACACACTATTCTAAAAAAACTCGTGAAAAATGTCGAATAATAGCAATGACTGACAGCTCGTGTACTCCATTCTGGTGTTGCTAGGAAATGTTTTGCTTTTAGTTCCCAATTAATTAATTTCTACTCTTTTATGTCGTGCTATATTTAAATTTGCGGGAGTAACTTGGGCTATTTAAGTTTTGAATAACAAATTAGAGTACCGCAAAAAAAATATCTCTTAAATTTTGCGGTTATTTTTAAAAATACCTACTATGACAAGAGAGTGTCTGAGTTCATTATGTTTCTTCGATTTAGTTTGCTGTAAAAAATATTTAGGGTTCCGTGGGACAAATCATTTATCTAAAACAAATAGAAAGAAAGAAATCATTTATTCTTGATAGCCCTGCACGGCTATGATTAAAAATTAAAACACGTAATATTATTTTAAATAAAGATTTGTAAAAAAGTATTGCAATTCACATCCGATAGAAGTGAAACGTCAGAAAATTAACCTACGTTATCTTTTCTATAATTTTCGAGCACTGCAAATCATCTAGAAAAACCACTAACCAATAAATATCATTTTTCCCCACTACATGCGTGGTCTAAATTACCATATAAATAGTGGAAAATTCACTTAGGTGGCAACACTGTTGGAGAATAATGATCACAGATAATGCTGTTTTTCTCCTTCTAAAATCCATAAGAATATCTATGACAATTATCATTCAGTCCGAAGTTAGTCTATGGTTACGATGAATTTTCAACATTTCGGATGATTCACATACTCTGTGGTACATTTATTTCGTCACTGACATCCGTTATCCGAAGTTTCGTGCTTCGTTACGGATTCTATAGTAACCCCCTAGGCCAGCGTGGTGGACTATATGGCCTAACCACTCTCAATCGTACTCTCGATTGTAGAGGAGGCCAGTGCCCTGCAGTGGGACGTTTATGGACTGATACAGAAGACAGAAGATTACAAACAAATTATATCAGAAAAGTATTTTTAAACATTCATAGCGACTTCTCAAGGTACATTTACAAGGAGAAAACAACACGAAAGTTAAAACGTAACAAAGCAAATTGGCTTATCGCCTCTTAATAGGAGACGAATTATTTATCGTCGAGCGACGAACCTTACAGACACAATGCGTATCTATATTTAATACGTATTTGTAAACATTGTCTAGAGGCATACGTGCTCGTTTATATTCAAATTTCTTCCTGCCTTTAGCCTAGCAATATACTTTGCAATTATAAACAAAATCGCTGGAAATGAATTTTATTAGTCAGCAACTCAAAACCTTACGATTTACAGAATAAGATTTACGGTAACATACTACACATCTGGGGTACATCCAGCCCTTTAGATCTTTTTTAAATTATTGCGTTGTCATCGGTCCTGGATAAGTATGAAAAATTATAGGTAAATCCGAGTTTTGAATTACTCGAAAATCTTCTCACAGATTATGTTACATACATTCATACAAACATATACAGGGTATATCAAGAGTGCTACCGAAAACGAAGCCGGGTGATAGTTTATAGATAGACAAACACAATGCAACGAAAAATTTCGCTAAGAAACGCGACAATTTTTTTTTTATTATTTTTTAAATATCGTCGAATTTAGGTGGTAAATCCATAGTTTATGCTAAAATAATAATTTAAAGCCTTGCATACCATAGCGTCTTTAAAAATAAAAGGGTGTACACTATTATTTAAGAAAAAAACGATGTATTTACAATCCTAAATCGACGATAGAAAAAAATTAACAAAAAAATTCGTCACAAATTTTTGCACAAAATTTAGTTGCAGTGTGTCTGAAGTCACTAAAACCACCCAGCTTCGTTTTCGGTAGCAGTCTTGATATACCCTGTATACAGACAGAGTTAATAAAAGCGTGTAAAAAAACATATGTAGCCTGGTGGCCCTTGGTCCAATTCAGTTCTGCCTCCCTTGTTATCAGATAAATCTGGGTTTTGTCGAAAAATCTTCGGATTTATCGTAACGCGACTTTTACAGTTACGTATACACATTTAAATATTTATAGCCTTGGTCAAACTTCAAAGGTATCCCCAATATAAAAATATACTTATCCACGATAAAAATATACTTGACCAATTACGCGTGTTATATTGAAATAATTTCCAATAAATCGATTTCACACGATAACGGATCAAAACTCTATTGTTTTCAAATAAAATAACGAATTATAACAAATTACGTATTGGTTTTAAAGGGCATTTGTTATAAAATAACTTTACAGATATGGTGGCACCGGTGGTAGGGCTTTCGTATGTGAGAGGACGCCTAAATATGTACCACCGCAATGTCTATTTCTCCCGCCGAACTGCAGTGTAAATGCACTTTTGTGTTTCGATTTGAAGAACATTATAACCAGACTAACCACTGGACATAATGAAACTTAATATCTTGTCTCATGATGGCGAGCGTAGTGGAATGTCAAGCATTGCTTTATAATTTATCGTTTTGCTACTGTTCATGTGCGTGGTGGCCTGTTGGTAAACGGACTAGACGCGGCTGCCCACATGTTCAGGGTGGTCGCGGGTTCGAATCCCAGGGCACACCTCTGACTTTTCGGAGTCATGTGTGTATTGATAATCAATCACCACGCACTAAAACGGTGAAGGAAAACATCGTGAGGAAACCTGCATACCATAGCGATTCATAAGAATTTCTATGGTATGTAAGTCCGCCAACCCGCACTAGGCCAGCGTGGTGGACTATATGGCCTAACCACTCTCAATCGTATTCTCGATTGTAGAGTAGGCCCGTGCCCTGCAGTGGGACGTATATGGGCTGATACAGATACTGTTCATGAGCGGTCGTATCGCTTATTATCAGGCGAACGGCAAGCTCTTCCCGCCATACATTGCAGTAAAAAATATGAGATATAATTATGACTTACTACTGGTATACGATTAGTTTCATCAGCCCATATACATCCAACTGCTAAGAATGCGCTATGATCCGAAACGAAGTTGGGATGTTCGATGTCCCAAGTGTTCTCAACACCTATTAAAAATACATAAATAACTCCAAAACATCATAACATAGGTCTGGGTTTAAAATTTCGATATTAGCAATTCGGTCTTCTCCCAAGTATGCTATCGCTCACAGCTCATTTCATCATCAACCACAAGAAGTCTACTGCTGAACATAAGCCATCAACAAGGATTTCCACATCGACCTGTTCAAAGCAGCCTGCGAGTTCCTGCAATTTTCATAACACATCATAACTCCTCCGAACCACACTTACTAATATAAATATTTTTTATGACATGATTATTTGATCAAACGTAATATTTTAACAATTATAATATGTTTAATTTAATTATTTCTTGACCTTTGGCATGGGGCGATCGTCTCCAAGCAACTCAAATGTGGGTTATCATTTGTCACACTGGTCGCAAGACTAAATATAAATATTTGTATACATTTGGTGATAGGATTTTGTATCATTTATGAGTTCATTAACACGATTGTTACGCATATTGTAGTATTTTTGTGATCAATGCGTATGCGTATACGGCTCTTGAATAGCATTTGTATGGCAGTTAACATTTGGCGTTGCTTGTAATATGAGGCAAATATTAGTATTTTATATTAAATAGTGGGCGGACTTTTATGGTATGTAAGTCCGCCAACCCGCACTAAGCCAGCGTGGTGGACTATATGGCCTAACCAGTAACCACTCTCAATCGTATTCTCGATTGTAGAGTAGGCCCGTGCCCTGCAGTGGGACATATTTGGGCTGATACATATTAAATAGTGGGAGTGTATTGGGAACATCTTACCGTCTCTTTCACACGCGCACATTGTAACACATTTACAGTTTTCTTTTGCATAACTTTTCTTTTACTCGCACTCAAAGATTTAAAACGTTTCTAAACTAAATAAAATGTTTAGCTATTCTTGCAAGAAGGCAATTATTACCAATAAATAAGTAAATTGGCCCGCCCCCTATCACATCTTGGGACGGAACACATAAGGCGAAATGTGGTCGCCCTGGTAGATCTCTTCTGGGAAAAAGCAGTGAGTTTATGTATGTAATAAATAATTGAAATAAAACTATTATTTACGGATTCGCGGATTTGGTTTAATTTTTACAGCTTTCATGGAAACGAAAAAAAAAACAAACTAAACCCGCGATAAAATCCGTAAATAATAGTTTTATTTCAATATATACCATTCGCGAAAAACGAAGAAACCATTATGTAATAAACAATGCTATATTTAATGTTATTTTCGGTCTACAATAAATTTAAATTTAATTTATTAATTCCGCTGACTTGTTTTTCAGTAAAAAATATGGTAAACTATGATAAGGTTATTCAAGGAAATGAGCATTTGCAAATACATATCAAGGAACAAGACGAACATTTATCTGAGTATAAATAGCGAGTTGCCAACTCAATTGTTGAATCCACGACTATTTTGAAGCTATATGAAATATTTAAATAGCAATTAATGTAATAGTTATTAATTAAAAATAGTTATTAAAGCTAATTTGAAGAGATTGCGTTATAAAGTCAATACGACCTAAATACAATAAACTTATTTGTACACGTGTGTTTGAATATTACTTTTTATTTCAATTATACATATTAATTTCTGTATCTGTCTGTGTATGTATCAGTCTATATACATCCCACGGCACGGCACGGGCCACCTCTACAGTCGGCAGTACGATTGTGAGGGTTTAGGCCATATAGTCCACCACGCTGGCCTAGTGCGGGTTTTCGGACTTTACATACCATAGAATTTCACATTATGGTATGCAGGATTCCTCACAATATTTTCCTTTACCATTTTACTGCGTGTAATTTACTATCAATACACATATGACTTCTCAAAAGTCGGGGTATGCCCTGGATTTGATGTCGGCAGTCGCGACAGGTCCGCTACCACCAAGCACATTATATTTCTTTGACATATTTGTTTTTATAACATACATACATACATACATAAACTCACGCCTTTTTCCCAGAAGGGGTAGGCAGAGGTGCCAGGACACCCACATTTCGCCTTGTATGTTCCGTCCCACAATGTGATAGGTGGCGAGCCTATCGCCATTTCAGGCACAAATTCCTGACTCTGGGCTGATAATGAATAGAAAAATCCAATATCACTTTGCCCAACCCGGGATTCGAACCCGAGACCTCAGCTTTGTAACCGTACCTTAGTACAACTACGCCACCGAGGCAGTCATGTATTGCAAATAAATATTAATTAGTACAAATAGATTTCTGTACAATAATATGTACGTATTATACATATAAACCTTCCTCCTGAATCACTATCTATTAAAAAAACCGCATCAAAATCCGTTGCGTAGTTTTAAAGATTTAAGCATACAAGGGGACATAGGGACAGAGAAAGCGACTTTGTTTTATACTATGTAGTGACATGATAATGAGGAATATTTATGTGGTAAAAAAAAAACTAATGTGACAGTAACTTTGCGCATACTTTCTGAAAAGACAGAAGTTTTGTAACTTACTGTGAGGTCATGTCATTACAGCTGGTTGTATTTTAATTAATATATTGCTTAATAACATGTCGTGGTATTAATAACTCATTTATATTTATAGTACTATGTACTCATGTTAATTTTACTACAATTATCTAAAAACAATTGTATAACGCACTAGACCAGCGTGGTTGATTATATGGCCTAACCCCTGTCAATCGTATTTTTAGTTGTAGAGGAGGGCCGTGCCTTGTAATGAGATTTGTCATTAGTGTCAATTTCACTCAATGCAAATGTCTATATTAGTCAAACCTATTATCTTATTAAATAAAATAATTGCTAATTTTGACAGCATTCATAAAGCAGTTGTTTATAAGCCGGTTTGAAAACATGAGGACGCAGATTCGATACCCTGACCGAGACTAATGTTTGTAAATTATTTTTCTCTTCTTGGCGTACCTTTTTTCTGCGTGGCCTACATTTTTTGATACCCTCTCTCTTAAGCATGAGAGTAATATATTTATTTAATACTTCATAGTAAGCCATTAAAAAGACAAAAAAATATATACAGAAACAGGCTTAAATATAAATTATCGGTAGAACAAGTGGCGGTCTTATCGCCAACGGCGGCGGTCTCTTCCAGACAACCTTTATAATACAACAAACCATGCATTAACAATACCTCTGTGGTGGCAGGCATTGCTGGTGACGCTGATGGTGGCACCGGCCCGTGACCCTGGGCTGCCGCGAACGCCCAAGTGGCGGCAAACGCGCAGGCGGCAAGGCACAGGCTCCGTCTCTTCACCATCATGACCCTGAAGTTGACAGGTGGTTGGGTTAGTTTTTTTTATAGACAGTAGGACAGTTATAAATTTTGTAAGATACTTTGGATAGAGGTCTTATTGATTTACAGCCGTTCTCAATAATCTATCTATCTTTAACAAGAGATTTCATTAGATATTAAGATGCATTTTATGTTTCAGTTAACAGAGATAAAGAGGTAGGAACATTTTGCACATATTTGTAGATAGCTAAATAATATAAATATATATATGTCTATTTTTATTTTATGAAGCGTAGTATTGTAAAGACAGAGTCATGGTAGCTGTTTAACCCTTTGTTAAAGATAGATAGGATATTGAGAACGGCCGTTAGAAGTCTAGATCCTTTAAATTTAGGACAGTATATTGTTGTAAGAGACTTTGAGTAGAGGTATTATTGGTCTAGATACTTTGGTGTTTGTAAAAAGGGAGTAAAGGAATATAGTGTCATTGACGATACCCAAGCACTGTAACTTGCGAGCCCAAGTAAGTCATTAATCTCCACATTTTGTTCTTCATAAATATTTTTCATATGTAAAGAATGCTTTTATTTATTTTTACATGCATATAAGTATTATACAAAATTAAAATAAAACTATTCTTAGAATCACCCAGTGACAGGTGATTGCCAAAAATTGCAAAAAAGTAGCATGGTTTACTATTACAATGCTATTCATGAAATAAAATGTTTTATTGTTATTTAAATAATGTTAAAGCATTTTGAAGGGTATAATACATTTTGGTATAATTTGTTAAAAATATTACCACAATTCAGGAAAAACACAACTATTCAATTGAGGCAAAGATGCCAGGACACCTACATTTCGCCTTGGTATGTTCCGTCCCACGATGTGATAGGGGGCGATCCTATTACCATATACACAAATACCCAAGTCCTGCTTAATAAATGAATAAATACATACATAATCGTCACGCCTGTATCCCATAGGGTAGGCAGAGTCTATAGACCGCCACTTTGCTCGATCCTGACATACTACTTTCGCTTCATCCACTTTCATCAACGTCTTCGTGCATTCTCGTCGGTTCAGGGTACTTTTAACCTGAACCTTGTTGAGGGTATTACCAATTTGGCTGGTGTATGTTCGGTGAGGTCGACCCCTAACGACTCTTCCATCCACACTCGCATTATGTATATGTTTCGTAATTGTTTCATCCTTTCTCTCTACATGACCGGTTTGGTCATGTAGACATCGTAAAATTCCTTTCTCAATTCTCATCACTACAACCTCTTTCACTCCACAAGTTTTCATCACCACGCTATTTCGCACTCTGTCACACAAGCTTAAATGAATAAAAGAATCCAATATTACTTTGCACAATCAGGATTCGATCCCGAGACCTCTGCTTTGTAACCGAACCATAGTACAGCTACACCAACGACACAAACAATTACTAATTATATTAAAGTATGCAATGATAATAAAATAGTGGTAATATTATTTAAATTTCGCAAACTAAATATTTAAATTGAAAAACTAAAAAAATAATTTCAAGGTAACTTTATATGATAAATGATTTTTAAAACTTCACAAAATAATCTTAATTCACATTGTACTTCATAGTTCAGATTATCCAACTTCATACTCTTGTAATGATAAGAACTGATTGATATGAATCAGTGATATTTCTCCTTTTTTATCATTAGTTACTATTGTGAAGTTAATTTTATTGAAATACTTTTCGTTATAACAACATTACTCTTTTGAGAGCTGTTTTTTTATTTCACTAGTAAGGAAACTAAAGTTAGAATTAGTTAGACAATCTTATCTATTCTGATAATAACTGAAATTCATAATTTTGGGAAACCCCTCTTAGTGAAATATCAGTTGCTTTGTAATATTGATATAAAACCCTGTCAAACCTCACCTGATTTTTTGGTTTATAAATCCTATATCCACAAAAAAAATTAAAACAACCAAAAAATAACTTATTATAGAAAAACAATGGCTGACAGGCTGGGCTATCATAACAGCTAGTATTGTCCTTTTCTACACATGCTGCTTAAAATATATAATGTTTGCTTGGTTGCGCAACACACATAACATTTCTTTGTGTGTTATGTCACAATAATGTATTACCATAACACCTGTTAGAAAACCTTGATAAATAAATATACAAATGCAATACCACAGGTAGAACAAATTAATGTTTTAACCACTTCACCAATTCATCTTGTGTACAATCAGCAACATAAGTCGCTGAACACTTCACATTTTTTGATAACCTTTTTATGAATTAAAATTTGTTCTTACTACTCTGTAGTCGTAAAATATAACCAAGTAAAGTCATCTATGCCGAGAAGTGCCATACGATATTGAAAATAATTATTATTTTGGATGATAAGACAATTCCAAATCTCATGAATGTGTAGCGACTTATGTTGCTGACTGTACTTATAGTAATGTTATCAAAATTTCTCTGAATAGAATTTTTATCTATGTATCTTATTGATAAGGTTAATTAATTGCCCAGACTAATGCACACAGTCCTATTTATTTAAGGCTTTATTTCACAATATTTATTTAAGAGCTTCCGGCACCCTGAATGACTTTGCTAGGATGTTACGAGAAAGATTGGTATGGCTGTCACCCTACATACAATTAGACCACCAGTACATCATGTGATTTCACTTACTTCTCTAAATATTAATTAGTTTATGTAGTTTTTTTATATCTAAGCTGAGTGAATTTGGTCAGACTTCACTAAAAAAATAAGGTAGTCTAAGGCCAGAAACCTTACCTCTTTGGAGTCTTATTTGTAAATACAGCAAATCATAAGGCACATTATGCCATACATTATTTGTATAACATACATGATACACCTAAGCCCTAAGGTGTAATACATGCCCTAAAAAAGCTCAAACAAGACCCTTATCATATTCTTTATCTATGAATATTGAATATAATAACCTGCTCTCAATTTAGCTATCAACTAGCAAAAAACAATTTCATTGTTAGTTCACCCAAATTGTTTAGACCAGAATGTGATGTCAAGGTTTGCCAATTTGTAGAAAAACTTGTGTGCAATGTTACAAGTTTTTATCCCTTGATGGTTATTTCTTAAAAAATGTGTTTAATGTTTATAATTTTTACATTTATCAAGTGGAGATTGCCTAAGGTGCTAATAAGGAAAATTGAAAGGTAGCCTAGTGATGAAGATTTTGCATCCTTGTCGACTGGTACAGGATCAAATACACTCAAAATACAAATCCATACATAAATTCACACCTATATAAACAGACAAAGAGGTGACATAAATGACACTAACATTTTGTTTCTGTCTCCTATGTTTCCATCTCTCCCAAATATCACTATATTAGGCGCCTTACTTTGAGAATTTTTCTATTTATTAAAATATCCTTTTTAAGAATTCTACTCTGCTGTAAATCAAACATACATATACACAGTTCTTACTACTTTCCACTAGACAAATAAAACAACACTATCAAAATATCAGAATAGTAAAATATTTACTAATAGTTAATGTTACTAACCATTGATTGGTAATAAAACATCAATTAATACATGATCTTTAATTGACATTGACTCTGTACAAAGTAGAATTCATATTCTACATCTATAAATCTGACTTGGCAAATTATTTTAATTTAAATTATAACTTTAAAGGACTATACATAACTTAATATTTAATATTCACCTCTGGCAGTTAAAACAAGGAAAAATTGGTAACAAATACATGTAAATCTCATGAGATATTACCACAACCCACTGAAACAAACAATACAAAATAAAACCTAATTTATGTGATATTACTTAAGGTTCTATAGCAATGGATTGTTTCAGTGAATAAATTAGGAAAAACCTGTTATCACACACCAAGATGATATAAACCTGGTAATGAAAACGATGCAAGTTTTAAATAAAATGTTGTATTTAATAATTACCACTTTTTCAAATAAGTACTTGGACGCAGGGATGTCGATAATAAATGGCTATATGTATAGGCCATAAACAATATGTTTGTGATATACAATGAACAGATTACACCGCTATCGTGTAATTAAGTTAACATTATATGAAGTTTGAAAATTATTAATTGTTAATCATTAATACATTATAACACACGTGAAACGTCATCTAGTGAACGGTATATGTCTACTGCAAATACTCACATTTTTGTAGCGCGCAAGGCGTATTAGTCGTAGAGAACGCTTGACCGCTAACAATACTATAACATTCCGATACAATTCTACTACACAACGATTAATAGGAGATTAGAAGTTACTGACATTAAATGGCTTTAATTTATTTCAACAATGAAACAGTTAACAGGCTAGTTCGCGGCCGACGGCGACTGTGACGGCGACAATTGGCGACAATAGATTTTGACAAACTGCACAGACCATGACAAACTGTTGACAGTTTTGACATTGACTTTCTATTTCATAACGTCCAGTCCAAGAAGCTTATACCCAAATGGAGATTGCATTCCGTATAAAACACTGAAGCACATAAATTTGACCTTGAATGACGTCGCTGTTATCTTCTATCCTTTTCTTTAGAGTGACAATGAATGAAAATGACATTATGTTCATTCATTGTCACTCGATAGAAAAGGATAGAAGATAACAGCGACGTCATTTAAGGTCAAATTTTTGTGCTTCACTTTTATATACGGAATGCAATCTCCATTTGGGTATAAGCTTCTTGGTCCAGTCAATCGGAGTATTTTAATAAAAGATTGGCCCACTCAAAAAAATTGTAATCATCATTTTAGCCCCAGGAAGTCACTGCTGAATATAGGCCTCCCCCAAGGATTTCCAGTTTCCACATCGACCCGTTGGAAGCAGCCTGCATCCAGCGCACAGAGTACTTTGTTTTACTCTCTTTGGTTTTACTCTACGATAAGCATTTTTAGCAATTTTATCTGTGACTACTTATTATTATGACAATTGACATTTTTGAATGTAAACTGACGTAAACTTTCAGATTAATATTTTGAGGTTATGTGTGAAAACAGAAAATAAGGTGCTGATAATAAGAATGCCGCTGGATTACCGGAGATTTAATGGCCCAGAAGATAGTGTTTCCTACAAAATATACACTAAAGACTATATTAAGACTTATGAGGAAAGTTACAAAGAACTTTTAGACGAAAATGGCCTGAGGAAGGATGGACGCGCGCTAAACGAAGCCCGAAGCATGTGTATGTTTTGTATGTGTTAATCATTAAATATGGATTAATACTATACATGAATCTGTTGTTTATAATATTTAATACCTCTTTCAGTTGCTAGAACTGATATGGTGTCACAAGCAAAAGGCTCATCATACGTAGAACTTAAGAAAACAAAGGTCATTTGCTCAGTTTTCGATCCGCGGGAAATCCCCCACCAAAATGAATTCAGGTAAATGCAACACGCTTTTCAAAATATTACAATATGGTTTTATTAATAGGATTCTCTAGTTGCAAAAAATTAAATATACAACTAAATAAAAACGCGGGAAGGCAGAGACCATCCTATCCTTTAAAATATACTGAAATGGTTAAAACCCTGTCGGGGTTGACAATATAAAGCCATATTTAGTTTTAAAGATGGCACAAAGTATTCCAATGCAAAAAAATCCCAAAGTAAAGTGCATAATAGGCAAATAAAACAAGCTTTGTCAATTTGCACTATTGTTTTTGATAGCTTCCAATGTTTGTATTCTGTGTTATACCACAAAAGTATATTATGATAAATGTGTTTTTCAGTCAGCTCGGCGAAATATATTGTGAAGTAAAGTTTGCGCCATTTTCGTGTCCACGGAAACGGAGACCTCATGTCCCTGACAATGAGGAAAAAGCATTATCTGTAGCTTTGAGACAAGCCTTAGAACCCACCGTGTGCAGGCATTTATTTCCTAATTACCAAGTAAGTTCATCATACATTTTGATGGATTCGTTTATGTGAAGGATCAACTAATTTTCCTGATCTAGTATCTAGATGTACTAGTTAATTTGCCAAGTAGTTAGTGTTTAATTTAAAAAAATAGGGAATGGGATATACACATACTGCACTCAACTGATCATAATCAAAATATCTTGCTGGTTAGCAGAAACTAAATTACAAGCCAAACTTTAATATCCAAATATTGGAAACCACTGCCACTACTCACTTTTCTACAAAGGAAAACTCACAATGACTAATGTTATATTATTTTCAAGATGCTTGAATTTAATAAACTTGTCTGAAAATACTTTGTAAAATCTAATCTAGAAGATACTATAAATGAAACATTTACAAATATGCATTTTCTGTTACAGATTGATGTATTTATTTACATTTTAGAACATGATGGATCATGCTTAGCAGCAGCAATAAATGCGGCAGGCTTGGCCCTGGCCGATGCAGCGGTCCCCATGTATGACATAATAACATCATGTTCACTAGCGGTCATTGGTGACAAGATATTTGTAGACCCAACCGAAGCAGAGGAACATGTAGCAAAAACTAGTAATGACACTGAAAACATTAATCATGGAATAATAACAATGTCATTCTTGTCAGAACTGAAACAAATTTCAGATTTTACACAAATCGGTTCAATGGATGTGGATTGTATTACAAATGCAGTTGAGATTTTGGAAAAGGAATGTGAGAGGATTGTACCGAATATGCAACATGTACTAGTGATGAATGTTGTACGGAACTTTGAGCAGAGGAAAAGGTTGGATGAAGAGGCAAAGGAGAGAGAAATAGCACTAAACAAAATGATGGAGGAATGGAAACAGTTGATGGGTGCTGGATGAAATATACTTTTATTTTTATTAGTATATAATGCATTATTATTTTTCCTCTAATATAATATGATTTATTGAAGTTAGTGGCTTTAAATGAAGCCTCAATAACAGGCAAATTGATTTTCAGATACCCAAAACAACTCTGAAATTTGTTTAGGTAAAGATGCTTAGAATTTACAAGATAAAATATAGCACCAGGCATGTGTAAATTTCAGGCAATATGTCAGATATCACTATGATGGCATTTTAATCAAAATGAAACTAATAAAGGCAACTGGGGAGATCTCCATAATGCTCAAATAATTAATACAGCATAATATACTATCACATTCAGACAAATGGACTATCTACCACTGATTATAGAAATAACATGAAGTATAATACAAGCAATACACAACACAAAAAAGTCAATGCATGGTAATCAATTTAGTACTACAAAATTACATGAATGTTGGTGTCATACTTAAACTTACCCATAATTAAAAACGAAATACACCACAAAAAATATTTAATAGATAATGAACCTTAAAAAAATACTATTACATCTTAAACCCTATATGTAAACTACATTAATCTTCAGGTTTCTCTGGAGGTGGCCCGCACGGTTGTAGCATTCTCTCCATCAGATTGAACTTCACTCGCGCCTTCGATTCATTTTCCACAATAGCGAAGTAGCTCAACAAGTCAGGATGGCCCATGTAGCTGCAACACGAATCTCGGTGTTGATTTGTAAGCCATTCGTATTTGGTGGTGTCGGCGTGTCCCGTTCCTATGTATTTGCTTTGAAGATGCTCTAGCTGACTGTGGATGTTGTATCGCTCACCCATTTTCAGCTGTAATTATAGAGGAGAATGAAATGAGACTTATTTAAGTTAATTCATTGCAGTTTAAATACTGTTTATACCGTAATACTTACTTTTTGCGGTTATCTGCGGTTGTTGAACAAAACACCAGTAAAATTTTATTGACGACCTGTGTTGACGACAATGAAATGTCAAAGTCAAATGTCAGAAAGGATTTTTTTCATGACATGGACAAAGGATTTAAAAGTTGTACATCTCAATAAAATATACATTTCACGATTAAATTAAAATGATATTTTTTTTTATTTAGAATCAAGAATTAATTTTTAAATATTATGTTGACGAGCTGTATTTAACTAGATCTCGTGACATTGCTAATATTTTACTGAAAAATACCAACTTTTTTAGTTCCGTCTGAGGCCTGCGTTATGGAAAGCCGCTGATACCGCCATTTTCAAATTTTGTTAGATCGATTGTCAATTTATAAACACGAGTATTTTATTGTAGTACTTTGAAATGTAATTAAATTATGGAGAACGCTGTTAAATATATAGATTTGAAAGAAAATGAGCAAAATTTGCGGAAAGCAGCTAAAAAATTAGTAAAACAAAAAACATCAGATATATTGAAACGACCAACTCATTTGTTTATGCACGAGAAAAATCTTATTACCATTGTAAGTAGCAAATAATTATTATTTTGATAAACCACATTTTAGGCAGAAGATTGTTCTATAAGCACTTATGTTAGTAATCGTTAGATGAAGATTTATTATTACGATCGGCAAGTATGAAATTCGGGGTTTTTTACTAGCGCACGATATATTTTTTGTGTCGAAATATTATGCCGTGATAGAATTCCCTGTGTGGTTTTACAGAAGTAATTAATTCTTTTTTATTTTCACATTTAGCCACCACCGAAGCACCCGAACCACATAGTCTACGCCTATTACCACAATAATCAATTAATAAGCATTGAAAACTTAGATCTACTCTACAACGTTACCCATTTACATCTGCAATGGAACCACATAAGCAAAATAGAGGGCTTGGAGAAACTATACAATTTGAAGAAATTGTATCTGGGCAACAATCGGATTAGCGTAGTGGAGAATTTGGAGACATTGAGGTACCTCGAAGAGTTGCACATTGAAAAGCAGAATACGGATAGCACTGATGGACTCTGCTTTGATCCTCGGACAATTATTGCTTTGGGGGTAAGTATTAAGTATAGTACTACGTCGAGAGTTGCTGGAAACCGGCTGATTACATCAGATTTCGGTAGAAATATTTGGGGAAGGCCTAAATACAGTCGTGGACGTACCGTAATTGAGCGTGATGACGATGATACAAAAATTACTATAGAACATTAGTAAAATCTGTAACGCATAAATTCATGTATGTAATCTTGAAGATATAGCGCAAATGCCAATATCACCCACGGTTTACCGATATTAATTAAAATACTCAGTTCCCAAAAACGTGAGAAACTGTCGCTATTTAACGTTGTACTGTAACTCTTTGATTCTAAGATATTAAACTGAATTGCTATTATGTTGCAGTCTTCCCTCAGAGTGCTGAATGTATCAGATAATAAGATAGCAGACATGACCTGGGTGAAACCCTTGCGTCGCCTCGAAGTTCTAATCGCCAAGAAGAATAGACTGGACAACGTGCAAGTGAGTACAAAATATTTATAAAATAAAATGATACTTAGGATTCATATGTATACTTAATACTTATATTATATAGCAAGCAGTATCTTGTATTTACTCATTTACTCTGTTAAATCGATGAAATCTGTTTCCACACTGTAGGGCGTTGCTGATGATTTGTGCACTTTGACGTCTCTGGTAGAAATTAACTTTATTGGGAACCCCATGACCAAGAGACATCGTTACAAAGAAACACTTATCGCTAGATGTTCACAACTGCGTAAGTATTTACTATGTTTGATATAATATTCAATGTAATATAATCCCCTGGTTATTTGACTATCAGAACGTTTTGCTATATGTATTTTATATATAGTCTATACCAGAAGTCTAGTAATCTTTAATGTTCTCCTCCTTCCATCGCAATATTCCAGAATTGCGCTGCACCGCCACCGCCAATTTTGAAGGCTTTTCGTTATCGCTAATATTGTTAGGCTGTTACGAGTAATAAAGATGATCCGCGATATTCTTTGACTCTGACTAAAGATGATCCTCACACTAAAACTGAACGAACTACAACTTAATCTCTTTCATAGGTGTTCTAGACACAATAGTAATACACAACACATCTAAGACATTTCTGCAAAGCTTCGACAAAGCGGTCCGTTTGCGCCAGTTGAACGAACGCAACAAATTACCCATGGACCGTCATGGCACAGACGAGTTCTTCGAGCTGAACATGCTGTCTGGACCACGAGCTCAAAGCGCACTCTCTATTTCCGACTATTCGAACCAGAAACCCAAGAGTAAGTGATTATGTGACGTGTCTCTAGATTTAAGGCATTAATCATTATTTTGTTTGTAATGTTATTGACTTTGGTTAAGGATTTATGGATATATAGTTTTCATTAGTTTGGATGTAAATGTGAAATTAAAAAATAAAAAGTCTTTATTACGTTCTAACACCAGCGCGGCGTCTACTCTTGCTAACATCATATTTTATTATATGATAAATCTGTAGAAACTTATTTACTTTACAGTTACGGCTATAGATTCCACGTACATGATTATGCAACGCTCGATTGGACGCACTCGCCCTTCCCCTTCGCCTCGTGCAGGTGTGGCACCCCCCCTGGAACCGCCCCCGCTGCCCAAACAACCGAGCATCGACGCACCCCCGATCAAAGGAATACTTAAGAAGCCAATGCCTGTCAGATATATTTGATGCATATTGTATTTTTGGTAATAAACAAATTAAAAAGCAATGAAATGTTTTCAGTTAAATATACTTAATTGATGTCAGATAAACTATAGATATTGTGGTAGTTGGTGGTAGTCAATGGCTTCATCCTGTGTGAAGATTTTTAGGCAGTATGTTTTAGGTATTTTACCTAACTTTCGGAATGTATCACAGGAATGCATTTGTTCCTGTGATTTGTTCTTTGATTTTATACAATCATAGGCATAGTGCAATTTAACACACAAAAATCAAGTAAAAAATTAAATTGGTCATAAATATTAAAAGGCGTAGAAATATTTTTTGCAAAATGATATATTGAATTAAATTAGTTAACAGTGCTAAATATGTGAATTTATCTTTTTTATGATCTGCAACATATTATCAGCTGTTTGTCAAACACAGTCGAACATATTGTGAAAGATAGAATAGATTTAGGTTTCATTTTCGAAAACAACATTAAAAGATTGCTGAGTGAAATAATGAAATAATCATGGGTAGTTTAATCGCGGAAGCTTGTGATGTTCTCAATGAAGAGACCTCAGGTATGAAGATTGGACCACAAACGATAATTTCCATGTTATTATTTCGCTAACTTCTTAATATTTTTTTAGCATTATATTTAGGAAGTGAAATAGAATCAGTAGAGTTTCTAGAGCCTTTAGAATTCTACAGAGAATATGTGTCGAAAAACTTACCGGTTGTTATAAGAGGTGGCTGTTCCAACTGGCCGGCTGTAAAGAAATGGGATTCCGAATACTTTAGGTATCTACGTTTCTTTTTATCAATTTTTGATAGATCCTTTTTATAATTGGCAGATTCCTTATCAAAAGAGAATCATAATTATTAATACATATTATAGATAATTGATGTAAAAATCAAATATTTCTTAGATTATTATAGTCTATGATATCACAATTTATCATATTAATTGTAGAAAAACAATACCAGACAAGAAAGTAACAGTTGCCGTCACACCAAATGGGTATGCAGATGGAGTGGTTGAGCATCATAGTGGAGTGGAGTATTTTGTCATGCCATATGAAGTGGAGATGACAATGGCAAAGTTTCTTGACTGCCTTCATGAGAAACGGTAATTAAAAATATTTTATTGGTTTGCTAAATTGAATAAGCACGTTGAAAAATTAGAAATTAGAATTACAGAGAGTAAAATTAAATAAAAATAATGAGATCCTAAATTATAGCTGAACCAGAGGTTCCCAAACTAGGCGTAGCCTGTAACTTGGAATACCAATATTAGATTAAGCTTTTTCAATTAGGACTATTTTTATACTGAGAAGGAAGAGTGAACATTTGATTCAAACTATGTAACTGGTAGGAAAATTACCTTTGTTGGATGATAAACAGATTTTATGTGTGTATGGCAGTTAAATAAGCATCTGTACTGTACTGTATCAGCCCATGTACAGTCAGCGGCATAAGTCGCTACACATTCACGAGATTTGGAATTGTCTTATCATTCAAAATAATAATTATTTTCAATATTGTATGGCACTTATCGGCATAGATGACTTTACTTGGTTATATTTTACGACTACAGAGTAGTACGTACAAATTTTAATTCATAAAAAGCTTATCAAAAAATTTGAAGTGTTCAACGACTTATGTCGCTGACTGTACATGCCAGATAAGCATCACTGACAAAAAATATCACAGTCTCACAGTAGCAAAATCTCATAGTCTTCTCTTTTTGACAGCCTCCGTGGTGCAGTTGGTTAGACATTGTCAGGCTGCTTGTTTGCTCCCAATACTGTGACAAATATTTGTCATCAATAGTCTCATAGTTACTAGATCTTAGTGTTGTCAGGACTCTTGAGCATATTCATCTATTGCATTCTTCTAAACCAATATACAACGTTGATTATACATGCGACCGATGGGCGTTTCTTTAAACTGCATATACTAGGTACCGTTTTGAAGCTCTGTACTAAAAATCAATTAAATAGGAACGGTAGTTTAGTCATAAATGATTTTTTAAGTTTTTGCTCCATTTAAACACGATGTAGCTTTTCTAAAGTTGATTACGCCTAACGCATGGTCATGGTTGCGTTATACTCTTATTTGGAAGCTATTTAGTTTGTTTGAAACAAACAAAATCTCATTTTTGGTATTATTAATTTTTGTGCCATGCCAAATTAATACCAAGGATGTATAGCATACATAGTGTAATTTAATGCCCATCGGTCGAATCAACGTTGTATATGCTGCATAACTATGTTGCATACAATATTTTGTATAAACATAGTGTAGGTTCATTTTTATCTTTATTACAGAGATAATTTTATTCCTTACATACAGCGGCAGAATTCCAATATGATTGAAGATTTTGGTGAGCTAATACCTGATGTAAAAGAAGATGTGGCATTTGCAAGCGAGGCTTTTAATAAGCAGCCAGATGCTGTCAACTTTTGGATGGGAGACTCCAGAGCTATTACATCAAGTTAGTATATTATGATTTTTAATTTTTGTTACCTTCATTTGGCCTTATAGCTGATATAAGCTGAATTTATAATTCAAATTAATTAATCATAATTAAATTTCAACTCAAGTAGGTGCTGTGCACTAGTTTTAATTTTACTCATATTTATTTTCAACTAAGGCTGCTGGTTAATAATTTATTCCATTAGATAAAGACTAGATTTTAAGCTGCTTAAAATCTTCCATACGAAAAAACCTTTCCAATGCATAGTCAATTTGACAGACTAGAAAAGTAAACCTCAATATTAGGCATTCAAATTTCAAAAAATAAATAAATAATAAATAATAATGTGTGAATATAAGTTTCTCTTTCTTTTATTTCTATCAAAATAGCAATCACTGTATTTTTAAATACATGACCACAACATAGTATAATTTAATATATTTTTTTCAGTGCACAAAGACCCATACGAAAACATATACTGTGTGATTGATGGGTACAAGGACTTTATACTAATACCACCGACTGACTTACCCTTCGTTCCTTACAAGAGGTATCCACAAGCTGAATTCAAGAAGGATGGTAACCGATGGCTTATGAAACCTGTCAGAGGTGGGATGACTGATGATGATGATGATGACAGTGAAGAGTGCGAGATACCTTGGATTTGTATTGGTAAGTGGAAGAAAATATTTATTTTATAGTCATATTTCTAAATTAGTATTTAATGTCTACATCTACAGCAGAATACATTAGATCGTATTTTATAAATATTGATATGTATTAGTAAATGTTTAAAGAAAAAAAATGCTATTTAATAAAAAATAAACTACAGAATGTAAATGACACTCTTTGGTTCATGTTTGCAAAATATATTCGTATTTTTTTGACCGACTTCAAAAGAGGAGGTAATCAATTCGACTGAATTTTTTTTTTGTATGTTTCTTATAACTTGCGCTGATAGCTATGTACAAGCTATTTGCTTGACCTAACTTATCTTACGACATTGAGTGTATATATTTTCGTACCCAAATATAATCCGCCATATCCTCAAGTTATGATTTGGAATAGTAATAAAACGTAGCGACTAACTTATGTTTAGGTATTCGAAAGAAGATAGATACTGATTTTGCACCAACAATAAAATTTTACCCTACAATATTAATATAATTATTTGTATTGTATTGTATCAGCCCATATACGTCCCACTGCAGGGCACGGGCCTCCTCTACAATCGACAGTATGATTGAGAGTGGTTAGGCCATATAGTCCACCACGCTGGCCTAGTGCGGGTTATATAATTATTGCTGTTACCAAAAATAGAAGCTAAAATCTATATTATTGTCTTTTCAGATCCACTAAAGCCAGACTACAAAAAGTACCCTAAGTTCAAAAAGGCCCACATTTACAAAGTTCGTGTGAACAAAGGTGATTGTCTATACCTGCCTAGTCTATGGTTCCATCACGTGAGGCAGAGTCACGGTTGCATAGCTGTGAACTACTGGTACGACATGGATTTCGATATTAAATACTGTTATTTTAAAATGCTGGAGAAATTGTGTGCCAAATATTGAATATAGCCTAATATAATTCAGAATTTCAAGATGTCTTTTCTGGTGTAGAATGTTGCCAGTGTTTATTTATTTGGACATAAATGTATATATGTTAAAATAAAAACTAATTAGTAGTTAATGATTGCGTCTATAAAGATTCTTTAGATTAAGGAGAAATTAATGTACATGTATTACAGCTTGGGAAAAAAGTGTAGAAATAAATGGAGGCCACTGAGCCGTTTTTATGGCATGCCTTTAAGGTTCGATATCCATCACTACATAGTATATAAAACACAGTCGCTTTCTCTGTCCCTATGTCCCTTTGTATGCTTAAATCTTTAAAACTACGCAACGGATTTTGATGCGGTTTTTTTAATAGATAGAGAGATTCAAGAGGAAGGTTTATATGTATAATACGTACATATTATTGTACAGAAATCTATTTGTACCCGGGCGAAGTTGGGCCGGGCCGCTAGTATTAATATAAAAATTAAATTTATAAGTTAATAATAAACGTTATCACTGGAAATAATTTAACAAAAACTAAAACTTTGATGCAAGATACAATCAAAATTAACAAATGTCAATATGTGATAGTGCTGCCAGGTGAAATAAATAAATAATATAAATATGTTCAATTTCTACACTTTTTCCATCAAGACCTTTTTTGAATCAATGCATGTAGGGAAGTAACATGTCCGAAACACAACTAGCAAAATGTGGAATGTATCAGAAATGTGTATATTTTCGGGTAGAAACAGGATTTTTATGTAAAAATACGACCTAATGTACATAGAAGTTATATGTATAATTGATGAATAAAATGCGTTTGGTAAATAATATCTGGGTAGTTTTATTTATATTACAAATATTAATAGAATTAATATCGTATGTTTTAGACTGGCTCTGAATATTTTTGACAAAGACTTGATCTTCCCTCGCATTTTGATGTCCTGAAACAAAACAATGGTGAAACATTTCAAGCAAGAACATCGAGAAATAAATAAGTTAGTACTATTAAATAAATAAATACACCCAACAGTCACATACATAGTCCTGACCCTACACTAAGATAGGAGTCTTGTGTCGTGGGTATCAGGAATTACGAGAGTCTTTTCGGTCTCACAAATACCCAGACCCTAAACAAATACTTATGGTTCACACAAATATTTGTTTCTGTACGGGGATCGAACCCGCGGCTTGTCGTTTGGCGTTTCACAGCCGGCGACTTACCAACTGCACCACGGAGGCTGTGTATTACCAGTGAAAGTTGTTGATACTTTTATTGGTTGAAATATTTCCAGCGTTCACAAGGATTTTTATTAAAATTGCAATGAATGGCAAGACAATCATGCCATTCGCCTGATTGTAAGCGATACGACTGTTCATGAACAGTAGCAAAACCAAACAGCACCTGCAATTACAAAGCAATGTTTGCCATTCCACTGCATTCACCGTCCTGAGACATAAAATGTTAAGTCTCAATATGTCCAGTAGTTCTCTTGAAATAGCAAGATTTTAAATGAATAAATAAATGTATTTATATAATATCTCGAAATGTCAAGTCACTTTCCCAAGGGCGTCGCCAAGTGCAGGTAGGAGCAGCTGCCCCCCTCTAGAGATTAAAAAAATTGGGTTGCTTACTATACGGTATTTTTTTTTGCATATACCATACTATTGTACAATAATATTGACCGTCTGGGGGCCGCTGTCAAAATTGTGTGAGTTGTAATCACATTTTTCTCATTCTCCATAATATTTGCCGCTCCCTAGGCCATCGGCTGGCGACGCCCCTGCACTTTCCTGTGTTGCAGTGACGAACGGTTCATACAAGCAACATGATGTCTAATTTAAAGAAAATTATAAAAAAAAAACAAATGATAAAACAACTTAAAATGCATAGGAAATTACAATAGAGATCTTTAACGTGATTGACTATGAGATGAACATAGGCTTCACTTTAAAAAAAAGTCACCTTTCGTCACTGCTTGTCTATTGTCTACTGTGTTGTCATATAGACCTTGAAAGACATGGCGTCATCTCACCCATACTACCTTGGGAAAACTAAATGGAACTTCTTACCATAGTGTCCGGGTAGATATTGGACCGTGGCGTGATGTACGTCCGCTTACAGATGCCTTTTGTAGAACAATAGCCGACTGAATTCTTGGTTACACACACATCACCCGCCTGCCACGAGCGAATGTCTCTCTTCTTGCATGAAGTGGCATCGCATAACTCTATTGTTATTGACGCTGTAATAGAGAATGAAAGGTAGAGAAAAGGGAGATAAGAAAGTAGATATACCTAATAGACATATTATTAAATAGTATTAGCAATGGCACCGCGTAATCATCAGTAATTGCTACGTACAGATTTGTCTAAAGACACGAAAGACCTTAGACTTCGCTAACATAGAACTATATCATCTAAAATCAAAACATCGTTAGGAGTTTTAATCGAGTAGGCACCAGTTTTTTTCTCATTATAATGTATGGTGAGACGAGCATGACATTCGCTTGATGGTAAGCGATACGACCGCTCATGAACAGTAGAAAAACAAAACAACACTTAATTACAAAAGTATGCTTGAAATTCCACTGTGCTAACCATTCTGAGACATAAGATGTTATCCCAATATGTCCAATAGTTACTCTGGCTGCAATGTCCTTCAAACCGGAACACAACATTGTATATGCACTGATGTCTAGCGAGAGACATAGACATTGCGGTGGTACTTACCTAGGCAGCACCTCTCATATGGGACATCTACCACCAGTAAAAAGAAGAAAATAGTTTTATAGTGGCAGGGTAGGAAGTGGGCATTATTATATCCAGCCATCCATCAGCCAAAGGAAGTCCACTGTTGAACATAGGCCTCTCCCTATGATTTCCATAGTGACCTGTATTCAACGACGTCCCGCGACCTTTACCAGGTCGTCTGACCATCTTGTAGATGGACGTCCTACGCTGCGCTTCCCGCTACGTGGCTTCCTTCGAGAACTTTGGCCACATTATAAGCATTATTATACCTAAGTATTATTTACCATGCACTTTTTGCTGAGCGCAGTATAATCCAAATAAACCCCCAACGTTTGAGAGAAAAAAATAATTATGCAAAATATTTTAAACTACTCACGTCCGTTATAATCGTCGTGAGGCCAGCTGTCCGGCAGTTTCGAATGGTTTACAAGGTATTGTCTCGCTGCTAGTTCTGCTATCACGCACTCCCCTTCTGTTTTGTTATTGCTCGGTAACTTGCAACAAATCCCGCACCTGCTGGTATTCGTAGTTCCACCCTGAGATAACGTTCAGGGTATTATAATCAGCCATAGGAAGTCATCTGCTGGAAATAGGCCTCTTTTATAATTAAAGCGATATGTTTGAGACAGCCTGCTTTCTTACGAACTCTGCGATTAAAATGCTAATATTGTAGGTCCTTGTTTCCGTGTAATAAACGTCTAATCATCTCATGATATGTGGCACTCTGAAGTTATTGCTACTAAATCGTTCCTAACCGTAAGGCACTAGATATCAACTTTCTCAAACCTTCTTTTTACCCAGAAATCACTGGCTATAGTGTCTTTCAAACCCACTACTTACCAACGTCTAACCAAGGGCGGATCCAGGGGGGAGGTCATGGGGGTCTTGACCCCCCCCCCCCCCTGGGCTGGCCCCAGATTGACAAAATGATCATCATTGAATCATCTTGTTGATAAAATTTATAAGCACATTTAATTCTTTGTATGTCGATAAATAAAGTAAAAAAGTATGTGTGTGTTCACAAATCACGCCTGTAACAAACTTTAAAAAGTCATTATTACGAATTGGAGTATTGAAATCGGACCCAGTGTTCTGACATGAACTATATGACCCCCCATGGCGTAAAATCTGACGTGAACTATAATGTGACCCCCCCCCCCCCTGGCGTAAAAGCTGGATCCGTCCTTGCTACTAACTCACTAACTCTTCTACCCACTGGGATATGCATAGTCGTGTTCGGATTTGGTCGTCAAAAACAGTTTCTTAGACGACAGAAATAGACAAAGCCGTGTCACCTACCGAGACAGTTTTTTTCCGTAGGCCTTTCTCACCTAATTGATCACTATTACCATTAAACATATCGATAATCTCGACCACTAATAGCACCAAATATGTCAAATTGCCGATCGCTTCCAACAGGTCGACGAGGAGATCCTTGGGTGAGGGTTATGTTCAGAGATGTCAAAATTATCATCAAACCCAAACCAGCACCACTATCCGACCTACCATTCCCTTCTTGGCGCACTGGCACTCTCTGTACCCCAGCAAGGCACATTCAGCCGCGTGGCACGTCCCGTCCGGCAGACAGCGGCCGCCCAACCCGCATCTACACGCAGCTGTATCGTTCGTACACGTGCACTCGACGTCTTGAGTCTTGCAGTCCTGGGTCATATCAATTAATCTATAGGCGTTACTTACGATCAAGAACAAGTCCTGATTTAATTTAGTAATGCAAGTACAAAATATGATAAAGGGGTTACAGTTAATCGAATGTCTGCTTCTTCCGTCAACTAGCAGTGTAATTGCACTGTTGTGTTTCAGATTGAAGAACATTAAAGCCAGAGTAAGTACTGGACATATTTAGACTTAACATGAATCATCTTAAGGATGGCGATCTCAGTGGAATACCAGGAATTGCTTTGTAATTCAAGGTGTTATTTGGTTTTGCTACTGTTTATGAGCGGTCATATCGTTTACCATTAGGCGAAAGGTATGCTCGTCTCGCCATTCATTGTAAAATATATATAGAAAAAAGGAGAGGGCAGTCAATAGTGTACCAGTAGGATAAAGTTTGACTGATGCGAATGAAGCAAGTGATGAAGTGTTCCTAGCCCATATAATCGAAAAGGCAGCGGGAGGAAAAAAGATGGGATGAGAATAGTATTTTTAATCGTTAACTGCATATGTACATAACGACACATATTTACTAACTACGAAATAAATAAATGTACTTACAATGCCGCTACGAGTTAGGTTGGCGTACTGACATGTATGCGTACAACACAATCCTTGTGAAGGGTGGCACATCGCGGTTGGCGCCACTGAACATCCATCTTTGTGGAGCGTTCTGAGAATTTGAAAGTAAAGTGTGAATTAGAATTAGTAAAGTGATTATATAAATGTAACACCACAAATAAATGAATTTATAAACCATTTTCTATTATTTATAAATACCAATACTTTATTGTTCACAACACAAATTACTATAAATAACAAAAAGCGTTTAGCGTTGTCGGCGATTTCTTAAGATGGACTATTAGCGGGGTTAAACATCCTAATGTGATCTATATATTTAATGGGAATTCCGTTAGTTTAATTTACTTTCTGGCCTATTAAATGTCTATCCAGAAATATCTTGTTGATCTATTCAATGGCAGTTTTAGATCTACCTGCGCCATGACTGATATTGTTTCGGCGGTCGCTTTAACCTCCGCAAGAAACTAATAAAGCAATATAAAACGAATCATTATTTACTAATCTTCTTTCGATTATTACTAAAATGAATTACATTGTATTACTAAAATGAATTATAGGTACTCAACCCTTCTTCGAATACCAGCGCGCCGCCCGCTCGTGGCGTGCAGCACGGATCTTTGTGACTGCACATCGACGGCAGCCCGCAGTCACAAGCCTCGCCTTCCTCCACTATCCCTGCACAAATCCATAATAACCCCATTAACACATGATTTTTATATCATAAAAAACAGCAGAGGATTAAAATTAGGTATTAGAAACATATTTGAGTAACCTCATTAATACATATTATGATTTTTTATACTTTTTATCATAGAAGAACAAATCTGAGTCAGAGGATTAAAAACTAATTATATGTTTGAGTAAACACTTTATATTTTAAGGATACAACATATTTTAGTTGTATAATAACTTGCAGGATAGTAAGTTTTCTTAAGTTCTTCATAAGTCTTCTTAAATAAACTACAACACGCAGGGTATGCACTCAAGGTTTCCGTACAATTCTTTCTTCACCGTCGGCACAACTTTCCAAACTACCTCCTATGAATTTTGCAATTTCGTTCCAGGATAGTGTGATGGATTTGAAAAAAACATGTTTTATAAAAGAGGTTTCCGTACATATCTTGGACCTCTTTAAGGAGGCTGATACTAATTGTAGGTACCTACACAAATACATCCTTTAACATTTCTCTCACCATTACCACAATACGGTCTGTCCTCTTCGTTGAGGCAGTAGCTCATGCTGCTAAGCGTGGCTGCGATGAGCCTCTTGCTGCAGACAGAAAACTCGAAGTTCTTGCTGCTCTCCGCTGATGACGACTGAGAGCCCATGAGGTGTCCACGACATTCGGGATTGGGGAAATTGTCGTCGTGGTGGGCACCGAAACTGTGCCCTGGTGATGAAGGAATTTTAAATTATATTTTAATTGTTTTATCCAATATTTGCCAATGATCTACATACTTTATTATATTTTAATGTAAATTCCATTGTGAAGGTATTATAGGAAGCCGCTGGATGCAGACCATATCAAACGAGTCTTCAATTCAGCAATAGAATTTCTGTGACTTAAAAAAATTGCCAAATGGCAAATAGTATCGAGCCTAATTGGTTTTAGAACGTCCATGGACCATAGTATAAGCTGCTATGCTGCCGTGGCAAGGCAGTTAATCAAATGCAGGCATTTATCAAAATTACTGATTTGGAATGTACATAATCGAAATTCAGGACATATCGAACAAGAAACTCCGGAAGGAAGACAGTTTGCCAGTGGTTAGCCCAGGGTGGAAAATGGAAACACAAGATGAAGTGAGGCTCACTGTAACGGGTAACCCGGTATGATACTGTTTATTTGGTACAAACGATGCTTATATATTAAGGTGATACATGCGTACGTGATATTATCTAAATCATTTGACATTGATATTCTGCTAAATCAGATCTGTTATCGTGCGGGCATGAAGTTATGTGCCATCACAACAGCATCAATACCTAATTTTTTTTAAATGCGTGTCTATGATTTACTGTCCTATTCCACGGCGAGCCAGTATGGTAGCTTATAAATAGTTTGAAATCAGAACTGTGCATAATTGTTGAATAAATAAATAACACCCAACAGTCACATACATAGTCCTGACCCCACACTCAGATCAAGTTTTGTGTCGTGGGTATCAGGAACTGCGAGAGACTTTCCGGTCTCACAAACATTCAGACCCGAAAGAAAAAATTGCGGGCTGCACAAACATTTCTCTCAGTGCGGGGATCGAACCCGCGACTTCTCGTTTCACAGGCGGCGTCTAACCGCCTGCGCCACGGAGGCTGTCAATGTTGTCCGTATTTATTTATTTGATTAAAACTTCATTACCCATCTCATGAGCCAGTGTTAGTGCAGCGATTCTTTCAGGCACACGTTCCTTATCATCCATGGTAGCGTGTGCTATGGCGAGCGTGTTGAAGGAGCGGCCGTATGCCCGCCGGTCGCACAGACCGCCCGCCGCGCCGCCCACGCCGCCGCCGAGCGATGTGAAACTACGGGTTAACACCATTCAATAACACTAGTACAAGATCGATATTAAAAGCTAATAATAATAAATAAATAACACCCAACAGTCACATACATAGTCCTGACACTAAGAGTCACACTAAGAGTCTTGTGTCGTGGGTATCAGGAACTACGAAAGACTTTTCGGTTTCACAAGCTAAGTTTATTTATTTAAGAGATAAGTCTATTTATTGTCTATTTCTCCGTGTATATTTGATCGAAGATTTCTCCCGCCAAACAGCAGTTTAAATGTACAGTTGTGTTTAGGATTGAAGGACATTGTAGTCAGAATAACTATAGGACATATTGAGACTTTATATATTATGTCTCAGGAGGGCGAGCGCAGTTGAATGTCAACTGCCAAGCATTGCTTTGTAATACAACGTGTTGTTTGGTTTTGCTACTATTCATAAGCGGCCGTATCGTTTACCACCAGGTGAACGGCATGCTCGTCTCGTCATACATGG
The DNA here is from genome assembly GCA_023078785.2 of Hyles euphorbiae. Taxonomy (NCBI): domain Eukaryota; kingdom Metazoa; phylum Arthropoda; class Insecta; order Lepidoptera; family Sphingidae; genus Hyles; species Hyles euphorbiae. Next base: position 6,184,456 of record CM041048.1, read on the forward strand.
CAATAAAAAAAAGTCTCCTTTTCTAAATATCACGATTATTATAGTAGGGAAGCCCACGATGCTAATGGGGATTTACTTGAGCGTCATGGAGACCTATTGGGTTGAAAAGCTTAGATGATAAGAAGAAAAAGAATGTTATATAATATATTACCTTTTCATGGGTGGGGGAAGCGCTTATAGATTTTTAAATATGTAAAAAAATACTGTTGCATGGACATTCTCGAGCGCGTCGGATATTGATAGCATCAATGCCCTACGTATTTTTAATAATGTACGTATGTTAAACTAATCGTTTGCATGATGCGGGTGGTTGTACGTAAGGGTTGAAAATTAAAAAAGAAAAATCGAACGCGTCAGATTTTCTAAGGGAGTGTAAAGCTCTCATTCACTAATCTGACGATTTCGATGTGACGTAAATTCGCGGCCATTATTATAATGTGCACAAAATCACCATTTCGAAATACTCAAGCGCGTCAGATTAAGATATATATGGTTCATCTTACCGGTGGTAAGTCTCTCATATGTGAGAGGCCGCCTGGGTGGGTACCGCCGCATTGTCTATTTCTACCGTCAAACAGCAGTGTAGAAGCACTGTTGTGTTTCGGATTGAAGTAAATTGTAGCCAGAGCAACTACTGGACATATTGAGACTTAACATCTTATGTCTCTGGATGGCGAGCGCAGTGGAATGCCAAGCATTGCTTTGTGATTCGAGGTGTTGTTTGGTTCTGCTACTGTTTATGAGCTGTCGTATTGCTTTCCATCAGGCGAACGGCATGCTCGTCTCACCATTCATTGGAATAAAAAAAAAAAACTTTTTGTCCTAAACGTGCTGTCTCATATTCTGACGATTACCTAGAGGGATTCGCCTAATCTGACAAAAAAATATTTTTTTCAATCATTGAACTTAATTAATTCAAAAGCTCAGTAAATAGCATGCAAATAAATAAGTGTATGTTTTTTAAATAGAATATTTGTAATTATAAAAAAAAATTATAGCACTGCGTGATTTACATAATTTAATAAAGATTCCATCGACAGTTCAAGGCTAGGTTCAAGGTTATCATATGTTGCTCGAGATTTTCGGACAACCGGTTTGCTCCGACGATATTCCAAAATATTAACACATTTTTTAAATGTTTCTAGTGTAAATTTAATTGTTTTTTGTAAAGTAGTTTCACCACAAAATACACATTATAAATGAATATCACTCATATTAAATATTTGTAAACTTTAATTCGCATAACTAATATTAAAATAGCAAAAAAAGCCAAAACGTTGGAAACACGTTGTAAATAATATGCCACGAACGAGTTTCTATGATCAGCTGTGATGACGTCATAGCAACAGAACCAGAGTGGGGACAAATTGAGAGAGTAATAGATAGAGAAAGAGTGAGAGAGGAATAGAAACGTGAAGAGAAAAAAATAGGCATCACGCAGCCGCCCGCATTTAACTTTATCAATGAATTTTTGTTATTCCAGCTTGCGAAAATCGTCATATTATATATTTTTCGTCATTCTTGAATATATGTATAGGTACTTCAAATTAAAAAAATAATTGCTGCGCTGGAGTGTCGAGAACACGTTTTTTTTACAACTTTGCTGCCCTAAGCCTTTCTTTGCGTTACTCTCAAATTGTAAGTTCAGTGGAATATACACTTTTTGTCAAGAAGTGTGCCCAGGTGAAGTGACGGCAAGGCGTGCAACCATGCTCCAGATTCAGGTGCGGCAACGCTTTTCAGTCTAGCCACATCCGCACCCGCAGCCCCCTCCAAAAGTTGGTCCCGTATTCTCCTCGCCCCAACATCATCCCACAAACGCTGGCTATTAAGCAGCTTAGGTAGAACCGCTCCCGGGTTGCTGACCGACCAGGCTTACAATTAAATTAACATCTTAATATCGTTTTATTGCAATGAATGGCGAGAAGAGCATGCCATTGAGCTCATGGTAAGAGATACCATCGCTCATGAACAGTAGCAAAACCAAACAACACTATGAATGATATGAATTACAAAGAATGCTTAATGCAAATAGATGTTAAGTCTCACTACGTCCAGTAGTTACTCTGACTACAATGTCCTTCAAACCAAAAAATAACAGTGCATTTATACTGCTGTTTGGCGGGAAAAATAGACATTGCGGTGGTTTCTTCCCAGGCGGCCTCTCATATACGAAAGTGAATTTTGCCAACTATCACCAGTGAATGGCCAAAGTCATTGCCATATCGTGTTTAGTTTAAAATAAAAACTATATCGCAACTATTACTAATTAATCCGTTCAACATGATAATAAATTAAATACTGCAAATAGCTACTGAATCTGAATATTATTAACAAATTTATTTCACGAAACGGAAGGGTAATTTTAATTTTTTCTCCTGTGTTAATAAATAATAATAAGTAAATTAATATAAATAGCTAAGTTGTTTTCGAACACTGTATTCACTATTTTAGGACATGCATGTATAAATGAGTAGTAGGAGTAACTAGCAACTAAGTGTGGATTGGTCATATCCTACCATCTTAACTTACCTTCAGGCCAATGGCATGCCAATCTCGCCATTCATAGGAATAAAAATAAAGATACGGGCTTCCGTGGTGGGATTCTATCGTCTCTTATGAGCAATGGATATCTAATTAAGAGTATCATTTTCACAACAATATATGATGAAACTATCCCGCCCTCACACCCGCCACTGCAACTCCTGTAAGCCAGGATCAAAAGTGGCACGTTTTGTAATGACAGCGACCATTGAAGCTCGGCGAGTCTCCGGGAATGTATAACTTGTCTTTAACCCGCAACGAAATTAATCATGAAGTAAATAATAGGAGTTGAAAATATTTAGCAATAAATGATACCTCAATCCCAAAGTCCGGTTGTGAAAGGCGTGTCCCGAGAATGCCACGCCGAGGCACACTTCAGACAGGCGTCGCAGCCTCGCGAACTTCATCAGGTAATTGCGACCGTCTATGGCGTGGTGAGGCTGAATATTACCGAACACCCGGGTGTTTGTGTCGTTTGATGTGAGAACTAAGATGTACTTCACTGAGAAACCTGTAGGAGGTAAAATTATAAATCAATACAAATATTATTAAAGAAAAAGAAAAATTAAGTGCTAAGCGTATTGACTTTTCATAAGAGCTCTTTGATTGCCTACATGACCAATAAATACATTTCATTTCATTTCAATACTATTATTATTTAAATTATGTTTAAGAATAAAACGCGGCTTTTCAGTTTCCACCTATCTACGCGGCCTATCTATTTTTCCTGTTGTGTACAGTATTCGCTATTGGGGCGTGATATGATCTTCTGGGTCTTTAGCAATATCACTCACTGAAAGAAACCTAACAGCAAAATTACGTAGACACACACAACACTCATTTTATGTCCCCTGAACACAATGGACCACCGCGATGGTCCACTATGATAGCTCATCGTGTAGAGAAGTGTAATACGATGACCCAGCTTAAAATAAATCTCAAATTACATACCAATATTATCAGGAATACCATCTTCATTAAAATCAGCGTTCCTGAATATGATATCGGCCTGGGCTACGGCATGCATCATTCTCATCACCACATGCTTGAGGCTGGAGTTGGCGTCTTTATCGAAGAACTCCTTATCAGCCAGGAGTAGAAGGTCGCAGATCCTGGCCGACGCTGTACCTGGAGTGCGCTTCTGTTCCTCGATTCGAAACGGGAAGTAGGGGAATGTTGCCGTTATATCGTCCATCTGTTTACATCATGATTTATTTAGGAACTGAATTTTTTTTTAGTGCTTAGGTACTTCTTGTTTTGCGCAATAATACCACCACATTTAAAGAGAGCATAAATTTTCACAAATTCGTATCTAATTACTACTTTGTACTCGCACTAATTATTGTAGTACATTAAGGTACTTAGGAAATGAATGTATAGGATAAACTCATATGTAAAATGACATATTTCTAGACATATTGATGGAGACTGTACGATTCCAAACTGTGTTTACTAGTATTTGAAGGTGGACCACTTGCAGACTTGAGCGTTACCTACTACAGTTTCATGGAGGTATGTATCAGGCTTACACGAAGAACAAAAAAGTAACAGTTCCAATTATGGTCAACGATAGTTATCCCCCGGAATAGAACGTATATGGTTAAATAATATTAGATACTGTACAATGAACATCTTCACCTGATCACCTGGGAATGATCTCGACGAAGCCGCGGTACTGCCAAGTTGTCGTTCTCAAATGCACCGAAGATTTTGTTCAGATCATCTTTGCCATAAGGATCTGCGTGAAGTGTTCGGTTGCCTAGCGAAATAAAACGATGATTATCGACAAGATATCAATGTCAATTTTATTTCTGACGATATATTTAGAAAAAACCTTACTATAATAAGATCTATTGTGAATTTCATGTCTCAGGTTGAGACGACATTTTACGCGGAGAAGAAACATGATGGTAATAAAAACATTGTTATCTTTGTGAATATTTTAAAGTGTTCAAATGATGGCGCATATAAATTTATTGTATTTCAGAATCAGCTATTTTATCAGATCCGATAAGATCAGGTATTTATCGGGTATCAAGTAAGACGTGAAAAAGAAGGAAGAAAAAACCATCTCAGGACAATTAATGCTGTCTTTGGATTTACACCAATGTACCCAAGTAATAAAGTAACCAAGTATGTATGTACATTCATGCACAAGTCATACCCAAATGCAGCACTCCATAAAACTGATGATCTTCTCCTATATACCCCTCCGCAGAACCAGCCGCTGGGTCGTCGATAGGAAAGCCGTATGCCAAGGCGATATCACCTAAGAAACTTTCGATGGAATTCTGATCTTCAGAGTCGGGTTCCAGAAGTAAGGCTGAGTCATTGCTTGTGAGAGGGAAGGATCCTGTTAATAAACATATCGTATGATATGTTATATTATGTATGCATATGTATGTTATAGAATAGGAAGGTCATTAATTTTATTAATGAAAAATTTGATACAAAAGGTTAGAGTGTTTACTCTACTATTAATTTCTTTTTAATTGGCTTGTTATTACTTTTTGTATTATAAAGGTTGATTTTGAAAGTGATTTTTCAATTGTAATTCAAATAGAAAATGTATGGTCTCAAAACAAGTCGAAAGAATAAAAGGCACACACTACGAATGTAGGTAGAAAATGTTTATGGACACATTACACTACAATATTCTACCCTCTCAATCGTACTGTCGATGGTAGAGGAAAATCACGGATGTAGGTTGGAACTACGTACTGAATCATTATCCTACTAATTATAATATTCCCTCCTTTCAACCGTACCTACTCTCGATTGTAGGGAAGTCAGAAGGCCCGTGCCCTGCAGTGGGATGTATATGGGATAATACAGACACAGGTACTCTACAATATAAAGATCTAAATAATTTACTCAATATCTTCAATCATGTTTACCTATGGCTGTCATTTTCAAACACAACAAATACGTTTCCTTTCCGAATATTGCTTCTTGGAGGTGGTATCCATACGATTTGCATATAACATCGCCTCTTTCAAGTGGGCCTATATCTATCGCTTGTACTTTCATGCTGTAACAGGTGTAGATCAAAAGCGCCAGAATCATTGTTGTGTTTGATGGAATCACTTTGAAAGAAACGGACTTGGGATTCCTGTCAATATGATTGATGTTTTGCTTTTTAATTTTGATAGAGGAGTAGACGATATTTATTTATTCAAATATACCTATGTAGGATGACGGTAATAAAATCCATTGTGTTAATTACTTAATTATAATTATCACCACACGTTATAATTAACGGATTAACGGTTTATCCGAATAGCTGCGACAACTTGTTACTTTATAGTAAACACGCGTATGTCTATGCTTCACTGCCGACTGCTGGATCTCGAATATCCCTTGTCTACGATCCGGACGCGCTTTATATTGCAAACTGTCATGCTCCCACTATACTCTGACTGTGGGTAGTGAAATAGAACCACAATCGGGTTTCCTTTAATAAAATTACTTCTACAACTACCTGTAGATTCCTAAGGGCCGATTTACAATTATTTAACATGTGGGCTCTACATAAGAACACCCCGACACGGCCATACTGACGAGCACACGTCCTCGTGTGCGTGTCTATATATCATCTGAAGACAAAGAAATCATTCGTTCGTTCATCCTGACTCAGTTCACATAATATAACAATTCGCAAAAATGGTAATAATTATTATACAGTCTGGTCCGGAAAGCATTCCCTTCAGACAACCATTCAAGTGCGCAGATTGTTCCTTCAGTTTTAAAAACTGGGCCGAACTATGCTAGACCGGGGTAGTTCCCCTTTAGCTTAATGGTTATTGGACCGGTTAAACCCTTCAACAACTTTCCCTTGGACCAGTCTCTGAGACCCTTCAAGTGCGCAGATTTTTCCTTCAGTTTGAAAACTGGACCGAACTATGCTAGACCGGGATAGTTCCCCTTTAGCCTAATGGTTGTTGGACCGGCTATACCCTTCAACAACTTTCCCTTGGACCAGTCACTTAGACCCTTCAAGTACACAGATTGTTCCTTCAGTTTGAAAACTGGACCGAACTATGCTAGACCGGGATAGTTCCCCTTTAGCCTAATGGTTGTTGGACCGGCTATACCCTTCAACAACTTTCCCTTGGACCAGTCACTTAGACCCTTCAAGTGCACAGATTGTTCCTTCAGTTTGAAAACTGGACCGAACTATGCTAGACCGGGATAGTTCCCCTTTAGCTTAATGGTTGTTGGACCAGTTAAACCCTTCAACAACTTAACTTTTTTCTACCTGGACCAGTGTCTTTAGACCCTTCAGGTTGAAAACTCGACTGGACTACTAGACCGCGATAATCCCCTTTAGCTTAATGGTCCCAGGTCCAGCTTAACCCTTCCAAAACTATAATAACGACGAAGTTATTTCGTGTGAACTTGGTCTATGAAAATGTTAACCTTTCAAAACCTTGTTGCTAAATTCTATTTTTATTTAAAGACCATAAGAGCTCTTGGAATCGATAACGGGTACACCAATACATTAATCTACGGAATGACACACGTAGAATAGATAAACCAAAATCAAACAAATATGGGAAGATCTCACCAATTTGAAACACTCCTGTGAAGATGCAGGTGTCTTGGAACTTCCAGGGCACACAGTCACAGCTCCATGTCACTGCTCCTGATAACAATTAATGGCCTAGGCAGGCAGATGAGTTGCTGTGTGTCACCTGATGGTAAGCAGTCACCGCAGCACATGGGCTATTTCAATACCAAGGGCACAGCTGAACAGATGTGCATCAATCTTTCTTGATTCTAGTAGTAGGTTTATTTTTTTCGTATAACTCCTACATGTAGGTAGTTACAATTTAATAGTCATCGATATCAATGTTACACTAGATAAGACGTTCTTTGTGAGAAATGTGTCCCACCTAGGTGCAGTGCATGTACCGTACACGAATCTTTCAAAAACGCGTAAGCGAACTTTTGGTCGCGAGAAAACTACATCCTGAAAGCGATCTAGCGCTGCATGGTTATACTGTTTGGTTAGACGACTAATTATTTGTTCTACGCTGCAGCGATTTAGTTTCAACTTTTACCAAAATCGAACGAGACAATTGTATGGGATAACTTCTCTATACGAAGTAATTTCATCTAAATTTTGATAGATATGCCACAAATGGCAGTCACACATGAAAGAGACACGACAGCTACACACGTGAGTCACACATGACAGTCACATACGTGAACCACACATGACAGCCACATACATGGGCCAAATATGACAATCACACACGTGAGTTACACACGACAGCTACACATTACAGTCACCAGTCGTTATAATTTACCTCAAGTTATTAGTTGTGGTACTCACGTCAGAATCTGCGCCAGCTGATGTCGATAACCAAGCGGTTGCGGCTACAACGTAGGACGATCCCGCTTCTGATGTAGGATGACGGTAATAAAATCCATTGTGTTAATTACTTAATTATAATTATCACCACACGTTATAATTAACGGATTAACGGTTTATCCGAATAGCTGCGACAACTTGTTACTTTATAGTAAACACGCGTATGTCTATGCTTCACTGCCGACTGCTGGATCTCGAATATCCCTTGTCTACGATCCGGACGCGCTTTATATTGCAAACTGTCATGCTCCCACTATACTCTGACTGTGGGTAGTGAAATAGAACCACAATCGGGTTTCCTTTAATAAAATTACTTCTACAACTACCTGTAGATTCCTAAGGGCCGATTTACAATTATTTAACATGTGGGCTCTACATAAGAACACCCCGACACCTACTTTATTGCACACTAAAAAAAATACAAATACAAACGAAACTCACAAACATAAAAAGTACAATTGGCGGTCTTATTTAAAATTCGCACAAGGGCAATGTCTTACAGACAACCAATACAGACAATACTGAGGGCACTAATAACGCACTAATCCTAAAATCGGAATGTTTTTTTTTCAAGATATAAAGTTTTTTCAATAACAATAAATAAATATGCTGTTTTGTGGAAAGTGACACTTTTACTACACAGCAAACTAACTTGAAGCTTCATTTTGCAGAGGGACACCCAAAAATCTCAAATTTATATCCTTCTTTGATATTTTTTCCCCTGGCTTTTATTAAATGCCACAAAGCAGTAATAATTCCCAGATTGTACGATTGTTTAAAGGTGCCACAGATCATTTGTCACAAGGAAACCGCTTGGTTGTTTAGAATTAATGGAAACAGAAGCAAAACTACTAGCCACTCCTAGAAATATGAGCCGTGAAGTTAACAAAACCATAAAATGTAAGCCATCGTAATTACTCACAATTTCCCACTTAGATACGTTTAAGAGGCATGTTTAACCACTTTATATCCCGTGGCATGCTAGATCTGAATAATGGCTTCTATTTTTAGTTAACGCTAGGTGTTCCTTGAATGTTGAAGCTAAATATAAACTAATTAATGCACGCGCCGCATTTCCAAACAGGCTACTAGTGGGAAGTCTGGCTTTTATTGGTTTTTTAGCAGGCTTTATCACGTTTTCACGAGTCTGCTGTTATTATAATTAGGTGCTTTGTAGTTATGGAAATTTGTGTCTGGAGACTGGATGTATTTGTTTAGTTAATTAAATCAGATGAATTTGTTGAAGTATAAATACCTATATGACGTTGTTTAAAACCAGTTTTAGTCATCTTGTAACTATTATATAATAAAAGCCGCTAAAATTATGTTTCTGCTTTTGATATATTTAAATATTCGGAATTCTGGTTATAAAGTATTTTAACGCCTCATGCTTTTAAAAAAACGAGATTTGTCATAAGTATATTATATGTTACGTAAAATAAACAGATGTATTAATTAACGGTTTCGAATGAGGTCGTCAGTTTGATTCCACGCGCGTGCTACACTTCCTTGAATCGATTAAGAAAAACAATGCAGGAACGCACATGCAGATTGTAAATGGGACGCGAAAGATGAGAAAATTACATGTTATATAATAGATAAATAAATAATAATAAATACACACAACAGTAACATACATAGTCCTGACTTCACAATTCACATTAAGATCAATTAAGTATTTTGTCGTAGGTATCAGAAAATATAAGACCGTTTGGTTTCACAAATACCCGGCCTTAAGACAAAAATATTTGTTGGCCTCACAAACATTTGTCTCTATGTGGGAAATATATAATATGGCTTAATGGGACTTTTGAGTCACGATGATACCATAACATATGAAATGAATTGAAAATATTTATTGAATCTATAAAATGTTATACATTATTTAGGTTCATTCACTTTGTTCCACTACCACCTGGTTCATCACAAGGCTGTTTTCGCCAGATAAGAACGGTCAAGAAACTCTAGCGTTGCTCTTTTCAAAATAAGTTTACTGGTGGTAGGTCTCTCATCTCAGGACTGCCTCGGTGGCGTAGTTGTACTACGGTACGGTTACAAAGCTGAGGTCTCGGGTTCGAACCCCGGGTTGGGCAAAGTGATATTGGATTTTAATGGAGTATCAGCCCAGAGCCAGGAATTTGTGCCCGATATGGCGATAGGCTCGCCTCCTATCACATTGTGGGACGGAACATACAAGGCGAAATGTGGGTGTCCTGGCACCTCTGCCTACCCCTTCTGGGAACATGGCGTGAGTTTATGTATGTATGTAGGTCTCTCATATGTGAGAGGCCATCTGGGTAGGTGCCACCGCAATGTCTATTTCTGCTGTAAAACAGCAGTGTAAATGCACTGTTGTTTTCCGGATTGAAGGACATGGTAGTCAGAGTGACTACTGGACATATTGAGACTTAAAATCTTATGTCTCAGGATGACGAGCGCAGTGGAATTTTGCTACTGTTTATGAGCGGTCTTATCGCTTACCATCAGGCGAACGGCTTGCTCGTCTCGCCATTCACTGCAATAAAAAAAAAGTTTACTATACAGGATTTGTAATTCAGAGCAGTTCATAAATTATTAATAATAATTATTATATTGTACGGCTGAGTTAAGTGCGGTCGCCCAGACCGCGGAATCGCGGAATGAAAGGAAAAAAAACAAGCAATTAAATATTATTATTTGCAAATAGAGAATACCAGTCTACACAAGCAGAACCCGTTCACGAGTATGACGCATGTGCCAGCTATCGGCCTCCTTAACCATGCTACAGGGAAATGATCGACCCGGCACACGACGCCGCCGCAAGCACAGACCTTTGAGAGAGCGTGACGTTCCTAAATTGCTAACAACTATGATGAAACAAGTGGTATTAATTATTTCATTTATATTAAACAGAGTACACAACCCACATCCGGTTCGGGGACCGGTTCCGGTTTTATTCCAAAGCCTTATTATCTTTTAGGTATTCTACAATTTTATAGTATGGTTTATTACACAGCTGTCGTTTAATGATAGATTTAAATTTATTTATAGTTAAGGCTTTTATGTTCGTGGGAACTTTATTATACAAATGTATGGATAGAGTAATCCTTAAAGGATTTGCTAATTTTGTGGAGCCTGGTCTTATGACTGACTAGATTATTTATATTTCTAGTATTTCTGTCAGGAATATCGCTAACCTTTTTAAATTGTTATATGTTGTTATGCACATACATTAGATTAGAGAATATAAATTCTGATGCTACTGTCATTATATTTATTTCTTTGAATTTTTCTCTCAGAGATTGTCTGGAGCCTAGCGAATAAATAGATCTTATGGCTCGCTTTTGAAGAACAAACTTTTTTGACATTTAGTTGTTGACTATTCAACAGTAAATTGTTAATGCCAAACCAATGTACTATTTTTGAGAGAGTGTGGTTTACTTCGTCAAGAATTGATTCATGTCGTTTAGCTTTAAATATTAATGAAGTATTATCAGCAAATAATACTACCTCACATTTATCTTTTATTAAATTAGGACAATTAATTAACATATATCAAAAAGAGAAAGGGTCCTAGAATTGAGCCCTGCGGAACCTCCATCGTAACAACAGGTTCAGGCGATCTTTGCTCGATGACATCAAACCTCTGAACCCTATTACTTAAATAATATGAATAACATAGTTCAAGCGCAAGACCATTTATTCCATAGTGGCTCAATTTTCTGATAAGAATATCATGGTAGACACAGTCAAATGCATTGGATAGGTCACAGTTTTCACCTAAAGCATTCTGAGAATCATCCCAAGCATCAAATATGTTATACCTATGTATATGAGCTTGACACCAGCATCAGTGGTGGAGCGACCCTGAGTTAAACCAATTTTTTTACTATGTCAACTATTATGTTTAAAGTATCTTTGCAATCGTATAAGCATTTGTTTTTCTAAAAATTTTTGTTAATGACGGCAGTACTGATAGGACCTCATTGAATATAGTTCTATTTGGGGGGTCATCTGTACTACTAGATATTTAAAAAAGAGGTATAATTTTGCTGAGTTTCATTTTATCAGGAAATATGCTTCATCAATACATGTGTTAAAAACTATAGCTAGCTGGGGAGCTAATATAGGTTTTACATAATTGACGATTTTTTTTTAGAGATTCCCCAGAGGTCAAAGGATTTTTAATGTTTAACCCGGCGTCATTGTTGCCGGGTATCTAATACCCGACGCATTTTAAAACTGTCATAATTTTAAAACAAAATGCGCGCGTCTTTTGGCCGTTACAGTAGCTGCGGTGGTTGATCTCTGTTCGCGTATTCTCTTCTCTATTTAGTGTTGCTGCAGCTACCTCGTAGTATAAACGTGTGTAAAGAGCGCGCGGGTAAGTTATACCCGGCCACAATGGCTACGTAACATTTATAAAGTCAGCGTGTTTGTCGCTTTTTATTGTTTATTGGTAAATTGCATATCGTTTTTCACAGTTTTATGAACCATGTCTTACGAAGTGGTGAAAAAAGGAAACCAGAGTTAATTACAATTACAAACCGGCGTGATTTCCTTAGAAAACTCGGTCTATCAATAGAACTTACCGAGAGGCTTACGTAAACGTATTCACGAACAAGTCGGTGAAATGATGACTTACCCTCATAAAGAATAAAAGTTCTAAAACATATACGAGATGCAAAGACTGTCCTTCTGCTCAAGACAAAAAAACTAGGCATAACTGCAATAAGTGTAATAAGCCTATTTGTATGCAACACATTATCCCATTATGCCAAAGTTGCGTTGATCTCGATAGCGAATAAGTCGGTATATTATTAGTAAATAAGCTTTGTTTTATATAGTTCATGATTTCATGTTTATGTTCTAAAGAAAATTTTATGTTTTGTCTCTAAATGTCTATTATGTTATGTTTTCGAATAAACGTTTTAAGTTATGTTCTAAAAAAAATATCGCAGAATAAAAAGATTTAATTTGATGAGTAATATGCTCATTTTATGATAAATAAATGTTTGATTTTTATTAATTATGTATTTAACTACCTATTTCCCTGTTATAGAAAACTAATATTGACATAAGCTTGATTCAGTGTACAATAATGTTCATGGGTAAAATTTACCCGGCCACAACGGCCAAGTTCTGTTTAGTAGCCACAATGACGCCGGGTTAAACGTTTTTATAATGTCAACACTGTCAACGCATTGGAATTCAAATTACCATCGCCACACCCAGCCATACTTTCGTGAAATAACGAATGGGCTAGAGAAGGAGACAAATTTATTCTTTTTGTTATGGAAACTGGTTTATCTGTGACGAAGTTTTCAAAAGCCCTAGCTACTTCTATATTAGAGTTAATTATGTTATTATTAATTTTTTAGCTAATCTCGGTGTCATGAGGTTCAGCTTCCCCAGTTTCCTCATTAATTACACTCCATGTCATTTTAATTTTATTTCTGGAGTTTTTTTTTCCTTTTAATATAATGGCTTCGCATTATAGCAGACTCATTTACAACTTTGAATAATTTTAACATAATTTTTAAAATCGTCACTATGATTATATGTTAGGCAATAGATCGACTATCCCCCTAGTATTTTTTAGTTTCAAAAGCAATTGCCATGTAAGAGAGGTGACTTGGTTTTAGCATAAAATAAATATTATTATTTATATATTATACGTAAAAGTGACGCTGCCCCAACTTTCGTTCTTTTTACTTATATCCACAGCTTATATCCATCCCGTGGTTGTCTGCTAGAAATTTCCTTTAGCGATAAGACTGTCAATTGTATTTTTTTTCTGTTTATTGTTTACTTTTCTGTTGTACAATACACAGTCGTGTAGACAAACAAATAAGTAACAAATTTATTAATTTAACTCCCTTTTCATTTTGAAATAAACTTTACACCGACCGATGCCACCATCAAGATTCGTAAGGTCGCAAGAGTAGCATTTTTTTTTCACCTTCATAATTGTTGGTGTTTTGTCTATAAAGGGAATGATTTTTAAGATATCTTTTCACTAACGTATAAATCATATATTAACCGTTTAAAACTAACAAAAGTTTTAATTTAAACCGGAGAAAAGCAGTGTTAATCATTTGAATCGCGTGTATATATATCAAGCGTTGATAGTGAGGAATAAATTATTCTCAAACCGTAAACCTCCCGCGGTAACGGACCTCTTTTCACAGATTTATCGCTTACAAGATACCTTGCAAAGTGGCCATGCAAATTATTCTAACATACGCTATTAGATTAAGTTTCAATTGGAGGATTAAGTTGTCTTTATACACATCAAGTTTAGTCCAGCAGAAATTACTCTTATAAAAATAATTTTAATTAAAGATTAGTTGTAAAATATAGAGATGGAGGTTTCGATCCTCGCACCGAGACAAACATTCATGTAAACAACCTTATTTCGCGTGAGACATAAGATGTTACGTCTCAAGAGAAATAGAATTTGCGGTGGTGCCTATCCAGACGGGCTCTCACATATGAGAGTCCTACCACCATGAATGGGACAGCTGAATCTGTGAGACCGAAAAGTCTCTCGTAGTTTCTGATACCCACGACACAGGACTCGATCTTAATGCTGGTTCAGGAATATGTATGTGACTGTTGGGTGTTATTTATTATTTATTCCTTATAAAATAATGCACAAGTGACAAGTTATATGAAGACAGTTCTGATCATGGTTCTGATACCGAATTTTTAACTATGAGTCTCAAGTATTATACTCCATACTGCCTAAACGCGTAATTTGGGCCATCTCTACCATGGACAATGTAAACAGAAAAATTAAATCGGTGATTGAAATATATGTTATTGTGAAAACAACTTTGATTGACTTATTTAATGTAGCAATTATTCTCATTGACTATTTTACTTCACCAATTGCTTTAAGTATTATTTTTCCAGAGTACTTTTTAAATTATATGGATTCGGTTGGGTTAGAATATTATTTAGCTAGATACAAAGGACGTCGAAATAAAACGGTAAGAGACGATAACTGAGTCATTTCCAATTGAAGAACGTATCTGCACCAGTCTGTCTTAGGAAAGAAATATAAGGGCTTTTTGCCCTGTCCCGTTAAGTAAGACATATAATAAGCGTTTTACCTTAAAGTCAAAATATTATGAAAAATGAGAAAAAATAGATGCTAGGTAAAAGTAAAATAAAATCGAAACCTTACAAGACTTACGAAAATAGCTTACAATTACATAAAATAATAATTATTATATTAATTACTAACTTCTCCCTTTTCTTCAATTATGCATAAATTCTCTAGTCATTATTTCATTCGACAATTCCAGCTCCGTAGAGAATGAAACGTTTTACTTCCTTGAATCAATTCAAGTATTCCCAGTGAAGTAATGAATGGAGTCCCAAAACAAGCTCTTTATTTATTTTACACTCTGTTTGAAGTAAGTCCCACGGTAACATTTCCGTTAACTCGCATCGGAAACGCAGAAATTAACGCGTGAGGCTATACAACCTCATTCGTGACACGGTACAGCAGCGAGCGCGCGCTCGCGTGTCATTTTAAATATATTATCTGTGATTTAACTTTTTAAAGTGGTAAAATGTTAAAGTACACGGTGAAAAAGTATTGTGCCGAGGGGAGCAAGGTCAACCAAATTTTAATTTCGGTTTTAAGTGAGTATTTTCAGTTTATAATATTGATTGATAAGAATAATATTGAAATGTTGAATTGTTTTTAAATTATATAGTATAGAATTTAAATAATTTCACCGCGTTAAAAAATTATGCGTCGTATAAATTACAAGATTTTAATTTTACAATGCATTGTACGAAATACTTTCTGTATAATAGTTTTACTAAATATTAAGTTTCGGTAAAGACTTTTACACAGGAGCATCTAATTTGTTTAAAAGACCAAATAGCGATATAAAATAATAATTAAATTGAGATTTTTCAATCTTTTCATAAATCGAAGTAGTTTTTTGAGGTACCAAATGAATTACTTTATTTTAGTGGATACTATTATTTCATCCAGCTTTTTGTATGAATATTACCGTATTAAACTAATGGAGTAAAAGGTCTTAACGTAATCTCAGTCATTTTATTTGTTTTATTATAAACTGCGGTATAATATGTTTGCTTATTAATATATCGTAATTAAATGACATAATTAACTATTTACACATTTGTTAGCATTATTAACATGATTATATATCAGTTATGGTGTTTATGTGCAATGTATGTGACTGATAATACTCACATGATTCCAGTAGTCAGACGTGTGCCCTAGGATTCGAATCCGCGACCGCCGTCTTGGCAGTTGGTGCACGCTTCGTTGCTAACCGGCTGCCACGCACGGCATATGTGCCTACATATACCATATATGAATTATAAATCATAATAAATGGAATAAAAAAGGCCTCTTAAATATTGAGAGCAGAACAAATCTCTAAAAGCAGCAAAGTCTTATAAATCGAGAATAATAAAGCCCGGGCAAAAGGACGACCATTGTGTTCTACCTCCGGCTGGGATAAAGCTAGGTAGAAACAAAGAAATAATTAGTTCAAACTCGCCATTCTTTCATTCATTCATTTCTCAAAATGCTAACGTAAAAGTCTAACATAACGATACTAATCACAATAATGTAGAATTCAGAGTTAACAACATGAAATATTCAATAATGTAACCTTAAACCTATAAAGGCATTCCCACCCAACAATCGCAGAGAAGACTCGTCCACAACAGAACATATTTTGGCAAATATAATAAGAGAATAAAAAAATGTGTACAATTTATTACAAAATAATATGAATAATTAATGATCTGAAACCATTAGAAAACGCTTTGCAGTCGATGTAGGGCGTCTGACAACTGAGTCAATAATGATTTCTGCAAATATTAATACCTGCATTTCAACAATCGATATTAATTAACCCATATTTGTGTACCAAATAATTATTCTTATAAAATAATTCGTTTACACGCTTTCGCTCTTAGCTCTCCCCTATAATCTCGTGATAGTGTGGTATCAGTCGTGAACGCCCATAAGATGTTTAATGGGCGTCGAAATAAGATTGTAATAGGATTTCTCATTTCTGTGCCCATCAACTAGAGGGACGTGTTTGTAAATCGAAGCTCTTTTAGCTTTGGAATACCTGCTACCATCCGAGACTGTCCCGCCCTCACACCCACCACTGTAGCTCCTGTAAGCCAGGATCAACAATGGCATGCAATGTAATGACACCGAGCATTGAATTTCCGGGAATGTCTAGCTTGTCTTTAACCCGCTACAAAATTAATCAGAAAGTTTAATTAATAGGATAAGTCGGAAATACTCCTACCGAGTATATTACACTTGACGGTCACCGATGGGTTTTAGTATGTATGTTGGCAAAGGATGTAATTTTTGGTCGGGTTGTCACACATAAACTTGCACCGATATACCGACGCGGCGTCAGAAAATTTTGAAAATTTTCCTCCTCAAAACGGATTAGGGGTCCTACTATATTTCATCCGAAACGAAGTTCGAAACTTCGGACGATCG
This sequence comes from Hyles euphorbiae, assembly GCA_023078785.2. Lineage (NCBI taxonomy): Eukaryota > Metazoa > Arthropoda > Insecta > Lepidoptera > Sphingidae > Hyles > Hyles euphorbiae. Next base: position 6,201,882 of record CM041048.1, read on the forward strand.
AAGTTTTTTATACGATACGAATGTATCTACTCTGTAAAAGTTCGAATTTGTATAACGTACATCGTAATTATAAGTCCATGGTTACGACCATAAGTCAATAACGACCATAAGTATATGTACCTAGGTACATTCGTATCGTATATAAACTTTGATCATCCGAAGTTTCGAACTTCGTTTCGGAGGAATATAGTAGGGTCCTAGGATCGGTACAGGATATCTGGGTCAGAAAGGATCTGATATTGACTATACTGTATCAGCCCATATACGTCCCACTGCAGTGCACGGGCCTACTCTACAATCGAGAATTTATTGAGAGTGGTTAGGGCATATAGTCCACGCTGGCCTAGTGCGGGTTGGCTAACTTTACACACCATAGAAAGTCAAAGAAGTTAGAGGTGAGGCCTGGTATTTGAACCCGCGACCACAGATAACATGTTGGCAGCCGCGTCTGGTCAGTTTACCAACAGGGCACCACGCACTCCTGATATTTACTAATTAATTTATCATTTTCAGTGAAATAATTTTACTATAGAAATTTTAATTGGGGGCATTATACTGACTAAGTTTTTGAAACGAGTTAGTGAACGCAGGTCATAATTTTTGGCACTGATCATTCTGCTATTCATTACAATTGGAACACGTCATCATAGAGACGGTCAACAAAATGAAATGAAAATGAAAATAATTTTGATTTTTGAATCCATTAAGATGTTCCACATTATTTAGATTCAGTCATTTTTTTTATCTACCACCCGGTTCGGAAAGCGGTTATCAATAGACAAGAACGGGCAAGAAACTCTAGTGTTGCTCTTTTCAAAACCAGTTTACAATTTAGTGATTATTACAAAAGTTACAAGTGGTTTAAATCAGAGCAGTTCATTAGTAATTTGTTATAACATTTAAGGTACGAATACCGCAACCTACCGACCTCTAGACCTTCTTTCTTTGGCTCCAACAGCAAGTGAAGTCTGGGCATCTAAAAGTGTTGGTTGTAACCACCCCGGTCCCCGCGACACCAAATGTCTTTTGTCATAAAATAATGACATTATAATATTTCAGTATGCAAGCAACGTAGTTAAGTGGCCATTAGTGGACTTATCAAAAGTTTAACTCATTTCCATAATTAGTATGACACGTGTTACTATGTGAAGGATTAGGACATTTTTGGTGATTTCTAATCGCATACTTATGATTGATTTCGTAATATATATAAACTCACACCTTTTTCCCAGAAGGGATAGGTAAAGTTTATACTAGGACCGTACCGTTTCGCCTAGTGCGATCAGTCCCATGGGTGATCGTATCGCCATATCGGGCACAAATTCCTGACTTCGTGCTGATAATAAAAAGAAAAAAAGAAATCCAATATCACTTTGCCCGACCCGGGATTCTAACCCGAAACCACGGCCTTGTAATCATACCTTAATAAAATTACGTCACCGAGGCAGTCTTGATGATTGACTTCATTGCGGGTTGAAGACAAGTTAGACAATCCCGGAGACTCGCCGAGCTTCAATTCTTGGTGTTATTACAATGGGTGCTTTTGATCCTAACTCACAGGGAAAACCTGCTAGGTGTGACGGCGGGACACAGAAAAAAGTTCAAATCTCAAGTGGTGGAATATCAGAGTTGTCATGTTTTAGACAAAAATGCGAAATTGGATATGATCGTTTATCTGTAAACTCCTGGCTATCTTAGATTATAAATATCATTATCACTCCGTGGCGCAGTTGGATAGACGCCGGCTGTGAACGTAAGGCCACGGATTCGATCCCCATACTGATACAAATATTTTCTCTAGGTGTTTGTGAGACCGAAATATCTCTCGTAGTTCCTTAGTGTGGGGTCAGAACGATGTACTGTAGACTGTTGGGTGTATATATTTATTTATATTAGCCCACAACTGCCCATTGTTGAGCATGCGACTCCTCAACAACCGTGAATTCGATTCAGAGAACATTTTCTGCCACACTGGCCTTCTGCGGGTCGGACTTCACATATTACTTAATCAAATTGTAATTGTATTCTTTGCCAAAGCAATGATGACCTATTGTAAAGATAAAGGTGTGATAATGTAATGTGTAGAGCAAATAAAATTAAAAATCTATTGCAAATGAATATGTGAACTTAACGCGGAAATATGGTATTGGTGCTACCATAAATAGATTTCTGTCATTCCTTAACAAGTATTATACTACTTTATCAAAATGAGTAATTCTAGCTTATAAAATACTTCTTTTTTTATTTATTTTTTTCAATTTGAGTATGTTAGCATCGTAATTTACGAGTAATACTTTTTATACAACGAAATGGTTGAATACAATGCTATATCAATTGGTAAATGTGATCTCGACAGAGTTCATATTTACCAGTAAGAAATAGGTAATCACTTGCAAATGCCGAAAGTGAAAAGTTTAAAGACACTGATTCCGGAAGCAGTACATATTATTTTAGAAATTCTTAAATTAAAATATATAAACAGAATACACTTACAATCTTGACAGTCTTCTGGCACAGTTAGGTAGACGCTGGCTGCGAAACGACAGGCCGCAGATACGATCCCCACATTGAGGCAAGAGTTTGTGAGGCACGAAAAGTCTCTCGTAGTTTCTGATACCTACGCCACAAGACTTAATTGATATTAATGTGGGGTCAGGATTATTTGATTGTTGAGTGTATTTAGTATTTATTAATAACATGTGGGTATAATTTGTGAAAATGAAATTGACAATACAAAATTAATGAGCAAAATGTATTGTGACGCGGTCTCGATTTTTCACGGCATTGTGTATTATAAATTATGTTTACCGACCGATATTTGTCAGTTCATGCTTATACGGTTTTGTGTGTCGTCTTAACCATGCGATATTTAAAGAATTATCCATTCAATTTTAAATAAATAAATAATAAATACAACCAACAGTAGTTTATCAATGTCCAACAGTCACATACGTAGTCCTGACCCCACACCATCGAGTCTTATATCGCGGGTTTATGAAACTACGGGAGATTCTCGCTCTCAAAAAAACATAAATCTGAAACAAATGCTTGTGGATCACACAAATATTCGAACCCGCGGCCTCACGTGTCACAGTCGGCGTCTAACCAATTGCGCTACCGGGGCAGTCAATTGATTATTTTTTAATTATTATTTTTTATTCTTACCCGGCATAGTGACCACACTGAATCAAATGCGCAAATGCCGTCCAGGCAGAGTATCAATTGGTATCAGACGGGATTTCCATGCCAATCAAAAATAATAATTTAGAACATAATGATTTTGTGTTCAAAATCATTGGGGGAGACCTCATTCGTAGCTGCGTGAAGCAACCTTCATACACAATTATGGTTATACTTAGTGAATCTTTAATAATTCGGAGACATTACGTCTTAGGTATTTAAAAAAAAAATAGGTTCTTCTTTTGACGTGCTTACTGATTCATTAATAATTCGGAGACTTTACGTCTCAGGTATTTTAGAAAAAAGTAGGCGAGTTCTTCTTTTGATGTGAAAGTACAAACATCTTAGGACATCACGGTAACGCTTAGTTCCTAACTAAATCATGACCATCAGCCCATTGTAGTCCACTGCTGGATATAGGCCTCTCCCAAAGTAGGTTCCCAAGTCCGATCTGCTGCTTTTTGTATTCTTTCGCGGCCCTGTTGTGCAAGTCGTCCCGCCATTCGGCCAGAGGGTATCCCACGCTATGTTTGCCAGGTCGTGGTCTCAAGAAGTGGACTCCAGAACACGCTTACTACAGCTCTAAATATTTTCTATTTAATTTTAATTGCAATATCTTGAAATTAGTTTTATTGGTGGTAGTTAATTGACTTGTTTATCATCAATCACAACAATTTCATTCATGACTATGCTGTAAACAGTAATTAGGCCGGTTCCATCTTAATTAATGCCCAGATGGTTGAGACAGTGAGTCGTCAACAATTCAATCAGTTTGCTACAATGTAGGACCGTTGCGAGCCAATTGATCTGCTTCAATTAATATCGTAAATACTGGACAAATACGGCTTTGTTCGGGGTTAATTATTTTTCACTACTCGATTGTATATCGTAAATATTTACAATACAAAATTCATACCTCTGATAAGCAACCATCAGGGTTGTTAGATTTATAAGAGACGAGAATTTATATTTTCTTATTATCCAAGGTTTAGAATACCTGCATCTCAAACATGGTTTCGTTTGGACTTTTATATGTTAAACGTGCAAAGCAATTGGTTAGAATCGTTTATACATATCATTTGCTGGATGGTCATGAATCGTGGTGGTCAACATTTGAGTCGAATAGAAGCTGTTGGAATTTACGATCCTATTCATAGACAATTTTAAAACCTATTTATCCATAGAATGTTTTGCCTCTTTCGACGACTTTTGAATTCAGTTTGAGCGAAGAAGACCAAACATTCGATAGCTAAAATTGGTTTTAGAACTTTATGGATCATCATTAATCTTTCATTCGATCAGGTCATTAATCTTCCTTCCTAATTGAGAGCTTAGCAACAATTAGTATATACAAGCAAACGCGAGACATCCAGGCACGTGTAATAAGTACAATTGCATGACACAAGTATTAATTGTGGATTGATTGATATCCATTTGAAACCATTGAAGCGAAGACCAAAGGTCTACGCTATTTTCAGCCGATGATCTTGTTTATCGCTTGTTTAAGCAAATCTATGAATAGTAGCATTGTTTGTTAAAAAAATAGCCGTGGAATGGAAGGAGTCGGTTCGATTTCCTAATATCCAAACAAATTTACGGTTCTGGATTTGAGATTAGAGTCTCTCGTAGTTTCTGATACAAACAATAATTGAAAGACCTAGGGTCAAATACACGGTAAGCTTGTGAACGGGGTGGTAAAGAAAAAAGTGACAATCTTAATAATGCATAACATTTTTAAGATTCAATAAAGTATTTTATATTTTATTTCAATATTTTGTTTGTATATTTATTGATTTATTATAGCGCAAACTAAATTTGGGCTTAAATAAAATATATGTGCTTATTTTGCGTTTATATTTGATAAAAATCAAACCTATGTAAGGCAATACCGTATTTATGTTTTGGATACAATTTCTAAGCAGAAAATGCCAACACATGCATCTATGGGAACCATGACTGAATTTGTAGTTTTGTTTAATAAAAACGAACGATGTTTGAAAAGCAATTCAAACTTCAGTATTTATTAACGTAAATATTATTGCAATAAGTTCGTGTGAACCATTTTTATCTGATTGTGGTTAAAAATGTATTGATTTTAGCAGCCTATGTATTATTCATACGCAGGAGTTGAAGGAGATCTTTGCCCAGCAGTGGGACACTACAGATTAAAAAAATGTTTTGTATTTAGCTATTACTACAACGCCTAACCTACTCATTCGGTTTTTGGGTAACAAGGTGTTAATTGATTCTGCTCTAATTCCTATACTTCGAGGGCGTGAGAATTTTCCAATGGTACCCGATGGCCCGCGTAGGAGGCGACCTTAAGAGTCAGCGGAGTCGCTTGGCACTCTGCGGGGTCGGTGTCCCCTCACTAGTTGAGATTCGAAGTTGGACAGAGAGCATGGCTTCGTATTTTTCATGGGTGCCCGTAACACGACCTTGACACGATGCCTCTCAGCACAAAAAAAGGTCAATCAATTCGTTGTTATGGTCTGGAATACCGATCTATGGTCCTGAGTATTAATCACAAGCTATCCTGTGTCACAATACTCAATATAAAAAGAAATACACATGCATTTGTGTCGCAAATGTTCCATTAAGATTATTACGGATCAGGGTGTTTGTGATATCCAAAAGTCTCACGTCGTTTCTATATACTGTAGCCCTTGTACATTGATCTGCAGGGGATGGGCCACCTCTACAATCAAGAGTACGCTTAAGGGTGGTTAAGCCATATAGTCCACCACGCTGGCCTAGTGCTAGGCTAGGCAGACTTTACATACCATAAAAATTCTTAAAAATCACTACCGTATGCAGGTTTTCTCGCCAGCTTTTTCCTCGTGATGATTGACTATCAAAAGACTAAAACTAAAAGTCAGAGGTGTGTCCTGAGATTTGAACCCGGGACCACCGTTAACTTGTTGGCAGTCGCGTTTGAGCCGTTTATCAACAAGCCACCAGACATACAAGACATAATTAATTTTAATGTGAGGTAAACTTATGTATTTGTCTTTTGAGTGTAAATTTATTTATTATTTATCTCGGTGCCGAGATCGAATTGTGCTTCATGTTCCGCAACCGTTATATTATGCCGGCTTCTTAACCAACTGCACTAAAAATATTTTTTTAATCCACAAGTTAAATGTCACGTTAATTGTTATTAAAGTAGTAACAAGATGTACCTTTTCTTCCAGTGGTTCTACTGCGCCACGGAGGTTGGCCATATCACTGCATAGTATAAAACAAAGTCGCTTTCTCTGTCCCTATGTGCCTTTGTATGCTTAAATGTTTAAAACTACGCAACAGATTTTGATGCGGTTTTTTTTAATAGATAGAGTGATTCAAGAAGAAGGTTTATATGTATAATACGTACATATTATTGTACAGAAATCTATTTGTACCCGGGTGAACGTGGGCCGGGCGGCTAGTTTGATAATAAATTTAAACCTCCTTTTCCTTTCAGTGGTTCTTCCCGTATTCTCCTATGGCGCTGCTGTTGGCTGGATGTCTCCCATGAGCACCAGGCTGATGTCCGAGGACACTCCTGCTTCAGAACCAGTACATGCTGACGTCATATCTTGGATGGCATCAGTCGTGTATCTAGTTGGAACCCCTACAGTGTTCCTGTATGGGTACATAGTGGACAACTACGGAAGGAAAAAGGCTTTGATGCTCGTTTCTTTTTCAATGGCGGTTAGTTGACTCAAAGTATTTTTTTTTAAGATTTTTATTGAAATAAAACTTGTATTTACGGATTGTATCGTGGATTACTTTACAGCTTTCGAGGTCATTCTGTCCCGTGACCACGAGAATTGTAAAGTAATAGAAACGTCAAGAAGTTAAAAATATGTAAAAATCAATACATATCCGTCATAAAATCAATAAATAATAGTTTTCTTTCTATGTATGCCTAATATAATTTATCGATACAAATAGGATTGTTGGTTGCATTATGATAGAAAATATATTTTTTTCTAAGAAAAAAGTATCATGAAATAAATTAATAGGAAGGAAATATGTATGGCTAAAAAGTACTATTGGGAGAAAGGATAGCGATTCACCCAGTCTGTCACAGGACGGCACCTAGTGAATACTTTTAGTGGCTATTCTATTGAACACATCGCTCGTTAAAAACGCATAAATATCTAAGGAACCGAGGCAAGGGGCCAAGTAGCAAATGGGATTGAAAATAATGAAAGCAGGCTAATATTAAGGAGAGTGTTTATTGTGTTATTATTATAAGGTTAATGAGACTCACACTCTAGGTTGTGTTGTAAAAACATATATAGACGCTTAGAAATATTGATAAGTTATTGACTTTTGGCAATAAATAGGTTATGATTCTTGGGGAAGGCCTAAGTTGATGATGATGAATTAATAGTGCCTCATCGCTATTCGCTATCAGGCCTATTGTAGTCCCTTAATCGAGTTAATAAAATATACATTTCAAATAAATAAATCTCATTACAAATTTCTGCAAACCGTATGCAGAATCACTTAAAATCCACGAATAGTACATCAATTGATTTTGTTACAGCTATGCTGGAGTCTCAAGCTATACTCCACAGAAACATGGGCCTTGATAACAGCCCGAGCGATAGTCGGGATGGGAGTCAGTGGTTCCTACGTAGTAACCCCGTTGTACATCAAAGAAATAAGCGAGGATTCCATACGAGGGACATTAGGAAGCTTGGTGGTCCTGTCGCAGAACTTTGGGAATCTAGTGGTGTTTATACTGGGAGAGTACTTGAGCTACAAGGCTATACTGTGGGTATGCCTTGCAGTGCCTATACTGCACATGCTATTGTTCATGACGATGCCGGAGACGCCTTCGTATCTGCTGAAATGTGGGAAGGTTGAGGTTGGTAATTGATGATTTTGTTTTTTTTTATGTTATAGGAGGCAAACGAGCGTGCGGTTTACCTGATGGTAAGTGATCACTGCCACCCATGAACATCTCCAACACCGTGGGGCATGGAGATGCGTTGCCAATCTTTAAGGTGGGATTACGCTCGTTTTTTGAAGGCCGCTAGTTTGTATTTGTCCGAGTTTTGGTAGAGTCTGTTTGCAGTTGATCACGGGCCACCTTGATTAAGGAGGACTGGTTAAATCTAGTCTTTAGATCAAGGTCAAATGGACGCCCTCCAGCGGTTTGGTAGACATGTTATGGCTATGATATTCTTGTGGAAGAGTTCAAATGAAGAAAACTAGAAAGATTAGAGAGACTTAGAATAAGTTTATTGATATTGCTATTCACTGTAAAAGCAAACGAAAATTAACAAGCAACATTCGTTATGCCTAGAAGTAAAAAATATGTGACATAAAACATAAATAATTTTATCAACGGAGAAATCTTGAAGATGAAAAAGTAATTGCATGGAACTACAACATCACAGAAAGATATATCCAAAAGAATTTTAAAGAGATTATAATTCTACCAACTCGAAACTCGCAACGAGCCAGGGTGTTAGCGAGAAGGCTCTTGCTTAGTACTGAATAATGTAGATACTAATACATCATTATATGTTAATAATATAACTATATTTCAGGAAGCTCGCGACGCCCTCGCCTGGTTGAGGTGTAGAGATGGGAATGAAGCGGTTGTCGACGATGAGCTACAGAAACTGTTACTGGAATTAGAGAATACCAAAGCTGGCCGATTTACAACTGCAGTCAAAACTATAGGTAAGGATTTTAAAATTCTCACATTATGATCGTTATAACTTTAAGTGACTAGGTCTAGTTCACGTTAACAGCCGCTGCCAATAAACAATCCCAATCCAAAATTTGCCGTTTGAGATTGACAGCTCAATCTTTTTTCTGATACTATATTGCCAATAATCAATCTCAGTAGTGAAAAAACTATGGCAACATGGTAAATGACAAATCGAAAAGTAGAAAACAATCCAGATTGACTTCAATCTAATTTTCTCGATTGATTATTGGCATCGGCCGTAAGTGTTTATCAATTAATTTAGGTTGGTTAGTAAAGAAGCATTTCAAGTAGACTAGTAAAGAAGCAAGTAGGTCAAAGAAAATTCAATTATCAACGGATCATATCATAGGATAATATACCTAATTGTTTTATTTTTAGTGGGTTTATCGGTGGTCCAAATTTACAAATCATCTCAACGTAATGGTGAATTAAATCCTCATGTAGATTTTTAATATTTGAGTTCCGCAAATATTTGTCTAAACGGACATTGAATAATTAATAATATGTGTATGATGTTGATTAAATCATCTACATATATTTATATTATTTGTGTTGTAATTTAAGATAATCAAGAGTTTGTTAATGAGCGCCGATTCTTGATACTGAAATGTATTATATATGTTTGTAGGTATATTTGGGAAGTAATCCACAAAAATTGTATTACAAAAGTTGTAAAAGGGAGTTACTCTGTGGTCCTTAACGAAACTCGCATATTCGGTGCTCTTAGTCTGAAGTAAGACATAAGTTTTCCACTTCTAAAAATAAATACTATTCTCTATGATACTTAGCAATCAGTCTAAACTTGCTCTACGTTTACGATGTACGTAAAAGGATTCAGACCTTTTGTGGAGTACCTAGGCACATTCATAAAGTTTTACGTACAACGTTCGATTCTTCGACTCCCGTTTCGGAGCGTAGAGTATACTTATTACAGTTATATTGTCCTAAATAATTGTCCTAAAATGGCGAATATTCGTACTGTAAAATATTTAAAACTTATTACTATAGATACGTAAAATCCCGAGAAAATGTTGAAACAACACAATTAAAGATAATTAGCATTTAGTGCCACATGATATCTAAAAATGGAGAAAACAAATATCTTTATAGATTAGATCGTATTTAGCACCTTGCAAAGTGTCCGTATGAGGTAATAACCGTTAGTAGTATTTTCATTAGCATTGATCTACTAACAGGTTTGGAACTGGGTACTTAAATTTCATTTGACAGCCTCTCTGGTGCCGATTAGATGCCGACTGTGAAACGAGCGGCTGCAGGTTCGATGTCCATACGGATGTTTGTGAAGCCCACAAGTATTTGTCTCGACTGTAGGAATTTGTGAGACTGAACAGTCTTATTTTCTGATAATGGAAATGGGAATTAAAATATTATACGAGGAAGAAATTAAAATATTATCTATTATACGAGGGTACATCAAAAAGCTCTTATAGTCCATTGAAATGTTACATCAACTTTGCATTTTTTAAAGGACGTAATTTTATTTTTGGGATATGTTTGGGGGTTAATAGAAGCTTAACCTCAAGTTTGTAGGGCCCTTGTCCCCCGGCCGCCATCTTGGAAAAAGGAGTGAAAACTCTTTCTTCGCGATATCTCGGAAACTACGCATCTTACGAAAAAAATTGTAAAACATAATTTATTTATAGCTAATTGTTATGCCTACAAATATGTTTATATAACTTTTTGCCCTACATTAAAAATTAAAGAAGTTATATCCGTGAAATTAAATGAATGAATAAACTGAAGATGATGACGCGGTAATGGCTGCTGTAGATTAGTTTTTTGAGAGTCAAGAAGATATTTTTTTAGGAATAAGAAAGGTATTCTAAATGTATTGAATTAGAAAGAGATCATGCTAAGAAATAAATTTTTTTTGTCTATATTTTCTTATATTTCTATAGAGATTCCAAGAACTTTCCGATTCACCCTCGTAAATTATAATATTCTTGTTTTAAATGTCAAACATGCTAAAGTTACATAATGCATTCTAGCACGTTGACCTTTAAAACAAGAATAAACATTTGTAATTTCTAGAAAAGAACATTGTAAACCATAACTAATTTATGTTAATGTATGGTCACTGGTCAGAAGTCAGAACTATGTATTTATATGGATCGGATGCGAAATTTGGAGAGTGGAGACGATGAGTGCAGGTTGGAAATCAAATGCTTACACTTCGGACTTTTTGGAAGTGATTTGTGTATTGTTAAACCATTAATTACAGGAAAATCCCATAAAAAACATCCTGTAAAAAAATACCAAGTCTCGCAGCTCAGGTTTTCAACCGCAAAAAGTTGTGAGATCCATGTAATACCAATTCGGTTAATTTATTTATTCCTTGCTTAACCCGAACCTGGACCTTCTGTATAAAGTTATTACGTATGCTATTATCATATCAATATTAAAAATCCTTTACGTTTTAATTAAATAGATAGACTTGGCCATCGCATGAAAACATAATGTATCGTACAATTTATGCATAATACTGCTAGCTTATATCGGGCACAAATTCCTGACTCCGGACTGATAATGAATAGAAAAATCCAATATCACTTTGCCCAACCCAGGATTCGAACCCGAGACCTCAGCTTTGTAACCGCACCCTAGTACAACTACGCCACCGAGGCAGTTGAAAGGGTACGAACAAGTCGTTCGAAAAAGTGTGTTAAATTCTCTTTGATATTTATTTTTTGTCACTGGTGTACACTTAAGCTTTTTAAATAGTGTTTACATACAAGACTAGGTCACAAATCTATACGATCCACTCGAAGAATATTCCCATTACGAGCGGTAACAATAAGCAAACGGTATGGAAGCGTCAACAGGGAGTCGTGTTGCCTCCAGTGTTTGTTCACGCAGAGGTTCACAAACGTTAAGATTCACGTAATCTTACTAAAATTAGAACGAAAGTTTGTGTGTTTGCTACCTCTGCATCAAACCACTGGACCAATTTTGATGAAATTTATTATGGTGGTAGCTAATATGCCGGATTAAGATAAACGCTTTTTTTATCCTGAAAAAATATCCTATATCTTATTTTCATTGGATGTCCATGGAATTGAAATATACTCGATACTCATACAAGTTCAAAGGTATTGGATGGGAAATTTAGGATACGGTTGTGAGGTTGAGTATAATATTAATATATTAATAGTGTTTTTGAAACAGTTATCACGCGATATAGTTCCTATGTGTCTGGTGGACTAGACTCGAAAGGTGTCTGTACCCGGGCGAAGGTGGACCGGACCGCTAATCTCTTTCATAAATAACTGATTTGTCATGTAATGATTGTCTACGATCTTTTGGCGTCCGAATGCACTGTTATCAAAATATTAGGAACAGATTTTCTCAACACATTTTAATAACTAATAAAAAATAACACCCAACAGTCACATACATAGTCCTGACCCCACAGTAAGATCGAGTCTTGTATGTTGTATCAGGAACTCCGAGACTTTTCGGTGTCATAAACACCAGACCCGAAGGTGATATTTGTGGGCTGCACAAACATTTCTCTCGCTGCGGTGTCGATCAAACCCGCAGCCACACGTTTAATAGGCGGCTATTAACCGACTGCGCCACGGAGGCTGTCATTTCATTATCATGGTCATTATATTTTATTGGACATTAATACGTTCTAATACTTATTTAATTGTTGTTTATATTATGAAAATATATCTCGAACAATGCGTCTTAAACAAATACACACTTTTATTTAATTGTAGTTCAAATTCCGCCACGCGTCAATAAAGTTTAAATATGTATATTATAATTGAGTTATACTAATTGATATTGGTGATCTGTGTGATTCTGAGTACTTATTACCAGCATGTTTTTAAACTCTCTTTAGGATATAAGGTAATGCTTAGTGTTAAATTAACAGATCAAGTTCTTAATCTATTTATTAGAAAAATAAACGGCAACTAAAGCTAAATTTAATTTTAATAATACGTACATTTTCGGTATCTAATATGTATAAATGATCGAAGTATTAAGTAATAAAAATAGAAGCTGTAAGTATGAACCATTAAAAATTAAAGTACAAATTCTTTGCTCTATTTTACGACCTTTTTAATCCTCAATTATTTTATTTATTAAATTCTGAAGCCACAAAGAAGCGAAACCAAAATTTAATTTGCAAAACAACATACTCCGTAAACATTGCATCAAATTATCCCGTTGGGTACCGCTAGCAAAAGATAAATTTTGAGAACTATTGGCCATCGGTAATGAGAAAACCGAAGTCCGACACGTTTATGTACATTCCCAGAGGTTTGCGTGTGGGCGGAAGGCACCCGTCTATACAAACCGTTATAAAAAAACTAGCTTTTTCAAAACGTTGGCGGGCAGACAGTTCGTGTCTGATTTACGCGGCCCTCCCGCCAAGTTGGGTTTGAATGATGTTTGTACGCAATAACGTGTATGATCAATATTTACGTGTTCTCGGAATGAGTTTGTTTTGATGTTTGTTTGGATAGGTTTTTTTGTGTCTTTGTTTGTATGATTTCTGTATAATACGAAATAAAAATATATTCATAATTAAACTAATAGAATGAGGAATTCGCTAATTAAGTGCTAAGAATTAAATCTGCCATCGCTAAAATTTCGCAATAAGTTGAGATTTTTTAGGAAGCCCTTATAATTTTAACATCCAAATATTTTAATAGGTAGTTGAAACTTTTAATATTAAGAATAATGCAATTACCCTGTTTAGTAGAAAACTTAAAACTGAATTAGACTTCGTCTCTTTTCGCATACATCTATTCAAAATAATCTTTACATCAAATAGAAGCTATCAAATAATAAATAATCCATTGGGACGAACAAACGCAGCTAGTGTAGATAATCGTAATTCGTAAATATTGTGCAACCGAAACTTGTCGACCACCCACCATCGCAACGAGATAGCAATATCAAACTGGCTTTCTGGATGCTTTCACCTCTTCCCAAATAGTAAACTATTGCAAACGGTATGAACACACGCGTCTTCAATGCGTATTTGTTGCACATGGTTTGAGTACATCGACTATTGATATCTATTATACATAAATTCTCGGACTAAAGGTATTTGGCATAGAACGATGCAATGTTAACCTCGGGAAGGTTCACAAACCTTGGTTTACGAATGTAAAAAAATTGTAAAAGCGTTATAGACACCACTTTTATATATAGAATAAGATCTGGGCACGTTCCATTTAATACATTTGTAAAAAAAACTAGAAGCTCCAATTGATGCCCATCACCTGACAATAGTAGAATGTATTCGATACAAAACAGGAAGGGAATCATTGATTCAGGAACTAAATGTCAATATATTGGAATTTGGTGTTATCCTTTCAGGGAAGACGCTATTAGAATATATAAATTGGCAATGAACCTGAAGAAGAGCTAATGACTATCTTTCTGATTAGAGACTTATTATTTATAAGGTATGATGGGGCTAGCACGATCTTCTAGATTATAAGCCTCTAAATTATTAGGAAATATATCTATTAGTTAAGTGGAGTTTGATTTATTCACTCAGTAGAGTTTTTTTTTTCGTTGAATGGTGTGACGAGCTTCCCATTCATCTAATGGTAAGTTACGACCGCTCATGGACAGCAAAACCAAACATCATGAATTATAAGGCAATGCTTGGCATTCCACTGCGCTCGCCATCCTAAGACACGAGATTTTAATGCTCAATATATCCAGTAGTTACTACGGCTTCATTGTCCTTTAAACCTGAACACAACCGTATATTTAACTTCGTACGTAACGTACTTTATCAGGAGAAATAAAGATTGCGGTAGAGCATACCCAGACCGCCTCTTACATGAGTGAGTGAGAGACCTCGTATGTCTAATTATCTTTAACCCGCAAGGAAATTAATCACAAAGTTAAATTAATAGAATTTTGAAATAAATTAAATTCCTCACATAGGTTTTACGTACTCACTTATTTAGATATATGTACTTACATTTAAAATCTCCATGTAGTAACCGACCGAAGCACATTTCGAGCGTTTCGCATCACGCTGATAATAACCCTGGCGCGGGAGCTGTGCGGCTGCCTCGCCGTGCTGCACTTTGCGTCGCTCATCTTCAGTAAGGCCAGCGCTGGTGGCTGGGTTCTCACTGCGAACCAGCAGGCCGCTGTCTTGGGTGCAGTGCAGATGATCGGGTCTTGTACTGCTTCTAGCTTGGTGGAGAGGACTGGGAGGAAGGTAGGTTAAAATGTTATTTTTGAAGAGATGTGAGGGTAGTTTGGCCCTTAGTGTTTGCCTTTGAAAGGTATTTGTTACGATAATTTTATTGAGTGTTCGGTAATTACTTAATAGATAGTGTATAGTGAAAGTTAAGAATCAACATGGCCATCGTAAAAATCATACTCTAATATTTTCAAAATGTAATTTTATATTTTCACCTAAACCATTTGACATAAACACAAGCCTTTTTCCCAAAAGGGTAGGCATAGGTGCAACCAGGACACCCATATTTCAACATGTATTTTCCGTCCTATGTGATTTGGGGGTGATCCCATCTTTTCCACCCAAAAAAATACTCCAAACTATTATACAAATAAGCAAAGTTATAACATAACTTTATATGTCCATCCAGCCGCTCCTAGGAACAACCTGCCTGGTCTCCGGAATAGCGATGTGCGCACTAGGAGCGTGGTTCTACGCGCAGAGTGTGTCGGCAGAGCCCACATCATCGTGGCTTCCTGTCGCCGCGCTGTGCCTCTGCATATACTGCGACGCAGCTGGACTACAACCCGTGCCGTTTGTCATTATGACTGAGATGTTCTCGTTCCAGGTGAGGTTATAAATATTATGAGATATTTTAGGATTACTGTTTTAGGGTGTTTTAATGGAATTCTTGCGCTAAAGAGAGAGACAGAAGAAAGAAGGAGATATATTTTTAAGTGAAATAAATAGAAAAATACAGTAAGTGAAAGTTTGCAATAACCAAATATTGTTTTAACTACCCTTAATTTAGAATTATTAAATTAAAAAGTTTATTTAAAAATTTGATCTGATTTCGCGTTCCGATCTATACAGAAGAATCTTACCAATCAAAGAAGCCCTTAAGGAACTACACCGTCCTTATGAGTCGCTTGGCCTGGCCACACTCAGAAGGCTTATACCTTGGTATTGTAACCACAACGTGGGGCCTCTGTTATCAGAAGACCTGTGTTTGTGAACATATATATGTATGGCGATTATGTCGTACGAAAATGGCATACGATTCTCGTTGCGTGAAACTCTCTCCATATAAACGGGGCTAAGTCCTCATTCGCAAAAATGCCCCGTTACTATTATTTATTTCAAATAACACTCCATTAGCACTAGTAAATTTGCTCATATTTTCATAAACAAATTTAAGAATTCTCGTTATTTTAAAGCATATCATGTATGCAAATAATATGTTTGTCCTAGCAAAATAGCACTTGAAAATTACGGTTCTACTGGATGAAATAATATTGAAATAAACCAAATATTTGCGCACCGCTGTACATCTTTGTTTTGTCTTGTGTTGATCGTAAGTAAATTGTACTAAAAAATATTTACCCAAATAAAATATGCCCTTAATATAAAAATTGGTCATATCAACCTAAATCTTCTATGTTGACTATTTACACAGCGTCCATGGCGCCGTTAGTTAAAGAACTGGCTTTGAAATGACTGGCGGTTGGTTCGATCATAAATATTTGTGTGACCTAAAAATATTTTTTGAGCCTGACGCCCGAATACTAGAACGCTGGTCAAATAATAAGATGCTCTTAACAGCGCACGGCCCACTTAGCCAGTACATTTAATCGGGATTAATGTAGTTAAGCGCAAGTTATATTTAAGTTGCGTTCCAGTATTTGGGCGTATGTGTTGTGAGACAAAATGTAGCGCGTATTTTCTGATACATAGCACTAGAGTAACCTTACTCTCAAGAATAAAAATATGCTATTAATGAGAGCAAAATTGAAACCAAATGAAATTTACACCTACTTGTTCAAAGACTCGTGGTTTCATACGACGCGACGGTACATTCCTTTTTTTCATTACAATGAGTGGCGAGACGAGCATGCCGTTCGCCTGATGGTAAGCGATACGAATGCTCATGAACAGTAGCAAAACCACACAACACTTTGAATTACAAATCAATGCTTGGTATTCTACTGCGCTCGCCATCCTAAGACATAAGATGTTAAGTCTCAACATGTCCAGTAGTTACTCTGGATACAATGTACTAAAAACCGAAACACAACAGTGAATTTACAATACTGTTCGGCGGGAGAAATAGACATTGCGATGGTAACTACCCATGCCGCCTCTCACATATGAGAGACCTACCACCAGTCAAACAAAGCCTATATTACGTCTTCATAAACCAGAAAATCCAGTAACGTTACTTTATTTACATATTACTAATTCATTTTTATAAGATTCATGTATGAACGAGTAAATGAATAATTCATCTAATATTTGATTTCCGACAATGTACAAAGCAAATAGTTTGATCTCAAAATAGGCCAAATCAAAGCTTCAACGGTGAATTCCGAATAACTCTTTACCCACAGATCACAATAATTAAAAAAGTTGAACAACACCATTAGTGATTAGTATATTTGCGTTCGTCTTTGTTTAATATATAAACATTTTTATGTTGCTAGGGAAATGCTGTTGACTAGAAATCAATAGGTTGTTTTCCTTTATATTATGAATAAATTAAAATTACTTGCCCATCCAAATAACATAACATCATAGCATTTTTTTAAAGGATGTTGAATACCAAATTACCGTCCCAATTGTGTTCTATCATCTATGGAACTAAATATTTTATAATAATTAAATTCAGGGACTCGGTGGCGTATTTGTTATATAGTACGATTACAAAGCTAAGGTGTTGGGTTTGAATCCCGGATCGGGCAAAATAATATTTAATTATATTCATTATCAGCACGTAGTCCGGAATTAGTGCTCGATATGAGAGGCTCGCCCCCTATCACATCGTGGGACAACACATGCAAGGCGAAATGTGGGTGTCCTGTTAGCACCTCTGCCTACCCCTTCTGGAAAAATGGCGTGAGAGTATGTACGTATGCAGTCATATTAGGCCAGCGTGGTGGACTTTCAATCTTACTCTCGATTGTAGAGGAGGTCCGTGCCCTGGCGTGAGACGTGTATGAGCTGATACAGAATATGAGGCAGCTGGCAGATATGTTTCCAATGTGTTTTTGACGGCAACTGTTTCGCAATAAGAAGTAGCTTATGATTATGCCTGTTTTAAACATAGTTGTAATTTGTTGAACCGTTCTAGCTTTCTAAAAATAACATATATTCATTCAAACTAAAGTTGGAATAAATAGCAATAGCATTCACAGACAGCAAGTGAAGTCGATAATAACATTTCACAAGTTATTTAAATAAGCTGGTAGGTCTCTCATATGTGAGAGGCTGCCTGGGTGGGTACCACCGCAATGTCTATTTCTCCCGTCAAACAGCAGTTTAAATGCACTGTTGTGTTTCGGATTGAAGGACATTGTAGCCAGAGTAACTACTGGACATATTGAGACTTAACATCATATGTCTCAGGATGGCGAGCGCAGTGGAATGCCAAGCATTGCTTTGTAAATCAAGGTGTTGTTTGGTTTTGCTTCTGTTCATGAGCGGTCGCATCGCTTACCATCAGGCGAACGGCATGCTCGTCTCGCCATTCACTGCAATAAAAAAAAAAACTAAATTTTGCGATTTGTGATTGTATTTCACAAAGCCGATCGGCTTATATTTTTATACGATCTCGCGTAATCTATGAAGGAGTGGGATTTTATTTACGAACCCATTGAAAGAAGAAACTGAACAGTCAATTTTGTGTGTGTAATTTTAGATTTGATAAATGGTTATAATATACGGTCAGTTTTTTGTTTACAAATTCTGACGGGGGGCAAATATGAATAGCAGAAATATAAAGCATGCTAAGGCTAAGGCTTCAAAAGTAACAAGGTGGTGATGTTAATTTGAAATAGCATTAATTCCCATTACTAAATCAAACACTTATTTGTCTTTGACTATAACGACTATTTTTAAAATTTCAGCTTCGTGGCACGGTAACATCAATAGTGATCGCATTCGCCTGCGCTTTAGTCTCCGTGGAACTTCGTGTGTTCCAACCCATGGCGTCCTCCGTGGGCTTGCACTACGTCTTCTGGTTATTCGCTGCAGTATGCATCATTAGCACTGTGTACATCGCCTGCTTCGTCCCAGAGACCAAGCGCAGGACCCTGGATGAGATCTACGCTGAAATTGGAGGGAAGAAGACGAAAGAAGTGAAGGATTGTGAAGCTGCTGTTACTAAGTTGTAGAATATATGTTAGATGTTTATGGATGTTAAGTATGGACATTTTAAGTTTACAGTTAAGACAAGAACATAGACAGTTAAAGTCAGGGATTCTCCTTTTTTTTTCACATATATTCGTGTTTACTATTTTGTCTTGACGCCCTAACCTATCTAGCTGGTTGAAATAGATATGTACAATGATACCAGGTAGGTAGATAGACACATAAATTCAAATTGTGGGAAGGAATTTCTTCATGATACTTCTTCACTTCCAACAGCACACTCAGGAATCGTAGCGCACACACTGGCAACTCCTGGTCTCAATAGTATTTGGAGACGACGCAGCCAGTACCTTCTTGGTTAAAATGGGTGGATAAAAACGCAAGATTTAACATCTAGCGTCGTGTGATGTCAAACGCAGTATCTCACGGTTAAGGCTTGCAGTGATTATTCTTATTAAGATCTAACTGATAATGCACTTTTTTAGACAGGCGTAATCCTTACAATGCGGCGAGCGATTTGGACGCCTATTCTTTGATCCGAAACGAAGTTCGAATGTTCGATGTCCGTAGAAGAAGTTTTTCTTTTCTTAATTAGTCCGAGTTCCGAATTTAGTCTATGGTTACGACGTATGGTAGAGGATTCGAACATTTTGTAGAGTACCTAGGTACATTCGTACAGTTTTACGAACGATCTTCGAATAATCAAACTTCCTTTAATACAACTGCTCATCTATATGATCAAAGTCTCATACCCAGTCCATGTTCTTTGTCTATTATCAGGATATTTTTAAGTTGCCATAGAACTCCGTATTGTTTTAGTTTTGTAACTAATTTATTTTAGGGTACTTGATGACTTATTATTTTTGAATTCAATTTATTAAAAAAAATATTTCTATCTGATTACAATATAGTACCTAATATAAATTATAGATATTTAGAAAATTCACGAAATAATTGCTTGTCAAGTATCGCAATAATTTATAACCTTTTTGTTAATATTCCCCCACTGAATGTAAAATTACGTTCAACAGTAGATATATTTATGAATTTATTTTAAGTTTCTCCCACAGGAATAGGGTGTTTCGTTGTGAGGTTTAACTGTCATAGATTTGTCTATGTAGTTCTAGAATTCGGTCTCAAAAATATGTTTGACTTACTCAAACTTATTATTTGAGCCGAGTTTCGTGTTTAGTGCTGCTTGTTTCGGCTTCGGCTTCAAGTGATACCTATTCTAGGCTTCGGACAACTTTCCTTCGAATAGAAAAGTTTCGAATACTCAATTTACTTTTAAGATTTTTATAAATCGTTGTATTTAACGGTAATTAATATGATTAATTTTTTGTATATAATTTTGTTTTTTTTTTTTAAGTTAATTTTAATTTTATTGACCCAATTTTTTACACATAATGTCCTCATATATTTTTTTAGTACCTACATTCTGTTAATAGAATTGCTTGCTTTCATTTTCTATACGGCACCAAAACTAGTGATATTTGTAAGTTAATGTATTTAGTGCCATCTATGTACTTAAGAGACAACTGTGTTTAATTATAATCGTAGATATTTTAATTTTGTAATGTTTTATGAAGAAATATAAAATTACGAAATCTTAGATTGTTTATTTCTGTAATATTTAATTCAAAACTGTTTTAGTGGCTGTGTGAGCGAGATTCTGCATTAGATTCTAGAATATTATTTGTTTGTAGAAGTTATTGTTAAGTTTATTGTAATTTCACAACAAAGCACAACTCAGAATCCTTGAATACTTAATTTGTAATTTTCCCAACTATCTAAATGAATGCCAGATTCTTGAAATATTTCGTACTCTCACAAGAAGGGTTTGGTAAATAAAACACAATAGTCACAAGCAATGGAATGTTTACAATTGCAATGATAAGTTCTTACAACACCATGTATAAGTACGTACAAGCGTGGAGAGGCGGTCTTACCTCGTCAACTACACTCATAACATTTTTCATAAACTCTCTACTTCTCAAGCCATTCGTTGAAATCACAACCTTTCAAAACACATCAAGTTTGGTTTAGTCAAATTATATTTTGGCCGAAAATAAATAAAATTTAATTCATTATATACGCTTCGGTCACAAATGAACGAAGCCGAAATATCGGACAAACAATAGGCCTTTAAAGGGGACTTTTCCACGCAAGTTAAGACCGCCTTTCACAATCAGTCCGAATTAACATTATTTCTTTACACAAATACAAAACACCTCTTCAAATACATCGGTTAATATGCATATAACATATACTTATAAATTAATAATTTATGTGTACCTAAACGTATACGATACCGATAAAAATTGGAAGTTTACATTTTGTTATATAAAAAAATGACGTTCACAATATATATATTTATGTATAGAAAATGAGTGTTTTTAGAAATTTGTGCCATCTCCTATGCATAGTTAAACAAAGATACGGCTCCATGACGACAAATATCATACATAGTTGCATAATTTAACAAATCAAATTATTATTAAGAAGGTACGCACGTCTTGAATAGATTCACATATGTATGACCAATATTTCATGGACATTTAAGGTTTTGCTCAATAGAAAATAACTCTGTGTTTCTATAGCTTTCAATTCCGGTGCTTATTGCTAGTAACAATAATTAAAATTGCGTCAATTCGGCTCAGATAAAATGAAAATCTATTAATTTGTAATCTGACTAGGTAAATAATTGGACAATTATGATCTATTTTTTCATGTTACAACAAAAATAAAGTCTAACCAATGTCTTATTTTTTTTTGTTTTTTCCAACAATCGTTTTTGGACACCTGTCTGAGAGTTCCAGGGTAAAAATAAATAACAGTTGCTATGTTATTGCTTATGATTTCTGTCGCCATGGCAACCGCACCTTGATACATTAAGTATTAGACATACAACTACGTCTACACTATTATAAAATCTATTCAATCTGAATAGTATAAAAGATTACATTATGTACTTACGTTTATATAACTTCACATAGCTGTTTTATGAATTTACACTTATGTAAAATGAGATGAATAGCCACACTGAGACGAATGAGAAATTGATAGTTTTGCATCATTAAAATAACAGATGGGGAAGAAAATAGTCAAATATCTCCAGGGAGTGGTAGAGGCATTGCGTGAAAACTCAACAAAAATAATTAAATAGTACTCAATACCACTCTCAATCGTACTCTTGGTTGTAGAGGAGGCTTGTGCCCTGCAGTGGGACGTATATGGGCTGATACAGACAGAGACTCTATAGTTACCGATTTTCTATTATGGTTATCATGTATCATGATTTTCATTTATTTTGTTTATAAATTGATTTATATTACCAATGGAATATTTTTTACAGTATTTTGATTGCGAACGCTGCCCAGTGTAGTTCTCCATAGTAACACATGCATAGCTTTTTTTTCTCGACACTTTAGTAGCATCATGTCATGGTATGAAGGTGTATTGGTTAGACATCTACTCACAATATGTGTAACCAACAATAAGCAATTCTGTCCAACTCAATACTAAAAATTATCAATTCATCATTTTTCGACTCAGTGACTCATTTCACCTCATTTCACGGTATTTCCTGGGTTGATGTTTTTGGCTAGTGGTTATGTTGAAAATAGTTAGCATCGACTCTTTATAGGATATATGGAATTTAAAGTCATTTAATAAATGCATCATATCACTTGATATAAAGACTCGGTGCATTGAACAAAAAAAGGCAACAAACTTAATAAACTAACAATCCGGCAGAAAAAACCAATCATAACTTTTTTTTTTGTGATTTTTGTTTTTTTTTTCAAATAAGGCATTCTATTTAGAAAAACCAAAACTACCACTGGCCAAAAACAACATTTATATTTTATACAAAATATTCCTGTTTAAGTACTTAATACCATATCACGATTTTCCATTTAGTATGCGGGAGGGACGCGGGAGGGGGAAGGGAATCTTAAAACACTAAAAATAAACAATACCTACATAAGTATATGCGGGGCGCGCGCATATGTACATGTCAATGACGTCCAATAAATGTTAAAGGGTGGAGGTTTTTATAGGAATAATTGACTTAATATTTGTGAAGAAATTATGCGATGCATGCCCCTTAAGATAAATGCAATGAATCTCATATTTTTAAGATGGAATAGTGATGTTTTAAGGTATAAATCCACGAATATTAATAAAATCGTAGATATAAATATATACAAGAAACATCAAAGGAATAATTGGTTTATACACACGCACACCCCGCCAAGTAAGTACAATAAACTTACAATCTACATAAACCTAATAATATGCTTTGGATCGATATTAAAAAAATATAATTAAAAAAAAACAATGCCACGAAAAAGTTTCGCAAATAACAGATCTATTAAAACAATAAATAAGTTTCCATCACATATCGGCAAGACCACGTACGTTACCTCCATAACAACATATTGCACTATACTCGTATATTATGAAATATTAAAATGATATGCAAACACTTAGCCTAATTTTGACGAAAATTTATTTCTGCACCCCAAATGTTTACGAAGAAATATTAGCAACACGATATCCCGCGATTTAGCAGTCAGCGATATAGCTGCGCATCATTCGCAATCGCGCGATTTAGCTGCACATTACGCGATATTGCGTCATTTAGCACAAGGACTGCGCGCGATTTTATATGATAATAGATACAACAAAAGTCAATAATATCGATATGGCTCGATTTGTTCTGAATTTAAAAACGCATCAGTATTTATTCTGATGTATTAAGTGAGGTGTGTTAATAAACTTCTGAGGTGCAAAAAACGACAATTATGTCTTATTACAAGGTTAAAAACCTGTCTATCGCCTTCATATTTTAGTTAAAAACTTTTCAATACAATTTTTAATTTTTATAGAAGTTAAAACGTAGTGTCCACATAGTAGTGTCTGTTGTAGAAATGTAAGAGCTTAGTTTAGAAGTCACTTTTATTACGGAATATTTTTGAATAATTTCAATTTTAAGCACTTCCAATATTTTACGGAAAAAATAGTATAAATAAATACTTGTATTTTTTGGAAATTTACACTTTTTAAACTAAGCCCTTGCAGCAAAATTTGAAATAAAAAATGCAAAACAGTGATTTTCACTCAAACCATTGCATACGTCATTTCAGTTTGTCTTTCTGTTTGTAAATGTATGAGCAATAAAATTCCATAAAAATTGATAAATTCGCAAATTCAAGCCACTTTTGTTATAAGTACAGGACAATTCATTAATTACGATAATTTACAAAGTAATTATTGTAAGGGCGGATTAAGATAAGAGGTAAAAAATCTGTATTATCTCCTTAACTCATTATGCGACATTAAAATTACGAACAAAATTATTTTTCTTTAAAAAAACATCTAATAAAATAATCGAAATATGGTTGATTATTTATAAAAATATCCGCCCTTGACTAGGTTGAACAAAACATTAGACCAAAATAACAAAAACTTTAAAATTAACGAGCCTAAAATTCGGCTTTAAATTGGAAAATCCAGTTAAAATAGCTGCCGCAATTTAAACTTATGTTTTGGTTTAAATAATTTGGTTTCCACATTCGGTGGTTGATAAATTTCAGTCTTCAAATAAGTGATGGTTGTGAGCAATTGTTAAAATAAATATAATATTGAAGATAATAGTAGATTTTTAAGTTTTATTAAAACATTAAAAATTTAAATAATAAGTACTTTATGTGAAAGAATGTAGCGAGCAGTAAGTAAAGTCAAAAGGTTAAGAACACAAGAAATCTTCAGAATAATACAGACCACAGATTCTTTAACATTACTTAATATATATTTTCATATATTTTTGTGATTGCCCCAAAGGACCACATCATATTTCCAAAACCTTAGCAATACAAGAAGGTTATTATTAAAATTATTATTCAGTTGCAGATTTCTTGTGCTTTTAAAATCAAGTCAAATCGCGTGTAATCATCATTTGGCAAAACGTCATATTTTCGTAATAGATCATGTTGAGGACATTCCATATTTGTGCCAATGGTGTTGGCCAATACCTGGCCATTGGTTGGTGGCCAACTTGTGGGATTCAATGCAAATGTTATTTTAGCAGTGGTCAATAATGGCTAGGTTTAGCTACGCCATTGGCACAAACATTGCATCAACAAATATTTAAAATCAGCGAAGGGGGAAGTATCAATTGACATATTTGTACGCTTGGAAGGAATTGACAAATGGAAGACGGAAAAAGGAATATGTGTCAAATAATAGACGCGAGAGATAGACGTTTCACGACAGATATGCACATAGACGATCAGGATGGCTGCTCGGAAAATACGAAAGTATATATTTCAAATACGTTACTATGTTACATGTGGTTTAAGAATTACCCACCTTACCTAGCCTTATACTGGGAGAAGATTGGATTTTAAGTAAAGTGGTGCGACTTCCGTATTCAAATTAAAAGACATAATATATTCTCTGCTACTTGATTATTGAGAAAAATAAGATGTTCATGAGTAATGATAGAAAAATATATTATGTAAAAAAGTTAGAAATTGTTATACTAACATGATTTACAAGACAAAGTCTAAAATGAAAGATTTAAATAAATAATAAATAAATGAATACTACAATAAAATTTCGTATTCTCCTAGTAAGCCATCAATTAAAAAATTCAATTCCTATAAAACCGTAAAGTAGGAAACACTGAACGATATTGGAAGAATATTATCATTATTAGTACAGCATTTGGACATCTCGATATACCAATCGTAGTTGCCGCATTCCAAACAATTTTACAATTAAAAACACTTAAAAACCGTAGCGTAGACTAGACACATAAAGCCAAAAATATATTTACATAACGCAATACTTTCCTCGACATTATGGAATATGAGTACAATATTTTGTCTTATTATTTCATTTATTATGCGTTGCTACTCATCTTGCTGTGGTTGAAGCTCGAAATTGTCACGGAAATTTAGATAAACACTTTTTTATTTTTTTTTATCATTTATCCATCCTTCCGTACGCTATTTATCAAATTTGTCAATGTATGCTTGAAATGTAAAAAAAAACAAGTTCGCATTTTTTTTCTTTTTTTTGTATTTTCAAATTAAACCGTCACTAAAAGTCTATTTCACCGAGTAATTCACGTGCAAACCGAAAGTTTTTGTATTAAGTTTAAAAAAAAAACATTACAAAAAATCTATTTCATCAAGTAATTCACGTAAAAACCGTTCGAGCTTGAACCAACAGCTCCAAATAACGTACCATTACGCTAGCGTTCGATTCAACGTAAACATACAACCCTAGGGAACAAATAAATATACAGATTATATTGTGACGAGCTATGTGCGCGGGTAGTAGTGGCCGGTGCGCGCGGGCAACGGCGGCGGCGTGTCCTGGGGATCAATCATCATTATTATAATCATCATTAAGTTCATCATCATCATTATAGGTCACAGTTAGTCCAATGCTGAACATAGGCCTCCCTCAAGGATCTCCAAATCGACCTGTTGGAAGGATGCATCCAGCGACTTCCTGCAACTTTAGCCAGGTCGTCCGTCCACCTTGTTGGCGGGCGTCCGACATTTTGCTTGCCTGTACGCGGTCTATACTCTAGAACCTTTAAGTTCATGTACGTTCTATTCATAAACTATTCATGAATTTATAATCTAGATATAATTATTATTAGTTAGTTTGTTAGTAGACATCGTGGTCTTAAATTAATGGTAATAAATTGTTGGAACGAGAGAAAACTATTAAAACTTTAATAAGGACAAAGGGGATATTTGCCCAGCAGAAAGTAGATAAAATAAAAAGGACAGCATCTACTAAAAAATACAGTTTATATTATTTGGATGCGTTTATGAAATATATCGATTATCATTATTATTCTCAAAACTGGTATATGCTGTTTTCGAGATGGTCAGAAAATAGTGGTATATACGGCATCCAAGCCTAGAATTAATTAAGTTCCTCTATTCCAGAAACATGCATAGACTTAGGAGATCCAAATCTCAATTAAATCCTATGACCTCACATACAAAAGCGTGCAATATTTTATTTTTTTAAATATCGCTAAGCAACGCGATTTTTTTTGTAATTTTGTAAATATCATCGTGTTTGGGTGGTCATCTAAATTTAGATGTATACTATTATTTTTGAAAAAAAAAAATGTATTTACCACGCAAATACGAGGATAAGGAAAAAACAAAAAAACGACGCTCTTTTATTTTGCAAAAAAAAATTGCTTCATTTCTAAGTCACTAAAACTAACACCCGGCTTCTTCTTCGTAGCAGTCTTAATACTCTGTATAACCACCACCTATATATTAAAATACCAAAAACAAGCAATGTTAATGTACAAGTGGTTAGCTACAGCAAAATAATATCGTGCTATAAACAAACCTCCAAATTATAGTTTATGTTTTGACGCTTGGTGCAATGCTCTGAAATCAAACGGACGCTATGTGTTCACAAAAAAACATAAGCGGTGAAAACAAAATACAAAATCTTCTACAACTCTAATTGATAATAATTCATGAAATGCAATGCATGAAATATTTTAAAAGTAATGGATATCTATAAGGATTGTGCATTTACGGCTGAAAACTAAGCTTTTGTGTAACATATTTTACAATAAAATAACGCACTTAAAATTCCTATATCATTCAACTTAGAAAAAGTAACATAATCAATAAAAATATTTTGTTTAAATAAATAGTTTTTATGAAAATGCCTAAAAAGCAAAAACAAAAAAAAATACAAATTCACCTAACCCCAACATCACCTACCTAAATAACTTCCGAACGACTAGCAACAAAAAAAACAAAAAAAAAAGTTTTTGCAAAATATCTCCATCACGCATACCTGTACGTTAGTGTCGTGTAGATAGTGGCGCGGGGGCTGCGGCCGCGGCATCGGCTCGTCGCTGTCCTCGTCCTCTTCGAAATCTGAAACATTTGCGCATTATTCAATATTTGGACGACCTCTTATAGGTAAGGGTTACGGTCTTTAAGGCGATTATCGATGGGGTATCACTAAAAGTTTTTTTTCTGCACAGTTGTAATTTAAAATATTTTTCTTCGCTTTTGTACTATAATTTCTTTAGCCACAGCAAATATACTACTGAACATAGGACTCCGCATATATACAAGTATAATAAGGGTTAGTTTACATTTATGTTCAGTTATCCTGTGTGCTTTGACCATTTTGTACGTTCAGTTAAGAAGTTGGATATTTCACATATCAAATACAGGTTTATAACTATTTATATCTGAGCGGTATTTTAAAATATGGACGATGTTATTTAAAAATCCATTTAAACATAATTAGTTGATTTTAAGAACATAGTCGAATAAAGAGGTCTATGATCAAATAGGCCGATATACGCATAAATATAACATATGTATATTTTTTGCCATTAAACCCATATCTCAATATAATCATTTTGGATGAGTTTTTCTAATAACGTTTTTAAATAGTACAAAGAAGCTATTATAAACGTACGAAGATACGCTTATTCTTGAATCTTATAATGTGACGAATATTAATAAATATATGTTAATTTTGTATTCCCATTTGAATTTGATATCTGCACTGATAAAATGTATATTTAGTAATCTAAATCTTACAAATAGTTACATGAAAATATTAAATGATATACATCAATGAATGAAAAAAATATTCTTGTCTATTATGAAAATATTATACTACTTACGTAATACACATAGAAAAAATACATAAAATCCATACACATATAACATGCTTATTACGTGCAAAAACTTGAAATATTTTAAATAGATAACGTGGAAAAATACTAGATTAAATTAATTGACAGCACGGTATGTAAATAATACAAAAAATCTATACAATGTTTTTATATATTAGATACGTAAATAAATATCATACTTCTGTATTTATGTTTATTTTTTAAATATTACATAGCCCAACCTCTATTTCTGGATATTTTGTACGAGAGTTAATACACCAAGTGAATTTTTAAAAGGGGTTATTGTGAAATAGTGTCTCGGTGTTTATCGAGATACGACGTAAAATATTTAAATTGCCATAAAACAAATGGTTCATTATATTTTAAAATGTTTTTTTTTTCGTGCAATTTCACTTCAATAATTTTAAATTAAAATTTTACGCTAACCCTAAAACTAGTTACTTATTGTCTCCTCACGTAATCGATTATTGTAATCGATGAAATTGTCACACCTATATCGATTAATTTTGATATCGATATGACAATAGATTTTTTTTATTGAATTGCGAACTATATCTTACCTCTGGGTTTTCTTGGCTCGCCTTTAACAGTATCTTCAGTGTCGGACCCCTCTGCAAAATATTACCAAAGTGAAACATCTACATACACAGTAGATCGATGCATGAGGGAGAGAATATACTCCGTCGCGTCTGATTCACAATATAACGTATCTGTATCGGCCCTTATACGCCCAAATGAAAGACAACAGCCTCCTCTAAAGTTGAGAATACGATTGAGAGTACACCACACTGGCCTATTGCGGGTTCGCAGACTTTAATTTTTTTTTATTGCAATGAATGGCGAGACGAGCATGCCGTTCGCCTGATGGTAAGCGATACAACCGCTTATGAACTGTAACAGAACCAAACAACGCATTGCAAAGCAATGATTGGCATTCCACTGCGCTTGCCATCCTGAGACAAAAGATGTTAAGTCTCAATATGTCGAGTAGTTACATAAAAAAGAATCATAACGCGTTATGTTCAATGTATTAAAATATTCAGCCGAGATTCCATAGTTTAGAGTTTTGATGATATGTAAAGACAAATAAGAACCTATATTATGGAATAAATGAGACAGTTAATACTGCTCGTCTAGGTCTCTTCAAACTGACCTCTTTTGCCTCTTTAATTTTCATTATGCCGTCTCTAGTCTTCTCTTTGCATAATACAATTTACATGCTAGGCGATTATGGGGTGTTAAAACACACCTGAGAGTAATCCTATCTTAGCATAAGTCTACCACCAATTTCAAATGAAATTACCGACGTAAAGCGTTTTATATCTTCATAATTATTTCTTTTAATCCAAGAATTTTCACCACACAATAAATAGAAGACTAAAAAATTCAAGTCTTTTTTGAAAACGTGATCCTATCATAATAAAACATCATTATATTGTGAATCAGACCCAAACCTCCGCTGAGAGAACGAGTGACGTCATAAAACTGGGAACATGCAGTGCATTTAATGATATATTAACATTTTTAACCGCTAATCTAAAAGTGACCTTGACTGCCGTCTCGTTCTAACACAAACATAGAGAAAGGGACAAAATGTATCTCCGGGCCGTAATGAAATATGAATTGATAAAAAACATTAAATCATGCCCAATGCACTTTTGTCTATCTATGAACATGCGAAAATTTAGATTGGGGTATTCTCTGTGGGTGTTGTATGATAGTATTGTACCAACCTGAGTTAAGTTCTCTGACTAGGGTTGACATGGCGTTGGTGACTGAATCGGCCGCGTACAGGAGGTCGCTGCGGAGGCTGCGGTTGTCTATGCCCACTAGGACAAAACCATAGAGTAAATATTTTTTTAGTACAGTAAAACGGGGTGAATTGAAATTCGCAGGTGTAGAGAAACAAACCGGTCAAGTAAGTAACTGTGATATTACATATTTTTAAGTTGAAAATCATGTATGTGTAAATTGAATAATTCCAGGAAAACTAATTGCCTAAAAATTAAAAAAAAAAATTATAATTAAATATCAGCCCATATACGTCCCACTGCAGGGCACGATCCGCTTTTATATCGTGATGGCCTAGTACCTGTTGGCGGACGTTGCACACCATAGAAACTCATACAAATCGCTATGGTATACAGCAGTGCGATTCACGTAACTTTTTGACGCGCCGATCAAGTTGCGGTGCGGTTACAATTAAGTTTGCGCTTTGGTACAAAATGGTATTCTTGTAAGTGTTTAGCTACGCGTGAACTGCGCGTGAGCTGCGCGTCAACTGTACGTCAGACGTATGAAATTTGTTTGACATTCACATATACGCGCAGCAGTAGAATACGCTAAAACGTTTGCGTGACGCGAACTTGACGCGAGCGTATTTCGAGAATACGAAAAGGGCTGTTTTGATCGAAACTTAACCGCAACTGCACTGCAGCTGAACTTATTTTATTACGTGAATCGCACTACAGGTTTCGTAACCATGTTTCCTTCATTTCCTTTAATTAAATAGTTACATTCATTCATTGAATGAGATGACCAGTTTAATTCTATTCACCCCGGTGTTTCTACACACCCATTTTAGTCAATGTAATTTATTATATTTTAATAATATTTTAGTCCAACGGGCTTCAGTATTTTAAATTTCGCACATTTCAGACGGTAATATAGAGTGCAAGGTATTAAATTTTTTACCAAAGGATATTCAAATCTATCTGGTCGGACTAAGACGTACTATTACTACATTCCTACCATCAGTAGTATTGAATGCATGTTGTAACAAAATGTATGATACAGTTTACTTACTCGTGGTGGGTCGTTGGTTCTGGTGGAAACTTCTCGGAGTCGTTTTTCATGCCTTCCATTGCTCCTGAAAGAGAGACAATTTTTATCGAATGCTAAGATTTTAATATTATTTATTTTTTTATTGAAACCTATGATGTGATAGTTTATTTATTTTAATTAATAACATATTCTTCTAAGATTCATGCCACATAAAAATGTTTAATAATAAAATGAAAAGTTTGTTTCTATGATCGGGTCAAGACTGCTACCGAAAACGAAGCCGGGTGGTAGTTTTAGTGACTTCAGACACATTGCAACAGAAAATGTTGAAAAAAAAAGCGACGAATTTTTTTTTGTAATTTTTTCCTATGGTCGTATTTGTATGGTAAATTCATTTTTTTCCTAAAATAATAGTCTATACCCTTTTATTTATAAGGAGTCTAAGGTACAAAAGAGTTAAAATTATTATTTTAGCAAAAACTATGGATTTACCACCCAAAAATTACGATATTTAAAAAATCATAAAAAAAATTGTCGCGATTATTGGCGAAATTTTTAGTTGCATTGTGTTTGTACTCACTAAAACTACCACCCGGCTTCGTGTTCGGTAGCAGTTTTGATATACCCAGTATAACTGTCAATAGTATTTTATTAAAATTCTTTTTGAATTTAATAGCCCAATTTCTGAAGAAGATTATGGTGTATCTGGCATTACTCTATGACTCAAAAGAAGTAAGCAAAATGAAAAAAGGTAATATGAGCTATCAAAAATGTGAAAATAAATAAATAACACCCATCAGTCACATACATAGTCCTGACCTCACACTAAGATCGAGTCTTGTGTCGTGGGTATCAGGAACTACGAGAGACTTTTCGGTCTCACAAACACCCAGACCCGGAAGAAATATTTGTGGGCCGCACAAACATTTCTCTCGGTGCGGGGATCGAACCCGCGGCCTCTTGTTTCACAGGCGGCGTCTAACCAACTGCGCCACGGAGGCTGTCAAAATAAAATCAAATTGACGATGAAACCCGTAAAAATAGTTTGTATTTCAATATGAAATATGTTTTATACCTCTATCATCTCATACGGCCGATGCCAATAATCAATCGAAAAAATTAGATTGAAGTCAATCTGGATTGTTTTCTACTTTTCGATTTGTCATTTACCATGTTGCTATAGTTTTTTCACTACTGCGATTGATTATTGGCAATATAGTATCAGAAAAAAGATTGAGCTGTCAATCTTAAACGGCAAATTTTGGATTGGGATTGTTTATTGGCAGCGACTGTTAGCATATGTGATAGCAAATGAGACCCTGATACCTTTGGAATAAGTGTGTATTTACCGAGGCTGTGCGTCATGTCGATGCGTTCGCGTTCCCCGAGCGACGGAGTCTGCGGCGCGCTCCGCACTGTACCGCGCGCTGTTGTTTCTCTGTACACACATACATAAACACACTTTATTGTATATATTATTGTAATGAATGACGGAACGAGCTTGCTGTCCTCCTGATGGTAAGCGAATGAACACTAGCAAAACCAAACCAACACCTTAAATTACAAAGCAATGCTTGGCATTCCACTGCGCTCGCCATCCTGAGATATAAGATGTAGCCTCAATATGTCCAGTAGTTACTCTGGCTACAATGTACTTAACACCGAAACACAAAAGTGCATATACACTGATATTTGGCGGGAGAAATAGACATTGTGGTGGTACCTATAAAGGCGGCCTCTGACATAAAATGAAAATGAAAATAATTTATTGAATCCATTAAAATGTTCAACATCATTTACATTCAGTAATTTTTTTTATCTAGCACCCGGTTCGGAAAGCGGTTTTCACTAGAGAAGAACGGGCAAGAAACTCTAGTGTTGCTCTTTTCAAAACCAGTTTACAATGTAGTGAATTATTACAAAATTTACAAGTTGGTTTAAATCAGAGCAGTTTAATAATAATATGTTGTAAATTTACAATAAATATTTTTGATATGAATATTATTATATTATAATTACTATGGCTGAGTAAAATGAAGTCGCCCAGAACGAAGAATCAGTATACTCTTTTTCTCCAAAGCAGTGAATAATTGCGAAAGCCTTATGTAATCCATAAATCAATCCATTACAATGTAAGCAAATCGGATAGACCAGTCTACGCAAGCAGCACCCGTTCACGAGTATGACGCATGTGCCAGCCATCGGCCTCCTCAACCATGTTGCAGGGAAGTGACCGACCCGGCACACGACGCCACCGCAAGCATAGAATTTTTAGCGAGCATGACATACCCAATCACTCACACAGGCATATGTGTGACCTACCACCAGTAAAAGAGCAGTGCATGTACTATTTGTTTCTTTCATTCTTACAGTCATATTATCCTTCTCAAATCCCTGATTTCCTGCATGTCACCTTAACAAGAAGATACTGCTATAGTCATATGGTTACCTCTCCGGCGCAGAAGGTTGAGGCTGGGCCCCCGGCAGCGGCGGACTCTTGGTGGACCGCGGCGAAGAATTCGGAGTAGATCGTGGCGATGATTGCTGAGTCTAAAACAAATGATAGATCTTTATAAATTATTATACTTTGACGGATTATTATTGCATAAATTTGTCTTGTATGCGACCAAAAACATTTTAATTTATTATTTTCCTAAACGTTATATTGTTAAATGATACAAAATAATATAATAAAAACTGTCGATACATTTATGAGTTATGAAGTCATAAAACTAAGTATTTTTAATTTTATTACTTTATAATTGCAAAAATTTCAAATATTTATGAAACATGACGACAACTTAGTATATAAAGGCAAATCAAATAGTTATTTTTTTATAGTAATTCGTTCGTATTAAGGCATACATAACAATACCAGTTAAACAAACGACTTTCACCATATCGATAAAAAATACAAAAATGAATTTCTTAACAACCTTAATTCTCACTATAACAATAGCGAGTGTTATAGCCATACCTAAAGTGAAAGAATCTGCACCCAAACCGAAACTGAAAATCGAAGCGAAAATTGCACCCGAAGACAAAACTGCACCCAAAATCAAGAAGGCAGCGCACCTAGACTCAGAGAGTATGGACATAGAGCATATGCACAGACTAATACCAGTCCCGGAGAAACTAAGGGGTGTAGATTGGACATGTATTGTAACAGCCATCACCAATCTTGCCAGTTGTATAACGTCAAACTACGAGATTGAAGATTCGCATAATGAAGGTATATACATAAGCCTTTTTCCTCCCCTTTCTATTTTAAAAGTTTGGTAGCGCATCTTCTATTTGATATCAATACCTCGATCATAATATACACCCTTGTTTCTTTTTATATTTCTACCGGTGTCTTTTTTATAAAGTAGATATTTTTTTATAAAATAATAAATTATATTATAATATTTTTGATGCAATATTTCTTATGGGGTGTTTAAACGTGGTACAAGTTACTGCACAAAATCTACGAACCAATCCATAAAAATATTTAATAATAATTTTTGCAAAAATATTTTAGATAATTTTTTTGTTTGTTAATGTCAGTACGTATGCATCATAAGTAATGACGAGTATTTTTCTACTAAATACGTATAGTAATACCGTTTTTACGTTTCAGAACAAGGAAGGAGCCAACTGAATGCCAATTTACTGCAGTGCATCATAAATCTAGCGGGACAGATCATACCCTGCATACATGTCCAGTCGCTTGCGTGTTCTGAACACTCCGAGTCTTTTGAACACTCACAGGTAAGTCATTACGAATAAATTAACTGCTTTATTCATAAATGGTTTTAAAGCCTTTTTTAACTATCGAATGTTTTGTCTTCTTTGCTCAAACTGAATTCAAAAGTCGTGAAAGGGTTCGATAGATAAAATAGTGATAGTGGTAGTTTAGTGCGTGGTCATTGACTATCAATACACACATGACTCTTAAAAGTTAGAAGTGTACCCTGGATTTTAAACTACCGTGAAAAAAATATACAAACTTATTAAATTATCTAGACTAAGTTTGGACTAGACAGATCTTAATCTAGACCTAGGATACGTTAGAGTATTCACTGACGCAAGATGGGTCTTTCACCAGGCAACACAATTATGCCGACCTAATTGTAATTATTTATTATTTTTACAGGAAAGCGGCCAAAGCCATTCCGATGAATTTCATCCCGAAGAAAGTCAGAGAAGCACAATGCAAAATAAAATGATACAGCTATAAAAGCGTACAAGATGTCTCCGCAGTAATTCATCATTCGAAAACAAAACCACAAAAAAAACTCTGCATTTCTTTCGTATGTAATTAACTGAAATAAATTTTATTGACATTATGTTTGATATTAATTTATATAATAACATTTACAACCCCTTTTTTTACAAGCAAAATCTATCACAATTTAAAATCCATTTTCCAAACGTCCACTTCCTATATTCCAACGGCCATGCTGAGGAAAAATATAAAAGTCAATAAGTAACTAGAAGGTACCAGAAGTAGGTTTTGTTAGGCTTTTAAGTTTAGTGAGGAAAAAATAAAATATTCCTGTAAAATTTCAACAATGGAATAATGCAATAATTATGGATAATTTGTGGTACATTATAGTAAAACTGTTTAGTTGCGTTGCGTTTAGGGGTCTAAAATAGGTATTCTAATTTTCAATATGCATGCAAAGAATTGACATCGAGCTTCAGAGCACGTTACCAATTTTTTGCATGCTGATCTTGGCTAACAGTTGCATGTGCGTGCGTGCGTGTGCGTGCGTGCGTGTGCGTGTGTGCGTGCGTGTGTGTCTCCATTACCTTGAGCATCCTCATGAGTCCCTCTAGCTGCTGCATGAGATGCTTGCGCGACTCCTGCAGCGAGGACAGGTGTCCCTCCAGCTCGTCCTTCCTCTGGCGCAGCGCCCTCAACTCTGACACTAGAGGCGGCGCCGACCCGGAACTGCTCGCCCCTGCACTCGCTTCCGCTTCCTGTTGCCGCCTGAATAACAAAAGAGAAGATATACGTTGATTCTGGTGTCATAATAAGTAATTATTTCTCAGTGGGGTTTGACGTAAATTTTATGAATAGAACTAGACATACATTATACATATACATTGTAAAAGAGGTACGTAAAGGTGGCACTTATTCTCTTTATTCATTAGCTAGGTATTTTTGACCTAAATATGACATCCGCCGGTACAAGGCCCAAATTCCATTCTCGAACAACTAATACTTTTTTACACGGTAAATCAAGTAACGAAATCAATGGCAAAGTTTTTTAATAACTGCTAAGCCTTGGCAACTGTCAATCTTGTATTATGAGATGTTACCTGAGTCGCGCGATCTCCCTCATAATCTCTCTGTTCTTGGCTTCCAGTTGCGAGATGAGCTCTCGTTGTTGTCTAGCCGCGTCCACCTCCGAACCCTCGGACGACGAACGACCCTGATGCAAACCAAATTTTAAATATTAAAACATAGTATATGTGCTTAATTTGAGTGGATAAAATATACATTGGCTTATACGTCTTGCAATTCATGTTATTTTAAACGCGCAATGTAATGCGTACACGGCTTTGAGTCAACGGGCGCATCAGCGTCTGTACGCACTTTTATTTTGTTAGCGTTACTTTGCGGTATGTTAACAAGATTATTATTCAAATTAATCCTTACTAATATTATAAAGGTGAAAGTTTGTAAGTATGGATGTATGGATGTATGGATGTATGGATGTTTGTTACTCTTTCACGTAAAAACGGCTCATCAGATTTTGATGAAATTTGGTATAGTGATAGCTGACACCCTGGATTAACACATAGGCTACTTTTTATCCCGAAAAATGTAGTGTTCCCGTGGGATGAGTCAGGAAACCAAATATACATATTTTCTACTCTTTCAAATTCAAATTGTTGGCACGGGATGTCCTCTCCTACGGAAGGGAAATATAGTCGACGGCACGCGGGAAATATAGTTAGTAGACACGCGAAATAATATGTTCTTGATGTGGATTGGACTCAAAAACTATCTGCACCCGGGCGAAGCCGGGCCGGGCCGCTAGTATTAAAATATAACAGCTTTGTCCATAGATATCTAAACAATGTCAGATCAAATACTCAATTTAAAAATATTACATATGTACATACATACAGCCACGCCTTATTCCCAGTAAAGGCGGAGAGACTATCGTCATATCTGGCACAAATTCCTGACTCCGGGCGTATAATGAAAATAAAAATCCACTATCACCTTGCCCGACCCGGGGAACGAACTCGAAATCACAGCTTTATAATCATACCGTAGTATAACTGAGCCACAGAGAGTGTAAAAAAATAGAAAATAATATTATGAAAAACGAAGACATACCAATTCCGGTGTGAGTGATGCGGATCGACCAGCACGAGGCTGTAACAAAAAGTATCATTTAGATATTATTATGAGCAATAGAGGAAATTTGGAAATAAGGCGAAGTTACGTTTTTATTGATAATATTTAATTACCATAGTTCTATTTTCCTGTGCAAGTCTTGCAGCATATCTGGCGATCAGGCGATGCTCATCGTCTACTCCTCTCGACAAGTGCTCTGCTATACCTATAAAAATATATTATAAATGATTATATGAATTAATTCTAAATCTAATCATCTAAATTTACAAAATACCTAACCAGAATAGTAAAATATAACTTATGCTGTATTGTTAATATCATTATTTTTGATGTTAGAACTGTAAGCCAGGATTAAAATCTGGGAATGTAATTTTTTTTTGCATTTTCTTTAATAGTCTAAAGGTATCATGCTACATTACAACTCCTGTATGATTACTATATTGTGAATCTGTTTTGAAAAGAGCAACGCTAGAGTTTCTTGTCTGTTCTTCTCTAGTAAAAACTGGCTGAACCGGGTGGTAATGGAAAAAAAAAACTGAATCTAAATAATGCATGGCAGTTTATGGACTCAATAATTATTATTTTTTCATTTCTTATTACGATAACTAGCAGCCTGACCTATTTTCGTCTGGGTAACTGTCGAATTTTAAATCTAAACCCTTATTGTATGTGCTTGCACACAAAAATCATCAAAATCAGTCCAGCCGTTTACGAGTTCAGTCACATATCTAGGCACAGAATAGTTATTTTTATATAGATTTATTTAGAAATAGCACTCACTGCGATGCGTCGACCTGGATGAGCGCGAGTCCAGAGAGCCCGTGTTGACGTATCCTCCTCCTACATATTCCGGGAATCCGTTGTGTGCCGGAACGGGAGACGGCGGCCTGGGAACAACCGATATTCATATTATACTGAGGTTTTATAAAAGTTCTGATCGGGGTAGCGCGGCAGGTGCGGGCGAGATGTTGTTTGTCCCTGTCTGCATGTGTGAGTGTGAGTGAGACGGGTGCAGTACGCTGTACGTACACGATGTGGCTGAGGTTGAGCGTGCGCTCGGGCTGGTCGGGGTAGCGCGGCAGGTGCGGGCGAGATGTTGTTTGTCCCTGTCTGCATGTGTGAGTGTGAGTGAGACGGGTGCAGTACGCTGTACGTACACGATGTGGCTGAGGTTGAGCGTGCGCTCGGGCTGGTCGGGGTAGCGCGGCAGGTGCGGGCGAGATGTTGTTTGTCCCTGTCTGCATGTGTGAGTGTGAGTGAGACGGGTGCAGTACGCTGTACGTACACGATGTGGCTGAGGTTGAGCGTGCGCTCGGGCTGGTCGGGGTAGCGCGGCAGGTGCGGGCGAGATGTTGTTTGTCCCTGTCTGCATGTGTGAGTGTGAGTGAGACGGGTGCAGTACGCTGTACGTACACGATGTGGCTGAGGTTGAGCGTGCGCTCGGGCTGGTCGGGGTAGCGCGGCAGGTGCGGGCGAGATGTTGTTTGTCCCTGTCTGCATGTGTGAGTGTGAGTGAGACGGGTGCAGTACGCTGTACGTACACGATGTGGCTGAGGTTGAGCGTGCGCTCGGGCTGGTCGGGGTAGCGCGGCAGGTGCGGGCGAGATGTTGTTTGTCCCTGTCTGCATGTGTGAGTGTGAGTGAGACGGGTGCAGTACGCTGTACGTACACGATGTGGCTGAGGTTGAGCGTGCGCTCGGGCTGGTCGGGGTAGCGCGGCAGGTGCGGGCGAGATGTTGTTTGTCCCTGTCTGCATGTGTGAGTGTGAGTGAGACGGGTGCAGTACGCTGTACGTACACGATGTGGCTGAGGTTGAGCGTGCGCTCGGGCTGGTCGGGGTAGCGCGGCAGGTGCGGGCGAGATGTTGTTTGTCCCTGTCTGCATGTGTGAGTGTGAGTGAGACGGGTGCAGTACGCTGTACGTACACGATGTGGCTGAGGTTGAGCGTGCGCTCGGGCTGGTCGGGGTAGCGCGGCAGGTGCGGGCGAGATGTTGTTTGTCCCTGTCTGCATGTGTGAGTGTGAGTGAGACGGGTGCAGTACGCTGTACGTACACGATGTGGCTGAGGTTGAGCGTGCGCTCGGGCTGGTCGGGGTAGCGCGGCAGGTGCGGGCGCGCTCGCTCGGGCACGCAGCGGAACGACTTGCGCAGCGTCGCGCCGATCTGCTTCGACGGAGACTTCTGCAAATGAAGACACATTATGTACTATTCATATATCATCACCATTTAGATTCTAGAGCGACATATACGAGGGTGGTCTGAAAAGTTTCCGACCTAACATAGATAGAAGAATTTTTATCTTAGAATTTATTTTTATTTTTCTACACAGTCTCCTTGTGACTCTATACATTTCTCCCAGCGATGCTCCCATCTCTTTAATCCGTCCAAATAGTACTCGGCGTTTTTCTTTAAAAAATAATTATTCACGAAGGTGATTACCTCCTCATGTGACAAAAATCTTTGTCCTCCGAGTGCATTTTTTAGTTGAGAGAACAAAAAGAAGTCGCTTGGGGCTAGATCGGGTGAACAAGGTGAATGGTCAAGCAGTTCAAACCGTAAGTCTTGGATTTTCGCCATGGCAATTGTTGAGGTGTGAGACGGGGCGTTGTCTTGGTGAAACAGAATTTTCTTTTTCCCTAATGTGGCCGTTTATCAGCAATTTCTGCCTTTAGCTTGTCAAGCAATGATGCGTAGTATGCTCTTGTAATGGTTTTTCCTTTTTGAAGATAATCGATTAGGATAACTCCATGACTATCCCAAAAAACAGACGTCATCACTTTCCCAGCCGAAAAAACACATTTTGATTTTTTGGAGCCGGTTCCTCCTTTGCCGTCCACTGTTTTGACTGTATTTTTGCTTCAGGCGTGTAGTGGTGTCTCCAAGTTTCATCTACAGCAATTAATCGGCGCCAAAACTCGGATTTATTGCGCCTAAAGTGCGTCAACAGAGCATTGGAAATGTTCATTCAAACATGTTTTTGGTCTAACGTTAGCAAACGCGGCACCCAACGCGCGGACATCTTTCTCATGCCTAGATCTTGATTTAATATGTGACAAACACGTTCTGTGGACATTTTCATTGCCTCTGCTATCTCTCTCACTTTAATTCGACGGTCGTCTAAAACCATTTGGTGAACTTTAGCGATGTTATCGTCAGTAGTCATAGTTTTTGGACGTCCCGAACGTTCATCATCTCCCAAGCTCGTACGGCCACGTTTAAATTCAGCTGCCCAAAATTTCACAGTTGTGAATGACGGTGAACAGTCCCCGTACACAGAGTCTAACTCATTTTTGATTTGCGTAGGCGTATTCCCTGTTAAAAACAAATATCTTATGACAGCGCGGTACTAGATTTTTTCCATTTTCACGAAAATCTTCAGATCGACTCACTCAAACGACTGTTAAATAAAAACTGCGCGTCCAAAATGGCTGAAACTTTCATGTGTTGCTGTCAAAAGATGCATAACTACATTCCTTGAATTTTATTGACGAATTTTGCCATCTTCACGTTGAGGTCGGAAACTTTTCAGACCGCCCTCGTAGTTGTTTAATGAATTTAGATAGATTCTATAGTGCAAACCCATGCTAGGCCAGCATGGTGGACTGTGGGTGACGGAGACACCGCCAGAAGCAGTCCTGGCAGAGCGTGTAGTTGTATGTGTGTATGCGTGTACTCACATATGTGGCATACTCCTTGGCCTCATGGTCGTTGGTGTGTGTGGCGGAGACCCTGCCTCGCCAGAAGCAGTCCTGGCAGAGCGTGTAGTTGTTTGTGTTTATGTGTGTATGCATGTACTCACATATGCGGCATACTCCTTGACCTCATGGTCGTTGGTGTGTGTGGCGGAGACCCTGCCTCGCCAGAAGCAGTCCTGGCAGAGCGTGTAGTTGTTTGTGTATATGTGTGTATGCGTGTACTCACATATGCGGCATACTCCTTGACCTCGTGGTCGTTGGTGTGTGTGGCGGAGACCCTGCCTCGCCAGAAGCAGTCCTGGCAGAGCGTGTAGTTGTATGTGTGTATGTGTGTACTCACATATGCGGCATACTCCTTGACTTCGTGGTCGTTAGTGTGTGTGGCGGAGACCCTGCCTCGCCAGAAGCAGTCCTGG
The DNA here is from genome assembly GCA_023078785.2 of Hyles euphorbiae. Classification (NCBI taxonomy): domain Eukaryota; kingdom Metazoa; phylum Arthropoda; class Insecta; order Lepidoptera; family Sphingidae; genus Hyles; species Hyles euphorbiae. The sequence goes on from CM041048.1 coordinate 6,244,085, forward strand.
CAGAGCGTGTAGTTGTATGTGTGTATGTGTGTACTCACATAAGCGGCATACTCCTTGACTTCGTGGTCGTTGGTGTGTGTGGCGGAGACCCTGCCTCGCCAGAAGCAGTCCTGGCAGAGCGTGTAGTTGTATGTGTGTATGTGTGTACTCACATATGCGGCATACTCCTTGACTTCGTGGTCGTTGGTGTGTGTGGCGGAGACCCTGCCTCGCCAGAAGCAGTCCTGGCAGAGCGTGTAGTTGTATGTGTGTATGTGTGTACTCACATAAGCGGCATACTCCTTGACTTCGTGGTCGTTGGTGTGTGTGGCGGAGACCCTGCCTCGCCAGAAGCAATCCTGGCAGAGCGTGTAGTTGGCGCAGCGCGTGCATCGGTAGCGGAACCCAGTGAGTGAGCCGCGACGGCATGCGCTGCACGCCAGCGGGTGCACCACTACAACACGTATTGTTATGGTAATAAGGTCGAGTTTCCTTTGAAGCAATGAACGGAGATGTGCAGAAATAATCCAATCACATTTATGAAGACGTAGCTGTCCCATACCATTGTTTTATTTTTATAATCCTCAGTCTCAGTGGAAAAGCAGATTTGGATCAGACTGTATTAATTAGGTAATATGTATGATGCAGTTTCCATACCATTTTCGACGCTGGCCAGTCGATGCAGCAACGGCAACCACACCAGACACGGAGGCCCTGGGTCAGACATCAGGGTGTCCAGGAAATCGTTCACTGTTATTTTACCATTCTACAACAAAAGTATATATATTACTACAACAGGTTTTAATTATTTTTCTAATAATAACGTCTACTTAATAAATGCAATAAATCAAACTTCTCACTATATGATCATCAGACAAGGATGTAATTTATGAATATTATAACTAAACATCTTGTAAAAAACCCCACAATAATGATGTCAATCATCACAATTTACTATATTATGATAAACATATTATACCTGGTTGAATATAGTGAGCGCCAGTGAGTCATTGTAGTTGAATGAAGGCGACTCATACACGGCGGCGGGCAAGGCCAGGACCTCTCGCAGGTAATCCGAGAGCCGCTTCATTAACAGGTGACCGTTACCATCCGACAGCTGCGAGAATATGTCTACAACAATGCATAAATATATATGTTTTAATGTACTTACAAAGGATATAGTACAGGGTATATCAAGACTGAGAACCAAAACGAAACCAAGTGGTAGTTTGAGACTACAGACACAATGCAATACAAAATTTCGAAAAAAGAAGGTGATAATTCTTTATTTTCTAAAATTAGTAGGATGTACATTATCATTTTAGAAAAAGCTATGTATTTACCAACCAAATGTGAGGATAAGAAAAAATTACATAAAAATATCGACTGCTTTTTTTTGCAAAATCTTCAATTGCCTTGTTTTGAAGTTCAACGTATTTACCGCCCAAAAACGACGATAAGTAAGAAATTACCCAAAAAAAACTGACAATATTTTTTTGCGAAAATTTTAAACGCCTTGTGTCTGAAGTCACTAAAACTACCAACTAGCTTCGATTTCGGTCGCAGTTTGGATATACCCAGTATACATAGTTGAATATACTAACATAATATGTAATTTGAGTATTGACAACGGACAAGTGGAGTCCTCTTATTTTGGAATCAAACCCTCTCACTTTTTTAAGGTGTGTTTTCTGGTTAGGTGCTGATTTTGCTGCTGATTTATTTATTTATTTGCGTATTTAAGTTTGGAGGTCTTATCAAAGATTTTTATGTCTATGAGTCACGAATGTTGATCAGTCAGTTACTGTCAACATGTATCCAACGAAGAACTCTTCTCTATCCTCGCAATTTATATGATTGATAAATAAAGAATGGTTGCATTGTCATATTCTATCAGTCCATTAATTAATCTATTTACACAGAACAGTATCATGTATCTAATAATAACCCATTTACATCAGCATGCATGATACGCATTATTCATAAATTTGCACAAACATACTCACATCTCAATTTGTCCATGAGTTTCCCGGCGCACATCGTGGCCAACGCCACCTTGATTGAGAATACTCTTATTTTGCCCACGTTATCCCTGCGAAAATTGAATTAAATTCATTAAAAATACACACAGTAATGTTGTTAATAATGCAGGAATGTCTTGATAAGGGTGGTAATTGTGATTTTCATTTATGCAAGTCGATTGCTGTTTATAGATAAATAAATCCAACAAATAGTCTTGACCCCACATGAGATGGAGTCTTGTGTCGTGGGTATACGAAAACACCAGACTTTTCGTATTTTTCGATCTTTGTACCTAAATAAATATTTGTATGAACCACAGGCATTTGTTTCGGATCTGGGTGTTTGAGACCGAAAAGTCTCTCGTAGTTCCTGATACCCACGTCACCAGGCTCGATGTTAGTGTGGGGTTAAATAATGTATGTGACTGTTGGATCTATTTATTTATTATTCCTTAATTTTTCAATGTATTAATATATAATACTCGTAATCAAGCCGAGTTTACATTTGAGCTTTAATTATTACTAAGTGCATACACAAACATCTCCATATGCAGCTGACGAGTGACAATCAACAATACCATGATAGCAATCAGTATTCAATATATTTCTGTGCAATGAGTGCATTGGTACCCTTGAGACCACAGTGCAATGATCCACATTATATGAACCGATTATGTATGTCATTGGTTTTCGTAATGGTAGTCTAATTTTGTCTATAGATCTAAATTAATGGTTTTCCTAGTTAAGTTGACACACTTTTTTAATGAGAGCAACCATTGGCCTTCCAATTTGGGACATTTAAATTGCTGATATGCTCTTCAGAAACGGGCATTTAATAGGTATAGGTTTAAGCGAATTTTGCTATACTCAAATGCATTAAGCATTATTTGAATGTGAATTTTAAAATGAATATGATATTGCTTGACCGAAATGTTACACACTGAAATATAACTTATACAGATTTCGTATATATTTTTTTCTTCCCGACATTTCAATTACGTTGCTGTGTTGTGTGGTCTCCCCTTATGACCAGTCAGTTTTATTTCAACAAAAGATAATACGGAAATGATCACTACATAGTCTTTTTTTCACATACAGACTGGTATTTATAACTGTAAAGTGTAAATATGGAAAGTATATAGTATTCTCACCCTGTACTGTAAGCAGACAGAAGCCAATTCAGCAACAGAGCTGAACATGCCTCTACAGACACTTGATGAGCTGGTGGCAATCTCTTATTCAAATTATGATACAAGGATGACACCAGTGTCTCCAATCTTGTTACGTTTACACAAGCCGTTGGTTCTAATGTATTCAGAGCGTTTTCACGGAATGCTTCAATCACGTTCCAGATGTCTATCACATGTACTGAAAAGGAAACATACATTATCATAAATGTCATAATAGTTTTATATTAATTGGGAGATTTAATGGAGTATGAGTATTTGGAACTTCTTTTCGATAATCATTTTTATATGGTATCCACAATGGCATATCTTATCAATTTTAATCTTATTGGTTCTGCATTTAACCTATATTATTTAATAGTAGCACTATCAGTACTCATGTAATAAAGTAGGTAAGATACATAGTAGATACTTTTCTTTCATTCATTTATCATTGTTACAAAAATAAGGATACAAATGAGAATGCCCATTGTACTATAAAAAATGTATGCCTCAATGACCTACTTTTTTGTGTAGGGAAAAACATATCGAGCCCTTACGGCCAAATTATCGTAAGCGACACTTTTGTCAAAAATGCGTTTTTTATCGAAAGTAGTATTTTAAGCCACAACGGACCCAAACCTGCCCAAACCTGTGGAAGAATTAGATATTTAAATGTATAAAAATAATTAATGTAAATAAAATTTCAATTGAATTACACATTTCTTTTTAAAAATATTTAACAAAAACCTTCTCCTGTAAAATTTGTTTTTTGTCGGTTGCGCTAAAATGGCGGTAAAGGCTCGATATATTTTCAATAAATATAAACATAATTGCGGACTAGGCCCAAAGTTCTTGAAGAAATAAACTTGAAGTCCAATAAAATTTATTTTCTGTCTTTGGCTCCATGAACCAAATGTTAAATGTGATGATAATTACTTTATTTTATAAAAAGTATCTCACTCGGCATTTGGTGCAAGTCTAAAATGATTAGTATTGTATTTATCAACTCAATTCATCATAATGATTTTTAATTTTAGTATAATAGTAAAAAAAAATGGATGGGACGGAACAATATGTAATGTTTTTCATGAATACAATTTCATATTATTATAATAAAAGCTGAAAATTATAATATAAGACATATAAACCCAACCAAAAAACTTGTTAAACATATATTTTAGCTGCTTTATAGCATATATTTAAGCAATGAAATTTTATGTGACTATTAATTGTGGAATGCCATACTTGAAATTAACAAAGGAAAGGTCAATTACAAGAATTTTAATTAGACCTATAATCAGCTGTTAAGTTGACCTCATAATAAGAACATTGAAATATTTCAAAAATAGCTTAATTTTAATGAATCAACCAAAACTCTGTAATATTTGTTAATGGGGTTTCTATTAATCAGTATATTTCTTCAATGTCATGTTTGAGCTAAGAATTACGGATAATTGAACACCAAGGATGGGTACCAACTATAATATCAGTGTAACAATTTTAAGACAAGGCATTCTAAAATATCTCGGAATTCTTGTAACAATGATGTCAATGTTAAAATAAACATTATTAAACTGGTACTAAATTACAAACAGCAAAAATGAAATTTGTTCACAGTTACCCCTTTAATTGCCATGACCAATTCTTTAAATAATTCTACAACTTTCATAATAAGTAAATGATATTTGAAGTCAAAAACAGATTGAAATTAATTGAAACTCATCAAAATTTCAATAGTAAGCAAGCAGGAGATCTATACAGTACTTAAAGCTACAGTAAAGGACTTTAAGAGAAAACCTACACATTGTAGCCAGAGTAACTACTGGATATATTGTAACTTAACATCTTATATCTTAGGAGGGCGAGTGCAGTGGCTTGCCAAGCAATGCTACTGTTCATGTACGGTTGTATTGCTTACCATCAGGCGAAGGGCATGCACGCCTCGTCATTTAAAGAAATAAATAAAAAATAGTTTAGTGTCTCTACATTAAAATGATTACTCACAGTTACATTTCTTCTGCACATATCTGAGTTTGCAGGCTGTTCTGTATGACGCGAATCTGATGAGGTCATAGTTTTGCTCCCTCATCTCTTGCAGCAGCTGGGAACGAGGGTCTGTGCCCCCTCCACCCATGTTCCCCAAGGGGGGCATACCACCCACATTGTCCCTCTCCAAAGACATATTTTTAACTGTAAAATTATCACAAAATTCTATTTGCACTGTTAACATGCGTATATTTAACTAGAAAACTCTTGTTTTATTTTCACTGGTAATAATATGGTTTAAGATAAAACACACGCAAAATAATACGAAAATAATGATGAATTAATTTTTAGAATGACTAATAAACCGTCCTACCTTAACGCAACGTTAGCTCATAACTTTGTTGACATAACGATAATATATTCACGGCAAACCACAATTTGATTTCAAAGATAAATCGATCTAAAGATATTATAAGACACAAGTAAAGTTTTCTTGAAGACACTATTTTAATATATCACTGCAATATGTTATAAAGCACTGGTTTACGTGTCTTCGCAATAGCGAGATAATTACCTTATCGTTTATAATTATGAATAAATTAGGAAAGACATTTCTTTACGCTAATAAATTACGGAATATCGAAATCAACATGACAAGCCTGCCATTAAAAAAGTGTTTCTTATTACGCAGTGGTTTGTCATTACTTTAGCCCGTCAAATAAATTATAATTCTACAAATGAATTTTAAGATTAAATAAGATTAATTTATTAAAAAATTTAAAATAATCCAGCAAATTATTATTGTAATTATATTTATATCATATTTTAAAAAGTATATTCATAATAATAATTATACTTTGTCAAATACGAACGTATATTGGAACGTATGGACGAAACCATCTATGGAAACCATAGACTAATTTGGCTCTAGGCTAGGGTATCATTGTACTTATTATTTACTTTAAAGTTATATACTCAACTATTTACAATGTGTTTATATAGTAAAGTTAATGGTATTTATAAAATAAAATAAATTAAAGACATAACTTACGTCTTACATATAATACACATCACATAAGCAACTATTTGTCAGTGGTTAGTAGTAATATCTCGTGTATTTAATAGATGGCGATAGGGGATTTAAAAGCCTCCGTGGAAAGCCTGGTGCAAGACTGTGTGGTGAAAGGGCGCGAGGAGGGCGTTTTCATAAAGTCTAGTATAACACGGGGGGTGTTTCATTATTTTGTTTGATTAAGATAGGATATTGATGCAACTTTTTAAATTCAAAAGTAATTGGTAGGTAGGTTCATGAACACAAGTTTCCTAAAGGATTAGAGGTTGGTCCAACCTAGTACTACTAGGTATGTGGTCCAACCTGGTTTTGTGCGAATGGCTAACTGTAGGTAGGCTGTAGTGGAGAACTCTAAAGGTATTATGTGGCCATATACCTACATTTTCTCCATAAGTTCTACACGTAAATTAATATCGAAATAACTAGTTAAAGGTAAATGCAAAACCTGGGAGTTAAATTCGATACCTTATGATTAATTTAAAATACAAGTAAGACGATAAGAGCACTGAAGAAAGACGATTTTCACGTAAAAGATTTATTATTTATTTTTATTAATCTTATGCACATATTTTCGATTAGGCTCCTTTATTATAGCCAAAATATTCTAGCTCTTATCAACTCTATTCACAAAACTTTAAACATTGACATAAAATGGGTTTATTAGATACTATGATATAGTAAAGTTAACCAAAATTGTATTTATTCGTTTATAGTTATTATAAACAAAATATTTTTGGTATAGATAAAAGTTTAGCTTACTTATGTTTATTTCCATATTTATTTGATTTTTTCAGTTATTATAATTGAATTAATCTATAAGTTTCCATCCAGGTGGAAACTTAATTATAATAAATAAATCGAATTCAAGATTATAGGTGGTTATCCAGAACGGATTCCCGACTCTGTAAAGCCAAACTTGTGCCCTGGGATTCGAACTTGCAACAAGCGCCTCAGCAAATCGTATCGGGATAAACACCAACAGTCCACTATCACAAATAAAAATTACTTCAATTTTTTTCAGTTATATTTCTTTTAAAGTAAATTGTAAAGTCAAAATAAAATCGGGGAATAAAAAATATCACATCGTTATCTAACACATTTATTTATAAATGAACACAGTTTACAATTACATTATAATCTGCTGCTGACAACTCAAAATCTATATATTTACATCACACACTACAAGTTTTATACATTATTTTTTAACTCGCCCGGAGCGTTTTCGACACATTTTTTCCATAACATACATGTTAAATTATGTTCACAATTCTGAGTTCGTACATTTTTTTTTATAAAGTGTTTTTTTCACAATATTTTGAATATTCAAGTTGTTCATACATGAAGCCTCTAACCAACAGCAAGATACAGAACACAAGGAATTTTATAGAATTTGGTCCTACAATACAAAGAATGAAAACGTAACTTAGGTTTGTGAATCAAGTTAGTAGAATAATTTTATACGGTGTGGGGATTAAAATTACATTCCCTCGGCTCGTCGTTTTGCCAATTCTCTTGCCAGTGGTGATAGAATATAATATTATCCATAGCGACCATAGTCCACAATGTTAGTCAGGGGTAGGCAGAATTGCCTCCAGGACATCGATATTTCGCCTTATATGTTCCGTCCCACGATGTGATAGGGGGCGAAACTATCACCTTATCAGGCACAAACTTCTGTCTACAGGCTGATAATGAATAGAAAAAAATCAATATCACTTTGTCCAACCCGGGATTCGAACCCAAGATCTCAGCTTTGTAATCGCACCGCACAACTGCTCCACCAAGGCAGTTAGATAACTATTTCTTGCCAATTGGATCTCAATTCGGGACTAACTCATAGTCGTGTAGCAACAGTAACTTAATCAGAAAAGTGAACATTTCCATTATTCATTCATAAATATTACAGTATATAACTTCCAATACATTATTATCATACAAATGAATATATTTTAACTGTTTCAAAATTCCCTAGTCATATACAATTAAGCGTAAATAATATTGTAACATTTTTTTTCTATTACATATTGTCATCGTTAAAATAACTTTTAAAAACCCAGAACGCTTGATATTTTTAAGATTTTTTATACGATAGCTGTAAAATGCGCCTATAAACCTACGTATAAAAAACTAAACTTTTTTACAAAAATATAGAAAGCGTATACTGCCATGCACAATGTTTTTTTTTTAATTTACACACGTGTACGTAATTCAGGTATAGGATACATTTATTAAAATATATAGTTTTATACAAAATTATTGTGTCCGTCACAGATTCACTTGCGCTTTGGTCCAGTTGTGGACGTTTATTTTAAATGCGATAACATCTATATAACGATTACAAGCATTTTTAGCTATGGGAATATATTCATTATCTTACACTATAGATTATATCGTGGGTTGTATTTCTAAACGGAATGTTATAAATTCCTTTGCAATTAAGGACATAAGAAAAAAAACATAAATAACCTCAACATTCAGTAAATTCTGATTCGAATGAATAAACATGACGAATATTTTTACTATAAAAAGTAATTAATATAAAATATTTTTTATTCAGCTTGGTCCAAAAATAGATTTAGCATAATACCTAATGCCTCCTACACACTATTCCGGCGGCTCGGCCAGTGTCGTCGTCGGCTATGCCAGCAATACGGTCGGGGGGTAAGCCGAAGGGTTGTACGGGAACCCGACGGCATGTGAAGTGAAAATTAGATATACGTAAAATTTCTTTCTTCCTTTGCTTATTTTTCAATTTAAAAACAATATCACCGTCGCAATGGCGATTTTGCCGGCTTTAGTGACTAAATAATTAGAAAATACAAAGTGTACAATTAATTAATAGATTAATAAATTAATGCCGCCGGTCTGGCGTTGCCGCTGGCTTACCCGCGCAGCACAAATCCGCTGATGGCAGTGCCGCCGGCATAGTGTGTATGAGCCTTTAGGTTCAACAGCGTTTGTTACATAAAATAAATACGTTTATTACACTATCAAATATTGTTAACTTTAAACATTCAAAGAGTTTAGTTTGTTTTTAAACGTCCAGGACGATTTTTACAAATAAATAAGTACGAACAAACCCACATATAGATACCATTTAAAGTTGGAAGGACCCTACATCTTTAAATCTAAGGATACATGAATATATCAAATATAAATTTCTACATTTTATTTTTGATAGACATTCTTAGTATACATAACACATTGTATAAATATTTCGCTAGTAACAGTTATTTGGCAGGACCACTTATTATAGATGCTACGATCACTACACTTAGACCTAATTTAATGTCATAATAAATATTAAATTTAATTTTTAAAATGCTTAAGTACTAAGTATACATACAATAAAATAAAAAAAAGTTTTAAATCATTTGTGACTAGACTGTTTGAACAGGTAACCTTTGCTGATGTTTAAAATAAATTAAAGCTAAAACATGCTTTACGAATTACTTACATAATTAAACACCGTTAAATAATAAATATTATATTAATTAGTAAGAATAAGTACTTAATTAATGGTATATTTATGTTCGACCAAACATATATGATCGCTAAAACATTGATATTGGACGATAAAATCTATCCTTAACTTTATAACGAAGCTAATATAAATGGAATATATTACATTCGTATATAACTTTATGTTTACGTTAATGATTAATCTATATTGATTAATTTTTAGTAGACCGTCTCCTTAGTAAAACTGAATATTTGAACGTTAAAGATACGTTCCAATTTACGTTAATCAGTAGCAAATGAATTTAGAAAAACACTATGTATTTTTATTTACACAGACTGAAACAGCATTTAAAATAGGTATTTAATATTTACGGCTTCATAGCAAAAACATTACATATTATTGGCCATAATAGGAAACTTCAAAGGAACGCTTAGACATACAGCCAATGTCTCCAAGTGAAGCGAGTGACTGGTGCTCCGCCGCGGATCGCTTCATGCTCAGATTCTGGTGATATGCAGCAGGCTATACGCTGTAAAACAAAACAAATTGTTAAAAATATTGTGCTTTGAAAGCCCATAATAGCCCAATGTCGACTACAGCCATCCTCTAGAATTGTGAGAACGATTCTGAATGCTTAGACCATAGTGCAAAAACCTGGCCTGTTACTGGTTAACGGAGTTTAAACATCACAGAAATTCTAAATATTTCTGTTGTTTAACTATTCATAAGCATGTTATTTAACTATTAAGTCAGATATCGACTTAGAAAAGTACAACCTTAACCGTTTCTGCAGGCCTGTACCTAGGTGGGCTACTAACATGTCATTTAATCCCAATATCCAGAGGGAGAGTTTCTGGCCTCGAAAATACACGTTTATTAATCGTTAGGATACAAAAAGGATGCACTGTGTAAGCGTTTGCCGAAATACGATTATCTTATAGCAATTATCGCATGCAACAATTCACAATGGTATACGATTCTAAACTCTCTCTACAAAATGGGTTATTAAAGTACCTAAATAATAAACATTACCTGTCGGAAAGTCCCCGGAGTGGTAGCCAGCTTATAAACAGCCACGATGGGTATCATCAGGATGGAGGAGCAGGCCAGCCCCCAGCCCAGCACCACGGCCCACGGCGGGTATGTATAGTGCTGGTACTGCAGCGGCTGTTGGTACAGCAGACCGAAAACTACCACGCCCTGTGAGGACATAGAATTGAGATGTGAAGGAATACAAAACAACCGAAAAGGAAAACAATTTCAAATCAATTATATTTGACCCCTTCACTTCTTAGTATATCCGAAACAATTATTTTTTCTGTGAATGCATTTTACCTAATTTTAAGCACAATGGCGTCTGGATTTTGCATAATACCATAATGATATTCTCGAGTCTCGACATCAATAATATAACTTATAGGTAATCCAATAGTTTCCATTTTACAAACCAAAGAAAGGAGTTAATAAATGACAAAGAATATACTTACGATAATGAATATAGGACTGACGAACTTCCAGCATATTCTCCAATAAAGCCCGGGGCGGAAGCCCAGCATCTCTTCGACGTCATCAGAGAAGCGTTTCAATCCTATCAATTTAAAACACAAGTTAATAGCTATCCTACTTATAGAGCCAAAAGACAGGAGTATTAAGATTATTTACCGTAGAACCAGGATACAGCCACGGCTTCAAACAATGCAGAGCAAAGAAGTGATATTCCAGCAGCGTAGGTGTCTAGCAGATGGAACATGTAGATGCCACCCTGCAAAACATCAAACATTGTATTCTACTTCCTAAATCGAGCAAACTTCAAGAAACTATAACAAAACAATACGTATGATGCTACGAACACCGGATGTGTCTTTATTAGCGGTATGAACTGAGAGACTGTTAAATTTAATTTATCAAAGCACTTTAGGCCGGCATTGTTCAATAAAGCCATTGTTTAGTTAACTAAAGATCCATTTACGCGGGGTGAGTTTCTCGCCTCGAAGATGTGATTATCGTAAGGATATAAAAAAGTAGCATAATGTACACATTTGTTAGAACACGATAATCTATGGCCGTTATGTCATACGATAATGGCATACGATTCTCGTCGCGAGAAACCGCCAAATCATAAAGGAAACACGTGTCTCGGACTGATACGTTTAATTGCTGATTGCACATAAACCCAAAAAGTGATTAAACGAGACTCCGTCGAAAAGATCTTAAATTGAGATCTTGATGTTTTGAAGTAAGTAGGTACTAATTAATGTCACAGGTGGTTGGTCTCTCCTATGTGAGAGGCCGCCTGAGTAGGTACCACCGTAATGTCTATTTCACTTGCCACACAGTAAATACACTGTTGTATTCCGTGTTAAAGGACATTGTAGCCAGAGTAACTCCTGGACTTATTGAGACTTAAAGTAGTATGTCTCAGGATGCCTGCCTGGTGTAGCTTGGTTTTGCTACTGTTCATGAGCGATCGTATCATTTACCATCAGACGAATGGCGTACTCTTCCCGCCATTCATAAGAATTAAAAAAATAGAGAAATTTTCAATAACTATAGTGCTAGAATTAGTAGTACAAATAATAAATACGAGGATACCGGTGTAATGTTGATGCAAGCCACACAGAAGGACACACAGACGACTAGCAAGGTGAAATGCTCCCGACGCAGCCAGTGAGCGCCGCTGGACCTCGCCTGGTCCAGCAGACCAGTGATCACGCACTCCAAGCCTCCCATCTACGTAATAATTAATAGTCTCATTAATTGATCAATTACTGGCAAGGTATATATTTATTAACCCTTCATTGTATGCATAAAACATAACATTCAGAAATAGCATAAAAGTGCAATTGGCGAATGTCGCACTACGAAATTTCTAATCATGGGAAGGAGAAATATGGCACATTAATATTCTTTTGCTGGAGTATATCAGAGGTTTATTAAAGAAAAATATTGTTTAAGCGCTCAAAAGTGTGGTTAGTTATTAAAAACTGTAAGGCTCAGTTGCACCAAGTAACTTTGCCAATACCTTTACCTATGAAAATGTCATCGCCATACATTTGAGATCTATTTGACCTTGCGAATGTATGGAATTGACAGTTTCAAGGGCAAAGGTATTGGCAAAGTTAGTTTGTGCAATTGAGCCTAAGAGACTTCTCGGTCTCATAAACACCCAAATTCGCAATAAATACTTGTAGTTCCCGAAAAGATTTGCCTCGGTGTGGGAATCAAACCGCTGCACTGGCCACTCGTTTCACAGCCGGCGTCGAACCAACTGCGGCACGAAGGCATTCAATTTTAATATAAGCATAAGTTAGATTTTTGGTAGTCATAAATTATCCGTAATCTGTTCGTTCCACTTCACCGACTCTTGGCATACGATTTCGTTTAGTTGCATAAAATGCTACCGCATTCAAGAAACAGGAAATAAAGTCATGCGTTATTTTACCGTTCATAACAAAATGAACATTTCTCGATCCTTATCCTAATGCGATCGAGCGGCAAGCGTAGACCAGCAGGAAATCACTTTATTTTCAGCAAAAACAGTTATCGCTTTACGATCTATGTGCTTTTAAACTATTGATAAGTGGTACCAATATTCATTTAGTTAGTTCATTCATTTTATAAATAGAACAAGTTTTGAGAACAAGATATAACCTACAAAAAAAAATTGTCAGTCAATCCGGCCAAAAGGCGATAGTATAGATCAGCTATTTAACGAGTAGAAAAAGATAATATTAATACTTACCCCAGAATCCAATCCAAGCATGATCAGCATGAAAAAAAACAGCATCGCCCAGAGACTTGCTCCAGGCAGGGTAGCCACGGCTTCTGGGTATACTTGGAATACCAATCCAGGTCCTGGCATAAATGTAAAACAAAACCTTTACCTCACGATATACTTTGTTCCCCAAATAAAGATAATTTCCTACCGACCTCCCAGGGAGGTAGCGAGAGTTAGTTACTCTGGATATGATGAGATTTAACATCATTGGATACATATGGACATGTTGAGAAAATTTATTTATTAGACACATATTAGACATCATTTATTTCTAATATGATGACTAGAAAAAAACAAAAGAGCGTATTGGTTTCCTAGCATGATATTGAACTGTCAAATGGCTGTGAGTCATAATTAACCTCAAGTCTCAGGATTGCCAGCGCAGTTGAGTGCTAAGTATAGCTTTATAATTCATGGTATTCTTTGGTCTAGTCAATGTCCATTGGTCCATAGCGATTGTATCGCTTACTATCAGGCGAATGGCATGCACACCACATCATCGCCATTTAATGCTATAAAAACCTATATTTTTTTCGATACGGTATTAATGTTTTATAAGTAGTTGTATAATGTTTATAAGTGCGTGGTAGCCTGTTGGTATACGGACTAGACGCGGCTGCCAACATGTTCACGGTGGTCGCGGGTTCGAATCCCAGGGCACACCTCTGACTTTTCGGAGTCATGTGTGTATTGATAGTCAATCACCACGCACTAAAACGGTGAAGGAAAACATCGTGAGGAAACCTGCATACCATAGCGATTTATAAGAATTTCTATGGTATGTAAGTCCTCCAACCCGCACTAGGCCAGCGTGGTGGACTATATGGTCTAACCACTCTCAATCGTACTCTCGATTGCAGAGTAGGCCCGTGCCCTGCAGTGGGACGTATATGGGCTGATACAGATACAGAAGTAGTTAATTGATTATACAATTTTGAACAGCAAGTCCAATTTTAATTTTTAGGTCATTTACAAAACAAGACAATATACATCGATTGAACGATTTTATTGAAATTAGTTGCCGTTTAAAGCTTTTTGCCATTGCTTTAAATGCTTATGATATTATTGATAAAATAATTAGTTCACCTTCAGTCGCAACGGAAGATATGGGCACTCCTTGCTTATACGACATGAAGCCGAGGTAAGTGAAGATCACGAAACCGGAGAAGAATGATGTGAAACAATTCACCAGCGTTGTGACGAGACAGTCCCTGAAAACAAATATGAACTATTAGGGGCTCGATTGTAATTTCACTATTGGCCACAATAGCATTTTATCTTTAATAATTCATTTATTTATCTCGAGAAAAAGCCTTATTTTCGAGCTTCGAGCTAACATCCCAAAGAATCAAATCCTACGTCAAATATCTAGTACTCTAAGTACCGAATATACATACATATCATACTTCGCAATTAGAAAATTACTATGTAATAATTACTCGGTTTAGTAAAATTGTTTTGTTACCTATAGCAGTTGTTATGGAAAGTGTTGTAGCTAGCATAGGACAGATGGACTCCGAAGCCGGCACCGACTGAGTAAAATATCTGCACGGCTGCGTCTACCCAAACCTGCAACAAAATATTAGTATTAACAAAACTCTATTATTATTTTCCATGAGGATAACATGTGTCTTGAGTTGTAGATATCAAACCTTTATACATTTGTATAAATATCTTTATATGTATGACCTTGTCGTTTTATAAGCCAATAAAATCTTAAAATCATTGCAGTAGAAGAACACCCAATGAATTTAAATGACATACATGTTACGGTAATTATTTATACGGTATGTTGTAATTTATGACAAATATTGTTTTTCTTTGTGATTTTTTCTTCATTTAAAGAAGTAAATTTCTAAATCAACACGTTATCTGTAGAAATGTCTAGTCCAGTAGTAATCATGCTATAGTTGACGACTATGAATACAAAATAAGTCAAGTTTATGTTAGTTGGACATACTTGCGTATCCTTCAGTCTGGTGAGCTCAGGTTGCAAATAGTATGCTATGCCGCGAGTAGCGCCCGGCAGAAGGAGTCCACGAGCTAACAGAATCGACAGAACTACATAAGGCATTGTAGCTGTCATCCACACCACTTTACCTGGTGACAAAAACAATGTTTTTAACACGAATAATAACACAAATTATATATACCCTTCTCGGGAATGGATATGAAGAGCAGAGAATTTGGTTTGGCAATGTTCGGCATATCCAGCATTGGACTGCTCTAGGTTGATAATAATAATGAAAATTCAAGCGTGGTAAAATAAAATGTAATCACTTTTGATTGTAGAAAAGATATAGGCCAGATATCGTCTAGACATAGAACGTATATATGAGCTGAAATGGATAGATGGATAATTGAGGTAAATATTAGTAATTAATATGAACTTACCGGAGCTCTTGACTCCCTTGAACAGAGATAGGTAGAGGGTGACGTATACGAGTCCCAAGCAGATAGCCAGTTGCCATTTCGGAAAGCCCAAGTCGTTCAGTCCTTCTGAATGTTGCATCTCCAGAACTGCGCGGCTGAAAAAAAAGTTAAAATCTATTTTGCAGGTCAAAATAGATCTCCTTGTGAAATTAATCTTGCTTCTAGTTTTATTTAGTTACTCCTTGCCTGATAAAACATGCATTAAGTATGTGAAGTGGGTGCTTATTTTTGTGATAAAATCTTCCTGCTACTAAACGTAAGACATATTCTAAATATTTTATTTACTTTGAAATTTTAAGAAAAGAAAAGAATAAAATAACAATTCGGATAGTTTCTTAAAAATGCCTATAGAGTAACACAATATAGGTTCCGCCTTATCTACAACTCCAACTATAATCCTTGCACGCGATTACTTTACCGTTGTTATTCACCCGGCGCTATAAAAGTCTGCAGTATCTAGTCAGATCTT
This sequence comes from Hyles euphorbiae, assembly GCA_023078785.2. Lineage (NCBI taxonomy): Eukaryota > Metazoa > Arthropoda > Insecta > Lepidoptera > Sphingidae > Hyles > Hyles euphorbiae. The sequence continues at coordinate 6,260,455 of CM041048.1, forward strand.
TAAAAAATGTGAACTCACTGAAAGAATTCAGAAGCGGGAGTGAAATGAGACAGCGGTCCTTGGTACTTGACATCAGTTCGATTGGTTGCGTTGATGCGCGCGGCGTCCCAGCACTGCTCCGTGTTCCAGGAGTTATCACAGTGAAGCCAAGGCAGCTCCGAGCGAGCTGACGATATCAGGAAGTAGAGCGCCCATCCTGTTTTGAAAAAAAATTGAGTAGGTTCTAGAGACAAGCGGGTTACCTAACAGTTGCAGTTTGGGATCAGGTTTGTGTATTCGGTTTGGAAGAGGTTTATACTCTTCTTTGTCCGCACTGCTTTTACTATGCAGTGTCAGGTGGTCATTTTGCCGTATCAGTTTAAAAAGTAGCTGTTCAATGATTCTCTAAGTAGTAACTATCACCTGTAGTCGAAAATATATTGCTGGCTTTTTTAAATAATATCAGAATTTCCGTTGGGTCTGTAGGAATTATTAGAATATTTTTTTATTAAAATTCATCATTGACAATACCATGGAAAATTAATCGTTCTAGAACAGTGATTCTTAACCAGTAGTCCGCGGACCACTGGTGGTCACTGGTGGTAGGTCTTTCATATATGAGAGGAAGCCTGGGTTTGTACCACCGCAATGTCTATTTCTCCCGTCAAACAGCAGTTTAAATGCACTGTTGTGTTTCGTGTTGAAGGACATTGTAGCCGGAGTAACTACTGGACATATTGAGACTTAACATCTTATGTTTCAGGATGGCGAGCGCGGTGGAATGCCAAGCATTACTTTGTAATTCAAGGTGCTGTTTGGTTTTGCTGCTGTTCGTGAGCGGTCATATCGCTTACCATCAGGCGAACGGCATGCTCGCCTCGCCATGCATTGCAATAAAAAAAAACAGTAAATCAACTGGATGGTCAATGGCTAGATTTTATTTTGTCAAATGATTCCTCGTTTCTAAAAGGTCAACCACTGTTCTAGTGTCTCCAAGTTTCCCTATTAATTTCCCTATCTTCAACTGTTTTTGCAGGCTACAAATCTGCCAAAGATATAATAGACGACAATACGTCAATGACAGCGACACTGCGACGGAAGCGAGCTTACTATTCACAAGTGAAAAACTGCACACATCGGTTAGACTTGTCCTCTGAAAGATTTCAACTGCAGTCTTTAACTCAATATAAGTGTATTTTAAAATCTTGACTCTTTGTAGGCCAACCCGCACTTGGCCAGCGTGGTGGACTATAGTCACTGACTGGTGGTTACGCCATATATGGCATAACCACTCTCAATATTTCTCTCGATTTTAGAGGATGCCAGTACCCTCCAGTGGGACGTATGTATGTATATGGTCTGATACAGTGGGGCCAAGTGATTGTATTGCACCTGGTAAATTGATTTCCGTCCAGGTAGAGAACCATTGACTAGTTGAGCATGTGGGTTACATGCTATATACACAGCACAGCACAGCACAGCTTCATAGTGCGACAGAGATGTAGACAATATTATATCAAAAAAACCTACATGGCGCAGTTGGTTAGACGCCGGCTGTCAAACTAGAGGCCGCGGGTTCGATCCCCGCACCGAGGCAAATGTTTGTAAGGCCCAGTAATATTTGTCTTGGGTTTGGGTGTTTGTGAGAGTTCTCTCGTAGTTCCTGATACTCACTACACAAGACTCGATCTTAGTGTGGGGTCTGACCTATTTATATGACTGTTGGGCGTATTTATTTATCTTAAGATACTTCAAGTATTTTACTAACTACTATTGTCGTTATCAAAAGAGGCACTTTTACTATTCTTAATATTCAAATTCACAAATAAGTAAAGCTTTAACAAAAATGTTATAAATTCAAATATTTTTTGCAGGAAAGTATACCGAGTTCCGTATCATGAAATATGGTTCGCTAATAAATTAATGTTTTTGGAACTGTGCCCAACAACTAGCATGATCGCTTCGCTTTAAGGGCCATTGTACCGCGATATATTTGCCAATATTAGTAAATGGTATTTCGTACTGAAGCGATGATTGGCTATAAATGACACATTGCAAGAACATAATTCTAATATCATACATATAAATCATATTTTAATCCATGTGCGTGCCACTGCATGGTGTTCCTAAACAATCGAGAATTTGAATGACAGAGATTAGGCCACGACGCGGTGGACGTTGAGCCATGACATCATCAACGTTGACATCTTGTAAAATCATATAAAATTAAAGTAATAATTAATATTTACCGATAATAACGTTGTAGTAGAATGACACGTAGAAGGCCACCATGACCGCGCAGAAACCAACTCCTGAAACAAAATGATTATATAGATTATAATTATATAAATTAACGGTGAAGGAAAACATTGTGAGAAAACCTGCATTCCATAGTGATTTGTTAAAAATTCTATGGTATGTAAGGTCCGCCAATCCGCACTAGACCAGCGTGGCGGACTATACTGCCTAACCACTCTCTCATAAGACGTTAAGTCTCAATATGTCCAGTAGTTACTCTAGCTACAATGTTCTTAAAAACGAAAAACAACAGTGCATTTACACTGCTGTTAGGGGGGAGAAATAGACATATGAGAGACCTACCATCAGTAATTTTATAAATTGTATCCATTAGCTACGTTTACAAAGACTGTACACCGGAAAATCTGCTTTGCGACCTAGGATTGATAGTTCCTGTACACTGAAATTACATGACGCTCGTCAAGTCATTAACCCGTAGTGCAATTAACTTGAAAATATACTAAAAGGTAGTATATAAAGATATATTTGATTATAGAAGCCGAATGTAAAGCGTCAAGATACATATCCGATGGGCCCTTATAGTACGAGAGATGACAACCAAAATTTTTGTCTCATAGCAATACGGCCACAACCGCATCAAATTGATAGATTTGATTATTTCGAACTCGAAAATACCAATTTCAGACATTTTTCGCGTATCGTTTGACCGCACTGAATTTTCAAAAATGTCAACAAATTTTACCGGACTGTATCATAGCAATCTGTCTGATTTTCTGACTGTAGTTATATAATAGCTATAAGATACCGAAAACATATTTTTCAGAAGTTAATAGTGTAGCGCGAACCCAAAAAATAATTTAGAAAAATTAAAAATGAGACAAAAAAATATGATGATAGCAATCCGTCTGAAAATGTTCTTTACGGGTAAATTAGGATTAGTTAATACGAAAAAAAATATTTTCAGAAGAAAATTCGGATGCAACAAATTTTGAGACCATTCTAAATATGTTAAGGAATTTTACCGATCGGTATCATAGCAATCTGTCTGAAAATTGTTGAAATTGATGAAATGAATTAACCAGATGTAAAAAAAAATTATATCAGAAGAATTCAGTGTAGCACCTCCCTTATCAGACAACTTTTCGATATCGACCGTATTGAAGCGTGACTGATTGCAAGTTGGGCAATCACCTTGCTTTTGTCTTGCCAAAATAGAGCGCGGACAACGTATCTATGCTATAAAAACGTCTATTATAATTGATAATTTTGAATTCTTAAAATACTACTCTTCCATCCCCGAAAACTTCGTCAATGGGAGATGAGCAAACTATGCCTTATCATTGGGAATAGAAGAAAAAAAACGTCCGCGAGCCCTCGGACAACCAGCGACACACCCACGTCCGCCTGAGCTACTTATAGTTTGTTGTCACTTTAAGTGGGCGTTATTTTAACGGTTAGGACAGCTGGTGAGTGACTATGTATAGTAAGAGAGTGGCAGGAGTATAATATGCGAAAAAACCATTCCCACCGCAGCAGAAACGTAAGAAGCGCTCAGGCATCGGCCGAGTGACTCCAAAACGTTCTTTTCTCTTTTGGGAGTACATGCGACATCTAAAATGTCTGAAAACATTTTTTTTGCAATCTTGCCTTATTTACGAACGGTAGAAAAAAAATTCATTCGGATTGCTATGATACAGGTCGGCTAAATTTGTTGACATTTTCAAAAATTCGCTTCAGCTATATACTACGCGCAAAATGTCTGAAAACCAACTTATTCGTAATAAAATTATAAAATCTATGTACATTTCCAATATCAGACGTATTGCTATGATACCGACTGCCTTTTTTTTTGGACACAGCAGAAATAGCCTCACATGCAATTGCTACACTTTTGACCGTTACTACCTACCTAGTCGGGTTTAGAATTACATAATCTAACGATTTTATACAGTTTCGACCGTATTGCTATGATACATGGTTTTGGTCGTCATCTCTGGGACTATTAGATTACAGTCTAGTATCATCATTTATGGCCTTTATCCTTCTTGCCTAATGACAGTTGCCATTACCACAGGATAAGTCGATAACGTCAGCTTAATGTGATGAACGCATGGATTACGCAAAATTATCTGTAATTGTAAATATACTACTTTCTCCCAGCTGAGTATAAAATCCTAATTGAGCAAAAAGCTACTCGATATCTCACATTAACTATGTTTTTATAGATACAATATAGATCTGTATGTACATATTTCAAAACGCACCCAAAATTACTTTTAATTTGATAATACGGTCATAAAAAGTTATACTTTGTTCTAGGCCTAAAACAATTATATGTAAGGTTTAAAAATAAAAATAAAGATATACAAAGAAACTCTTACATTTCCCCGGCCTAAAAACAGAAGCTATAAAAATTTAAAACCTTTTAACAAAGAAAGATATCAAAAATACACTCCTAATGCATCAAAAACGAACCTTTGAAGAGCGGGCAAATCTTCCAAAGAGTGATGGGTCCTTGTCGGTTGTACTGGCCCAGGATGAGCTCCATGTAGAACAGAGGAACCGCTCCAAACACCAGCATCAGGGTGTAAGGGATCAGGAACGCGCCTAAATAAACAGAAGATTGACGCAAAAATATCAAATCAGAGAATTAAAGTGGCACTAAAATAGGTTTTTTTGTTTATTTTATTTATTGATATTCTTTATTGTGCTCCAGGAAAAGTACAAAAAATAGTACTAAATTTAAAATAAGAACAATCGGCGGCCTTATTGTACAAGGCAATCTCTTCCAGGCAACATTTGGATGGAGATTAGAAAAAGGAGAGAGAAAGGGCAGTCTTAGGTGCATAGAGAGAAACATTGTTTTTTTTTTGTAAATATTGCTTGTTTTTAATACTTATTTTAAATAATTTTTCATATAAATGGACAATCAGCAATGATTTTTAGTCTACCAATTAAATCACGAAATGCAAAAATACCCAAAATAGTTAAATTTAATATTTTCTACGTTTTGTTAGTATCGTTTTATTTTACGATTTATTTGTTTGTGAAATATAAGGTGGTAGTCTGTGTTTCTTTTAAGAATAACTGTTTTTTTTTTAAATAAATACAAAATGTCATTAATATAAATAAATAAAGGGTAACCTCAATGGTCAAGAAAAATGCGCGTAATCTTTGATCAAATATGATTCAAATAACATATCTAAAATCATTTTATCCAAAGTATTACCTCCACCATTTCTGTAGCAGAGGTAAGGAAACCGCCAAACATTTGCCAAGTCGACCGCGAACCCAATTATGGACAGGAGAAAATCCGCGCCCGTGCCCCAAGTTTCACGGCCGTCTGTAGTTTCTGAAACAAACAACATCTCGGTTTGTTTTGAATATTTTTCATATTTATTACCGAAAACACGTTAAATAAATTCATATAAACAGAATAGTAGAATAAAGTCATAATCTTCGAGGAGGTAGGCTTGTCAGTTTGCCGATTTTGTTTTAATATCAAATGTATCTGTTGATGATTGATCCTAATATCGCAACCAATATTAGTTCTAGACCCCAAACCGTTTTTATAAGAATTTGTAATTGTTTTTATTGTATGCCGTTCGCCTGATAGTATGCGATACGAGCGCTCATGAACAGTAGCGAAACCAAACAACACCTTGAATTACAAAGCAATGCTTGGCATTCCACTGCGCTCGCCATCCTGAGTCATAAGATGTAAAGTCTCAATATGTCCAGTACACAACAGTGCATTTAAACTGCTGTTTGGAGGGAGAAATAGGCATTGCGGTGGTACCCACCCAGGTAGCATCTCACATATGAAAGACCTACCACCAGTACGCAAATCATAAAATCCCGCGAAAAAATATATTAGTACACTTTAGGAATCATAGCTAGGATTTTTCGTTTTGCAACCTATATGTTGCATTCAAGCTAATAAAAAATATATCTGGTTGACTTGTGTATTAATGCCGGATATTTGAATTTCCAAATAAAACTAAAAAATTCAACACGAGCTAATTCAAATTACTGTTATATTTAAAATTGACTATGACAATTCCTATGCAGTTACAATTTATTAAATGGATATAACTTTTATGTGAAACCTTTTTACCTTGAAATAATATGAGTAAAAGTTTAGTGTTTACCTGGTTTGATGCTGTTAGCTCTTATTCTCTTAGACGCGTCGCTGTAGAAGCATTCCTCTTCAATCTGGATTTTAGGCTCTTCTGAAAAACAAGTAAAGAAATTAATACAAAGTATGGAATTGCACGAAAAATAAGCTATTAGTACTTACTTTTGTAGCAAGAGAGGGTGACAACCGAACTTTTCGTAGATTTGTGATCTGAAAATAATAACATGTGTTATATTTTTATACGAACAAACGATAAAGGCAAGAAAAAATAAAAAGAACGCGTTGCAATTATTTTGCTATAAATTTTGTAGGCAACCATGAATAGATACGAAAATAGGAATAATTTAAATGTACGTAACATCCTAACAAATTTTCTAGAAAACTCCGACAATTGTCGAAACATCACAATCATACTCCGATCAATACCATTCAAATCAAACCCCTTAAAGATCGAGACATCTATCAAAAATTAAAAACATTAATATCCAATCATCGGAGAGCTCCCTAAAAAATTGAAGCATCAAATTACCGCCGAGGAGTGAATACCTCTGCGTCCCTCGAGACCGCAATAAAGCCATCCGCTCTGCACCTCATAATGGAATGCCGATGTGCAAAAATTCCACAATAATTCCAAGGTGCCACCTTATTGGAATTCAAAAATGGATGCGGCTAATGTCAGGCATCCGAGCAAGGCAAATGGAATGAGATATAATTTTATTTTGATGTGTATTTTAAAATTCGAAAGTTTTTATATCATGTTGTTGGAATTTTTGTCAAGGAAACTAACGTAAGGTATAATAGCAAGTATAACATTAAATATTTTTATACGTAATGTTTCGTTGAAATGAATACAATTTTATATTAAAAAGGGCTGGACAAAACGAGTATCGATAAGATCACGTCCTATTTAACATCGAAAAAAAAAATCCCATAGATATTTTAATAAAGTATCTGACTCTCTCTCTTTCTCCCCAGCTACAAGAACTCCACTGCTGAACATAGGCCTCCCCCATGGATCATTAAAAAGTATAAGTTATCTCTGTACCTGTATCTGCATCATTCCATATATGTACGTCTCACTGCAGGGCACGGGCCTACTCTACAATCGAAGATACGATTGAGAGTGGTTAAGCCATATCGTCCATTACGCTGGCCTAGTGCGCGTTGGCGAACTTTTATGTACCATAAAAAATTATACAAATCGCTATGGTATGCAGTTGTCTTCACGATGTTTTTCCTTCACCGTTTTAGTGCGTGGTGATTGACTATCAATACACACATGACTCCGAATAGTTAGAGGTGTGTCTTGGGATTCTAACCCGCGACCACCGTGAACATGTTGGCCGTCGCATCTGGTCCCTTACCAACAAACCACCACGCACTTTTAAAATAAAATATAGAACGTTAATAAATTAATTTGATATTGTTAGATTGGTAATCGGTTATTATATTACGTATGCATGAAGAGGTTTTGTTTCTCGTGTAAAATATGCTGATATGATTATAACGGTACTATTAGCTACGTTAGTAATATTGAAAGCTTTAAAATATTAGATTACTGGTGGTGAGTCTCCCATAATATGTAAGAGGACGCCTGGGTTGATCGCAATGTCTATTTCTCCCGTCAAACAGCAGTGTAAATGCATTGGTTTGTTTCGGTTTGAAGGATATTGTAGCCAGGACTTATTATTACTAAACATCTTGTGTGTTAAGATAGCGAGCGCAGTGGAACGCCAAGAATTGCTTTTTAATGGAAGGTGTTGTTTAGTTTTGTCAGTTTTCATGAACGCTCATATGGCATACCATCAGCCAAACGACATGCTCGTCTCGCCATTCATAGCAGTAAAAAAAGAAGGTGGATCCATATTCTGTTATATGTTATCCAATGTATTTTTTTAGGTTTATGATAACTGCTTAATGTGTAAGATCATTCATCTTATGTTGATCCACTTTTGTTAATTGTGCTTATATTGTCGTTTTTAACAACTCTATGCAAGCTGTACTGTCTTGTTATTGAAGATGCACGCAGAAGGATAGATACATACCTATTTCCTTAAATATAAATGTAATGTTTTATCTTCGATGGAGATTCTAATAAGTAAAATAAATATGTCTCACTGATGGTTTGTCTTTTAGTGCTACATCCACTAATGTTGATATAAATTATGTATTAGCATACAACTCAAGTTTAATTCTGATTTTGTAAACTTTACATCTCTTTGAATTGTGGAAAACTCCTGCATATATGCAGGATTTCTCATGTTGCTCTTCCCAGTAAAAACCAGCGACATGTAACTATGGAATTGTTTACCGTCACACTTTTTCCCTTCGTCCTCTTATCCTGGCTTCTTTGAGTCTCTTCTTCTTCTTCTTCTTCTTCTACCTGGCGTTATCCCGGCCGGTGCCAGGGTCCGCCTTCCGGCAAATTCTCCTCCATTTCGCCCGATCTTCGGCATCCTCAATAGTAAGGCCATTGACCCTCATATCTTCCTTGACGACATCGAGCCAGCGCTTCTTTGGTCTACCCCGCGGTCGAGGTCCGGGAATATTGAGGCTCAGGCACACATTACCGACGTACTCCTGCGGTTTCCTTAAGACGTGACCATACCATCTCAAGCGGGATTCCTGGAGTTTATCAGCCACATCGCGGACACCAAGACTGCCACGGATGCTGGCTTCTTTGAGTGTGGTGTGAAAAATCTAAGCAGATCGAATAACATGGGACCTCCATCTGATACCATTCAGTTGTCTGTCTGGACGGCATTTGCGCTTACCATCAGGTGAAGTGCAATCTATATACCGTGTCAGTTTCAAATAAAATAACTTGGAACACATTTAGTTCCTTAAATATTCAAAGGACCGAAAGTTCCAATTTCCGATTCGTTCTAGGTCCGTTTGAATAAGCAATCATTTACACTATATGTGTACAATATCAGAAAATTGTGCCTTTGAATTCTGATACAAGGACTTATGATTTTCATCCGGTGTTTATTGCACTATAGAATTTATGATAGAGCAAAGTTGTAGATTGTAAATGTTCAGTACAAATAGTTGACCTCAACTGAGATGGGACCATGGGCTCATTAGAAGACTTGCGTAAAATATTAATTTTGCTGTTGCATTTTGCCTCCATGGCGCAGCTAGTCAGACACCGGCTGTAGAACGTGAGGCCGCGAGATCGAGATAAATATTTTTGTGATCAACAGGTCATCCGGATCTGGGTGTTTGTGAGAACGAAAAGTCACAACACAATACGTCCATGACACAAGACAAGATCTAAGTGTGGGGTCAGGACTAGTATGTGACTGTTGGGTTTTTATTGATTTCATTAGACAAGTAAGATTTCTAAGAACCAATATAGTGGGAAATTTGTATTCGACAAAATAGCAAACACTACACACTATAATATTAAACTAAATTTAAATAAAAATCTAATACCATGTCGAACATATAATTTCCTCTCAGTCACGACATTATTGGAATCATTTAAAAAGATATCAATATTTCGGGGATGCTCATCAAAAGCTAATCAATAGGTGGGTAATAGAGGTCGGCGGTCCTCAGGGAAACTTTCCGCCCCGGCGCACAATTACCCACATTCAGAAAAAATCTTAAAAATACCTTCATTTTTATCAATCTTTCTTAAATTTTCAAGGCTATTTTGAGACTTTAATGGGTATTTTTATCGCACTGTGTTATTTATTTTTACTAGGTTGCCAGCAGGGTATTTTGAGTGACTGAACTGGTCCAAGACGACATAATGAATTTTAAAATCTTGGGTGTTATTAAAGTAGTCTCAATCGCGGGTGTAACATATATTAAAAAAAAATATAAAACCAATTAATGTTAATAGCGTCTGATCTTCATATTTAAAAGTGCAGTTTTGAATACAGGCCTATTCCAGAACTTAACTTCAACCTATTAAAAGTAAAATGCATTCAGCTTAGAAATAACAAATTAATATTCCTACATTAATTACTCATCAAACCACAACATTATAAACACAAGATTAATTAGTTAAAATCTGACCCACCCAAGCGGAATGCAATCCATTTAATACGAAAAAATATATAGAGAAAACAAGGCAAGGTGATGTAGCGTCGTCGAGGGCGCAAGTTATTGCCACTTCAGTGTTTATTTGCCCCAGCCCTGTCCGTCTGCACGGAAAACTTTATTATAGAGGAATTCTGTTTTCTTTATTGGAGATTCAAGGATTTTCACCGTATTTTAAAATTAATATTTTAAGTGAAATAAAACTATTATTTACATAATATATTGTGGATTTGGTTTAATTTTTACATTTTTTTAACTCCGCAACGTTTCGATCACTTTAAAGTGCATTAACACTGTTGTTTAACGGAAGAAATACACATGGTAATTACAACATAGCATTTTATTATAAGCCTTGTCTAATGAAAGACGTAGGTCGCTTAATAATAAACATCATGCAACACCACTAAAACTTTGCTATTTATTACAACCACTGCAATGCCCTCGTCATCCAGATATATTAAGCATTAAGTTTTTCTTTAAGTCCTGCACTCACCGAAAGCCCTGGGCGTGCTGCTAGCCGAGCAGTAGCCGTCATCACGCACGCTCCGGCCGCCAGGAGTTCCACCAGCTCCTCGACTCAGCAGCGCGGGGCTGGCGCGTTGCTCCTCGTACGAGGGTACAGAGTGAGTCACCACGCCACCGCCGCTGAGGCTTGCCTGGTGGGAGATAGTATCAAGATTTTTATCTGTATTGAGTTACCAATTGTTTTCTTTATTGTGTACCGCCACTTTCTTCTGATACTATCCTATCTATACAAAGGTTGTATGGAAGAGATCGCTTTAAGCGATAAGGCTGCTCATTCTAATACCATTATCCTTATATTTAATTTGTAACCAATATATGGAAACCTTGAGTAAACAAAAGTTTTGTCCTTGTAAATTGGAGCTTAGCCTTAGGTAATTTAAATGAACCTTCATTAGTTTGAGAGGCGGCATAAGAAGAAGAACAATAGGAAGTTATTGAGAGAGCAATCGTAGCCTTCTTTATAACTGTATATGTATGTATTTGTATCAGCCCATATACTACATCGCACTGCATGGCACGGACCTCCTTTACAATCAAAAATACGATAGAGATGGGTTAGGCCGTATATTTCTGGTTAATAGCTAAAGAAAATTGTGAAATATCCGTCACAGCAACTCGCGGCCACACAATTGAATTGCATTTTGTTTCAACGTGTGTAGCTTCAATTTCCAATATTTTGGTTTAATTGTTTTAAATGTGATGTCTTTGGTAAATACGCTAGTTGTGAAACGACAAGCCGCTATGAAATAAACTCTGCGAACTGTTGTTAACATAAGTGGTATCTCTAGCAAACCTCAGGAATTCATGCGTGAACTTATGTATTCGTCTGAGTATATTCCTTTATAAGCCTAAAATTACACGATAATTTCGTACACGAGAGTTGAATATTTTGGCGGCCACTTGGGGTGTGGGTGACACTCAATCGTGTAACTGTCAACTAATGTCCCACACACGCCTACGCGTCGGACACACAGACAACCCTTCTGTATCTGTACATGTCAAATAATATATAGACCTACATACCGAGTACTTAATATTCATCGATATGCTATTTCAAGACACATATTTCCAATCGTCATTAGTGTATCCTGTTTACTTAACAACACTTCTGAAAAAATAATCAATCCCTCCAGGGGAAGTTAATAAATTGATAACTACACCCAACAGTCACATACATAGTTGGTTAGACGCCGGCTGTGAAACGAGAAGCCGCGGGTTCGATATCCCTGGGTTTGGGTGTTTATGAGACCGAAAAGTCAATAATTGGCATTAAGTTCGTCTGTACAATTTGATAGTATAAAGTTTAATAAATAAGTCAAATGACAGTCTCTCGTAGTTTCTGATACACGACACAAGACTCGATCTTAATGTGGGGTTAGGACAATGTATGTGACTATTGGCTGCATTTATTTAATATTATTTAATATTAGTATTCTAACTCATTCTAGATTGCTGATTGCGAAATAGACGGATCCAAAATATACTTCGCGCAAATAAAATTCAAAGTTAATTTTCTTTACATCAAAATAATTAAATTTTATTTTATTAAATTGTCGTTTTAAATCACTTTTTATATATCTTTTATCTTACAAGCTTTATCCATGACTGATCTGTCTTTTTTTTTTCTTTTATGTCCAAGGTAGTCAGTAAGAGATTGCTTAAGGCGATAATACCTTTTTTTGTACTGCTATGTAATATAATGTTTAATTATTAAGTTGATTTGGTCTACAATAATGGATATAAATAAATATATAATTTAAAATTTTTATGAAGAGCACGTACCATGGTAGGAACCTTCTCGTATTCCTTTTCATAGCTGTTGGGACGCTGGCGCGGGGTGGGCAGCGCGCTGGTCAAGTCTGGTTTGTGAACTGTAGCGTCGCAACTCTCTTGATCCTATGTATTGAAATAACTTTATTAAACATAGACCCAGGCTGGTAGAAACGTCTACAAAACATAGAGGTACAAAACTTTTCTATAGTGGTTTTGTTTGTATTATTATAACAACTTACAAAAATAATGACGTTAATTGAAAGTGATCCGTTTTATTTTCCTTAGTTTATACTCATTAATTATTTACTTTGCAGTTTACCAAACACACAGATTTTTTTATAATATACCGAGGTCTATGTCCCAAAATGTGTATATTATAATTAAAATTCTAAATTATATTTTTTAAAATATGCTCTAGACCCGAATTCACGACCTAAAACTTACCCGTCCCAGTTCCATCTAGGATTGAGGTTGCTAAAAGGTTTGTACCAACGAAATGTCCGCTTTCACAATACATCGACCTTTATGAACGATCTAATTAACATTTAGGAATAATCAATTTGACTAATGAACTAGAGCTTCCACAGTTAGCACGACAGTCTACTTATTCACGGCAGTGTGACAGCTTAGAAAACATCTGTTACATTTGCAAAATAGCTTTATGAAAAACAGAACCAGCCAAGTGCAATAGAAAATCTTGCACTGAAGGTTCCGTAGTAATAACTCACACTTTTAAAGATATATGTCTTCATTTATATTGTATACTATATTTTTATTGTAAAGTCTATACATTAATATGTATACGATGTAGATTTAGTTTGAGCTTTTACTTATTGTTACTTGCACTTCACTTTTTATGTTGAAAGATATGACCGATACAATAAAGGGGAGATTTAAAAAGTGTTTAATTTTGATCCCGTCAATATTTAAGGGGCTGCTACTTCATTTAACATCCCATATAGATTTATTGCTTAGATCCGGCAAACGAGCAGATAGTTCTCCTAATGGTAAGTGGACGCCCATGGAGTGGGAAGGATTAAGGATGGGGAGAAGGAAGGGATATTGGACATCCGGCAAAATATATGCCCTTATTTGTCCTATATATCATAAAATATACACTGAATTCTGACGCACTATCGCCGAGTAAACACAGGTACAAACCAATTGATCGGAATATGATTTCCGGCACGTGTTCGCGGGCGGCTTCGGATAGAAATGTATTATTACCGAACTGCGTAGGCGGAACTACTAATACTGAATATGACTTTAGTTCCGGGTGTTCGAAAGAGTGAGTACTTATTACTTATATGAACTTATTACTTCTTAATTATATGCTACTAATATTTAAACTATATTTAATGTAATTTCTATTGGGTGTGGCGACATTTGGTACATAAAATAAAATTTTAAAAATATCTATTTAACGCATTGTTTGAGATGTGTTTTCATATTAACTAAAAGCATTTATACTCGTAATTAAATAGTATTAATATGTTTCTAAAAGGAATAATTGTTTGATAATTCTTACTATCGTTAGCCCTTACTAATAAAATAGATAATAATAAAAGTTATTATAAAAGAAATAATAATAGAAAATAATAATAAAAGAATGGACATTTAGATTTTTGTTCCCCTTTTACGCATCGCTTGATCTGAGTATAGGGATAGCTGACATCCTGGGTTACATTTTATCCCGAAAAAATTTAGTGTTCCCGTGGACTTAGTCAGGAATTCAAATATATATACATATTTTCTACTCTTTCAACTTCGAATGGGTGACACGGGACAGGAGAGGACAGAAGGACATGCTTTTCGTCAAAGTACAGAGTACGACGGGACAGAACGGGATATAACAGGGTAAGATGGAAAAAACAATATAGTCAACGGTGATTATATTGAAATTAAATATACAGTTAGTACGCCCAATAATATTTTGTTGATGTAGACTGGACTCAAAAACTATCTCCAACCGGGCGAATCAGGGCCCGACTGCTAGAATTATAAATACCAGAGCGCCGCGTGGCGAGGACCCGCGTCGGGAGCCGCTGCTCGAAGACCTGTTGCTGGCCTCTGCGAACAAACAAACTCATTAACACTTGTTGGAAAGTGGATACATAGTAATTAAGAAAACTAGTTTCTGTTTCTCGTTGTAAAACTTAAAACTTTGTTGTAAAAATTTGTTAAACCAAGATATTTGCAACTACTGGACATATTGAGACTTCACATCTTATTTCTTAAGATGGCGAGCGCAGTAGAATATCAAGCATTGCTTTGTAATTCAAGGTGTTGTTTTGTTTCTGATTTGCTTCTGTTCATGAGCAGTCGTATCGCTTTCCATCAGGCGAACGGCATGCTCGTCTCGCTATTCATTGCAATAGAAAAAAAATAAAAAAATCAACACTTGTAAAGTATCTGTATCTGTAACAGCCAATATACGTCCCACTGCAGAGCACGGGCCTTCTCTACAATCGAGAGTACAGTTGTTGTGAACGTCACTAGTTTTGTTTGTAATTTTTTTTTTTTTATTTCACCTGAGGAAGATTTGCATCCCTTTTCTTTACTCCAGTACAAGATTTAAAGCGTTTCTAACGTGTTTAATTCTGAATTGATTTAGACCTTTTGGTAAATACAATAAAAGATAGTCTCTGTGGCGCAGTTAGTTCGACGGGTTATGTTAAACGAGAGGCCGCGGGTTCGATCCCCGCACCGAGATAAATATTTGTGTGATACACAGGTATTTGTCTCGAGTCTGGATGTATGTGAGACTGAAAAGTCTCTCGTAGTTCCTGATACCCACGACACAAGACAAAAGTGTGGGGTCAGGACAATGTACGTGACTGTTCTCTGTTGGGTGGGTTTATTTATTTAAATACTCTATTAACAAAACACCTCAACACAACCCTGTTTATCCCGTAAATCCACAGAAAACCTAAAAACCGATATTACGAGGTATGAAGTGGGAACAATTAAGGCGAACTCGAACCCGCCACGCAGGTAACGTATCAATCACACAGCCACTCGAGCCTGCTTCAAATTGCGGTGCTATCCACAGAACGGAACGAAAAACGTTTCACTTTCAAACTATAGGTAATTTATACAACAGAGATATTTTTTAAAATACAGTTTTAGATTTTATGTAGGTATGAAATTGTAGGGTAAACTTTATTGAAACGTGTATTATAAAACGGTGGTTATAGCGTGGAAAATAAATACTGATTCATGATGGTTCTGAAGCGATTTTAAACAATGTTTTGTGTGCGTTATGTGAAGTTAATCTTGGATTAATAATAAGTGTCGCCTTCATAAAATTTGGTTGAAAGGACAAGCCATAAATGTAGTATTACCACGTGATAGCCTTAACCATACTTTATAGTATAATAGCCATTGAATAGCCTTAAGTCTAACAAATTAAAATTACTGATCTAAAATATCACTTTATTAAAGGACAATATAAAATGATGACTTTACCTTTATAAAATCAATAAAAAATCAATTTATGAACAAAGGATATTCCTCGAAATCATGATTAACAAAGATGTGGACTATTGACTTATTTTACTGGAACATTGCAAAATAAATCAAACTTAACTACCGAAAAGTAATTGTCAGTGCCACAAGCTACGGGCCAAAACAGAAAAAAATAACCTGATTGCTTACCCTGGTTGTGACCTAATTTGCTGTTAAAATAATTAATTACATTTCTAATCACTATGCAATAAGAGCGAAGGAAAACACTGATAAGAAACTGCCATAGCAATTTGTATGAATTTCTATGGTATGTAAAGTCTACCAACCCGCACTAGGCCAGAGTGGTGTGACTTTATGGCCTAACCACTCTCGATCCTGTTGATGATTGGGGAGGAAGCCTGTGCCTCATATATACATATACGGTCTTATACATTTACTATGAATTTAAGTTGCAATCAATATGAAAAAAAAATATGATATAAATTCTGTCTTTTCTTCATCTGAATCAAAAACAATCTAAATGTTTTTATGTTACTTTGGATTATGAATTAGATCGCAGGCGAAATGGCTACGGTTGAACTGGCAATCGGCTAATACTTCACAAAAAGAAAGAATATCAATTGTTCGACCACAAATGACAACAAGAACTGTATAAAAATGAATAAAATTCAGTATTAAGAAAGCAATTAAATACATACTGGTAGATCTTTATTCTATAATAAAAAAACATACCACGGCTAGTGTCCCTGAGCTCGCCGGCGCCCACGCTGTTTCCCAACACGGGCATTCCCGCCATCCCGCCCGCTACGCTCGCCGCTCGTGCATTGCGCCACACCTGTACCAAACAAAAACACACCATTCAATACATTTTAATTGTACTGGACCAAAGAAAAACTAAATTATAATACATATTTTTTATGGCAATTATAATCGATGGTAATTCGTAAAATAATTATTATGGTTTGAGGTAACGTTTCGCAGCCTTGTTGTTCGCGATGTGGCACCCAAACTTCAGGAATATCGTTTTAGATTGTATGCCATGTCCACAGAAAGCCGCAGGAGTACGTCGGCAATGTGTGCCTGAGCCTTAACATTCCAGGGCCTCCACTGAGAGGCAGACTGAAGAAGCGCTGGCTTGATGTCGTCAAGGAAGGTATGAGAGACAATGACCTTACTATTGAGGATGCCGAAGACCGGGGGAAATAGAGAAGACCCAGCCGGAAGACGGACCCTGACATCAACCAGGATGTCGCCCAAGAAGAATGAGGGAATGAATGGTTTGGAGAAACGTACAATAATAGGATGAGTATCAAGTTATTGATTTAAGTTTAATGGTTGTTGTATATATAATATTTTGTATAGTGCCAATATTTGAATAAACTCTCTTTAGTTGTTGTCTGACACTCGAGTCGTTTCATTGAACATAACATGGTGGCAGCGGTTTTTGTGATTATTTGTACGTTTAAAGCTATAAAATAGTGTGATTTCAATAAAAGGAAATCTGTCTCGCAGTTGGAGATATAAAAAATTGCTATTTACGGTGAAAGCAACACGAATAGTGATTTACAATGGAGCATGCACGTCCGCCATTAGAACTTAATATGGACGGCGCCGGTGGGCCTGTGGGTCGCGCCGATGCTTGGAAGAAATGGAGGCAACAATTCCTCTTGTTTGTGAAAGCATCAGGAGTACAAACTGAACCCTCGAGTGTACAAGCCAGCTTATTGGTGAATCTCATCGGTCCAGATGGATTTGACATATATCAGACATTTACATTCGAGAACGAACTCGAACGAGATGACGTCAACGTGCTATTGAAAAAGTTCGATAGATATTTCGAAACAAAATCTAACACCACGTTGTTGAGATACAAGTTTTTTACGCGAAACCAAGAAGATGGGGAATCGGTTTTGCAGTGGAAGATAGTGAGCAGGATGCATTTAACAGACTAAAAGAAGCGGTCACGTGTGCGGAGGTGCTGGCGCTCTATGACCCAGCACAGCCCGTGGTTCTGTCGGTGGACGCGTCGCGCGACGCGCTGGGCGCTGTGTTGCTGCAGGCCGGCCGCCCGGTCGAGTACGCGTCGCGCACACTCACTGACGCGCAGAGAAGGTATGCGCAAGTGGAGAAAGAAATGCTAGCTATTGTATTCGCGTGTGAAAGGTTTCACCAGTATGTCTATGGACAAAAAGGAGTTGTAGTCGAATCGGACCACAAACCACTAGAGAGTATTTTTAAAAAACCTTTGATGTCGGTCCCAGCACGCTTGCAACGCATGCTACTAAGAATACAAGGCTATGATCTTATTGTTACTTATGTTCCCGGAAAATATATGTATATTGCCGACATGTTGTCTCGTGCGCCGCTTCCCGACTTGTACAGTGAAGAAATACACAATAATATTATTCATCAAGTTCAGATGATCGTAGGAAACATACCCATATCGAACGATAAGTTAACAATGATAAAGAGGGAAAGCAAAACAGATCAAGAAATGCAAATATTAAAAAAATATATCATGGATGGATGGCCCAACCATAAATATAATATCGATGATAAAGTGAAGTTTTACTGGTCATTCAAAGATGAATTGTTCATTGTCGATGATGTAATTTTTAGGGATCATTTAGTCATAATTCCAAAAAAATTAAGAGAGAGTATGCTCAAAATAGTACATGAGGGCCATTTAGGTATAGATAGGTGCAAGCGGCGCGCAAGACAGGTGATTTTCTGGCCTGGTATGTCAAATGACATAGAACTTTTTGTAAAAAGTTGTCACACGTGTCAGGAGCATTCAAATGCACCCAGTAAAGAACCCATGCTACCGATTAAAATTCCTGAACTACCATGGCACACTGTAGGTTCAGACATTTTCGAGTACAAAAGAAAGTACTATCTAATTTTGGTAGACTATTATTCGAATTTTATCGAAGTCTGTAAGTTAAATAATTTGATGTCTAACGAGGTCATTCAAAATATGAAAGAAATATTTTCGCGTCATGGTATTCCGAGTGTGCTGATTAGTGATAACGGAACTCAGTACTCTAGTCGTGAATTCAAAAATTTTGCGCATACGTGGGGATTTGATCATGTTACATCATCACCACGTTATGCTCAGTCAAATGGTAAAAGTGAGCGTGCAGTACAGACAATAAAAAACATGCTAAAAAAAACAGAACACAGTAAGGATGATTTTTATCTCGCACTTTTAAACTTTAGAAACACGCCCAGGGATGGTTTGAGCTCGCCTGCACAGTTATTGATGAGTCGGAGACTTCGTTGTCAGTTACCTGTAAACCCTTGTATTCTTAAACCAAAACCGGTCGACCCATCTGAATATTTAATTATGATCAAGAAACAAAACTATGCAAAAAATTATTATGACAAAAATTCTAAAACTTTGCCGGAACTAAAACGAGGTGACACAGTTATTTGTTTAGATGGGAAACTTAAATATAGAGGAAAAATTATGAAGCAGGCAGCCACCCCTAGATCATATATTGTACAAAATAACACTGGCAGTAGATACCGGCGAAATCGTCGCCATCTAATTAAATGTGAAAATAAAACTAATTTATCGCAAACCAGTTCTAGCGCTGATGTAGAGGGATTTAGCGGCGCTAGAGCGAATGAAAGTACTGACCATTTAAAGGTACAATTAAATTATGATAAAGGCAATAGAATAGAAATACCCACGTCTGGGCCTCTTACTCGCAGAGCTAAAAAAATTGCTGAGCAACGTATCACTGGCCAAACTTCTAATTAAATTCATTCTTATTTACCTACCTATATCTGTATGGCAATGTCTTGAATATTTTGTTTTTGGTATAACAAATAATTAAATTTTATTCTATTCACTTTGTAATTGTTAGGATGGATACTTGGTTTTGTATTTGTTTAGATAACGATATGTTTAGTGGTTTGTTTAAGTTTTGTCTTTTAAATTGTATAATATGTTACTTTTATTACAGGGGAAGATGTTGTATATATAATATTTTGTATAGTGCCAATATTTGAATAAACTCTCTTTAGTTGTTGTCTGACACTCGAGTCGTTTCATTGAACATAACAATGGTCACATAGCGTTAATACTATTTACAGTTCAACTACTTAGTTACTTGCGCGGCTTTTTTACTATACAAATGAAAACCTTAACTCCCATATAAACTGGGGCCCACGAAACTGTAAGTAACAGGGTTGAAATATTGTCTCACCAATTATAAAAGTTTGAAGGATTTAAAAATCTGTACTTGCAAGATAATCATACAATTATAAATATTTAAAATCAAGTAAGACGCTTTTAAAATATTGAAGTGATTTGTGATATATTCCACAATTTTTAGGTATCTTTACTCTCATAATGCTAAAATATCTACGCAAAATCGACGAATTCACATTAGTTTATATTTTTCTAAATATAACACTTATTTTTCACGACACTCCGTTTATTATTTTAAACGCAGACATAATAAGTTGGCGACCATTCAAAAGTTATAAAGATTTCTCGCGCTAAGTTTCTTGCAGTGCCAGTGACATCTGCAAAACTACGAAACTTTTAAACATTTTAAAAGGAATATGGGTCGTATTAAGTTTGAATTACGGCAAAGACTTAACAACATGTAAGCAGACCTTGCACTAAATGCTAGAGCCTTGCTATAGGTACCACGCCGGCATAATTGAAGCGATTATACTTCGTCGATATTGATCTATTAATATCACTCACGACATCGCTCGCGGGAAATAGTTTTTCGGTGATGAAAGTCCCTAGATAGAGGATATAAAGTAATTTTGGCAGTATTTGTTGCCTAATTAGAAAATTATATTTAGGAATTTTAAAACTATTTCTTTTTTAAAGCTTATTTCCTGTTTGTACTGATACTACATCAATTCAAATTTCAAATTAAAACACGTCGCATCATATTTAGTATAGATTTATATCACAGGTTTTATGTCAGGGTTGTCACCCGTTCGAAATCACCGTTCCCTCTAGATCCCCTGATCAAGGTTTCCAACTCTAATCATCATGATTCACAACCTACACATACCTATACAACATATACATGTTTCCACAAGACACATTCATACCTGTGATCATCGCTGATGTGATTCGTGAATCGACACACAAGTTACATTTCGTCTAATGACAAGTGATCTCAGGCCCTCGTCATCAAAGAGAGGTCATAGACGGGTTCCAATCATTGAATGTAAGAGCTTTTGCCAATCAATGAAGTGCAATTGAAATCTGCGCATATGTGCTGCAACATCTATGTTTCTACTGATATAAATTCAATGCTAGTTAGGTATATAGAACTGATCGGTGAAAATAATATGTTATTAAAATCGATCTTGGATATACAATAACCATACCGTATTTTTTTTTTCAGGTGGATGCGAGACTTTTTATGAAGTTTTATTATAATTTTCATGGTTAAATACATTCTAATCTACCAGTCGCCTAATTGTCATATTTTATCCCCAATATATTTTCTATATTGCTATGTACCTATATTGTTCTTTAGTGGAACTCAAAACTCTGAGTGACTTCTATCACTCTAATCTTTTTCTCTCTGTATCAAATACGGTATTACATAGGCTCCCTTTTAATATAAAACACTGAAACAGTTTTGAGGGAAGGTGAAACAAGGTGGACAGACGACCTGGTTAAGGTCCCAACAGGTCTATGTGGTGATCCGTGGGGAGGATGTTCAGCAATAGACTTCCTTTGGCTAAACAGAGAGAGAGAGAGAAAGTGAAAGAGAAAGAGAGAGAACCGTGTAGTACAAACCTATTCGTCAACAACACAATTCTATTTTTATGAGTTTTCGTAATTGAAGCATTCTGTTCAGGTGCGCCCGTATTGTGCTTATTGGTAATAATTGTGTCAATCAACAGCGGCTAATAATTGTGTAAAACCAATAAGACAAAGGCCATTTAGATTTAGTACCGAAAATGATCAAAATTACGAAATATCAACTGTGAATGGAGAGGGTTTGATAATAAATAAATACACCCAACAGTCACATACATAGTCCTGACCCCACACTAACATCGAGTCTTGTTTCGTGGATAACAGGAACTACAAGAGAGTTTTCGGTCTCACAAACACTGTGGCCCTAACACATTTTAACTTTTTACTATATAAAGTTGCTGGCGTGACGAACGTGCCATTCACCTGGTGGTGGAACACCATGAATTGAAATGGAATGAAAATAATTTATTGAATCCATTAAAATGTTCACATGTTCACGGTGGTCGCGGGTTCAAATCCCAGGGCACACCTCTGACTTTTCGGAGTCATGTGTGTATTGATAGTCAATCACCACGCACTAAAACGGTGAAGGAAAACATCGTGAGGAAACCTGCATACCATAGCGATTTATAAGAATTTCTATGGTATGTAAGTCCGCCAACCCGCACTAGGCCAGCGTGGTGGACTATATGGCCTAACCACTCTCAATCGTACTGTCGATTGTAGAGGAGGCCCGTGCCCTGCAGTGGGACGTATATGGGCTGATACAGATTAAAATGTTCAACATCATTTAGATTCAGTCATTTTTTCTCTCTTCTTCTCTCTCTTCTTCTTATTATGTCCAATAGCCATTCTGGCCACTTTGCCCTACAATATGGAACACAACAGTGTATTTACACTGCTGGTTGGAGGGAGAAATGGATATGAGAGATCTACCACCAGTAAAATCTACGTAACAGTACATAAACGTAATTTTCATTTTTCTTAGGTTCCTAACACTTGCCATAAAATAAACTCTACGCCAGCTTTCCCATAAAAATACCTTCACTAAAAGACAAGTGACAATAAAACATTAAGGTACTTACTTCACTCTTACTGAAAGAATAGTACCCTCCCTTCAGCGGCACATTAACGCTGTAGTTTGCAGTGTGGCGCCACTCACACCTTTTTTATGGCGCAATCTATATCTACTAATATACAGGGTGTATCAAAACTGCTACCGAAAACGAAGCCGGGTGGTAGTTTTAGTGACTACAAATACAATGCAACTAATTTCGCAAAGAAACGCGACAATTTTTATTTTTTAAGTATATTCGTGTTTGGGTGACAAATCCATAGTTTTTTCTAAAATAATAATTTAAGCCCTTATGTACAAAAATGACTTTAAAAATAAAAGGATGTACTCATGTATTATTATTCGATAAAAAAACTTTGTATTTACCACCAATATACGACAATAGGAAAAAATACTAATTAAAATAATCAATTTTTTTTGGAAAATTTTTAATTGCCTTATGTCTAAAGTCACTAAAACTACCACCCAGTTTCGTTGTTGCTTGCAGTCTTGACATACCCTGTATAAAAATGAAGAGTTTTTTGGTCGTTTTAACACGGTAATCTCAGAAAATACTAGTCAGTATAAAATATTGTAGTATTTGATAGCCCATGTATCGATAAAGACTGTAGGGCTTTTTATCCCGGAAAAAAACAAAGAAGTTACAATCCATACTAGTATAGCCATAAATATCCTCTAAACCTTTTGTTAAAAACAGAATTCATTCATGTGTTGACACCTAACAGTTAATTAATTATATTTCGCACGCAATTTATAGCAAATTTAATTGTTTAGGTCACACGACACTGCCTGTTCATGGCCGTTACATTGCGTAAACCGGATGACCTTGTTTAGAAATTAAAATCTTCGCGTGAAATTTTGATGTAAAATATTATGCTGTCGTTGGAGTATTTTATGGTCTGATGGATTCCGATTTAGACGTTCAACTGTATACAATACTTTTTTGCACCATACATAGAACTAGTTACATTAAAGAATCAACATTATAAAGAAGTACAAAAGACGGCCTTATCGCACTGGGAAATCTCTTCCAGGCAACCTTGGGATGTATACATAGGAAATATAGTATAATAGATGATAGAGATATAGTGCAATAATAGGAAAATGAGAGGACAGTGAAAGGAGTAAATAATTAACTGGAATAAATAAAAAATGTGAATACAAACACCTGCAAACATATATTTATAAATATATTCATATATAAAATAGACATACATACACATAAAAAAAATAAACTTATAAATACTACAATAATTTACCACAAGATACGTGTGAATGTATGGCATCTTGATTAGTGAACCTTTCAAAATGTGAAATAAAATGTCGTGAGAAAACTCGAAATGTTCAAAAGAACTACGAGAGTGCGTTAAAGTCTCCAATAAGAATGAACTAAGCTACGGTCAAACCGCCTACAGTCGTAGCGAAATGTCGTGCGTAGCAAGTATCGTAGCAAAACATCGTAGCTCCGTAATGGAATCGGAAAAGTTTAATCGTAGTTTTATCTTTATGTTTTAGTAGTCGCTTTCTTGGTTTAGTAGCACCATGTATAGGCGTTCATTCAAGGTCATATGTTCAATTCTAATTCTAACTTTGCGAGTTTTTCGATTTTTTTATAAGTTGAATTTTTTATAGCAGTTTTCAGTAAATCAGATTTGGGAACCTTTGTCTACTCCCTCAAAAATACTTTTATTTAGATGAGCTTATAAATATATGTGTGTTTTCTAACTACATGATTTTGAATTATACCAAGAAAGAGTGCAATAAAACTATTTTTACGGATTTCATCGCTAAATTGGTTTAATTACATTTTTTAAGAACGAAAGAGAGAAGAGATTAAAAATATAAAGAATATTTTCAGAGGTAATCCACTGCTAAACATTGGCTCCCAAATAGAATTTCCACAGAGATATGTTGGAAGCAATCTATATCCAGCGACTTCCAATAACCATTAAGGTCGTCTGTTAACATTTTGTGTGGACAACCAGTGTACAGCTTACCAGTATTACGTTGGCTCCATTTAGGAACCTTTTGCACCTAACAACCATCAAATCTCCATGTCTTGTGTTTTGCATTTCAACCTACTACTATATGCTGAGGCTTTACTATCATGTTATTTTTTGTTCTACACAGACCTGTTAACCTTCAGTTCTCCATACTTTATGTCCTGGCCGCAGCCACTTAAACTTGTACTATGAGCTGCGTTGGTACCTCAGGTTCTACTAAATCGTTGACTTTTGATAAACATTGTCATCAATATGATAACGTTTAAAAGTAACACAGCCGTTTTCATTTCATGGGTGAGAAAATATGGTTGATATTTGCTTAGGATTATTTAGCTCCAAATATTATCTAACACGTTCTCGAGTGGTGGTCAAGTACCGGCAAAGGTACAACCGAAGCATCGGAGTCCGCCTACAAGGTGGACCTAGTCAAGGTTGCAGGAAGTCGCTGGATGCAAGTCACTTGTAACATGGCTTAGAAAATCCTTGAGAAAATCTTTTGTTTATAAGTGGTCTTCCTTTCACTAAACAGAAAGAAAGACGGGAAGGTTTCCTCCTTATAAAATAGTGTCCCTATCCAGACAAATACGAAAATCCAACCATCTATCTATACATAAACAAATTAAAATCATACATTATAAATAACATGCATCAAGCCATAAGCAGTAGTTTTCTCATCTCGATGGCGACATTCACCTAAATGTGTTCTCATGCGTCGGTCATATCGCGAGCTAGGAAATTAGTTTTATAATCACGCGACGCACTCCTCCTATTCGCTTGTAGTTTTATTAGCTTTCTGCAAGTGTTCAACATTCATTTCAACTGAATCGCTGTGACTAAATTAAAGTAATATTTAATTTGTTTTGTTTGATGACTTTAGTGTTTCATGGTCAACGTTTTCTAGTCAATTTTTGATCGTCGAATTGATAGTGGATTCAATTGACGAAACAGTAATTAGAATCCTAGGATGTATATATTTTCCAAAGGACTTTTCTTCTATTTAATATTTTATCGCTGAATATACAGGGTATAATATCAAGACTGTCCCAAAAACGAAGCCGGGTGGAAGTTTTAGTGATTACAAACACAATGCGACTAAAACAGTCTCTGTAGCACAGTTGGTTAGACGCCGGCTGTGAAACGATGTCTTTATATACCCCGTATCAGTGAAGGATAATCAACCTGCAAGTGTTGTCCCAATAATTTTTAAGCTATTGCATAGCTTCTATCGCGGGCCTTGAGCGTGGAGACCGAATCCAGAAATTCCGTAACGAAAATAACCTAACTCCGACCGAAATTTAAATTTAATATTTTTATTTTGATTCAAATATGTGCCAGTACTTTTAAATTTAATATTTTTATTTTGATTCAAATATGTATGTGCCAGTACTTTTAAATTTAATATTTTTATTTTTATTCAAATATGTGCGAATTGCAAAGCTATTGCGTGATTAATTGTAATCTAACCTCTTTCGATATTTAGCTTTGCCATCTATCGATGAATAGCAGAACTTTTAATGACTTTTGAAATATCACGCTTGTCTCTTTAGTTCAGCAACTCGCCTCTAGGTGGCATTGGTTGTATCGGCGTTACTGCGCATGCGTAATCCCCTCTTCGCCCCGCAATCTGGTGACTCATGCCTGCTTAGAGTTTCGGCGTTAGGGCACTTCCTCTTTGTAATTACTTCATGGTACGACTCTACGAAGCTCGCACGTACAACAGTGAATATCTGTACAATTAATATCAAAGAAAAACAAAGGAAAAAATACTGCATAAATAAAAAAAAAATATTTAATTACATAAGTTGATAAAAAATGCTATGCAATAGCTTTACCGCGGCAGTCTCCGAGTGCCACACGTCTTTTTTTATTTAAAGATCTTCAGGCGCTCGAACGCGGTGTTGTCATGCCCATAAGAACAGTTTATCTCTCTTTACAGTTTATTCCATTAAACACGTTATTATTATTAGATTACGAGTATAAATGTTTGTTGTTTATACTATAAAAACACATATCAAATATAAGTTGGTAAAAAAAAGTTCGAAATTTCGCCATACTCGAATAAAATTTAGATGATCTGTACTTCAAATCCATCAACTCAACCTCTGTCAATCATACAGGAGGCCCGGGTTAGGAATATAAAATGATTTATTATGATAACCTTAAAATTCGTGAGAAGGTTTTCGTTTGAACGGTACAAATTCGTCCATTTTTAATTCTTTTTATCGGGTAACTATTTTCTTGTCTCTAAAATACGTATTACATTTACACGCTCTTCTTAAGTCATTCGATCTTTATTCATAATGCTTCATTGAATAAAATAAATTAAATAGTCCGCCCCGTGACCACGAAAGCTGTAAAATAACCGAAACGTCGGGAAGTCCAAAATGTAAAATTAAACCAAATACGCGATAAAATCCGTAAATAATAGTTTTAGTTCAATAAATTAAATGATTAAAAGACTAGTTACGTATAATTAAACTAATTCTATATACATTTAATTAAAAAGTAACATATCCGATTTATTAATACATACGCTTATTAAATAATATAAAACAGCCACAGCGCTATGTACATTTTTTTCTAAATCCTTAGGCATTAAAATAAAGGTTGGCAAGGCTGTGCGGCCTTACGACCTTTGCTTTGAACAACAATGTGAAAGCGCAATAGTTAAATCCACAATGTTTTGGCCATCGTAACGTGAACGATGCTTTATTACGCCTTCTGTCCGCCCCAAAACGTTTATATCTCAAACAGCTGACACTTAATGGCATATCAAAATTAATACTTCAGTTTATGACGAAGAATTATTAAAAAACTATTCATCTGACGACAGTAAAGACAGGTCGTTAAATTGAGACAATAGTTCCATAAGGATATATTGGCGAAAATCATAGATTCGCATAAAATAGATATAATTTATTTTTATTATCATGGTTTTTGATACGTGATTATAAAAACCTAAAAGAGCGTATTGGTTTCATAGTATAATACAGAGTACAGGGCCGTCTTACTTTTGTTAGTCATAACCTTAGAGTAGTTAGCTAAAGTTAAAAAATGACTTAGATCATTGGGATATAGGCACACATCAGTTGTTTCAACTGCTTGCCTTATAATACTAAATAATAATAATATTTATATATAGAGAGAGCGCTGTCATACATTCGCGTTTTGAAAAACGTAGATATTTTCTTGTTCGTAATGTTGGTAGCGCTCCTAAATTAGTAAAAATTTTACTAATTATTTAGCTATAAATTGCTATAAATTCCTTTGATAGCCGAAATTATATTTAGCTATTATCCTTTTAAAACGAGTTTGAGTGAAATTAAATAGACATAAACTATTTATTTTTAATTTTTTTTCAAGTAATTTATGTATGTTGCTCAAACTGTTCAAATATTAGCCAATAGGAGGGCAGAAAAAGGTGGCCCGGCACCACCATTTATATCTACGTTTTTGAAGTACCAGCGCTCCCTCTATATATATATATATACTCTAAGGTCATAATATGTATTTGATTGATTTTGATATCCTCCTAGCTATACTGCGCTCCTTCAACATATCTCCAAGCGTGATTGACTGGTTTCAAAGTTACCTGTACGGGCGCCGTCAGTGCGTGCGGCTAGGGGAAATGATTTCCTCATGGCGTACTACATCTGCCGGCGTACCACAGGGTGGCGTCCTATCTCCTCTTCTTTTCTCCGTTTTCATTAACTCCATATCTCGTAATCTCTCTTCCTCCTACCACCTATATGCAGACGATTTACAACTGTACTGCCAGTTTCCGCTCAATCAGCTTAATCACGCTGTTCATGTTATGAACAGTGACCTTCACAAAATATCAGAGTGGACTGAGTCATACGGTCTCAAACTTAACCCTTTAAAAACACAGGCCATTGTTTTGGGAAGCCAGAGAACTCTCTGCAAAGTCGATTGGACACTTCTGCCAGACGTGATGCTGGACGGGGTTGTTATTCCGCTCAGTGATCATGTCAAAAACCTGGGCGTAATTATCGACCGCAGTTTGTCTTGGGGACCTCAAATAACGGCTATGAGTCGCAAAATATTTGCCTCTGCAGGGTGTTTACGTAGGTTGCGTAATTTTCTTCCCACTACCACTAAGATTGCGCTTGCACAGTCTCTCTTGCTCCCTATTCTCGATTATGCCGACGCCAGCTATCTTGATCTTACCGAGGCCCAGCTAAATAAGCTTGAGCGTCTTCAAAATTTCTGTATCAGGTTTATATTTGGACTGCGCAAATATGACCATATTTCTGAATATCGTATTAAGCTCAAGTGGCTTCCTATACGCCGCCGCCGGGATGTTCATATCCTATCTCTTCTCTACAGTATTCTGTTTAATCCCTCGTCTCCGCGCTATCTTCAGGAACGCTTTAGTTTCTTACATACTGCTAATTCTCATTCTCTTAGGTCGTCAGAGAATCTTATATTAAAGTTTCCAGCACATAGGACGTCGTTTTATGATCGGTCTTTTACGGTAGAAGCAGTACGGCTGTGGAACGCACTGCCTCTCTCTATTAAACGTTCGTCCTCACTGGAAACCTTCAAACTCCAGTTAAAGGGTTACTATCTCTCGCAATAGTATAATGTCCATACCCTATTAAGTATATGTATGTATTTGTTATGTATTTTATGTAAGTTTATTGTTTGCTTAATATATAAAAAATCTAGGAATATCTACTATATATGTAGGTATTGTTTATGTTAGTTTATTTATCTTTAAACATAAAGCACCGCCAATGTCTCCTGGTATTTTACCTGCTTGAATGGTTGCCTGGAAGAGATCGCTTTTAGCGATAAGGCCGCCAATTGTTCCACCTAATGTACAGTTGCTTCATATTGTTATTTTTTTTGTTTTGTGGTGTAATAATAAAGAGTTTTATTATTATTATTATTATTATGTAAAAAAATACATATAGGTATTTAAATAATTTAATAACAAAACTGCACAGATATAAATGCAGAATTTTATTAAAATGAGACCAATTAGTTATATTATTTAATAATTTATTACTGAAGATAATTGAAGGATATTGCAGCCAGAGAACTACTGGACATATTACGATTTGACCATTTTATATCTCAGGATGGCGAGCGCAAGCGTATGGCCAAACATTGCTTTGTAATTCATGGTGTTGTTTTGCTACTGTCCATGAGCGGTCGCATCGCTTACCATCAGGCAATAACATGCCCGTCGAAATAAAAAAATACAGAATTCTTGACCGAACCGCTCTGATCTCAATTAGAATACATAAGTTAACCGACAAACTCGATGAAATAAAAACATTGAACATTCAACATACTCTGTTTCCGCCGAAATGAGATCTTGTGGTCCCTGGATCAAATCCTGCTTTCCGTTTTGCTATTATCATTCCGGTATAATAAGTATTTCCTTTTTAAAAATCTGTGCTAAATAACGCCATACTATTAATTTATTTCTACAAATTACACTTGTATAATCCATACAATTATACAAGGCGAATGTGTATCGAAGTGTCGATAGGGTCGACCTCACCGAACCTAAACTATGCAAACCGGAGATACCCTCAACAAGAGTTAGATCAAAAGTGCCCTAAATCGACGAGAATGCATGGTTGATGAAACTCGAAGCGAAAGTAATATAAATCAGGATCGAGCAACTTGGCTATCTATAGTCTCTGCCTGTATCCCATAGGAGTCAATGGGATACCGGCGTGACGACTACGTATGTATGTATTATTTAATTGGGAACTGACCATATCAGCCGCTGCCAATAAACAATCCCAATCCAAAATTTGCCGTTTGACATTGACAGCTCAATCTTTTTTCTGATACTATATTGCCAATAATCAATCTCAGTAGTGAAAAAACTATGGCAACATGACAAGTGACCAATTGAAAAGTAGAAAACAATCCAGATTGACTTCAATCTAATTTTTTCGATTGATTATTGGCATCGGCCGTTAATTGTTACAAATCTATAAGGATTTATATAATAAAGTACTCGTACAATAAAAATAATATTGTTTTTGGACAAGGGCCTCTGAACGCTACTACTTATCGTAAGCATGACATTTATGAAAAATATTTTATTGTCCAACAAATTCATAGCACGATCATGAACCACATTTTTCATACGTTGTATGTTAAGTGTCAATACTCAATATAACCAGTAGTTACTCTGGCTACAATGTCCTTCATTTTATTTATGTCCAACCATGTCTATTGAAAGGTGATAATAGTATTCTACTAATAATAATTAATTAAAAGACCTTACCTTTCACACCGCCTCACATAACCCTCAACTGAAGTCCATACGACAGACATCAATAATATGGTTACACGGTTAATTTCAATGGGCTCTTTGTACCCCTATGTTACATGTGTATGCCCGTAATAGCCTACTCACCTCGCCTACATGCATTTCACTGTAGATTCAACCCTGTTTTGATTTCTGCTAAATATAGTATGAATGGGTACAATAATACCAATGTACGATAGTGGGTGTTCTGGAATAATATTGTAAAGGTAAGGTAGATCAAAATTAATGGAGAAACTTGTATCTTAATTCTACGGTATTTAACCCGAAATATTATGTATTGAAATTATATATTGATTTGTTCTATCACCCCTTCGTAATGTTGATAAATAGAAAAAAATGCGCAAGAAGCTTCCATATTTATAAACAATTAGCCAATGTTAGTAAACAGTGACAACAACTTAAGGTTCCAACTAAAAACTTAACAGGAAACATAGGGAAAAAATAAAACAATTGGAACTTGTAGGTACTATCTGAGAATTAAACTATATTTTCTGTTTGATAGCGTGGCTCTTCCTTGCTGAAATTGCTAGTTTAAAAATATTTATCTTCTCGCTTTTATTCCATCTTCTGCTTTTGAAAAGTATTTCATTGATGTTCAAAGAATATGGTCATAAAATACTCTTCGGCAATTCATGCTTGCTTATTAAAAGCTAGTAACATAATCTAAAAATAATTAGAATTTACCTTAAATTTTAGAAGAAGCGATACCAAATGTGTCTAAACATTCACTTTCACAAAAAATATCTACAAAAATTTAAGAAGTTGATTGATAGATTAAAAACAGAGACACATTAGTAAACGTTGAAAGGCGCTGGGAGGAAATTGGATGGGTTCCGTGAAGCGTCTTCAATATTTTTCGTGTCAAAAACATTCGACATTCGTTTACAGGTGAGGTTTATAGTACTTTCATAGCCTATGCTTATTTGACGATATTTCATGGATAATTTAAAATTTTATGTCGAGGATTTAATAGGTTATATGAAATAGCCAGTTTATAACGAAATCTACGTCATGTATATCGTATCCAGATAACTTTTATATTCTTTCTTTATATATCTACGTATCCCAGGCATGATTTTTTTATTGCAATGAATGGCGACGCAGCATGCCGTTCGCCTGATGGTAAGCGATACGACCGCTCATGAACAGTAGTAAAATCAAACAACATCTTGAATTACAAAGCAATGCTTGCTATTTACTGCACTAGTCCTGAGAGATAAGATGTTAAGTTCGATATATCCAGTAGTTACTGTGGCTACAATGTCCTTTAAACCGGAACAAATAGAAATGTTTCTATAAATTTAAACCCCAAAAAACGCCCGTACGCAAAAAGGTGATGTGATTTTACATCGATTCCAATCTATGCTAAGGTCAGTTCACACACAATTAAACTTTTGAAGATATCCTTATCGTGCGGATCCCGCCGGGATGTGAAGGGTTTATTACTTTATCGGTCGCTTTGCGTTTGTAAATTGTTCCTATGGTACATTAAACACGGGTCTCGCCGATTTTTTCGTGGTTTCGCATGAACGGAAGGCATTTTTTTGGTGTGGAGGCTTTTTAAGGTTAGTTCGGAGTCTATATGGTGTATGTGGTTAAGAAATTCAATCAGTGCTATTGTCTATAATCCAACTAAACTAATAAGGGGCCCTACTATATTCATCCGAAACGAAGTTCGAAACTTCGGACGATCGAAGTTTTTTATACGATACGAATGTATCTTTGACATTTCTCATTTTCAAAAGCAGTGACAGCCTCCGTGGCGCAGTTGGTTAGAAGTCGGCTGTGAAATGAGAGGCCGCGGGCTCGATCTCCGCACCGAAACAAATATTTGTGTGAACCAAAGGTATTTATTTCGGATCTGGGTGTTTGTCTATGAGCAGTCATATGGCTTAACATCAGGCAAATGTCATGCTGTCCCCGTCATTAGCTGCATAAAAAATGCAATGTGTGTATGCTCAGGGATTGAACCCAATACTTGCAACACAGAACACTAACTATGTTCACTTCTGCTCCAATCTATCGCTTATAATCTTATAGCTTTACAAACTATTTTATTAGAAGATGATGTGAATTTAATTATTACGTGGACTGATTTTACCATCATTAATCTTCAACGCTCCTCTAATAACATATTAATATTTTTTAGATGCTTGTAATTCCATTGCGCTCGCCATCCTACGCTACAATGTCCGCACAGCGCTACAATGTCCTTCAATCCGAAACAAAACAGTGCATTTAAACTGCTGTTAGCGGGAGAAATAGACATTGCGGTGGTACCCACCCAGGTCGCCTCTCACATATGAGAGACCTACCACCAGTAAAAACATAAAGTTATAGCTGCCATTTTGACCTTTACAATTATGACCCAGATTGTGTGTCAAATTACATTTCCTCTTGAAATAATGACGACGGAATTTCAGCAATGGACAGATCACTAATAAATAATATGATTTGTAAAATTTCTAAGATCCTAAAGAAGTGCTCAATAATACTAA
Source organism: Hyles euphorbiae (assembly GCA_023078785.2). Taxonomy (NCBI): domain Eukaryota; kingdom Metazoa; phylum Arthropoda; class Insecta; order Lepidoptera; family Sphingidae; genus Hyles; species Hyles euphorbiae. Next base: position 6,294,294 of record CM041048.1, read on the forward strand.
AATGCTCGGCAAATTCCCTACAATTTTCTGACATTTATGCATGGCTCGGTACTTCTTTGTGGTATTATTATTTCATTACTGGTATCGCGTCCTACATCTCTCCTTTAGCAATTTCTTATAGGAAACTTCAAGATTATCCACGAGTTTATTCTTCGAAAACAAGGACTAAACAAAGGGTATAATTAATGATGAAGGGTGGCTCTTTATCACATTTTAGGATTGAAATAAGCTTTGCGCCATTTTGGTGCCACTAGTGTCATTTCTGTCTACTCCATCGCAAACATAAGCATGAGCATATATTAGTATCACTACATAATATAAAACAAAGTAGCTTTCTCTGTCTATGTCCCTATGTCCCTTTGTATGCTTAAATCTTAAAAATTATGCAACGGATTTTGATGCGGTTTTTTAAATAGATAGAGTGATTCAGGAGGAAGGTTTGTATGTATAATACGTACATATTATTGTACAGAAATCTATTTGTACCCGGGCGAAGCTGGGCCGGGCCGCCAGTATCTTTATATATATCTTCCTGTTTCGCCACAGGAGGTCCAGTTATGAACATTGGCTAGCCCCAAAGATTTTCACAGATACCTATGTCAAGCGGTCTGCATCTGCGACTTCCTGCAACCTTAGCTAGATTTGTTTTAATTTTGTTGTTTGGGATAACAAATCATCGTACACTGTATATTATACCGACATACATAGTATACGATAGGTAATATACGATCCACAACGATAGCAATAGCTTATATTAATTACAGTTTTGGTATAATTGAGTAAAACTAAAGTTAAAATATAATATTTAAACTTATATCTCTGTTATACATCATCTGCCTATTCTCAATCTAATAGGCCATGCAGACAAACCCGCGGGGATAAGCTAAAATTAAGCATAAGAAGCGCCTTCGGCCCTCAAAACTTTATTCTGAAATTCAAATACCAAAAGTCCAACGGTCGAAGAGCTAAATGAATTGTCATTGCACTCAACATTCAATATCATGGCGAAGTTTAATTACTAACCTTTGAGACAATATCCCTGACAAATACAGGTGAAAGAGCACTAACAAAAAAACTATCCTTAACAATTTCAACTGAAGTACAAGCTACAAAATAATACGGTAAGTTGTGAACAGTACCGACATTACGAATGCGACCGCAGCTTCAGCGCGACTCTCAAATGAGCTATAACAAAGGTACTTAGTGGAAAACTCTACACATCGCTTTAATGAGAGACTTTGCCTTTAAGATGGAACACGCTCGGAAGATTATTGAAATGTATTCGCTAATTAGTACTGCGTATTAACTATTTACTGACAAGTAGATACTTGAGAGTGTAACTCTTATATGCATTTTTAATGTATATGTAGCATTTGAATGTTATGATGAAAGGTGAGTAGAATGAAACATTAGACGAATGATTGATATGGAACGTAGTTTGTGTGAAAGAGATGACTAATGAAAGTACATATTAAGACGGAAAGAGTTAGAGGATGAATGATTAAGATGTTGAAGTATGTAAAGACGAAATAGAAGAGAACAGTCTGGAAGACGAGGAAGGACGGAAGGCGTAAGTCGTGAAGATGTATTTTTTATAAGATTAAATATGTTGAAGATTACTAAGACCATCTTAGTTTCATTTGACCCCTGACGGAACTATTCCTACACATGTTCATTCTGCTGTATGGTATTTTAGCTGCTGTACTGGAACTGGAAGGATAAAGGATGAGAAGAGGGAAGGGATTTTGGGCATATGGGTCCGAAAAACCTAGCTATTATTGATGATTAGCGCCGTTCATTGAAGGATAAGATTTTGCATGATAAAAAAGCAAGAAGGAATAAGTAAGGAATATAAATACTTAGAGAAGTCCAGAAGCTTCAGACAAATACCACAGACAACAAATATGGACTATATGGCCTAACCACTCTCAATCGTATTCTCGATTGTAGAGTAGGCCCGTGCCCTGCAGTGGGACGTATATGGGCTGATACAGAACAATCAGTTGTTTTGACATCTAGCAGCTCCATCAACAGATATCTTTCCTATTACGAAAACCAATTCAAAACCCGTATACAAGAATATTTTATGACGCCAAATCACACATATAGACCCGTCATATTAGATCAATGAGCAAATGTTTGACCTAAATAGCAATTGCAGCACACAAGCTGAAGGCATTATGATAGATGTACCGTCAGTAACAGTATCTTCGGTGCAGACAGTCACTTACCGGAGCCGTCCGACTAATGGTCCGAGCTGGCGCATTGATAGACGTTAATGACATAGATAATAAGGCATTAGGATCGTACAGGAATGTAGTTTTGAATTCAGTGTTCGAAGACAGGGATATGCACTATTGTAAGTTAGCTACAGCGAATTGACCGATTGGTTAGCTATTTATTGGTTTTCTGCACTTAACGTTAGAAATAAAATAAAGTCAAATTTAATTGCCATTTTTTGAACAGAACATTTTTTCATACAAATTGGGAGGCCCTACACGGAATTTGAATACAACTTCAGGATCCCACCGCCGCGCCGCGCCGTAAGTAATAAAAATCAAGCCTCTTTATTCCTCATGTCAAGATTTACAAATCAAAGTTTAATAATTGTTAGTAGTTGTTAGTTACTTATTATTTTTATATTTTTCATTAATTATTTATTTTAATTAATTATTTATTTCATTAATTATTAGTTTGTATATTTGTAAGTATAATCTTTAAATATATGTTTCAGAACAAGATGTGTTTGACAATCAAGCATACATAAAATACGCAATAAATTCTACTATAGAGGGATATAAAAAATATGATATTAAGCTACATTTCAAATGGAAAACATTTCTCGAAAAAACCGCAGGTAATACAAAGGAAATAAACTTAATAAACAGATGCACTCAAGTTGTATTATAAACAGGAAATCTAATGCTCCACCGGCTAGCTTCCACCACTTATCAAGAATCGAGATGTTTTTAAACATAAATAATGTTGTATTCGTAAAGAGAATTTATCTTTTGCTTTTTTCGCTGGTTAAAACTACATCAATGCTGTCTTACAAAAAATATATAGGTAAATAAGATTTTTTTCAACTTTTAAAAATAAATATTTCATTTAACTACGTGTTTGTCATTTACATGATTTTATCAATTTTGTTTGATGGTAGTGTCACGCAATATTTTAAATATTGTATTACAATTAATATCTTTTAAAAATACAAACTCAATTTTTGCTATAAAAGCGCAAGTATTTTAAGTATAAAACAAAATTGAAGGTCCCGATTTCTTTTACGGAACGAAAAGTTGTGTTACATCATTTGTCACAATCGCTTCCATAAAACAAACGGCACATGTTTAATTCATTTACAAATATAACAAAATGCTATTTGTTTTATTTAGAAGTACGCCAGTGAAGGAAATATAGTGAGGAAACCTGCAAACCATGAGCGATTTAATAAATTTCTATGGTATGTAATGTCGCCATCCCGTATTAGGCCAGCGTGGTGGCTTATATCACTTAACCATTCTCAATCGTAGTCTCGATTATCTTTGATATCTCGATAGAGGAACTCCGTGCCTTGCAATGGGACGTATATGGGCTCATCCAGAAGTTAGTATATTATGTTAGTAAGTCCTTAGTAGCCTATTGATAACGGACCGGACGCGAACTGCTGAGATTGTATTCGCGAATTGGAATCCAAAATCGCTGATTTTAAATATAAATTTTAACACACAGCACATTAGTGTTAAAACATCTTAAGTACATTACCCACGCACTAAAGCAGCTGAAGATTAGAAAAACTCTGACATTAAAGAATTATCAGAACAAGGTGAAATTCTAATGAAACTTCGTCAAGATAAGAACTTGCCGATGGACTTTATAACTTTTAATTTGATCCCTTCGTCCTATCTTGTGATCATATTTTAGATTGAGTATTGGTGGTTTGTGGGGGATGATCAATAATAATTAATTATATTGTATCAAAGAGAAAGTACAGACGTGTTGGTTAATTATCCAAATATTTCGGCATACCCCCCCCCCTTCCCCTTCTCTTAACATCCTAAATAAAGCCAGCAGTTGCACACGTATTAGCGGTACAGAAGTAAGCAATAGAAGTATGCACTTCGTATCTTTATTCACCTTAGACTGCCTTCTTATTTTTCCTACTTTTAAATCCATCCAAATTTTACCAGGAAGAAATTACCTACTAAGTGTGTAAGTGATAAGGCCGCCACTTGTTCTATTATAATTTTGTCATGTCAATAACCATCCTAGTGGCATATTTTGGTGCCCGGGTTTTTCAACAATGGTTACCCACGAAACAAGCATAGAGCTTAGTATGGGAACCATGGTCATCGCACCAGAAATAACCAATGTGTAATAATCAATTCGATCAAATATATCAAATATATACTAGATCTGTATCTAATATATTTTGTTCCAGACCCTGTGGTCCGGAACAAAATCACTCGCCAAAAGTGGCCGAGGTTGAATAACTTATAAATTTAAATTTCGAACTACGAGATGGAACAAAAAGTCTTTAATTATAATCAACTTCAGGTAATAATAAACCTTATTCCTTTAAATTCAGATTTATTATGTATTTGGACCATACTCAAATCAAATAAGACCACACGCTTATTTCTCTTGTCGCTTTTTAGGCCGTTACTTATAATTAGATCGAAGGTTATACTATGGAGTTGAGTGCATTTATTTATTACTAACAGACGTTTCTGGTGTTGTCTGGATTATCATCCTATAAATTATGGACTAACAGCGTTATTCATATACAATTTCTAAGCATATTTTATTAAGGTAATTTTTCGGCCCTTTCGAACGACTATTGAATTCAGTTTGAAAGAAGAAGACAACACATTCGATAACTAAATAAAGGTTTATGAACTGTCTATGAATAAGCCCGTAAATGTTATTATAATGTGTAATTTACATTATGTAACACAAAGTCTTTAACATAATCCATTCAGTAGTTTATGCGTAAGTATTTTTAATCATTTATTTAATATTTAATACATCATTTACTAACAATCTAGTCTTTTAATAATAATCTAGTCTTTGCGTAATAGAGTAAAAGACATTGCAAGCATTCGTATAGACGGGGTATATCAAGAGTCTAACTGAAAACTAAACCAGGTGGTAGTTTTAGTGCCTAGAAACACAAAGCAACTAAAAACTTCGCAATAAAACGCGTCAATTTTATGTTGATATTTTAAATATCATCGTGTTTGTAATATAGCTGAAAACCTTACGAACCATGGCGCTCAAATAGAAGTACATTATTATTTTCCGAAAAACTATGTATTTACTACACAAATACGAATTTCGTAAAAAAAGGCTTTTTTGCAATACTATTACTTGCGTTGTGCCTGAAGTCACTAAAATTAACTTAATTTATAAAAATAGTAAATTTTTACACAATTTTAATAAGATTTCTTTTAAATTATATAATAGTTAAAAAAAACTAAAATACACGCTTTAATAAGATATACAACTAAAAAAGTAAAAATAATTGATACTGAATTTAAGATAAGAAAATGGAGTAAAATACATATATTTTATTGTTACAAAGCGTGGGGTGTTTACAACAATTACTTATCCTCCTGCACCCCACGCTTTGTAACAATAAAATATATGTATTTTACTCCATTTTCTTATCTTAAATTCAGTATCAATTATTTTTACTTTTTTAGTTGTATATCTTATTAAAGCGTGTATTTTAGTTTTTTTTAACTATTATATAATTGTTTTGACTAAAAACATCCATCTACGGCTGTATTTCCAATCAATAACGCCATCTGTTGGTCAGTAGTAATATTTGACCCTTGAAGAATACAAGAAGCTTATACCCAAATGGAGATTGCATTCCGTATATAAAAGTGAAGCACAAAAATTTTACCTTGAATGACGTCGCTGATGCCTGCTATCCTTTTCTTTAGCGTAACAATGAATGAACTTCACGTGAACTTCATTCATTGTCACTCTAAAGAAAAGGATAGCAGGCAACAGCGATTGCATTCAAGGTCAAATTTTTGTGCTTTAGTGTTTTATACGGAATGCAATCTCCATTTGGGTATAAGCTTCTTGGAAGAATACAATGTTAACGCCATCTAGCGATGAATGTAGCAATGGTCATCAATTATAAGAATAATTAATCCTGGCGAATCTAATCAGGATAATTATATATTTTAATCGAATTATTGTATTGTCATCGGTCTTTGACAGGTGTGCAAAATTTGAACGAAATCTGGCCGTTTAAAGTGGGTCAAAATCGCGCCCAAAGAAGTCGGTTACAAACAAACATACAAATATACAAACATACAAATATACAAACATACAAGTGAAGCTAATATAAAGCGTGTAAAAACGAATTAAAACCTTTCATAAATGGTGGTGGTTCAAAAGACGAAGTAAGTATTTAAATTACTCGTATTCTAAGTAGATATAATACTTCACAAAAGTATAAACGCATGTACAAGTACTAGTGTACTTGTAAAGTGCCCTTCTCTGGCAAACGGGCGGATGGCCGATAAGGTTTGCAAAAGCAGGATGAAAGCGTAGCACGATCAACAGATATCAAAATATTCGCTGTACTTTTATGAACAGACATCAGATTTTATAGGTCAGACTGGCTAATCGCTTTATTACTTTGAACTTTCATTTTTCCATGTCAAAATGAATGAATCTTAATTCATACATGTTACCACTGTACTTATAATGTATATATTTTGTCATCTCTTAGGTTTTCAAACTCCCCCACATTACATATTAACCTATATAACGGATGATCCATCGTACGTTTGGTTGTCTGGAAGAGATCACTAATAGCGATAAGACCGCCAGTTGTTACACTATTTCAACAGAATGTAAACTGTGTACTTGTATGTAATATGTGGTGAACAATAAAGTTTTATCTATCTATTCATTTTTTACCCCCATTATCCTAATTTTTTCAATGATTAGCCAGACATGTTTGCCATTCGCATTATGGATAGCAGCAAAGCAAACAACACCATGAATTATAAATTAATGCTTTCCACTGCGCTCGCCATCCTTAGACATACGATGTTAAGTCTCAATACTCCAGCAGTTACTCTAGCTACAACATCCTTCAAACCCAAACAGAACAGTGCATTTACACCGTTGTTTAGCGGGAAGAAATAGACATTGCGGTGGTAACTAAACAGGCAGCCTCTCACATGTAAGAGACCTATCACCAGCAAATCTAGTCGATATTATGACATATATAATGAAAATATTTTATATTTATTCCCCGTATTTGCTAGTTGGTCTTATGAAAATCATTTCGTAAATGAATTAAGCATTTATCATTCCGCTCCGTTTAGGTTAATAGCTGCAGGGAAGCTTCGCCCGGGTACAAATAGATTTCTGTACAATAATATGTACGTATTATACATATAAACCTTCCTCTTGAATCACTCTATCTATTAAAACAAACCGGATCAAAATCCGTTGCGTAGTTTTAAAGATTTAAGCATACAAAGGGACTTGGGACATTGGGACAGTAAAAGCGATTTTGTTTGACTATGTAGTGATATATCAATGAATGAATTATTGGATCAACATCAAAAATTCAGAATTAAGATTGTTAGTGGTTCCACGAATGCAATCGTTTTAAACTACGCATGAGTTGAATACAAGCATAAAGCTTAATTAGCCACTTATGTGACGCTCGAAATTTTCATAACTCACAAATATGCCAAATCTATGTTGAACAACAATTTGGTAAAAAATTACAACTATATTAATAATTATTAATGAATCTTAAAATTAGAATGTGATTCTTCTAATTTTTTTAATTAGTTCAATGATTAAAGGCTTATGTACTTTTATATCTTTATAGTTAAAAAAGGAGAAGGTTCTCAATGCGACTGTATTTTTTCAGACATGTATTAGTATAAGTATCTGTATGAATATGGAAGAAAACTAATATAAAGATATATCTATCGAGGCAAGTAGAGCCTACGTAAAAATCAACTTGTAAAATTATTTTTTTAAATTACAAAATATTAAGTGCACACAATATTTCTTATCGGAAATACTTATAAAACTTTTTATCACATTCATTGAAACATTTGTTTCCGTAAATCTAAATTAAATGGTAAGAGCAGAGCATGCGATGAGAATTGGGATAAAATATTGCAATCACCTTCAATATTTTCTTTTTTTTTAATTTTCTATTTGCATTATAATAATCACATTTTAATATAAAATATACTTTTTAGATATACTAAATATGCTTAAAAATATTTAATAAAGTATAGTAATTAATAAACCTATGGTCTCTGTAAATAATATCCTTTTTAGCTTATAAAACTATAACATACCTTCAAAAATATTTTCTTATATTTTGAAATCAGCAGCACCGTTCGAGACACTCAGTATCTAAGTCTGTTGTTTCACAAAACAAAGTTGAGTTCACGACAAAGTTTTCTGATGTGATGTGCGGGAGACGTGCGTCCCCTCCGAACAATTGTCCGCGACTGAGCCTCTCAGTACTCGAGACCGCGGCGCTGTGTGGTGATTCTTGTGTTGTTTGTAAATCTCAACTATGTTGTATATAACTTTACCCCTTTGATAGTACGATTGGTGTGTTGTTTGTAACTCCTAGAGTTAAGATGCATGTGTAGATTCATGTACATGGAAATTGATTAAGGTAAAATTTAAGATTTCTTCCCTGCCCTGCCCTGGTGCCCTGGGATTACCAATTTTCAGCTTATTATCTTTCATTCCGAGGTTGACCCCTTTTTTTACCTAATATGACTGAGCTATAAGTGTACATTATGTATTTGTCTACTGTCTGTCATTTCACAAACGCCTTTTCTAACCTTCCCACAAATACGGGTTGTTTAATTAGGATAAAAGTGGGATATTTGCTGTAATAGGACAAGTAGCCCTTAATTTAATACATCGGTACTTTTAAATATAAAATGGTTACTATATTGTTCCCATGTATAAATGCTTTTTGAAACTTACAATTTCTGTTACCGTAGACCGTAGTACCGATTTCCGTAACGTGTGTATTTTTTTCTAATAAACAGTTTCTTTTTTGTTGTTACATATAATAATGTCATCTATTATGTCCAGGTGTTTAAGTTTTTCATTAGCTTAGTCATTTGAAGTATTACACGAAATATAGGACAAGAATAAAAAAAAATGCATATTATAGGGCAGTGTACATCAAAATAATAAGCCAATTCCAAACTGTTATTGCCAGGTTATCTAAGATCTAAATTAGTCGAAATCTAGTGATAATAGGGTGCACGATGAACACGATGCAAGGTCGCCCCTCCAAGTCGAGTGTTTATAGCTCTCGCTCCGACTTCCGAGTAATTAGTTGGGGTTATTTTGTTTTGATTTATCTTTGATATTGAGAAACTTTTACATGGTTTTTTGAGGTGTGTGTATTATAATATATATTTTACTGCTATACATGGAGTTTAATGAGAAATTTAAAATATCAAATACTACTTAATGATCATCATCATCATTTCAGCCACAGGAAGTCCACTGCTGAACATAGGCCTCCCCCAATGATCTCCATATCGACCTGTAGGAAGCGGCCTGCATCCAGCGCCTTCCTGCAACCTTAGCTAGATCGTCTGTCCACCTTGGAGGCGGGTTTCCGACGCTTGCCTTAACGTGGCCTCCACTCTATAAACTTTCGGCCCCAACGGCTATCAATTCTACCCAATTTGTGCCTGCTAAAGTATTTTTTGCTTGAGTTTCTTTGATGCGTTAAGGGTTAAAAATGTAGGATTCGTCTCTAAAAGGTTCTATTAATACACTAGGACGAATGTTTGGATAATTTTGTTACAGGTCTTATAGCGGAGAAGTAACAATGTACCTATAACCATACTTGGAAGCATTTATTATTTATTTATACAAAATATTCAAGTCGAATTTTTATTCATGCTAGTTCCTGCTTTTTTAAGCATTTAGAATTATCAGTAGGGCATGGAGTAAACATTTAGGGCGTATTTTCGCAAGTGAAAACCCGGAAAACACCTAGTACAATAGCTTAAAAGGTCATTAACTTCAACGAGTATGTTAGTTGTCTGAGTGCAACTTATATAAGTAATACGGAGTCTTAGCGCGGCATTCAAGTTTGCACAATCGAGTGGCCGAGAGTTGGCACGTGCGAAGTTTAAGATAGCAGGGAACTTTTTAATTGTATATTTATAACCAAGGGCGTCGCCAGGGGGGAGCAGGTAGGGGCAGCTGCCCCCCCCCCCCCCCTAGAGATTAAAAAAAATGCCAAATGTAAAGCAACCAAAATCTTTGACTTGACTTACCTACTATACGCCATACGGTATTTTTTTGCATATCGCCGTAGATGTAAGGGTCGTACTACAAGTGTAAAGCTTCATGTGCTCTTGACTTTAACTACAATTCATGCTTTTCTCATTCTCCATGTTATTTGCCGGCCCTGGGCTATCGGGTGGCGACGCCCGTCTATAACTAGCATCAGATGGCGGATTTGCCTGATTCTTCCATAGTTAGCTTTCACATTAACTTGCGTACATTCCACCTGTTCTTAATGGTATAATGAGCATGCCATTCGCGTGACGGTAAGCGATACGATCACTCATGGATAGAAATAGCACCATGAATTACAAACTACTTTCTACTGCGCTCGCCATCCTGAGACACGAGATGTTAAGTCTCAATATCTGCATCAGCCCATACATGTACGTCCCACTGCAGGGCACGGGCCTTCTCTACAATCGAGAGTACGATTGAGAATGGTTAGGCCATATAGTCCACCACGCTGGCCTAATGTGGGTTGGCGGGATAGGAGAGGACAGGATTGAATGCTTTTCGTCATTAGACTGAGTGAGACGGGGCAGAACGGGATATAAGGGGACGGGAAATAAAGTCGATGGCGCGCGGGAAATATAGTTAGTACGCAAAATAATATGATGTTGATGTGGACTGGAATCATAAACTATCTGCATCCGGGTGAAGCTGGGTCCGGCCGCTAGTATAAGGGCAAACGTTAAGTGCATTTCCGTTTACTCCTTGACTAAACAATATTGTTTCGATAAACACAAATTATGTTTGAAGGTAACATCGAAAGCCATTACCATTGTTCTCGTAAAACCTTAAGCCAATTATGCGAACTGTATTATTGACAATGCGAGTGCTTTCGCATTCAATAGTTTCTTGAGAATTAATGCTTAGAAAATTAATTGTTTGTAAAGATATTGCGTTGTTATCAAGATATCTTTATATGGAACACGCAATTTTGATGCTGTTTTTTAGGCAGTTATACAAACTTGTGATTGTTAGAGACCACCGGAATATCTATTTCTTTCGCCAGTCAGCTATGTAAATACACTTTTGTGTTTCGGTTTGAAGGACATTGAAGCCAGAGTAACTACTGGACATATTGAAACGTGATATCTTCTGTCTCAGGATGGCGAGCGCAGTGGAATTCCAAGCATTGCTTTGTAACTCATGGTGTTGTTTGGTTTTCCTACTGTCCATGAGCGGTCGTATCGCTTACCATCAGCCGAATGGCATACTCGTCTCGTCATTCATTACAATAATTTAAAAAGAAGTATGCGCTATGATAGCGGCCACTGTACACAATAATTAATAATTCGTCTTAGCGATCGACGTAAATGCGGACTGTTTCGGGTTCTGCCTGAGTACGTCTGGATGTGAGCAAGGTGATATAATTGTGGCAATTGGTGAGCTGATAATTTCTTGTAGGTGAACGATCTATGTTTTCGGACTTCCGATAACCTCAAAATAACCTAGGGTTATCTGCCCAATGTAGTATACTGCCGTAGGGGAGGCCTACGTTCAGCAATAGACTCCCTGTAACTGAAGTGAGAGAGAGAATGAATAATCTATATGGTATGCACTGTATATCTCCTCACGTGCATAGTAAAAACTTCGTCGCGCTATTATAAAAACGCCGTTAGCACTTTCTTCACTATGATTGTAATGCCCGACCTCTTAAAATGTGGAAAAGAGAAAAAGATGATACAGGGAAAGAGGTATTACCTATTCCAAAGCACACGCCACATTCATATTGCAAACAGTAATGACTCGCATATTAGGACTACACTCTCAACAAGGAATTTGTTTATTAAAATAGTTTACAAAATGTCTGGATGCAAAATTGTTGCTTCCATTTGAAATAGAACGTTGAAATTGAGTTAGCAGTTGCGACGTTGACAGATATTTAACTGCAACTCAACACAATGTCTAAGTTTATGGAACACTAACTATTGTCTACGTCTCCGTTTATGCTTTGTAAGTTATCCTCCGAAAAATACTTATATCAGAATAAATTGATAAGCCAACCTAAATACAAGAAACGTGTCTAAGTATGAAAAATCGACATAGTTGCAACTTTTTCAAACAAATTAATTTCTTCTGTAAGCAGAGGTCAGAAAGTATAAATTTCGATAAAGTGATTATTAGATAAAAACGATGTAGATGACAACGGATACGAACATACAGGCGTAATGATCTCGTTATGTAAATGATTAATAAGCATGTTTTTCGAATCTACATCTTTTTATTGCCAATTTTAGCTAAACAGCTTTACCATGCGTACGTGTTCATCTAATTCCTCTTCAAACTGTCTCATATAAATCACTTTACGACCTTTCCTGTACAGAAAATAGCAAAATGTAGTCTTAATTTAGTCGGCGTACCTACGAGCAGGTATTGTCTCGCAAAATTAATATAAGATCCGACCCCTGCACGGTCCACTGACTTTGTTGTGCATCATAAGGAATTTATTAAAATCCCGTGCTAAAGCAAAATTTGTAGATTAGCGTACGTTGTTTCAAAGCTAGTTGGCTGGACGTATCTAATTATTTGTAGGGTGTAAAGGATTTTTACCGAGTATTGGGGTCCAAGTGAATTTCTCTCGACTGAATTGAAAAATAAATGAACTTAACATCCTGCTTAGCAATGAAAGCAGTACTCGTAACCGACAATTACCGGCATCATACATACATAAACTCACGCCTTTTTCCCAGAAAGAGTAGGCAGACGTGCTAGGACACCCACATTTCGCCTTGTATGTTCCGTCCCACGATGTGATAAGTGGCGAGCCTATCGCCATCACAAATTCATGACGCTGTACTGATAATGAATAGAAAAATCGAATATCACTTTGCCCAACCCGGGATCCGAACCCGAGCCCTCAGCTTTGTAACAGTACCCTAGTACAACTACGCCATCGAGGCAGTCTGAGAAGCTTGTCCGTCAGTTACCGGTATCACAGACGTGCAATATCATCAGTGCCAGGGGCGGCCTTTTTAATCCTACCAAGAGAGTACTTTTTAAGTCTACCAAGAGTGGGGGTAATGGCAAAGGATTATAAGAACTTTTACATACCAAACTTTATATTTTATTTTTATGTTCTGGGAGTCTTGATAAAATAAAAAACTGTGCACTTCAAGTTGCAAATAAAACATTTAACAATAGGAGTAGAAGGGATTAGTAAATTAAATAATTAAATACACATTGTGAATCAATCATCTAACTAGTGTAATATTATACTGTTATTAAATGTGGTAAAACCACGCTGCTTAGTTGCTTTGTCAAAATAGGTCTCTTTAGCTGACACGCTGTAATTATTCTCACGTTCTGTAAAGTAAATAAGTAGTCTATATTTAGCGTCCCTTACCAATCATTTCTATGGCATTATAGTAACGTTTGAACTCCTGCTGTGTCATTGTCACCTACATTGCTCGTTTAATTCTCAAATAGGGTTGCTAAATATGAATCCCAATTTTGAGAAATGTGGGCGTCCTGATAGCCCTTCTACGTACCCCTTTTGGAAAAGCCGAGATTTTAGGTATGTATGAATTTTTCAGAAGATATAAATTTCGGTTCTTATATACAATGTGGTGGCTGGGAATTTGATTGAAATGCAATGTATTTATTAGTCATGTAGGTAATTAAAGAGCTCTTCTAACAAGTACATACACATAGAATCATCTTTATAAACAAAATGTTTTCTATACTTAGTATAGTTTATATTAATTTCTTACTTTAATTTATTCATTAATGTTATTTTTTAATTATAATTAATTTTATTTATTTATTTCGTTTTTATTCGATTTTTTTGTAATGAAAAATACTGGTTTACCACTGCAATTTCTAATTAAACAGTAGTGTAAATGCACTTTTGTGGTTCGGTTTGAAGGACATTGTAGCCAGGACTCAGGAGTAACTACTGGTCATATTAAGACCTAACACCTCATGTCTCAGGACGGCGAGGGCAGTGGAATACTAAGCATTGCTTTGTAATTCAAGGCGTTGTTTGGATTTGCTACTGTTCATGAGCAGTCGTCACGCTCACCGTCAGGCGAACGGCATACTCGCCTCACCATTCATTGCAATAAAAAAGAGTTATACTAAGTAATTACTACGATTTTCCCGCCAAACTCCCCGCCTGCGTTTTTGTCAACGCCAAAATCTTGGCGCCAACCAAGCGGCACAGATTAAAAAGGGTTAAAGCTAAGATATCCTTCTCGTTTGCAACAATCGCGGCTATTTTCCAGGCGAACAGGCTATTAAACAGAACAATAGTGCCGCGGGATTAATGCTAGACATCAACAAGGCCCCATTTGAATTTCTATTAAAATTCCACATTTTGCAGATTTCGTGATTCCGTTTTAAGCTTTATTGCAATTATTCAAACTGTTTTTGTAATTTAAACTTTTGATTTGTGTAAGTTGTTTTGGTAGAAGTTCTAAAGCATAGTCGGTGACACATTTTAATTGTTTTTATTGTTGTTTTGTTTATTTATTTTTAGTCCTGATGGTACGTGGTAACCGCCTCCCTTAAATATGTAGAACACTTGGATTATAAATCGGTTGACTCAAAATAGGAGAGAAAAGCCGAAAGAGGAAAGGGACGGAAAAAGAAATTGAACTATTTAAAGTGTTTGAATTCATACGCATTAATAAATATGAAGCATTTAATATAAATTATAAATATTTAATAAAGTGCGTGGTGGCGTGTTGGTAAACGGAGTAGACGCGGCTGCCAACATGTTCACGATGGTCGCGGGTTCGAATGCCAGGGCACACCTCTGACTTTTCGGAGTCACGTGTATTCATAGTTAATCACCACACATTATAACGGTGAAGGAAAACATCGTGAGGAAACCTGCATACCATACCAATTTCTATGGTATGTAAAGACTGCCAACCCGCACTAGGCCAGCGTGGTGGACTATGGTCTAACCACTCTGTCATACTTTCAGTTGTAGAGGAGGCCCGTGCCCTGTAGTGGGACGTATTTGGACTTATACAGACACATAGGAACTGAATCAAGATTACATCACCCGAATCTAATCCAACAAAACAATCGATCAAAATAATTGCATTTAACTCCAAAGGGATTGCAATTGGATCAATGGAATCCCGATCAGTATTTAATGAAAGTGCAAGAACTTAAGACTAACCAAATAATGGTTCGCAGATTGCAGCGCCACCTGCGCCCTACAGATCATTAGACGAAGGTACACGTAGCGCCACCCTGTGGGCGGTAGCGGAATTCCCCCCGCTTAGGTGCGGTTTACCAGTAATCATTCCAGTAATCCATTATGTTTTTACATAATATTGAGATTATTTTTATTTATTTTATGAAGTTATCAGGTTGTGTGGTTATAAAAATATATGAGAAATTACGACAATTATAATGGATATCTAAGTAGAAATTGGACGGTTTAATCATATTTTTTTTTTATTAAAATACGAAAACTTAACAGCTTTCTGCTACTTATCATAACTGGTAATCTTCTCATATGTGAGAAGCCATCTGGGTAGTTACCATCTTAATTTCTATTTCTCCCGCCAAATAGCAGAGTGAATGCACTGTAATGTTTCGATTTGAAGAATGAACACTGAATATATAGAGACTTAACATCTTATGTCTCAGGATGGCGAGCGCAATGGAGTACCAAGCATTGGTATGTAATTAAAGGTGTTGTTTGGTTTTGCTACTGTTCATGAGCGGTCGTATCGCTTACTATCAGGCGAACGGCACGCTCGTCTTGCCATTCATTGCAATCACAAAATTAAACATCTCAGTATTACCAATGTTAGCAATTAATATTAGATCTGCAGATGGAAATTGCAAGAAATCGTTGGATGCAGGCTGCTTCCAACGGTCGTTGTCAAGATCCGTGGGGGGAGACCTATGATGGAATTCCTGTCGCTGAAGACAGATAAAGAGAGAAAGATGAAAGTTCTTTATACGGTTGTAACATTTTTTTAAAATTATATTCAAAAAAACTTTCACAGCATTTATAAAAATGTTATACTGTAACATATAACTTGTAAGTAACCTAATGAAAGTTATTGTAATACGGAGAGCATAGTAACTGCGGTTCAGTTACAAATAATGCAGTCATACAACATATAACTTGTAAGTAACCTAATGAAAGCTATTGTAATACGGAGAGCATAATAACTGCGGTTCAGTTACAAATAATGCAGTCAACATTTTAATTCGATCAGAAATAAATATTATAATTTGTTTATTAATACACCCGACAGTATTATTAATAATTTTACTCAACTGACAAATTCTAAATAATTATAACATTTATAAATTAATAAATTAATATTAAATACACGTTATATTTTAAGACAAGAGCTATAATACTTATAAACTCCTAACTACTAAGCTCTAAAGCCTAACACTCCATCTCCAATCGTATACCTCTTAAAATCCAAGCCATTGAAAATAAATAAAACAAATGAAAAATACCAAATAAATCCCAAGAACAAAAACATTTGAACCAGTATGAAAGCTATGCACACATAATGAAACGCAGTGGCGCACAATGAGGACCGCACCTTACGAGGGGGGTCGGGCCCCGGGGGGCAGGGGTCGGGGGGTATTTTGCGGCTATTCCAATTATACGTCTTATGAAATAGTTGTGTCGCTGGGTGACGATTTCGCGGATGCCCGCAATATCGATGGGACGCGATCGACGATTGGAATTTTTGTTGTAGCCGGGCTTTGGTTAGGAGCGGAGCGGGAATTTTAATTTCTATCTACTGGTGGTAGGATGTTTGAATCCACCTGTATGGCGACCGTCATAATGAAATTAAAATATTTATTGAATCCATGAAATGTGGTAGGTATTTGCGTCGGCCTGTATGGGTACCGTCGTAATAAAATTAAAATATTTATTGAATCCATGAAATGTGGTATTTGCGTCGGCCTGTATGGGTACCGTCGTAACAAAATGAAATGAAAATATTAATTGAATGCATAAAATGTCATACATTATTCAGATTCAGTCACTTTTTTCCACTAGCACTCGTTTCAGAAGGCTGTCATCACCAAAGAAGAACGGGCAAGAAACTCTAGCGTTGCTCTTTTCTAAACAAGTTTACAATACAGTGATCATACAGGAGCTGCAATTTAGCAAAATTCTAAGCAGTATAAATTATTTATAATATACATCGTATACGATGGTACATAACCTATTAGTTACGAGACGCCCTATATGTGGACTGAGGAGCGACAAGAGATTTCCACACTTAACATGTGTTAGCATCACATTCTAGTGACAGATTTTAATATTATAATAATATAATTATCCATAGGATATCCAATGAAGAACATCATGCTTTTTTCATTTCCATGGATAGCGAGCATTCTAATCGCCTTATACGCGCGATACGACCACGAACGACAGTAGCAAAACCGAACAATACCATGAGTTAGAAAGCAATAATTGGTATTCCACTGCTCTCGTAATCCTGAGATACAAGATGCTAAATCTGAATATGTCCAGTAGTCACCCTGGCTGTAGTGTCCTCACATATGAGAGACCTGCTATCAAAAAAGTGAAAGTCTGCTCTAAAGATTTTCATCGACATTATGGAAGTAATTTTCTGATAAATTGTAATATCAAAACTTCGTATACAGCAGAGGATTTTCCAACGAAACTTCATTGACTAAAGTAATGAAATATGAAATCAAACGTCTCTGTAACTCAAACACAATAAAATATTTACAAATATTTACTCATTTCGTTTCCAACGAAATTCGTGTAATAATGTCTGTTGAAATTCTCCGTTTATTTGTGTTTACAACTTAAGCACCAGTAGATCATATTAATCGTTAAGAGCATTGAAATCCGCTAAGCTAAGGATTTTTTGGTAATTATATTTTTATAATTTTATTTCTATTTGTCTTATAATAATCCAGTTCATCCAAAGGTTGCCTGGAAAAGACCGCATCTAGCGATAAGACCGTCAATTGTTATCATGCTTTAGTTTTACGTATTTCATCTGTTTATTGTTTATTTCTATAAATTTTCACAAGGCACATATTTCCGTTTTTGTTTCTGTATATTGTGTTTATTTTAAATGTGTACAATAAAGATTTAAATAATAATAACACTTTGTATAATATCCGCTCTTCTCGTGAACATGTCATGGTTGTAAGGTGGCTCACGCGCGTCTTCATTGCGCGAAGAATGAGCGGTATAGCAGCACGATCAAGGTTTTAAATTCAGTTCAGGATCTCTATCGGAAGCACCATTCATTTATTAGATTTTTATTATATTCTCATTTTGTGAAATATTATTTTATAATTCGGCTCGGATGGATTTTAATTGCGTGTATTGTTATGAATAATGATGTTAAATTGTTGAGTTTATTATGTGTATTTGATTAAAAAAAACATTGATTACGAGTACAGGTAGTATTGTTGTGTTAAGATTCAGATAACACAATTTTAGTATATAATTTAATATAATATTATCGTATAAATAATAATTATGCTTCAAGCTGAACTTTTAAAATTGAAATTTATATCATGCTTGAGGTCATATGCCATAAAAAAGCTGAACCTATCTTATAAATCAATTTAGCTACTTATCACATGACTCAATTTAACCCTTTACTACCTCGTTTGCGTAGTTGTACTACGGTAAGGTTATAAAGCTGAGATCTAAAGTTCGAATTCCACGTCGGACGAAGTACCTAATATCGGATTTTTCTAAATTTTTCAAAATGTGGGTATCCTGATACCTCCACCTACCCCTCTGGGAAAAGGGCTTGAGTTTATGTATTTCAATTTAACTCTTACCCCCAGAGAATTGGAGGTAAAATCACGGAACAAAAAATTGGTGGTGAAAAATGGTGATGTAAGTCACAATTTAAACCTTTATTTTATACCCCGTTGTAGACGCAGCGTACATAGTTACAGCTAGTCGAGATATTGGGTAATCTATCCCCCATCTAGAGTTAATTTGGCGGCAGCGCTGAGGTAACCGAGTTAACCTGCCTATTTAAATTAACATCTGCACCAGATGATT
This sequence comes from Hyles euphorbiae, assembly GCA_023078785.2. Taxonomy (NCBI): domain Eukaryota; kingdom Metazoa; phylum Arthropoda; class Insecta; order Lepidoptera; family Sphingidae; genus Hyles; species Hyles euphorbiae. The sequence goes on from CM041048.1 coordinate 6,313,648, forward strand.
GCGACCACAAGAGAACGCCTCCTTGTTTATACGGATTAGCTAACCAAGGCAGTTGTGTTAGATGTTTAAGTGGTTTCTATCGTGAAATCGATTTTAGAGGTATAAGCTACACAAAAATAAAGTGCGATGCGGTGACAATTGGCATTAGAGAAAAATAATTATGACGACACTATTAAAAAAATGTTGTCATTGTATTGTTGAATAATTTTATACGTAGGTATTTCATATATTTTTGTACGGTTTTTGTTTGTTTAAAACAAAAATAACAAGTATCAAAACATTTTCCGTCGTAGTACATCGAGTTGCCATATTAATATTAAATTCGATCTTAGCGCCATCATTAAAAACAGACTCTTTTTGGCAAGCTATATAAAATACACCAGCTGAACGTGTAACAAAACATACTTCCTTGCTTAGGTTCCTTGATCATTCTGTCACGTTTATCAGAATAATTTATGGCCACTATCTGAGGCCGCTATACGGTCTAATACGAACTGTAAGTACTTTTCTACCATCAGCATTTTTTGAAATGAAGTTTATTAAACGATACTCTTTGAACGTAACATTAAAAAAGTCCTTGACGACGTTGTCATTTTTCTGAATTGGCAATATTTTTTAATCTAAAGTCACAATGGGCACGTTGTTTATTTGAATTTTTGAAACCTTTTTTAAAATAATATAAAAGGTAAGTTTATTAGAAAATGACTTTCTGGACTTAAGACCTTATAAATTCATGTTTATTTAATAAATCCGTCTAACGACTCAGTTTATGGTGATTGATTATTTGTGCCCTTGAACAATAACATTCCCTGGGCCAAAAATTCTTTGGCCCCCATCATCTCATAATGAGGAAAAAATGTAGAAAAACAGTACCTTTTTTTTTATTGCAGTGAATGGCGAGACGAGCTTGCCGTTCGCCTGATGGTAAGCGTTGCGACCACTCATGAACAGAAGCAAAACCAAACAACACCTTGATTTACAAAGCAATGCATGGCATTCCACTGCGCTCGCCATCCTGAGACATAAGATGTTAAGTCTCAATATGTCCAGTAGTTACTCTGGCTACAATGTCCTTCAATCCGAAACACAACAGTGCATTTAAACTGTTGTTTGACGGGAGAAATAGACATTGCGGTGGTACCCACCCAGGCAGCCTCTCACATATGAGAGACCTACCACCGGTATACTAAGTACCTCCACCAAAGTAATTTTTTGCACCAAGAGTCTTTGAGAATAACCATGTTTTTATTTAAAGATGGGCGATAAAAAATGCACGTTTGGCACCCGGATGGCCATCGACATTCACATGCTGAATGAGAAAATTCATAGAGAAGTGAAACATTTCAGAAACTACAAGATATACAGACCTAACTTTGGATGTTAGTTACTTAAAAATCATTATATTAATTTTTACATTATATTAATCATAATGGGAATTGCAAGTTATTTGGAGTATGAAACAACAAGAGAAAGAGAAAGCTCACTCGGCCATCGATATAACTACGCCGACTTGTTCTAAATCCGATATAAATGGATTAAATACCTTTTTTATGTTGATAATGCTATAAAAGTTGAAAGGTCTTTCAACAAGCATCAGCATTTTCAGATCACTGTGGATGTCTTTGGCATAGACCTATTAAAGAAATCTAAAAAAAAACTATTGCAGAGGAATATTTTTTTTGAATTAACAGCCTTACATTGCGTAGTTAAATAGACGCTAACTGTGAAACCTGAAGCCGCGGGTTCGATCCCCGTACCTAGACAAATATTTGTGTGATCTACAAGTATTCTTTCGGCTGTGAATGTATGTGAGACCGAAGTCTCTCGAATTTCTGATATCAGCAACACAAGACTCGATCTTAATGTGGAGTCTGGATTTATTTAATCAATATTGCCTCTAGCAATCCCTGTAACGGGTAAATTTTACGCGGCTCACGATCAGTTGAAGGCAGAGACAAAGGAGCAGACGCAGAAGGTCGATGACTACCATAACAACGTCGCCCAGACGAGGGCTAAAGGACCCCGCTCCAAGTATTCGTCCCCTGCCACAGAAAACCAAGTGTTAGTACAACTTAAAATAGATATTTGTTTGTGTAATGTTTATCAGTACACGTTCCAGCGCAGGGCACGAGCCTCCTCTACAACCGAGAGTACGATTGAGAAAGGTGGGACTGTATCTTCTCCTATTTGTTTACTTTAGTTATTCTCTGAGAGTTTTGGAGGTTTGTGAATTTGAATCTGTCCATTTATTTTGCTGGTAGACTATGATATGACCCTATTCTTGAAAACGCTCGAGAAATAGCTGAGATAGGAATGATTATTCGAGAATTCAGCCATGTCGTAACCGGATATATACAGCCTGGGGTTTATTCTATGATCCGACGCAAAGTGCGAATGTTCGGACGATATAAAACAAATTAAAAAATTACTAGGAGTTAAAACACAGTGACATCAAAATAATTAGAAATTAAAATCTGTGAAGTCAAAATAATTAGAAATTAAAACACTGTGACGTCAAAATAATTAGAAATTAAAATCTGTGAAGTCAAAATAATTAGAAATTAAAACACTGTGAAGTCAAAATAATTAGAAATTAAAACACTGTTATTGTCACTGTGATGAGATTCGTGTATCGTAGCTATCGAGACGACAATTTCACTCACGGAACGAAACAAAGCACCAAAGCTATTACTCTATGAGATAGTGGAGCCTCCAGGTGTTTGATCTGAAGAAAAGAGAGTGTACCCACATTAAAGACCGGCAACCCATCTCTATCCCCTATGATGTTGCAGCTGTTTATTAGCGGCGTCACTTACCATCAAATGAATCGTATAATCATTTGTTTCCTAAAGTATTAAATATTAACACTTTCGCGGACGGTCTTAGTTCAAGTTGTATTCTAATATGACACAATAAATTGCCATACAAATATATTTGGCGTGTAAATACGTTGTGTTCTATATTGAATGTTAAAAGACAATATGACAAAAACGTTTTATCATGTTATCGTTTGCAAACGTCGTGTCGTGTGATATGTATTATGATGGACACAACGTATAATGACGTATGGATACATTGAACGACATTATACGTTGAGTCGTATCAAAATCTAAAATCATGACGTACAATTACGTTCTGTCCGCGAAAGTGTTAAAAAAATATTCATTTATAAGTACTCGGACAGCCTTCGTGGCGCTGTCGGTTAGACGCCACCTGTGAAACGAGAGGTCGCGGGTTCGATCCCCACACCGAGAGAATTGTTTGTGCGGCACACAAATTTTTCTTCCGGGTCTGGGTGTTTATGAGACCGAAAAGTCTCTCGTAGTTCCTGATACCCAAGACATAAGACTCGATCTTAGTGTGGGGTTATGACTATGTATGTGATGGTTGGGCTTTATTTATTATTAATTTATTTATATTGCACGTGTTTTAAAATTAACTACTATTTAAAAATACGATTTATTAATCTCTTTACTCCAGGTATGGATGGGATCACAAGCCTCTGGTACGGATGGACCGTAACGACCGCAGATTCTACCACCCTCTGGCCGAGAGCTCCCACACAAAGATTGAGATCATTATCGCCATGTCCAGAGCTGCCAATATCAAAGAATAACATTCGAATTTCAAGATTTGATACTAATATATTTTTGTATTGTTTATGTTTTTTTCAATACTTATTTTTAGACTAATGTACATATATTTTATAAAGATTTTATTTTATTTTTAATCATATTTTAACATTATTTTACTGTAGATGGCAATGGTTAATTTTCTAGTCTTTATATTTTTATGGCCTTATTCATAGGCAGTTTCAAACCTTAATTATGTTATCGAATTTTTTGTCCCTTTTGAACGATTTTTCAATTCAGTTTGAGCGAAGAAGACAAAACGTAGATTTTAAAGCTGTCTATGAATGAAGCCGTTAGAATAATTATTTTTAGAATAATTTACCTTTATTTTATAGTCTTTTATATATTTTTTCTAACAAATTTAAAGAAAAGTATTAATTGTAAATATTAAATTTGATAAACCAAAACTATCGTGCTTATATAATAAATTACCATTATTTTCGTTGCTCATAGAGGAATTAGGAACATAAAGAAGACTTTTTTTTATTGCATTGGTGCGGAAATCTAGCAAAGTGCTCAAGTGATAGTAAGCCATGGATATCTACGTCAATTGGAAGGTCGTACAGTTGTCGGCCTCTCAAAATAGGACACAAAATAAGAAAACCGCAGGATAGTTTCACCTCTTCTTCACGTACTTCGGTCTAGGGTCTGCGGCAATCTCACGAAGCAAAAAATGACAACAAAGCCGTTGCTTGACGTCGGTTTTCTAATCCAATGATAATCAAAATAATTGTTGTATTACTCTACCTCTTATTAAGGTTTTTTTTTTTTATTGAAAACATTAAAATGTTCAGTCAAAATGAATGTTCTGCCATCCGGTTCGGAAAGCGGTTTTCACTAGAGAACAACGGCCAAGAAACTCTTATGACCAGTTACCAAAACTAGTTTACCATATCGTGTTTATTACAAAAGCTACAAGTTGGTTTAAATCAGAGCAGTTCAATAATAACTTTTTATAATTTACAAGCAATATTTTAAATACCAACATTTTTACATTATATTTAATATGGTTGAGTGAACCGAAGTCGTACACAACGAAGAATCATTTTATTTTTATCTTAAATAACCATTTACTGTCCATTACAATATCCTTACTAAAAATGCGTTAGATTATTAATGAAATTTTGCGAACACATTATTCATATACACCCAACAGTCACATACATAGTCCTGACCCCACACTAAGATTCTTGTGTTGTGGGTATCAGGAACTACGTGAGACTTTTCGGTCTCACAAACACCTAGAACGTAGTGTTTATTTTCTCTATGACACCTAGATTCGAAAGTAATACCTGTGGACATTGAGGTATTCCTGTGGATCACACCATATCACACAAACATTTATTTCGGTACGGGATCGAACCTGTAGCCTCACGATTGACAGGCAACTTCTAACCAACTGCGCCACGGAGTCTGTCAATACTTTTGGAACATTCTCGATTTAAATGGGATTCAATATGTGGTTCCAATTAATGTATTCTATGCTTACTATATCAAAAGTATAATAGCTATTTTTTTGATGATTTAAATAGGTAATCTTGTAAAATAAATAAAGAAAAACCCTATGGATAAACCATAGTGAAAAACATTATATTCTTCTGCCATATTGACATTGTATGTCTTTCAAGAATCGCAGTTTTTATAATTATTATTAATTTGTACAAAATATCTTAAGAGGTAAGTTCATTTTTCTTTATGTATCTTACTTGATTGTATGCCATAAAACATAGAATAAAACAATATACAACGATAATAACTATACTAAATGTATAGTATAATTGGGGGAATGAAGTAAATATTTTTAATAATTACGGTCATTGATTACGGTGCAGAAAGTCGCTGCAAGCCGCTTTAACAGATCAATATGGAAACTCTTGGGGGAGGTCTAAGTACAGCAGTAAATTTCCTGTGGGTAAAGAGGACGAGAGATTTTATTATTTTTATTACATACCAGTTCTTACATAGAACAAATCAAAGGATAATGAAATGATTCGTTTTATTTGACGGCCTCCGTGGTGCAGTTGCTTAGACGCCGGCTGTGAAACGAGAGGCTCTGGGTTCGGTCTCCTCTCTAACAGTCGCTGCCAATAAACAATCCCAATCATTGAGGTATTACAACTGGAGCGGACACGTAGAAGAAAAATTGTGCTCATTTCAATATGATAGCGAAGTATAGATTAAGTCAACATTGTTCCAGATGCGACACTTCAGAAATTTCTACCTACATCTATATACGCGTGATGTCAAATAAAAAAACATAATTCAATCAAATCATTTATATTTATTTCTTATATATTAATATTATCCCAATTTTGGGTAACATAAATTTATTTACAAAAATAACAAAGTGACTTTATTTGAACACTATAACCGCAAACTTCTAATATTACTATTGTAGTGTCTAATTATGACCTCATAGCAAAACTTTGATAGAAATAAATAAACTAATCAAGAATTCGTTCATTATTAGACAGTTATATAAATAATTCTCGTGTAACACAGTTACTTTATTTAACTATCTCAAATTGTGAGCAATACAGCAGCACTGGGACCCTACTCACACCCTACTATATTCATCTATCATCACATACGATATCCACTATCCCTATACGAAAAATTCAATTTTTACCTATCTGTCACTACATTATTATTAATCTATAATTTCATTCAAAAATGGCGGTTGTCATAACGACTCCGGTAAATAATTTCTTAAATTTAATTTCGTGCTTCTTTATTTCAATTATGGTTGATTTACCTATGAAATGAGACTCCATCTTTTCTTCCTATTATTCTGGAATAGTTTTTGGAAGTTTTTAGCATGCAATACGGCATTTATGGACCAATTATATTTGCACCTAATTAGGTCCGTCTTCGCTGAAACGTCAGGGACGACTGACAGCCTAACGGTACATGTCGTAGGTACATGTACTCTTGCGAATGTTCCAAACTATTTGGTCTTGATGTCCCCTCCAGTTGTGTAACTCAATGATCCCAATCCAAAATTTACGGTTTGACATTGACAGCTCAATCTTTTTTCTGATACTATATTGCCAATAATCAATCTCAGTAGTGAAAAAACTATGGCAACATGGTAAATGACAAATCGAAAAGTAGAAAACAATCCAGATTGACTTCAATCTAATTTTTTCGATTGATTATTGGCATCGGCCGTAAGACAAATATTTGTGCGATCCAGAAGTATTTGTTTCTGGTGTTTGTGAGACTGAAACGTCTCTCGAAGCTCCTAATATCCACGAAACAAGAGTCATTCTAAGTGTGCGGTTAGGACTATGTTTGTGACTGTTGGATGTATTTATATATTTATTTGAAGATGGCACCAGCTGGAGGCGGTGGTAGTAAGAAATGCACGTTCGGCTCGCGGATGCCTATCGACATCCACATGCTCAACGAGATCATCCACCGAGAGGTGAAACACTTCAGAAACTACAAGATATACAGGCCTAACTTTGGATGTTAGTAAGCAAACAATATTTCCCATATCTGAATTTCTATATCTTGTAAGGTTAAGACTGCCGTTTTTATATGTATTGTATGGTTGTCTATTATTTGCCTAGTGTGATAAGACCATCATATATACTCCATAGTCTATATTTTAATACCTACTGGCGCGATCAACCACACTACATTTTATATGTGCAAAACTCTCCGCATAGTGACCTATCCACGATGATACCAAATTATCAACCCATACACCCACATATTTGTTCCGTATCTGAAATTCTTCTTTGAAATATCTCATACTCTTGATAATTGGTATTCTGTACTCACTCTGTAAGCTGAAATGCGTACAGGAGCAAAACGAAAGTGAACAAAATGATCATACAGCTCATATCAAAGGTACAATACATCAACACAACTCACCGAGATCCCATTCCCAATGGTCACGGTGGATGGTCGGCACCGAGGGTGGTTATACACCAGTCAAACACCACTTTGCACCAGATAGTCTACATTACACGAACGAAAAAGTCAAATATTCAACTGTATTCAACTCAGCGGGACAGGGACAACTGACAAGCGTTGCGAAGAGCACACTAAACTCGTTTTGAAAAGTAACATACCCAGCGAAAGTCAAGTGACGACTAACTACCCTCGACTGGATTAAATATTAATTAATGATTGAATATTAAAACTACGAATAGTATATTTTTATGGAACTTTATATTGATCAGGACTACATACAGAGCGTTCCAGGCCGGTGCCACATGGAGGGGAAGTACCTTAAATATTGTAGAAACACAATTTTACTGAAAGAAAACATCATTTTGATTTTGAAATAATTAAAACGACATTTAAAGATTTTTGAATAATTGTATGTCGAAGAGGATCAACCCCGCCATGGGATAAAAATATCACTAGCATCATTTTAAAATGCCGATCAAAATACTTCGCTCATAAGGATTATTCATAATAGGATATAGCATCTCAAATATAAGGAAAACCAAGAAAATTATAAAATCAGTGGTTAAAATCTCAGTAAAATCAAAGAAAGGATTTACTTTCCTGAAATATGAAAAGAATTTCAGGCATGTGTTATTATTCAAAAATCCATGAATACCGTACAAATTGTTTTGAAAATCAAAACTATATCTTCTTTCAGTAATATTCTGTATCAGACCATATACGTCCCACTGCTGGGCACGGACCTCCTCTACAATCGACGTTACTATTGAGAGTGGATAGGCCATATAGTCCACCACGCTGGCCTAATGCGTCAGTAATATTGTCTATCTACAATATTTTAGATCCTTCCTCTCCATATTGCATTGCCGTGGAACACTCTATTTATGTGTATGTATTCAGCGGTCCCGGTGGCTGGCAAGTTCTACGCTGCCCACGATATGCTAATATCGGAGTCGGAGGAGCAGAAGCGCAAGGTGGATCAGTACCACCACAACGTGTCGCAGACGAGGGCCATGGGGCCGCACAGCAAGTATCCGGGGCCGATCACTGATAACCAAGCGTAAGTATCCCGGTTTTATGGACGAAATTAATAGGATTTCGGGACCTTAACATTTCATGTGCAAAATCTTATTCAGAATAATTTTATTTAGTTCTCATTGAGACCACGTATAAAGTGTCTGCATTGATATTGATATAGTAACAGCTTGTATTATGAGCAGATGTGACAAAACTCAGAACAGGAAGAGTTACAGGATGTAGATTTTTTCCCATGATAAGTAGTTAATTATAAGTAACAATGCAAATTTTTATTTTGTTATTTAGCATTATTATTTTAACTAACGTGAAACCGAATAAAGTCTTTCGTAGTTTTTGATACCCACGACGCAACACTAGATCTTTGTGTACAGTCAAGACTATGTGTGTCAATGTTGGATGTATTTGTTATTTAAACAATAAATCTACTCAGGTATGGATGATATCACACACCGCTGGTGAAAATGAACCGCAACGACCGTCGGTTCTACTTCCCCAAGGTAGAGAGCAGTCACACCAAGATTGAGATCGTCATCCTAACTTCAAACCCTAAGGCCAAGAAGCATTAACTTCAACCCTACAATTTAGGAGCTACAATTGAATGTGACGAAGCGAAATGATCTTTAAATGTTGCTATGGCAGTATAAGGCCTGGCTGGATAGCTGCTGATAGAAAGCACGTAATAGGTGGCATTCCATGAAAGTATTTCGTGTTCCTGGTTCAGCCTACGACCCACGTATATCCGATTCAGACCAGGAAGATCTATCTAAACAGACTGCAATTATCTGTAGCATTTTGAAACTTTGTAGAGTCACTACAAACAATAGCATTCAATTCACGATCACCATTAGGGTGATTGAATGTTTCTTAGACAATAGTCAATGGTGTTATTAAATTTATTAAGCTTTTTTAAAATATTGTTAAGATTTTGTGTTTTAATTTTAAATAATATATACTTTAAGTTTTTATAAGGCTTTTAATTTAGAATATTGTGTTAATTAACTTTATTATACATTGTTCGTCTATAATTTATGGAAAATATATAAAGATTTAAATACATTCCTATATTTATTTGTATTAACTTTCAAATATTTTTTTATTCACAGACTTTGTAACGAGATAGCGCGTTTTTCATTTACTGACCGAGAAAATATTTGTGGCGCCCGCGAGTATTTGTTAGAGGGGGGTTACTCTATACACGACGACGAATATTCGAACGTCGTACTTAAAACTGTACGAATATGCCTAAATACTATACAAAATGTTCGATTTTTGTAACGTACGTCGTAATCTTAGAGTAAATTAGGAATATAACTGTCATAGAGAATAGTATTGATTTTAGAAGTGGAAAATTTTTACCATATAGGTAGGTACATGGACGTTCAACGTTCGAATATTCGTACTTTGAGTCCGAGAATAGAAAAGCTCCCGAGTTCTGTAATGTAAGAGGCCGCCTGGTTAGGTACCACCGCAATGTGTATTTCTCCCGCCAATCAGCAGTGTAAATGCACTGTTGTGTTTCGGATTGAAGGGTATTGTAGCCAGAATATCTACTGGAGATATTGAGACTTAACATCTTTAAGTCTCAGGATTGCGAGCGCAGTGGAATGCCAAGCATTGTTTTGTAATTCAAGGTGTTGTTTGGTTTTGGTACTATCCATGAGCTATCGTATTGATTACCATCAGGCGAATGGCATGCTGGTCTTGCTATTTAAACAATAAAGTCTGTCGTGATTTCTAATAGTCACGACGAGATACTTGGTATTTTATTATTTGGTGCTAGCCGATTTATTTTGAGTGTAAAATAAAAACACTTTATAAACATAGTTATAGAATTATTATAATCTAAAATAAATCAAGAAAAAATGTAGGCCACGTTTTTGACATCGGCACTGCGATGCTCAGACAGGCTCACTCGTCGTAATTCTTGCTCTTAGTTGCATATTGGTTCCAGCCTTTGGATGTTTTATTCTTGAAGTCGCTTTTCTGTAGGGGGTGTAGGTGGGCTGCTGCAACTCGATCACTAAAAATATTATTAAACAACATCGTGAGGAAACCAGTATACCATAGCGATTTATAAGAATTTGTATGGTATGTAAGTCCGCCAACCCACATTAGGCCAGGGTGGTAGACTATATGACCTAACCACTCTCAATCGTACTATCGATTGTAGAGGAGGCCCGTGCCCTGCAGTGGGACATATATGGGCTGATACAGAAAAATAATTGCCTAGGTAGCGTAGTTATACAACGGTTTGACTATTGATTGCAAAGCTGAGGTCTGGGGTTCGAATCCCGGGTCTAGCAAAAGTGATATTGAATTTTTCTATTTATCAGCCCGGATTCAGGACTTTGAGCCCGATATGGCGATAAGCTCGCTCCCTATCACATCACGCAACTGAAAATACAATGCAAAATGTCGGTATCCTGGTTGCTCCACTGCCTACCCTTTCTGCAAAAAAGGCGTAAAGTTATATACACACATAAATTCACGTCTATTTAAAAAATTATGGATTAAAACTCACGCGAATTCCTCATAAGTCCTCGCGGTGTGTATCGCGTCGCACTTCACATCGTTCACCCGCCAATACTTCCTGTCTTCCTCCACAGAGTCCTTCAGCTGAGCCTCCATGGCAGCTATGTCCTCCTGGCTCAACGGTTTATTCATGGTTTATAACAATATTTTAATACAGCGTCTAATGAACGTGCTGGTAAATTGATTTTATATTAATTCAATAACAGCTCGTTGGTATGGTAATAGTTGCTATGGCAAAGAAGTCGTTGAATAAAATTAAAATAATATTGTCTATAGCAAAGAGAGTCTATAGTATGGAAAATGTTTATCATACAAAAAAGGTATATAAAGATATGATGTATGTATATAAGTCGGCGTTACCGCACGCGATTATGTTTATCATAGTTTTTTTTTTTTCCATAATGACACCCTCCGTAGCGCAGGTAGTTAGACGCCGGCTGTGAAAGTAGAGGCTGCGGGTTCGATCCCCACACCGAGATAAATGTTTGCGTGATTACCAGGTATTTTTTTCGGGTTTGTGTGACCGAAAAATCTCTCGTAGTTTCTGATACCCACGGCACAAAATTCGATCTTAGTGTGGGGTCAAGACTATATATGTGACTGTTGGGTGTATAAAATGTTTTATTTATTTTCTCTAATACCCCGAAATATTGCAGTATTTTCTGACCTGTGAGAGAGGGATAAAGAAATAGTCATCATTGTCTTCAGAAAGTCGGATGCAGTGGCTTGAAGATCGATGAGGCCTATGTTCAGCGGTGGGCTTCCTACGACCAAAGATGATCGTGATGGATAAAATAATATGCATTTTTCAGCGATAGGTCCTAATAGGTACCAATTTAAAATTTCTTCCTACATTTACAAATTACACGGCGTATATCCGTACAATAGAAAATTCGTTCTCAACAACTGAGCCGAACAGAGCATTGTTTACATAACACCGCGGAAACTACTTGTAAACTATTAGTCGAGTGATTCAAACTGACTAACCCTAAGAAAAAGTTGTAAAATATGTACAGATTTTTCTTCTTTCTTTGGAATGGGAAATTGGAATATGGAACCTCTAGGAAAAGTTGTACAATACACAGATTTGTAAATTTATTTACCAATGACATAATATGATATGTTAGGTTCTGGATCCTAGATGGGCCCGCCATGCAAGTGGCTATCTGAGTAGGTACCACCGCTTTATCTATCTCTACTGCCAAGCATCATAGCAGCAGGCTTAATAGTGTATTTTACTCAATTTTTTATGGCTTTATGAAAAGGTACCGTGAAAGTCTACAACATTGCCCGATTTTTTGATAAAATCTGCTATATTTCATATTTTTTCTATAACCACCTATATATATTTTTTCATTTACATGAACTACATAAACATAATTATGCTACTATTAGCTATGTTATATTTAAAATAAATTAATATTTTAAATTTATTTTTTATTATTTTAATGATGGGCAAAGTTATGTGGCGATCAGCTAACATTGCCCATGTTGATATCTGCCAAAACATGACCCATATTATTACACAATTAAAAATGAAATAAGTATAAAAAATAATCTTAGCAGTGGTTTAAAAAAACTCTTAAAGTTAACAGATTCTCGTAACAAAAAATTATGGGCAATTTTACCTAGCGATTCTTACTCTTTCCATACAAACTCTGATAAATGGTTAAAAACTCTTAGGGCTGTCACATTACAGTAAATTGATTTTACTTTATATAATTTCTCACATTTTTACTTTTCATAATATGAAAGTGGTAATTAAATCAAGCATTGCACGCTATAGAAATCTTTTATTTAAATAAATTTAAAATATGCTACAAACAAAATGTCAACTTAAGTTTTGATCTATTTGGCAATTAAAATAAAGTAAATACCTTCTTTTATTAAGTCGATTAAAAAGACACCTTTCTAAATTCGATTGATCTTTAAAATAACAGGCGTCGAAACCTTTTTAGATTTTATCAAATTAATTTATCGAGATATTGACAACCCTAGGTACTTTTTGATGATGGGCAATGTTGTCAAGCACAAGTCTGAAAAAGTCAGGGTAAAATTGCCCATCCCGAAATTTAATGACTTTTTAACAATTAGATAACTAAACTGTTATTAAAATACTTAATAATTCTAATTCTATGACATACATTATAATAATCTATCTGCGGTCTCATCATGACGCACAATCCACGAATATTTTTCAGACGAAATTGGCCCGCCAAAAGACATACCTTTTTTGACAAGCTCTCACAAGCTACTAAAGAAACTCAGGAATAACTGCGATTCACAGTGCTATCACAAATATAATCAACTTTCCTACCAAATAATAAATGATGCCATAGACTTAAATATTTTTTTCATATTAACGGATTTGTTAAAAAAATGATTTTAGGGCAATGTTAACCTGTGTGGCAAAGTTGTCAACTCTTACGGTATATTTAAAATCTAGCAACTAAAGAAATTTGTAAATTCATTCAGAATTAAATAAGTTTCAAACCTTTTAAGTCTTGCAGTGGGAGTAAAAGAAAAGGGATTGAAAACAAGCTAAATTGCGCCAATAGTCTTAATATGAAAAATACTATAACATGATCTATCTATCCTATGTCTGTCTACCCGCATTACAATCGTAACGCTCTTGCTTTTAAAATATTAATATTTGCCTCATTTTACAAGCATGTGTCCACCAGCGGGAGATAGTTTACTACCACCGGTTAATACGCTACCTACATTGAGTTACACTTAATTTTTCATCAGATATATTGTACTCACTTTGTATTGTAGAATGTAGAGATTAATTAATCTTAAGTAATACATTATAGCATTACCTTTAGAGTAGTGTAGTAACCCGCCCGCGCGTGACCACAGAAACTAGTCACAGATTAAAGATAACCTTAAAACTATGTGCGCAACACAGTTGTAATATGTACTCGTGTAAGTCCGATCAATTTATTTCACTTTATAAATAGACAGCCGCTTGTTTTATTAAGGGCCTTCCGTAAATTGATATTTTTCTTGCCGCGCACGTACTAACCAAAGCTAACAAAGTCTGGCTTATAAAAACAGAGTGTCACTACTATTTTTATCTTACGCCCTTATAGATTTTGCAGTTCTACTTGTTATTATTTGCTATAGACTTTATCAGTTTTAGTTATTGTCTATTTTTAGATTATTCATCTTTTTGGCCAGTAACGATTAACGAAAGATACATAATCCATCTTACTAGAGTGCTTTTCGTTTGAAACTGATTTACCCTAGAGTTTTTATCTTTGAATTTTAAGCCATTGATATTCGATTTTTTTTTTTTCATTTTAAGAGAAGAACCTAAATATAATTGAACTAATACACAAGGATTACAAAAGTTACAAATCTAGCCTGGTGATACCAAGTTGAAGTGGCAACGGGTAGAGAAGGGAGCATTGAGAGCTAATGGTCTAAAAGTTCTTGAGTAGTGTTCAAGTACTGGCAAGCTCCGAATCCACTTTTAAAGTGAATAGACGATCTAATAAATGATATAAAAGTCGCTGAATGCAAGCCGTTTACAAAGACCTCGTTCAAGATAGCTGTGGAAAATTAAGTGATGCTAATTTTAAGCAATAGATTTCCTATGGTTGAAAATGATAATGCTACGTATAGTTTTTTGGCATTAAAATATTTATATTTACATTTAATGAAATGAAACAAATATTTGTGAAGCCCACATGAATTTGTCTCGTGTCTGGGTGTTGTGAGACAGAAAAGTCTTTCGTAACTCCTAATACCCACGACACAGGACTTCATTGATCTTAATGTGGGGTCAAGACTATGTGTTTGTCTGTTACGTGTATTTATTTATTTTTATTTTTTTCAGATGTCATTATTGTTATTTGCCAAATCACTATTACTTATAGCTACGTGGGCTATGATATATTCCCAGGATTTGATTTAAGCCATTCGCTAGAAAAAACAACATTACCTTCTACTGAAGCTGCAAAAGTAACTGAAAACAAATCTAGTGATAAGGTCCAAACGGTGTGTATCGAAGTAAAATCTTTATTCAAATTCATTTTTATTGGCTTTTTATCATTCTCCAAGGTATTTTTTGGCACTCGCATCAACTGTTTTCGTAATACGTACAATATAAATCTTCGACCATTACGAACAACGCTATTCTTAATTCTTTAGTCCAAAAGTATTGTCATTTAGTATATCAAATAAAATGGAAATGAACGAGTGATAGGCAAATCCCTAAAATGTATAAACAAATAATAAAGTACGTCGTCATCATCATTGATAATAACATCTACTCACGTGAGATGATCAAATAGCGTTGGAGATGTTGGGATTGGAAGATATCTAAGCTGATGTCTAATTAGACCGATTCGTGCATGGTAATAACACCCTTTGGAATAGTTACACGATGTGCCTGTGTGTACTTGTGGGAGAAGAGTGGCTCGATAATACGTAATAATAATATTGTTATCGCGACAAGTAAGGACTTACAGATCTCACGACCTATTTAATTTAATGAAAAATCTATTCAAAACCTGGTTGAACTGTGTATTTCTATCAATCACAACGTATTACTGGTACTTTCTCATTTCCAGAGCACTACAGCATTGCCGAGCACTCTTTCATTAGTCAAACGAATCAAGTTTGACTGTCCGGAAACTGAAAATCCTTCAAACATCGGAGCTTACGAAGTGCCTACTCAGAGAGATATTGTCCTCTTCATCAAAAAAACTTTAATAAAAATGTTTAATATCTACCATGAGAAGGCTTTGTCTTTCCTCAAAGACATTAAAGAGGTACCTACCCAATGTGTTGTGAAAATTATTTCAACGTAAGCATGTATGGAATACTAAATAGATTTTTATAACGCGTTATAACAGATAATTAGCAATAACGCAAAAACCTGGCATACCTGTGTATGAACAAAGTAAAAGGCACAATGCACAAACCATGTGAAACCATAACACATGAAAAACGCTGGCAGTTTTAAAAGAAATGGGCGTAGTTTCAATTATAATAATGATAGATTTGATAATAACTAATTCAAATTGCATAAAACCATCACACTTATAATTTGTTAATGGGACGGAAAAGGCTGGACCAGTATACCGAATTTTAAATCAATCGGTTCACCGTGATATGTGACGACTCTTGCAAAGAATCCCCTTAGCATGAAGTTAGCGTAACAATTCCGATCTGCCAGTCCACTGCTAGACACATCCCTCTCCAATTTCTATATCTTTACATTTTTATATAAACAATTGAAGTGATATTGAATAGCATTTATATTTTCTCACATATTTAGGCTACACGTGGTACGGTGGCGATAGAAAAGAATTGCCATAGACAGAAAGAGTCTTACAGAAAATGTGTGAAACGTATAAGCAGTAAGTGTGAGGTGATCACAAAAGCTGTGACTACATCACTTGAGCAGCAAAAAGAAGAAGTCGCTGATTTTATTGAAGTAAGTACCAAATAAATATGTTATTTCAGATGGCGTTCGCGCATTTACGTCTCTTTTCTATACCTACTAATATTACAAAAACGAAAGATATTATTGTTTGTCGTTAACAATGTAATAAATCGCATTATTGCATAGGTCCGACAAACGAGCAAACAGGTCAACCTGATGGGTATCCATAACGCTAGTCTCTAGGGTCCATAAAAAGGGTGGGAAATGAGGTATAGGGCGTTCGGAAACCTCACTCACCGAACGAATCGCGACAGCTAAGCTGTCGCTTCACGTTAATCTCCTATGTGACAGTGGTACCACCCAGGACGAGCCTGCTCATTCCTGCTGAGTCATGACTAAAAACAGCGTTGCTCTACAGCTTTTAAAAAACTAGAACTAAGCTTATCTAGAACTGTGTCATTTATTTGATATGTTTCTTAAATACCTATAATTTATCATTTCAGGAAAGAGTGTGCAATGTCACTGAAATAAAGGCAGATCCATTGAAACTGATAAAAATATTGGCTATGGAAGAAGCTTCCTTAGAATTTGCCTTGCCTGGCTTCTTGCGGCTCCTCAATTCATGTTCTGTATATTGCTCTAAGTAAGCATAAAAATACTCAAATATTAGATACCAACTAAATTATATACTATATAATATTATTTTATTATATTTTGCAGTTCCAATCCAAAATCAAGATTCAACAAACCACAACGTCATATGACTGATCAAGATCTCGTGATAAACCATTTTTTAACAAAAAAAAATTATATCCAGCTCATAAAAGGCTCAAAATAATTTTAACAAAACAAAATCTAAAACTGGACGCATTGTTGTCATTCATCTGCAATGAACGTATCCGCAACGATGGACCGAGCCTTTAACGTTTCACATACCAACTGCTAGATGGCGCTACTGTCAATGAACTTTTGACATGAACTTAATTGAAACTTGGTACAACTTAACCAAAATATGTAAGCTTTTTACGTGATGTGAATAATCATTTCCGTGGGAAATTATTTCTATAGCACATAATATATTAATACAATATGTGAGAAACACTAGTGCTTGTTTTTTTGTGGTGTATTTGCAAGTTATCCTGGTTGGCTGCTCAAATACTTTTTGATTAAGGTATGTAGTTATTTACTTTTAAATCATACATATTCAATGTTTTCCATGAACTAGACTACTTGTGACATGTTTTAAAAATTTAGTTCTATACAAACAAATAGTATTAACGACTTTTAATGAGTTTTTAATAGAAATACTTTCATTTGATCATGAATCACAAAGTTTATCCAAATTCTTCTCTAAGATTTTAGTAACTTAAAAGCTTATTTATACTTACATAGCATAGTAAGAAAATAACGCTGGATGACAAAAGCTCATTGCTTTCAAGGAAATAAAATAGTTTGAAAGCTTACTTAACTTTAACTTAGAACATGCACTGCAAAGAAAGTTAATGTAGCTAGGCACTATCTGTGGATTACTAAATTTTCTCTATACTTTATTGTTATTTTTGGGAACAAAATGTAATGAGCTGTTCCTTATTACTTACATATTTTCAATGTGTTCACTAAACGATAAAAATAAATAAAAATTAATCCAAGTTCCCCTACTTTTAACATTATGTTGGATCTGCATACCACAGTATGATTTTAAATATAATAAATAATGATAGTATTCAATTTATATTGTATCAGATATTTATTAAGTTATTTAAACCTCATATGGGTGATTATACAAAAGTTGGGTAACTCTTGAGGATATTTTGTTTACTATAATAATTAAATCAAATTATAACAAATTCGGGTGCATATGATGACAAATCTAATGATTATATTGTTCCAAATCGGGCCAGTCACTTTTTTAAGTAAATTATGAGATATTTAAAATTTTCTGAATTTGACTGCCAGGGGACTGACGAGGCTAACATAGTACTGATAAAGTACACAATTTTCTAAGAATTATAATGAAATTTAATAAGAATTAGTACAAATCTCTTAGTTTTAATAATGGCACATGTCTTTTAAGTATTCAAATCACTTGGTAACAATTAAAAATAATTATAAAATTAAAATAAACGTAAATACCAATATCTTCGGCAGCTTTAACTGATTTCAGCGATTTCATTGTCATCGGAAAGAACATATTCCTTGTGGGACCAACTCTTCTTCATTGAAATGCCTATCAACACTAAAAATATACAAATAACTAAAATATTTTATAAAAAAATAAAAACCGACTTCAAAACAAAAACCACAAAAAATATTAAAATAATAAGTACCACTGCAAAGCAAAAAATAATATTTATTTCATTGTACTTGTGCATGTTGATTAATTTGCTTAATGACTTGACTAGCCAACAAATCAAAATATATGCGTAACTTAATATTTTATTATTTTTTGGTTTTTAGTGGTTTTTTTGTTTTGAAGTAGGTTTTTATTAAAAATTTTAGTTATTTCCTTAAGTACTGAAGTTTTTGTTTTTCTTTGTATTCCGCTAATTTAATGGGGCACTTTTAATTCTGGCCAAGCGAGCCTTTTCGGCTTCTCTTTTTCTTCTAATCTTCTTCCCTAGTCAAATTGCTTTTAGTGGGCCGTATGATATTCTAAACTGAAATATAAAATAGAAATGCTTATACACGGTAGCAATTAAGATAAAAGTGCTCTAAAACAACAACAAAAAGCAGTATTATGGAGACAATTCAATCCTCTAGCGCGATACCTGACAAAGGACTGACGCCAGCGGATTGACGAAAAAGACATAATTTGAGGTTATAATCAGAACTAATGTTTTTTTTGATAATTTCGAATATCAACAAACTACATTTTAACAAATCATAGTTAATTATGTATAAATGATAATAAACCTCAGATTAACAAGAAAATAACGACCCACCACGGGACTGAAATTTTGACTGGCTTTGCATGTGTATAGAAGACAAACACAACTCAAGAACTCGAACAGTTATGGCGGCCGTCAAATTGTGCTGTCCGCAACTAACTTCATTACTAACATTAATACATAAACAGGGATTTGACCTTGACTAGGTGATATATGGCGAGAATTTCAAATTTAAAGAACACACAACGGACTGACGGATGAAAACAAACACAAAGTTTCTTATTTTTTTTTAAATAAATTGGAGAACATTGCATTATGAAAGTTGTAGTATGTAATACTATGTTCATCACAGATTGTAGTAAATTAGTAAGTTTTCTTAAATCAATGATAATGTTTAATAGATAGTCACTTGATTGTTGGTTTTCGGGATTGTGACATGCCAAAGGACTGACATTTTAAGTATTAATTTTGTTTTTTTATTAACTTGTATTTAAAATGAATAAGTGAAATTGGGTGACCATATAAAGGACTTTTCATTGTTTTAAAATAAGTTGTTATTTCAATAAAATATAATAAGACTTTGTATATATTGGCTGATGACAGCGAGTTACCCAATTTTTGTATATTCACCCATATAACTTAATTTTTGTGTAAAAGAAAAATCATTTAAAATGTCATATAAATTTTATATATTCTTAATTAGTAGATATTGTGTATGAATATAACACTGTCATTAACCAACCAGGTGTTATTCTCATTGAACTAATATTTTGAAAATAGCTTTCATAGTACAGTGTTCCAGGAGCAACCTATAAAATAAGAAACTGAATGTTTGATATGTACACTAATGCAAATGTTTCTGTGATCCAGAAATGTTTACATGGTGAGATATTTTATTTTTCTAAAATAATCATATCCCATTATTTCATATGATCATGTCTATAAGATTGGCATATTATAATGTTGTACACAATGCAACTTTTTTACATGCATTGGATATTTGTATCTTTGGGGCGAGAAAATCTCTGTGTATTAATTGGGTTTAACAGATTTTTATATACAAAATAGGAATTTTGCCTTATTTTATATATTATATAAAATAATCTGTCTGATGTATGTAATATGTAATTATTATAAAATTGTAATTTGCTCCTTGTAAAGTCATACCAATATGACATTTATTATGATAAGGATTAAGCTAATATCTTTATGACTATTTGTTTATTATTATTCAGATGACATACCTTACCATTCTTTGTATATATAATATATTTCATATTTACTAACAACGGGATGTTGTGGGACGGAACATACAAGGCGAAATGAGGGTGTCCTGGCACCTCTGCCTACCCCTTCTGGGATATAGGCGTGAGTTTATGTATGTATGTAATTATGTATATATATTTACTAAAGAAATGGGCTAGCTCAACCAGAGAATAACCATCGTCTCCCATAAAAACCAACGCATAAGATGTTGTGCATTAGTATCTGATGATCAGAAACGTAACAACACTCTCCACCTCCTATCTTCTTTGTTTCTATTTTTCTACCATTTGACAGTCCACAAACACATTCACACACAATTCAAGTGTTTTGTCAATTCACAGACATGGGTAGCAGGGATGTTGCGAATATTCGCATCCGCATCCGCAAATGCGGAACTTCCGCATACATTTTGACATCTGCATCCGCATCCGCATTAATCGATGCGGATATTTATGCGGATGCGGATGTAACACAAAATGAGATAAGACAGAAATTAGGCGGTGCCGGCGAATGGCGCGTGCCGTTTGCACGTGACATTGACCAGTGGGAGCAAAAGAAATATTGACATGATCCAACGCGTATGTTGTTGCTATGATGTTAGATTCTGAAGCTGTACTCCAAAAATAATTTCTTACTTATCGTAATAAAAAAAGAGTCTATGTGGATGAAAATCCTCTTAAGTGGTGTTTATCGAGAGGAATTAAAGATATTGTTTCCGATAGCACAAAGATTTTATCCACTCTACTAAGTAGTAATCCTAGCGAAGAATTATTTGCAGCGTGGGTTTAATTTACCAACCTCTTTCTAAACGCCTTGTTATCAGAAAAGGCGGTGCGGCGTTATACTTAATAAATGAAATGGTGTTCTTTTGCGAGCTCTTGGGGCTACTCAAAACGAAGGTAATGCATTTAATTATCAATAGAGATGATGGCTAGAGCCTTGCACAAGCATGGGATCGAATTCTACACTTAATTATATCGGAACCCAAAAGACCAACTGCCCGACATCAAGACACAGTGGGCTTCTTCTGCGTAGATTGAAATGCAAAAACAGATTTACGTTTTAAATTAACTTTTTAATTTAATAATAGTAAATTACGGGTAATTAAATTTCGCCCCGTGACCATGAATCCTTTAAAGTAATCGAAATATCGGGAAGTTAAAAAATATAATAAATTAACATAGATAAATCGATAAATATTAGTAAGCGGTAAAATCCGTAAATAATAGTTTAATTTCAATATTCATTCATATACTATACTAGCGGTCGGGGCCGGCTCCGCTCGGGTGTATACACGTTTTAAAATGGCGGTCAAAATATTTAATTCTGACTATCACGATCTGACCACGAAAAACGTACAAAATTTCCTCATACTTGCTAGAAATATCACTACTGCTTTCCTCATATAGGTCATAGCGTGATGATATATAGCCTTTAGCCTTCCTCGATAAATTAACTACCCAACACTGAAAGAATCATTCAAATCGGACCAGTAGTTCCAGAGATTAGCGCGTTCAAACAAACAAAGTCTGCAGCTTTATAATATTAGTATAGATTTACATAAAATCTTAAACATCCGCATCCGCATCCGCATCCGCGGATGTGAAAAAATCGACATCCGCAACATCCCTAATGGGTAGTCACAATCAAACAAGGCTTTCATGTCTGGACTTGACATTTTTATGCCTATACTCCAAGTCATCCTTAAATATGTTTATTTTTTTAATGTTAACATATTAGATATGTTACAATACTGCATTTTGGAATTAAAATAAGGCTAGCTAACTTTGTCAACACAATTGTCAGCTTTTAGTACCTTGATAAATCTAATCTAATATTTGTATGTCTCCTTTTACGGCCGATGCCAATAATCAAACGAAAAAATTAGATTGATGTCAATCTGGATTGTTTTCTACTTTTCGATTGGTCTACTGTCATGTTGCCATAGTTTTTTCACTACTGGGATCTTGACTGGGATTGTTTATTGGCAGCGGCTGTTAAACATTGTCAACTTCAAACACAATGCTTCAAATAATAAAATTAATGAACAAACATAAATCCTACAATGCCCTTGGTCTGTACCTAACTATAAAAATAAAATAAATACTGTATCAGCCCATATATGTCCCACCGCAGGGCACGGGCCTCCTCTGCAATCGGTATGATTGAGAATGGTCATACAGTCTTTAAATAAATAAAACAAAATTATAGAAAAGAAATAAATTCATATAAACTCATTTAATTACAGTCAGACTTAACAATACACAATTACTTAATTAAATAATTTCACTTCATGCAGCATTTTTTCTTCTTCTTTTCCTTGAAGGCTTCTTGGATTTCTTGGACTTCTTAGATTTCTTCTTCTTGCACTTCTCCTTTCTTTTCTCGTCGTCACTGCTGTCTGATGATGATGATGATGATGATGAAGAGGACGATGACGATGATGAAGATGATGATGATGATGAACTGCTAGTATCGTCGTCTTCGTCTGGTCTTGGTAGGGGTTGTGGTACTGGCCTTGGTGCTATTGGTACTGGCCTGTAAATGAATAAGAGAAATTACTATTTACATTTTATAGTGTTACATGCAATGCATCCAAAAAATTGGGTTTTAACTGTTATTGTATTTATGAAGAGATTTCTGAATATGCTTTGTGTGTATAACTCGTAAATATTATATTAATATTTAATAAGTTTTAATTTTGTCAGTGTGGACTATATAGCCTAACCACTCTCAATCGTACTCTCGATTGAAGAGGAGGCCCGTGCCCTGCAGTGGGACGTATATGGGCTGATACAGATAGTTTTGTAATGGTAGTTTTTCGTATACGCTACCGAAACCATAAGATGAAACTATAAAAGAAAAATGTCGGCCTTAAATCAGATGTACAAAAAGACACAGAGCACAATGTCTATCATAAATGCATAACAGGAACCAAAACAGTTTATGCGAAATTGGCGTAATCGGTTTAATGATTATCCATAAATAACTTTGTGTATTATCATAAACATTTTATCTATGCTTCATCGAAATTTATGAGTACATCAATTTGTCTTACAACTTATTCCAAAAATACACTAGTGCAACAAACAATCGCTGTTAAGATAGTGACGTATTTATATTTAGTTAGCGCAACCTTTATGAATGCAGAGTAGGAAGGAATCGGGTATGCGAGAAGACGATTGGTTTTTAGAGTACTATATCTGACTGCGACTGAGAAGTGCGTGGTGGCCTGTTGGTAAACGGACTAGACGCGGCTGCCAACATGTTCACGGTGGTCGCGGGTTCGAATCCCAGGGCACACCTCTGACTTTTCGGAGTCATGTGTGTATTGATAGTCAATCACCACGCACTAAAACGGTGAAGGAAAACATCGTGAGGAAACCTGCGTACCATAGCGATTTATATAAATTTCTATGGTATGTAAGTCTGCCAACCCGCACTAGGCCAGCGTGGTGGACTATATGGCCTAACCACTCTCAATCGTACTTACGATTGTAGAGTAGGCCCGTGCCCTGCAGTGGGACGTATATGGGCTGATACATACATACATACATATCTGACTGGGATAGCATAACAATATTCTCCAGGCTACGCTGAGTCCGGCTGCTATATGATCAAAATGGGTGTAATATTCAATATTAAAGTAATTTATCTTTATTTTCAAAAATAAGTTGTAGAAAGAAACAGTTACAAATATCTAACCAATTATAAATTTGAGATTGTCCAAATTAGATGAATTATATTATGAAGCCTACCAGCACCCTCTAGCCAGCATACTGGACTAAATCCTAAACCCTCTTTAGTCACAGAGGTAGCGTATGCCACATAATACTAACAGAAGTCAAGCTCCATACAAAGCGCGCGAAACCAACGCACACATAGACAGCGTTCACCGACACGATATTTGAGACCAGTCGAAACCACTGCGAGCGCGAGTTTCACTCGCTTCGGACACCCATCTAGTAATATTTGATGTACAAAGATTGGAGCAAATGAATAAAAGTTATAACACTTGTATATAAAACTTCAGATTTTAATAATAATACATTTCTTAAATAAACCACAATATTAGACAAAAATGATAAAAAAAATCTTAGATTATGACATACAGATTCTCAACGACTATATAAATAAAATTACAATTTATTCCTTTTGTCATTGTTTTTTTTTTATATTGTATTTTAACAATCAATCATACGAAACGAGTGCTATTACCACGATACTTGTTTTCGCATAAGCCAGAGTCAACAGACCTAGCGTGAACGCCGAGCGTAGTGTGAGTGTAGCAACAAAAGTGAAGTACATACACAAGCTTGACTTCTGTTAGTATTCTGTGCCCAAATGCCCAAAAGAAGGTTGTGTAGATTATTATAACTCATTATAAAAGTCTGTATTTTGCTTTCATTGTTCTGAGTCTGTGTTGTGTAATATAACTCTTTGTCAGTTAAATCAGCCTAATAAAGATTTTACAAACAAAATACTAAGGAGCAATTTCATTGCCATTAAACAATCTATGATCTGTGATCAGTTTAATTCAATCAAAAAACTCACCTAGGTATGTATTTCTTTTTATCTATATCTTTCTTGTCTTTTTTATCCTTCTTATCTTTCTTGCTTTTCTTTTTTTTACTCTTAAGTTTCTTTGTCAATTTCTGTCTTAGTTCTGCTTCTCTTAAGGTTTGTAGTGGAGTTGCATATTCCTCTTCACTATCACTGCTTGTACTGCTTACATCGAGGACTACCTCTTTATTGGGATCAATCTGAAAAGAAAAGATTTTAATATTATTCACATTGTTGCGACTGTTTGTGTAACAGTTAGTTTGGCATAAATCAGTGTGACCAGCTTAATGTACATAAATACACCCAAAATACATGTACACATTTTATGAACCCACCATAAGGTGCAAGTCCTTTGTTACCAAAATAAGAAACTACAAGAGGCTTACAAGGCCAAATATTTCAAAATTATTCTAATATACTAAATATATTTGTCACAAAACTATATTCTTCCAGGTAAATTGACATACATAAGCTTAGGGTTGTAACTTCAAAGAGGTAGGCAGAAAGCCATTAAAGCTACCCACAGTTAACCAAATTTGTTTCTCTACAATATATTACATGAGCCATATTAATTGCATTTTGCACAATTTTGAATTTAAAACATCTGAACTAAAGCAACAACTTCATTATTAAAAACTCAAACAAAGTGTACGGCTGGACCTAAGAATACTAAGAGGCCATAAATTAAGGCTGATTCTTATTGCTAAACACTAAAAAGCTATAAGTGTAGTAAGCCTACAAATATATAGCATTGGGTATGGGAGATAAACTAAATCCTTTCATCACATGTCACATGCAGTATAATATCTGATATCCAATCAATCAGCTCAAATTCTTTGTAATTTTGTTATGAAACTTACGTCAATGTTGATTTTATTACTGATTAACATTGAAAATATCATTATGACCTCATGATTAATAAGAATATCTGTTTGTGATAGGGTATCCCTATCCGTAAAGACATTTAAGGAAAATTGGACATTATTATCTATGAAAATGTATCATATTTGGGTCGACACCTGCTACAAGGAGATACAGTCAAACAACTAAAAATACTGTTTGTGCTGGCAAATTAAGGGGATGGCCGGGACTATATTCCTAGTGCATCCTTCCCGTAGACTTACACTCAAAATACTTGCTCATATTCCAATGACTGATGGCAAATACATATATACTTCTCAACAAACAAAATTAAAACACCTTGAAAGTGTATGTTTTATAAGGATTATCAGAAAAATGTGTATATTTAGGAATATTTGTTAAATGTTGTTTAATAGTGAAAATGTGAGGTTTTCAAATCCTTTTTCAAAAAATCCTTACAAAATGGAAACTTGCAAGGTGTTTTGATTTTTCTGATGAGAAATATATACATATTTGGGTTTCAACTTTTCTATATCCTGTTTTGAGTAAGTCAGATGTATTAATTAAAAATAAATTGTTATATTTTACTGGCAAATTCTCAATCAAGACTGTACTGCAACCATCAGGTGAATAGACACTATGTTCTGCCAATAAAACAAAAGAAAACTCTCTTTTGCATTGTAATAGCTTTCCATGTAACCAATACTAAACATATTATATTAATGAAGGAAAATAACATGGAATATTCTGTTTTAAAGACACAAATAGTTTCTATGCACATTCATTATTAAGAAAGTACAAAAAAATTAGATACTATGAACCTTGGATAATTGCAGTAGCTCTGAATTAAAAATAAATGCATACCAAAAAGAATACAGAATACCAAAAAGCTAATGAAATTTGAAAATGTACTACTTTTTTCATATATCATTTATATCATCTGCAAAATACTAGAGCATTTTGTGAAGTACTATAGCATCCAATAATTAGTGAAGTGAATTCTAATTAACAATCATTTATACTTGCACTATACTGCCAATATAATGAAGAACTGACCAGCACTACTAAGACGTATTTTTATGAACCTTTGGTGTGTCATAGTGATACGCGTTGATCACAAAAAAACACAACGCAACTTTGAACCGGAGTTACCGTGTTTAAATCGAAGAGATTCCAATTCTCTAATGAGAGTAATTGTACGCAATAAACAAGCTTTTGGTCTGTGGCCCTTAACTAAAACTATCGATGAAACAGTGTAAATGTTGATTAAAGTAAAGAATAACTTACTTTTATGAAGTTCCTGCATTGAAATGTTAGGTGGCCAGCGTAGCCGCACTTTTTACAAGCGCATCTCGATGAATCCTTAGTTCCCGACGATACTTTAGTCACCACGTCTGTATAACTATACATTGTGTGTTTTGATGAAAACAGAATCAAACTGATCAACAAAATCTTGTTATTTATGTTTTTATGGATTCGTTTAACGTAGTCTGAGGTTTAACGTTATCGTGAGACGTCAGACGTGAATTAATGATCAACGTCAAACAATTATACGTTTCGTTACACGCATAAATTTTGATACCTCACTAAATCCCCTGTGTTGTATTTTGTAAAACTTTGAGAAAATATAACATTATTTTAAAAAAAAAAATTAAATGTTCAAATACGAATATATCTACTTTAAAAATTAAAACGTTCTGCAAACGCCTCCATCAAACAACTTTAGTGATACCAAGCGGAAAGTTAGAACTATGTTTCAATTCACGCAGTTTTTAATACACAATATATTTTTCGCAGCAAATGAACGAGAAACGATTATTAAAATCGAAGTAAAATAGAGAAATGTTCCGTAATGGCGGAGTTCCTACCCCTTTGCGACGTACTGTTCAACGTGATCTCGCTGGCTGGATATTTCTGCGACGTCGTTTTCGACGTGGTGATGGGCTATGCGCTGCTTGAACGAGGCTATAAGGCCACATTCGCGGCAGCTATATCTATAGTTATCACGTCGCTGCTTATTTCTCAGGTTAGTATTATTTTAAATTACAAATGTCACATAATGATATAAATGCAAGAAGCTTATACCCAAATGGAGATTGCATTCCGTATATAAAAGTGAAGCACAAAAATTTGACCTCGAATGACGTTGCTACTGATTGCTATCCTTTTCTTTCGAGTGACAATGAATGAAAATGAATTTTTGTTCATTGAAAATGAATTTTTGTTCATTCATTGTCACTCGAAAGAAAAGGATAGCAATCAGTAGCAACGTCATTCGAGGTAAAATTTTTGTGCTTCACTTTTATATACGGAATGCAATCTCCATTTGGGTATAAGCTTCTTGTATAAATGCAATAGAGGTGACATTGTTCATCATGAAAACTTTGGCCCATTCATATTTGTTTTGTTTTTATTTTCATAATAAACATTTACTTAATATCGTGTTGCTTGCAAAAATAAATAGCAGCACCTTTTTTTAGTATTCATACTGAATATATATGCATATGCTTTTAAGACTGGGCAGTCCAGTTGAGTTGCACAGTGGTATTTACGAAACAACTCTCGTAAATAATCACTATCTTTTAAAAAATCCATAAAATCTTAAAGTCGTAAGTAGTTCAACCGCCTTCCGCAAGATGTCACTGTATCAACAATCATACAGCACCAATATTGCTTGAAAAAAAATTACCCGATTTATGCCCAGGTACTCTCCCTCCGCTGGTACCTGCATGTTTGGTGGGCGAGCGAGGGTCGGAAGGACCGTCCTCCGTGGCTACCCATCATGCTGCACTGCCTGCAACTCGGAGTACTGTGGCGGTACGCACGGCTGCTAGTACCCGTCGAGCTAAGGAGGGTTAAACACCAAGTCAGGGATTTGTGTGAGTGAAATTGTGAATTATTGGAATCATTGAATAGATGTTACAGGGCAAGAAAAATTTATGTTTGGAAGCATCTTTTGAATGCGAAATAATTAGTAGCTTAATAAGAAAATAAATTAAAATCAGATTCAAGGTTTAAATTGGGAAATAATTCTACCAAAAAGAAAATCAGTTTTTTTTATTAAAATATGCTTTCGAAACAGGTTACTTGGGACAGAAGATCAGGGAACAATGAGAGATATTTTCGATTCTACCCATCTCTTCGAGGATATTGTTGGCCCTCATACAGTGTATATCAAGAATGCTACCGAAAACGAAGCCGAGTGGTAGTTTTAGTTTAAAAATATATGGTTGTACACATTGAGGTATTATACTAGAGTGAACATCGGGAACAAAATGTCTACGTATTGTGTCAGTCTTGATATATCTTATATAGGTATGTAAATAAAACTATATGTATTTTGGTAGGTATGCTACGTTTAGTCCACGCGTTCTGCGAGGCAGCACCGATGCTATTGCTCCAACTGCACATACTGTTCAAGGATACTAATCATGACCTAGCAAATGAGTTGGGAGTCACACCTGAACCTACCATAGACGAGCCTTCAGGTAAGTCAATATGTTTTGATGTATCAGTTATAATTTACTAGTAGTTAGTATAGGGTAGCCTGTTGGTAACAAACTGGGTTTGAAGTTTTGAACTGTCTAAAATTTGGATGTCTCAACTATAGTTTACTAGTAGTTACTTAGTGTAGATCCATTATAATTTGCTAGTAGGTACTAAGTGCAGGGTAGCCTTTTGGTAACAAACTGGGTTTGAACTGTCTAGAATCTGGATAATGATCACTTGTACAGATTTTGCGGCATATCTTACTGGTGGTAGGTCTCTCATATGTGAGAGGCCGCCTGGGTGAGTACTACCCTAGTATGTCTATCTAGTATGTCTACTAGTATGTCTATTTCTCCCGCCAAACAGTAGTATGGATGCACTGTTGTGTTTCGATTGTTACCATTATCGCTCGAAACCATCTCTTGCGGCCGCTCTCCGTAATCTATCTATCTGTAACTAGAGATTTCATTAGGTATTTCATGCATTTTATGAAAAAAAAATGCAAATGCAACAAAGATAGAGAGGTAAAAATATGGTGCATATATTTATAAATAGCTTGGTAAGATAAAGATAAATGTCAATCTTTGTTTATTGAAGCATAGAATTGTATCGACATAGTATTGGTAGATGTTTTAACCTCTTGTTAAAGATAGATAGGGCATAGAGACCGGACGTTACAGACAAATAAATAAATAAATACACCCATCAGTCACATACATAGTCCTGACCCCACACTAAGATCGAGTCTTGTGTCGTGGGTATCAGGAACTACGAGAGACTTCGGTGTCACAAACACCCAGAACACACAAGGATGGATAAGAAGGAATGACAGTTGTGGGGTACCATGGTGGGTATTATTATCATCATCATCAGCCCATTCGCGTCAACTGCTAGACATAGGCCTCTCCCATTACACGCCACTGGGCTCGATCTTCAGCCCAACGTCTCCAACCGCTACCAGCCTTATAAGGTATATATTATTAGAATTTCCTGTTTGTTTATCTAGCCAACAAGGCGTTCGCGGAGTTGAACGTGATCTCTGCGTCTCTGTCGCTATTCTCCGTGTGCTGGGCGCTCGCCAGCTTCAGCAAGAACGTGCGTCTGCAGAACGTGCACCGGCTCGTACTCACGTGGCTCGGGGTCATCTTCCAGGTGATAAAAATGCCCTTGTAGTACTCTCTGTCTCTCTTCGTCTTTTCCCTTTATCTCTCTCTCTTGTTTTTCTCCCTTCCTCGTTCTTTAAAGGAATGCCAAGGATGCCTCGTTATTCAAGAATAGGGTATTTGACTATTATCGATTTTTGGTATTATTTCGCTTACAAACACAAATACGTTAAAAATAAAACCTTGCTGTCAAAAAAGCATGAAAATAGCTTGTAACATGAGGCAAATATTAATACTTAAAATTAAAGATTAGAAGTGCAGTGGGGATATCTTGCTATCTCTTTCACACACGCATACTGTAAAGTATATTACCCTAGTGACGTCACTATCTTTGTTTTGCATTTCTTTTCTGTTATCTACTCCCACCACAAGATTTAAAATGTTTCTAACTTGTTTCATTCTGAATGGATTTAGAAATTTCTTTGTTTGACTATAGTTATGGATACCTTTTGATATTTTGATTGATAAATACAATAAAAAAAATTAAGTCAAATACTCTATTGTTTCAATGAATTATAATTATATTAGTTATACGAGTGATTCGAAACTATTCGTATTTACCTTTATCAGCGAGTTAATGATTTAAGGACTCACTGTAAAAGTTTCTTAACACTGCGATGAGTTCCGCAGGTTGAGACAAGTCTTACAGTATACTATAATGAATGTATATTTACGCATAAAATAATAAAATATTCCCGTTTTAGTTTCTGTGGCGGCTGGGGACGATATCAGCTCGGATATGTGCGCTCACTGTGTACGCTCTAGTTTACGAGTACTGGGTCTTCTTAGTTATAGGTAAGTGCAGTCATTATTAAATTTAAGATCTTGAGTATACAGGATGAGTCACTGGGCATTTATTTGAAGTTTAGTATAGTTTATAGTTCTGTCGGTCTTACGTTATCGTATTATCTTCCCTTTTGCTTTTTTTGCTTTTTTTAAGTGTCGTGTAGATACGTAAAAAGCACCACCCACCCAACTTTTTTTTATTCTGGCCCGGCATAATGGCTACATTGCACCTGATGGTAAGCGCAAATGCCGCCCAAGCAGAGTGTCCATTGACATCAGACGGCAGTCCCATGCCAATGGAAACAATTATGCCGGCCTGCTAAGATGCCTTTTCACACTACGGCAGAAGGATCCAGGATTATAGGAAGGGAACACGTGCGCCGGCAAACAATTCCACAGCCTGACGGTGCGGCATAAAAAAGAATTTGAGAACCGTTTGGTTCGCACCGGGATGGTGTGGACCGTCAAGATACGTCTTCGCAAGCCAGCACGCGTGGCTCTGGTTGGGAATGGAGAGGAGGGGATCAAGTTAAACAACTCTTCAGAGCACTCACCGTGATACAGGCGGTAGAACACGCTTAGAGAGGCGACATTCCTCCGGAGTTGTAGCGACTCTTAAGTTGCTCGTAACTCTCACATACATAATCCTAACCCCACACTAAGATCGAGTCTAGTGTCGTGGGTATCAGAAACTACGACAGACTTTACGTTCTCATAAACACCCAGGCCAGTCCGTTTACATTTACCTGTAGATAGTACTTTCCTAGATATTTTTTTAGGTTTGGTTAAGTACCTTACAGGTTAGAACCAGGGTGGGGCAAGCGTTCCACTCTGCCTCGCCGTGTCTATCCCCATGCGTCTATTATTAGATTAATGGCACATACTTCATTGTACGGACACGCACTATCAAAATTGAACACACACAATACAAGACTTGTTAGTATGGGAGGCTAAATCTGAATCGGGTGGCGACGCCCCTGGGTGTGAGGGTGGGATAGTGTCCATAAGTGTCAGGTATTTAAGTGATGTTGCTGTGTTAAGGTCTGCACTGGTTGTCGATGTTCCTGTGGCTGATATCGCCGCGACACGTGTTCCACGGCGAGCGTATATCTCGGCCGCGCAAGGCGTGTCTGTCCGCACTCATCGCGTTCCTGTACGTGTTCGCGTACGTAAACCTGCACGAACACAACCATCGACAGAAAATGGTGAGATATTGCTGGTTTTTATACGCTTTTATTAGCTTCAGACGTGTATGTATGTTAGTATGTAATGGAATCTTTAAACATTATTTTGAATCACTTCAAAATGTCGAATTGACTCGAAATTTTGCATACTTATCCAGGATTGATGACAATACAATAATTAAAAATGCTGACTTTATTTTATCCAGAATATACAGAAATTTATTTATTTTTTGATATTTTTTTTTATTAATTGTGGATAATGTGCATACAGCTGTCTTCCTTTGATAATACATCCGTTGATAGATATTTTTTGTGCAATCAATTAAATTTGTATTTACAACCTTTACTTATGCTCCAGCACCCCACGCTTTGTAACAATAAAATGTATGTATTGAACTCCATTTTTTAATCTTAAACTCATTATCAATTATTTTTTGCTTTTCAGTTGGATCGTTTATAAAAGCGTGATTGTTAGTTTTTCAAACCATAATCAATTTAAGGTACCATAATCAATTAGGTAGTGCGTGGTGGCCTGTTGGTAAACGGACTAGACGCGGCTGCCAACATGTTCACGGTGGTCGCGGGTTCGAATCCCAGGGCACACCTCTGACTTTTCGGAGTCATGTGTGTATTGATAGTCAATCACCACGCACTAAAACGGTGAAGGAAAACATCGTGAGGAAACCTGCATACCATAGCGATTCATAAGAATTTCTATGGTATGTAAGTCCGCCAACCCGCACTAGGCCAGCGTGGTGGACTATATGGCCTAACCACTCTCAATCGTACTCTCGATTGTAGAGTAGGCCCGTGCTGATACAATACAACAATCAATTTAAATGATAGAAGCAACATAATTATGATTAAAAGCCAAAACCTTTATTTTTTTTATTAGGTCGCTTTAAGGCTTAACGTGCGATTTCATGTAATGTGTTGTACGTGGTGCTGGTGACTTTGGTTTAGGTAACTTTTTTTCTAAGCCCAGCTGCACATGCTCACACTCACATTGGCCGTCACGAGCCGTGTGCGAGTGGCAGTATTTAAAACCTCCAAACTACCAAATTCCACATTTGTTCTCACGTGTCGACGCAGGACGCAGGACGTGAGAGCAAATGCGGAGTTTGGTACTGCACCATAGGTTTTAAATATTGCCACTCGCACGAGGCTCGTGACGGCCAATGCGAATGTGAGCATATGCGGCGGGTATGAAGCCTGCGAGTGTTTCGGAAGTCGTAATGTGGCTTTTCGGATTTCAAGCAATAAAGCAGCCTAATGTCATTGAAATAGGGCTTATTTTAAATCAAGACCACAATATGGCGCTTATGACAGTGGAGGGGTTAATGTTAGTGTTGTAAAAATGAGCGCTGAGAGTCGAGCGTCGAGCGCTGAGTCGACGCTTTGGAGCGTTTTAGACTCGAGCGTTAAACGCTTGAGCGTTTAAGGCTTGCGAGCGTTGAGAGCTTAGACTTTCATGCTCGAGTTATGCGCTCGAGCGTTCAAGCGTTGTAGTTTTTAAATAGGGATAGATGAAACAATTGTGATAAATAAAAATGTTAGGAGTTGTGGGCGGTAGGTATGGTGAGTATTACTTATCTTTTGACTTTGGTCGTATAAGCTGGCCTTATCTATACATATAAATAAAATTGAAGTGTCTGTTTGTAAAGTGAAAATAAATAAAAATGTCCAAGTACATATCGTTATACCGGGTATATCAAGACTGCTACCGAAAACGAAGCTGGGTGGTAGTTTTAGTGACCACAAATACAATGCAACTAAAAATTTCGCAAAGAAACGCGACAATTATTTTTAATGATTTTTTAAATATCATCATTTTTGGGTGGTAAATCCATAGTTATTGCTAAAATAATAATTTTAACTCTTTTATACCTTAGAGTATTTATAAATAAAAGGGTATTCACTATTATTTTAGGGAAAAATGCATTTTTCGCCCAAATACGACCGTAGGAAAAAAATAACCAAAAAAAAATTGTCGCTTTTTTTTCCAACATTTTCTGTTGCATTGTGTCTAAAGTCGCTTAAACTACCACCCGGCTTCATTTTCGGTAGCAGTCTTGATATACCCTGTATGCACGATACCTATATCGAAAATGACCTTAGAT
Source organism: Hyles euphorbiae (assembly GCA_023078785.2). Classification (NCBI taxonomy): domain Eukaryota; kingdom Metazoa; phylum Arthropoda; class Insecta; order Lepidoptera; family Sphingidae; genus Hyles; species Hyles euphorbiae. Next base: position 6,348,492 of record CM041048.1, read on the forward strand.
TTTTTTTGTCTGTCTGTCTGTCCGTCTGTCTGTCTGTCTGTCTGTTTGTTCCGGCTAATCTCTGAAATGGCTGGACCGATTTTGACGGGACTTTTTTTGTCAGGTAGCTGATATAATAAGGAGTAACTTAGGCTACATTTGTTGTAGAAAATTTCATTTATTTAAAAAATAACTAAAACAACTAATTAACTTTTTTGTTAAACTTCACGCGGACGAAGTCGCGGGCTCAGCTAGTCATAACTAAAAGAAGGAACAGACTTAGTAACGAAAATATACAGGCCAGTATGTGACTTTTCTCATGGTTAAAAAAATTATAGTGTTGCAAAGGTGTGTGATGATTTTAGGTAGGTATTTAATTTAACTTAGTTGCTAAGAAAAATCAGTAGGTAGTCAGGAATTGTACAGAAACTTCAGCTATTTTTTTTTTTTATTGCATTGAATGGCGAGACGAGCACGCCGTTCGCCTGATGGTAAGCGATGCGACCGCTCATGAACAGTAGCAAAACCAAACAACACCTTGATTTACAAAGCAATGCTTGGCATTCCACTGCGCTCGCCATCCTGAGACACAAGATGTTAAGTCTCAATATGTCCAGTAGTTACTCTGACTACAATGTCCTTCAATCCGAATCACAACAGTGCATTTAAACTGCTGTTTGACGGGAGAAATAGACATTGCGGTGGTACCCACCAAGACAGCCTCTCACATATTAGAGACTTACCACCAGTAAAACACAAAAACCAAAAACAAACAAAAAGCTAAACCACACTTGTAATGTAATTTGGGCCTTGTGGCGTAGATCATATGGCATATTGTATACTAATAATAAATAAGTATTTTTCTACTATTATGATATAAATATCGTTAAAAATAAAATTGAAATTGTCTTATTTCAATTATACTATCTTTTTTACGGTGGTCGCGGGTTCGAATCCCAGGGCACACCTCTGACTTTTCGGAGTCATGTGTGTATTGATAGTCAATCACCATGCACTAAAACGGTGAAGGAAAACATCATGAGGAAACCTGCATACCATAGCGATTTATAAAAAATTCTATGGTATGTAAGTCCGCCAACCCGCACTAGGCTAGTGTGGTGGACTATATGGCCTAAACACTCTCAATCGAACTCTCGATTGTAGATTAGGCCCGTGCCTTGCAGTGGGACGTATATGGGCTGATACAGATACAGATCTTTTTTACAGTTTCTCTAACTAAGTAATGTAAGCGCGCTCTCAAGCTCGAGCCGAGCGCTCAAGCCACTGCTCGAGCGTCGAGCGCTTCAGTCGAGTCCCGACTCGAGCACGAGCAATCTGCTTGAGCGTCGACTCGAGCGTTTAAGCGCCGACTCGAGCTTTTTTACAACACTGGTTAATGTGTTGTTGGTACGTGCAGGTAACATTCTACATAGTGATGAGCGTGGAGAACAGCTTGCTGGTGACGGCGTGGTGGTGGTCGGGGCAGGCGCGTGCGCCGCTGCACGCCGCCGCCGCGCTCACCGCAGCCTTCGCCGCGGGGATAGCGTTCATGCTGCTGTACTACAGGTATACTGATGTACACATATACAGGGTGACATTGACATATAGTATTTAATTTAAACCACATATTCCTAACCACCCCAGGTAACATTGTGCAAAGTTTGAACAAAAATTGCCCGATAGTTTTGTCAAAAATCTCGATTTTAGGTTTCAACGCTTTTGATCGACCCATATAGATACCGAGTCTTTTTACGACTCAAGTTCCCGAACCAAACTGAAGTTCAACAACGCGGTAAAATACTCGTATCTATATGGGGATGCTCAAAACTAGTAAGAACTAAAATCACAATTTTGACAAAAAATCTTCTCATATTTTCTTTCAAATGATGTAAAATTTCACGTAGGGTGATGAGAAACATGTGGGTTAAAATAAATACAATGAGACAATATCACCCTGTATATATGTACATGCTCTGCTACAGATCACATACACTATATCTATACATATACATGCTCTACTACATGTCCACTGCACTATACGCTACATCGATACTGATGTACACAATACGTATACATACGTTTGTATACGCACGCACGGATATACATATGTACCGCTATTTTAATGGAAATAAAAAGAAGCCAAAGATTATAAAGACCCTATTCTCGAAATTAAAACAATCGTTAATTTCCGCCATATTATAAATTATGCAACCCTCTAACTTTTCGGAGTCATGTGTGTATTGATAGGCTGTCATCACGCACTGAAACGGTGAGGCAAAACATCGTGAGAAAACCTGAGATTTTTATAAATTTCTTTAATATGAAAAGTCCACCAACTCAAAATGGGTCAGCGTGGTAGACTATATGGCCTAACCACTCTCATTGGTATTCTCGATAGTTGAGGAGCCTCGTGCCCTGTGGGACGTATGATACAGACATATTATGCACAACATAAATTATTAACAAACTTAATGTTTCCAGGTTTTTCCACGTTCGAAGACTTGGTTACATGCTCGGCGAAAATCAACAAGGTACGAACAACAAAAAGTAATTGTTAACACTTATGATAATGTACGGTTAAACGCTTGCTACATACGGGTACAAGAACGCACGACTAAAATAGCGTTGTTTTCAGGTAAACAGGCAAACCAGGGAGATAATGCTACCATACCGGGAGTGTTCAACTGTCGCTTCTCAAACCCAGTGTGTAATAGGTAAGTGGTTTGACTTGTATTTTAGGTTCTTATTAAAAAAGTATAGCCAATTCAAAAAGTAGTTCAAAAGGTGATATTATATTAGTTACGCAGTGTGTAATATGCAAGTGATTTACCTGTATTTTAGTTATAAAAAAAGTATGGACTGCTGAAAAAGTAACATAATTCAAAAGGAAAAATACTGTATGTTTTTTTCTATAAAATAACAACTCGAAATTTATTATGGTGTTTCATAGATCGGCTTGATCTTTATTTAAATTGTCAGAAAAGTGTGGTCTGTCCGTAATTTAAGCCAGTAGGAAGTACACCGTTTTTTTAAATATAAAAAATACTTGCATTACTTACTTTGATGGATTTTCCACTATCAATTATTAATTTATCCATGCATTACGTTACCACAGCACAGCAAATGGCCGCAAGAAGAAGAAGCCGACGTCGTTCGTGCCGCCGCCGGCCGCGCCCGCCGCCGCCTTCTGGAGGAGGCCGCTGCCCACCGCACACAACCATCATGTATGCACCACTACTTATAAATCATAATTATATATTTTGCTAGTACATAACCACCATGTATGACCACTACTTTCAAATAATAATGATATTTAAGTTAAAACATTAAAGTACCTACTTCTAAATTATATACATATACGAATAAGTCCAATCAAATATTATAGTTACGAGTATGTACAATAAGCTAATCTAATTTCAAATTTTCTTATTTATGTGAATGTAAATTCTAATGGGAAATAAAGTTCTTAAACCACATATTTCTTGCGGGCACATAACCACCATGTATGCCCTTTATTATTATCATTATTATTTGTTATTATATTATACGAGAATAGTCAGCTTACGGTGTATGGAAAGCGCTAACTATTACTTACAATTTTGAACTAATAATTATGTTCCTTGTCATTAGCCACCACGTATGCCCCCTGACTTTGAAATAATAATGATATTTCTTGATTTATTTATTTGAAAGACAAACATATTATGTTGCAATATTATTTCACGATTAAAATAAGGTTATTTATTAAGACTGGTGTTCAGACTATATCGAAAATTTTAATAACTTAATTGTGAAATTGGAAATTAATATTGAGATAATTATTTTACACACAGGGTGGTTCATCAGAGAACGAAGGCTCCAGCGTCGGTTCCCGCGTGAACATACAACAAAAACTTCAGGAAAAGAAACAGAAACAACTAGCAGAATTAAGAGTCATCGAGGAAGAGATAAAGCAAGGGAAACTGGCAAAAACTACTCCGGTAGCCGCAGAAGAAATATATAGCAGTTTGCAACGCCAGCCAATACCAAGAGCCAAAACTCACGCGGAGCCGCCTGCCTGGCCTAGTATAGAGATGACACACTCCTACCAAAACTACCCAGTGTTACCCCACACATGCAACTTATACCCAACTTACACAGAAATAAAGCCAGAATTCAATATAACTAACTTCCAAAACAACGAAACTAACGCAGACCTCAACGAGCTAAAAATGCGAAGATTAACGAATAGATACGACAATTCACGAACGTTTTACGAAAACCCAGCGAATATAAGAAATGATAGGACGCCATTGCGTTCTCCCAATTATTTGGAAACTAGGAATTACGAGGGTAGTTGTGGAAGCCCTAGGAATGTACTAAACAACAGCCCTGGGAACTATATGGCTGACGTCTCCAGTAATAACTACGACAATGCCATCGACAAGCCTAGAATCGCTCAGAATAATATTTATTCTGAAGAGCATAGACAAATGGGGGAGTATTCTGGGTACTGCGAGAACAACCAGTATAAATACGAGGGTAAAGACGAGTATGTGTCGGCTTTACACAACGCTTTAGCTAACGTCCAAAGTATAGACAATATAAGGAGTAACTACGAGGGATGTGCTCAGTATGGGCCGAATTGTGACAGGTTTCCGTACCCAGGGTTAGGGGCTAAGAAGATAGAGCAGCAGATGAGGAAGCTGCAGAGGTGTCGGACTCCAGAAATTCTTCTGGCACCACATTATTTGGAGGGGTGTAATAGACAAGTCTGCTGCCATTGGGGACCTCCGTATGCGTGAGTACACACTTTATTATATGTTTTATCATTGTCTTTGGGTATTGGAGTTTCAAATGTGAAAGTAGACGTCCTCCAAACATTTTTGAAATTATAGTGGTTGGATGCAACTAATGCAACGGTAAATTTTGATGGTCCTTAATCCTGTATCCTTCAGTTACTAATTCATGTTACACGGAAAAATAATTTAATATAACGTATAAATTAAATGTCCTTTCTGCTAATAACAGCAATAGAAAGAAGGAGGAAGGAGTGGCGGGCAGTAGCGGCGAGGAGTCAAGTCCCGAAGGACCAGCTCGGGATACGCCGCGACCTCCCAGCGACATCGACAGCCAGGTTAGCTATACCGTATACGAGCCTCGACGGCAACAAACATTACCAGCCATACAGCCTCAAATCTTGATCAAATCAAATAAGTTATATTGTTTAGTTATAATGTAACGAGGTCGAAGGAGAAAGACGTGTGTAAAATGATAATTGTAAAAGTATTTTATGTCTACTCATATCCCTACGTAAAAATTTAAACGAGTACTAACTTTACTAGCAACAAAGAGTCTGCTTTTAATAAGGTCACTAAGATTGAATTTAATATAAATATGGCAACCCGATATATTACAATGGAAAGTGGCTAGATTAAAAAAAAATGCTAAGTAAAACTATAAAAATATAAGCATGTTTTTCTCCACGTCCACATGTCAAGTTGGTAGTGTGTGCATGGGCGTAGCCACGGTGGGGCAGAGTGGGGCGCTTGCCCCACCCTGGATTTGATCTGTAAGGTACTTAACCAACTCTAAAAAAATAAATGATATAGGTAAAGTACTAGGCAGGTGAGCAATAACAAGGTATTTAGGATAATTCGAATTATAAACACAGATACAGGGTGTTATAGAAGAATACCGTGGTTACAGTTTGCTAATTACATATGATTTAAGACTGCTGCCCCACCCTGATCCCACGGCTGGCTACGATCATGAGTGTGTGTTCCTTGCAGATATCTCTGCCGCGCTCGTACACGTTGCCGCGCGAGTTCCGCTACTGGCGGCGCCGCCCGCGCCTGCGCGACGCGCACGTGCCCAGCAACAACAGCAGCGACGGTACGCAACACACACTATACCATTTACTCGCATACACATACACAAATACGATGAAAATACTACCACAATCATTGAGATATAGTAGAAGGGGACACTGAAAACAAAATGTTTGTAACGAAATGAAGGTTACCGTACCGCTCCTCCTATTTCTGTGTCTGTCACGTATACGCAATAACATTATCGCTCTCGTTTCACTGGATTCTTGTGTGCACGCACAAGGCGCAGAGATTTTGTTCCCGATGTTCGCTTTGGTATAATGCAGTCTTTCCCAAAGTGGGCGATAACGCCCCCTTGTGGGCGCTGCAGGTCTCAAGGGGGGCGGTAAGAGACCCAGAAAGAAAATGGGGGCGTTCTATATTTCTCTCCGCGTAGTTCATATATCATATAGGTGAAAAAATGGGGGCGCTAAAAAAATATTTATTCTCAAAGTGGGCAGTAGACAAAATAAGTTTGGGAACCACTGGTATAATGCCTCAATGACCACAATGGTTATATTATTTACTAATACCGTTTTTAACAGCTAAGAGCCAGATATTTGCTCTTATTACAAAATCGCAGACTACCCTGCATAAAGGGTTTTTTTTGTACAATAATAATAATGTAGGTACTAAGGTACTACAAAGCTGAGGCCTCGGGTTCGAATCCCGAGTCGAGCAGTGATATTGGATTTTTCTATTCATCAGCCCGGAGTCAGAAAAATGTGCCTGATATGGCAATAAGCTCGCCCACATCACATCCTAGTACGGAACATACAAGGCGAAATGTGGGCACCTCTGCTTACCCCTTCTGGGACAAAAAGAGTTTGAGTTTGTGTGTATATTTATGTATAATAACAACTACTAGCAACATCTTGTCTTCAGGTTATCCTTTTAAATTATTTTCGTCTGTTTAATTGGACATTATACTTGGAGCCAGATATTTATATTTCAGTTAGATATTGCTATAATTATAGATCTTATAATCGCCTGTAATATCAATCATTTTTCAAAATGGTCTAATTTCGTTAAATTATATTTTGCCAATCTAAAACTTATAAATCGCCTGACCTGGGAAATTCATATGCGATACAGGATGCTGACAATAAAAATACCTACCATCCAGTATCGGGTAAAATGATGATTTTAAAGTATTTCTATTTTTTTAAACTCGTGTACAATTGCAGGCGACGTGGACAGCGGCGACGACAACGACAGCGACCGTCGCTCCAACTGCTCGGCCGCGTCGCAGCTGCAGAGCGCCACCTACGAGGGCTTCCAGTACGCGCACCGCGACCCCGACCTGTACGCGTGTCCGCGCCGCACGCATGCGCGCAAGCAACCGCCCAAGCCGGAGACCAAGCTTTAAACCCCACTCTTACTCTAGGTACTTCCATCCATCCATCAGCCAAAGGAAGCCCACTGCTGAACATAGGCCTCCCCCAATGATTTCTTGTGACCTGTTGGGGGCAGCCTGCATCCAGCGACGTCACGCGACCGACACCAGGTCGTCTGACCACGTTGTGGGTGGACGTCCTACACTGCGTTGTCCGCTAATTCCCATTCAAGAACTTTTTATCTCCATCGGCCATCAGTTCTCTGCGCTATGTTATCAGTAATCCACTTGGCTATGTCGGTTACTTTAGTTCACCTACGGATCTCCTCATTGTATTCGATCTCGTAGGGAAACCCTCATAGCCCTTTCCATAGCTCGTTGAGTGACTGAGCTTACTAGTAAGGGCCATAGTGAGAGACAACGGATGTACGGTGCTTACCTATCGCGCTGGCCTAGTCCGGCTAGCGGAATTTTATTTTATAAATATATATGGTGTATTTCACTCGCGATAGGTGCCTTTACCGTCGGATCGTCTTAATTATACCGAATTATTGTGTTAATTAGGAATAACGATTGATTGAATGAAAGAGAATTGACTGTTTTTTTTAATCTCACTCCTATATTCGGAAAGGGTGAGTAGAAACATGGTGCCACTGATTTTGAACGATACGTACGTGACTTTACATTAGTAGCACCGGAAAGCAGTGAAATAAATCTTTGATATATTCTTCCACTAAGACTGTTTTAAAATTATTGAGCCCTCGTTGTTGCTAGGCTAATACTATTTAGTACTTACCATTACATATGGAGCGAAATAATTCCATGAGAATTTTTTATAATTATTGTATGACTAACAAATGTACAAAATGAAATAAATTAAGTTTATGTGATAATGTATCGTTTTAAAATGTATCTTTGTAAAATAACATAATTTAGCAGCTAGTACACTAACGAAATGCTCAATTGATATAATAATTTATACTCTTATATTATGGTGTAGCAAATATGAAAGACTATGTAAGGAATTTTAAAGACATTTCAGAGAATGAAAATTGATTTTTTGTGTAATCTTTTATCTTCATGGTATATTTGTTAAATCATCAAATTAATTAATTATAATTGTACAGTCGCTTCAATCCGTCCTTATTTGGATCTCTTTTAGCGAACTAGAATAACTATGTGTAGTTAACGCCATTCTTGTATTATAAGTCAATGTGTACATTTTTATATATTTTGTATATTACTGTACATCAATTACTAATAAAAGAACGTTTTGTATATTTCATTGTTTCAATGTCCAGTGTCTATATTTAAGAAAATGGTGGGTAGGTTCTACCATTCTTCTACATTCTTTCTAGGTAGGTTCTATCATTTACACTTTAGACTTCCCTCTTTTTATCCTATTCTTAAAGTCATCCCATGGTTATCTGTAAGACATTGCTTTTCGGCGGAAAGACCGCCAATTGTACTTTTTATATGTGTAATTTCTCTCTGTATTTGTTGTTTTTTGTGCAATAAAGTGTAAATAAATAAATAAAATGTATAAATTAACGACAATCAAAACGGAGGCAAGGATTTTGTTGGATTGGGACGAGGAAGTTATAACGGCACAATATTTGTTCAGCTACATTAAAATCTATAACAGTAGGATAAAAAAATAAAAGAGACCATATCAAACTTTTATTTACTTTATTATCTATATTTCAATTGTAAAAGGGGGAACCAGTCACTCGCTATCACTCCGTGTCACTACGTCGCTACAGATCTCAGCCATTTACACATTTATAAAGAAACATCAACCGAAATAAGGTTAAAAATTCACAAATACACATTTAATGTTGATTATAAACTATCTTACCGCTATAAGGCGCGGGCGGGTCCGGAGTCCGGTCTCGTGGACCTCGCCGATGTCTCGGAACAGCCAACGCGGCGGGAGACAGAGTCCTGTGTCTCGCGAGGCGTTGGCCGGAGTCCGGACTCGCTCGCGCCCGCGTATTACTAAATAGCTCGCCCACGGATTTAGCGACTTCGGCCACATTTCAAATTCCCAATGCTATGAAGCACCTAACGTGTATGAAGCGGTCCAACTTATTCTAATTGAATGTAACAGAGATACGTGTTCGCACGAACTTGTAGACACTACGTCGACTACCCCGCCGACCCAGTCCGCGCTAAGTATTGCACTGCGTCTGTTATACAATGTGACACAAACCAAGATCTTCCGCGTACAATTGAATACATACAAACGGTCCATTTATGCTAACTTATCCAAAACGAAATTTACAATTTGGGACTTGTTCGCGTCGTCTACTGCACACTGTGGGACTATCCAATGTAGCTGCTTAGTAAACTTACTCATGTTATAGGACATTTATACTATTCACTAAATGCTTACTGATTATAGTCATCTATTCGCGTCCTAAGTCAAACACCGTGCACCGTAGATCACGCAAAATTCAATTCGAAAAATATTTAAAATTTTATCGATATTATTATGTTACCAAACGACCGTAAATTAGCAAAACAGCCCCAAAAATTGCAAGTACTGTGTATTTACACGTTCTTAAAAGTACACCTTACTACAATCTTATTCAAATAGTATGTTATTTTTTTGCGATAGTGTCAGACTGCGCGAAACTTTTACAAACTACGTTTACATTAAAAAAATAAGCTTACATCCCGAAAACCCCATTCGAACAAAATCAACAATAAGCATTAATTTTTTACACAAGATACGCCAATCGATATCAGTAAATACTGTTTGCAAGTTCATATTACACATAAACGTGTATTCTTACAATTTTAAAATACAAAAATAAATCGTGAACTCTATAACATCGGGAGCTGCGAACCCAACTAAATTAAAAGTCAACAAGAAAAATAAAATATCGATCAACTCGCGAGTCTGGCGGACACTCGGTCCGCTCGGTAGCTCGGTAGTCGGTTATCCTTATTCTAGGGGAATTATTCCTACAAGATAAAATTACAGTAGGCCCGCGCCGCGTCGCCGCCGGGGTCGCCGCGCGCTCGCCGCTCACGACGAGATCAACTGCGGGGGAACCGGCGGTCAGTACACATACTTATACAACATATTCATACACTATTTTAAAATATATTTTAGCTACCAAATGTCTTGCCTTCTTCGCTCAAACGAATTTCAAAAGTCGTTCGAAAGGAACAAACATTCGTTAACTAAATTAGGTTTTAAAATTGTCTATGAATGAGGCTGCTGATAAACACAGTCTATAGTGGAACTCGGTAAGACGTCCTCAAATGGGAGGTAGAAATCAAGGGACGCCACAATATGGATAGAGGACGGCGGTAGTTCCAAAGCCGAAACAGTAAATAAAAATTCCACTAATGATTTGAGTTTGACGAATACATGAGGTACGTTAAACAAGACATTAATGTGTTTTTCCAAGTTTTGTCCCAATGTACTTCAAGATATTATGTTACAATTTACTCCTTTAATGGTACAGCTTTATATCGAGGAAATAAGATCTTTAGTATCGCGTGTATTGCAAGCATGGGAAATTAATGTAATATGGAGACTATTTATAGTTATTGCACGGCTTTCTATTTAAGTGAATACTTAGCGAGGAACATGTATCTCTGTACGAGAAGTACAGTGCAATAAATATAAAAAAGTGCTCAATAATCATTATATATTTATATATTATTGTATCAATTAATTGTAAAATAATAAGATAAGTGTTATCTATTCAGAAACAAACAGGATCTTAAAATATAATAATTGGAAAATGTTTGTTATGTACGGTTTTCGCAAAAAAGAAAATAAAAAAACATGCAAAATAATAATAAGCAAAAAATGTCTACCTTATAAAGGAAAGCGGGTGTTTATCCATTCCACTTCAAATCAGTTTATTTTATTATTTTATTCATAATATATTATTATTGTAATAATATATAACTATGTCCTTTTATAAACTATAGGTATACTATGTAGACATCTACACTCCTCCCTTAACGCCTAACATCTTAAATACACTGCAACAAACAAAAACAAAAAATAAGTAAATCATAATTTAAACTACCATGCTCATTTAAAATTAACACGTTGACTGCGGCCTACAAACATGTTTAAAAAGGATAAAAAATGCGCAATGTATGTGCGCTGTATCACACCTTTTGTGTTATTAAAAATGAATAATATTTATTTCAATATCTGAGTTATATACATAGTGAGACGGTATTGGGAGTTTCCTTTTAAGCATAAAATATATTGGTGTTATACAATGAAATGTGTATGTCTATATAATTAGGGCATACCACATTCCTGGATACTTCATCTTTTGGAGCTGCAGTCAATGTGCTAAATACACATGCAAATATTTGCCTCTGGTAGAGAAAATAAAATTATATATTATTATACAACATTTATCATAGCTTCTCATAATGTTTCGACTATCATTGAATCTAGGACCATCCAAAATGATATCCACAATCATGTTGAACTGGTTGCAATTTTGAAATCAGATGTGGGTCGAAAACTATGCTTAGTTTTCGCCCATATCCCAGATTGTTTTATTACCATAAAAATCTATTGGGGAGTTTCTTTATATTCCGACACGACGACAAATGTTCGAACATCGTACGTAAAACTTTACGAATATGACTAAATAATTTAGAAAATGTTCGAATCCCCCATTATAAATTTTCACTAAGTTTCGAGTGAATGATACCGAGTATTGATTTTTAGAAGTGGAATACTTTTATCATATAAGTGGTCATGGAACGTTCAAACTTCGTGTCGGGGAATAGAGAAACCCCTCTGGCCCTTTTTATTATAAATTCTGTATGTATTTATACATCTCTTAATTAGACAGACAATGCTTCCGATATAATTTTGATATTAGTGTGTATAGCTATTAAAAATTGCTCTATAAGCGTACTTCAAGGCGTACTCACCGACTTGACTGTGGCCTTGATAAAGTCCTTCTTGTGCGCGAGGTCGAACTCTGGGTAGTGGCTGTACACTTGCTTGCACACCGTCTTCATCGTGATCTGCTCCAGGTTGGCTCCCTCCAGAATCTGCTTCACATATTTCTTTATCTCCTCGTCCTGACAAGAACATGCAACAATTAAATTTTGTCAGTAGCAAGCTGAAACAAAACTGTCTTGGCAAGCGAGGCAAGAGGTTCGCATTTCGGAATTAATCATGTATATATTTTTTTCTCATTATTAGGCATCAAACAGTTATTAATTTACAATTTTTTTTTACAAATTTAAGTTTAACATTAGACCTATGCCGTTAATTATTACGCTTCATTCAGGAAATCTGTCGATCAGTGGTATACATTCTCCTTCCAATACTTAAAACTATATGTGGATCACTGAGTCCTTCCCATAAGGTGCAGTAGCTAGTCACCTACTCAAACATTTTACTTAAATTTTGCAATGGTGCAGATACATGGTAATTAAGAAACTTAATTTCAGCCCTACTGTCAAGACTACCTACACTGTTAAGTAACAATCACTATATATGAGAACAATTTCTAATATTGTCTCTTAACCTTTCGTATGCCGGACCCGCGCCGCATCAAAAATGCCCCAACTGCCGCGTTATTTTAAGCGCGCGTGTCTGTGTGTCTAGTGTTTTTCATGACATACTTTTATTATTAAAATACATACCTACGTGATTCATTTAAATATATCGAATATAGATAGATGTGGATACTTAATTTTAGTAAATATTTCAAATCTTTATAGCCTTTTCATTATTTTGTACAGATGTTTTTCGTTCAAGGTACCTGAATAATATGTTTTTTGAAAGAAATAAATGAAATAAAATTCATTTTTAGAAGTTTCAAGCTTTTATTACGTTTAATATTGAAGTATAATATATATTCCTTACGATATGCTAAAATAATATGGTATTTTTTCAGTATAATCATCGAAAAAAGAGATTCAAAATTATTATTTCTGAAACAACACGAGAGCGTAGATCTACGTTCCGGTTGACCAACTAGAGCGTAGATTTACGTTCCGGTTTAGCATTTACAGGATGTATCTAAAAATAATTTCTGGAAATAAACTTGAAGTGTTTTAGGGACAAATATCAATAGTTATTATCTGTAATTTTCGTCCGAGTAATTTTAAAAAAAGAACTATAATTATACTAACATCAAAATAGTAAATAAAACTGCTCTAGGTAAAAAACTCAAAATTACTGGTGGTATAGAAATATATTTTGTTTGATCAGTTTACAAAGCACAGAATTCGCATTCATCTGGTAGATAATGTTCATATACTGCATATTTGCAATTTTGACACCAAAAGTTTTTAGTGCTCATCAATAATTCCATGGCGACAGCATTAGTTATAAGAATAAAATGAGGAGGAGCTTCTGTGCATGTCGGCATATTGCATATGAAGCACCTAAGCCGCTTTATAAAGTGAGTAATATCCCATGGCCAAACATAACTATTTATACATAAGCGGTAATGCTCTTGGTGCAAATAATTATCCACATCCATATTACAGGGCAAAATCATAATCATTATATTTGTAACTGTCGTGTTTCCTCAGTAACTAAAAAGAAAAAAGGTATAAATAAATAGCTATTAGATTCGTGAGCTGTGTCTTTCTTCTCATTTATGCACGAAAATATTATTAGTATTCGACAAAAGAACTATGTACCTATACCTATCTCGTAAACAAAAATATAAGGACACCTCAATAATCAAATTGTTTGGTATGTGCTTATATAGGTACAACACATCAGCAAATAATTAGTCTCCTTTTATCTATCGTAAGTCTGGTACTAATAATATAAACATGATCGAACGCGTAGATATGCGTTCCGGTTCCTAGTACGTCAGAATAATCTTGAACATCCTGTGAACACATCTTCTGTACGTAAGTACTACCATGACTGACAAAATAGCATTTTATTCAAAGTTACGAAAGTCAGGTCAGACTTCTGTTATTCACATATATTACACGGAAAATGTATTACCACATGACATACGCAATATACATGTGAATATATGGAACAATTAGATAAATCGAAGTTGAAAACTACAGATCCTTCATCCAGTTTGTAACCAACTTTTGCAAACCTATCAAACTTGTCGAAATATTGTTGCCGTTGGCAGTTTATATTACAATACCATCAAACACTTATCTAATGATTAAAAAATAAAGATATACTTACGTTTTCTCGGTTTATTCGCCAAATAACACAATAAAAACTCAGAGCAAAGTACGCGGTACAGGTACGAACAAGTTGAATTTTCAATCAATTTTATTTCATAATTTTGATATTGAGTGAATTGTTTTAACGGCTGTTATAGATTTGTTCTATACTTCATTCACTCTTTCCGGCACTTTCACAATATTATAGAGCTTTACTTTAATTTATTATGGAGTACTTTCGAGTACAGTTAAATTCGCGCAGATCTACGTCCCGGCATATGAAGCTTTCAAAAATTGGCGCGCATACCTGCGTTCCGGCATACGAAAGGTTAATTGACATTGTACTGTTGCCGTATATTGCGAGTTTAACATGAATAAATACTCAGTTACTTACAGTGGGCGGCCGCTTGGCCTTCTTGTCTCCGGGCGCGTCGGACTCTTCGCCGCTGTCCTCCTCCTCGCTGCCCTCCTCCTCCTCCTCCTCACTTCCCTCCCCGGACTCCTCCTCTGACGACGCCTTCTTGTTCTTCTTCGCCGGTCTGCCTACAGACTTGCCTGGCGTTGCCTTTTTCTTACCTGTGCGTATATTCCATTGTTAAGTGCTAGTCAAGTTAAGCTGATTATGATGAAGCAACCTCTCGATCCTAACTAGTGCCTTAATCAACTATGACAGAGGTTTTATGTGATATCAATTCTGAACGAGTTATTTTTAGGGTCAGCTAAATAAATTGAAGGGAAAGTTGGTCTAAGTACTCTAACATCCTGGCTTCTTTAGAGGCTCGCCAATGAAATGTCCAACTTAATATTAGTGTAAATAAGGTATATTTTAACTGTGAATATCAATATAATGACAACCCTAATGTTTAGAGCAATATTTAAAAAAAATGACATTTGGGCCCATTGGTAGTTCTTTTCACTAAAATACATTTATTTTGGTGTGTGGATGTTATTTACCTGGCGGCGTTGGCGCTTTTCGCTTGACTGGCGTGGCTTTAGCGCTGGCGTTCTTGGCCACGGGTCCCTTGCGGCCCTTTGCCACCGCGGATGGCCTGCCTCGCTTCGATTTTGGCTCCTGTTGTACCAATTATTTATATAAAACACCTTTCACTATAGATGTGTTGATTTGGTCAATAACTATAACAAATGTATTCCTATTGTTTTAACACTTTTTTCTGAAAACTTAAAACCACTATAAAAATCTATTGGGCTTTGTCTGTTTGGGTCATAGGAGATTATTTTGAACCTCCATACCCGAACCACACACAACACATTTTGTATAGTGTATAAGACAAACATTTTAAGCTGTATCTATGTACATAATGTTACAATTATATATCTATTTATTTCTCTTCTAATTTAATTTGATATAGTATTTATTACAAATGTTGTGTACACCTTTAATTGATATGTATATCAGTAGTTTGTCCAAGATTGTATTATTAGAAAATGTTTAATATACATGACGTTTGTGTGGCCATATCAATAAAATAAAACAATAATACTTATATTGATATAGTCTGTGAGGAGAACAAAAAAAAGTATTAAAAAAGCATAAATGACTCACATCAGACTCCTCCCCTTCGCTTCCGGACTCTCCCTCGCTTTCACTCTCAGACTTCTCGCTGTCTTCTTCACTGTCCGACTTCGGCCGCCGTCCCCGACCCGGTTTACCCTGTTATACAAATATTGTACAATAAAATGTTTTTACAAATACTGTAAATTATTACTATGTGATGATTGCTTTATGAAATAGGACACATGACCGTTATTTAAAATCGTTTACGATTAGTACATATAATTAGTACAAGATCATACAAAGAGCTGCAAAAACGATTATGAAAAATAATAATATGTAAACATTATTGAAATATACATATAGTTACGCACGTATATTCCCGTACAAGTGCGTTTGCGTATGCGTGCGTGCACGAATACGTTGATATTTGATTGTGAAGATGATTTTATCATTACATACAAAGTATATCAAGACTGCCACCAAAAACGAAGCCGGGTGGTAGTTTTAGTGACTACAGGTTCAATACATTTTTTTTGTGATTTTTTAAAATATCGTCCACCAGTTTGATGCTAAATCCATATTTTTTGCTACAATAATAATATAAATGTAAGTTAAAAACATTTAAGTTACATTTTGTCTGTAGTCACTAAGGCTCAGTTGCACAAACCAACTTTGCCAATACCTTCGACCTTGAGACTGTCGATCCCATGTCAAATACGTCTCAAATGTATGAAGATGACTTTTTCAAAGGCAAGGTTATTGTCAAAGTTAGATGCAATTCAGCCTGGCTTCGTTTCGGGAGTCAGTGTTGATATACCCTGTATTGGTGCAAACACTGCAGTAGTGGTGCATACCTTGGGTTTCTTCCCGCGCGGCTTGCGGCTGCGCTTGGGCGCCTTGCCTGCGGAGCGGCGGCGGCCCGACGCCTTGCGCTTGCGCACGCCGCCGCTGCCGCTCTCGCCGGCCTCGGGGTCGAAGTCAGAGTCCGCCTCCTCGGACGCGCTCGGGTTGAACGAACCCTACACATCAATAAAGCACAAATTTATCAACTTTTTATTGCCTTGAATGGCGAGAATGCCGTTCGCCTGATGGTAACCGACTTGGCATGAACAGTAGCAAAACCAAACAACACCTTGTATTACAAAGCAATGCTTGGCATTCCACTACGCTCGCCATCCTGAGACATAAGATTGTTTGGCGGGAGAAAACTTTACTTATGACTAACCACCTTTTATTTTTAGGTGACTGTCTAATAGTTATTTTGCTTCCCATTAAAAAACTACTTCTGAATTTATTTATTTTATACACAATGTTGAATAGCGTTAAACTTACATCAGAATCTTCAGATCCCTCTTTGTTGGGTTTGGGGCCTTTCACTTTTGTTTCTGGATCAGTCTCATACTCCTCGTCAGAGTAGCCTGTAAAATATCAATATATTATATATCATCCACATAATAGACCCGTCAGCATTTACAATATGACTCAAGATACCTTTAAATAGTTTAAGTCAGGTGGAAGAAAATATGATAACAATATGATAACAACATATGCATGGGCCTCAATATAAATGGGTAAAAGTGTCAATTTCAGTCTAAAAAAGTACTTTTATTATATATAGTCGTTTTTATACGTGAAAATATTCCACATTTTATACCTTTGTGCATAATAATGTGTGTGACTAATCTTTATGCATTATTGAATGATATATTCAGTTGCACTAGATTCACGACAGACAATAATCATCCAATACTGATATTATATCAGTACCACAATATCATATTATCAGGTCATTGGCACTTTAAATATTTGGCAAATAAAGTATAATATGACAAGATATGGCCCCTCAAATTATTCATGAAAAAAATGTTCATAAAGGTTTTAAGGTTTTTTCCTAATTATAAAAGATATTGTATAAGCTGTTTTTATTTTACATTTTGATGGTTATTGTGGTATAATTATTCTTCAATAAAGATTTCCCATAGATTTCCACAGCAACTGTTACTTTATTATATTTGAAATTGCATTTATTTTTATTATTGAGTGTAGGTTGTAATGTAGGTAGCTGTACTGTGCTTTATCAGCCTACATACATCTAACTGCAGGGCACAAGCCTCCTCTACAATCAAGAGTTCTATTGAGAATGGTTAGACTATATAGGCCACCACTCTGGCCTAGTGCGGGTTGGCGGATCGAAGGCGGCGAATATAGGTAACATTAACATTTTTTTTCAAACACTTTTATTGTATGTTTGTGTCTATAGAGTATTTATAATATAGTGAGAGTGCTGGTACTTCAAAAACGTAGGTAAATATAATGGTCCCGGGCCACCTTTTCCTGTTCTTCTATTGGCTGATATTTGGCAGATTGTCCAACATGCACGAATTACTTGGAGAAGAAAAATAAAATAAAAGAGTTTAGGGTTATTTAATTCCACTCAAACTCGTTTTAAAAGGTTGTTAATATAAATAATCATATAATTTTTAAAAACATATCTTTGTTTAATATATTTTTTTACATGTCTTGTCACAACAAAAAGAGTCTATATTATAAATACTGTAAGGGTAGTGTGATGTGGGACTCGGTGTAGTTACCTCGGTTGTGCACCTTGACGGCGGCGGAGCGGCGCGGGCGGCCGCCGGGCGTGGAGGCGGGCGCGGGGGGCGGGCGCGCCACGCCGCGCGCGTGCGGGGAGTTCGCCACCGGCTGCTGCAGGAACCCCACCAGCCGCGCCGACAACTCCGACGGACCGCCTGCACACACACATTACGTGAAGCGTATTATACTCATTGATTTAAAAACTAATCATCATCAGCCTAAGCTGTTGTCCACTGCTGGACATAGACCTCATCCAAACTGGGCCATTTTACCCTGTCTTCGGCTTGTCGCATCCGGCATCTGCCAGCGACCTTTCGCAAATCGTCACTACATCTAGCCGGTGGGCGTCCTACACTACGCTTAAAACGCTACGATTTAAAAACTAAGGGCCGAATATTCAAACGCGACTTAAATATTATGTTGCACTTAACTACGCAAATCCTAAGTGCTAAGCTAAGTGGGCCGTGCGCAGTTAAGATCAACTTAATATTTGGATGATGTTTGAGTATTCGGGCGTAAGGAAAGGCGCTTCAGTAGATTTGTAGTTTAGAAATACGACCGTGATGAATATTGCGCTAAAATATACATTTTATTATTATAGTGCATTAAAATATACATTAATTTAATAGATTTGGTCTAAAAGCTGTCTTTTTTGTGTATTTTGTTCATGCTTTCGAAATTCAAATCGCCCCCGTAATTAATAAGGATATTTCAAAAAACAATATTCATAGATACCGTCTTCATAACAACAATCACGCTAATGGTCCCATAGCAATTTTGCCCAGAACTGAAAATGCTAAAACTGACTCTGTAGATACTACATATCCCATGTCCACTAGTTTGTTAAAGTCAAATTATATGTAAGCTCTAAGCTTACCTTTCTTATCCAAGTCTAGCATTTCGCACATGGTGCGCAACTGTTTGGGCTCCATTTTGGCAGTCTCTTCGAGCTTGGCCTTGTACTCCGTTGAGCCAATCGCCCACTCGTAACCTTTGAACTTTTTGATATTCCTTTTCACGTTGCGATCCAAACATAGTTGCTGCAAGATAAGAGATAATTTAATTCACTACACTATTACTATTTACCCCAAATAACATTTTAGAAATCTAATTAGTAACTAGGCGCTGAGCTCACTGCTGAGCACAGCTGAGCAAGTACTAGTTTGGATACAAAAGTAGGAAAAAATACGAAAGAAGTCCTTTAGTAAAATACATAAGAATCATTTTCCTCAAAGTAAATATGATATTTAAATTGAAAATTAAATATATCACTCAGTGGCGTGCCTAGGGTTGTGGACTAGGGCAAGCCCAATATTTTTTTAGTAACAATATGTATTGGTTCAAGAGTAAAATGGTATTAAGAAAGAAGAACGTGTTCATCATGCGATAGAGGGCGAGCCTATGCGATGTAATTAAATAAAAATAGACCCCAGATTCGAATCCGAGACCTCAACTTTGCGCCATCGAGGCAGTCCCAGACCTACCACACGATCTATATAACATTAGGATAAAAACCAATAAAATAATAACTATCTTTATCACCGTTATGAAAAAATCTATTACAACAAGTTGTTTCGAAAAAATCTAATAGATGGCGCGATTTCCACGGCCACCTATTTAATATTGCCAAAATACTGAAGGGCCCATCATTAGTTTTAAATAGATGAATAAAACAAATGTGTAAGTTAAATTACTTTTGGGCATGCATACGTAACTTTATACTGTAATTATTTTGTAAATTAATAAACAGCACTACAATAGCACAAGTACGGCGTCGTGTTTAACTTCGCGGCCACAAATTATTGTTAATATATTCATGTTATGTTTTTGTGTATGCATGTGATTTTTTGATTCATCATGAGCTCTGAAAGGAAGCTAAGGAATATCTGAAAAACACTACGATTACTGTCTACGCGAGCATAATGTTTTGAAATCTCATCACATATTATGTATATGACGCATAAAGAGGTTTCTATACGCTGTTTACCGGAATTATGAAAATATATTAATGCATTCACATGTTTTTGTCAATTACTATAAAAGTACCAGTTAAATTATTTAAATCACTATAGCCGGAACAATTCCAAAATTTAAGTACATCGTTGGAAAAAAATATACAACACCGACAGTATAACTTATTACTATGAGAACATCCAGCAATCTATGTAGTTATGTGCACTGATCTATAAAACTGTATTCTATAGTTTTCACTACTTTCGAGAAATACACAACAAATCAGGCGTAGGTTTTCGACCAGATACGAGTAGTTGTTTGTCTACGAAATGTAATGAATTTACCTTTTCCTCGCTGATCAACACTTGCACACACTTCAAACCATCACAAGGCACATTTTCACCGATTATTATACATAATAAAAGTAAAATACTCTAATGAAACAAAAACTAAACGTATATGTTCAGTTGTTACTGGTTAATCGTCCGCTCGAAAGACATAATAATAAACGTGAAGCTAGCCACAGGTCCTAAATTATGGACAATTCCAAATTAAGTATTCTAATTCTAATATATTAATAAAAATATTTAAAACATCATAATACGGTCTCAAAAAATATATATTTATTTTATATATTATCCAAAATAACTTGTAGCACAACATAAATATTTTTCGATAAATTTGGATCTTAATATGACATGTCAAGTGCACAACTTCACTCCGCGAAGCCGGGCATTTTGCTTGGTACAAATTGCATAAAAAAATAGCTATATGTATAGGTACGTAGTGTCATGGTAATAGCATTTCACCTAGAGGTGCGACTGAGAGGGCAATATACGCCAGAAGCCAGGTAAAAGCACACGAGAGAGAAAAAGATAGATAATACTTTGGTGTGTTCCATCTTTTTAAGATATTGCGTCACGCGTTGATTTTGAATGAAATAATTTTATATTAGTTTTAGACCGCGGCGCTCGCTTAGGCGAGTTGACGGGCGCGGCGCGGGTGCTCCGTCGCAGGCGCGGGGTCCATTATGGCGCGGTAAATTTAAAAATGATAGACGTTTTGCATTAAACGAATATATTTTATTTAAAGTACTGATTTGTCTTTAGGATTGAGTATATGCGTATTAAGTAAGGCAAGCCGGGCTTTTGGGCTTGTATGGAAGTACCGCCACTGATATCACTATACAATATATCAAGAACTTAAGACTGAAAATAAATTAAACAAATCATTATTATTGTCAACTTACCCCATACAAATATTGGTGCAATAGCTTCTGGTCTTGGGTTTTAAACCGTGATAGAGATACCTCAACATTGCTGATGTGGCCCAGGGGTATACCCTTGCCAGCCGGTAACGGGACGGGTGGCTCTGTTGGCTGCAACAACACAAAAAGCATTTACTTTATATATATTTCATAATTCTCATCCTTAATAAGGATATTTTCTCAGGCATAGTGAACATTGGTCCTCCACAAAATCTCCACACCAGCCATTTTATTAACAAAAAAAAAAAATTGCACTCTGGGAGTGCCGGCAGAAGTGAAAACTTGATTATTAACGTTGAGCATGTTTGATATTTTGGAATGGTTAGGGAATAATTTTGCACCAATTGCTTTATCAGTATAAAAGTACTATCATTTATGTGGTAGAATACAATATTCATTTATTGCGCTATCGTACACAAACATGACAATTTATATTACATTAAAAATTTAACACTTTAAAACTATTACAATTATTTTACATTAAAAAGTTTATCTCTCCGAAAAATCAACTTTCATCCATAATTTCAACGACTTTTTCCCCATCATCATTACCAGAACTATCGCCAATCTCTAAAACTGATACGATAGGTTTATGGTAGCTGAAGTAAGAAACGAACAGTTTTGATTCGAACCTATTTAAATGTCTAATAAAGACCGCATCAATAGTAGTTTTGTATTTCGTTGTGCTAAGATTGCGATCATTCGACATAGTTAAACCAAATTCATTATTTAAAAATTCAATTAATAGTTGATTTTTATCGTCTGCGAAGTTTATGTTGAAATCTCCACTCAAAATCATTGGCAATTCATCAAAGCTTTATAAACTGACAGCTAACTGACAGCTGTCTACTCTCCATCCGTCTTACGCTTTTTCGATCAGGTCACGTGTCCTGACGCGAGTTTAAGATTTTATACCCATTACAGAAAAAGTGCTCAACGCCGCTAAAGAAGTTTTCACTTCAAAAATATTTGAACAATAATTCACCACAGTAAAATATGTGTTCATCTGCATTACAATTACCACCACCACTGACCACTTGTGTATTATAATATTATTATTATACATTTTGTTACTCATTGAAATAAAACTATTATTTACGGATTTTATCGCGGATTTGGTTTAAATTTTACATTTTTTGAGTTCCCGACGTTTCGATTACATTACAGCTTTCGTGGTCACGGGGCGGACTAACTTTCGCGTAAATCTAATAAACCTAAGAAAAATAAGATCTTTTTTTTACTCCTTTCATATTGTCAAAAAATCATTAAAAATGTCAACGTTGCATACAAAATTTGGTAATATAGATAAACGTGTACCTCTTTTTTCGGCTTAGGTTTTGGCGCCTCCTCTTCCTCCTCCTCCTCTTCTTCCTCTTCCTCCTCCTCGTCCCCCTCCTCATCCTCTCCGTCATCTTCTGGGTCTTTCGCTTTCTTTGCAGGCTTCTTTACCCTAGGGTTAAATTATAAAATACATGAATACTGTAATTTTGTAATTAATGCATAAATTATACTACTACAGTCAAATTCTTTGCCTTTGTACCATAGTAGCATTTGTGTCTGGTCGTACAGCATATGGACTTAAAATTACTTCCTACTATTCACTAGATGATTAATATTATTAAAGCTGTAGTACTGTCATATTTTAAGGAAATAAGTATTTACGTTCTTTTCTATTAATAAACACCCAATACCTGCCTGCTTGCATTCCTCTAAGCAAGACAATCACTGATTATATACTCACTTGTCTTTCGTAGGCTTTTTCTCCTCCTCGTCGTCCACGTCATCCCCCTCCTCATCCTCCTCCTCTTCCTCCTCCTCATCCTCTTCATCTTCCTCTTCAGTGTCCTACAAATATTACAGTGTAAGGTGCTAGTTGTAAGTCGGGGCGCCCTTCGCCCTGGGATGTCCGGAGCCGCCCACTATGCGTGCGATGGCAATGGAGAGGTTTTTAGTCAGAATGCTGGCGTAGCTCACCAGCTCGGCCACTATATCCGTGTTGTACCGGCCTCGAAGGCCAGAGACAATGACATACCCCTTTTGGCCTCCCCCGGGGTATCGAAAGAGGAGCTTAAAAAAAAGGTACTAGTCCCTCGAGCTGTAGATATGGGAAACCTGCCAGCCAGAGGAAATATAGGGTGACTGCGACAACAACACAAATAGCAGTCAAATATTTCATCCGAGTGCTAATGTTGTACCCTTGAGCCCATTTTATTGGTCAATAGAGCCCTAATGCGGAAATATTCAGATCCCATCAAAAACATTTTTTTTTTTTTTCACATTTTACAACCGCAAAAAGTTATGAGATGCATGTAATCATCCAATACAAAGTCGATCAATTTATTTAGTCCTTGCTTAAGGGACCTTCTGTATAAAGTTATTACGTAAGTTATTATCATATCAATAATATTAAAAATCCTGTACGTTTTAAATAAATAGATCGACTTGGCTATCGCATGAAAACATAATGTATCGTACAATTTATACATAGTGCTGCTGGCCAAGTCGATCTAATTATTTAAAACGTAAAGTAATATATTTATTTAAATAGTGGGCATAAGCTACCAAGTAGCGGTGTATAATGGTATACGCACCTCTTTCTTGGGCTTCTTCTTAGGCGCTGGTTTCTTGGCGCCCTTATCGTTGGGCTTTACATCGTCTTTTTCATCATCATCGTGAGTTTCACCGTTCTCCTCCTGTTATTCAATATTTTCTTTGTTTAGTTATGATTCTATATTTTAATAGGACAACTATTAGTAGATTCCGAAACCTAAATTTAATTTAATTCTGAAATTAGGAACTATTTTCAAATCAGAATTGTCCCAAGAAATTAGAAAATAAATTCATCGATTTAAACGCAGCTAACAGAAAAATATCATACCACTTGCACTCGGTACCCAATCAGGGAAAATTAAGGTTGGGCGACCACCAAGGTGCCATGAATAAAGGGGCAAGTTTGATTCATTATTTTTTGTTTACAATTTAGATGCGAAATAATGACTGATTTCACCCCTATATCTACTTTTAGCATTAAATATATTATTGGACTAATATTCAATTATATTAATCTACTACATACTAGTAAACCATCAAAGTGTGATTAACGATTAATTATAGATCCATCTGGTTAAATGAGACGCCAAAAGAGCGAGTAAGCTTTAAAAGATACTAGTATTTTTGAGAGAATCATATTTCTACTTAAAAATAATACCCAGTTAAGAGCATCAAAGAACGACTTCTAGACTTGTTGGCTTCACTGAATTAATAATTGAGACAACGCAATTACTTGATAAAATATTCTAATACACAAAAAATCTGTGGCGTTTTATTAAATCACTACACCAAAAGGCATTTAATGAATGTATTCATATATGATACTTTTAATGAATGAGTTTTAATGAATGGTGTTGAATAAAAATGTATGTTCGCATTTTTTATTTTTTTGTGACCATCCTATACTTCCTAGCGTCTTTTCAACCCAGTCCATCTAATGGTCGTCTGGAAGAAATCGCGGTAAGCAATAAGACCGCCAAAAAAAATCAGTTGCCTCAATATGTCCAGTAGTTACTATGGCTACAATGTCCTTCAAACCGGAACACAGCAGTGCATTTACACAGTTGTTAGGCGACAAGTAACAATTACCAGCAACAAAGTTAGAACAATGTTATGAATTTTCATAAAGCTGTCTAAGCTGAAAGAGCTAATAGTAGAATATTTATGTATTTATTCATTATTTATCTTACAATATTGTTACCTTTTTAGAGTCCGCCTCAGCTTTCACTTTGTCCTTGTCATCGCCGCCTGCTTCATCATCTTTGCCGTTTGTTGTTGTTTTTGAGTCACCTGTGTAACAAAAAAATCAATTAAATAAATACAATAAAAAAGTCAATTAAATAAATACAACAAAAAAGTCAACTAAATAAATACATCAAACAGTCCATGGGATACTTCCGACTCCAAACATATAGCCCATGTGTTAGAAACAACGTAGAATAGTGCCACGCCACCCAAACCACAAACCAGCTAGTACCTATCAATGCGTTATGCGAGTATCGCGCAGCCCTTCGTTTCATTGCCCAATAGGACATTTGACTTAATTTTTCTTATTATTTAATCGAAAGTTATACAAAATCACATACGATTTTTTAAAATCTAGTAAAAAGTAGTTACTCTGGCTACAATGTCCTTCAATCCGAAACACAATAGTGCATTTAAACTGCTGTTTGACGGGAGAAATAGACATTGCGGTGGTACCCACCCAGGCAGCCTCTCACATATGAGAGACCTGCCACCAGTAAAGGATCATATTTCAGGATCACTTACAATATATTATTATATTATGTTAAGAGCGTTTATACCTTGCACGCGCTTTTTGGCTTAAAAACAGGACTTTTCAAATGAGTTAATAGCCACCAATAAACAATTTAAAGGAAAAATAATTATTACTAATTTTAGAAAAGGTTGTCATCTAGGGATTTTGGTGGAAAACATTATAGATTGATGGATAATTTGTGAGTACTATACGGATTACTGAACACAAGTTTCGTTATTTAGGCTTTAAATGGCAAATTAGAAGCTTAAGATTTCCTGAACCACTAAATATAAGATGAAAATAAAAATATTATCAGACTAATAAGACCCTTATGGAGGGATTTTGCTGAGAAAAATAATCTTTTTGTGTTTAGTTCCTGAAAAATAAAAATTTAAACAATGCGAAATTATTCAGAAACTCTCGTCAAGAACATATTTTTTTTCACCAACTTATCGTACATAATTTTTTATAACAATTGCATATTATAATAGAAGAACATCTTATCAATAAATTACCATTTTTATATTTCAACAAAATTAGTTTTCATGTTTTCTACAAATATTTTAAAAACCACTATAAAACACGCTGTCCGACGTGGATCAAATCAGACCGCCGCAAGGCCTTCTAGAGGGAGGACGTATCGCTCGTCGCTCCGGCCTGGCTGCAGTCGATTATGCCGCGCGTAGTAAAAATAGCCACGCGCGGAATGCGATTACCACATCTTAGTACTTTGGTAGTAAAATATTTAATTATTTTTATTACCTACAATGATTTTGTAGTGAGTATAAATTATGTTTCAGGTAATATAATGGGACGTAATTCCGAGGCTAAATTATGTTATGTATTGTAATATAAAATTAAATATATTTCGTAATTGTAAGGGGTTGTAAGGCCCCTAACACTATTTATGTGTTCGAACACGAAATGGTTAATAAAACGTCCGTAGTGTCTACTGATTGAACTGTCCTATATAGTGTATTATCTATGGATTGAACACTGATTTGAATGCAACTTAACAATGTAATAATAACGAAAATATGATTAGTATCCAAAATTTGTATTATTCTTTGCTTGCACAGTAATATTTGTCTACTTATAATGCAAATAAAATATTTTTATGATATTATATTACAGTTACATTTCAATTGAATATTTGAAGCGCACGGATCAAAGTTGTTTGAGCCGATTGTATAGCGAGCCGACGCGGCAGCTCTACGCACACAGCTTTGGTCGCTTATGTGTGCGTGAAATTAACGAAGAAATACCTATAGTTGACTTTGCGCGCAAGGTGTATACGCTCTTAAAATGTGGCCGTATTTGCCATGCACGAATAGGGGACTCATTAGTCACAATAAAGGTGTACTTTCCAATCCTAACATTTCCTGTAAATACTATTCAATCATCTCGCGTAGATATTAATTGCCAATTATGATGATTATGGTGATATCATGTTCATCAAGTGGATATCCGTAGTCTTTACCTATCCCTATGGGATGCAGGTGCGACGATTCGGTGTTTTTAATATAATATAATGTTAGTGACCTCGTATTTTGTTACAAAAACAAAAAGATACTAAGCTACTAAGTTCGATGTCTGAACAGCATATTATTTGATTGTATAATTAATATGCGTTTTACTATAAAATAAACATCATATTCCTATTACAAAAAAGAAAAGCTGAAACAATTGTGAAAATCATCAGAATTAACAAAGTGATTAGCCGCCTTTTATCAATGAGATAAATCAAGAATTTACATTGTGATGATTATTTTAATTTCATATAGTAATAAAGTATCGTAATACCTCAAAAATATTATTATTACATTCATATTATTTACTTATTTATTTAAACACTAACAATCCAAAGGAAAAAAACATACAGGTTTAATTTTTAATGACTACATTTCTTTTCATTCTGTTTGAACATTCTGCTTTGAAGAATATTACAAACGCATTGCAAAAAATACATGATAAGTAAATTAATTTCATTTAAAAATATCCGAATCAATAAAATCAGACGCAACATCTACTACAAGCCTTTCATGTCATTCAGGTCATTAGTAATCACGTGGTAATAATAACATTCGTTGATTTCATAATTGATGTTTAACAAAACCCACTCACAAAAACGGGCTCGAGGGAGGGCTTCAGTATGCTAAGCTGGCTTGCGTGCGTTGTACGCTTTACACCCTGAGTCGTCCAGCAATTTCCACACGTAACTTTGGCTAACTCCAAATATTCTAGCTGCGACAGTGGTGCTGGCACAAGGATTTCGCTCGTAAAACTGAAGCACCTTATTTTCGACTGCCGGTCTTTTCGCATGGCCTCCCTTACCGTCCGCATGCGCCGGTGTATAAAACTGCCCAAATTCCAGCAATCTTTGGTTTGCTGCCATAATAGTCTGCACAGTGGGAATACTTGTATCAATGAGTCCTTGTTTCTGCAAACGCCTTAAAGATTCACTCTCGTACATTCTTTTGGCACCGAGTGCATTTTCAGCACTTAATATGTAGCACCGCACCATTTCAAAATATTCCCGATTCGAATACAATTTACTTCCCGCCATTTTTCGGCAACCTAAAAATAGTTCATGGGGTCGTAATTGGTTCACGGTCCCGTCAACATTAAGGCGTCGTTTGCTTGTTGTTTAACTTATAACTTGAGGGTGGTGGCGGGCGACAGTGGGGATTTTTTTAAATATCTTCACTCAGCTTACAGTCAGACTTCAGCAGTCAGTCAGCAGGTTGTGCAAATATGTTAGCGATGTATATTGTTTGAAGATAAAAGTGTTTAAAAATTTTAAGAAATTAATAATATTTAACGGACTATGATTCACATTTCGAACCTCCCGTGAAATTTAGGAAAGTAACCGAGATATTCTGCTTCGTGTTGATACATGAAATTGATATAAAAATTACAAAAATATCGATATTGAGAAATGATTTGACTAATAAATCGATAGAAATTGATCACGAGCTCTCGAGTTATAAATCAAGTATCGCTTTCACAGCCTGTTTCCGTAGCTTACAGGACCGCCGCGCCGCGCTGGTGCAATGTCAGTGCATGCGGACATAATCACCAAGCGTGATCGACGCCTGTGTTGTAAATTAATAATGAGCCAATGAAAATATTCAAAGGTATTGTGTAAAAAAATCACAATTATTAATATTTGTACAAAAAATATGTATAATGATCAACTATACATTTTATTTAAATCACCAATATATTAAAACAAACACACTTTACAAAAAAAAATCCTTCATAATTGTAATACCGACATTGTCAGCACATTTATCTTGTGTAAAAGTTGCCCTATCACAACAAGCCGACATCTAGCAATCGGACAAAAAACGCTCAGATCTCTTCTTAAAAAATAACAAAATCAAGCCTGTAAACAATAATTGTCGGCGTCACAACAAGCAATTTGGTAAACGCCGTGCAATGACCGATAACGTGTCGTCTGCAACACTAGTCAGCTCGGATATCGTTCACTAGGCAAGGATGTCGAATTACGTGAAAATCACACGGCTCGTTTAGATGCCTTGTATGCAAAATAAATTCATTCTTTACCAACATGAAAAGGAGGTTCTGTATTACTTTGATTTGAAGTGATTTGGGTGGGATTTTCGTTATTTTGTTGGATTTAATTCACGCCTGAGTTCAATGGTACGTATGCTACGTGTTGGTAAGTGCAATTCAATCCAATTAGTGTCCAGAACGGTTCAGATAGTCATCGCTCGCCCGCCGATACAATTGTAGTCGTCTATTCAAACCCGGATATACACAGGCAGAACCCAAAAAGCGACACTGGTAGGGATGACTATCCAATTTTCCACTGTTGAGGACTGAATTTATTCCGCACTAAACTCATAGCTTAGCTCATACCTTAAAATGTACATGCAAAGATAATTGGAAAGTGTTTTATTTCTGGTTGTAATTCTCGCCAACGGATGCTCCATGGAAATTTAATAAAGATCATTGACCTCTCACCGCGAGAGATTTAGAAAAAAGGTTTCTTATTTTTTCTTTTATCAAATCCGGCATTGAAATACCTCACCAGAGATTTACCAGTAAAGCTGTTTGTGGGCCAGCGATCCTCCGGATACCTTAGCAGCCTTGGCCAAACTCCAATAAGCACAGCTGCTATTTTGGTGAATGGCCAACTCCTACCACATCCTACTGTCTCATAGGTCCCTTGCAGTCCTTGGCGAATGTAGGCTTCTTTGACGAACTGATATTGGGTTTTGGGTTTCTTCCTAGCGCAGCTCTTGATCCAAGGGCGATAGTCCGCCTGTTCTCACCGACAGAATCAGCGCATGCACGATTGACCCAGAAGCGTCCACGGCCCTTACTGGCGATCTCAAAGGAAGGAACGTAATATTCCATTCCTAGCCTGAACTCGTCCGTAATAACACTGGCACTCGCTGAAAGATCTTTTTCCTTAAAACTACGCTGACGACAAGGGAAGGTTGCGAGATATAGTCTTTTATACGGTGTGGACGTTGGTCGCTTCTTCAATTGGCAAAAACCTCTAACGCCTCTTGCGATTATCATCGGCGACTACAATATTGAAAAGTTCCAGCAACTCATAAATACTGAATATTTAGAAATAGCCTGCTTTTTAAACAAATAAATCTCTTCCTAGTACGAATATGAATTATTCAGTCATGAAAGAGTTAACGACGAGCCGGCTGTAACCCAAGCTCAGAATAAAGTGCCTACTAACTTTACATTACAGAATATGCTTAAAAATATATTCATAGTGTATTTTATAAATTGGTGATGCTGATAGAATATTTAGAACTCCAGAAGAAACGTAATAAAGTTGTCGCTAAATCGGATCTTCATAATGTAACTTTTAATGGAACCGGTATTGACAACAAAATATTATGAACAGTTACTAACAATCATACTACAAGATCAGCCTCAGATCAAGATCTTGACAGCCTCCGTGGCGCAGTTGGTTACACAAGCCGCCTGTGAAACGAGAGGCCGCGGGTTCGATCCCCGCATCGAGAGAAATGTTTGTGCGGCCCACAAATATTTCTTGCGGGTCTGGGTGTTTGTGAGACCGAAAAGTCTCACTTAGTTCCTGACACCCACGACACAAGACTCGATCTTAGTGTGGAGTCAGGACTTTGTATGTGACTGTTGGGTGTTTATTTATTTATTATCTTCTAAAACGATATGCTATTCATGAAAGTCAACGAAATCAAAGATAATAATTAAATATCCATATATTTTGATATAAGCATAAACCTGCTTTACAAATGCATTTCAAACGATCAAGCGGCTAAACTACAGATTAGATGTTTAGAAATAAGAAAAAGGCCGTAATATCCACTGCTAAGAATATACTTCTAGAATACAATTATAACTTCAGACTCAAGGGCCCCATACTATTTAATGTATTCATCGTTGTAACAGAGTCTGAATACCACAGTAAAATTCCGACAAGCTGCAAGCGCCAAGGGTAAGGTATACGCCTGCTATGGACTTCAAAGCATATAGCACAGTAAAGAACTAAATTGATCACTCTACAATAAAACAACGCAATCGTGAAGGCTTCCGAATTATACTAGAACAGAGTCTAAGGACCCAACTAAACGTTACAAGAATTATCAACTCTCTTTTATACTCCTCTAGAACTTTGCTATCTAGACGAAATAATAGACTAGCGAATTCGCGCGCAATTGAAGCGCACTTATAAAATTCAACAGAAATATGCATTCCTTTGTTGCGATAAGGGCGATTGATTTAATTACTTTCAAAAGTTCGACTGCGCTAATTTTACTCGACTCTTCGTCTCACACATTCGATAACAGCTTCTAACACAAAATTGTTTTATACTATTCCAGCCAGAAGTACATTTATATAGTTAGGGAACTGCGAGATGAAGTTATCTTCTAGATAACTTATAATAAGCCACCGTAATGGATTAAGCTTCTATAAAGCGAAATTCAGCCCACACCCAGCACATCCTCAATTCAGCACACAGACATAAGGTAGAATATTGTTCGTCATTCTTTAGGAGATTACTGGTGGTAGGTCTCTCATATGTGAGAAGCCACCTGGGTAGGTACCACCGCAATGTCTATTTCTCCCGTGAATAAATGCACTGTTGTGTTTCGGATTGAAGTACATTGTAGCCAGCGTAACTACTGGACATATTGAGACTTAACATCTTATGTCTCAGGATGGCGAGCGCAGTGGAATGTTGCTACTGTTTATGAGGGGTCGTATCGCTTACCATCAGGCGAACGGCTTGCTCGTCTCGCCATTCAAAGCAATAAAAAAAAAGAAGATAATAAATGTCAATCAAGATGCGTTACGATTCGCAACTTCACTCTTAGTTAGTCATCTACATATTTTTAGTGCAAAAATGATTCACAACTGAAAACTAAATTACTAACCGGTGATGTTAATTGTAACATTAGCTCACTATCACGGCAACGCGCTCAAGGCCGTTTAATTTGTCCGGTTTATTTGAATTTTAATTATTGAACGATCCGTTCTTTTGTCTAATGTGTTTCCGTCACGTAGATAAGCGCTCCCTTGGATTATGTTGAGGATGTATGTTTTTAAGACTGTCCCTTTTTTAAGAGATTATAGAATCGCCGTGATTGATAGTTGTAGGCCTATGTTCAGCAGTGAGCTTCGTGTGGCTGAAGATAGAGAGAACGAGAGAGAAAAGAGAGATATTATAACATAGTACCTGCAATATTTCTTCTATTTTTATAGACGTAAGCCGTGGTTGGGTATTACTGACGAGTCACTGCCCATATTTGATAACGCTTCATCTTTATTGGACAAACATGATGAGCGTATAAAAGAAAACAACTACCAATAATATTTGTGACACAGATTAAGATTCCCACTACTTCCCCATCGAGACTGACAGTTTAACATCCACTCCGAGACACCTTTTATTTTTTCTTCACAACGAATGGCAAGACAATCATGTCATTCGGCTGATGGTAAGCGATACTACCGCTCATGCATAGTAGGCAAAACCAAACAGCACCGTGAATTACAAAGCTATGCTTGGCATTCTACTGCATTTGCCATCCTAAGATAACAGATAAAATGTTAAGTCGCAATATGTCCAGTTACTCTGGCTACAATGTCCTTTAAACAAAAACACAACAGTGCATTTACGCTGCTGATTGGCGAGACGAATTACGAGTTTTTACACACGGCGGCATTACGTATCTTTTTATCACTAAAAGTGAACTTACTAATCTTGGATTCGACCCACCCATAGATTTAGTATAAAACATAGATCGGCAATGTGAAAGAGATAGAATAATTTAACTCATATGTTAGAGCGAGATGCATGATGCGACCATACGTTTACACAGAAGTAGCCTGCAGTGACCCAGAGTGAAAATATGTCAAACTAAGCGAGCAACAAAATTCGCTTATTTTCATAATTTATTTAATTTTACGGTACTTGGTTATATTTATGGAACGTAGTTTATTATAGTGCATTGTGCAGTGCCAAAGTGTGGTTCATACAGGTGTAAAAATCCGAAATAATTAAAGTTTTCACAGGTACCGGCCACTTTTGTACAATAGTTTTTTGTGACGATATTATAGAATTAAATGGAAATCCGTGTATACATATCGGTAGAAAAGAATATAGTATTTCATTATATAAATACGTTGAAAGCATCCATTGCGTATAAAAAATAATATCAAATACGTGAATTTACAATAATTTCAACCAAAAGTTGCTAGGGATTGACTGACAGGTTCGATCAATAAAAGGTTGTCGATGAAATAGTCGATGACAACACATGTTTCCCTACATTTTGATGGAGCTATAGTATGTTGTGATAGAGTGCATTCTTCTTCTTCTTCTACCTGGCGTTATCCCGGCCATATTTCCCCGGCCATTATTATAGTATTCATTCTACAATATTACTTATTACTTTACTTTTTCTCATTTTATTTATATTTGTGGAATAATTATTATAACACTTCATGTGTGTGATTTATGAATTAAGAACCTGTTTCAATCTCTGCGAAGAGGCTGTCAATTTATAATAGTCAAACAAGAACATATTAGATATTATTATAAAATATGCGATACTTCTATGCACAGTATCATCGTCCAAACCTTGAATCAATATTATTCATTTATCATAACATTAGGTATAGGTTTAAAATTTATAATTCTCATAGTAAAAACATTAGTTTAGGTGACGAGATCGAGAAAACCTTTATAGTTTATTAAACTGTCTCTTTCTTCAGCCACAGGAATGCGACTAATGAACATAGGCCTTCCTAAAGAATGTCTACATCAGTTTGTTGTAAGCTGCCTGATCCAACGACTTCCTACAAGCTCCTCCGTGCACCTCCAACGCGGCCTAGCAGGCGTCCAACACTTCCCAATATTTTACAAGTCAATTAATTGACTTAAATAAGCATTTTTTTAACTCTGGTGTAAATATACTTACGCAAATGTTACTCATTGAAAAAAACTAATAATCACGGATTTTGTTGCAGACTGAGTCCACCCTGTGACTACGCAAGGTGGAAAGTAATCGAAACTTCGCGACGGGAAATTAAAAATTCAAAAAATAAACCTAAAACTTTGTAAATTATAGTTTTATTTTCTTAAAGAGTTTTTTGTTCCCAGTTTAATTAGGTGTATGTACTATGTGTACATCACAATGAAAAAAATAATTTTGTTCAGGTAAACAAGCATAAAGACCCATACAAAACATCTCAAACCAAATGTTTTCAAATAATATGACAATTTGTCTTTATTTATTTGTGTGTTTATCAATCTGTATTGAAATAAACACATCAATAAGTTTCTGTTAATATATAATAAACTGTCGCATATATCCATAACATTTTATTTCACAACTACAGGCCGACAGCTATATCGATATCGATATGATAGTATCGAAAGTGCATGGTACACCACTTTATGTCAAGCACACATGTAAACTTCACGCACACAATCGTAAATCAGTTTTGGTCGCGCTCAAAATGACACATTGCCGATCTATGTTCTATACTACATCTATGGACCCACCCATGACTGCAAGTTGTTGTACCACGAAAAGTATTTTACCAGCTAAACTTACCCTTTCAAATAATGGATTGGAATGTGAAACGTACGTTTACCACAATGGCGTAATGAGGGAGACTCGCAACTATTTAAAAGGTTGTCGACTTGAGCGCTATTATCATTCAACAACCCGAAGTGAGGGTCTAATGAGCTCTCTGAGGGACAAAAAAATCACAGGTTTAGTACTTTGGACGTGATCCTTGTACGCTGTCTTTAATCAAACGCTTTCTTAAACATTTATTTATACCTTTTTATCTTTCACAAATTGTTTAATATTATATTTCAACTGCGTGTTTACGTGCTTCATTGTATAGTGTATTAGAAAAATATATAGTTTTATTTAGGTACAATAGAGTTGGTGCGTCCATGTGGACAATAACAGTAGTAAATAAAAAAAAAACTCTTTTTGTTTTAAACTACCAGCTTTCTCATTTTCAAGTGTGATTAGTGACAAGGATTGCAGCGTAGATCGTGTCAATAAAGACGTATCAACATATTTTTGACATAAAATTCCCCGTGTTTTCACGTGCGTTTAATTTGGATTGCACGTGTCTGTTTCATACACTTGATGAATACATAACCAATTTGCCAATTCGTTTGACGTTTGTGCCTGCAAGCCTTTGGGTGTATTAATGTTTATATTTTTACAATGGTATTTCGATTTTTATTTTTAAACGACGTGGTAATTTCCAAGTTTAGTGATTTAATATTCAACTTATACAGTTTTAGTATAACTATTACAGATTTAGCTAACTGCAATTACATGATTAACAGCCTTTCTCTATAATCTATCTCTCTTTAACTAGAGATTTCATTACATATTTCGATGCCTTTATATTTTAGTTGACAAAGCTAGGGAGGTATAGATATGGTGCATATATTTATAGAAAGCTAGGTAAGATAATTATATGTCTACTTTTGTTTAAGGAAGTGTAGAATTGTACTAATATACTCGTAGTAATGGTAGCTAATCTAACCTCTTGTTAAAGATAGATAGCATATAGAGAACGTCCGTTTGTCGATAAATAGGATCCAATCCAAATAATTTTCACACAACAATATGTCTAGGTCTCTAGGATATCAAACCTACGACGTCTCGTTTCACAATTTATTGAAGCGGATTGATTAGCCAAATAAGTACTCAATGCAAAAGACCGATTCAAAGATCAATATTTACAGCCACACCGCCCATCAGATGCATTGCGGACTCTTGCGGACCTATTTAAAATCGCTCGTATTTCCACTCACTCCGCCTTCAATCACAACGAGTGTTGCATGCAATCAGATATAAAACAGGGAACATGGCGGTCAAAATGTTTATTAATAAATAAATACACCCAACAGCTATATAGTCGACTCTATAATAAGATAATACGCAGTGACTTTCTTATTTTACTCCAAAACAACTATTTTTAGTCCACACAATAATTTGTATTGATGGAATCAAATCTGCGAGAATCATTTCACAGCCAGATCTCATCCAACTGCGATGCCAAGGCTGTGTGTACGTTGTTTGTAGCAAAAAGAGCGGTACCGTTCTGCAATATGTTTTATCTCTTTCACTCCTACACAGTCATATATTTTTGATCTCCCCTCTCGCTTCAGTGATTGTGTGCTTGATACGCGTAGAGATTTCGTTCGAAGTGACCGTCCCGGTATACCTCAATGGGTATATGCTATTACGATAAACAGTGCGTACGATAAGCTATCTATTTGTTTTTAATACACAATATAAACAATTATTATGTGGGGAACAGTGTTTCTTATTTATGATAAGGTATTGGCGGATCTTTATCGCTTTATAAGTCTAGCGGAACCGTAGGTGTAAATAATGAGGTCCTGGTTCAACTGTCTTTATGGTGTGAATTTGTTACATGAAAAACTTGATGCTCTTGGACA
The DNA here is from genome assembly GCA_023078785.2 of Hyles euphorbiae. Lineage (NCBI taxonomy): Eukaryota > Metazoa > Arthropoda > Insecta > Lepidoptera > Sphingidae > Hyles > Hyles euphorbiae. Next base: position 6,385,438 of record CM041048.1, read on the forward strand.
TGGTGATGGAAAACATAATTCAATAGCTCCCTCCAGTTCACTCCGTTTCAGGTCTGTCTGTTTAAATTCGGTTATATATATGTTGTTAATTGTTGAATACTTTATCTATACTGCACTGATGCGTTGATGTCACTTTATAGTAATTGGTACCAGTGCATTTTTCTCATTCAAACAAACCTGTCGTAGCGTTTTTAAATGCCATAGAGGCGGTTAGGGACTTACAGATCACTTGCAAATTGATCATTTCTATTCCAGACCCATGAACATCCACGACATTCGATAGAAGAACAATACATTTGATTTCGTACATAGATGTTATATTCCGAACGAAGAGTAAAGTAATAAAAGCAATTCATTAATTCTTGCGCCGTGACGTGTGTTTTATAAATAAACGTCGAATAAATTTAAATAACACATTTTGTATATCAATGAAGTGGCTGTATTAAGTAATAATTTTTCGTGCATTCACCACGTGTCGATTTTATCTGTTCACGTGAACGATGAAAGCGAAAGTCATTACGATTCGGACGCTAAATAAATACTGCGGTGATATGACGTTTGGAAAGTTAACTTTCGTGTTTGGATCCTAGGCAAATCTTAGGTATTGTATGCTAGTGGGATAACGCGCTTAACTTTAGACCACAATCAAAAAATTAAACAATCATTTCAACAAAGAATTCTTTGCGCGGGATCAATTCAATAAGTTTTTAAATATGTTAATTATAGTATTTTTTGCTACAACGCGTCTCAGTCGAGTTTTATTCAGGTTTTTTACATGCTATTATAATATGTGGAGTGAATGATTGTAATTAGCAACGATATGTGAAATACAGTCGACATATATTTTAATTCAAATAAACTTGTAATTGCGACCAAAAATATGTATAACGAAGATCATATTTTATAAAAAAACACATTTTATATTCATAGTTGTCTTATGTACAAAGCTAACCTTACATTTGTTCTGACGTAAGTAGACAATTTACCTTTCTATAACAGACGTACTCATCTTAAAGCGGACAATGTAAGTAAGATTAGAGAAAGTGATTTAACCTACGATCTTCTACACATTAATTAACTTTACTTAAAAATTATATTTATGGGCTGTCTTATGAAATGGAATGTATTTATTGGTCATGTAGGCAACTAAAGAGCTCTTATGACAAGTCCATAAACATACAACTTAATTTCTTTATACAAAATATTTTCTACACTTAGTATTAATTATATTAATTTCTTGGTTTTATTTATTTATTCATTTAATTTCTTATCAGCATTTTATTTAAAGTATTAGTTACTACTGCTAGTATGAAGTTCAATAGATATTTTTAATAACTGTTTAAAATTGATAGTCTTTCATCTTGATAAGCGTATTATGAGCAATAAGAAATGAGCTCACGAATTCAATTCTCGGGCCGGTGATATTATTTATTCATTAAAATAATTGATTTTTTTCTCAGAATTTGGAATCTACTCTTTATTTTTATTAGATCGCAGACATTTAGATGTTTTAGTTTGCTATGATAATGACATAATGATTGCTTATAGAATTAGATATCGAAAAATTATAATCGTATGCTTTATCGATTGAACACTTGTATTACATTGCAATCAATTCACGTCTCTATGGTAACTCGCACATCAACCTATTAACTTTGGACCAGACATAATAATTAGCACTTTTATTGAGAATTGCTAATATTTATGTACATTGACCAACTCAATCTTAAGCTGTTTTTAGTGTGTATCGTTGTTAATCGACGGTCTTATGCTCTATTTCACAATTCTCTGGTCTTGACGCTTATTGTTATTTTCTGTCTCAAATATTATCATCAAATTATACGCACGGTATTAGAATCGTTGTAATCTTAATATATTTTAATAAGTTATAATCTGTTTTAACATAATCTGCCTTATTCATAGACAAAACCTATTTTAGTTTTTTTTTTTTCTATTTCGGAAAACTTTTGAATTCAGTTTAAGCGAAGACAAACAAAACATTCGATAATTAAAACAGGTTTTAAAACTCTCTATAAATAATGCCGACTATATTTATGTATTAAGATATTAAATTAAATAACGAAATTACTTACAAATCATTATCATGCGTCTTCTAAAAGAAAAACTGTTTTATCGCGGTCACTTGACTAAGCGCGCAAAATAGACAATTCAAAATACATTGAGGTTTTGGTTTAAGCCAACGTTCGTCAATTTTATGTAATTTGTCGCCAAACAAAATTTTGAAGCAGTATTTTCCTTGTATTATTCAACATTTTTATTTAGTTTTCAATTTACATATTCTATGCGTAGTTTTTGCGTCGACGTACATGAAAAAGTTTTATCAATGTAAACGTAGGAGCGAATAAAACTTGTATCAGCGAAGTTTCAACAAGCGTTATCAGTTATCACTATAAAGTTGAAATACAGAATGCACGATATGCCACCAACGTGGCGCGTTAGACGAAGATTTTTTTTCATAAACCTATGTATTTGAAGAAAATGTAAAATATTTTGCTTGTAAGAAGCTATACTTACAAAATAAATGTACCAAGCGCTATATAAATTGTACTTAACATAAGTAATTTAATGCGAAGTGCAAATTATTATGTTGCGAGATAAGGACTATTGTTAGAGATTGTGTATATATGTTTAGTAAAACGCTCTTAAAAAATCTTACTGAATATAAATTCAGAAAGTAGATAGATATACCCCATTGGGTATGAGTGGCGTACCAAATCCTGAAATTGTTGGAAAAGGTCCTTTATCCAGTAGTAGGAGGTTAAATAGAATAATTCGGCAAAAATATTATATTTTGAATATCCTACTATCTCGGCATAAAGAAACAGTTACAAAAGATATACGTCTTATTTTTTTTTTCTTCATATGAATGGCGACCCGAGCGTGCTATTTGTCTGATGGTAGGGGATACGACCGCTCAAGGACAGTAGCAAAACCAACCAACACCATGAGTTACGAAGCAATGCTTGGCATTCCACTGCGCTCGCCATCCTGAGACGTAAGATGTTAAGTCCCATTACGTCCAGTAGTTACTGTGGCTACAAGGCATATTTGTCAAATATAATACCAGAAAATCTATATTTAAAATATCCTGCAGCTTACGCATAAAGAATAGCTAGTAAGATAGATAGATGTCAATATAATATTATGCTATACAACAATAAGTGATGAATGCAATATCAAATCTTCGTACACCCGTGGACGAGCATGCGCAAACGCACCTAAATTATCGCTCGAAAGGATGTCTTTACTATTTGTGCCGCAAGTCATAGGCTATGGACCTCTCGTAATTCCTTCAATGAGGAAAGTGGACGATATAAGTAAATCACCTTCTCACTGTATTGGACGGTTAAAATGCAAATGATTACTTTATTGTGTATAAATATTTTGTTGTTGCACGAATTATTTTGTAATAACTTAATTTGTAATAACTAAATGATGTTAATTTAACGATTTCTTTTTGATAATTATGTATTCGTAAAATCATGCATATAAATTAGTTTTGGCATGAATAGTATTAAAGCTTATAATTATTGTAATCAGGGTAATTAATTGTTATGATGATTTCTCTTTCAGTGTTTCATTAGTTTTTTTTTTTTTGTAATAGTACTGGCTAGGAATGTTATTACCAACCTTTTTTTTGGGTTTGGGTGAGCCCAAGTAATACCTTAAACTTCATTTCATGACTTTGAGGAAATATTTATAGTAAAACTATTTTTTTAAGTCAAAATATTTATGTTATTTATTACTTTTTTTATTCAATTTCTGATTTTGTGCCTAATCGACATCTATAGAACAAAATATACGGAATCCATACATATTTAATATTAAAAACACACCCCATTCATAGAAAATTGCTTGTATATCGTCGAACGAGATCTCTAGAATATTTAGATATCCACTAGGACAATCATCTTAATAAACATATCATTCAAATACCAATTATGAACATAAACATCAAAACGTGTTAGGGTTTTAATAAGTCGCTTACGTAGTACGTACCTACCGCCGATGTCGACTAAGGGATAAAATTACCAGGACACAGCATTCTGTTAGAAATGATCTACCCACCTCTGCGACCACAGTGGGCGCCCTTTATCCAGACAACCAACATATAAGAGACAACACAAACCTGTTGAATAGGTCTTCACATTTTGCAGTACAACACAAAAATCATAACTCATTATCACCAGAACTTATAGTCAACATTATTAGCAACAATGGCATATCAACGGGACCCAAGAACCAAATATTATGAGATAATTAGATGCTATTTCGTTTGATCATTTACTTTAAACAATAAACCAATTAGGTAAAATATATTTTAGGTATTACTTCAATTTTGTTATTGGGTCCGTTGATATAAACTCACACAAAACGTAACAATGGATGAGATATGTGAAATAACAGCCCCTTAGGTTAATTGCCATGTAGATGAACACTGATATGTAAACACAGTTTTAGACGGTTAACATCACCGAGGCTGACCTTCAGGGAGATTCTGCTCGTCTCCTTTATCTGGTTGATCTACATCGGCGTTACCTTGGGCCTGGGTCTCTTGACTCTGCGTGGACTCACCCTTGGAGTCCTGAGAAGACTCGTCTTCTGTTGTTTGCCCGTCACCTGCACCAGATTTCTTGTCTTCATCCTGTGTGAAATGACTTATTTTAATTTCCTTATATTTTTTATGCCTGAAAGGTTTATTATTTTAATGTTTACAAATCAATCTTACATATTTGTACTATGTAGTACAATACTATCCATTTTTTTACATGCACTGAAATAAGGATATAACAATTCAGACCTTTAATAAAACAGTTTGATATGACATATAAATGTTATTTTTTTCATAATATAAGCACACTTTTTTTCACAAGTAGTGTTTGTGATAATAAATTTAAGTAATGCTTTTTTTCTATAAGTGGTAACAAATAAAATAAATATGTAATAAAATAATGTAAATAAAATAAGTGTATAGATGCTACTAACAATTCACATACTCAGTTTTGTATAGGTTTTAATGGTACATTATTATGATTGATATGAATGTAGTATCATAATGTTACTATACATGCAATTTTTCCTTCAAAATTAAATTAAGTGAGTAATAATATTTTTAACTTTTATGTTTCAATATGCTAATTAGATTTCAATTAGACATACATGCAATATTGATTACACATTTGCATAACATAATATTATGACAAAAAATAATTTGTTTCTAATACAAAAATGTAATACAGAACTATTGAAAATTTTGCATGAATGTCCAAATCTGTAGTAAAACACCATTCTATCGGTGTTCTTGGCGTCATTACAGACAGCGTCATTCAACTTTCAACCTTATACCTACATTCGTAAGTCACAATTTGCCGTGGTGATAGTTGTTCCGTAGGAGATATACACTTGTGTACATATAGATATGTATGTGTGAACATAGAAAGGAATATCAATAACCATAGAATTAGTCGCCAAATGAAATCCTTACATATTGTATGCACAAAAAACACTGTATTCGTGCCTTTTCGCACCTAAAACAAAACTTCTTGCTTAGAAGAAAAAAAATAAAGAGGTCAGCAATAAAGGCTTCCTAAAGCATACCAGTTTTATTTACATCGCTTGGCGAGTTCCGAGCGTAAATAACGAGCCGCGAGGCCGCGACTCATTGGAACAAAAACATATCACGCCGTCTCGAAAATTGAATAATCGCAAGAAACCAAATATCAAGGTCATGCGGATTTCATATCAATGTCATATAACATCGTGCACGTTAACAAAGGCCCTGCAACGAAATGCAAAGGGGCGGGGGTGGCTAAAATATACAAAATCCTGAAAAATATCCCAATAGTATCAGTTTCGATAACCGAACAACATGGCATACACAGTTTTTATTGCGAAATATTGACTAATAACACATCCCTCCGTGGCGTAGTTCCCGCTTTTAGCGGGAAGCGAACGTTCTGTCAGCCATGTTGAGACGCAGGCAAACATTAGTGATATAACACGGAAATAACACCACTTCACTGCTCAAAAACTTCTCATTACGTGCGCACTAGTACGTAGAAAATAAAAACAAAAACATATTTCACAACTATACCTGATTGTCACTGATTTTCGCTTTATCGGTATCACCCGACATTTTTCCTACGAAGAAATTGAAAGCGAATTCCAAGCGTCTTCAAACACCGGACAACACAAATGCACGCACCCATAACATAGAAAAAAAAAAGTTGCAGCGTTTCGTTACTTCCATAGCAATTGAGGTGTTTGCACTTCCTGGTTGGATGTGACCGGCAATAATATTGTTTTAAATCGAGTAATTTTACTATAGCAAATGTTTAAATGACTCACTTGATGACTTAGAGAGTAATAAATTGTGGTGATTGCTAAGAAAGTAATAGGTAATTAGAAGGTATGCAAAACGAAGCACTACTAGACAATGCACCTACTATTATCAAGTAAATATATTTTATTTATTCTACTTATATTACGTTGGCATTAAATATTAATATCATAAATAGAAAATGGTCTTATAACATCGTTTCCTTTATACGAAAATATTTTTTTACTAAGTTGAAATAACACTATCATAAACATTAAATAAAATAAAATTATTATTTTGGTTATTTATTGTTTACAAGTTGTTTAGATGATATTTATTACAAATCAACAAGTACTTCAAATAAATATAATAGTAATAATTATTATTTGAAATTGCAAGTTATTGACGTTTGATAACATAAATAAAACGTTTAACTTCCTACGCGCCATCGACAGAATAGAACTGCCTTTTAAAAAATAGAAAATTCAATCCAGTTTTGTCATTTAATAATCAGTTATTTGTGGTGGAGATCATCTGATTTAATAAATACTGACGAAAAATATCGTCTTTAATGGTAATATACTTGTAAATGTTTATTTTTTGCTTTTCTAATAGTGTTTTGTCGTTGGAAGCGACATTTTGAACATTAATCTATATTGTCTATGGTCCGCGTCTTTCTCTCGGCTCGCAAGTTTGCGAGTGAAAATCGCGGAGTATTGGGTCTTTTGACCTTTTCTTGATGGCTGCTGAATAGTGCCGTTGAAAGTGTAGTTAAGTCCAAACATGAGTGACTATTCTTCTATGGCTACGCTTCAAAACAATAGCCAAACGGCAGGATTCGCGACTGCTGTACAACGTGCGAGATTGGTAAGCGTACCTCTTTTTGTATAAAAACCGCGTTATTTTGACACCTTCGTCTTTTATTTACCCCTATTTTTTAACGTGTACCTTCTCAATGCCTATTTTGTTAATAATAGAGACAGCCGCTCTTGTATCGTGCGGACTTTGCTTACGATATATTAGTGCTTTACTTTTACCTAACCTACTTATTGATTGTGGTTTCGCTTTGGCGCAAACTAATTGGTGCAGGCCTAGTAAGTAATTAGAGAACTTCCTGCATTTGTCGCTTCTTCTGTAACAACGCATTTGCGTATTAAGGGTTCATTGGCCTCGATGATCACGTCCTAGCGGGAAATGTTGTGTTTCCAAAAGCAATAGTTTTTCCGTTATACACGCTAACGCAGGATGTGCATGAAAATGGTACTTTGTTTTTTACGTTGTGTAACAATCTTATTACCACCGCGCCATTTTTTGCGGGTAGACTGAAATAACGCGCCATTATTATCAACTGTACTAACACACATTATGTGCAAAATCTTATTAAATGTAATTGATATACATTTTGGCTTATTAATGTGTTAATGCCAGGTTGCTGCGAAACTTGGTGGTAGCAAGAGACCTTTGGAAGACGGACCTGAACCTACACCGAAGAAATTAGCACCTGTAGAATCTGCATATCCGCAGCAACAAATCATGAGGTGGGTATTGAAAGATACAAGAATCATTATCATCTGAATCTGAAATCTTTAGAAGCCTGGTCTCATGTATTTATTTACTTATACTTTTATACCATAAGATACCACCATAACACCAAAACTAGATTGAAAAATATTAATGAACGAAGCTTTTGTACAAATACCATCCATTCTACAAAAAATGACAAAAATGCAAGTATGATATCTTAACCTTTAGCTAAAACAAGTTTCTACAATGATATTTTGTATGTTTTCCATATAGTGTTTATCAAATAATTCTTTTTATAGAATGACTCGAAGATTATATTTAGTTTATAATGGTGAATTAATACATTTTTGGGAAGTCTCATCTATCTGCTTATTGTTTAAGTATATGCCTAAGCTATCTTGTACAAAAATAAGTATTGCTTAAGATCTAACACCACAGGATTCAAATATAATTATAAACAAACTTGAGTTTAAACAGATGTTTTAAAGAAAATATTATATTTTATGAACTCTCCCTAAAGGTTGACAATATTGACTACTGACAGTACAACAAACCCAATGCAACTCAATAAACATGTGCGTCAGGATTTTATTTTATATTTATTAGTGTAAGTTTTCAATGCATATGTTGTTGATGTGTCTCATTTAAATAAATAAAATAAAATGTAACACATAGACACATCTTTGTATTAATTATTTAAGTAGCTATATATTTTGTATCAAATCTAAAATAGTATTGCAGACTAAAAAGTCAGTGAGATGAGAGATCAAATAATCTCACTAACAAATACATAAATTAATGAGCAATTAATGAGGCATAACTCTAAGTAATATACATTAATTTAACTTGTTGAAAATGGAACAGATTCTTCTATTTGATTAGTGATTAGGGGTTCATAATTATCTATGAATATTACATATAGTTCTTACATAATATGTAGATATGTACTAGATATGGTATATACAATCAGTGTCTATGACCAGATTGTAAATAATAATCCTTATTTTCTTAATAGTAAGGTAGGTAGGAATATATTGAAACACATTTTTATACAATCAGTTTTACTTTTGGTCTTATCCATTCCTTATACATCTTAAGACCTTTATAATGACAATATCCTTTAAAAATATTTCCAAATAAATAAAGTTAACTAATATTTCTGCAATGATAATGAACTGTGGAAGTGTTCTACATATTGTTTTATCACTCTTCTTTCCAATGAAAAATCAACCAAATTGGCCTATATATCTTCAAATGGCAAGGGATAGTCTGTTTGTGTATATGTTTTTTTAAGTCAAATACTTGTGTGAACCACAAGAATTTGTTTTGGGTTTCGGTGTTTGTAAAACCGAAAAGTCTAGTAGTTCCTAATACTCACAACACAAGACTCAATCTTAGTGTGGGTTCAAGACTATATACATATGTGACTGTGGGTGTATATTTTTAATGTTAATTTATCTGTATGTATGTTTTTGTTCCTAGTGGATCGTCAGCAACGGCTATGGGCAGCGGGGCACGCATGCCCACGCCCAGTGGTGGACCCCCCGCGCCCCCCAATCTACTCGCAGAACAGAGCATTAATGAATACATCAGAGTTCCTGATAAGATGGTTGGACTTAGTAAGTGGTAGAAGTAGTGAAATACAAATATTTTCATGAATGTCATTTTGTCATGATGACTATTTTCATTACTCACATAATATACAGTGCTAGATATTGGTGTCCTTCCAAGGATTGCACAGCAACCAGTTCAAAGGATATCATATACATATGTGTATTATGTACATACATGATACAACATATGGAGGCATTGTGACTTATTTTACAATAGTCATTTCTTAAGTGTTTTTTTTATGACTAAACAGATAGCATAGAAATCGTAAGCGACCTCATATCAAAAAGAGTGCAAATAGAAACTAATATACAATAATGTATTTTCATATTGTCTCACATTTTTTTTTTGTTGGTAATATTTTTCATGTCTATGTGCAATTTTGATTTTTTTATTAACAATCACGACTGGGTATTACTTTTTAACAATATATATTAAAATCGTGAGTTTAATGGCCCTCGAGGCGCTAATTGTATGAAGGCGGGAAAAACAAAACTTGATTTTGACGCCAGTAACCTGTCGTAGCTGAAACAACCTTGGCGCAATTAATTGTTGTAATTGGGTTACTTGTACGGGATAAATATCATTAGTATAAACTTTTACAAATTTGATTTAAATTTTTGAATAAATTAGTCTGTAAACCCAAGTATAATAAGATCATCATACTATCAGCTTCTTATAATTGACATTAAGAGCGTATACACCTTGCGCGCAAAGTCAACTATAGGTATTTCTTTGTTAATTTCACGAACACATACGCGACCAAAGCTGTGTGCGTAGAGCTGCCGCGTCGGCTCGCTATACAATCGGCTCAAACAACTTTGATCCGTGCGCTTCAAATATTCAATTGAAATGTAACTGTAATATAATATCATAAAAATATTTTATTTGCATTATAAGTAGACAAATATTACTGTGCAAGCAAAGAATGATACAAATTTTGGATACTAATCACATTTTCGTTATTATTACATTGTTAAGTTGCATTCAAATCAGTGTTCAATCAGTAGACACTACGGACGTTTTATTAATCATTTCGTGTTCGAACACATAAATATTGTTAGGGGCCTTACAACCCCTTACAATTACGAAATATATTTAATTTTATATTACAATACATAACATAATTTAGCCTCGGAATTACGTCCCATTATATTACCTGAAACATAATTTATACTCACTACAAAATCATTGTAGGTAATAAAAATAATTAAATATTTTACTACCAAAGTACTAAGATGTGGTAATCGCATTCCGCGCGTGGCTATATTTACTACGCGCGGCATAATCGACTGCAGCCAGGCCGGAGCGACGAGCGATACGTCCTCCCTCTAGAAGGCCTTGCGGCGGTCTGATTTGATCCACGTCGGACAGCGTGTTTTATAGTGGTTTTTAAAATATTTATAGAAAACATGAAAACTAATTTTGTTGAAATATAAAAATGGTAATTTATTGATAAGATGTTCTTCTATTATAATATGCAATTGTTATAAAAAAATATGTACGATAAGTTGGTGAAAAAAAATATGTTCTTGACGAGAGTTTCTGAATAATTTCGCATTGTTTAAATTTTTATTTTTCAGGAACTAAACACAAAAAGATTATTTTTCTCAGCAAAATCCCTCCATAAGGGTCTTATTAGTCTGATAATATTTTTATTTTCATCTTATATTTAGTGGTTAAGGATATCTTAAGCTTCTAAATTGCCATTTAAAGCCTAAATAACGAAACTTGTGTTCAGTAATCCGTATAGTACTCACAAATTATCCATCAATCTATAATGTTTTACACCAAAATCCCTAGATGACAACCTTTTCTAAAATTAGTAATAATTATTTTTCCTTTAAATTGTTTATTGGTGGCTATTAACTCATTTGAAAAGTCCTGTTTTTAAGTCAAAAAGCGCGTGCAGGGTATAAACGCTCTTAACATATTTAAAAACAATTTAGACTGTAATAGATGAATTTTAGTGGTCTCTTCTCCGATATCTTGTATGTCGTGTTATATATTCATATTATATTCATTCACAAATAATATTTTAATACCCTTTATCCTGAGGCGGATAGGCCGTTATTTAGAATAATGTCATTCTATTCAATTTAATTATAATCTTTGCGTGCTTTGAAAGGGACAGGTGTGAAGAAATTATGAGTACAAATAGTAGGGTTAATACCGTTGTAGAGACGTTCCGATAAAAAGGGTTATCGCTAGCGAAGGGTTAACTGGACAAAACCAGTAGTGAGATTAAAGGGACGCGAAAACGTATTCGTATAAAAATTCAACAATTCGTATAACAATGTTTGAATTTGTGAGATTAGTATTGATTATATTTATGATGCTAGTTGTAGCATAACAGGCTGTATTACAAAACCTGCGCTTAATGTACGTCCAATTCTAGTAAATAATGGTATGTTTATTGTTCTAAAGTCGTTTAGACTCGGTGCTAATTAAAAGTTCACGCTTAGAAATGTTTCTATTTACAGTTGATGTTAGACTGAACAATCAAATAATCATTAAATCTTTATTAACTCGTATTTTTAAAAATTATTAATAACTAAAGATGATTTTGGCTCATTGGCCAAATCTTATCTTTTCATCATCATAAAACATGTTGCGCCTACACAGCGGTTTATATTGCGAACCATTCACCAAAATGTCCCTGTGGAGATCCGGCTTAGGGATTAATTTCGACTGAAGTAGTCACATTTGGATCGCGTGTTCATTTTGTAAACAAAAAACATTCGCGCCGCGCCGCGCCATCGCGTTAAGGGGATTTAATAAGTTGATTACTAATATGGTCTGTACCCCGAGCAGGAACATTTTGAAGTATCGTATAGTAATAGTATCGTGACAACGATTACTATACTATTACTACAACGATACTATACGTCAAAAATTATTCGTGCTACCACTTTTTTACACATTTGTATAGTAAAACTATCGCTAGACTATACGATTACCATACTATAGTGTCGTAAACGTTTCCCGCTGCCATAATTTAGTTCCAAATACGCTCACAATGGCGCTGTTCAAATTCCCATATAAAATTTTACTATTACGATTACTATACGATAGAGCCAAATGTTCCTGCTTGGGGCACTGGGGGTTACTCTATACTCCAACACGGCAACGAATGTTTGAACATCACACTTAAAACTGTACGAAAATGACTAAAGGCTAGATACATTACAAAATGCGCTAATACTGTATCGTACGTCGTAATCTTAGACTGAGTTCCAAGTGAATAATAAATTTCATAGAATGGTATTGATTTTTAGAAGTGGACAACTTTTTTCTCTTATATTGACGTTCATCGTCCAACCATTTGAATGTTGGAGTATAGAGTAATCTCAGGGAGATTACATAAATGTAGACAAAATTATGAAACTAATCAATTGATGACTTGACACATGATTTTCGTTTCATCCATTGTTGCCAACATTTACAATTTATCAACGTTTGAGAGTGTTTCTGATGTTGCACTATTTCAATACATCTCCGAATTAACTGGTGTTGCATCAGTGGTCCTGGGCACACCTATGCTTTCCACGTCTTACGTCTCAAGTAGTTTTAGGAATTTAGTCGTTTATGATTTATTAAAAACAGTATGATTTATTATGACTCCCTGATTACGTGTTGTTCACCACGAGCGTTTCTTGCTTATCATTGATGGCAATACCGAGAAAGTTTTAGATAATAGAAACCTAATTGGCTGACGAAATCTCCGACGCATAAAGTAACGTTTTAACTGTCTACATTTTATGCCACTTATCTGACAAAAATGACGTATTTTTGTTACATTTTATTGTGTTAACAATGTTTAGATTCTGTGTATATGATAGGATGACACTTCGAGTTTTCAGTATTGTAATCGTCAATAATTTTACTTTAACTGCTGCTCACAGTCCGAGCTTCAAACCTGGCATGTTAGATCCTTAAAAAAATTTCCGAGCATATCCGTCAAATATTTTGGCGACTCAATCAAATAAATTGTAAGTCACTGACCGGATGACTAATTCCTCCTTAGTCCACCCCGTGACCACGAAAACTGTAAAGTAACCGAATCGTCGGAAAGTCAAAGATCTAAAAATATACCAAATACACGATAAAAATTCGTAAATGATAGTCTTATTTCGACCCAATCAACTTCATAAAATGTTAAACAAACCGTTCTTTTCCAGTAATCGGTCGCGGAGGAGAGCAGATCACGAGACTTCAAGCCGAGTCAGGATGCAAGATCCAAATGGCGCCAGATTCAGGCGGACATCCAGACAGGCTGTGCACACTCACAGGACCAAGGGAAGCCATCGAGAGGGCAAAGTAGGTCGTTTTATTACATACAGCTTTCTAGAAACTGACTATTACCTGGTATGTTATAAATAAAAATAAGTAGGTTTTGACAACGTGCGCGGACTACATGGTTATGGATTAAAACAGCTGGTAGTTGGAGATGTTTAAGGCTAAAGTTTGGAGTTTAGAAACTGTGGTGGATGAATAGTATTGATGGGACAGATCAATTTGTTATCAGAAGTCTAGGTACGTCTGTACTGTTTTTGGAAGAAGGAGACTATCGCCCGAATACTGGAACGCCATTCAAATAATAAGTTGCTCTTAACAGCGCACGGCCCACTTAGCCAGTACATTTAATCGGGATTAACGTAGTTAATCGCCATTTATATTTAAGTTGCGTTCCAGTATTTGGGTGTATGTCACATAAACATTGATAGATAAAGGCGAAAGGTGGGTTGAATATAAAAAGTGATGGCGGCTAATTAGTGCATCTATGCGAAAAAAATATATGGAATGGTTTATAAGGTGGAGGCAAAATGTACACACGCAAGTAAACTTGAAGCAATGAGAAAAGAAATTACTAATATCTGTGTCAAAGATGGACCAGTGCAGTAAATGACAAATGTGCTCTCCAGTTGGGTAGGTGCACGCCTGGGTTCCATTACCGGTGCTGGGATATGTTTTTGTATTAACTGTTGCTTGCTTTTTGGGTGTTCATTGCGATGTGTTGTCTGTTACCATGCCAACCGCGACACAGGAATCGCAGCGTGGGGTTGTGAGTCATTATTTTTATTGATTGCTTAGTCATCTAAGTTTCGCTTAGTTGTACTGTGAAAGCAATAATAATCTTTGACTGACTGACTTACACTATCTTGACTGGACGATAGTATATGGTTTCAATACCCGACATAAAACAACCTTAAATATGTATGATTGTTCGGTTTATTTTATAATTGTTCTTAAAAATTTTGATTTTACACGTGGTTTTGATGAAAGTTTAGCAATTTCAGTATTTTTCAATATGACTTATTTCTTCCAAAACTTTTAATTATGAAAGGAGAAGCTCAATTGTACTGGAAAACTATTGGCTGTCAATGAAATTGCAAAAAAATACGAAGTTTACAAACGAATATTCCATTGTTGGTGCAGAATTTATTTTTTCAGCTGTGGTCGTTATTTTTGTTTTTTATTTGTTATTGTATGTGGATTTTGTACCTATATCATCTGTCCTGCGCGAATTCCTCTTATAGTGTCTCTTTATGGTACCTTTTCACGTTGACCTTTATGTAACACGATAACGTTTTGGTTCAGGCAGCCGTCACCGCAACTAAATATTTGATATCATAAAAACAGACATAATTCGGGATTTCCCGCCAACCTATGGGCAAACACTTCAATATCTATTAAGTTTTGTGTTGCCAATAAAACTTTATATAATTAATTTTAGCCAACGTGAAAAGGAGCTGGGGCCCTACTATATTCATCCGAAACGAAGTTCGAAACTTCGGACGAACGAAGTTTGTGACGATACGAATGTACATACTCGGATTGCCGATATATTCGAATCATTCATTCTTCGATCCGAAGATTCGAATTTCGTGTTACAGAATAGGTTTCGAAACGAAAAACGTCACGAAGATTCGAATTTCGGATTTATATAGTTGGGCCCCTGAAATCTTATTGATTATTTTGACTATACGTATAATTTTGGGAATACATGACAGTAATTTTAATGGGCCAGAAAGTGTAAAAATTACCGTTTATGTTTTCAATTATGGGTGTTTGGGACCAAAGTCCCCCGTAGTTTGTAATAGTAAAAACAAAGTGGGTCCTTGTGTGGGATCATAAAATATGCATGTCATTGTTCGGTGTATTTAATTTTAAAAAGATTGAACTTCGACTATCCGATACGTAAACGTCATTGAAATGTGAAGTAAATATATGCGGACAAGTGAAATGAAAAGAAATATATAGACAATTTTATAGCACTCGTATGAAGAGAGTAACCTTATATGAGGAGAGAAAATCTAATTTAAGATTCTAGTTCTCGTCACAATATTGCAAAGAATACAAGAATTTCGTACAGTAATTGGCTATTACTGACATATTTATATTAGCATTAAAAGATCCACAATTTGAAAGATGCATAAAGCCGATTTTTGGAAATACTATGAAAACGTCTAATGGAATAATCAGCTTCGGATCTTATACTAAAACGCTCGGATAGTCGAAGATCATCTATTTATGTTCGAATTTATTATACGGTAAGTTAAATTAATCGAGGGACTTATTGAAGTAGGGGTTTGAGAAATTTGTTATAAAGCTTTATTTTATAATATCTTGTTTACGGACACTAAGCACACACAGTAATTGCAACAGCAAGAGCTTTTACGTTTGAAAATGAAGAGCCAGTGAAGTCATTCCCTGAAAAAAGGCCTAATTTTCTTTGTACTGAATGCGCCAGCCGCCGACTGCGTTATGTGTAAAAGTGTGCCCGCACGTAATAATCGTTGACACGTGGTTTGATACTTTTTTATGCACATTTTTTTTTTTTTTTTTTTTATTGCAGTTAATGGCGAGACGAGCAAGCCGTTCGCCTGATGGTAAGCGATACGACCGCTCATAAACAGTAGCAACATTCCACTGCGCTCGCCATCCTGAGACATAAGATGTTAAGTCTCAATATGTCCAGTAGTTGCTCTGGCTACAATGTCCTTCAATCCGAAACACAACAGTGCATTTAAGCAGTGTTGTTTCACGGGAGAAATAGACATTGCGGTGGTACCTACCCAGATGGCCTCTCACATATGAGAGACCTACCACCAGTAAGCACATATTTTATTACATCTAAACATTTACCCCCTTATGCAAAAGAAGTTAGCGCAGTGTTTAGTTGCCGTTAATATGAACTGTCACTTAAAATTTATTCATAACCGTCAAAAATCACTAATCAGCTATATTAAAGCGCACTAACTTTAAAATGGCCGGGACCCATGTTTAAGCAAATTTTAAGCAGAAAGATGGCGGATTTTTACTGTCAAATTATCGTTGTCAATTGTCATCACTGGTTATTTATTTAAAGTTATAAATAATAAATTATTTTAATTATAATGTGTTGTGCAAAAAGTTCTCTAAGTTGGCCGTCGAAATATCCGTCGGCATAAAAATATATATAGTAGTGAATATTGAATATTGATGTTGATGTAGTTCGAGTGTTCAATGTGGCTGCGGAACTATCAGTAAATACACAGGTAAGCCGAACTGATACTATACTATATCAGCCTATATTTGGGTGCCGGATTACTTTACGTAGCATAGAAATGTATACAAATCGCTATGGTGTGCGGTTTCCTCACGATGTTTTAATGCATGCCATGAGGATTCCCTATCAATAAAAACATGATTCCGAGAAATCAGGTTTGCCCTGGGACTAGAAAGCGCGACCACCGTGTCCATGTTGACATCCGCGTCTGGCCCGTTTACCAACAGGCCACAGTGCATTCGAAATGGTCTTATTTACGATTAATTAGAGAAATAATGTTACTGTAATGTTTCAAGTTTCTGCATTAAAACAACCACACAGCTTGTTTGAACTAACCTAATCAAAACCTTTTTACTCATAATTTCAAATTTATCTTATTGAATGGCTACATTCTGATCTCAATGTTAAAATCAATTGTTTCAGGAGTTGAACAACAACACAAATATTTGGAGAGAGGTGCTGTACCATCTATATATCCATGGAACATAAAAACAATTTTTGAAGAGGTTAAAGCAAGAAATGAAAGAAAGTTGAAGAAGATAAATAAGAAGACATATTTTTGATCAGTCATCAACATTGAAGTGCATTGAGGACTTAGTACCAATTACCAAAGATATAACGTCCCAACAAGTTTGTTTGTTCATTTTAGCCACAAAAGTCCACTGTTGGTCTCTTAATTATGTTCACATCAACCTTTTGGAACTTACCCGCATCATGTGGTTAAAAACAAATCATTATTTTGGTCTATAATAATGCAAGCATCAAATTCTTTTTCAATTTGAGTCATGATGTAGATAGATTTAGAGGTTTTGTAAATAAAAATTTTGCACTACATGTACTACATTTTATTTCTTAAGTTTTCATAGTTACATTTATATCAAATATATTTTTCAAATAATGCACCTTTAAAGTAATTATAGACAATTAAATATTTTTTTACAATATTTTTACAATATTATTATATAATATTTTTTTAAAAATTTTATTACATAATTATTTTTCCTTATATACCTTAGTATCTATAAAAGTATGTTGCAAATAATCATATTGCTGTGTATTTTGCCCGGACAATATCCTTGAATATAGGGTAATAAAATATGGTCAGGTATTTTAGTAACAATATGTATTATTTATTGAAAAATTACATTTATTTAACTATATAATATTTGGGTCCCAAAGTAACAAGCCCCTGTCTTGGGCACTCAACCCTGCAACAATGGGTGTGTGTGGAAGGTTAACAATTTATGAAAACATCATTTAAAAAATAAAAAAAAAACAAACTTAATGTACAATACCCGGCAAACTTTTTGAGCATTAGTTGACGTAGTGGGGGAAAGTTCGCGCATCGTACACTTACGTGCATAAAAAATGTTTACTCTGTTTGATAAGGTATGAAAAACAACATATTTATTTATTTATATATTTATTAGAACATCCACAAAAATACATGTTAATAAATATAGTCTAAGAGCGAGTGTTCCGCAGACTTAGAGGAAAGTAACAAACTACATAGTAATTCCAGGTATACTGTGTCACCTGCCATTGGTGAAATAGGGGTTCGCTATTCCCATCGAGGGTTCCTTTGAGGGTGCCTAGAAGTCAAAAGGCATAAAAATTTACTTTAAAAACGTGATCGCAGCATGTCTGTCCTTTTGACATATTTTCATATTGACATTTATACATATATTTACAACAGCAGACACAATATGTCGGTTCTAAGATGCAGATTGTGGTCTGATAAAATTGTATCAATGCAAAATAAAGTCAACAAACAGAATAACAATAAAATCAACAAACAATTATAAGAAATAACTTCAACGACTAATGGCGATTCACTTTTCACTGCACGCAAGTGTACTTGGGAGCAAGCGGAACGTGAGTGCGGTGCGGGGCGCAAGGTGCGACTGATCGACCAATAAGGCGATCGATACGATCTCCTCTGCCGTCGCGCCCCGATCTTCATACCAAAGAGATCTAAAATACGGTTCTGCGCAGTCAAGGTCATTTGCTCTAGAAGTTTGCCGGATATTGTAACTCCAACACTATTTATGTAACATTATTAATAATAATAGGAAATATGTATGTTAGGATGTGTGTGTGTGTGTATGCATGTGAGAGAAAATGTGTATATTAATTCATTTGTCAATGTAAGACATATACACTACTTGGTTGAAGGATTATTTAATAGCATAATTTTCTTCCTTACAGCAGTTCTTTATATCACATTTTTAATAATTGTAGTAGTATAAATTCGGGATTGGAGGTAATGGGAATGTTGGCAAAAATAGATCTGACAGCACTTATTGGTATTTTTATATTATGCTTATTTTGCCCGGCAGCTAATGCAGTGGGATTATTTTGTATAAAATTCTATATTAGTAAACAAATAATTCTATATTATATTAGTAATAAAATATACGTCTCATAAGAAAAATTGGAATATCTTATAACTTAATGTTGTGTGAAGATTATAAGAAAAATATGTGTATTTAGGTATAAATGTCAAATGTTGTTTAGTAGTGACTAATATGAGTTGATGTTCCGAATTCAAATTAAATATAAACACACTCTTCTGATAATCATTACACAACGTTCAACTTGCAAGGTGTTTCAATTTTTCTGATGAGAAGTATAGTAAAGTTTAATATAATATGTAACTGAGTTCTACCAATAATGGTATATTTCCAGGAGTAATTTCTTGAAATCTATTTGCTTAAGTACACTTTGTTTCTTGAATAGTTTCTGAGCCAACTAATATATCGGGTGATCCGGCAAGATATAACCTCTCTTCTTATCCTTGTATCAAAATATTGTTACCGACAACCTTGCTGTCAGTAAATAATGTTTCTAATATAGCCAAATCCATTATTTTCTGAGTGCTGAAAAAGAAACAAATGTTATTACCAATATGTAGCCTTAGGGAAATACAATATGAAGACGTATGTTTAAAATACTTACAATACAATACAAAAACTCTTTATTGTAAACCAAATACAAAAACACACAAAATCAGACAAATTAAATATAAGACTCATGGTATTACAATGGGCGGCCTTATCGCTTAGAGCGATCTCTTCCAGACAACCTTTATATGGATAGTATCAGAAGAAGGTGGCGGTACACAATAAAGAAAATCTAGAGGATATTGCGGAAATAATAAAATATATACTAATACACGAATACTTAGATAAATACAAATATACTAATATATACTATAATATATTGAAGATAGAATAAACACACAAAAGTGAAAAAATAATAAGTAAATATATACATACATAATATTAAGTAACATTATGAAGGTAGTGCTTTTTTAGCAAAACTTTAAAGTGACATGAAGATCTTGCACGCCTGATCTCTATCGGTAGTGCATTCCAAAGTCGAACTGCTTGCACAGTATAGGATAGGTGGGAAAACTGGGAAGAGTGCACGGGAGTTTGGAGTTGCAAGGAATTCGAAGAACGTAAGGATCTGGAATGAGTATTATGCAGAAATTGGAAACGATTTTTGAGGTAATGAGGAGCGGCAGGATTCAAAAGTATACTGTACAAGAGTGACAAGATATGAGTATTCCGGCGAAGACGGATAGGTAACCAATTCAGCCTCTTACGATATTCAGATACATGATCGAATTTGCGTAGACCGAAAATGAATCTAATACAAAAATTTTGTAAGCGTTCGAGTTTATTCAGCTGTTCTTCGGTTAGATCCAGATATGTAGCGTCAGCATAGTCTAGAATGGGAAGTAAGAGAGATTGTGCAAGCTCAATTTTGGTGACTAAAGGCAGAAAATTACGCAGTCTCTTTAAGTTGTAGGCGGAAGCATAGAGCTTACGGCTTATCTCAGCAAGGTGCGGCCTCCAAGACAAATTTCTGTCAAGAATAACCCCAAGATTTTTTACAGTGTCTGTATTTGTTGTAGTACTTACTACAACAAATAATCATACTTTTGTCCAGTTCGCATTTTAGGCGTAAATATCACAATAACGCCGTCCACAAAGATCACTACATTAGCTCTCAAAAGCACTCCGATTTCAACATTTTAAGATAAATTTATATGTTCAAAAACAAACAACATAGACAAATACGTTGTCTTTTTTGGATTCCATAGACAAAATCTGTTTGAAATTACAGAGTATAGCACTGAACAGTGAATGATGAGGGAATGAAATCATTTTTTTTTCCATATAGTGGCAACATTCACGGCCTAATTTGCCGTATTATATACTAAACGTCAAAAGGAATCTTATGAATAATAGGCTAGTTTCATACATTTTTATTTTTGTTTATAACGGAAAGTTACGTTACGCATAATCATAATCAAAAAGAATTTTTAAAATCCGTTAAGTAATAAGCAAGTTACAAATATATGAAAGTTGGTGGTAGGAGTGATAGAAAAGGACGCAACATGCACGGCGTGACGTCATCTTCCATAAGGTGCACGCGTGCGAAAGAGACAACGAGTGTCCCCACCATACTATTAAATGTATTAATATCTCAGTCATTTTACATTCAATTTTGATGCTGTTTTCAAATTCGTTTGTTTTTATAAACGATGCTTTTAAGGAATTATTACTTACTGCTCAAATAAAATCTTGGACACAACCCTATTGTGCAGGACGAAGACTAATTTTTAATAGTTAAGTGTATCATGTTACTAGTAAATAGTTATCAGTTTGTAAATGTTCTTATGTTGTAATGATTAATAAATAAAGATAGAACGTTCCCTTAGAAATAAGCTTACACATATAAGCTGTATAGAACTATAATTTGAGTATATACTTTGTTATGTATCATGTGTTAGCCTAATGTGCAATATTATGTGAATTGTTGTGTAAATGTATAAAGTCTCATATTTGTTATAATTTAATTATGTGAATTGTTGTATTAATTTATATCGTTCAGAGTTGTAATAGTTTGATAATTTAATTTGTCATGAGTCTATATACTAGAGTGTTTATGTACCTGGAGATTATATAAAGTTTTAAGTAGTTAGAACAATATTGTCAGAACCTAGTTTATATACTGATTTAAGTATAGTGTCGGGTGCGGGGTCCGCCGAACTTAGGTGCCTCCCACACATTCGGTGCGGAGTTACACCTCGCGGCCCCGCACCCCCCGCAGGACCGAGCTACCGCCCCGCAAGTCGCTACAGCGACACCCCGCAGCGCGCGCTCTCATTGGCCGAGCGCGCCTGTGACGATCGCGGGCCCGACCCTAGGGATTAGCCCAAAATTGGGAATATAGATCGGCACCCTGGGTCGGGCAAATCAGTTCGGTTCCGGCCTACAGTCAAGAAAACATCAAGAAGTCAGCAAGTCAGCAAGTAGTCAGCAAGTCAGCAAGTAGTCAGCAAGTAGTGAAGAATTAAGCAGAATCGCTGCCGGGAGATACCAGAACGAAGCTCTGCAGCCACATCACGACGGTGCCGCAGTTACGTGTCGTAATTACGCCGCAATTACGTCACTTTGTAAAACGTACTTCTCAGTGCGAATAAAGTTTCTACTTTCTAATCACTGGTATTATTTACCACGCAGCCAGCACCCCCGAGCATAAAAACATTGAACGAGGCTGTTCGAAGGCGGTCTCGTTCATTCTGGTCCTTCAGTTCGCCGGATTTGCGTGGAAATATGCCAGTGACTAGATCGGTGGGAAGGCACACCGCCTCGGCCTCGGCCTCGGCGTCTGCCACGGTGACATCCGCCACTGCCACGACAGACGAGACGGGTGCGTCATGCACTACGACGACTGTCACCGGCACCGGCACCGATGCTACCACCACGTTAAACTCAGAACAGTCAAAACAACCCGCGGCGAACGAACCTATGGTAGCGGAACCTACCATCGCCGCCGGTATCGAAGAGAAGCCGAGAAGCAAAGCGCCGTCAAGATCAAGAAGCAAGAAAACGTCGAAATCTCGCCGCCTTGCCGAAGCCCGAGCCGAACTCGCTCGACTGAAAGTCGAGCTCGCCGCCGCCCGAGTCCAACAAATTGAAGCGGACTCGAGCACCGAAGATGACGACAACACGACGGTCGCGGAGATTGAACAAGAACTCCGCGTCCACACATGGCTACAAAATAGCCAACTGCTCGCCATCGATAGCGAGCCGCATCAAGCGCCGCACACCGAAGCCGCCGCGCACGCACCGGCGGGAGTCACCGCCGCACACCCGCCGTGCACACAGTCGTCACTTCACCCGCAACTGACGTCAACAGTAGAGCGCGCACCCGCGCCTCTACTCGCCGACCTGCACGCGCCTCCGCCAGCGACCACTGCCGCGTCCTGGGGACCGAACTTCGGCGCTGCACGCCTGCCGCCGACGTCTACAGTAGAGTGCGCACCCGCGCCTCTACTCGCCGATCTGCACGCGCTTCCACCAGCGACCACTGCCGAGTCCTGGGGACCGAACTTCAGCGCTGCACATCAACCGCCGCCCGCCGTCGCCGCCTGGCTAGCCGAACAGGCAGCACGCGCCCCTCCGCCAGCGACCACTGCCGCGTCCTGGCGACCGAACTTCGGGGTCGCGCAGCTGCCGCCGCCGCCTACGCAAGCCACGCCGTGGGACTCCGCCGCCGCCATCACCGCGGCCGGCCTCGAAGCCGCCGCGAACGCCAATGCGTCGTGGCATCAAAGCCGCACCGCGCCGCCGCCGCAACCGCGGCCGCCACCGCCGCCGCCGAACACTGCGCCGGGATTGGAGCCCGGCGCCGCCGCTCCGCTCGCACCAGCTATGTCGGACGGAGCACTTGCCGTCCCGCCGAAGAGGACGGAGATGCAGCAACTAGCTGCAGCGATCACCAACGCAGTACAAGCTGCGCAAGTAAAGCAAACAAGGTATGTGGAATTACCATTTTTTAACGGTGATCATCAAGAGTGGCTAACGTTCCGTGCTTCGTATGAAGAATCAGTGAATAATTTCTCGAAGTTAGAAAACATGTCCCGCCTGCGCCGGAGCCTGCGCGGGACCGCCAGAGAGGCAGTGCAAGGCCTCTTAATAACGAACGCGGACCCGGACAGCGTCATGCGCACGCTCGAGATACGTTTCGGCCGACCAGAGTCCATAGCGACAGCCGAGATGGAACGTCTCAGAACATTACCACGCCTAAGTGAAGCGCCGCGTGACACCTGTACGTTTGCCACAAAGATTAGTAATGCAGTGAACACACTTCGGGCCTTACGATGCATGTACTATATGTACAATCCGGAGATAGCACGGGCCGTTGTGGAAAAATTAACACCCACGCTGAAACATAAGTGGTACGAGTTCGCTGCACTACAACCGAGGGAGGAACCAGACCTCCTCAAATTAGAACGCTTCATTCACCGGGAAGCTGAAATCTGCAGCCCATACGCGACTGCAGAGATGGTCACCGAACGACCGCGAACAAGTCAAACAAGACAAAAAGTGTTCAACACAGCCGCCACCCCGAGAACTAACGCCACGTGTATTATGTGCGACAAAGAAGGACACGCGATCACAGAGTGCTACAAATTCAAGAACTTAACCATTGACCAAAGATGGGACGCAGCCAAGAAGCACCGCGCCTGTTTCCGATGCCTGCGACGCCGCACTCAACAGCACACATGCAAGACGAAGAAGTGCGGCATAGATGGCTGCGAACATCCCCATCACCAGTTGCTGCACTCAAAAAGAAGCACGCCGCCGAAATTAAATGAAGACGCCGAGGAAGAAAAGGTGAACTCGACGTGGGCATCAAGCGTGTCATACTTGAAGATCGCCCCAGTACAAGTCTCGGGACCGGCGGGAGCCCGCGACACCTACGCGTTACTCGACGACGGGTCCACAGTAACGCTGATCGACCAAGGCCTCGCGGACGACATAGGCGCAGTGGGACCGGACGACCCACTACGCATCTGCACATACGACGGGAACACGAAAGAAGACCACTCCTCACGTCGTGTGAAAATACTGCTCCGAGGCAAGAACAGACACAATCAACACATACAAGCCCGGACAGTACCTGACCTGCGCCTAGCTGCACAAAAGATATCGCCAGAAGCGATAAACAACTGTCCGCACCTAAAGGGAATCACGAACACTATAATCACCGACCAAGTGATCCCGAAAATATTAATAGGTCAAGACAACTGGCACCTATTAATAGCTACCCGAACAAGATCGGGTCGAAGAAACCAACCAGTAGCCTCACTCACACCACTGGGCTGGGTGGTACACGGCAGCAGAACTCGAACACTCGGACACCAAGTGAACTTCGTCGGTCACACATCCGAAGAGAATATGGAAAAAATGGTGGCAGAATACATAACAACCGACAACACGTACTTGAACCCAAAACGTCCGGAAAACGACCCCGAGCAAAAGGCGCTCCGAATACTCGAGGCGAACACAACACAGCTGCCAGGAGGCGGGTATCAGACCGCCCTCCTCTGGAAGTCGGAGGAAGCTACACTCCCCGACAACTACGACAACACCCTGCGAAGGCTCCACGGCATCGAGAAGAAAATTGATAGAGTCCCACTGTTGAAAAAGGAGAAAAATGAATTGATTGAAAAGGGGTACGCGGAACCAACACCCGCCAAGAAGATGCCAGGAAGGACGTGCTCAAACCACAGATGGTTTCAGGGACCGGAATTTCTGCAGCATGACCCAGACACATGGCCGGTGGAGACACCGAGCTCACCGCCAACCTCAGGTGAAGAACGTGTAAACGTCATCTGCAACAGTAACCAGTCGAGCGTGATACCTGACGTCACACGCTTCTCGTCGTGGACGAGATACCTCAGGGCGACAGCAAGGGTGCTACAAGCAGTCGCTATGTTCCGGCGCAAGATCGAACAAGTCCATTACAAGCGAACAAAAAGGGGTCCACGTCGCGACCCTGATTGGCGAGCCGCGAACACCAAAACCAACCCAACAGTCAGGACACGCCAACCCGCAGCGACAGATAAGTACATCACATTAACAGCGGAGTATCAGATAAAAGCGGAAAAGCTTATAATAAAGAACGCCCAAGAAGAGGCGTTCAAGGAGGAACTCAAGGCGCTGCGAGCCGGCAAGGAGGTCGGAAGACATAGCCGACTACACCAGCTCAGTGTAAGACTCGAGGACGACATCATCGTCCTGAAGAGCCGAATTAACGCCGCCACTGGAGTGCCGGAAGAATTAAAAAACCCTCCAGTCATAGACGGAAACCACCGGGCCACACAACTATGGATCCTTCATGTACATAGGACTCTACATCACACAGGAGTGGAGGCTACGGTAAACCAAGTAAAGCAGCATAAATGGGTCGTGCGACTGCGACCGACAGTGAAGATGGTGCTGTCAAAATGTCAAATATGTCGCGCAAGAGCCGCGACACCTCCGAGACCAGCAACTGGAGACCTGCCGACATGCCGGTTGGCGCACCACCAACGACCATTTACCTACACAGGTCTTGATTATTTCGGCCCGCTCACCGTGACCGTCGGAAGAAGCACGCAGAAGAGGTACGTCGCACTGTTTACGTGCCTCACCGTACGCGCAGTGCACCTCGAAGTGGTGTCCTCGCTGAGCACCGAATCAGCAATCATGGCGTTACGACGAATGATCGCGCGACGCGGTTGTCCGACCGAGATCTGGTCGGACAACGCGACGAACTTCCACGGCGCGGATGCGGAAATCCGCCAAACTCTTCTCTCCGGTGCAAAACAAGAAGCGTCAAAAAGGGCTATAACATGGAAGTTCATCCCTCCAGGAGCTCCATTCATGGGAGGCGCGTGGGAGAGGTTGGTGCGGTCCGTGAAGACCGCGCTGACCACGGTGCTCCACCAGAAGAGCCCCAACGAAGAAACTCTCCACACCCTGCTCACCGAAGTCGAACTCACACTTAATAGTCGACCATTAACGCATGTGTCGGTAGATCCTGCCGACCCTGAGTCCCTGACGCCTAGTCACTTCCTGCTGGGCGGTCAGGGACACTTCGCCACTACGGGCCTGCCAGCGGATCACACCGCTAGCCCGTACGCCAGCCTGCGTGCGACGCAGGCGCTCGCCGACGCCTTCTGGGCGCGTTGGCTAAAGGAGTACCTGCCCGAACTCCGTAACCGGCGGGAGCCCCATGGACGGGGCGCTGAACTTCGTGTCGGCGACCTAGTACGGGTCGTCGACAACAACCTGCCGCGCAACACCTGGGTGCGCGGGCGCATCAGCACCACGTATCCGGGACCGGATGGCGTCATCAGAACCATCGACGTCGCCACGAGGGGCGGCGTGCTACGACGCCCATCCAAGAAAATCGTCGTAATCCAGAGCGTCGAGAACGACGAGTCGCCCTGCACCACATGAAGATGCACCGTCGCGCCACATCGCTACGGTACACGGCGGGAGAATGTGCAGGACGAAGACTAATTTTTAATAGTTAAGTGTATCATGTTACTAGTAAATAGTTATCAGTTTGTAAATGTTCTTATGTTGTAATGATTAATAAATAAAGATAGAACGTTCCCTTAGAAATAAGCTTACACATATAAGCTGTATAGAACTATAATTTGAGTATATACTTTGTTATGTATCATGTGTTAGCCTAATGTGCAATATTATGTGAATTGTTGTGTAAATGTATAAAGTCTCATATTTGTTATAATTTAATTATGTGAATTGTTGTATTAATTTATATCGTTCAGAGTTGTAATAGTTTGATAATTTAATTTGTCATGAGTCTATATACTAGAGTGTTTATGTACCTGGAGATTATATAAAGTTTTAAGTAGTTAGAACAATATTGTCAGAACCTAGTTTATATACTGATTTAAGTATAGTGTCGGGTGCGGGGTCCGCCGAACTTAGGTGCCTCCCACACATTCGGTGCGGAGTTACACCTCGCGGCCCCGCACCCCCCGCAGGACCGAGCTACCGCCCCGCAAGTCGCTACAGCGACACCCCGCAGCGCGCGCTCTCATTGGCCGAGCGCGCCTGTGACGATCGCGGGCCCGACCCTAGGGATTAGCCCAAAATTGGGAATATAGATCGGCACCCTGGGTCGGGCAAATCAGTTCGGTTCCGGCCTACAGTCAAGAAAACATCAAGAAGTCAGCAAGTCAGCAAGTAGTCAGCAAGTCAGCAAGTAGTCAGCAAGTAGTGAAGAATTAAGCAGAATCGCTGCCGGGAGATACCAGAACGAAGCTCTGCAGCCACATCACGACGGTGCCGCAGTTACGTGTCGTAATTACGCCGCAATTACGTCACTTTGTAAAACGTACTTCTCAGTGCGAATAAAGTTTCTACTTTCTAATCACTGGTATTATTTACCACGCAGCCAGCACCCCCGAGCATAAAAACATTGAACGAGGCTGTTCGAAGGCGGTCTCGTTCACCTATTATGCGTGGCTGACCGTAATCAACGTTTTATCTCCTCTAAAAAATATTTTACTAATTTACGTTATTATGGTTGATTAGCGATTTCTTATGAATAAGGGGGTAAATATCAAGTAATAAATTAAGTCCCTCGTTTAACCTTACACCATATGTTTTAATTAGTCAAAACTAAACCTTAATACCTTGTACATAGGGAGCTGGTGAACCAGATAGTGAACCACCGCGGTCGTGAGAACGCGCCCCAACATCAGGACAACCCCGGCGGCTCGGGCATGCCCCCCATGATGAGGGGAGGGGGAGGGGGCGGTGGACCCACCACGGTTAGTAATTAACATAGACATGTATATATACCGGTTATATCAAGACTGCTACCGAAAACGAAGCCGGGTACTAGTTTTAGTAACTACAAACACAATGCAACTAAAAATGTCGCAAAGAAACGCGACATTAATTTTTAATGATTTTTTAAATATCGTCATTTTTGGGTGGTAAATATATATAGTTTTTGTTAAAATAATAATGAAAAGTGTTTTATACCTTAGAGTATTTATAAATAAAAGGGTATACACTATTATTTTAGGAAAAAAAATTATTTATGCCTTATGACTACCTTAATGTATTTATGACTGCCTCGGTGGCGTAGTTGTACTCCGGTACGGTTACAAAGCTGAGGTCTCGGGTTCGAATCCCGGGTTGGGCAAAGTGATATTGGATTTTTCTATTCATTATCAGCCCAGAGTCAGGAATTTGTGCCCGATATGGCGATAGGCTCGCCACCTGTCACATCGTGGGACAGAACATACAAGGCGAAATGTGGGTGCCCTGGCACCTCTGCCTACCCCTTCTGGGAAAAAGGCGTGAGTTTATGTTTTATGTAAATGTATTTACTACCCAAATATGGCCGTAGAAAAAAAATAACAAAAATAAAATTGTCGTTTCTTTTTTGCAAAATTTTCTGTTCCATTGTGTCTGAAATCGCTTAAACTACCACCCAACTTCGTTTTCGGTAGCAGTCTTGATATACCCTGTATAAATATAATTTTATTTTAGGAAAGGTAGAGTAATACAATTATGAATACAAACCAAAATAAAATAACTACTTAGCTACTAACAAGCTTCCACATAATTATGTTGATATAACTCGTTATAATGAGACTTGATTGTATGTGAAAAATATGTCTTATTTAGTACTTTCTAGATTATGTAGATGTATGTGCATGTCTAGAAGAAATTAAGTAATATTATTTAGTAGATTTCTAAATGTACAATTTCTTTGTGAATTAGGATGAAATTATGCTACCCGGACCGAAAGTCGGTCTGATCATCGGCAAGAACGGCAAGACAATCAAACAATTACAAGAACAGTCTGGAGCCAAAATGGTCGTCATACAAGACGGACCCAACACTGAATATGTAAGTAGACTACTGAACTTAATCAACATAATATGTGTCAGTTACATAAATATTTTTCTCGGTCAGGGGATTAAACTCACGGCGAATTCAAATTCGAGTTCTTAATCAAGCGAGTGTGCCATTGAGTATTTCGGAGTAGTGTAAACGTTTACTGGGACAACATAAAAGAAAATCCCATCAAAAACATCCTGTAAAAAAATACCTAGTCTCGCAGATCAGGTTTTCTACCGTAAAAAGTTGTGAGATCCATGTAATACCAAGTCGGTTAATTTATTTAGTCCTTGCTTGAGGGTCCTTCTGCATAAAGTTCTTACGTAAGCTATTATCATATCAATATTAAAAATCCTTTACGTTTTAAATAATAAATCGGCACGGAGGCTGTTAAGTTAATTGAGTTATATGCAGTAACACGTTTCCCCCACAGGAGAAGCCGCTGCGCATATCCGGCGAGCCCGCCAAGGTGGAGCACGCCAAGCAGCTGGTGTTCGAGCTGCTGGCCGACAAGGACATGCAGCCCGGCGCCGCCCGCCAGTACGACGACTACCCCAACCAGGACCAGGGCAACGGACTCGCCACCAACTCCACCGAGGTGAGACTGACACTTTTGATTCAATTTCTCGATCATGCTTTTCACACATCTGAGTGGATGACGTTACGGTTTTTTTCTCTTGTTTTTAGGGTATATTTTTGGTATATTTAAAAAAAATACATTTGGCCGTTGACAGGTGGTGCGGCGCTTTAAAAGTGTCGACTTTGAGGATTTTTTATCGTTACTAATATTTATGTTCATTAAAAAGAAAATTTCACGTCCAACGCTCATCGTCGAAAACCTGACAGCGCTCGATAAAAAAGCGTCACGTTTCAAAAGCGCCTTCGTGTGAACAAACTAATGAATTTACATATTATTATGATTCTTTGAAACCTTTTTTTTAACGCGCATTGAAATAGCGCCCGTGCGAATAGGGCATAAGCTATGTAACATGATCGACGTCACTTCGGAAATATTTCTCTAAATTGTAAAGCATAGGGTTCTAATTTCTATATCTTCGAGATGTGATCCTAAGGACGTAAGTTCAGATTGCTTTTCTCAATTGGCAATTTAAAAAAAAGACTATTTCCTCCAACCAGGTCCTAGTCCCAAAAATCGCCGTCGGCGTGGTAATAGGCCGCGGCGGCGACATGATCAAGAAGATCCAGGCGGAGACGGGGGCCAGGGTTCAGTTCCACCAGGAGAGAGACGACGGGCCCGGCGACAAGCGGTGTTACCTGCAAGGCAAGCCGCACCAGGTGGACCAGGCGCGGCAGATGATCGAGGACCTCATCTCCAGTGTCAATGTAAGTGTGAGTACTGTGCTTTTCATGATTTTTGGTTATTTTTTTTTTTTTTTGTTGGAATGAGGTTCGAAGTTTAAGTGGTTGTACTAGTGAGAGTTGGTAAAAAAATGTTTGAAGTTATGTGTTATAAAAGAGGTCGTAGTAGAATGTTAAACCTTAAAAATGTAAGTAACAAAAATTGCATTTTTATAGTGATTTTTCCTGTAAATTTGTAGTTCTTAATCAATAATATTTTTTATTTTAATTGTATTAGTATTGAAAGCATTTTTAATGTTA
The DNA here is from genome assembly GCA_023078785.2 of Hyles euphorbiae. Classification (NCBI taxonomy): domain Eukaryota; kingdom Metazoa; phylum Arthropoda; class Insecta; order Lepidoptera; family Sphingidae; genus Hyles; species Hyles euphorbiae. The sequence continues at coordinate 6,416,828 of CM041048.1, forward strand.
TGTTTTCATTTGTACAAATATAAGACATAAGGCCGCGAGTTATTAGGCGTACACGTGACAAATAATGTAGCTCATTTGATTTAATATGGTTTTAACCTCTCTCAATCGTACTCTCGATTGTAGAGGAGGCCCGTGCCCTACAATGGGATGTATGTGGGCTGTACAGTACAGTAGATAGCCCTGTTACTGATACTGTTTAAAAACCAATGCACGCTGAATGTTATTGTTACAAGTAATCGAAGTGTAGTTAGTGTAGCATGCAGTGATGTCATGCAATGAAACAATGACACTGTGGGCGATAGTGAATATTCAATATAGCAGTCTCGATTAAGCGCTGTGGGATGTATGACGTGTTTCGTAAATAAGTGTTTGAGTGTGACATATTCAATTGTGGGGACTTACGATTACGAGTCCATCAAAATACTGTAAGATTTTAATTAGGTGTCATATAGGAGTTATAAAAAAATATTTCAACCATTAAAATATTCAGTGGCTATACAGTTGGGTAATTCAACGATTTTTAATTTACAGTGTTGACGTAATACACTTTATTTGGTTTTAATTAATTCCTTTATGTCGTTACGACTACTTGAATACAATTTTAAGTAACGTGAGCATCGGAAATGCCAAGAGGCTTTGATATCAAGCAACTCTCACCGAAATAAATATTTGGTAATAACACAAAATTCATAACAACGCGCATTCGAAACTACGGCCTCTTGATTGACGGCAAACGGGAAAGCGGCTATTATATTTTCAATAACGCAATATAACTACAAAGTGTAATGACAAATAAATGTGTATTTCCGGAAATGTATTCGTATGTAGATAGTTAAATTTTGTTTGCCTTACATTTCGAACTACATACGTACATGTCTTGAAAAAATGTTCCTTTAATTCTTATGCGACGGTAACATAAGTTTGGGATATGGGCAAGTAGGAGGAGGACTATATGCCCTAACTGCTATCAATCATACTCTCAATTATTGTAGATGAAGCCCGTGCCATGCAGTGGGACGTACATGGGCTGATACAGATACATGGGTTTTAGCCTATAGGCCTGTATGCTGGGTGCGGAAAATGTTCTGTTATCATTAAATTGTGTCAGTTCACTCACAATTCACAGTCTATTTACTCATAATTGACTTAGTTGATTCTGTATCGTTGGCTTACATAATACAATAATTTTGAAATACCTCATGAGAAAACTGGCATCTTTTACAGTTCCTTAAAAGAATTTCTAAACCTTCCATAATATTATCGGAACTATGTGGAGCTTACGAACAGGGATTAGGGGGTTATTTTATGATCCCAAACGAATTTCGAATGCTCGAACGATCGGCGTCCGAAGTAATAAGTTTTTCATTTCTAAGAATCAATACTTTCCTGTTTTACACATATAATTCACTCGGAACTTTGTTTATGGTTACGACGTACGATACAGGATTGGACCATTTTGTGGAGTACCTAGGCATATTCGTACATTTTTGTGCACGTCGTTTGAACATTGGAACTTCGTATCTGATCATAAAATGAATCCCTAGGCTAGTATTGTTAACCACGGCCTAAGCCATCTCAGTAGTCCTTTCAGTTGTATTAGTTTGTTGTATAGTATGTTATTGTTGTATACATGGTGTTGTGTTGCGTTCTCTCGGTTGTATTGTATGGTAGAGTTGTATACAGGATGTTTTATAATATGGTAGTGTAGTATACAGGCTGTTGTATTGTATGGTATTGTATACAGGTGTTGCGTTCTCCCGGTAGCATAGTATACAGGGTGTTGTATTGTATGGTAACATTGTACACAGGATGTTGTATTGTATATAGTATACAGGGTGCCCCCCACTAGCATATTACACAGGGTGTTGTGTTTACAGCGTCGCGAGCAGGAGGTGCGGTCTGGTCGCGCGCGCGGCGGCTCGTCGCAGCGCAACGGCGAGCGCGGCGGCGAGTTCTCGCAGCAGCAGCAGTGGCCCGACGCGCCCGAGCAACGAGTCACCTTCACCGTCAGCAACGTCAAATGCGGACTTATTATTGGTAGAGGTGATTACTTATGTACAAATATCGTTGCGGCATTGTCTATGAAGTATGCACTGTGCGTTATGCATCACGGGTTTTTAAAGTGATTTTTTTTTGGATATTTTTGATGGGATTTTGAAAAACGTTTAATTGTGGGTTGACGTGGAGTATACTCAATTTTTATTGCAATAAATGGAAATATTTTGATTAATAAAAGCTTTGAAAAATTGTGCAATATGAAAATGCGAATATTTTTTTTTAATATCTTAAAATTGGCACGTATTGTTTTCATAACATAAGCAATGCCGTTTTCCATTAAAAAAGAAAGCGGTTTAGATGTATTTCATCATTGTCATATCACAGAATATCCGCTACTTTTAGATCTCCATAAGATTTTAATAGAGATCTAATCAAAGTGGCCGATTAAATTACTTAGGAATTATCGTTACAGTGTTATATTTACTTTAGAGTTTGTTTTATGTATTAAATAGAGTAGAATCATTTGGTATAGTTTAATTTGTTTAGTAGTCTGTAAACTCAAATAATGATATCGTAGATTAAACAAGATTTTTAAAAAAAGCTAATTTTAGTGGATTAACTTAATCCAAATTATTTGGCCCGAAAGTACCTCGGAATATATTTTTAGGTCAATCAACACAAGAGTGTATAGTCCATGAACGTTACCTACGGAAAAACTATGTCTGTCCTCAAACTATCAGCAAATTTATACTGGGATAGGCAGAGAGGTTATACTAGGTCGAAAGGGGAAAACTTTATCATAATGAACAACTTTTACCCAGGGTCAACCCTCAGTATACAAAAAAAACAGATGTTTATACAAAAATAATCTTTTCTATTAGTATAACATTTCTGCCTAGCCCAATGTACACTCTCACAGACAGCCTCAGTGGCCCAGTTGAATAGACTCAGTCTGTTAACCGTGAGACCGCGGGTTCGATCCTCGCACCGAGAGAAATGTTTGTGTGGCCTACAAATATTTCTATAGGGTCTGGGTGTTTGTGAGACCGAAAAGTCTCCTATCGTTCCTGATACCTAGAACAAAAAACTCTGTCTTACTGTAGGGTCAGGACTATGTATTTGCCTTGCTGTATATATTTATACATAACACTATTCTACAAATATTTTTATCCACAGGTGGTGAGGTAATAAAGCAGATCAACGCTCAGTCCGGCGCTCACTGCGAGCTGGACCGGCGCGCGCAGGGAGCCGACAGGAACAACAGGACGTTCTTCATCAAGGGACACCCCGAGGCTGTGGAGCATTGCAAACGGATCATCATGGAGAAAGTTGGCATGGTATGTTGTCAGCATGTGTGGTGTGAGGAATAAGGCTGGTCATATTGAATGGTGAAATAATTATTTTAATAATTGTTGATCTGAAGCAGTCTGTGAGTTAAAATAAAGTAGGATTTTCTTGGATCAAGTAACTGAAAAATGGTTGAAGAATGGCTGTGTGAATGTAAGGAATAGTGTACCACAAAAAAGTTTTGAAAATATTAAATTCTATCAATATAACGATATTTAAAAAAGCCTAATCATAAAAATCCAGGATGGTGGATTACTGGTGGATTACGGCCTAACTACTCTCAATCGTACTCTCGATTGTAGAGTAGGCCCGTGCCCTGTGGTGGGACGTATATCGGTTGATACAGATACATAATCATAGAAATAAATTGGAATATTACTTATTGGAATGCAAGAGAAATGTCAGGACTTCAATAACAATACTCTAAGGACATTGGCTAATTCATATGGTCCCACAGCCGGTGAACAACAATAGTCTCAGAACATTGTCTAATCCATATGTTCCCACAGCCGGTGAACTTCGTGCCTGAGGGCAGCAACGGCAACGGCAACAACGGTAGTGGCGAGTACTACAGCGGGAACACGCCCGCCGCCTGGGGATACAACCCACACTGGCACCAGACCCCGCAGCCTCAACAACAACAGGTATACCTTACATTTACAAATGTACAAAAATATATTATTTATTTGTTAATTTCCATGGTATGTAAAAGTCCGCCAAACCGCATTTTGCCAGTGTGTTGGACTCTATAGCCTAAACCCTCTAAATCAAGCAGACTGGACAGCTTCCGTGGCCCAGGCGGTTAGACGTTAGACGCCGCTTGTGAAACTAGAGGCACTTTTACATTAGTATGGTTGCAAAGCTGAAGTACTCGTCTCGGGTTCGAATCCCGAGTCGGGCACGGTAATATTGAATTTTCTATTCATAGTTAGACTGGAGTCAGTAATTTGTGTCCGAAATAACGACAAGCTCGCACCATATCACATCGTGGGTCAAAACACAAGGCGGAAACATGCATGTCTTGGTAGTCCCTCTGCATATCCCTTGTAGAAAAAAGGCATGAGTTTATGTATGTAATATGTATGTACTTCTTGGAAAAAGACTTGACTTTATATATTGCTTCGCCCGGGTACAAATAGATTTCTGTACAATAATATGTATGTATTATACATATAAACCTTCCTCTTGAATCACTCTATCTATTAAAACAAACCGCATCAAAATCCATTGCGTAGTTTTAATGATTTAAGCATACAAAGGGACATAGGGACAGAGAAAGCGACTTGGTTTTATACTATGTAGTGATGTATGTTTAACACAGCAACAAGTGGCGATAAACCCCACGACTGGCCAGCCTGACTACTCGCAGCAGTGGATCGAGTACTACCGCTCGCTGGGACTCATGCGCGAGGCGGAGGCCATCGAGCAGCAGGCCAAGCAGCAGGGTATGGACGGTTAGCATTCACACCTACTAACTTATTATTATTATAATGCTTTCTTAGATTTACCAGAATGTTACACAATGAAATAAAACTATTATTTACCGATTTTATCGCCTATTAAAACTATTATTTACGAGGCAAAAAATATATAAATATGTAAATGGTTTTATTTCAATTATTACTATTTATTTATTTATATGGCATGTAAAGGCAAACCGCACTAGACCAGTGTGGTGGACTATATGGCTATGTAATACTCTCGATTTTAGAGCATGACCATGGCCTCAGTGTAGTAACCCCAGGGTGGGTCTGTCAGGATGGCTAGCATTCTACCAGTTTATTAAATTTTAATTGATGAATGGAGCCTGGATTGTTTCCATATCATGGCATTTGATGTATTTAAACTCACCAATTGATAAATGTTCAATGGTAAATTAATATTGTTTTTCACTAATTAACACTAGGCTGGTGTGTGGATGAATATTATAATCATAACTTTTTAAATGCATTTAATCAAGTCTCTTTTTGTCTCCCTTTTATGACTAACATACTAAGTATAACGTACTAGTGTGAATAATAGTATTTTTTCCATTTGAATGTACTAGTAACAATTAAATCCAATTTAGAAATTGCTTATTTAGATAACATTTAGATGTTATCAGCAAATTTTAGATTTACCCACGATATTACAACATATATGCCCAAATACTGGAAAGCCAATTAACTTTTAACTCCGATTAACTAGCTCTAATGACCTGTTAAATTGATTCCAGTTAAATATAACTTCGATTAAACCACTTAAGAATTAAATATTTAATGGGGCATTATTCATCCGATTCGTATTCTCGAAAGCAACTTAAGAGTTTGACAGCTGTCAAACAGTCAAATTTTTAAGAATTTCTAGTTTTAAGCAGACGTCGTCTTAAGGCCGCCTGCGACCACTCTTAACTGTGTCAATTCTACATAAAATTTACTAAAATGACTCTCGCGTCGGTTTCATCGCTGTCTGATGACGATATAGCTTCATCAAGGCGAGTCAATCAAGAAAAAAATCAATGCTTTTGACAAATACAAAGAAGAAAACATTCAAACAAAGTGAGGTTCCGCCTGAAGAAAGAAACTGTTCTGCATCTGTGTTCCTCGCTGGAGACAAAATAGAACCCACTACAAATAGAAGTCGATTGATAAAAACTTGCGACCAACTGTTACTTGCTTTATGATATTCTACGACAGGCAGTTACCAGAAGATTATTGGAGATGTATTTCATGTGGAACAGCCGACTGTACAACACAAAGTTGCAGCAGAGTTAGTTAAACTACAAAATCGGGGCATGAAAATTCCCAACTAACAACAACAATGCCATATTGCGAATAATTTCTATGCGATCGCAGGAGTGATTGAAGTTATAAATTTCATACATATAAGGATCAAATCTCCAGGTAATTTCTACTTATAATAATGTATACATAACTATTAAGCTTTTACATGTACACAAATATATGTTTTCTTATCCTATTTTAACTAAATGTGCTTCTAAAATGCCTAGCGTATTTTATATTGTGTAGTAATCATTTAGAGTATCCCTTTTTACTGTACATAATATTATATTATTAATCATAGAATAGAATAATATATTATGCACAGTATAAAGGCACACTCTAAATGATTTCTACACAATAATTTATATATACATATATGCTTGTTGGAATCAAAACATTTAGCAGGTAATTGGCTCTTCCCCAGCCCACTGTACCCCATATAATCAAGCTCTCTAAATAGTTGTAGGGCTAAATATATAATATAATTAATCATACAATGATTTGTACTGATTGTAGCTATTCAGTATATACTGGAACAATGTTCAACTACAATAGTAGTTTCCTATAAAGAATTCAATTTTATGAATATATTTTTTCAATTTACATAAAATTATTTGTAGTTTGAAATAAGAATATTTGCTAGAGCTCTAATTTTTATTATCTTGTTTTTAGGAGGACCACAAGCAGAAACATTTAGAAACAGAAAAGGCCATTTTTCTATAAATGTGCAAGCAGTCTGCGACCCTAACTTGAGGATAAGAAACATTATAGGCCGATGGCCAGGCGCGGTGCATGATAGTAAAAATTTCAATGATTCTCCTTTATGTGCATTTCTGGAAAGGGGAGACTGAAGAAGCTTACAATCAAGACCATACTAAAACAAGAAACCCAGTGGAGAGGGTCTTTGGTTTTACAACAAAGATCTTCTTGTCTGCAAGTTGGGCTATAAGTTTTTGAAAATTAGCTTACTATTATAGAGGCATGTGCTGTGTTACATAATATAGCATGTTCCCAGAATGATCATATATTGGAGATTGATCTTTCTGAATCATTTCCACCAGCTCCACATAGTATAACCAATGAAAATGTTGCAACAAGGAATAATATAATAAAATACATATTTTAAACCGTACAGTGCATTTTATTGAATTACCATGGAATGAATACAAATAAAAATGAGTTATGTTTTATTGTAGTATATTTATTTTAATAACAGCATTAGTACATATTATATTTTTTTAATTATCTACATTTCTTTAGATCTGTCGTACATTTATATCTATATTCCTTTATAAACACAAAATAATAACAATTATTTTAACATTAATTTAAAACTAAATTAATAAATGTACTATTAAAAATGTACAATAGAAATATAATATGACATTTTTTAACAATGAAAATAGGTGAAATAAACAATTTATTTTATGTATTACATATTAATTAAAATTCATAACATTCTTCAACTTTGATTTAAAACACTGTTTTCTGATGCAAATATTTCTTCCTTGACACAATTTGTCTCATTCTTTTTTGTATATTTTTAAATTACATACTCATTTCAAAAGGGTGTGTATTGTCCAAATGATTTGTTGTATGCATGATTTCTATAGCGTTACCTGCAAAAGTGTTTAAGTTAAAGTATGTCATAATTTTATATATCTCTTTTTATTTTTTATATATATTTGTTGAGCTTACTTATTTAGTCTATAGCTGATATACATGGCACTATATATATGAGCCATATTTCTTGGACGGTCTTATTATATAGGTACACATTGAATATTTATGTACTCCACTCCAGCTCCTGAAACAAAGGATTATTTATAGTTATACACATTGTACCATACTTTATTTTCCATATTTATTACATAATACTACTATATGAGGAGGAGATAATATATAGGAGGCATAATATGAGAGAAGCCTATAGGTACCCAGCAGTGGGATCCTACAGGCTGTAGATGATGATGATGATTAAAAATGTGTGAATAATCGATTCATATTATATATTAAATAGTTAATTATCATATAAATTCGTTAAAACTTAGAGGAATACGTGTATACTTACCTGTTTATAATATCCAGCACAGCTTCTTTCTCATATCGTATTTATTTACATAGTCTTCTCCATTTGGTACTTAGGTGGTTCTGCAGCCGTTGTTTGGTATTTTATATACCTATTTATTGAAAAGATATTCCAAAAACTAACTTTAAAACCAAGTGCAATTGTAAACAATAAATAAAATAAACAAACATCATAATATTTTTAATAAACTCGCTACGGATATAGGGACATAAGTTTTTTCACCCACATGATTTTATTAACAGATTTTTAAAATAATAACATGGCAATATATAATATAGCTTTAAACATAATCGTAACAAAAGTAAAAACGTTACAATGATTCCTCATATTAAATATAAAGGGTTAAATTTCCAATTTAGGGAAATCATGTATGAAGAATATTGCGTCAAATGGAACGTTTATATTTATACAATAAAAATTGTAACTGAAAACAAACTTTTCGTTAATCTGTGGAAATTTAGCTGGATGTTTGCTGAGTAGACCGATTTATGAGCTAAATGGCTATCCAGTATTTCATTTCGAAATTTAACAGAACCTCAAAGTAACGTCATATCAAATGAGTCCGGTGGCTGAGTAGTTATCCAGTATTTGGGGGTTAGTATGTGCTTTACCTTCGTTAGTATGGGTCTGGGTGTTTGATACCGAAAATTCTCGAAGTTCTTGATACTTTGATCTGATTTGATTTCTGGATTATGTATGTGACTGTTGGGTGTTATACAATATATTTCTTAATTTATCTTAATGTACGATCATGACTATGTATGTATGTAACTGTTGGGTGTATTATTTATATATTAATATAATGTACCCAACAGCGGCGCCGGGCGGTAACGGCGGCGGCGGCGGCGGGGGCGGCGCTCCCCCGGCCGCGCCCGCGCCTCCCTCGCAGGCCGCGCAGCCCGACTACAGCGCGCAGTGGGCCGAGTACTACCGCAGCATCGGCAAGCACAAGGAGGCCGACGCCATCGAGACGCAGATCAAACTCAAGGTACACCATAGTACTCACTGCTCGATTCATTTATTTGAAGGCATCAACAGACTGAACAGCTTCTACAGTCAGACAGTAAACCATAGGCCGTGGTTCGATCCCCGCTCCTAGATAAATGGTTCTGTGATCTATGAGTATTAAATATTGATAATATATTGGGACTAAATTTTGTGACACCAAAATGTATTCAGTGTTTTCTGATATCACTTAACGACACGAGAGTCTTATATAAATGCGGTGTCAGGAATACCTATGTTACTGCTGAATTTATTTATGTTTCTCAGTGTGGGGATTGGAGTTTTGTTCATTCCAAAAAAGTATACACAGATTTAATGATAATATTAATTTTATTATCCCCTCCACCTCGATATTAAATATAACAAAATGCTCAACTGCGCCGGCACATGCATAAAGGCTTAAATACAAAAAAATATGTACAACAGCAACCCGGTCAGCCGCAACAACAGCAGCAACAGCAACAATCATCTGGCAACGGCAACGGCGGCGGCGCGGGCGGCGGCATGATGGGGGCGCAGTACCCCTCGCAGCAGTACCCCATGTACCCCGGCGCCGGAGTGTACCCCGGATACGCGCAGTACGCCTACCAACCCGGCAACGTGCCCGCCGCGCCCGCTCCAGACCCGCACCAGCAATGAGAGTGAGTTGTATGACTTATATACCTACCTATATATACATATAGATATACAGACCCCATGAGATCCTATATACATGACTACTGGAACGTCCAACTATCAACGGGCACAAAAGATTAGTTAAAGGTCATCAAAACTGACATTAAGTTGACATTACATTGACAAACCTCTAAAGAGGCTGGGACATTAGAGTTTTCTATCTATCTAGTAACGGACTTATTCATAGACAGTTTAAAAATTAATTTTAGTTAGCGAATGTTTGTCTTCTTCGCTCAAACTGAATTTATAAGATGTGTGAAAGAGACATAACATTCAATAGCTGAAATAAGTTTGTAAACTGACAATGAATAAGGCTGTCAATGTCAAAGTTAATGACCAATCTTGATTCATGGCTAAGGATTGATTATGAAAATAGACCAATCAGGATTGTGGACGTGTTGATATAACTAAGATGTGATTGGTCAGTTTTCAAGATCGTCTTTAGATAGAGATTAGGATTGTTCATTGATTCTTAATGTTAGTGAACTGAATCCAGTATATTATAACGATAGTACAGTTAGTAATTTATTAATATTTACTTGTATATATTCAAGCCAAGTATCAAAGTATCACCTATGTATTTTATCGAGGCCTTGTAGTTTCTAATAACCACTTTAATGTGGTTCAAGATTATGTGCGAATTATGGGTATATCTATTTACAATATTAGGTGTCAAGGGAATAGGGAATATGCATGTCATTTTTTTATATTTTTAATCAATTCTGTATGTTATTACATTATCGGAAAAAAATATAAGTCTTTGAAAATATCAATAAAAAAAGTACAAAAAAATAATCAAAACTGCTATTAGTATCGAAGCATTCAAACGCCATGATGGCGCGAACTCGCTGTGACGTCAAAGGTCACGTCATGAACAACGTAGTATTTGGATTAAGTTTCTTTCATGAATTGCTACAGAACTGTATTTCGCGACAAAATAATCCATTTTATTTAATAGTATAAAGAAAGCACAAAATAACTCATAAACAAACGTAAAACAACAAGCTAAAACTTCATAAGAACGTGACCATTGTCGTCACTTTCCTTTTCAAGCAATAGATCGCGTTTCGGAAAAAATGCGCGGCAAATTTGAAATGTCATTTTTTAACTATTTATTTTACCGATTTAGATTTGATAAATTAAAAAAATATCTTTAAGGTATAATTCTATATTAATAAAGATTACAAAAAAAATATTTTGACTTATTTTAAAGTCTGGTGCATGTTCCCTATTATATCAGATTATTGCTAGGATCTAATATTAGGAATGCAGTTTACTCATACTAAAACTATAAGTCCTGTAAAAATCTCCTAGCACTAGAATATGACGGCGAGCCATAATATTTTGCTTTGAAACTTAGATTGCATTTATACTTCATACAACACTGTTAGGTTATTTATTGGGTACGAAATGTGTGAATTTATGATTATGCTTTTGATTTCTCTTATAATTTTATTTGAATGAATACAATATGTTTATGTGCAAAATACCTTTATTTACATTATTATGTGTGTTTATACAAAGTGCTAATTCATATTTTCTTTTACATTTACACATGTTAAGCTTGTTTATATTATTTTTTGTTCATGAATCTGGGTTATTGGTTTACAGCTTGTATAAAATTATTTATTTTACAGGCATATTATGTAAATGCATGATTAATTTCAAACTTTTTCTTTCAGTATTGCATGAATTGATTCATATCATGATGGTTTTGTGCTATAATAAGTGTCGAGTAGTGTATAGGCTATGAATTGTGTTGAATATTGTCTAGTGTACTATGTAGTGTTGCAGATAGGCTCGCCAGTGCCGGGTTGCCTGCTCTCGACGCAAATTACTGCGAAACACGTTTATTTCATACCATTGTTGCCATGTTTTTTGTTTGTCTGATTGCAGAGAGGCACCAGACGTCGAGTCCGTTTGGGGAGACCACGAGACGTCTTGTAGCATATAAAGATATTTTAAGCAAATTCGAAGAAAGCTGTTTACAAAGCGCGCCCATTACCGACTAACACACCCACAATAAATAAGTTACCTATCGTAACAGGCGGCGGGCATCCAAACCTGCTTCATTACTCAGTAAAAAAACATATTAAAATATATAGTATAATATTAAATGCATAGATATAACAATTACAATTTTACCTTACCTTACACATTAAAGTACATAGCGCACTAAGTTATTTCTTGTGGGTAATTCTACTTTGAAATTGTCAAATACGTGTTTAGAATACGAGATTATTTTTATATATTGACCGTGTACTAAAATTTTCGGCTGTGTGGTCTATTGTTGCATTATTTCAATGTGTCCATAATATAATGTGCCGTCGTATTTGAAACTTATTATGTTGTGCCAATATTCATGTATGTTGTGCCGATCTGTCCAGGTATTAATATAGCCACACTGCCTTTAAAGTAACAAATGATACGCCGTACAACGGAGCTAAAGAGAGAGACGATGAAAGAATTGTGAAACACAGAGATACGCCGCCGAGGAGTCGAGGTAAATGTACAGTATTGAGTGATATGAACTATGCCACTTGTTATTTCAGTTTTCATATGTAACCTGTATGATTACGGTGATTTGTTTTACGCTATGGTAAACATTATTTTTAATTAAACTTGGTAGCGTAAGACTATATAATTCTCTCAGATTGGATAATGTAATGTCTAGATGTAAGTTAGGTGTAGTTTATAAACGTTTTTCCCGTAAATCTCTCTTGACGGCTCATTAGGTTGTAAACGGTCATGAAATATAACATGTACGGAATAAAATTAACTTGATTTTATAACTGAATTAGGTGTTAGTGTATTGAAAAATGGAAAGGTAATGTAAGTCTTATTACATTCCTTGAAAATTGTTCAATTATGGTACGCGATTTGGCGACGATCCAGCGCTTCACGGGTCACACCCCCGAGTCTTGTATTAATTTTTAAGATATAAAGTGTATGTTGATTCACTTGTGTGTTCATTTTATTTATAATCATGATTTTTTTCCACAGTCCCCGGAGGTAAGTCACCCTACAAAATGGTTTATATTCGTGTCACAATGCTTGTCATGTTACTTCATTATACTTATCATGCAATATTTTATTCGACGATTCACATTTAATACTTTATTTAGGGTGTATAGAATTTAATACGATGACTTGTTATTATTTCATGTGACTTATATTTGCCATGACTTACCATAAATGGTGTATTTTAACTCTGATCATTTGAATGTGTAGAATTGTTCACAATATTATGATTTTGTGAATGCATATTTTGTGTGTGCTTTCCACAGCATAGGCCAGATATATGACGACCCCGTGACCGACACAACACCACACATCGGATCACTTGTGTGTCATAAAATTAAGATTATAACATGTCATGACATACAGCTATGTTGACTTAGTATATCTATTTACATTTAATTCTTGCATTTCATCTTATTATATGCTCTTTGTCGATTGTTGTCGATCTGTTAAAGGTGGGAGACCTACCATCATTTTATAGTATCATACAAATAGACATAACCTAATTCATGGTAATGGAGGCGTAAACAAAATGGCGGAGAGAGCGTCACAAAATGGCGAATAAAATGGCGTGGGTTTATTAGGGTGGTTTCACCAGTGAATCGGTAAGTTTTTAGATTAAATGCCTTTGGTGTGGAACTATTTAGCCATTACTATAAGCCATACCTAAATCTCGTAATTTGTTGAATATATTTTTAAAGACAAATGTCTACTGATATTGCAGCTTCTGATGATTTCTGATCCCAAATTATTGGAATTTATACTTCAGTTGGACAGTCCAACACATCTGTTTAATGTTATAATATCACCATAAGGGGAAGGGAATATTAGGACAAGTTTGGTAATTAAATTTAGATTCAAAATTATAAAAATAAGTTATATGGGCCGTGTGCCAATCCACCATTTGCGTCTCGCCCAGCCCACTAGATTACCACTAAAAATTATACTTCTAAAATCGTGTAAAGATAGCCTTTGAAATGAATAATTTTATATGAATTTTTAATCAAATATTCTAGGGTATATGACATATTTAATAATATACCAGGTGGAATATTATTATATAAAATTATTTTTATGAATAATTTTATACAAAATGATATTTATGAAAAATTGCGGAATTAACTGATAATTATGTTGTATGTGCCTTTTATTGGAACTTATCTACTTCAAACTGATAATAATTGTCTTTATCAATCTATTGAATAATATTTCGGTCTGTTTGGTTTTAACAACATGAAATACTAATTGGCCGATTTTATTTCGCTTTAGTTTGTTGAATTTCAGAACACATCTGCACGCCGTTCATAATAAAGACTGAGAAGCAATAAAATGTTGTTTTATTTGTTTCAACAGGTTTTTACATTTAAAGGCATTTGTTTACATTAAAATAAGACTTCCGCTTATATACACATACTACCACACAGAACATATTCAAACTTGGTACGATATTTTTTTTATCTCAATTATCTTAACAAATTAGTGCTATTAAAAAATCTTTATACTGGGAAATAAAAGAAAATGTAATTCAACAATAACAGTAGGGCTTTTAATATTTTTGTTATCAATATCTCCTTGGTGATTCCTCCGTGGATGTCTGCGAAGCTATCGATGTGGTGGACGCGCTTGATGAGCGGATGAGGCGAGACAGCCGTGAGAGTGGCGCAGTGGCCCACGGCTCTAAAGGACTACCTGCAGTTTCCACTGCCGGCGTTGGAGACACCCTGGAATGTAGTTGGATAAATAGTCGAGACAATCATTGAATCCATGGCCGTTAAATATATCTAGGTGTAGTGCATATCTTTTGAGGGTATTTTTGTACAATTCGAGGATATCGAAACCCTAGATAGAGATTTTTATCGTAGATAACTGTTTAGATATTTCGCAAGTTTATCTGTTCATATAAGATAAATTTGACTACGAGAATTAGTTTCGGTAATGTTGCTATGCCCAGCGACGGCTAAACTTGACTGGGTTTAATAGGAAGTTATTATTGTGACTTAGACCACATCTGCGAAAATTATTGGAATATGGCATATAATCTACAGGGGATTTGGCTATCGTCAAGCACTTCGTTTGACCGCTGAAGATAAAAAGATTAATGAAGTAGGACTGCTAGCTTTTGATTTTATAGCGCTTTCTGTCATTAAAAAAAAAAACAACACGCCCGGGCAGTACAACATTATTTTTAAATGAACGGGTTAAATAACTGGATTTAAACTTAGGCCTTACCGATTTCGTCTTGGTCTTGCAGTTTTAGGACGAACACGTTTTTCAATTTTGATTTGTGTAGGAGCAGCACTGTCCACCTCTACTCCGCTACCGGTACCTAATAAATCAAATGAAAGTTAGACTATAAATTATAAACGAATTCACACCCAAAGTTCGCATAAAATTCGACTAATATGAGAGACTAATAGCTGCCTGCATGTTCATTTTGTCCTATTTTGGCGACAATTTTGCAAGAAAGGAAGACTTGCCAAACCATGGATAAAAAGAACGTGTAGCGTAACTGAAATCCTATGACCGCTTGTGCAAGCACATTGAATAAAAATGCAGCAAACACAAATTGCAGAAAGCATTTACTATGAGGATAAAAACATATTCAGAAAATGAACTGGCAGAAAACAGATAAATCAAAAACTCATGGAAAGAATAAAAGTTGTTCGAAAGTAGGTCCTTACTTCTATTTATTAAAAATGCATAAGTCTAGAAAACCAGCAAACATTTCATATGATGGTAAGTGATCGCTGCTACCCATGAACGTCAACAACGGATGGAGCTCAGAACAATGAATAACATTGTTCTCGAGGGATGGAGCATGGATTTGTAGATGGCCCATCAAACCAAGAGGAGTACGCGACGGGAAGAGGAAAGGGGCATTCGGCAATCACGCTTTACATTGATTTCCTGTGAGGCATCAGGTAGTGGTATCTTGGACGAGCCTGCCTATTCATGCTGAGTTATTGATGATTCGACAGCGTGGCTCTACCACTTACAGAAAATAATTCTAATATTTAGACATACGAAAAAAATAGTAAACAGGCTTAATTCAAACATACCGATCACGAACAAAGAATGTTCCACTTGAGGCCCTTGACCAGTAGCAGCATGTTGGATGCACAAAGGACGAGCTGCCCGAATGCGCGCGACGTCTTCTCTCTTGTTTCCTATAGCCCTGTTACAAAGACATTCAGTCATCATATCGCACCCCCGGTGCAACAATGTCACTTTTGCAAAAATGTTATTTTCAGGAAAAACATTTGAAACTTTGACATCAAATAAAATTATGATATTTCAAGACATATTTTTTTTTTAGACAAGTTGAATAGCTTCTATCACAAAATCAACTTTTAATTTACCGTTAAAAAATTATGACCACGTAATATTCAAAAAAATATAAGATTATTTCTTTATACCTTCCAACCTAGCAATTTTTGCATAAGTGACATTGTTGCACCGGAGGTGCGATATGTATGGTACTAGGTAATGATAGGCACCGACTTCCTGTTACTCCACATCATTCCCACATTCTCTTGTCATCAGCGTAAAATGATAGGCATGATCATGAGGCAGAATGATGACTGACCGTAATGATCATGTGCAATAAAAATGGGAAATGTGCAGCAGATCACATGTGGACTGATGTTATGGCATAAACTAACTAGTAGGTCAAATAATCCATTACATCAGTCCACATGTTTCGTACCTTAGCCACCGTACATCAATAGATGTAATATTTTAGTCGGAATATGCGTATTTAGTTTAAAGCACAATAAGAATGATTTGAGAAAAGAAGAGCAAGTATTGGTAAATTTCAATGAATAAACCTAATTATATCATGGTCCTGATGGTAGTTACGATTTCGAAAAAGGTGTTACATACAAGCTTACTTACACAATATATATTTTTTTTCTCAATTTACGACACGAAACTACAAAAGAAAATGATAATTTATAAATCTTTTTTTATTGAGATAAAATAATTTTATCGCGGAATTGTTAAATTTTTACATTTTTTATTTTCGATTCTTCTTTCTACGTTTTAATTACTTTAGAGGGTCTATTCTTTGCTTTAGAGTTTTCGTGGTCACGAGAAAGACATTTTTTTAGTTCGTTTTCATTCCATCGATTAAAACTGACTATCCGATTTGACAACTCTGACATCACTCAAACTGTCAAGTCAGTCGTCCATTTTGTGATGGAAACAGTGCGCAGTGATACAAGTGAGGAAGGTCAATATTGTGCATCAAACCACGTCAGTCAGACATCAATAAACATGAGTTATGAAGAAGACACGGACGCTGGGAACTCTGTGCCAACGTTGTCAGTCGGAGCTGAAAGCCGCAAAGTTGAATGTGAATTTATCAAGGCATACCAACGACTACCATTATTATGGGACGTGAAACATCCTGATTATTCCAATAAGTACAAAAGAAATGCCGCCCTGGACAAATTACTGGTTATTTTAAAGAAACTGAATCACTTAGCGACACGGTACAATGTTCGGCAAAAAATAAACATTTTGAGGTCGTGTTATAGGAAAGATTTGCGTAGACATTTATCTTCAAAGGTGATCGGGTCCGATGGAGAGGTAACATACGAGTATATACCGAACTCTTGGAAGTTTCATAAATTACGATTTCTCGATGGAAACGAGAAAGCGGATATGAATCTTAGTAAAAATGATATTGCAGAAGTAAACATAGATGAAAACAGTTACGAAGTAAGCAAATACTATAATTTTATTTTATCAGAAACGTAAAAGTAAAGCTCTTCAATAGTAGATAGTGAATTTTATTCTAAGTTTATGATTTCATGACATAGCTATTAAGTACCGGGTATTAGGCAATTTAAAGGAATTCATTATCAAACGAAACAATAGAAAATGGATTACCACGGGATTACCCTATCTGGTCATCGAACCCGACTTCACGATTCAGACAAATGTTAATATTAAGTATAGATTGACCTTGAAAATTAATTTCCAATCTTAAAGGTACTGCGAAACTAGTCTTGTAGGCATGCACTACCAACAAAAAGTGCACTTTAATAACCATGTAGAACTATATAATTAATATAACTTCTTTAATATAACACATTCAAAATATGACCGTCTGATTTCAGCACGTCAATCATGGAGTAAGCGACGAATCACTCTCTGACAATGAAAACGACGACGAACCCCGCCATGAGATCACAATAGACTCCCTTCAATACGACAAATCCTATGTCCGCCGAAACCCACGCAAACGCGTGAAGCTTGAAGTCAGCAACGACGAATACTACGAAATAACAAATGACAAAGAGGAATTACTGGACAGGGAGTTTGACGCGATTGGGGCGAATGTGGCTTGTAAATTGAAAAGAATGAGCCCCCAACAGCGGTGTCACGCAGAACTGTTGATAAATAAAGTGCTAATCAAAGGACTAAAGAACAATTTGACTGATGACACTGACTTGACGGATGTGTGGAATGTATAGAGCTTTAAAATATGACCCCATTAATGTGTAAATGCCTCACCTTATGAAAAAAAAGATTGTGATTTTGCATTGATTTTGTAATTTAAATAAATAGACCGATTGAGGTCATCTACATGATCGTAGCCAGCCGTGGGATCAGGGTGGGGCAGAAGTCTTAAATCATATGTAATTAACAAACTGTACCCACGGTATTCTTCTATTACACCCTGTATCTGTGTTTATAATTCGAATTATCCTAAATACTTTCTTATTGTTCACCTGCCTAGTACTTTACCTATATCATTTATTTTTTTAGAGTTGGTTAAGTACCTTACAGATCAAATCCAGGGTGGGGCAAGCGCCCCACTCTGCCCCACCGTGGCTACGCCCATGGTCATCTATTATTACATTAAAGAGATAGTGGTTTAGGGACAGTCATTAAGTTTAGGTTTCTACTTCTACGCTATCGAATACGTACCTAAAGAAATAACGATCAAAGAAATATTCATAATTGTTTCTTGTTGATTGAAACATTGAATAAAGGCAAAAATATACTTACGTTACATTTGAATTTTGAACGTCTTGTTAGCTTATGCTTTTTTGATAAAAGCGGTAGGGCAGGTAATGTTTAGGACCGCCTAATTTTATTTATTGAGACTTTTATAAAATAATAATGTTATATGAATAGTTTTATTACGGCAACTACCTGAATTCATGAACCAGATATACATACACTGAATTAACTGGAAACGCGAGGTGGGTTATTATCATGGTTTTTCACTGGCGGATGCGAATTAAATTTTTTGTAAATGCATATATTACTTCACCTAAAATCTTATACAAACAGCTTTTTAAAGTTTGTTATACAAAAAGCTGTTTATACTCACGAACTGTTTCCGGAGCTAGGCTGGTCTTCCCAAGGCGCGTCGCTCTCCATAGCACTACTTTCTGATGCGACCAGATACATCGATCTGTGTACAATATTTATTATTTTGTCTTCCTATAAAAGTTATAATTTTAAATAGGTAAGTAATTAATTAGTAGCGGGGCTGTAAATATTGTAAGGTGCGCTGGGGTAACACCGTAATATTAGTGCGTAAAGGGTAAGAACGTAAACTCATACAAAATATAGGAGCTTACGTTTTTACCCCTTCCATCCTTATATTACGATTTACGGTGTTACCCAACGTACTTTAATCAAAACTTAATTCCTCTTAGGCTCAATTGCACACACTAACTTTGCCAATACCTTTGCCCTTGAAACTGTCAATTCCATACATTCGCAAGGTCAAATACGTCTCAAATGTATGGCGATGACATTTTCATAGGCAAAGGGTATTGGCAAAGTTACTTGGTGCAACTGAGCCTAAGTCTAATTCTTAGTTGTAGTTATGTCCAGTGGCGGCGTAAAGGGGGGGCGGGGGGGGGGGGGGGGGGGGCGGTCCGCCCCGGGTACCAAGCACCAGGGGGTGCCAAAGACACCCACAGAAAGCACACAAAATCTACCTGTATCCAGAAATAACTACCAACCCTTGTATCTAGCTATTTGTATAATACTAATAGTATATTTTGAAGTTTTTTAAATATAATGTCTCATTCTCTAAAATAATGAATTCTAAAATTCGGTAGCTGGGCCTCGTAGCGGATAAATTTGAGATTATCTGCTTGCACGAGTCTAGGAGCCACTTGCAGGGGCCCACATCACAGTTGATGGCGTGGAGGTCTCTATCATCTCCTGGTGAAGTATGTTAGAGTTGTCTTGTATAGTCGGTGGAATGTTCATGTCCTGCCATGAGCCTAAGATCGAAACTAGTCAAGGCAGCAGACGCATTCTCTAGCCTAGGGCTTCCCAAACTAAGCGTCACGAAGCCCTGGGGCGTCGCAGCATTGTCCCAGGGGCGATCGAGTCGAGTGAGCCAAACTGGAGCCCCGTTTTGGGGAAGCTTTGCTCAGAAAAGCAAGCACATTCTTCCCATTATCAGTTAACCAAAAGTAAAATAAATTTCTTTCTTTTCTAATTAAAATTAAGAGTTTTTATGTTAATCTATTATTAGGGGCTGGTCTGAGGGAATCGTAAAAAAAATATAATTTCTTAAGGGTTCGGCTTCGGGAGTTCTGGCACCCCTTACCAGAGGCTGTACGCGGGAGTTGTGCGATCGATGGCCTTTTACCGTTTCTTTCCGCTGTGTGCCATCATTGTGAAAAAACACACTCTTTTGGAGTGCCCACTCTGGGGTGACGAGCGCAGAATACTTCATGCAGCCGCCAGAGTGGACCTCTCGCTCTCGGTCGTGATGCCCTCGATGGTCGAGATTGGCAAGGCTTGTCAAGCAAAACTCTCGTTCTGCGAGATCGTGATCTCGCAGAAGAATAGCACGAGACGGGATCGCGAGGTGAACGATCCCGCTCATTGCCACCTGCACAAAAGAGTTGCCGGGCAATAAATGACTGAACCACTGCGGCGCCTCTACCCTGTCGTAGAGTATGAGAATTTCGCCACGGTATTACCTAACCGGCATAAGAGGCGACATTACGCTGGGCTGGGCATACTGTGCAGGGGGCGGTGCGCCCTTACCTACAGCAACTTGGATATGAGCGACAGGGCGCATGGCCTCATCTCTGACGTAGACGACCTAAACATCTTTAACTGGCGCCGCGTTTTGAAACAGTCGCACCCTTCAAAAGAAGAAATCCGGCATACGGTCTGCCCAGCAACCTGTGTTCGTGGATTTCCGGCTTTCTGCACGGGCGTAGAATACGTGTAGTCGTCGACGGACATGCTTCGGCGCTCATGTCGGTAAATGCCGGAGTTCCACAGGGCTCGGTTCTGTCCCCCGCCTTGTTTATTCTGCATATCAATGACATGTTGTCGCTTGGCAACATTCATTGCTATGCAGATGATAGCACGGTCCATGGGCGATACCACTGCGGGCCTCCGGGTTGCCGAGTCGAAACTGTGAAGGGACGCGAAGATCTTGTCATTGAGCTCAACCGGACCTTGGATCTCATTTCTACATGGGGTTCCAGGAATATGGTTGAGTTCAATGCCAAGAAACCCCAGGCGTTCGTTCACGTGCAAAAAATCCCCGTTCTCTCCCCTCCCCATTCTTCAGGGTGCTCCCCTCTCAGTGCGGAATGACATGAGTATCCTTAGTGTGGATATCCGCTGTGATCTCAATCCAAGGAATCACATCGAGGGCGTAATATCTGCCACATCACGCAGGGTTGGAGTCCTGAACAGGGTGCGTCGGTTCTTCATGCCCGGTCAGCTTTATCGCTTGTATAAAGCGCAGGTCCGGCCGGGTATGGAGTACTGTTCGCACCTCTGGGATGGATCCGCCCAGTACCTGCTCGATGCCTTGGATGGATTGCAGCGGCGGGCCATCCGCATTGTGAATGATGCAGACGTTACGAGCAACTTAGAGTCGCTACAACTCCGGAGGGATGTCGCCTCTCTATGCGTGTTCTACCGCCTGTATCACGGTGAATGCTCTGAGGAATTGTTCAACTTGATTCCCTCCACTCCATTCCTAACCAGAACCACGCGTGCTGGCTTGCGAAGCCATAGTTCTGAAATTCTTTTTTGTGCCGCACCGTCAGGCTGTGGAATTGTTTGCCGTCTCACGTGTTCCCTCCTTCCTATAATATAATCCTGGGTCTTTCCGCATAGTATGAAAAGGCATCTTAGCAGGCCGGCATAATTGTATCTATTGGCATGGGACTGCCGTCCGATGCCAATGGATACTCTGCCTGGGCGGCATTTGCGCTCACCATCAGGCGCAATGCGGCTATTCAAAATTGTATAAACAAGTATGCTATAAAGCTAAGGCATTATATTTAAAGGAAAAAATAAAAAACTCCAGGAATAAAATTAAAATGACATGGAGTGTAATTAATAAGGAAACTGGGAAAGCTAAACCTCGTGACACCGAGTTTAGCTTAAATATTAATAATAATATCATTAACTCTAATACAGAAGTAGCTAGGGCTTTTGAAAACTTTTTCACAGATATACCAGTTTCCATAACAAAAAACTTAAATTCATCTCCTTCTCTAGCCCATATGTTATTGCAGGAAAGTGTGACTGGGTGTGGTGATTCATTTAAATTCCAATGCGTTGACAGTGTTGACATTATAAAAACGTTTAAACTTATAAACATTAAGAATACTTGTGACCTCTGGGGAATCTCTACAAAGATCCTCAACTATGTAATACCTATATTAGCTCCCCAGCTAGCTATAGTTTTTAACACATGTATTAATAGTGGCATATTTCCTGATAAATTGAAACTCAGCAAGATTATACCTCTTTTTAAATCAGGTAGTACAGATGACCCCTCAAATTTTAGACCTATATCAGTACTGCCATCATTAAGCAAAATTTTTGAAAAACTGATGCTTATTCAATTGCAAAGATTCTTTAAAAATAATAATTTACTTCATAGTAAACAATTTGGTTTTACTCAGGGTCGCTCCACCACTGATGCTGGTGTGAAACTCATGGATAACATATTTGATGCTTGGGAGGATTCTCAGGATGCTTTAGGTGTATACTGTGACCTATCCAAGGCATTTGATTGTGTTTACCATGATATTCTTATCAGGAAATTGAGCCACTATGGAATAAATGGTCTTGCACTTGAATTATGTAAATCTTATTTACACAATAGGGTTCAGAGGGTTGATGTCAACGGACAAAGATCTCCTGGATCTGTTGTTACTATGGGGGTTCCGCAGGGCTCGATTCTTGGACCCTTTCTCTTTTTAATATATATTAATGACTTGCCTTATTTTATAAGGGATAAATGTGAGGTAGTGTTGTTTGCTGATGATACTTCATTAATATTTAAAATTAAACGACATCAATCAATTCTTGACGAAGTAAACCACACTCTCTCAAAAATAGTACATTGGTTTGGCATTAACAATTTACTGTTGAATAGTCAAAAAACGAAATGTATTCGGTTTGTAACACCTAATGTCAAAAAAGTTAATGCCGACATTTTTATGAATGGGGATGTGTTGAGCCTTGTGGAGACTACTAAGTTCTTGGGAATCACATTGGATCATAAGCTTCAATGGGGTCCCCACATAACTGCGTTGGCTAAAAAACTGAGTGCTGCAGTTTTTGCAGTGGGCAAGATTCGCCAATTGACTGACATTGATACGGCTCGATTGGTCTATTTTGCTTACTTTCATAGCCTAATGAGTTACGGAATTTTGCTGTGGGGTGGTGCTGCTGACATTAATACCATCTTTGTTCTTCAAAAGCGAGCCATAAGATCTATTTATTCGTTAGGCTCCAGGCAATCGCTGAGAGAAAAATTCAAGGAAATAAATATAATGACAGTGGCATCACAATTTATATTTGCTAATCTAATGTATGTCCACAAGAATATAGAACAATTTCAAAAGGTTAGCGATATTCATGACAGAAATACTAGAAATAGAAATAATCTAGTCAGTCATAAGACCAGGCTCCAGAAAATTAGCAAATCTTTTAAGGGTTACTGTATACATTTCTATAATAAAGTTCCCACTCACATAAAAGCCTTAACTATAAATAAATTTAAATCTAATATTAAACGACAGTTGTGTAATAAAGCATATTATAAAATTTCAGAATACTTAGAAGATAGTAAGGCGTGGGAATAAAACATAAGTCCCCGAACCGGATGTGTGTGTACTCTGTTAAATATAATTAAAATAATTATCCCACTTGTTTCACCATAGTTGTAGGCAATTTGAGTACGTCATGCTCGCTTAAAGGTCTGTGCTTGCGGCGGCGTCGTGTGCCGGGTCGGTCACTTCCCTATAACACGGTTGAGGAGACCGATGGCTGGCACATGGGTCATACTCGTGAACGGGTGCTGCTTGTGTAGACTGGTCTGCTCGATTTGCTTATAATGATAATATTAAATTACTTTGTTTTTTTTTTCTTATTTTTTTTTTTTTTATTATTGCCTCTCATTGCTTTTGCTGAACAGTGTATACCGATTCCGCATCAGGGCGACCACACTTAACTCAGCCGAACAATATAATTATTATTATGAATAATTTATGAACTGCTCTGAATTGCAACTCCTGTATGATCATTCTATTGTAAACTTATTTTGAAAAGAGCAACGCTAGAGTTTCTTGCCCGTTCTTCTCTGGCGAAAACAGCCTTGTGAACTGGGTGGTAGTGAAAAAAAAAAAAAAAGTGACTGAATCTAAATAGTGTATGACATTTTATGGATTCAATAAATATTTTCATTTCATTTCATTTCATTTCATATTATGCCGGGCAAGAATTAAAAAAAAAAAAACATCCAGCAATGATTTTCTATAGGACGCTGAGGCCATGCGCTTCTCGCCTTGTGATGTTTGGGGCCGCCCATAATGCGCGTGACGGTCATCCAAGGAATTTAGTCGGTATGCTAGCGGAGGTTTTGTGAGGGACTCGGCTCGGCCAAAACATCCCTAACGTGCCAGGCTGGAAGGCCAGTGACACTAACATACAGTTCCAGCCGCCTCCGGGCCACCCAAAGAAGAGCACAATAGCTTTCCTCCGATAAAAGTCAGATTTGATAAACTTGCACGATATGTCCGGTGTAGGATTGTTTAGTATTGGGTGTTATGTTTATGTAGGGGTGCTCAATACAAAACCGCCCCGGGTGCCAACCTACCTTACGCCGCCACTGGTTATGTCTTATACATAGCAATGGTTGCTTATGATTAAAGTATGGTATTTTTAATATTTGAATGAATAGAGTGTTATAAAGTCACCTGGCCGGCACGTAGAGGTGCGGGGGCGGCGGCGCGGCGCGGCGGGAGGCAGATCTCGCGCGCCGGGCGCGGGACGCGCGGCCCAGAAGCACTGATTCTGTACAAATAATGTTAATGATTTACAGTCAAAATAAATAGTATATACTTAATCCTTATATAATACAATACATAGTTCAGATATCAGTGAATGTAGTATTGAGGGAATTAGAAAAGGGAAGGGAATTAGAAAGTTATACAGAGTGCTTTTTAGCCTACCTAACAAATATTAAAAGCGAGTTTCGTGAATATCTATGTGCGGGGAATGGGGTTCGAACC
Organism: Hyles euphorbiae; assembly: GCA_023078785.2. Classification (NCBI taxonomy): domain Eukaryota; kingdom Metazoa; phylum Arthropoda; class Insecta; order Lepidoptera; family Sphingidae; genus Hyles; species Hyles euphorbiae. The sequence goes on from CM041048.1 coordinate 6,442,267, forward strand.
CGCAAATGCTTAAGACGTCGTCAACCATGGCGAGCGACGTAGGCTGAGTGAAAAAAAGAGAAAATATTTTTTTTTACGATAAAGTTCCGGTAGGTAACCAATGAGTAGGCTTAAAAGACAAAAAAAAATCAGACTGATTGAGAACCTCCTCCTTTTTTTTGAAGTCGTTTAAAAACATGCACTTCAATTGATTTCACTGTCTAACATATTCACAGATGGATAAAAGAAATAAAACCGTTTAGCCTATAAATCCAGCATATTGAACCTGAGATCGGATCACTGTCGCTATTGTCCTGCCGTTCCCTGCGCCACGCGGAGTCCGCGCTGGGCGCGTCGGCCGCCACCCCGAACAGCCCCGACACCGCGCCCGCCACCACCTTACGTGCCGACTTCGCTGCCGTCTGCATACACAATAGGGTTAGGGATGTGGATTTTCATAAAAAAAAATACGTAAACAAAAATAGGTTTCAAAATTCCCGCCAAAACGCTCCAGCCTGTCACGTGGCTATAATCTACGTCAACGATCAATAGCAGAGATTGGAGCTCTATGAATACGAAGCGAGTTAATCATCTTGTCGTCCATTCATTAAAAAATATTAAAATATTTTTATTTAATTTATTACGAACAATTAGATTCTAAAAATATTATAGTAGGTATTAAAATACTGTATTATAACTAAACACTAACAAAAATAATAATAATACGTACACTTATACTGATGTCAATTTCTGGCACATTCTCCAAATCAGAAGCCTTTACAGCCAAGTCTTTCAACGCCGCGTTATCAGCGCCTGTTTTCTCAGCGAGAGTTATAAGCTCCAACAAATAGTCCCGGAATGTTTCGTCTGCAAAAATGATTTATGTTAGAAGATCATGCGTTCAAATTATTTCTAAAAACTCCCCAGGAACAGGAGTCAGGAAAATACCTACTCTCATTAAACTTTTAACAAAGGGTAAAACAGCTATTAAAGATAATTTCCAATTAAGAATATCGGCTGCCGATATTTCTTTGATAACACTTATGGTCCTGCACTACCACCAACCAAAAATAAGTAATTATTTAACAATTAATTGTACTTGGTGTACAATTAATTGTTAAATAATTACTTATTGTACTTGGTGTACAATTAATTGTTAAATTATAAGTCAATTATAATATTATAAGTAAGATAATAATACAGAAAAAAATATAGAAATGGTCTTATTGCTTAAAGCAACTTCTTTCAGACTACCATGGGATGGATATACGAAAAAGAATGAAAATTGGAGTCGCTACAGGTAAAAGCTTTATTATTCAAAATAAACGTACCGATGGGTTTCTGCACGATTATTGGTGGTTGAATATCAATCACATTCAACATGGCTCCAGGTATAACTTCAGTTTTCTGTACAGTCACTGTCATTGCTTCAGACTTTATGGGCTGGACAGCTTCAGGCTTCAGCTCCAAGTTGGTTTTATTGTATGACGTGTCAGACCGGCTTGGCGGCACGGCCAAGGTGTTCGAAGTTGGTTGAGTCGTGGGTATAACAGTTGGTGCTGGCGCTTTACCATTAACAAGGAGGTCTGGTGTTTGTTGCTTTTGGTCTGGCCCTAGGAAAATAGTTAATAGTGGTCGTAAAGTTTAATATTGTTCCCGTATTGTAATCTAAACTTATGGATAAGTAATTTAATGATGGCGAGTGCAGTGGAATGCTTTTGGTGTTGTTTGGTTTTGCTATTATCCATGAGCCGCCGTATCGCATGTTCATCCAGCCATACAATTTACTGGTCTCTCATATGTGAGAGGCCATCTGGGTAGGTACCAACGCAATGTCTATTTCTCCCGTGAAACAACACTGCTTAAATGCACTGTTGTGTTTCGGATTGTAGATTGTAGCCAGAGCAACTACTGGACATATTGAGACTTAACATCTTATGTCTCAGGATGGCGAGCGCAGTGGAATGTTGCTACTGTTCATGAGCGGTCGTATCGCTTACCATCAGGCGAACGGCTTGCTCGTCTCGCCATTCAATGCAATAAGAAAAAAAAATACAATATACAAAAAAAAAGATAAACATTGCTAAACCAAAATAGTTACTTGTATTTAAGCAGTTTAGGCAACTGTAGTAAATACATACCAGTAGTGCCAAGGTCGAGTTCATGCGTGAACGCCATCACATTAAGAGCTGAAGATAATGCAGGGGCCACACCGTTCCCGACTTCTCCAGCAAGAGCCACGTCAGAGGACACCACGCAGTCAGGGGGTGGTGCTGTGGTCCTCCTCCTAAGGAAAACAGGGGTACATTAAATTCTCTTTAGACTTTAGAGGCATTTGGACTTAAAGGAAAGAAAAAAACAGTATCTGGCATGGATTTAGTAGATATAAGTGAGCAATATTTTAATTAATGACAGCCTCCGTGGCGTAGTTGGTTAGACGCCGCCTGTGAAACGAGAGGCCGCGGGTTCGATCCCCGCACCGAGAGAAATATTTGTGCGGCCCACAAATATTTCTTCCGGGTCTGGGTGTTTGTGAGACCGAAAAGTCTCTCGTAGTTCCTGATACCCACGACACAAGATTTGATCTTAGTGTGGGGTCTGAATTGTGCATGCGACTGTTTCGTGAATTTATTTATTTTTACTGATGTCAATAAAATGAGAATCAATGTTATTCATTTCAGTTTTTCATTAGGTATTGTAGATTTGAAAAGCACTTGATAACTTTTTGTTCGAAGATAAAAAAATATGGTACATAGATTATACAGGTAATAGATAGAAAAGTATAAAAATTCAATGGTGCCAGTATATAATTCAGGATAACAATAACTTACGGCATCGGAGCTTTAGTAGGAGTGGATATAGAGACTCGGCCCCACATGAGTCGTCGCAACTCTTCACCGCTGATGCCTCGCCTTCTTAACTCAGCTATCGTCACTTTGCCAACATGCTTTAAAACGATAGATTTGTATTAAAAACTACGTATTGATCAGTCATGACTACGGGCTCATAATGAACAGAAAAATCCAATATCACTTTGTCTGTTCCGCAATTCGAACTAGAGACCTTAGCATTACAATTATAAAGTAACTATGCCACCGAGGCAGTATTAGATTACTAACCTTAAAAAAACAGGATAAAGTATTGAATTGAATGTACCTTCCAGTTTGTAAGTGCATCTTTCTTTTGCTTCGCTCTTGTTTTGGCCTTGCTTTTGATGACCATTACAGCTCTCTGTTCGTATCTCGGGTCGTCAGAAGGGCCGAGACCTATGGAGTACTCCTGTAGGTATTTATGGGCTTCTTCCTGTGCCACTGAACGCTCTAAAGATACCACTATTTTCGCCCACTGTAATAAAAATCAACTATCTATCTGTCTATAGTACCTAGGTCTATTTGATTAATATTGTAGATTCATTATATTATGCCAAATATAAAATACAACATAATTTTACTGTACTGTATCAACCCATATACATACGACCCATTGCAGAGCACGGGCTTCCTTCACAATCGATAGTTCGATTGAGAGTTATGTGTATTATAACAACATTATTTTACTCTCTGGTTTTTAAATCTCGGCTGATACTGAAAATCCAATATAACTTTGCCCGACCCGGATTCGAACCAGAGACCTTAGCGTTGTAATCGTACCGTAGAAAAACTGCGCCACCGAGGCATTTAATTATACATTAATAACTTTTTTTTTTTATTTAATGTACCTATTTATAGGTATTTTTACCAACCTGTTTCACCCATTCCTTCTCCGACTGTTCAATCACATGAGCGTACGTGTTTCCCATCATGGCTATCAACATATTGAGCAGTAGAATTGGCACGAATATCATGAACACCGTGAATACTGTCTTGGATAAGTTAGGGTATGTCGTCAGACCCAGATCCGTGTACTGGTGAGATAAAAGGTAGAGAAAAAAATAAAATTTAAAATTAAAATTATGAAGATTCTGCAGTTTCATTAACTATATTAACAAAAACTAGACTTAAATGTTTCTTTCTAGGATGAGATCTACGTCTAAAATCAACTTTGACATGACCATAATATTTAATATGTCTTGATTGGTTTAATTTCGTAACCGAACCTCAGATAGGGATAAGGATCGCATTTTAATTTGGGTCGTAAGTAGTATGATATATATATGATACTTACACTGTAATCGCCTAAAGTTATTTGAAACAATGCCATCCACGTGCTGGGATAGCTCGAATATAAGGTTGATTGAACGTTTGGAAAGCCTGAAAAAAGTACCTACAATTAATTTCTTTTATAGTTATCATTCACTTAATTTCTGTTGTATATGTTACACACAGCCTTATTCAGACAGTGTTAAACTATTTTCAAGTATCGAATATTTTGTCCCTTTTCAACGACTTCTGAATTCAGTTTGAACGAAGAAGAATAAAATAGGTTTTAAAATTGTCTATGAATAAAATCGTTAATGTTTACCGAAAATATAAAAATTAGATATTGATTAAAGTTGAATAATGTTAACAGTGTCCTTTTAGGACGAAGTTCCTTACGCACCCGGCGAGAAATGAGAGCCGCGGGTCCGAGTTCCGCACGAAGGCAAATTTATGTGTGTGACACAAATCATTTGTTTCAGGTATGGTTGTAGCAAAATCTACTTTAATCTACTACACACGACTTGTAGAGACAGACAAGTAATGAGCCTACGAATTGTCTCTGTTATTTATTGCATGTATTAAGTAAGTAATCACTTCATATACCTTTGTATAAAAAGTAGAAGGACTGCGAGAATCCGAACAGTACAATGCAGTAGATGATGCCGAAGGTGAACATGTCACCTGTTATCATACTGTATATCATGGTCACAAACGGTCCTGTTAGTTTCACTGCACTGAAACATCAACATTTAAAATCTGGTAGTAGGATATTTGTTGCTTAATTAATAACTATCAAAAAATTAAATTATAAGCTACACTATTTTTTTTTTATTGAACTAAATAATGTCGTTTAATTTATTATTCTTGCCACAAACTAAGGCTGCATAGGGTTGCTTAGTGCTGCGTGAAAAAATGAAAACATTGCAATTTGCAGCGGCGGGAAACCCAGTGTCACGTGTCTCAAGATTGTGATAAGGGGTTATTAGTTTGCGATAAGCGGACAGCGATTAACAGCCGCTGCCAATAAACAATCCCAATCCAAAGTTTGCCGTTTTAGATTGACAGCTCAATCTTTTTTCTGATACTATATTTCCAATAATCAATCTCAGTAGTGAAAAAACTATGGCAACATGACAAGAGACCAATCGAAAAGTAGAAAACATTCCAGATTGACTTCAATCAAATTTTTTTCGATTGATTATTGGCATCGGCCGTTAAAAGGTGCAATTTGGCGGACAGCGGTTTCCTATTTTAAAAAGCAATTATAAGTATCTAGGGGTGAGTCTATGCTAGTTTTTTGTTAGTATTTAGTGTTTTCCCTAGATCACATGGATGGATGTGGATGACATAAATGACTACACACTTCAGGTAGTTTTGGAATTTGGATATGTGATCCATAATCCACATGACAAATTAATTAAAAAAGTATATGGTTGAATATTTGTGAGTGTAAATGAAGCTTAATAAAATGAATAAAAATCCTACCCTGCGAAAAACATGAGTAGGAACCAAGAGCCTGGCAGTAGAAATATCAGCGTGGCCTCCTCCACCATTGTTTGTCGCAAGAGCCTTGCTGGTATACACGCTAGCAGTAAGAAGTTTGACGCTAAAAATATGAACTTCGCCGGTTCATGGATCTGAAAATGAGAAGGATGATTATTGTAGAATAGTAACTATAAAAGATACTTCCTTTCTTTATTCTTTAAAAGATTTTGAAAATCCCGGCAAATTGAGTACTTTTCGCATTGATTTAAAACAAAGGTTAGGCCTTTCAGTACATTTGGAGTTTTAAAAAGATGATCGTGAAAATCGCGCGAAAATAAATAACATTATCTAATAAATTTCGTCTAAATGGTGATAAAAAATAGTATCTTCATTACTTTTAAACTTTTTGTCATAATACAAGCAAGCATTTTCAAAACCGTTGCGAGTGACGACTAATTTCAGTAACGTTCCACTTTTTGTTCGGCTTCCGGAACGAACTTACGAATATATTTTATTTTCTCTATATATTTATGCACAATACCTAATAGTTGGAATTTAAACAATATAACTTACCAACTGCTTGAAATAAGCAATCAAACCCTGGTTTTTGAGCTCGTCGCCCTGCTGCAGTATGATGTAACAAAGAGTGCTGAGTATAGTACCCAGTTCGCTAGCCAACCTGACCCCGCTCCTGGCGTCAGTGATCTCCAGACCCCAGTCGGGGTGCGCGTCGGCCTCCGCACTACTGTGACGGAGGTATACCGATACTGACAGTAGAAGTAGATGCAACATCAGAATTAGCAGGCGTTTGAGGAATTTCGTCTGAAATAACAGATTAGATATTTATGTTTTTTTAATTATTACAATGTTTTTTATTGTAATGAATGGCGAGACAAGCATGCCGTTTACCTAATGGTGGGCGATACGACCGCTCAAAAATAGTAGCGTAACCAAACAACACCTTGAATTAAAAAGTACTGCTTGGCATTCCACTGCCCTGTCTATCCTGAGAGATAAGATATTGTCTTAAGATGTCCAGTGGTTACACTGCCTTCAAAATACATCAAACCGGAACACAAAACAGTGCTAAATGCATACTGGTACACTATTGTACACACAATGGTACACTATTGTTTGTACCTACCCAGGCGGCCTCTCATATATGGGAGACCTATGACCAGGTATTCATTTGTATAATGTATTTATTTAATTACTGAAGAAGATAATAAAAAATGTACACTGGGCAAAATTCCCTTATTATCTTTAAATGATATTATTTTATTATTAAGTAGATAAGATCGTTTACCCTGGCAAAAGTCTTCCATTTCTCCTCCAATAGCCTCTGGATAATACCTCCGTCCAACATATTCAAATGTTCCTCTTTTGTCCCGTTCAGAATAATGAATAAGGCAGAATTCCAATCTAAAATGATATAATATTTCTATTTCGTGCTACTTATTACGTAATTTTTTTATTAGCATTCATAGGAAGGCGACTGCATAACATGGACCTCACCAAAGTTTTCGGCGGCTACCTATGATATTCTGCCACAGCATTTTGCTAAGTCGTCTATAGGCCTGCCTAAAGACTTCCTCCGAGAGCTATTGGAAGTGGCCTACATCTAGTAGCAAGCCACTTCCCGCTGAATTTATTAAGTTCGTTCATTTATGTGAAACTTTATTCGGTTACACATAAACGAAGATAATATCAGGATATAGATACTTAGAAAAATTTGTTTCAATTTGAAACTGAAACATTACGAAAATATCCTATAGATATCGATACTACTGCGTACTGATAAATAAATTTTCTTTCTTTCTTTCTTACTGTTTCAGGATCTGTAGCGTATAATTTTATATTTATAGAAAATCAGTTATATGCAGTCTTGCAGGTAGAAATCTTACTAGTCCTTCCATCAGGCAGCAGCGTATCCAAAGCGTTCAAAGGGTAGGCAGAACAGGTGATGTTAGAGTATCGCCAGAACTCCCGTGCCGATAGCTCCAGCATCTCTCTGAAGACGGACGCTCGGCCCAGCTGGCACGCCAGGGTTAGAGGCGTGAACCCTGCTTTGTTCATCCGACCGTTACTCGCTGGCACTTTTGGATGACGTAGCGCGTATCCGAACATGTCCTAGAAATTAAACGACGAATAAAATCGATAACACTTTCAAATTATAGTGTTTAAACAATTTAAAAATTATTAAAGTATGCAAAAAATTTAAAAATTAAAAATATTTCAGAAAGGAATAGCTAGAATTCTTTCTTGTTTAGGAATTACTAGGTACTGACATTTTACAAAATGTGCAACCTAATTTACCTTCGTGTTTGCGTACTTATTTCGTACAATCAATTAATTTAGTTCGCATAACATTTTACTCTGCAAAATATGATTATTGATAAACATCGTTTCATGGCGATTGAAAGCAAATGGCAATGCAGCGCGGCGTTAACATCGAATACAAACAGAAGAAGTAAATAAATTCCTGCCTAATTTGCACCAATAGTTATGTATATTTTTGCTATGAGTATATTACTTAAATTCCTCACAAGTTTATCACAAACGACGACCATATGCAGTATCATATTCCCGAAGGAGTCTTGAGCGTCAGGGTCCGCATCGGAGTCCAGCAGCAGGTTGTACACAGCTTCGTTGGCGCAGCACGCGGCCCAGGCTAATGGATACTCGCCCAGATACGCCAGACCCTCGTAGTTGGTTTGCCGAGCTGGTGGCACACGCTGCTGGTCCCGAGGTAGGAAGAAACTGCCTGCCAGGATTTAACTTGTAATTTGGATGTTTGTTTTTAAATTGATATAATAAAAAGCAAACGAGGGAATACAAAACTTACAAAATAATAATATATCGAAATTCAACCTTTATAAGTCCTATATATGCAGCAGGACATATGCCTACTGTGCAACCGATATTTTTTTGTAAATGACACCGTAAAATTTTTTGCCTGGCGTTTCTTATGGCTGTTATTAAGCTGGAAATGCATTATTCTGATAGTTTTAATGTTTGAGGTGAGAATTTCAATATGTAAATGAAAGTTTACAGTGTATTTAATTAGAAAAACGATATTGAAGTTTGGATTTGGCTACTTTTGGTTGTAAGTGTTGGATTTGACTACTTATGAAAACAAATGAATTGGATTTGGATATTTTTGAAAATAAGAGTTTGGATTTGACCACTTTTTAAAGTAAAAAAAACTGATTATATAGGGTTACTCGGATATTTGGATTAGACTAAGTTTGAATGTGAGCATCGGTTCAAGCGAGCAAGAGATCCGTACCTATAGCTCTCTGTCCCACATCGGCACCGGCTTCAACTAGATCTTGCACCAACTCATTATTACTGTATGCAATGGCTAGATGTAATGAACTGGCACCTGAGAGAAGGTAAAAACATTTTTAAATCATAATGGCAAATCCAGTCTATATCCAGCTTCGATTAAAATATGATCACATCATGACATCAAAACGAAGTTGGGGCCGAAAGGTTCTAAAGTGGAGCCCACGTATGGCAAGCGAAATGTCGGACGCCCGCCTACAAGGTGGACGGACGACCTGGCTAAAGTTCAGGAAGTTGCTGGATGCAAGCCGCTTCCAACAGGTTGATGTGGAGATCCTTGGGGGAGGTCTCTATTCAGCAGTGGCCTTCCTGTGCTAAGATGAAAATGATAACGACGTAGCGATGCCTACTACAACGGTTTCACTGAAAACCCTATAAAACTTTAGTAAATTGATTATATTTCACACTTACCTAAATATTCTTCACCTTCCACGACGTCCAGAGATAACCTTGGAAAACATTTCACCAATGTCCTTGCTAATCTCGTGTGAATCTAGAATTACAATATTTTTATTTTCTACTAATACTCAATTCAGTGTTTGGTTTTGTTGAATGCATTAAGAAATAACCGTAAAGTAAACAGCTTTTTTCTAGCCAGTTGAAAAAGCTATTTTAGTTATAGAATATTTTGTCCCTTTCGAACAACTTTTGAATTCAGTTAGAGCGAAGAAGATAAAACATACGATAGTTAAATAAGTATAAATTGTTTATGAATAAGTATACAATTAGACGTCGGAGCAAAATACTGACCAAAACACAATTCCGTCTAAACTTAAAGGTAAGACGGAATTGAACCTGATACTACTTTGAATCGTTTATATTTTTTACAATAGAGCAATGTGTTAGTAAAATATAAATAAGTAAAAGTTTCTTTACCTTAGTATCGCATATAATGAGTACATGCAGTAGTGATTCTCCGAGGGCGCCTCTGTAGCACATCTGCCAACACGCCGTGTGGTCTTCCCACTTCGCCAAAGGATCATGAGGCGAGAGCGATGCCTCGATAGGGAGGACCACCTACAAATAAATACAGGAGTCATAAATAAGGCGTGGTGACCTGGTGGTAAACGGATAAGACGCGGCTGCCAACATTTTCTCCGTGGTCGTGTTCACATTGGTGCCAAAACATCCAGGTAAATAAATACTAGTGAATTGTGGACCACACAATATTATGTATTTCAGTAGGGTGAACGAACTCGCGGCCTTTCATTTTACAGCCTTACATTTTACTTTTTTTCAAGTCTCAGGATTGTTATTCAAATTGTTGTTTGGTTTTCCTACTATTCATGAGCGGTCTTATTGTTTACCATCAGGCGAACGGCATGCTCTTCTCGCCATTCATTGCAAAAAAAATACTCACGAGAATCGCGTTAAATACCCCTACCCCACCTACCTACCCCAGGTAAAAGGACCTGTATTTCGGGGCACGGTGTTAAACGGCTCGCCCAAATAGGCCCACGTGCTTCAAAAAATATCAGTGCTTTGCTTTCTTCTGACAGTGGTTGCGACCCTAATTTTCAAATAAGCTACTAAAACCACATTATAATATTCCGTTCCTAGACTAAAACACAATGGAAAATGGGCATTCCCCTTGCAGTTACATATTGGCAGCTGTAATAAATATATTATTTAAAATTGAGGTTTTATTTGATTTCTTTCTTTATTATTGACTCCTATTACCCTAATAATGTGGTAAATATCACTGTTGTCTGACAGAAATGGCTTTAGAGTGATAAGACCGCCATTTGTACCTTGTTTTGTATTTTCTGTTTGTTTTGTTTTTGTATTTCTTTTTTGTTAATATAATTTCTCTAAAATTGCTATTTTTTTTAACTGGGTACAATAAAAAAGAAATATAATTAAATAAATGGTGGTATACCTGTTCCTGATCTCGAAACTTCCATCTCAGATATTCTGCTCTGTTTATCACTCGTCCCCTGCCACCCGCATACATGTACGACACAAATTCTTCTCTAATTAACTTCTCTGCCGCCACCATGCCACCTTTAGCATACGTCTCTAAGAGTAGTCCACCTGGAAACAGAATTATTTTATCTATAGACTATACTTATATAGAGGAAAGATTTTATTGTTTGCATTGCATGGTGCTTGCTTGCTATAAAACTACTGGACCGCTTTAAAAAAATATGTCACCATATTGAGATAATATACTAGAGGGGACACTGCAAACAAAATGTTTGTAACAAAATGAAGGGTACATTCTATTTCTGTCTCTGTTACGCCAATGGAGTAACATATCTTCCCTCTCGCTTCACTGTGTACCCTTGCGCACACACCATACGCAGAGATTTTGTTCCCGAAGTCCGCTCTAGTCTATTACCTCAATGTGGCACTATTACAATCCTGCATTATCATTTATCCCTGATGACATATTATGCTGTAATAAATAAGAATATTTTCAAAAAAATAGGTACATTTTTTGAAAATAAAATAGGCGAGGCCGTACCGGGCCGCTAGTAATAATTTTATAATGACTTGATTTCAAAACCCGTTTTAATGAATAAGGGAGATCTATGTTTGTTACTACATTACCAGTGGATGAATTTGATTATATTAAAACCCTGTGCATTATTTGTATATTTTCATTTGTAACTCACAAAAGTTGCACCACTTTGAAAAATCGAACCCAGAATCGGACGGTTCACGACTACGCAATTACGTCCAAAACTCATTGCCATTATCATGATATTCTTTACCCATACGTGATTACATAATAAACAAAGTCTTAGTCTAAAGAATTTAAACAACAAACTGTAGGAGGCCTGCACCCAACATCTTGCGATCTTTACTATATTAATTTCACAACACGCTGGTCCTATGTAAATTGGAAATCATTCTCGTTTCTCACCCTTTTTATAATCCGCAAGTTTGTAAAGTACGGTGTGGTCTTCACTGCTGGGTTGCGATATTACTCTGTCGAGTACAGAACCTGCTCCTTGCACCGCCCCCGCTGACAATATTTTAGCAACAGCGCCACCCATCGTTACTAATGCATAAACTTCTGTAAAATTACCATTTATTTCACATGTTATTTGTTTCATCTTTACTAGTGGTAGGTCTCTCATATTATCAGAGAGACCACCTGGGTGGGTACCATCGCAATGTCTATTTCTCCCGCTAAACAGCAGTTTATGTACACTGTTGGGTTTCAGATTGAAAGACATTGTAGTCAGAGTAACTGGACATATTGAGAATTTTGCTACTGTTCATAAGCGGTCGTATCGCTTACTATCAGGCGTACGGCATGTTCACCTCACAAAATTGCAATAAAAAGAAAAACAGGCAGATTATACTGTTTTGAAACAGTTAATTTCGTCTACAACCCTGGATTGAAGGATGCTAAAAAATGTGATAATCCAACCGAAACCGCGATTAATTCTGTAAATAGTTTTATATCAATTTAGTTTTTTTCGTTTTAAGTTGTTAAATATTTTCTATACGTATATTTATTTTGATTAATAACTAAAAATAACATAAGGCTAAAACAAAATTTCACTGTGCGAAAACTTATCTTTCGGCATCGGTTACAATGTGCGCGAGTCGGAACGACCAAATTGGTTATTAATATACCATAAAAAATATATGACTCAGGTACAACAAGTGATGTAATTTTACCAAGAACTATTAATGCGCCATATTATAGATAATTATTTCCAAATCTGTTTAATCAGCGTATATGCACAGCGTACACGTATATGCAATAGGTGTTTAGCTGGCTATAGGGCCCTTCCCGATTGGAGTTTTACGAGCGTTGGTGTTTCTCCAGTGTAACATCGACAATCGCAGACGCGATGTTAATGTCGTGCAATGTCGTGGTTTGTCTTTTGTTTTCTTATTGTATTTTTATTTTTTTATTTTGTGTTAATATAAAGATTTTTTATAGTATTTCTTGGTAAAAACACTGCTTGTTCGTGCCACTCTGCGCACGGATGTGCAAGCTTCATATTCATAGTTCGATACACCATCAACGACATTTGTGTTGCAATTATCTAAGAAGCCTAATATATTAAGCACTTGTTTGAAACAAAACAAAAATGTTGCTGTCTCTGTGGCTCTTAGACAGTCACAAAGACTTCTCTAACGCTCTACAAATATTCCGATAGGTACCTGATAAATAGGTAGGTACTATTTAGATCGCGAGACCGCTCCATTGAATTACACCAATTTTCATAGATGAGATCATAAATATTATGCTGCCTCTATGCCAATACCACACGAAAGTCGCGCACCAGGGGCTTACACATGGACATCGAACGTCCTAGCATTTGAACTTCGTGTCAGAAGAATAGAGTAACCCCTTTGTATATTACACGAATGTTTATCGATGAGATTATAAATATTGTGTTGCCGCGGATTCCGCACTAAAGTCGCGCGCTGGTTTAATTATGTTTCATACTCACTACTACTTCGATGCTCTGATATGCATCTTTTTAAGATAATTGATATTTCACCTTATTGCTACACCAACAAAGATGATAATGATTTTGCAATAAAAATGATCGAGCAGCACTTTGCCGTATGAACGAACTCTTAATTTTCAACGCTGGGTTAGTGCCAGTTGACCTACATAATATACTTTTTGTATGGTACAAAAAAGGTTTGTTGTTTTTAATGATATCACTAATCTACTTCGCAAATAATAATGATCAAATATCAAAACATTTTTAAAAGGGGGTAAGGTTCTATTTGTTTTTTACTTACCTAATTTTATTTTTATAATTTGGTATTCTAGTTTTGCAAATTACTGCATCTGATGATAAATACTTAGGTAAATGCAGTATTTATTGGCATCAGACGATTATCTTGTTCCTTCACTCTTGAGAATTAATCAGGTATATTAAACAGGAGCTATAGACACGCTATTAATTGTAATAACAGCACTATATTGGTATATAGAAACAGGTCAGGTAATTAGGTCAGATAAAATATGGGTCATTGACCTTAACCATTAATTGGACCCATAAAATATGCACTGATTTGTTTCGCTCATAAATATTAACACCAATATTTAGATTGTAACTAAATGAAATTAAACGTTGCACCACATATAATTCGCGAAATTAAGACAAATTATCCCAATTGATAAAAACAATCTTACTTATTTATTTCTTAGACAAATAAAAATATTACAAACGATATTGCACTATGTATAAGTTAGTTTCTTATTTTTGCACAGCACGGATAAGGCGGTGAATGTATTTTAGTCTCGTTTCAGAATAAACAATATTTATGTTGTCATGGAAACGAATTTGAGCTGGATGCTTCGACGGATATTCATAAACAAAATAATGTAACGCGGCTTTCATTAATATTAATGTATCAGCCCATATACGTCCCACTGCAGGGCACGAGCCTACTCTACAATCGAGAGTACGATTGAGAGTGGTTAGGCCATATAGTCCACCACGCTGGCCTAGTGCGGGTTGGCTTAATTAATATTAATGTAAATGAATAATGCGCGAAGAATGGTACATATACCTAATGTTTATCGTTACATTATCTGTATTTTTCAATATCATAAGAAGAAATATTGTTGATTAATGAATAATGACTGATGATTAACCATCCATTTTTAACCGATAACATTGATTTATAATAATTATGTATTACCACACCTGATTCATAAACAAAATATTTAATCGTAAGTTTTAACAGGTTATCATAAATAAAGCGAACCTGTAACTTTTGGTAACTAACTAACTGAAATAATAGAATATTATAAGTTCAATTACAAAGCTTTACTGGTGGTAGGTCCCTCATATGTGGGAGGCTGCCTGGGTGGGTACCACCGCAATGTCTATTTCTCCCGTCAAACAGCAGTTTAAATGCACTGTTGTGTTTCGGATTGAAGGACATTGTAGCCAGAGTAACTACTGGACATATTGAGACTAAACATCTTATGTCTCAGGATGGCGAGCGCAGTGGAATACCAAGCATTGCTTTGTAATTCAAGGTGTTGTTTGGTTTTGCTACTGTTCATGAGCGGTCGCATCGCTTACCATCAGGCGAACGGCATGCTCGTCTCGTCATTCACAGCAATAAAAAAAATAAAAATAATCAAAATTATCTAATTGGCACATCACTGCGTTTGAATAAATACTGGCTACAATGAACATTGTACACCTTCTGCGGAGAATAAGAAAATAA
Source organism: Hyles euphorbiae (assembly GCA_023078785.2). Taxonomy (NCBI): domain Eukaryota; kingdom Metazoa; phylum Arthropoda; class Insecta; order Lepidoptera; family Sphingidae; genus Hyles; species Hyles euphorbiae. The sequence continues at coordinate 6,457,386 of CM041048.1, forward strand.
TATTCATAGATCGATATGCCTCTTTTCTTTGTTTTTTTTTCCTGTAGCGGCAAAGTTACGCACTGGCGGCTGCACTGCGACTGATGGTGAGAGACGAGAGTAAAAGGTACCGTCGAGATGGAGCATAATGTGTACAGCATCTGCAAACAGCGTGCATTACATGCTGCGTACATACAATGGCCCAGCATCGGCAGGGGCGACGCCAGCCGAAGGCCTAGGGAGGGGCAAATATTATGGAGAATGAGAAAAATGTCATTACAACTTAAACAATTTTGACGGCGGCCCCCAGACGATCAATATTAGGCCCGTCGCACATGGAGGTATTAAAAAAAAATTGGTTACAAACTCTAATTAGTAACGGGTAACTTGAGCGTCACCGCTCATACATTTACATATGCGGTTCGCACACGACGCGATTATTCACCAACACGTTGGTAACGCGTTGGCAACTAATCTCGTATGATGCGTTGTCCTGGTCGCCGCGCTACCGGATACCAGAGTTTACCGAGAGTTTTGTTGGGAAAAATGAATGATCAAGCAATTAAATACTCAAACTATAGGAGATATAACTGTACCAAATTGAAATAGCTTTCCTTGGACATTCTATAGACTTCTATAATTTTTTAACTGTTACACAGCTATTGAGCTGCAATTGATACTTAATCTGCAGTTAATATTATTTCGAGTACATATATGAATGAGCCCAAATCTTGCGAATATTCCATAATGATTGCTCCTTGTTGCTCGGTGCTTTTGTACATAGAAATAAAAGAAGTGACTGAAACCCAGCAATTTGAGTAGCGTCGTGTGCGAAGTGCAGTTTCTAATTGATTTGTAATTTGAATTTGCTGATTAGTTCCATCACGTTTGAGTAGCTCCGTGTGCGAACAGGGTTATTGTACAATATTATGGTATATGCAAAAAAATACCGTATAGTAGGCAAGCCAAGTCAAAGATTTTGTTTGCTTGACATTTGGCAATTTTTTTTTAATCTCCTGGGTGGGGCAGCTGCCCCTACCTGCCCCCCCTTGGCGACGCTCTTGAGCATCGGCCACCAAAGGAGATGACGCGACGGCTGGTCGGCTGACAGTGAAGACGGGCTATTAGGTGCGGGATATGTTGAGCTAAGGCTATTTCACCGATTTATCGGCAATGTTTTTTTTGGGCTATTAGTAAAACGTCTAGATATGGTTGAATTTATCTGCTTACGTTTAGTTGGCGTTTTGAAAAACGGAGATATTTTCTTGTTCGTAATGTTGGTAGCGCACTTATATTAGTAAAAATTGAATTAATTATTTAGCAATAAATTGCTATAAATTCCTTTGATAGCCGAAATTATATTAAGCTATTATCCTTTTAAAACGAGTTTGAGTAAAATAAAATAGACATAAACTATTTATTTTAAATTTTTTTTTCAAGTAATTTATGTTGCACAACCTGTTCAAATATAAGCTAATAGGAGGGTAGAAAAAGGTGGCCCGGCACCACCATTTTTATCTACGTTTTTGAAGTACCAGCGCTCCCTCTATATATAAATATTAAATACTCTAAGTTTTTAACGTACGAAACTTTATCTTCAGAAGAAAATTAGTGTACCCACTTTATGGATCAGTTAGGTCGACTGTGCCCCAAAATCGACTTGGAACACCCCGACTTCACATATTTTTTTTGCTACCGACCCTAGAGTGTATATAAAAAGCCGGAGGCGCGGAAGGAGAGCAGCCCCCGCCCCCTGTAACGAAGGATAGGCAACTGTGCGGTCCGTAGGGGCTAAGGCTGGTCGCCGGAGGCGATGAGCTAGCCGAAGCTGCGGAGGTGGGCATGGGCGCCTATCTTTTGGTACGCAAGGGCGCAAGGGGCTGAACTTCCCGTAGCGCCGGAGACGGTGCAGAAGCTAATTTGTATTGACAACAATTGGTATCAGAGGAGGTGCGACACTCTCCCTCCCCCTCCACTCCTCCCAACCCACCCCCTCTTGCTGCCCTATTCTAAATTATACCACTTCGGCTCATTGTTTTGATTTTGATTCGCTTTACATCACTCTGCACAAAGGCACTTGGCATTATTCATAATGCCCGGGCAATGTGATAAATTGATTGGTTATAATCACATTGCCCGCTCTTATTGGGCATTATGAATAATGCCCGATTAATCACTTGGCCCATAACATACACACACACACACACACACACGTATAGTTTAAATTCGCAATTTAGATTCTCAATATGTATATATGTGTAAATTCATTCTTCATTATGTATATAACAGAAACCATTAAACCAAGCACGTGTACAATGAATGAACATGATTTTTAGTTCATTCATTTTCACTCTTAAGAAAAGGATAGCAGGCAACAGCGACTTCATTCAAGGTCAAATTTTTGTGCTTCACTTTTATATACGGAATGCAATCTCCATTTGAGTATAAGCTTCTGGTAATACCACAGCACTCAGATAATGCCGTCTATTATACGTTATCCGTGAACCTAATCGTATTCAGAATGTCGATACTTATTACGCGGATTCCCGCTTCAACCCGCGCCCGCGCACCGCGCACGACCCGTTGATTTTCACTGTCAAAATACTTAAACAAATATGCTCTGTGAAATTTCAGACATATCGAAAATGAGTAATTTTACTAAATATAACGGTTTAAACATTTCATGATTCCAAATACTTTTCATGCATTATCATATTTTAAACACTATTTTTTGCCGTGGTTCCGCTCGTTGGTTTAGAGTTATTCAGTAATACCTACTTTAGTAATACCTACTTCAGTAATACCTACTTTTGCTATGAAACCATGCATACATCTTAAGTACGCCGGTAAAGTATTTAGTTTACCTATCATTCCGATCTGCGTTTTACGCGACCGCCATTTCCGAGCGAGCGATGTGAGGGGCGCGGGGAACAGTTCCCCCGCAGTCGGCTCGGAGCTATGCGGACCGTGTCGCCGTCCGCATCGTCCCTTCCCCCACAACCCGTACCCCGCACGTGTCGACTCGACCCGAACGCGCTGATATTGAACACTCCCCTCGCACACCTCAGTCCTCACGCGTCAATGTTATAACAATATTTAGCGTTTATCATAAAAACATTACAGCATTCTATATGGGAAGCCCTTCTGATTACTCATAACCTCTATGCGTAGAAAAGTGTTGTGAGTCACTTGGTGAAAAAAAAAACAAGTCTGAAGAGAGAAACACAACCACAAAATCGGTAAATATGTTATTTTTATTTCACTTAAGGTTTAACTAGACTGTACTTTTAATTAACTTTATGATATACCTATTTAATTTCGTGTAGAATGCTTTTTATTGACGATAAATTCAATGTTTTGGTTCCAGTATCTCTAGTTACCACGATCCTACAACTCGAATCATTCTCGTATCGACTTGTAATGGTTATTTTATAGCGAAGACAATTAAATGACCTTTTTACCTTAGTCTTGAAATTAGGAATAAAATTATTATTGTATAGAGCTTTATTATAAATTATTTCATCTTATCGATGATAAATTTACCACAATGTACACAAGAAAACTAAAGTCGAGTTACAGGTGACTTTGGAACAGATAGTTCTTTAAAATGTCAAGCGCATCTTGTCAAAGCACAGATAACATATTTATTATTTTTGGCAAGTAGGTTTTAATTCTGCAACTTCGAAATTCGAAACTTCCGTTTGAACTTTGAACTTATTTATTCGATACAAATAAGCAATGATATATTTATAGCTTGGCAAAAAAGGGTAATTTTTAAATGAAGGCTCTAAAATCAAATTTAATATTTACATGGCTACTGGATATGCTACGATGGAAAATGTTAAGACGCTTGTTATTTTTATCAATAGTCTCTTTGTTTATTATAAATCTCAAGAAAACAAAAATCGTACGAAAATATATCTATTTAACTATGTACTTTAAAAAAACTCAATGAAATGCTAAGAAAACCCAGGTGTGTGCGTTCACGTGCAAAAAATCCCCGTTCTCTCCCCTCCCCATTCTTCAGGGTGCTCCCCTCTCAAGGCGGAATAACCTAAGTATCCTTGGTGTGGATATCCGCTGTGATCTCAATCCAAGGAATCACATCGAGGGCGTAATAACTGCCACATCACGCAGGATTGGAGTCCTGAACAGGGTGCGTCGGTTTTTCACGCCCGGTCAGCTTTGTCGCTTATATAAAGCGCAGGTCTGGCCGGGTATGGAGTATGGAGTACTGCTCGCACCTCTGGGATGGATTTGCCCAATACCTGCTCGATGCCTTGGATGGATTGCAGCGGCGGGCCATCCGCATTGTGAATGATGCAGACGTTACGAGCAACTTAGAGTCGCTATAACTCCGGAGGGATGTCGCCTCTCTAAGCATGTTCTACCGCCTGTATTACGGTGAGTGCTCTGAAGAATTGTTCAACTTGATCCCCTACTCTCCATTCCTAACCAGAACCACGCGTGCTGGCTTGCGAAGCCATGGCTTGACGGTCCACACCATACCGGCGCGAACCAAACGGTTCTCAAATTCTTTTTTATGTCGCACCGTCAGGCTGTGGAATTGTTTGCCTTCTCGCGTGTTCCCTTCTTCCTACAATCCTGGTTCCTTCCGCCGTAGTGTGAAGAAGCACCTTAGCAGGCCGGCATAATTGTTTCCATTGGCATGGGACTGGGAATGCCAATGGATACTCTGCCTGGGCGGCGCGGCATTAGCGCTTACCATTAGATGCAATGCCGCCACTATGCCGGGACATTATAAAAAAAAATCAATTGATTAATCATTAATATTAATCTTGTATTCAACGAACGCAATGACATTTATAATTGTGTTGCCATAATTGTTTTTCTTTAATGCCAAGTTTCACCGCATCGTACTCTTTATTGCCAGGTTTTATATAATTTTCATTACCTATTAGTTAGTCGTCTGTGCTATTAGTCTTTTCTTGACTTTCTGGATATGGTTTGTAAAAGTATAAAACACAAATAAGCATTTTGAAAATCGTTGCGAGGGACAACTAAGTTCAGTAACGCTCCGCTAGAGTTGCACTGGAGCGCTGCACCACTTAATGTCCATATATTTAAATAATCAATGATAAGTAAGTCACTGGTGGTAGGTCTCTCATATGTGAGAGGCCGCCTGGGTGGGTACCACCGCAATATCTATTTTTCCAGCCAAAAAGCAGCTTAAATGCACTGTTGCTACTATTCATGAGCGGTCGTATCGCTTACCACCAGGTAAACCATATGCTCATCTCGCCATACATTGCAATAAAAAAAGTCATCGTAAGATGTTGTAACTTGTAAGACCGTTTGACTCGCGAGGCTGTGAAGTCTTGAAAGGACATCCACCGACATCGTCGCCGCGTATGAGACTCAATCAGACAGAAGAGTGATCACCTCCAATCCGAGAGACCAGGGCCTGCCGCTCCATTGTCCATGCAGAACATTGCGTGAGAATGTGTGCAGCTGAGTTCTGGTCTCCACTATTGCAGTGGTTTCACGCCTAATTTTATTGAGATAATCACCGAAACCTCCATGCCCGGTGATTACTGAGTAAGTTGAATAGTGCACCTACTAGTCTCAGCATTTCGTCTTTAATGCCGCGAAAAGGTTTTTTTAGACTCGCCCGCCATAATGACAACACTACGCCTGATGGTAATCGCAAATGCCGTCCAGGCAGAGTATCGAATGGCATCAAATGGCAGTCCCAAGGCATTTTATATAATTATGCCGGCTTGCTTAGAAGTCTCTTTACACTATGGCAGAAGGACCCGGGATCATAGGAAGGAGGGAACACGCGTGACGGCAAACAATTCAGCTTGATGGTGCAGCACATTAAAGAATTTGCCAACCTTTTGGTTCACGCTTAGATGGTTTTGCTCATCAAGCTATGACTTCGCAAGCCAGCACGCGTGGTTCTGTTTAGGAATGGAGAGGAGGGGATTAAATTAAATAATTCTTCAGAGTACACACCGTGATACAGACGGTAGAATATGCTTAGAGAGGCGACATTCCTCCGCAATTGTAGCGACTCTAAGTGGCTCGTAACGTCTCCATCATTCTCAATGCAGACACGGAAGCCTCATCGACTATCGCGAAGAAACCCTGAATTTTAAAATACTGCACACAATTATGAACTTCCCGCTGTTGGCTCCGCGTTACGCTGTTCACTGATCACATTCTTAATTATTCATTAACTTAATTCTATGGGTCTTTAGCCTTTAATCTCCAGGGCTCAAAATTGTCAAGAGTTTTATTCATTAATAATATATTCCACTTATCGATATAATGTTTTACCATCATTTTATTTCCGCCCTGAACCGATTTGAGTACATTTTTAAATATAAGATATCGTATTTTTCGGTGGTGTATTGTGCTTTTGCAATGAACGGTCAGGCCAAAAATAAGTAGGGAGATATACAGAAGGAAGAAAAGGTATTCCTCCCAGGGCCAGATGCTATAAATCATTTTTTGTGAAGTGACCGTTGTAGAATTGAGTTTAATTTACTTTGAAAAGTGTGGCCAACCCTACAGGGTTTGCGTTTTCTTTCAAGTGGAAAAACTATTTCGCTCCCTTTTCGGTACCCGGGGGAGGCAGTAAGGGGTATGTCAGTGTCGTTGGCCTTCGAACTTCGCATAATGCGTATGTTGTGATTGAGCTGGGCCTCAAACAATACCTATGATAGCATATTGACTAAAAACTCCTCAATAATCGACACACGGATTTTGGCCAGCACCACACATCGCGCGTGACCTTTGCTGGTCCTTCTATCATAGGGGACCTGGATTAACTCCAAGTACGTTTATTTTTGAACGCCTATAAAAAAAAACGAGACTCTATCGTATGGAAACCATGAAAATTCTCGTCTCCTCGTTTACAGCCTGTTTCTAACCAATTGAGGTACCGAAATTGAAATAAATATAATATGGACATGGCAGAACCTGCGTTAAGTATTCTGACGTAAGTGGAGTGTTCTGTTAGAATTAAAAAGTCGAAGTAGCAGCGGGACGAGCACATAACGAGTAGAACTGATGGCAGGTGGGAGAGGAGTCCACGTTCAGGCAAGTGAAATACGGCTACAAGGTGGACGGAGAATCTGGCAAGGTTGCGGGAAGCTGGATGCAGGCCGCTTCCAACAGGTCGATGTGGATATCCTTGTAGGAGGCCTATGTTCAGCACTGGACTTTCCGTGATCCATCAGTGATAAATGATGATAATGATTTGTAAGACTATGTCAATATTTCAGGTAGAAAATGAAGAAAACTAAGAAAGAAAAGATGAAGTCGTCCAAAAACGGAAATGTAAAGCAATTGGAAGTAAAAGTTGAGGAAGAAGATGAAGATGATATCCTATTTGTGGCTGCCACCAATCCTTCAATACAACCAAGTAATAGACATATTAATTATTAACTTTATGCCTTATTATTTCTTTTTATTTATTTATTTTAGCTCAAAATGCGTGGTGGCCTCTTGGTAAAGGGACTAGACGCGACTGCCAACATGGTTTGAATCCCGAGGCACACCTCTGACTTTTCGGAATCATGTGTGTATTAACAGTCAATCACCACGCATTATAACGGTGAAGGAAAACATCGTGAGAAAACCTGCATATAATAGCAATTGATAAAAAAATCTATGGTATGTAATTAGCCAACCCGCTTTAGCAAGGCGGCAACATCAAGAATGACTATAGTTGAGCGTTGATTTAGATATTCAAATAAAAATGATATTTTGACTTTATTATATTTTGACAGTAGACAACCAAGCATCCACATGCCTAAAGACCGTAGAATTTTTTTATTACATTTTTTTCGTAGGTGAGACTTACGACCTACCTTAGAATATTTATAATAAAGAGGAAGCGCTGGTACTTTAAAAACTTTGATAAAAATGGTGGTACCGGTCCAACTTTTTCTGCTTTCCTATTGGCTGAAATTTGAAAGGTTAACAAACATGCACGATTAACATGGAAAATAAAAATAAAAATGAATTATTAAGGACTATCAATTTACACTCAAATTTGTTTAAAGGCGATAAAAGCTAAATATACTATTGTTTACACAAGTAATTTATCGTAATTTGAAGTTAAATAATTATTAATTTTTTTACTAGTATAGGAGTGCCACCAAAATTACGAAAATTAAAATATCTACTTCTACATTTTTGAAGATGCATATTATGTATGACAGCGCTCCCTCTATATTAATAAATGCTCTGGTGTAACAACACACTTTTTTATCAATCGAAATACCAAAATACCCAAAGAGCATACACTACAATAAGAGGTTGGTTTTTACTTCTATTATTAACATGAATAATTTGTTTATTACAGCTACATCGCAAGAAAGCAACAACGCAATAATTTGTCTCAAGCAATTGGAAAGTTTCTGCATCGTATATACTACAAGACTTGATGATATGCACCTTTGCCCGCCACGCATTTTAGAACCACGTTCGTTCTTTGAAAAAATAATACATAAAAGTCGTCCTAAACTAACAAAAGATTCTTTTAAAAATGAAACACCACACGTTGCCAAGGCAGAATCTTATAAGCAATTAAAAAAAACAATCAATAATGTTAACAGAAAAATTCGTCTTAAGCTGCTTTCCAAAAAACGAAACAAGCAGCAAGAATACAATGCTCCCTTTGTCTCTCGTGCTAACAACATGGAGGTCAAAAGGAACATCAAAGGTACACATAATTTATGTAAAAAACCGTCATCTCAGATATTAAGTTTACCATCCAATGAAAATAGGACACAGCAGCCACTTCCTACTATTGGGAAGAATATAAGCAAATTTAACATATATTCCTACAGTTACCGCAGCAATTATTTAGTTCTAAGAAATACGAGCACGAAGAAAGCTGATGTTTATTATTTTAATGAGAATGGCGCGGTGACGCAACACTTCATTCCTTCTTCCACGCTGGAGAGTCTTTTCACGCCAACAATAAAGAATGCAGAGGTACCCTACTGTTGTTGGTATCAACGCGAGGAATTGCTAACATTAATGGGAAGATGTCTTCCCCCACCCACACTGAAGTATTTAAGAAAACCTCATCCATGCGAGATGTCCCAATGTACATGTTGTTGTAAAGAAAAAGTAGATAGTCGCGATGAAACTGAGGAGATTTTCGATAGTTCGCAAACACCCACAGACCCAACAGACAAAGGCAAAGTAAAACTCACCGCGGAAAGAATGGTTGCTCCAAAAAAACTAAATGTTTTGATTGACAACATGCTGAATACGTGTTCGACAGGAACCCCACCACTTACATTAATTTCAAAAGCATTTTCATACCGTCCACAATTAACACAGACATTAAGGCTGGGCTCAACTGGCTCGGGATTTGTTATGGACCGAAATTCAAATGTTGATTATAAATTCTTTAATATATTTATGGATTACACGAATGGCGGAAACGAATACTACCGAATTGGATTGAATGGTGAGGTACGAGAGCATTTGAAAAACGTCAGTCAATGTTTTATACAAGAAGGAGCTGCCAATTACGAGAATTGTGAATGCGAAAATATATGTTGTTGGCAGAATCGTGAATATTTTATTCAGAAATTAAAAGGCAGGAACATACTACCGAAACCGAAATACCTGATAAGTCCTCACAAATGTCCTACTGATAATTGCATTTGTTGCTGCAAGCCATTGAGAAATCCTCAAATAATAGATAATTTAAAAGAAATTAATTTACCTGAGGTTCCAAATTATTCTGAAAATCCTTACAACAAAATCCCCCCTCTTAAATTTGTTTTTGCGAATAATGAATCCATTATACCAAACCATTTAATAAATGAACTAGAAGAGAGCTTACCGTCTTCTTCGAAAGATAAGACTGATCTTTCGGCGGTGAAAGATCTTACATTGCTTAATAGTGAGTATAAACTCATTTGTGAAAATGCGAAGTATTTAGTGGAATCCAAAATAAGTAAATTCAAAGAAACATGTATCTTTGTTAACGATAAGGGAAAAGTCACTGCCTCACTCAATTATCCAGTGACTAAATTAGCTACTAATGAGCTTAAAACCCTTAGTGACATACTAAGTCAAGCCCAGCGTAGTGTTGATTTACTTAAAAAGGCGAATAATAATAAATCTAATATAATATTAAATAACACAGCGATACCGAAGCAACCCGAAGCTGAAGTCGCGCTGAAGGAGCGGATTCCAATGTCGCATTCTAAAACACCACCATTAGACCCAACTAAACCTCATATGTACACACTAATGTCCATCTTGTCTGAAATGCAGGACGACATTTACGAGAAAGCCATGACATCGTTCTTTCGTATTCAGAATTTATATAATATAGGTAGTGGTAAGTCAAGAAAACGAAAGAGGCAGCAGGAAACATATTTGGGAAAGATTGACAATATAAATACAGAACTACAAAATCAAAGGGCACAATACCTAAAAGACACCCAACAGGCAAACATGCCAGACCTCATAGAACCTGACATAGAAGCTGGCTCTCTTGATGGCACGAATGACGAAAGCGTAGATCCTCTTGCATTTAATAATGACAATCTAAGGACATCTTTCGTTAAAAGCCCGTTGTTAAACGCAAACACAGAGGATACCACAGTAATTCCTGTAACTATAATTACGAAGGATGCTACAAAACTGCCGGTGGCATGCATACGAACTGCCCCCTCAAATCCGACATCAGTGTTTTCTAATTCTACTGTCACTGATTTAGAAGAAGAGATCCCTGTTACTTCAATCGTTAACCCCAACGTTAATGAGGAACCCCAAATTTTGACCGAAAATAGTGATTGTATATTAGGCGTGTAAGACTTTGTAACTTGTTTAACCCAATTGCTACTTATGTAAATACATATGTAAAGCTATGACTGTTTCGACACATCGTTACACGTATAAAATAACATAATTATCCAAGTAAAATTTTATTTATACAGCGCCATAAACTTGAAAAATGATGAAATACGCATTTTTCATATATAATTATTGCTGTGGATGGATAGTTTTCTTTAATTCATTTAAATCCGTGGTTGCTAACCTGGGGGTAATTACCCTCGCGGGGGTATTTTGCGGGGGTAACAGAGAGCTTGTTTTTGTCTGAAGTAAAACAAAATCTAATATTACCAAACTTATACTTGAGAGGAGTAGTAAAATCAGTCACCCTAGTTAGATCATAGGGTAACGGACCTAAAAGGTTAGGAGCCACGGATCTAAATCCTTACTAATATTATAAAGGTGAAAGTTTGTATGTATGTATGTATGTATGTATGGATGTTTGTTACTCTTTCATGAAAAAACGGCTCAACAGATTTTGATGAAATTTGGTATAGTGATAGCTGACACCCTGGATTAACACATAGGCTACTTTTTATCCCGAAAAATGTAGTGTTCCCGTGGGATGAGTCAGGAAACCAAATATACATATTTTCTACTCTTTCAAATTCAAATTGTTGGCACGGGATGTCCTCTCCTACGGAAGGGAAATATAGTCGACGGCACGCGGGAAATATAGTTAGTAGACACGCGAAATAATATGTTCTTGATGTGGATTGGACTCAAAAACTATCTGCACCCGGGCGAAGCCGGGCCCGACAGCTAGTTCTAAATAATATTGGAATGCCGATAATAGCATCTCCAAATAAAAAAAAATGTATATTCTAGAGCGCATTATTTGACATATGTATTCATAATAAACAACAATAATTTATATTTGTAATCTAATAGTATTTTTATCATCTTCAGTATAATAAAATTTTCCTAATATTTAACGACAGAATGACAAAAACGTTTTCCGACGTTAAAAAAATGCAGATAATCTATAGTAATAATATTTACTAATATTTAATAATCACAATAAAACCTATTAATCCAAACAATCATAACATTTATTATATTGCTTTAATTAAAATATTTTAGTAGAAATACCTTTTCGACTGCAGCTCACATTTTAATAGTTTTCAGTGATTTTAGACCACCATAATTATTGTTACAATGTGTAATATTTTAAATGTATAATTATAATAATTAATCAATAATAAAATTTATGAGGCATTTAGAGTAATAGTAATATGTAAATAAAACGGATTATAAAAAAATAATAAATATATTTTTTCACAAAAAATATATATTGTTAAATAGGGTATAGAATACTGTAAACGAATTATCTGTTTCTTAAAACATTTTTTTCTTATTTCCTGTCTTAGTTATATGTAGACGATACTTTTTATTGTTGTATAAATACATTTTAAATCCTGGTTACGCTTATTATAATTGTTTAGTAAATGTTTGTATTATCGAGCAATAATCTGGTTATTAAGCACTTGTCTAGTACTATGAGTTCTGAAAGTCGGAGCAACTTCAATATTGTGTTTGCGAAGCTTTGACGTCACATGTTAAAACCTGCAACATGAAGAGTAGAAGTATAGCAACAACCCAAAAAATCTACCTAAGTATATTGAAAAACGAATGGCGTTAGTGGCGCTAAAGATACAACGCGAATATAGTAGTGTTAGCTCTGCCAACCACTGCTATGTTCGCGTGTTTAATGACTGATTGGGTACAATATTTAATATATTTCCGTATATTGAATAATTCACTTACGAGAATAATAACTATACCGTTATATAACTTTTAAGAACTATTAAACCATAATACTCGTAAGATTTGTTCGGTGAAAAGTCGTCCAAGTAGACTTATCACTTATGACTTTCAGTGGTTTCTTTCAAAAGAACACTTTAACATTTATCGAATTTCATAAAAAACTTTTGAAAGAAAGTTTCATACAGAGACGATCCTAGTTACACGTTGCATGATTAAAAATCGTTGTATTACCTAAAAAGTGTTGAATTGCGCGTGTGTATTACTTTTTTTCTGTACTAAAGTGTATTTATAGAAGAAAACCATTCTTGTGATCGCATCTTTAAAGACTCTAAATGTTGATAAATAATTTTTGTTACGAAGGTAAATGTTAAGTTTAAATTTCTTAATAAAGAACAAATAAAAATAAAGTTATTGTTTAATTTGCTGCGAGCATGTTTTTTGATATTTACATATAGCTAGGTATTGTCTAAACAGTCAGTGATTTTTTATTTATTTGCAGGTGTGATAAATATATTTTTGAAGTTAGATGTGATATCAAAGAAAAAGATAATCTTCACATGTAAATAAAATTGAAGTGTCTGTTTTAAAAGTGAAAATAAAAAAAATGTCCAACTACATATCGTTATATACACGATACCTATGCCGAAAATGATATTTAAAATTTTTTTGTCTGTCTGTTCCGGCTAATCTCTGAAAGGAATGGACCGATTTTGACGGGACCTTTATTGTCAGATAGCTGATATAATAAGGAGTAACCAAGGGAGTAACTAAGGCTATATTACATTTATTTTAGAAAAAAATCTTTTATTTTAGAAAAATATAGTTTTTATTAAATTCCACCCGGACGAAGTCGTGGGCACAGCTAGTAAATAAATAATAATGGTTTTGGAAGTGGTTTGTATGTTGAGTTATATCATCACCATCTTTATACTCTAATGATATATCATACAAAATGTTATACTCCGAGGACAGATCGCACACGTTCCTGACTTACAGCTGCTGTAATCTTTAAATCCAAAATAATAATATTAAAGTATTCACTTGTTAGACTAAGGAGCAAACACTCGCCTAACCTAACCGATAAACCTAATTTCATCAGTTTAAATTTCGCGGGAAAGTACGCGATCTCATTAATAGGTGCATGACCTTGCTGTTTGCGTGGCACTTCACGCTTATTGCGTGTAAAAGCGCGGCACGTTCGAGAAAATGGCGCACGATGTCAGGCGATAACTCGGATCAAAGGATTTTTACGTGGTAAGGTATTAAAAAACTCAAAAACTCCAATCATAAACGTATTATTTTTCAACGATTGATTGTTGACGTTTCGCACACGTGAGACCCTATCCCCTAGCAATAATTTTGACGAAGGGTCAAAACGCTTAACGGTTCCAGGTCGTCATTTAAATACCTATATGAATGGTGCTATGTATTTAAATGCAGTCTCCGGCTTCCCCACACGCTGCGCCGCGCTGGACCGGAAGGCCGGTAACCTATACCGCGCTCTCTTCACCTTCGGGTATGCGTAAAGGAGCGAAATCACCTGTCAATGGAAAAATATCTAAGTATAAAAGAAACTATGATATTTTACAGGAAAGAAAAGATTATTATTTAATTGTGTATAGGTACTGTGTTTTATCACTGTAAGTAATTAATATTATATTCAAATTAATAAAAATTCATTTTTATAAAATGGATTGTGTAGGTACTTTTATTTTAATGTATAACAAACCAGTAATATAAAACATAAGAATGCAATTACAAACATTCAATTAAATAACTATACGCGGTGATATATTTAAACCTGATTCCTGTGCATTTACTTAGATATTTCAAGGAAAAGTCATATTAAAACGCAGGCCCGGATCTAGGGGGGGGCAAGTCGGGGTGTGTGCCCCGGGCGGCACGTTCAGGGGGCGGCATATTGAATCTTGGGAGACAACTACAAAACTGATCAATAACGTGACACCACTTACACTTTTTTTTTCGTTGTGCGCGAATTAGTTATTATGCGATACGGGCGCGTGAAAAAGAGATGAAAACTAAGTATTTGGAATGTAATTTATCCATCTCAACAATTACATTTAGTTTCAAATATCCAATTTGTGTTTAATAGTTAGTTTTAGTCGATTAACCGAAGAACAAACGTCTTTTATGTGGTACAGGCAGTGGTGAATTTACTAGTAGGCTGAGTAGGCTGGAGCCTAGGGCGGCAGATTTTAAGGGGCGGCAAATCTGGGCCATTTTTTTTTGTTTTGTTTTACTGAAATAATAAAAGGCAATATTTTACACACTGACAAAATGGGGTTTGAAAATTAAGAATAGTTAAAATATTTCAGTAATATGTTCCCACGTCTCCAAGTTGACGATTGAATAATAAACACTTTATTAAATATCTATACTCGGATATTATAAAATATTCCAATAATGATACAAAAATTATAAAAAGAAACTTGATTAAATGTGAAAAAACACCTATTAACATTGATTTTAGTCTTTAGAGTTCCTTGCTAAGAATATTGTTTTTTTTTTAATTGGTCATTTATTGTTTTCACGCCCCCAGTGGTCAAGGGGCGACAAAATTCCTCCACGGCTTCCTTTGCCTGTCGTAAGAGGCCATTAATAGGGGTCATTGGAGTCGCTGGCCAACTCTAAGATGTGCGGCAGAACTCGTGGCTTCATAGCGGACGCCCACGGTTAGGGCGTCCGTTGCAGAGAAAATCCACGTCTACCTAAGTTGTGAGGAGCCATATTAGTAAGTGCGCCGGGTGGCACGGCGAGTCAACTAGGTGCTACTCGCTCATCCGCATCGCCTATCGTCCGTAATACCTGCGATGGTTACCATGAGATTTAGTCGGTATGCCGGCAAAAAATCTTTGATTTTTTCAGGGATCCAGCCTGGCTGCAAAATCAATGTTGTACGGACAATAATTGTCCCCGTGCGCCCGATTGAAAGGCTGGAGACCCCGACATGCACCTTATGATCTCCTCGTAGATATCGATTTAAAAAAAGGTATTTTATTCACCCCTTGTATCCTTGATATGATCCTTGAGTATCTTTGGTGTGGATATCCGCTGTGATCTCAATCCAAGGATTCACATCGAGGGCGTAATATCTGCCACATCACGCAGGGTTGGAGTCCTGAACAGGGTGCGTCGGTTTTTCACGCCCGGTCAGCTTTGTCGCTTATATAAAGCGCAGGTCCGGCCGAGTATGGAGTACTGCTCGCACCTCTGGGATGGATCCGCCCAGTATCTGCTCGATGCCTTGGATGGATTGCAGCGGCGGGCCATCCGCATTGTGAATGATGCAGACGTTACGAGCAACTTAGAGTCGCTACAACTCCGGAGAGATGTCGCCTCTCTAAGCGTGTTCTACCGCCTGTATCAGGGTGAGTGCTCTGAAGAATTGTTCAACTTGCTCCCCTCCTCTCCATTCCTAACGAGAACCACGCGTGCTGGCTTGCGAAGCCATAGCTTGACGGTCCACACCATCCCGGCGCGAACCAAACGGTTCTCAAATTCGTTTTTATGCCGCACCGTCAGGCTGTGGAATTGTTTGCCGGCACACGTGTTCCCTCCTTCCTACAATCCTGGGTCCTTCCGCCGTGGTGTGAAGAGGCACCTTAGCAGGCCGGCATAATTGTTTCCATTGGCATGGGACTGCCGTCCGATGCAAAAGGATACTCTGCCTGGGCGGCATTGGCACTTTCCATCAGGTGCAATGCCGCCACTATACCAGGCCATTGTAAAAAAAAACCCGTTTTTAGGAAATTGAGTTTGAATCAGACCTGGAAGTTTTGAGGCCTGACAAGGCTATCCGTATAATATCCGCCATAATATCTGTGCCGCTGTACGTATGTATAATGTATATAAATGTATGTGTATGGTGTACTACCACGAGGTCTATTTCAGTCTACTCTGCCCTAGTAACCATAAGACGTTCCATGGAATCGTTAATTCGTCGTGAGACATGACCGAATATTCGAAGTATACGGGGCCATACTATCTCGGAAAGATGCTACTTGATGCCGAGTTCTTGAAACGTTTGTGTGGAATTCGGACCTGATATTCCAAGCATTCCAACACCTCATCTCTAGGGAATCTACATTTTTCTTCTCCCGTAGCGTCCATGTTTCAGTGGCGTACAGAAATACGAGAAAGTGCTCGGACAAGCCTGATCTTTAGTAGCCTTTGTAGTAGTACGATTCCTCCATATTTTCTTGAGCTTCTCCATTGCCCCTCTAGCCATCACCATACGTCGTTTTATCTCAATGATACAACCACCATTGTTTTTTTAAAACAGCCTAGGATAAATGTACGACTGAACCAGTCTTGGAGGAGCCCAGCGACGGTTTGTGATGTGCATTGAAATCCCCCAAGACCATTTCAGCTGACGGGAACTGCGTCCGCTCGTCATCAGCCACATGGCTGAGATATCTGAACAACCGAGTCGTCTCATCATCCCCGTTGTGAGACCTGTAAAGGCACACGTCGATGCGGCTCAGGCAACCAAGATTCACGTGCAAACACAAAGCGGAGAAGGAGGGGCCCTCCATGCAGCTTAAACGGTGACAGTAGATGTCCAACCGAACATACATACACGCATACCCCAGATTTAGGCTTGAAGCTTTCTTCAAGCGAATAACCGGGGTACAGCAGGTAGGAATATTCGGCTGGACAACGAATCCGCGTCTCCATCAAGAAGCGCAAAACAGACTAGGCCGTCTCGAGATGATGGTGGACGGCATTAAGGTCGTTTGGAGTTTGCGGATGTTGGTGAACTCCAAGTGAACGCGATGGTGGGGTTATGCACCGCTGATAGACCTGTTTTATTTAATTGCGCTGTCATGAGGTTGAAGGGATGGGTTTGATGAAGAGGCATCGAGAAGCCAAAGTCCGGGCATTAAGCAGGCCGAATGGGCATGAAAGGGTCGGCATGTCGCTAAAGGTCGGCTACATCCGGTCACCAACCGGCACGACGTACTCACCCAAGATTATGTGCGACATGGTGAGGCAGCACCTCGTGGTGGTTAGCCACGATTGGGCTCTTGTAGTTTGTACTGTACTGTCTCTTTGGCCGGCGGGTCAACACTCCTCCCTTCGACAGCGACCAAAAATACGTACAAAATCACTATCAGATCATTATGACGGTCTTTACGCCCCGTGGACGGTGACCGCTACCCAGACGGACACTTAAGTCCTACCACCACGAACTGTGTCAGTCATTTGGCACTACCCAGGGGTCACGTGTAGGAAAACTAGAGTCAAAGCCTACAGACGTGTGTGACGTTAACCCTCAAAAGTGACGCTAATGTAAAGCGTGTAAAAATGTTTAACATGGTGGTAAAATGACGTTCTTTCCCGAAGGCCTGTGTTGAGTGGTCGTCTGGTTGCTAAAAATGATGATGATGATTAAGATAAAAATATAGGCATGGGGGGGGCGGCATTTTTCAGTTTTTGCCCCGCCTCGAAAAATACCTAGATCCGGCGCTGTTAAAACGTAACATAACTACACAAACCTGCTTCAAGAGGTGATTGAACTCGGAGTCAGTTTATAGGACAGGGGTAGCAAACTATTTATAGACATAAACGCGGTGCTGCGTATCAAATGTTTGGGTACATAACATTTCTACTTTATTTGAAACTTCAAAGCATTATCAATGCTTACGAAGTATCAAATATTTTGTTTTTAATATTAGTTTATATACGCACTTTTATTGATTAATAAGCTTTTATTAATAAACTTGAAAAATGAAAACTCATTTAATACAATTTTCATTTAAGAAGTGAAAATGTAATTATAAGTCGTTTTGATTACGTAGGTATTATCTCCAATTACTGTCGTGTTCGACTTATCGTGTCGCATGCCAGTGGTCCGCTATCGCTGGCTTAAACAACTGTGTTTATTTCTATCGGTACCCATAGCCCGACAGAATATCATTTTATATCAACATAATATATACCCCCTATTGTTTAATTTGGGTCACATATAATATGTTTGAAATAGTTTAAAACTTACTACGACGCTAACATTTTTATCTAATTAATAAATGAAAATAATTAAATTAATTGAATATATTTTCACAAACACATTTTAACACATATAGATTTATTGAAATTTTAAATCTATTTCTAACAATTAAGTTCCTTTATGGGTGTTTTTTTGCGTGATATTAACGAAGCAACCTGAAATCATAGCATTTAAACAAAGGAAAATTACTTCACTAATCACCACGCACTGAAACGGCAAAGGAAAACATCATGAGGAAACCTGCATACCATAGCGATTTACAAAATTTCTATGGTATGTAAGTCAGCCAACCCGCACTAGGCCAGCGTGGTGGACTATATGGCCTAACCACTCTCAATCGTACTCTCGATTGTAGAGGAGGCCCGTGCCCTGCAGTGGGACGTAGGTATATGGGCTGGTACAGAAAATTGCTTGCTATAAGATGTTCACAAACGGTAATTATATTATGTAGTAAAAAAACATTAGGCATTTAGAATCAGTCTCTTAACTCATTTGCTAATCGCTATTGAACGCGGAGCGCTAGAAATGTCTAGAGACCGCCTAAATGAACAACGCTACTTGATATATTATTTGGCGGCTTCTATCATAATAAAGATTTTACCTGGAAAGTGTAAAATTATCTTTATTTGTTGTTAAGAAACACTACATTTACCTAATATCCCCACTACAAGATTTATTGAAAAAAAAAAAGCATGCAATAAATAGATCTTGTGAGAACATAATCGCTAACAAACGGGTTCTACTTCACGACCGAATGTCGAATGTCGATGCCACGTTTTTTCATTCCGTTCGGATGACGTCCTTGAGCGCCTATATTACGTACACAATTTGTAACCTTATTCGACGCGCGTACGTCACATTTTCGCTTGTAGATAAATTATTTGGGTTATTTATACGACCCAGTTTATACAAACAATACCTGAACGTAAAAGATTATTAATTCAAATAATGCCGCGTAAAAAGAAATTGCGATTATGATTAGGAAATGCTAAAAGAAAATACCCTTACGAACAGGGGTACTATTCAACGCTAATTATAATGAGCTATTTGTGAATACTACAACCCTAAAAGTTTATTATAATATTATGTTAAAAACATGTATGCAGTTGCAGGCATGCTTTATTTCAGGAAAATGACTCATCATTAATAATTGAAGTTGTCATTCAACTGTTAAATCCGTCCGTCGTCCGCAAAGTCTCTCATACAAATGAAATAACGATCCCAATCATTTGCCCCGCATGCGCCTCCGGCGTTGCTATGGCGGTGCTAGAGCGAGACAGCGTATCATCTTATTCCCTCGCACGCCCGGCGCCATTGCCATGTCAGTTGTGTTCGTGTACGGAGGTGTGTTTTCGCCATTTTGTGTTCGAGAGTCGACGAAATATGAACAGTGGCCGTGAATTTGTGTTAAATAAGTTTTGTTGTTACTTATATAAATATATCTTCGTGTTAAAGTGATTTTATCATAATCCACGAAAATGGACAAAAAAGCAGGTAAATATAACATCGGCAGTCATTTTGGTTGTGACCGTTAGTGGGTGCAGACGTGTAACCTTCTGTTTTGTAATACAAGTAGAAGCATCCGGCGATGCCTTTCTATTATTTGGTACAAATAATTTCGTGTGTTATTTTTATTACGGTGTATAATTTATTTTACTTACTTACCAAAACTACTATTACGAGCGTTTTTATGTGTTTGGCGTATTAACCTTTTCACTATTTAGAAACTGCGTCAATATTATAAATGAAAATAAATATATATAATAATTGATGCTGTTAGTATACTATTATTTATTTTAAGGATATTTTGCCAATACTATAAGTATTTTGCCAATACTAGAAGTTAATGAATATTCTAAAAAAGTGTTGTTTTTAAACCAATATATTTTTATATTATTTTTATTTCTGAGGTAATTAAAACCAATCGATATGAATATGATTTATTATGACATGACAGTGATAAATTAAATTCTTTATAAAATGGGTTTAGGTAAAAACTTATTTATTAAAATGAGTTTATTAATCAATATTTACACATTAAATACATAAATAAAGCAATGAAACAGTAATACAATTCTTTCCATTATCCAAATTACGACGCGATGTAAAATAGATCGCTGCTCCGCTCGTCATTTGTGAGAAATTTTATTTTTAAATTAAGCGTGTTTACTTAATTGGAATAAGTACTGTCGAATCGGGATGTATCTAGATACTCCTATTTAAATACTTATACCAATTTTCTTATAATTTCAATTATTCGTTGTACATTAGATTTTGTTGAAGTGCTAAGATGCGCCCGCTTCCAATGGTTTCCGTGCGTCAATTGACTTGGCACTTGGCAGTACAATGTACATACTTCTTGCATTGCGTGGCACGACGCGACGCAACAACAATTCAGGATGTTTAGTGTTGCCATAACTAAAAAATAATAAATAATTTTATTCAACACTTTTAATAAAAATAAAATAATTTACGGATTGTTTCGATAAAAATAATGTGATGCAATAAGTTACTTAATTAAATTGTGAGAACTGACTTATAAACTTTGTGTCGTTGATTAATACTTTTTATATTACAAAAAAAAGTTATTTTTATGGTACAGTTAAATGTGCTGGTAGAGAATAAGACAGTGGTTTTTTAGCGTAGAAAAAAAATATTTTGCTAAGTTACTTTATCGTGACACCTGCGTATATATTTTATGTATGCTCTTCATTGCATTTCATGTTACATAGTGATTATATATAATAAATAAAATGAAAACAGTCCCTTACAACGGGTACGTTTTGTAGTTTAATATGTTTTTTTTTTACAAAGTATATTTTACTCGAAATCATATTATATTATTAACTTTGACTTTGAATAGCATACAAGTTTCAAAAGAAATTATCTACAAATATAATGTTCTATGTGAAATGTGGCTTAATCCCCGTCAATGTTTTGTTTTACCAATTATTTGCCGAATTGATACAAATGACTTATACGTAATTAATGTTCGATGAATGCATGTTTTCTTGGAAAATATACAAGCGCTATAATGTGTCGCATCGGTTAGTGTTGCCATGCTTAAAAATATGCCGATATTCGGATTTTGACTCGTATTGAGGTTTAAAAACTTTATTCTCGTTCATATTATATAAAGGTAAAATTATATATTTTAAACGGTTTTAATTACCTTTTGATTAATATAATGATTGATCTCTTGAAACAATACCTGTTGAATGTAATAGTTGCACACTATTACTCAGTATAGGTTGTAGTGAAGAACTAGAAAATTATTTGGGTTTCTTGAAAATTAAAAATAATGGGTATATCAAGACTGCTACGGAAATAAAACCGTGTGGTAATGTTAGTGACTGCAATACAATTTGAAATTTTCGCAAAATAACACGATTTTGTGGTGTTTTAAATATCGTGTTTGGACGGTAAATCCATAGTTTTTGTTAAAAATAATTATTTAAACTCTGGCGTACCATAGTCATCACGTTATTTAGCAAAAGTTTTAGTTTAATTGTGTCTGCAGTCAATAAACTACCACCCGGCTTCGTTTTCGGTAGCAGTCTTAAATATCACGTGGTGTTATTTTTCCTCTTTGCCAGTGTTGACTGAACATCATAAGTATAATTGATAATTTTGTTGAGGAAGCGACATGTATAGATTATTTATTCCGTTAATATTTATTTCATCGCCAACATTTTTTGAATACGGGTATGTATTCTCAGGTTCTAGCAGTCCTTCTTCTTCAAATCCTACTTATATCGCAAAATCAATATGTTTTTTATTATATACGACGCGACGGATTATAGACAGCAGCAAAACAAAACAGTACCATAAATCATAAAGCAATATTTGGCATTCCTCTGCGCTCACCATCTTGAGACATAAGATATTAAGTGTCAATATATATAGTAGTTACTTTGGCTACCCTCTCCCTCAAACTGGAACACAACAGTGCTCTTCCACTGCTGTTTGGCGGGAGATATAGATATGGCAGTGGTACCTACGCAGGCGGCCTCTTACATATGAGAGACCTGTATCAGCCCATATACGTCCCACTGCAGGGCGCGGGCCTCCTCTACAATCGACAGTACGATTGAGAGTGATTAGGCCATATAGTCCATCACGCTGGCCTAGTGCGGGTTGGCGGACTTACATACCATAGAATTTTTTATAAATCGCTATGGTATGCAGGTTTCCTCACGATGTTTTCCTTCACCGTTTTAGTGCGTGGTGAATGGTGATTGACTATCAATACACACATGACTCCGAAAAGTCAGAGGTGTGCCCTGGGATTCGAACCCGCGACCACCGTGAACATGTTGGCAGTCGCGTCTAGTCCGTTTACCAACAGGAGAGACATACATGAGAGACCTACCATCACTAAATTTTTCGTTTTGACTTCTGTTAGTATGAGTTGGCTCAATCGTGATGTTACCGTTGTCCTTTAGAAAATCTATGTTAAGGAAGACTATTAGGTCGTGTTTCACTCAATGACAAAGATTATCAGATATGGAAAACCCTTCCTCCTGCCTTTTTCTTTACTCTCCCATTTTTACTGGCCATTTTAATAACTCACAAATTGTAGGTAATTTTTGTAGGGTAGTAATTCCGTCACTTTGAGATTACCGGATACGCAATACTCCTTTCGTCTTCCCATCCTTTTTCCTTCCCGCTCCTTTCTCGATTCGATTTGCTAGCAACACATCTATGATAGAAGCGTTGAGACAAGGAATATGTTCTTTCCGTTCCGATGATAATGAAATAGCTAAAATCGGCTAAAGGCTGCTGAAGATATTGGAGTATTCACATATTTACTATTTTTTTCTCCCCCTCCCCTTTGCCCCTACCCTTTTCCCTCACCACTGTAGCATAGCTTTTATACTGAACCCAATTGTTCACACAGTTGGAACCTCCTCCTTTTTTTGGAGTCGGTTAAAAAATATAAAGATTTCCTGACCATTTTGAAACCGGATGACATACGATACATTTACACTTTCGACTGCAATGTTGGGTAGATTTAATTATTCAGTAACAAGACACCACGGACGATCCATTCGCTATCTACAATTGTGACGCATGGTGTTATGCCGTATGATACGTAATTATCTGTACCAAAACATTATTCATGTTATTGTAAATAAATATGCTTATGCAGTTTATCAAAGCACATTACAAATAATTTCCAGTTGTTTTTTCTACTGTGGCCATAAATTAATTGACGTTCTACATAATTTATCTCAAGGCTATCCTTCAATTTCTACGTAAAAAGGAACTAATTTCCATGCAAACAGATGTACATTATGTGCAAAGAATCATGTTAAATCCTTGCTACATCACAGTCATAAAGATAAAAATGTTGTCATTTGCAATATTAATAAAAATTATTAGGGACAAAACTACCCATATTATCAAGCTTAGAATGATAGAGACACGATAAAATTTTGTGAAGACAATACTTATGTTGTATCCTATGCTGATAGATCTAAATGCTCTAAAATGTAGGCTGAAGAACCCACACTTATTCAAGTAAAATTTTTATTTGATAAAACTTTGCATTCACTATCCAATAATCTAATGCCTTAAATACAATTGAGCTTTGCTAATTTAATGCCCAAACACTATAATAAATGCCCTATAAAAAACAGAAACTCGGGGATAATAATTAAGGTGACAATCCTCCCATAATAGGAAATTACCATATTCTCGGAAAAGAAAAAACAGAGGCAGTATAAAACAGACCATAGTAACGTTTCATTAATAGCTAGTGAGCTCATTTTTTTTAAATTCTTTCCTCATAAGCAAGTTACGAAAAGCGTGCGTGCGAAAGACAAAGCAAGTGTTCTCACCACCAAAGATTATAATACTTAAATATTCACAAATCTCGCCTGTAACAAAATTTAAAAAGTCAATATTACGAATTGGAGTATTGAAATCGGACCCAGTATTCTGACATGAAATATATGACCCCCCCTCTCCTGGCGTAAAATCTGACATGCCCCCCCTTCCCCTGGCGTAAAAGCTGGATCCGCCTTTGCTCATCGCACTATTAAAAGTATTAATATCTCAGTCGTTTACCCAACAATTTAGACCCTATTTAGCAATAAAAAAATATATGCTATGTTTTTCAGGAGCCCTAAAATACTGGTAAATCTCAAAACTAGGATATATCCCTATTGTGTTAATGTATAAATGATACATTTAACCCTAAACAAGCGCTGTGACGTTGGACGTTCATAGCCAAAGTGGACAGACGGCCTCATACACATGTCAGGCCACCATTTTACGGACGCAAGCAAGCACGCACGCACGCACGCACGCACGCAAGCACGCACGCACACACGCACGCACACATACACACACATCATGTGTGCAGCTGCCGATACGTTCTCGGTGGTCGCGAGATCGAATTTCAGGGCACAACTTTCGGGGGAATTGTCGGGGTCATGTGTGTATTGATAGTCAATCACCACAAACTATTATGGTGAAAGAAAACATCGTGGGAAAACCTGCATACCATAGCGATTTCTAAGAATTTCTATGGTATGTAAAGTCCGCCAACTCGAACTAGGCTATTGTGGTGGACATGGCCTATCCACTCTCAATCGTGATCTAATTTTAGCCCGTGTTCTGCAGTGGGATGTTATGGGCTGATACAGTACAGCACGTAAAACCGGTTCTAAAATAAGGTTGAACGTACAATGACACTTGCATAGATCATTTTATTGGGTCCTAGCGGCCCAGCCCAGCTTAACCCGGGTACAAATAGATTTCTGTACAATAATATCCCATCCAAAACATCCTGTAAAAAAATTCCAAGTCTCGCAGCTCAGGTTTTCTACCGCAAAAAGTTGTGAGATGCATGCAATACCAAGTCGATTAATTTATTTAGTCCTTGCTTAAGGGATCTTCTGTATAAAGTTATTACGTAAGTTATTACCATATCAATATTAAAAATTATTTGCGTTTTAAATAAATATATCGACTTGTCCAGCAGCATTATGTATAAATTGTACGATACATTACGTTTTCATATGATGGCCAAGTCGATATATTTATTTAAAACGTAAAGAATTTTTAATATTGGTATGGTAATACCTTACGTACTTTATACAGAAGATCCCTTAAGCAAGGACTAAATAAATGAATCGACTTGGTATTACATGCATCTCACAACTTTATGCGGTAGAAAACCTGAGCTGCGAGACTTGGAATTTTTTTACAGGATGTTTTGGATGGTATCTCACGTCTTTTTGTAGAGTCCTACTTTTTCCTTTTGGTACTTTTTACTTCTAGAATATCACTAACGATTTTTCTTAAAGCCTCTGTCTTATTTTTTTTCTTATTTATGTAGGTATCAATTTATCACAAATAAAGCGGATTTGATAATTAATGTACTTTCTTTCATGGTAATTGATATTTTCGAACTATTTAGTCTATTTATTTATACGTTTTTCTTCGTCATGTTTTTCTAGAGGAATGTTGTACAGTTTCATGGGCTGAATACAGCCTTTCCCTCTCTATACCCCCTCCTATTATGCCTCATATATATAGATATCTACATCTATTATTTCATTATATAGGTACGTGTACAATGATCATTAACTGCAAATGTAACTTTGTAATCCTATACATTTATATGGGATTACAAAGTTATTTACGCAGTTACTGTATCTAGAAAACTAGACAGAAATTATGAAATGTTTAAATTTTCCCTTACTTTAGATACTAAACACTAATTATATTCTAAATTTGAAGGTTCTATGTCTGCTAGAAGTACCTTAGACTTTTGATGTTCGGTCAGTCAGTCAGTGAGTGACAAAATTAAGAAAGTTTGACAAGTTACAGTTCATAAACTACTGGTTCAAATTGAATGAAATTTTAAATATACTGTGTTTACACAATGTCTGCTTAGTAACTGAAAATTCAGGCTTCTTGCTTTAACCGCAACGAAGTTATAGGGGGTTGAAAATGGTCTGAATTGCTTCGAGAAAAGGATGGTACGACTGTGCCGCTTTTTAGCTCGACTTGGAGGGGGACTGCCATGCCTCCAGACGTACGTATTATACATATAAACCTTCCTCTTGGATCACTATCTATTTTAAAAAAATCCGTTGCGTAGTTTTAAAGTTAAGCATACAGGGACATACGGGCATAGGGACAGAGAAAGCGACTTTGTTTTATACTATGTAATGATACTACTATGTAGCACGGTGATTAAATTAAAAAGGTATTATTATTATTATATCAAATGTGGTTGCTAATGGAATATGCCCACTTTACTTTGAAACTTAGTATTGATGCGAACATTTTTGTGCGATGATTAAATCTACTTTTTTGTAACAACAAAATACATATTTTCAAAAAATATAAACATAATTGCGATCCAGGCTCGGAGTTCTAGAAGAAATAACCTTTAAGTCCAATAAAAAGTATTTTTTGGTCGTCAGCTAGCAAAAAAACTGTCGTCTGGGATAAAACAGGAAAACGTTTATGGACAAACCATAAAAAATGCTATGATTATTTTTAAGCAGTATCGGTATCGGGATTAACAATTTTTTTACCAATACCATGCATGGGCATTTTCCTTTTATCAGTAGCTATGTATTACCAGTTATACAATCTTCGGTACCCTCGACAATTGAAACGTAATAGCATAGTTGCTCACGTCACGTATATGACACGTTAGTACTAATTACAAACTAAAAGGCTTGTCAATGGAATCGCACTTTTGTCGAGCTGCGGCATAACTTTCTCTCCTAAATGTAATAACAGGGTTTCAACATCATCATCATCTCAGCCTCAGGAAGTCCACTGCTGAACATAGGCTTCCCTCAAGAATCTCCATATCGACCTGGATATGACAGGGCTTATAACTTATGGCTTATGACAAAACAAGTGTAGGTTTCATGGAAAAATGAGTTTAAAACATAAAATTCAAAATATGCCCAAGCTACGCTGGTGGATATTTGAATGTGTGGCAACAAATAAGTGTCAATAACCTTGAATATTCTATAGGTACTGTCGATCACGGAACCATTATTAGATGTCGACTGGAATGCACCGTGCTAAAGTTGTTGAACCGCATCGTAAAAAAACGAGCATTTTTTATAATGGCAACAATTCATTTATTTAAAAATTCCCTCCAAAATTATTGGATGATGGAAGATTGCAACGCCTGAAAAATTTATGATTTGTGAGGATTGCATGGGATATATGAGGGTTTAAATTATTTGATAAATGTAGGGCCATTATACTGATGACGTCATTGCATGTCCGAGATATTATGTACGCATCGTTGAAGTGTTCATGTTACAGTATTCAGATTAGTAGGAGACTATTTTTTAAGTAAAATAAATACTAACATTATCCCTACATATATCCGGATTTGACAAATTGATATGAAAAAAAAATGTTTACAAAAAAAACTTGTGTGAGGGTAGTTCCTTAATTCAATTCATTACAAACTTTAAGCCCCGCATCACAGATCCGAAATAAATATCTGAAGAACGCTCGACAGTATTAGTCTTACAGTTAAATCTGAGAAATCCATAATCTGAAAAAATATGAATGTTTGTGGTTTATTAATATTATATGGTATTGAAGATCGATTTTCGAATTGAAGATTTGTCATTTCGTGTAGATTTAATTGCCTCACACATACTTCGGTACTGTATTATCTTGATAAATAATCTTGAATAAGAAGAATGATATACTTAATTAAGTAAGATGATGCCATAAATTTCACTTTAGTTTAGTAATGTCATTTGTATGTGTGTTATCAGTTCGTAAACTGAATATTTGTTATCTGACTCGACGGTCATCCACCCATAAGGTGACTAACGACCTAATTAAGGTCGCAAGAAGCATAATCACGATAAAAGACAATTTTAAATAGATAGCTGTGAACTCCTCTCAAAACCTACTCTCGATTGTAGAGGAGGCCCGTGCCTCGCAGTGGGACGTATAAGAGCTGAAGCAGATACAACTGTGGAATTCTTGAGGAAGCTTTTGATCTTTGTTCTGTCGCTTTGTGTGGCTGAAGATGCTGAACCATAGAATAGCGAATTAAAAATATTCCTTTTTTTTAACCTTTATTTTGGCTACAATAAAACACAAAAACAAACTTAAAGAGTTACATCAACATTAATATTAATTACAGATAAAAACTTAATATGTTACATATTGTAGCCGCAATCAGGCCCCAGCTCAGCAATATGCAATGCTCCAAGGAGCAAAGCGCTGGTAATTCTGCTGGTACCTGGTATGCAGTACCAAGGAAATATTATATACTATGCTCCAAGTGGCGTAAAACTAAAGAAAGAACACAAGCAAAAAAAAAAAATAATCACAAAATAGGAAACTAAACAACATAATAATATGTCTTATCACACTAGTCTTAGTTACGAATAGGTACTAATAATTAAATTGAGTTACAATGGCTTAAATTAACTTATGAAAAATTAAACTTACTTAAAAATCTAAAAAATACTTATGACAGTCTTCGCTACGGTAAAGTGATACAAATACTACAAATAAAATGCTTTCAGTTTTTGTTTAAAAGACCTGTAAGAGATAATATCACGTATGGGAGGGGGGATTATATTCCAGCATTTAGTAGCACGGTAACGAAAACTGCCCTTGAACGCTGCAGTCTTGTGTGCATAAGTAAGTAGTCTGATACCATGTCGGGAATTCACATCTGATCTAGACCAGTTGAGTTTACTGAAAAGATATTAAGGTTGCTTATATTCGTAATATAATAATTTAATTCGTAATAGGATATTAGTCTGTATCAGCCTTTATACGTCTGCACTGCAGGGCACGGGTCTCCTTTACAATCGAGAGTACCTACGATTGAGATTGGTTAGGCCATATAGTCCACCACGCTGGCTTAGTGCGGGTTGTCAAATTTTACATGCCATAGAAATTCATATAAATCGTTATAATATGCAGGTTTCTAGGGTATTAGACTGAATTTGTTATATTGTATTTACCAAAGGTATCCATATTCAAAATCTAGCATACAAAGAATTTAGTAAATCCATTCTCAACGAAACAAGTTAGAGACGTTTTAAATTTTATTATTTTAAACGTTTTACATTTTATAGTGGGTGTAAAAGAAAAGGGATGCATACAAAACCAGTGACGTCACTAGTCTTAATATGCATTACAGGTGTGGGTGTGAAAGAGACAGTAAGCTAATTACGCTACGCGCCACTCTTTGATTAAATATAATTATTAATATTCGCCTCATTTTACAAAGTACCTACACTAATACTGCTTTGATTGAAATGATTTATTTTAACTCTATGTTTGTACGCCCAATAATAAAAAAAAAACATAGTAAAATGCCCTATTGGTATAGTCATGACGTAATTTTAGTTTTATCATGAATTTAACCTACATATATGAATCGCTTTACTGCTTGGTTTATTCAATCAGTGATATTATTGACTGATAACCCCCTTCCCCCATCCCTTCTCTCGCCTGCTACACCCTTTTACGGACGTCCATTCGTAGCGCTTCATAGAATTGAAGCGTTCACAATTCCCGGAATTTAAGTTACAAATAGGTCAGAACAGGTAACCATTTGTAAAATCAATAAATGAGAACTGTGTCATGGTCCACGGAGATTCGATGTACGCATCTAGTTTTTTTTTTATTAAGAGGTAGTCTGCAATACTCATGGAAGAGAGAAAATAAATAGGAATGATACGAATGCACGCGCCTTGTCGCCATATTATGCGCTATCCGTCGATCGCTTATGATTCAAATTTCAACTTTATTGTATTGACATAGGATAGTTTTTACTTTATCTTTTCGGTCAAGCAGGTCTTTTTTAGGCAAATTAAATAAAACATTGCTATACTACACTATAAGACACATTTTTATATGCACGTCGCTTGGTTAAGAGCAAATGGGCGAAAAGTTTAGTTGAAAAGTTAGAGCGCATAATAATTCCAGTCAATCACCACGCACTAAAACGGCGAAGGAAAACATCGTGAGGAAACCTGCATACCATAGCGATTTATGAGAATTTCTATTCTATGTACCTAAGTCCGCGATTTATAAAAAAATCTATGGTATGTAAGTCCACCAATCCGCACTAGGCCAGCGTGGTGGACTATATGGCCTAACCACTCTCAATCGCACTTTCGATTGTAGTAGGCCCGTGCCCTGCAGTGGAACGTATATGGGCTGATACAGAACTTGTCAAAGCCATTGTTTTCCTGTGTAAGTGATTGGGTATGTCATGCTCGCTAAAAAGTCTGTGCTTGCGGTGGCGTCGGTAGCCAGGTCGGTCACTTCCCTGTAACATGGTTGAGGAGGCCGATGGCTGGCACATGCGTCATACTCGTGAACGGGTGCTGCTTACGTAGACTGGTCTATCCGATTTGCTTACATTGTAACGGATTGAATAATGGATTACATAAGGCTTTCGCAATTATTCACTGCTTTGGCGAAAAAGAGTATACTGATTCTTTGTTCTAGGCGACTTCTCTTCACTCAGCCATAGTAATTATAATATAATAATATTCGTATCAAAAACATTTATTGTAAATTTACAATAAATTATTATTAAACTACTCTGATTTAAACTAACTTGTAAATTTTGTAATAATTCACTACATTGTAAACTGGTTTTGAAAAGAGCAACACTAGAGTTTCTTGCCCGTTCTTCTCTAGTGAAAACCGCTTTCCGAACCGGGTGGTAGATAAAAAAATGACTGGATCTAAGTGATGTTGAACATTTTAATGGATTCAATAAATTATTTTCATTTTCTTTTTCATATTAATATATCATAATCACTAAAATGATGCTAAAATTATACAGAAGTGCTCGGTATGACGGAGCTGGACAAGTTCAAGAGGCGGATGATAAGATCTGTGGCAGGGATGCTGATCCAACAGAAGATGCCCGAAGATGTCGTGTGGAAGGAGATGAAAAAAGTCATGGGATACGATTGTAAAATACTATGGTGAGTTTTAGGTGTTTTTATCGTGCCGTACAGGCTTTTTACGTGAAGGCCGCTGTTCTATTGAAGGTGATGGACGTCCAAATAAAGCTTTGAAAAGCCCGAGGCGACTTAGGTCATGATTTTTTTTTGACCATCAGCAGGCAGATGAGCATGCGGCCTGCCTGATGTTAAGCGATCGCCGCCGCTCATGGTCCTTCGCAATGCGAGAGATCCAGCACTGCCAGGTTGCTGCCTACCGTAAAGATAGGAGTCTCTTCAAACCTCGTTTGAAGGACAGGTCATAACACTCGGGAAAAACCGAAGCAGGGAGTTCATCCCAGAGCTTGAAAGTGCGTGGTTAAAAAGAACGTTGGAAAAGTACCGTTCGGCAACGGATAGTTTCCATGTGTTAGGAATATATTCTTATTTTGGCACTAAGTCACCTGTTAACGGACTGCAAGTGTACAGTAATTTTCTCCCATGTTTAACTCTAGATCAGTTGAGCTAGCATCGGAATGGTTTGTGTTTCAATATCCGTTGAACTGTATTATTACAAATTAACTGTGATTGCCCAGGGCGCTCACTTATTTGAAACTCATTGCAGGTAAAGTTTCTGGATTTAGATTTTAGATAATAGACAATTGTTTCTGTTAGTACTAGAAATAGTACATCAAGGTTTTAGACTTTAATTCACGAGCCTGGCTATTCGAAATACAAATTCTGAAGTCTAAAAAACAATAAATATTCGTTGACAGGGACCGCATGAAGTCTCTAACAATAAAGAAGTTGAAGCGTCTGTTGGCAGCAGACGATAGAACTGAGTTCATACCGGCGGTGGCCCGGATGACCCTCACTGATTGGCAGCTGTACGACCAGATATTGGTTCATGAAGACGTCGATGTCATTGGATCGGTGAGTAAATAAAAGGTTTAAAATATATAAGTATGATAGTGACACCAAATTTTCGGTGAGATTTTCGGTCCAAAGATGAGGAAGAGAAACAGATTGCAGTATATTATTATATCTGAATAGGGTGATTCATGGGGGTATAATTGAGACTTAGCATCTTGTATGTCAGGATGGCGAGCACAGTGGAATGCCAAGCATTGCGTTGTAATTCAAAGTGTTGTTTGGTTTTTCTACTGTAAGCAGACATTCTCTTAATATAATAAATAAAAGAAAAAAGAAAAAAAAACGGCAAGCTCGTCTCGCCACTCGTTTCAATAAAAAAAAAGGTGTACGGATGGGTCGTCAGCTCAACAAAGGTCCATAAGCATATAATGTTTTGTTACCAGGATACCATGACACCTAACAAGTCAGACAGCAAGGTACTGATTGACTTGTTCGCGCTGGTGCAACGGTTTGACATCGAAATGACTATTGGAGACACTCTCACCGAAGCTTGGACTGATGCCACGCTGTATTATAACTCCAAGTAAGTCATAAATAAATAATAAATAACACCCAACAGTCACATACATAGTCCTGACACGAAGATCGACTCTTGTGTTGTGGGTATCAGGAATTACGAGAGACTTCTCGGTCTCACAAGCACCCAGGCCTGAAAAAAATATTTATAGGCCGCACAAATTTTTCAGAATATAATCTATTTGCAATTGGTGCAATTAAACAAAAATCAAGCTTTTCAGTTTCGGTACTTCACGTAGGGAACGTCGAAACATAAAATGACTTTATATTTCTCGCTTCCACCCACAGAGGGCACCAGTGTTCCCCGATGCTCCTACAGAAGCGATGGCATCAGCTCAAGTTGGAGACTCGAAGGCGGTTCTACAGCTACTGGAACACGTACAGAGGCAGCAAGAGATTCGTGGCATTGGCCGAGCAGCACAAACCCACCATACTGATGAGGGCACTGGCTAAACGGTAAGTTGATCATCTAAATAATTTTTAAACTAACATTTTAATGTCATTATTGTAAAATAAGGGTAGTTGAATTGTAACAGTCATAGACCGGATGACTTTGTCCGCCCCGTGACCACGAAAGCTGTAAAATAATCGAAATGTCATCGGGAAGTCAAAACTGTAAAAATTAAACCATTGATCACTTTGATTAAAACATTTTTATTAACTTCGCCTGGAATCTTTGAAGTAGATTTTCGATTTCAGTACTTCGGATTTTACATTATTTTAAACAGAACATCAAGAATTATTTACTTTTTGAAACCAAAAAAACATACCACCCGGATTAGTTTTCTTCGTTCTTGATACACCCTGTATAAGTGTTAAAATTTAAAAATAATGATAAATAATACTTATTCCAGGTTCCCGGAGGTGATCACACATAAGTTTCCAGACTGGGAGACGAGCATCAAAGACAGTCTTGTAATTTTACCCGATGACTTCGTAAGTGTTAATTATTTATTCTTTTTTGCACCAGACATATAACTACATTAAAGAAATACCATTATAAAAAAGTACTAAAGACGGCCTTATCGCATTGGGAAATCTCTTCCAAACAACCTTGGGATGGACATAATAATAGTAAAATTTGAGGACAGTCTAAGTGTTGAATATTCTTTTGTCCGTTTATAAATAGAAAAATGCACCCAATAGTCACATTGAAGACTGTCCCGCCCTCACACCCACCACTGTAACTCCTGTGTCGCAGGATCAACAGTGACACGCAATGTAATGACACCCAGCATTGAAGCTCGGCGAGTCTCCGGGAATGTCTAATATCCAATAGTCACATACATAGTCCAAAACACAACATTAAGATCGAGTCTTGTATTAAGGATTAGAAACTACGAAATACTTTTCGGTCCCACAAACACCCAGACCCTAGGCAAATAACTGTTGCGGGGATCGAACCTGCGGCCTCTCGTTTCACAGCCGGCGTCTAACCAACTGCTGTATAGAGGCATACTAAGTTTTATAGTCTTCGTCGCTAAGAAGTCGGCTGCGGAATGAGGCGCCGCGGGTGCGATCCCCGCAACGAAAACACTTATGTGATCCATAAACATTTTTGGTTATGTTTGTAATAAGTCTATATCCAAAAAGTCTCTTGTAATTTCTAGTAGTCATGACAGAAATCTTGTTTTATTGTCGTAATTTATGTCATGAATATTGTGCCTTTTGTGTGTTTTACATTTTAGAGCCGTGGTTCCTAACCTGGGGGTAATTACCCCCTCGGGGGTAAAATCTGTATTTTGCGGGGGTAACAATGAGCTGGTTATCGTCTTAAGTGAAACAAAACCTAATATTACCAAACTTGTAAAAGCTAAGCAGTACCTTGTGGTACTGTGATAGTATAAAAATTTTAAACTAATAGAAATTTCAAAAGTATAATTATTGGTTATGTGCAACTGTTTTAAGTTTAATAAAGTCTACGTATAAGGTATTAACGTGTTGTTTGAGATCATCCTTGAGAGGAGGGGTAAAATCAGTCACCCTAGAGGGGAGGCAGGGGTAAAATCAGTCACCTTTAGATCATAGGGGTAACTGACCTAAAAAGGTTAGGAACCACGGTTTTAGAGTGATTAAGAATATTTTAACAAGAGGTAGGGTATATAATATGTTAATTTTGATAAATAGTAAAGGATAAATGTATTGTATGAATATTTTATTTATTTTCAGCAAAGGATCAAATGGAATAAAAGCAAGCGGTCGAAAAAACGTAAGAGTGGTAAGTAAGCTTTATTTGTCTTATATCTTGTTTCTCCGTATTCTCAACCTGTAGCTATGTATTTTTTATGGCGAGACGAGCATGCCGTTTGCCTTGATAGTAATGTGACTGCTCATGGACAGTAACAAAACCAAACACCATGAATAACAAAGCAATGCTTGACGTTCCACTGGGCTCGCTATCCTGAGACAAAAGTCTCAAAACATATGTATTAATTACTCTGGCTACAACTTCCTTCAAACTGGTATACAACAGTAAATTTGCATTGCTGTTTGGCAGGAGAAATAGACATTGCGGTAGTACCTAACCGGGCCGGCTCTCACATATGGGAGACCTTCCACCAGTACTGTATTTTACCAGCCCATAAGCGTCCTGTTATTTGTGTATTTTTTTTGTAAAATAATTACTGCGTTAATTACAGATAATACGCCTGACATAGTAGTTGTGGAGCCGGTTATCGAAACGATAGATCTTCTGCACGAATCTGATACAGAACAAGATGCTAGTCAAGCTAAAAACGTAGATGTAAATGAAAAAGACGATGCAGTGACCAGAGTAAAGATTAAAGTAGAACCAGAGGATACACCCACAGATTACATCGCACCAGTTGAAAAACCAAGCAAAACTAGCACAGTGATAGCACAAATACAAGAAGAAGAGTCTCTCGTCGATAATATTAATGCTGATATCGACAGTCTTAAAGCAGCTGAAAATAGTTTGATTCATTTAGCTATAGATTACGAATCTAAATTGAGAGACGTGGACGAAGAAATAGAAGTCGAAGATAACGAAAATACTACGGATAATATTCCTAAAATCACAAATGTTTTTGGCAACGCCCCAATGACGGATGAAACTTTATCTATGATTGAAAATTTGGCGAAGCAAAGTGTAACTTCTGCTGTAGAAACAGAAGTTATGCCGGCGGGACAAACAGAAGAAAAAATCGATGAAAAAGATGCAAATAATTCAAATGCTATCGATCTAGAGGATTCTAGCAATGAATCTGATAGTGACGTGATAAAAACAGGAACGGCTACTAAAACCGAGGACTTGGAAACGGGAGATAAAAATGATGATGTGATCGTTACAGGAGTAGAGAATGAGGCAAATCAAA
This sequence comes from Hyles euphorbiae, assembly GCA_023078785.2. Classification (NCBI taxonomy): domain Eukaryota; kingdom Metazoa; phylum Arthropoda; class Insecta; order Lepidoptera; family Sphingidae; genus Hyles; species Hyles euphorbiae. The sequence continues at coordinate 6,493,721 of CM041048.1, forward strand.
ATACTAATTCAAATCTGTCACAACTAAATCAAGGGAATATAGATTTGTCGTCGTTCGGTGAAATACCAGATAATTTACATTTTGCGGATGATGGCGTTGAATGTTTTGATAGCGGTGTGGAGATTAAGGAAGTGGATGTGAAAATAGAAATAGGTTCGTATGTAATTAAATCTATGCTAGATGCTTATATTGCCGAAGTAATGGAATAGAGTTTCTTAAAGGTATCCTATTGGCTTCTTAGATAAAACTATTATTTTAGGATTTTATCGAGGATTTGGTTTAATTATTATTATTTTAGTCTTATCGACGTTAGTCTGCCCCGTGACCATTAAAACTGTAAAATGATCGAAATGACGGCAAGTCAAAAAATTTAAAAATTAAACCAATTCCGTGATAAAATCCGTACATAATATTTTATTTCAATGTACCCTATTGGCGTTGAATTTGGCTATATCGCCCAACTTATTTCTAAAATATGGAACAAAATATCACTGCTTTAATTTGATATTGGCACATAATGAAATGTGTATTTTTATGATAATGTTACCATTAAACACAAATTAATCTAAAATACTATGTGAATAAAACTCATATTTTTGATAGATTATACGTTGATTTAAGCAACTTTCAAAGAGTTGTCATTATTAAAATAAAATTAATAAATAATTAATTTATTTGTTCTATTTAAACTGCTCTCCTGAAAAACGTTCATTTTTGAGATATGTTATTATCAAATTAAAACAGCGATATGTACAACTTTCAATATGTTATATTTCATAAACTAATAGATTGGCTACTATTCACCCTGGTTTAATTATACAAACTCTGTTTGCCTTTTGCTGCAGATTGACATTTTAAGCAAGATTCTCTATTTGATACAGAATCAGTTTTTAAAACGTTGTATAATTCTTGCTATTTCAGGAGAAGAAGAAGATAGGAAAATTGAAATAAAAATTGAAGACATTGACCAAGCTACAACCCCGGGCGACAATCCCAACCCCCAAGAATTCAAGTTGGACGAGAAACTTTTCTTAGATCCAGTTGTGTATACGCAAAAACTCGATGACATGTGCGTTCTTAAGGATAAACCATTCGAATCGGTCAAGGACAAAATATTAATAAACAAAATTATTGACGAGAGTAAACCGGTCAGCGATCGAAGTGTGGACGCTGAGAAGGCATGGATTGATAAACACAAAGTATCTGTTACAAGTTATATGTTCAAGAAACCAAAACATCGTGATTACAATCCAATTGCGCTATGTAAAAATCCCGATTTCAATACAAGACTTAAAAGGTTAACGGCTGGTTTTCTTAGTTCCTCGCAAAATAGGGCATATCTCAAAGCATGTATGCCTCTTACTATAGACCTAACCAAAGCGTTCGAGTCAAAGTTAATCAACAATACAGTTTATTTGAAGAAACCAGACAATACTCGTGTCATTAAAATTGAAGAAGATGAAACTAAAACAGTAACTGTGATACCGTCAGTAAATCCGATCCAAAGTATAATACATAACACTCCAACGACTGACGATATGAAAAATACAAACAGTGGCAGTCAACCCACAACATCGGGAGTAGGGGATAATGCGGGAAGATACAAGGCAATCCATCTCCCGGATATAATACAAATCCGGCGAATAAATCAAACTTTACTTACCGCTGAAATCAGTCCAATGCCTATACAAAGGAAAAATAGTTATCTAGATTCTCAGGACGTACGTTCTAGGGAAACTTCTTTACAAAGGGACCTCTTTTCCAAAACTGATAATAGCACATCACCCACAGTTGGTAATTATGTTAAAACTAATAATATCGGTAATGAAGTTGTAATAAATATTAGTCATGACGCAAGCGAACCCGTTATGTTACCAACTCAGAACGATCAGTCGAATAGATCTGATAACATTAATGTAACGCAGCCGCTTGCAAGTGAAACTCAAGGCAAAAAGAGGCCACCAATACGAATACCTTGGAGACCTGTGTACAACAGTTCGACGATTGATCAGTGGTGGAATAAAAATCTTAAAAACTCCAAATATTACGACGAATTCCTGATCACTAAGGACACACTTGACAAAATGTTGTGCTTATTCAACGGAGAAGTTCCTGATGATTCTCAACAAAAAGCTAAAAAGAAACGGGTTGGCAGGCCAATTATACGTACAGATATAGAAAATAAAAAAGCAAAGTCCGATGTGTCGAAAATAAGTCAAGATGTACCACCGCCACTTATACCAATTATTAGGAAAAAATTGTCAAAGCTTGAAAAAGAAGCACGGAAAAAGAAAGGAAATGCCGCAGAATCAAGTGCCAATCAGTCACCAAATGTTGTAACAAGAATTTGCACGCCAGACAACGCAGATAATACTAAAAATAACCAATACTGTTGTTGGGCGCGAGAAACATTAGTTCTAAAACAAACGAACCCTAATAAACGAGGAAGAATCCACCCCTGTCTATATATGAAGTGTACTTGTTGTTGTACCACAGAACTTGGTGATTACCGTATAGAAAAAATGACAAATAAAAAACCAAGATCGCACCAACAATCAGTACCTAAACCTACGTCGACAAAAACTAAAGACGCTGAAGCACAAACTATTGAGGACGAATCGAATGTTGACAACACTATGGCTGTTTTAGAAACAGTTGTTCTAGAAAATGATGGCGCAGACGTCGTTGTCGATAAAAATACCACAAGCACATCCATTGAAGGAGATAGTGCAAACACTAACCTGGAAGGTGTTGATGTAACTAAACCTAGTTATACAGAAACAAACGCTACATTGAATATAGTTACAATACCAAAAGAACCCGAGGTAAGTGTTTCTCCATCACGCGTTGAAGAAATTGTCAGTAAAGATATGGATGTTGTAGAAACAGTGGTCACGGATAATGTTCTTTCACAATCGTCTCCATTGGAAGATGTCACTGTACCTACTATTTCTAACGTCTTTAGTCTGCAGTCGTTGGTGAATAAGCCCACCACTACCATACCAGCAACTTCATCTGTTGGCTCTCTAGTACCGATTGCAAATATAGTAGTTACTATAACTAAACCAGATGGTCCGGCTGAAAATAAACCATTACATAGGAATAATATTATTCAGCTGTCTTCAGCTCCATCTCAGAAACGGACTCGAACAAGCTTTACCAAAAAAAGTAAAGCTTTCGGATTACAATCAAACCCTAAACGCATAAACAGTGAATTTCTTAGAGTAACAGCGGGCCCAAATAATAAAGGCAGAATATTAGTTTTAAACGACAGAAAGACCGTCCCGATCAGCTGCCCAGTTTACTTGGGCCGTAATAAAATTCTACTGACCAATATTAAGTTCCCTGACTACATTACAAAAGAATCACAATCGTTGCTGAAAACTCAGCAACATAATACCGGTCCTCCAATACCAAAGGGCGTGCAATTGTTATTACTAGCTGATGGAAAATTGAAATACCTCGCAACTTCTGGATATGAATTTAATTCAGAAGCTGGTACTATAACAACGCCTTTCATTTCTACAGCCCAACAATCAATGGCTACACTAAGTGCTAATACTTCTACTAAAATATCTTCTGTTGACGGGGAAGTAGTCGATATATCCGACGATGAAACGATGCTTAACGTTGAAGAATCCCATGGCACTGACGATTCTGTTTATTCCATAAAACATGCACCTGGTACTAGCGAAGAATTGTTAAAATCGATTTGTACCGATAAGAAAAAAGATGAAAAGAATTCAAGCAATATTTTAAATTCAAATGAAAAAGTTATAGAATTAGATGATGATAATGAACCTGCAAATAATTCAGATGGGGGTGCATCCAATTCTGAAATAATTCATAACTCCACTAATATAGAGGATTCGGAAACCACAGGTCAAAATAAAGATATAACGGCAGTTGAAGATACAAACTCTACTAAAACAGAAACTGCGTTAGAAAAACAAACAGCTGTTACTGAAAATGTAAGTGGTACTAATCCCACTGCAATAGACGCGGGCGATAATGATGAGGCCTCTATTTCTAATAATGTTGAAAAACTGGAAGCGGATAATGAAAACACGCCCATTTTGAAAAAAACTATACTGTCTGATTTAATGGAAATGTCTGGCATATCGCCGGAGGACGCGGCACCTGTACAAATCCAATCAAGCCAAGTTGATGTAATTCCAGTACCAGATGAACAAAACGTAAATACTCCTGTTCCACCAACTATTACTGTGCCTGATACACATAGCCCCGTCACTGTAACAACATCAGCAACAGTGAATCAATCAAACAACCCCGTCCAACTTATACATGAATTAAATACAGTAACTTCATTCCCAGAACTACGATATGCATGTGAAAAAGGCGGAGTTTTCTTTAAACTAGATTTCGAAACCGGTGTCGTCTCACCTATACAAGTAACATTTAAGAGAAGTCCAAGACCGATGGAAACTACCAAGCATATACGCATCGTGTCTAAAGACACAATCGATCTCACTGAGGAAGTTGATGTTACAAGCCTGTCTCAGAATATTCAGCCGGAGAAGACAGACGCGTCAAACCCGAAATCCAATAAACACGTAACCATATTTAAGTCAATGCAGAGGCCGCGTATATTAAGGCTTCCCGATATGCAACAGTACCAAACGTCATTCGTCATGCGAAATAATGTTGATACTGTAGAGTACAAAGTTACCACGAGCCGAAAATTGGTGCAGTATCCACCTGAACGTGCTAAAAGAAAGAATGTGCACGTTCAGGTTTTAAGTGAATCTTCCGACGAAGAACCACTAAGTGTAAAAGCGAAAAGGAAAAGAAATGAGCAGGCAGCACAATATGCCCAAAATACCACAGGCGTTAATGAAGTTGAAAAAGATTCTACAGTTACAGCCGAAAATGGCAATCACTTATCAGAACATAACCTAGCTAACCAAGACGAAAATGCGACATCAGAACAAACTGAATTAAGCCAAATTAACATCCAAATATTACAACGTACAGAATCAGTAGGTGAGAATCAAATAGAAAATCCCGTACCAAGCGAGGATGGTAACCAAGTGCTGGACATTACTCCGATTCCAGAAAGCTTAATCATGGCAAATGATGCTTCGCCGAACTCATCACCGATGCCAGTTTTGCAATATGAACCGGGGTCTGATGATGATGACAATGGAGATTGCATTCTGGGTGTTTAAAAATTTCTGTGCGTTTTTTGCTTGATATGAGTTTCAGGACATTGAGGAACTCTCTTTAAAGTCGACTAAAGTCGTAACTCGTAAGGATTGGTTGTGTGGTATAATCTATTGGATAAAATCTGTGGAAAATTGCTCTAAGCATTGTGATTATATATACGAGGGGTGATGTAAATAGTTATAATTGCATACTTTTTAGTTGTATGGTATTACGTTATTTAAAATATTCTGTTTATTGTAATAATAATATTTTATATAGTTACCAGTGTAAATATGGACTATTATACCGGGTATATCAAGAGTGCTACCGAAAACGAAGCCGGGTGGTAGTTTTAGTGACTACAAACACAATGTAACTAAATTTACGCAAAGAAAACGCGACAATTTTTTTATTATTATTTTTTAAATATCGTCGAGTTTGGGTGGTAAATCCATAGTTTTTGCTAAAATAATAATTTAAAGTGTTGCGTACCATAGCGTCTTAAAATAAAGGGTGTACACTATTATTAAATTAAAGAAAAAACAATGTATTTACCACCCTAATACGACGGAAGAAAAAATAAAATAAAAAATAATCGTCGTAATATTTTGCACAAAATTGAGTTGCATTGTGTCTGAAGTCACTGAAACTCCCACCAAGCTTCGTTTTCGGTAGCACTCTTGATAATATATAGCCTGTATGTAGTTAATATGTTTTGAATTTTATAGCTAATTTCGTTTTCAAAAAATACATGGATGTAAATAAGATTTCTGGTTCCTTAAAAAGTTGCTATTATATAACTGATGACAAGGTATATGAAAACATTCTTAAATACACTTTTAAAGTAAATTTTGTGTACATATTAATATTTCACCTGAAACCGAATTTAAAATATGTATATATTGTAGTGCCACTTAAATTAGTTGTAATGATTTGTCTGCACATATGAAATATATTTGTCTCGTGTATATAAAGAACCTGATTAGCTGTATCTTAAATCTAAATACAAGTCAATATTGTATCGACTTTTACAATCGTTTTAAGTGCGGGTAGTTTGCTACTTTCTGCGTATACTATTTTGCCGTATTAGCTTAATTAAGTGGCACATATTTTTAAAAGTAAAAGTAAAAAGAAAAGTAGTACTCATACGAGGATCCTAGCGTCCAAAGTCGGTGTATCATAAATGGCAAAACGCTTCTTAAGTATTAAGTAGGTAAGTCAAAATTGCTCATCTTTCCTTATGTCTAATTTGAGTATGTTTTCAGAGTAGGTAAAAAATTGGTTGTGCATTTTATTAACTGAATTGCTTTAAGTATTATTTAGGCGCGAAAAAATGCAGTCTATCTCGGCAGGCATAATTTTGGATGTTACGCACATTTTCATTTAAGCCATCACGTGCAGATTTTTGAAACGCAAACATTCTAGTTGCAATTTAAAGAATTTAAATTCCTTAAAGGCATTTAAACTATGCCTGGTGAACTCAGAAAACAAATAAGCACTAAGGAGATTCTTTGCCTGATTGAACATATTAATCAGCTTTCATTTCCGATATTTTTAATGATTGCGAAATCATGATGTTTATTTTTTCCTACCTACATTCAAAACACGATATCCAGTGTACTTTTATAAATAAATACATCCGACATGTACATGGACTATGTAGTCCTGACCGCTTATTAAGATACCAAGTCTTGTGCTGTGTTTAGTCCCTGTGCCATTGCGGGGTTCGAAAAACGAACGCACGACTACAACTTACAACTATGTTTCCAATTATTTTTTTGTTACCTACACGTAATATTGGTATGGGTATATTAATTTAAATTATATTTTTCATCTTGGTTATTGTGTGTTAAAAAACTATAATTGACCTACGGCCGAATACTGGAACGCAACTTAAATATAATTGGCACTTGACTACTTTAATCCCGCTTAAATATAAGTTGACCAAGTGGGCCGTGCGCTATTAAGAACAACTTATTACTTGAATGGCGTTCCAGTATTCGGGCGCTATTGTTGCTCCTCACTTTTATAGATTTACGGTCTTATGGACAGTTTCAAAACGTATTTTAGTTATCAAATGTTTTGTCTTCTTCGCTATAACTGAATTCTAAAGTGGTGCGAAAGGGACAAATTCGATTATTAAAATAGGTTTTAAAACTGTATGAAGAAGGGCATTTATTGTAAAGAATATTTATGAAGACTTGTAAGACTGCGTAAATAAGTTTATTATTAAGAATGAACCGAACGACACCTTTATATCTATTGTCATTCAAATATATATTTGGACACTGTAATTGGGTTCACTTTTTAGAAATCTATTTACCTATTTGAACTCTGGTTCAGACACATATTATGTCTTTCGTCCGCAATGCTTGTATGGCACAGAGCAATGAGTCTACATATTATGTAAATATATGTACATATGTGGGCTATGGTTACTAGAAATGAGAGTTTAGCGCCCAAATACTGGAACGCAACTTAAAGATAAGTTGCGCTTAACTACGTTAATCCCGATTAAATGTACTGACAAAGTAGGCCGTGCGCTGTTAAGGGCAGCTTATTATTTGAATGGCGTTCCAGTATTCGGGCGTTCATATGTTATTTTATTCATAATACGCTCAAGTTCTAAAGAATTGTTGGTAGTTTTAACCCTTCAGTAAATGTAAAATTAATTGCTTATTTTAAAAGAACTTGTAATATTCGGACGTTAAACATTGAGTCCTTTTTACTTATGCCAACATTTAGTTTATCTATAAGTAAGTAAATATATTTTATTATGATAATTACAAATTTATTTGTAACTATAATGTGATATTTTAACGTATCTTCCGTGAAGATTTCTTTAGAGTAAGATGACTTAAATAAATGTGAATAAAAAGATGATTTTTTTATTTTGTTTACAAAATCTATTAACAATATTTTTAAAAATGCACTCAACAGTTACAGTTATTCCTGACTCCACACTAAGACTGGGTCTTTTGTTATGTGTATATGAGTCTTCGAAAGGCTTTTTGATCTCAAAACCACCCAGACCTGAAACAAATACCTGTGGTTCACACAAAAATTTGTTTCCGAGCGGGAACGGAACCCGCGGCATCTCGCTGGCGCGCGTTTACACAACTGCGCTATGGAGATAGGAGACAGTAAGATAATGAAAAAATATATTTTATTACTTAATATGTATTTTAAAAATACATATTTTAAAAATATATATTTTTATTGCCTGCCTCGGTGGCATAGTTGTACTAGGCTATGGTTACAAAGTTGAGGTCTCGGGTTCGAATCCCGGGTTGGGCGAAGTGATATTGGATTTTTCTATTCATTATGAGCCTAGAGTCAGGAATTTGTGGCCGAGATAGCAATAGGCTCGACACCTATCACAATGTGGGACGGAATATACAAGGCGAAATGTGGGTGTTCTGGCACCTCTGCCAACCCCTTCTGGGAGAAAGGCGTGAGTCTATGTACGTATGTATGTATTATAATAATACACATTCCATTTACAAAATTTATTGTCCAATCTATCTAATAACAACGCTGAAATTATCAACTATAGCCTTCTCAATCTGTTTGTGCACCTCATTCACCTCCGCTTGTGTGAGAGTCCGTTCCAAATGCCTGTACACTATGCTGTAACACAAGCTGTGCTTCTTCGACTTGGGGTGTACAAACTTGTCTTTAAGTCTCACCTGAAATAATAAAAAAAGGTTTTTGGTTATTTTCCATTTTTCTGGTAATGTAATGTTTTACAAAATTAATTGATATTTTGCTCTGTATTGTACCTATATAAATTCAAGATATTTTGAATTAAGATATTTAATTTTTTTTATGTCAAGTTGTCTGTATTTTTATGTTTTGTTTTAATTATTTTACTTCTTTTAATTTTATATTTAGTTGTTATATGATGTCTAATTATTGTAACAGCAATTTTAATTATTTTTATAGATTTTAATGTAGGTATATATTCAAAATTGTAGATTAAGTTGGCTATCCTAAATGCTAAAATAAAAGAGGGGCACGTTTTCATGCCTAATTAATAGAAATAGGTATCATACAAGGCATTACACAAGTAGGTACACAAGAAATCCATAATCTGGAAATAGGCCTACCCTAAAATTCCCTGTTGAAAGGGATTAGGATATTGCGAGGGCTTCTTAAAGAAGTTTCTTCAGTGTGGGTAGAGAGAAGATACACAGTCTCTAATTAAGAACCCTCGATCATGTCAATGTTTAATTTTAAGACAAGTGACTATTCTACAATAAGAAGTATATATTAACCTGTTCAACAATGTCACCTCCCACATCTCTAACTAGGTCATAAAAATCGTTACTAACAAATGTGTCAATAGTACAACTTGGTGGAAGCCAAAACGAAATATCATTAACACATTGGGGATACACCGATACTGGCTTATACGTTATTTTTGCATTGATATCTTTATTTTCAAATTGAGTCAAAAATCCAGAATCTGTACTCCACATTAGTCTTATATCTGGAATTTTGTATAAAGCCATAGCTAGTCTTTCCAATCCCAGGCCAAATGCATAGGCTATGGTATTGTTGGGTCCAGCGTTAGCAAGGATTTCATTCCGTACTATACCACAGCCAAGAATTTCCATCCATTTATTTTCATAGTATATTTCTAACTCCCAAGATGGGTGGGTGAAGGGAAAATACTCATCCACCCATCTGTGTTTAATATTTTCACCAAATAAAGCTTTCACAAGCCCAATGAGATGGTTTTTCAGTTGCATTTCCATTAGTTTTGTTGCTTCTAAGGTGTGGCAGCTCTGTTTCATAGGATCTTCAATAGAGTTAACAAATCCATGTGGGTTCTTTGGATCAAATGATGTCTCAAATATTTCTAAGTCTGGTTTGTCATGGAACAATTCATCTTTCCGCTGAGACCTTACTGCATCGACCTGAAATGGAATAAAGGATCTTTATTAATAGTATTTGCTGCATATTGACAGAAACATGATATATTTTCAACATATTTACCTACATTCATAAAACTTGCTAAAGAAAATTATGGAAGATAGAACTTGCAAAGGTTGGTAAGAATTTCATTGATTGCCAATTTACCAATAAAAATATTTTCTTACAGTAATCAACCAATTGAATTTTCAATCAATTGAAAACTCTCATTAGAAAAAGTACATACACTGCATCTAATAAGTATATCGATATATCTGTCTGTAGCACATACCAACCTGATGAAAAATAGGGAAATGTGTAGAATCTATCTCGTCTCTTCTGTATACATCTCCAATCATCAGAAAATTGTCCAAACCAGACTTGAACAACTCGCTTTGATGCGCAGTCATATGCGCCCGTAACAAAGTATCTTTATTGACGTAATAACAATCTGATTTAGCTCTGCTTGGATGGTCGGCAGGAATTAGTAAATCATCAAAATTCTGCTTGGTCGAAACAATAGGGGCCAGATTGTCGTACACACTGAATGTAGGATTACCTCTGTGTGTAAATGACGAGTAAAAATAATTCACAATTCTTTGTCTCACTATTGATAAAGGGTTGTTTTTTTGTAAATGCAGGTTCCGACCTAGATATGAGAGAATTTTTGGTGTTACATTTGTGTAGTCATCTGTTGGATAATTTTTATCGTTTATACACACTGTAGCGACTGATTTAGGCGCTGTACTGTACTTATATTTAGATAAAATCACCGAAAATATACGGTTTGGTTTTAAAAATAATTTCGTCATGATCAACAAATTTTTGATGCTTTTCTTTTGACTTTTTCAATAAATTTCTTATATAAGACTAGAGAACATTGCCTATACAATATTTTTATTTAATTTATTATACTGTATTGAGTTTTTAAGGTTATTCAAAATATTGTTGCAATTTGACATTTAACAGCTGATGTTTTGTTTTTACTTCCTTCATTAAATGATAAGGTAATTCGTTTATGGAGTCATATTAATCTGGATAAATAAATGAGTTTAGTTTTAGTTTATGAAATAACGTATAATAATGGCTAGGGTATAATTTCTGCTGTAAAAGTAATTAAAACGTAATGTATGTAGTTTTATGATTAGATATAATATAACGTCATATCTTAATGAAAGATTTATTACAATTATAATGTCTTTTAAAAGAGTAATTTGACATCAGGGTTGTCAAATATATATTATTTTGATCAAATATATTTGAATATATAATAATATTATTGCTTTTTATAATATATAGGTTGGTTAGGTTGGACCGTACGACTTTATTCTTTTTCTTGTCAGTGTTCTTGCAAAAAAAATGGTATCTGTCAATGCTGTCAATAAAAGATTTACATAACCTATAAATTCCTATTATAATAATTTTCCTATTTTTTCTCTAATTTATTTATAAACAAGTGTTTAGTTAATTCTGTTGACGTGTAATAAAAAGTTTTACTGTTTCAAAGAATTAGAAAATAATGTTTCGGAAGAAAGTTTTGTATTTAGCTCAATTGAGCGCTGTTGGCCTTACCGGGTATTATTTGGGTCAAAATAAAAGGAACAGTGATGATAGTTTGGTGGTAGATGGAAGGCATATAAGCAGCATGCCAGGGCTGCCAATTTTTGGCACAGTTTCGGCAGCTGCGCCTTTTTCTGAGTCGACTTCCGACGGGAGTAGAGTAAGTGCTTGCATAGAATATTCTAATTTTAAACTATCGTCATATGATTTTATTTCAAAGGAGACTTTAAAATTTACAGTGTGATTCGCACCTCAATTATTCTAATCAAAATAAGCCCTTAATTGTATCAAATTATTCATTAATTTCGTTTTTTATTATGAAGAAATTTTCTTATAAAGACGCATTAATTCTATAATCATTGCTCCATTAAATAATATAGGTACATTTTTTAATATCAAAGAATTTATAAATACATTGAAAGAAAATCATCTTTAGGAAAGTTTAATTTTAATTTAGATCATTATTTTGACACAAAAAAGTATTTTGTCTAGATATCTCAAATAATGAAATACGGGTTTCCTGGGCTTGACCATGTCCGTTCCTATGATGATTATGTGCTGTCATATGATCGCCGGACCAGAGTACCTCACTGGGTGTTTGAGCATTTAACAAAGGAGCATATAAAGAAGAATGATCAGGTGGACAGGAGTAAATGCGACTTTATGCCAGATGAGAGCATCCATCCGTTTTTTAGGTTTGTATTTTCATTATCTTCTTGTAATACATAAACCCATTCATGACTTGACTTGATGTAATTGATTTGTGTTAATCAAAGTTTAATAGTCACAAGTTCTTGTATTTATTCATTTTGGTATGTCCAAAAATAGAATAGTAGTAGTAAAATTAGTTCATACCAACTACATTTTGGTGAAAAATTATGCCTGAAATTATTTACATGATTTTCCAAGTAGGTATCAGTCTGGACTGAAGTGTACTATAATTAGGTGTATAGCAGATACTTTGATTGCTGTGCCAGTTCAAAAATAACAAATTGAAATACCCCTAACTTAACCCCTTGATTACTAAGAAATATACTGTATAAAACATATTTTAATTTCGTTTATTTTTCAGTTGAATTTTTTTTTTTACAGGTCATTGAATAGTGATTACAAAGGTTCAGGATTTGACCGGGGCCACATGGCAGCCGCTGGTAATCACAGACTTGCCCAAAAGCATGTAGAGCAGACATTCTACTTAACAAATATGGCACCACAGGTAAAGTATCACAATATTTATATATAATATTGGTTCCATCCTTATTTCAAGATTTTCAATTTTCTAAATTCATATTAAGGCAGGAAATTGCATGGAGAACAATATTTAATGAGTACTCTACTTTTGGTTGGTTTTTATACGCACATGGTGTTCAGAAATGAGCGAATCAATATACTGCTGTACTGTATCAGCCCTTAATCATCAAGTACTGACCACAAAACTCCGGTACAACCGAGAGAATATAATGATTAATAGTCCACTTTCTGGTCTAGTTTGAAAAGGGCAACACTAGAGTGTCTTGCCTGTTATTCACTAGTGGTAACAGCCTTGTAAACCAGGTTATAGAATGAAAAGGGGACTGAATATAAATAATGTATAACATATTGAAGATTCAAAATAATATCTATAAAGTATTTTTATTTAACCAATTTCAATATTATTAAAATCTCTTTAGTATATAGATTTCCTTACAATCCTATATAAGTAATAAATAATTTATTTTTAGGTAGGAGAAGGTTTTAACAGACATGCGTGGAACAGACTAGAGAAACATGTGAGGAAACTAACTAATGTTTACACCAATGTTTATTGTTGTACAGGACCCCTGTATCTTCCAAGGTAAATATTTTATATGAATTCTATAAATTATTGTGTACATTATTTTTCATCCTAGTGGTACATTTATACATATAAATAAAATGAAAGTGGTTGTTAATTTGAATTAATTTTATTTTGGCTGTCACTCTGTTTGTAATTGCTAATCTCGAGAACGGCTGGACCAATTTTGACAAGACTTTAACTGACAGATAGATAATTCTTGCGGGAGTAACTTATGCTATTTGTTGACAAAGTTAGTGTCAGAATATCGGGTTTTTAAAATATGAACTTCAACAATAATTGTAATTGTATCTCTTCATCACAATTAAATAATGCGGTTACTCATGGTTTTTTGATATTATCCACATTTCAGAGACAGGATTTTTTAAAATTATTGTTTTGAATTACTCGTCTTGCCATTCAGTGCTGTATAAAAAAAAGATAATTGCCTGGTACAGTTTGTTTAATTTCTTGTTCATATTAAAAAATCACTATTGGAAATATTTTCGCAAGTTGATAATACTTTTATATATTCTCAGGAAGGAATCTGACGGCAAATCGTACGTGAAATATCAAGTGATAGGCGCAAACACTGTAGCGGTGCCCACGCATTTCTACAAGGTGGTGGTGGGCGAAGCACCCGACGGCTCGCTCGACATGGAGGCCTACGTCATGCCAAACCAGAAGATACCGGACGAAACACCCGTCTCCATGTTCATGGTGAGTATTGACGTAATATATAATATGGTCTATCATATGTGAGAGGCCGCCTGGGTAGGTACCACCGCAATGTCTATTTCTCCCGCCAAACACCAGTTTAAATGCACTGTTGTATTTCGGTTTCAAGGATATTGTGGCCAGAGTAACTACTGGACATATTGAGACTTAAATTCTTATGTCCAGGAAGGTCGAGCGCAGTGGAATGCCAAACATTGCTTTTTAATTCTAAGTGCTGTTTGGTTTTCCTACTGTTTATGAGCGGTCGTATCGCTTACCATCAGGCGAACGGCATGCTCATCGCGCCATTCGTAGCAATAAAAAAAAGCACTGCTCAACTGCCTTTCTTGAAATTTCTCATGAGATGTAAAAGGTGGTTTTCATACTTTCCAGGTTTGGTAGATTAGGTTTTGTCTATGCGCTCTTGAGTTTTTTTTCATTTAGTTTATTTGCTCGGCGAAGTCTGCATTTGAACTCTGCAGACAACGGAGCCTATGATTATGGAAATATTATTATTATGAATAGTTCTTTAAACTGGCACGACATCCTGATAGAGCAAATGCTTACAATATGGTATGCACATATCGCACCTCCGGTGCAACAATGTCACTTTTGCAAAACCACCAGTAAAATAATTATTAAATATGTATAATTGTATACACACACGGCGTATATAATTACCCGTAAAGATGCAATAAAAATATACTTTTTTTATTTTTATAATTGTAAAATGAAGGTAGTTGTTGAACTTTGCGTATGATTACCTCAGTCCGTCTGGTGAACTTGTCACGGAACGTTTGTGAGAGTCATAAATCACAATCGCGATGGATTAGTTAATTACATCTTACGTCTAGTTCGATAAAATTACAAAAAAGTTAAGTTATAATAAAAATGTTTGTATCGTAAGGCGATTTCAAAAGGAGCTCTTTTCAACTGCTATTAGGCGCCGTTTTATTACGGTGGTGTGAGCGGCAAAGATACGAGGTGGCAAAGTTGAAATTAGGAAAAAGCACATCGATATTTATAAGATTACCCATTTTACAAACTCACGGAGAGTATTCCAGGTAACCCTTTATTGCAATGAATGTTACGATAATTTGAAAATTGTTTTCAGGTATCCCCAGAAACAATCGAGAGGGCAGCCGGGCTTTTATTCTTCGACAAATTACATAGAAGTAAATTGAACAGAATTAATGGAAAGAAACCTTAATTATGTAGAAATGTTTGTACGTAAATAATAAATTATAGATGTGACAATTAAATCTCATACCAAATGTTGTTTAGTTTAAAGTTTATGTTGAATATTAAATCAAATGTATATTTTGTATATAAATAAAATATTGTGTGTACATTTATAATTTTATTTCGCCTGATTTGTGAGGGAATGTCGGGCTTTCATTGTGAATTGTGTCATGTGTGTAATAATTATTATGGATATTCGGATTAAACATAAAATTTTACAAGGTTGTATAAAGTGGGTAGTTCGTTTGTTTGTTCTTTCGCAAGATGTAATTTTTTGTAAAAAAAATATTCGGGGCTGTATTAGGCTGATTAATTATTGAATTGGCCGGTGTATTGAATTAAACACTAGCACTCCGATCGGGTTTCTTGATTCCACACGAGATTCTCATTTTCATGGTAACGCTATGCAATTCGTATAAACTAAGAAACGAGGAGAGATTATTCATTATACATCGCATGTCTAACCAATTATAAAAAGCCTGGTCAAACAAACATTCACACAATTCATGAAAAAACCACACACACGTAATAGGATTTACACAAGACCAAAATTTTAGAAAAGAAATTGGAGCGCATTTAACTGTAGGTAGGATGTAACTCAACGACTGCAGCGTACAACGGACGCCGCAGTTCTGACTGATGGCATGAGTGCCTGGTACTCGAAGCCACGCCTCCAGAGCGAGACAGCGCATACTGCACGCATTCCTTCTCGCTTCAAAACCACGCCCACACGCCTATAGAAAGTAAATACCTCCTCCACTAATATGATTGCCTAGTACAAATGGAGACCCAGGGCGTTAACGGATGCTCAACCATCAGAATTAAACACGACTAAAAATTCTTTCAAGAGTGCACAACTACGAAAGACACTGCAAATGGATCACAATCTGCAAAGCGAAACTGTCAGAATTTGGAGCAAAATGTTACAAAAAATACTAGGAGTGCATAACAGTGTAGGAGTTAGTTCAGCCTAGTATTCGATGGACCGCCCCAAGAGCGAGACAGCGTATAGTGCACGCATTCCGTCTCGCTCCAATACCACGCCCACACGCCCCGCCAATAGAAAGTTTGTCGCAATGAGATACCTCCTTCACTATTCTGATTGCCTGGTACAAATGTAAGGCTGGCAAGATATTGAGCCGCAATGAGACAATCAAAAAATATCGCCATACCCACATTTCACTTTCTTGGTTAATTTTTAGATAGAGATTATATTATATTCATAATAGGTATTCGTTATAGGTTATCACTAATGACTAATTAGTTTAATAATTGTGAATTACATTAAATTCATGGATCACGACAAAATAGTCAAGTATTCTTTATCTTTCATCGTGAATGATAAATTGATTGAACATAATTAAGTATCTAAATCGCTGGATGGAGGTCTTTTTCAACTGGTCGCTATGAAAATTCTGTGACTTGAGGGAGAAAGAGTGCATTTGCCGAAAACAAAAAATCTATTATTTCAATATGAGATTTCTCTAACCGTAAATATGCAAAGTGGAGTATCATGTCAATAATTTATAGCCTTCGTCAGGATTCTAACAGCTTTAATGACTATGGATTCGACCCCAGTATAGAGAATGATTATTTTCCACTTGTAAGTAAGACCAAAGTATCTCCTATTTTATGATATATTCAAGACTTGGTTTCACACTGTGCCAGGTCTGTTTTTGTAGCTGTACTCTGTAGGATTTTATAGTACTGTTATGTATGTCATGCAAATATGTTAATAAAACGCAGATAGTATAAAACCGGTGTATATTATAGCAGTAACATGACGTTTGCGGTTTGTATAATATATACGATATATATAGTTTAGTTTTCTTCGTCCTCGTCTGAGGCGCCATTTTGTTGAGGTTCTTCCATCGGTGCGTCGCCCATACCTGAAATATAATATTTTATCAATTGAATACTATATTCTTATTTTTCATAATATTATCAGGACGAGAATTAAAAGTTTATTATAGCTTGGCAAAAAGAGTACGATGCGGTGACAATTGGCATTACAGAAAAACAATAATAGTGGCACAAATATATTTAAACATTTTCTTATGGTTATTGTTCGTTTAGTAATTTAAACATTTTTATTTTTTCACATCTCTGCTGTTGTTACTTTGCCTATTACTGGAATCAAGAATAACAGCTCACATAATAATGATTTGATCCGTGGTGCTTTCTGGCTTCTCCGGCTTTAAAAGTCTTTTTACGAGGTTATCTACCTTTAGTTCATTGTTTTGTCACTCACTTTGCATAGAGAGAAGTGGACAATAATTTATTTCCAACTCCTATAAATTTATCTTTCTCATTAATTTCGTTGCGGGTTAAAGACAAGTTAGACATTCCTGGACACTCAGCGAGCTTCAATGCTCGGTGTCATTACATTGCGTGCCTGTTGATTCTGGCTTACAGGATTTACAGTGGTGGGTGTGAGGGCGGGACATTCTCGTGTCTGCTATATTGAACACAGTTTTAGGTCTGTTGACTGCAACTTAAAGTTCTTTATGGATGATGGATGAGGCCTATTTAAAAATAAATAAATAAAATAAAATATCGCCCATGGACATGTGCAACACCATAGGGTATGGAGGTTTGTTAAAGGGAGATCTCCATTTCCCTTCCATCTTACTGCTAAGAAGTTCGTAAGGGTATGGAGATGCGTTGAAGGGGGATGGAGTAAGAGGTTGGTACCTTGGTCCTCGTCCTCCTCTGCGGAGTCTCCGGCGACCTCCGCGTTCTCGGCCTCGGCGCGTTCCATCTGCCGCGCCAACTCCGCCTCGTCTGTCGCAGTCACCACTTTAGGCTGTGGATAGATGTATGCACAATTAATGCCCGAAACATAACATACATACTACCTCCCCCCCCTTGGCGACGCCCTTGCATACTAATATACTACTGAAAGGCCACGCGACACGGCCCGACGCGACAGGTGTTGAATCAAATCAAATCCTAATTTCTATGATCAGAACCATACTACGAACACGCCACGCAACGCAGCATCGCGTGTTCGTAGTGAGGTTCTAGTCATAGAAAATAGTATGATTTGATTTGTCATAACACTCATCACGTCGCATCGGGTGGGGTGGCGTTTCAGTAGTATGTTTCCGCCTTTAATACAGGTATCATTACACAGAATACAACAAAGTCGCTTTCTCTGTCCCTATGTCCCTTTGTATGCTTAAATCTTTAAAACTACGCAACGGATTTTGATGCGGTTTTTTTAAATAGATAGAGTGATTCAAGAGGAAGGTTTATGTGTATAGTACGTGCATATTATTGTAGAGAAATCTATATGCACCCGGGCGAAGCTGGGCCGGGCCGCTAGTTAGATAATAAACTATGCTATATGCTTAACGTGTCCATACGTCCCGCTTTGGGCGGGACAGTCCCGCTTTCAGGATGTCTGTCCCGGTGTCCCCAGCAAGGCCGACATCGTCCCGCTCTTGCAAATAGACCAAACGATAATTTAAAATGTATTTCCCGCTCGAAATGCTTTACCGAACTACTACTGAAAACCGTGGGGTCGTATTATTCCAGCACTTTCGTACAAACAGTCTTGATTTAACAAACATTGCCACAATAATTATTGAGTAGATACGTTACGAAAAGAGTTTTTCTCACATAAACAAAAGATGGACAAGTGATAAAATACAGGCGAGTGTCGCAGTAATTAAAGTTACATTGATTACGAAAATAAATATAAATCAATCATAGTGAGTTTCAGACTTATCTAAAAATTTGACCAGATGTTTTGAAACAAATTGTTCAGCCGACAAATAGGACTATAATTATTATTTTATGTTATTCTATCTTCTATGATAAAAACTTGTAAAACACAAAAACTTTATTATTAAGTATTATTATTTAATTTCACAGATGTCCTGCTCTGGCACAAAAAATAAATGGTCACGTTATAGATGCTATCAAGAGTACGATTCTTTATTTTTATTTTATTTATTCCATAGATAGATAAAAAATGAATATACTGGATATGTAAATCATAATGTACTCACCGCCATCTGTACATTGAACACGCCTCCCGCCACTGTGATAGTTTCTTTGATTTTGTCGATGGCATCTTGCAACGCTTTGAGGCCGTCCGTCTTTTCGGGAGTCGATGTCGTCATTACTGGAATTAAATATACGATTTTATTATAAAAATCCTTATATTTTTTAATGTCTGATGGATAAATAAATTAACAATACATGTTTTCGTGTGAAATTCCTTTTTCGTAGGATATCATAATATTTTGAGTATTTTATCATAAGTAGAAACTCGTGGTTTACATAGAAATTTAATTGAAAATGGTTATAATATATGGTCTGTTTTTTGTTTGAAATTCTGAGGGGAGCAATTAGCAATAGCAGAAATATATAGCATGCTAAAGCTTCAAAAATAGCAAAGTGGTGATTTTAATTTGAAATAGCATATAATTTCCATTACTACCACTAGGTGACCAGACTAGACAAATGTTAATTTTCTGTCTGACATAAACGCCTTCGGAAAGATCAAAATGTATGGAAATTTGGTAGTCACATGATCTCTCGTTACCAAATATTTCGATACATTTAGATCCTGCCGCGAGCTTTTGCCAGACAATTAAAAACAAAAGATGAACAGACATATAACACATACCATACAAAGGCGGCGCGATCAAATTAATTTTAATAGGCATTTCAACAGTGGACAGCGCGAGGCCCGCCTTGAGAGCGGCGCGGACGGCATCTATCCCTTCGTATCCGTAGCACGCGCACTCTATATCCGCGCGGATCTTCACCGCCTGGGATGTCAACTTCCGCTTTATGTTGGCGAGCAGGACCTCCTTAGTGTTCTCATCTAGACCGCACTCGTTGAGGACTGAGGGGTCTCTGAAGGAATTTATAATAATTTAAAACCTAGAGTTAGAGAAAAATGTTGATATTTGGTCTGTATATAAAAGCAATTCAGTATTGTTCAACACCATAAAAAAATGGTTTATATTACGGGTAGACAATCAATTACCATCAACGGCGAGTATATTACTCACCTTTGATTTGCCGACGATATCGTAGTCTTGGCAGAATCGCTGGAAGACCTTAGCACTATGCTCGAAGACCTTGATCGAGTTTCCCAACAGGTGGGTCTTAAAATGAACATGGATAAAACGAAGATCATGTCGAATATCCATGTTGTGCCCACCCCCATTGGAGTTGGGGGCTCGACTCTCGAAGTTGTAGACGAATATGTCTATTTAGGACAAGTGGTCCGGTTAGGCAGGTCCAACTTCGAGAGAGAGGTCAATCGGCGAATCCAACTCGGTTGGGCAGCGTTCGGGAAACTTCGCGACGTCTTCTCGTCCAAAATACCTCAGTGCTTAAAATCGAAAGTCTTCGATAGTTGTGTGTTGCCAGTGATGACATACGGCACCGAGACGTGGCCTCTCACTGTGGGCCTCATTAAAAGGCTCAAAGTCACTCAACGAGCCATGGAGCGGGCTATGCTCGGTGTTTCCCTACGAGATCGAATCAGAAATGAGGAGATCCGTAGGAGAACCAAGGTTACCGACATAGCCCATAGGATTGGCAAGTTGAAGTGGCAATGGGCCGGGCACATAGCTCGTAGAGCCGATGGCCGTTGGGGCCGAAAGGTTCTCGAGTGGAGGCCACGTACAGGCAAGCGAAGTGTCGGACGCCCGCCCACAAGGTGGACGGACGATCTGACTAAGGTCGCAGGAAGTCGCTGGATGCAGGCCGCTTCCAACAGGTCATTGTGGAGATCATTGGGGGAGGCCTATGTTCAGCAGTGGACTTCCTGTGGCTGATATGATGATGATGATGATGAATCAATTACACTGACCCACAGAGTTGTTTTGCTTGTTTGATTCTATCTGTGGACACCCAATTTCGACTAGGCTAGTTTTTGCTAAAATAATATTGTAGACCCTAGCGTACCATATTTCTATTAAAAATAAGTGTGTATATTATTATTTTAGGAAAAACTATGTATCTGCTACCAAAATACGGCGAAAGGTCAACAAAATATAACATAATGTAATTGTTTTAAACTTTTTTTAATTTGGTCTAAAATCACTAATGCCATCTGGCTTCGTTTTCGGTCTTAGTCTGGATATAGCCTATATTGGCAATACCAATTATCTAAATTCGAAATAAACTGAAATGTCTTACACGGCAGCCTGTTTAAAGAAGTCATAAGCGGACGCCTTCTTCTTGTATTTCTCTTCGAAGTGCCACGCGGTGCGTTTGTACAGCTCCTCCAGTTGCTCGGAGTTCTCATAGTGGAGTAGCTCGGCGACGTGGCGCAGGATCGAGTTGACTGCCTTCGCCTTGGCATACCGCTCTGTACACTTGTCTATGTCTTCGGCTGACACACGACGTTTTGACAAGTCAATGTAACCTGAAAACATTTATACATTACTAACAGATACAGTTTTCAAAATGTTTTATTGGATTATTAATTTAGAATATTGATTAAACGGACCACAAGAAACAAATAAAATTGCCTCGTATTTACTATATTTTTAACTACTGTTTTCCTCCTATAGGCCATAGCGTGATGATATATTGCCTATAGCATTCCTCAATAAATGACCAACACCAAAATAATTTTTCAATGAGAACTAGTAGATCCTGAGATTAGGGGTAACAAACAAACTCTCAGCTAAATTAGTATAGATTATCGCTACATAGAATCAAAAAGTCACTTCCCATCTGTCAAAGCAAATGAAAAAAAACTGATTTGAATGCAGCTTTATTAAAAATAGATAGACTGTTTCAAGCGGTAGATTTCTATGTATATAGAATGGTCCTTTTTCTAAGAAAAATAACATGTATTCATTGTGGAGTGGAATCAAAAACCACCTGCACCCAAACAAAGCTGGGACAGGCCAATAATGGTATGTAAAAGCAATAAGCGATGTTACAGTAGACTTATTTTATTATTAAAAACAAACATAATTTAATATATTGTATGTTTACCACACAGTGGAATGCCAAGCATTAATTTGTAATTCATAGTGTTGTTTAGTTTTGACACTGTCCATGAGTGGTTCTATCATTTACCAACAGGCAAAAGACATGATGAAAAAATACCTTTTTTTCACTCATAATCTCTGTCCTTACACACACTATATCTAAAATGTAAAGGACCTGGACAGTTTCTGCCTAGTTACTTTTTATCATGTACAAAAACAAGGCAATAATTGAATGAATATAAAAAATCAACTATTAATTTAAGAACATGTCATATTTCTGTAAAAGTTTAGGGAGTAAAATAAAGTTTAATAAGATTTTGCATTGATACCTACCCATTTCCGCCATTGTTGGCCCCGCATAAACGTTTCGTTCGCAGTAAAGCAAGTGCAGGAAAAAGATAATAACTTTGTCTAAAATATTCCTAAAAATTATCTATAAGTAGGTAATAAGTCATAATAATTAACAATACTAAATATATATATAGCAATGTTTGCCGTATATACTTACACATATATTCTTCCCATTTTTACACACTTTCATTGCAACAACTAAACGCTGCAGTAAAATACTTGACACTTGACAGTTGCTTGACAGGAACCATGCTTTGTTTATTATCTTTTTTTGTTATTTGTTTACATTGTGGTACAATTAAAATACGTCTCGGTGTATATTTTGTGTAAATTATAAAATAATAGTTAATGTAAATTCCAAATTCGATGATAAAGCATTTTTGTAAACGTATTTTTATTCGATTCAATAAATTACAAAACCTAACCTACAAAACCTAACCTGAAAATAAGATATGTTTTTGTAAATATCTAAAAACCCTGAACTTCCTAGGCTTTGTAACTTTTCTGTATTAATCTTGGAACAAACCTTACCCCAACAATGCAAAACTAATTGATGTAGACGAGATTCGAAGTACTAGGCACAGCGCCATACAAAAACTGGCCATGTCCTTTGAACATGCATTTAGACGTGAAACATGAATTATGATAAGTTACCGTTCCATTACTTGTTAATGGTGTGTTACCCTATACTACTCCGGCACCAGGCATGTTATGTATTTAAAGCTTACAACTTGCCGTGGCATACCAGCTTCAAAAAATTTAACAATATGGTTCAATAATATACAAACAATTGATTGATTATAATGATTTAAAATAACTTAAAAATATTCTGTGTAACATTTATGATTATATTAGATACTTTTTATTGCGGAGAAGGTTAGTGATCTAACAATGATTTTTCCATGTATGGTAAAAGTCCTCGTGTCATTAAACAGAACAAGTCACAGGATGCTGATAATAAGGTTACCTATAAAAAATGCATTTTTCTGAATACATGATCGAAATCTATCATGGCTAATAGAAAAAGTATTTAAAAAAATCAAACCTTTTTCTTTGTCTACTCTGATCACGACGACGGGTTCAGTCTTGCCGACACGAATGAGTTTGTTGATAGACCTAATACGTCTTCTGGACAACTCAGAGAGCAAAATCATGCCCTCGATGTTGTTGTATTCAAGCAGATGCACGTACGCGCCCATCTCGGCGATGGACCGCACGTTCACCATCACTACATCTTCAACCTCAGGATATTTCTCTTGGTAAAATCGACACGACAGTGGCATCTGAAATATTAAGCTTTATAACCTCTAAGACACAATTCACTGAAAATATTACGTTGAAATTAGTTTTTAAGCGGTAATTACGGTACCTTGCTGTTATATTGCTCTCTATATATTAATTAACAACAAAAAATAACGAAAATTATGATGAAACTATAACTTGTTCACGTTGACTATGACAGGCAGCCACTACGTTCCGTTTTGTTGAATAATTTAGAGCGCGGCGCAGCTTGTTGTTTTTAAGTTTACTGGCTTCCTAAATGCGAAAAACGGAACGTAACAAGTAAAATTTTACATTTACCGTATGTACTTTTTTAAAATTGTTATTCAAAATTAATAATATAGAAATTTTTCAAAAAATCGGTAAATATATTATTATTTACATAACTTATTAGTGAGTAGCTTTCACAATTTGAAAATAATATTACGTACGCGGGTAGGTATATAATTAGGTATTTTATAGGTAGGTAATAAAAGAAAAGTTTTTATTTTAAGTACTTATCAGATAAAACAACGCGTATCCTCATGAATATTTATGTTTATTACTAGGAAATTATAAAAGTTCAATTAATAAACAGTTATGTTTAGCGCGCGTTTATCTTCCCGATTCATTACGATCAATTAAAACATGAATGAACCTATCGCATTCCTCAGGCTGATGCATGTAGATTACGTAGATATCTTTCCAGGAAGATGTCCTATATTTGCAGGCGCGGCGCATCCTTGGCAATGTTATTTGTATAGAACATTCACTAAAGCACGATGCGGTATTTTGTAACCCATTTAAGTAAAAAAAAAGTTATAAGGAAATCCACAGTTACGACCATTGTAATAAATAAATAATAAATAACACCCAACAGTCACATACATAGTCCTAACCCCACAGTAAGATCGAATCTTGTGTCGTGGGTATCAGGAACTGCGAGAGACTTTTCGGTCTCACAAACATCCAGACCCGGAAGAAATATTTGTGGGCCGCACAAACATTTCTCTCGGTGCGGGGATCGAACCCGCGGCCTCTCGTTTCACAGGCGGCGTCTAACCAACTGCGCTACGGAGGCTGTCTGTCTGTAATATATGTAATATCTACATATAAATAAACTAGCATTATGTGGTCTTCCCTGTCCCGAATATTTGTTTTTTTTCCATATTTCTCATAATACCTTTTTAAAAGTTGGTTTAATATTTTGCTTGTCGACTGTGTTAATGTGACCTAATTCGGATGTAGTGACTTATCCCATACAATTGTGCTTGTGGTTAGGGCAGTATCTATCAGACATATACCGAACTCCCTAGTGTCTATTAATACCTTACCACCATTGACACTGGTCAATGGTCAAGTGACCTACACGGTAAGTTGTCAGAACAAAGAACCACTCATGCTGAAATACACCCATGCTGTACTTCAATCGATTATTCTATTTAGATTTCGAGCGGGTTCAGCAGAAAAGAAATTTTATCATAGTTTGAAAAGTGGTAGAACCACACTGTTGTCCGTCATAACTGTGGTCATAACTTAGCACGAATGGGCAGACTTGTCCGGGGTGATACACAGTCTCAAAGAAAAGTGAAAGGTGAAGATGGTGGGACGAGGTGAAGGCCTGAAGAGATAGCTTCGTTGTTGCGTTTCTTTGGTGGGTGAGATTTTCAGATGCCCAATATCCCTTTCCTCTTCATATCCTTATTCCTTACCGTTCCCCTCCCGATTTGATGGCCGGCAACACATTTATAATAATCTAAGCGCTGTGGATGTTCATGGGCTGCAGTGATCACTTATCAGGTGACCTGTTTGCTTGCTTACCTGACACATTTTATCAAAAATCTGGTAAAAACATGTATGGCCCAAGTAGATGTAAATATACAGATGCTTTTCTTGTAAGTGATTGCGCAAACAGCGAATAAGTTTAACAATTGTGTGGACCACAAGACATTTTTTTTTTTTTTTTTTTTTAATAAATAACACCCAACAGTCACATACATAGTCCTGACCCCACACTAAGATCGAGTCTTGTGTCGTGGGTATCAGGAACTACGAGAGACTTTTCGGTCTCACAAACACCCAGACCCGACCCCTATTTATCACAATAGAGCTTGCAGACCCAACCAAATCGCTCCCATTAATGTCGTGCGGGCTGTATAAAGTGTCACACAATTGTGGGACATTAAAAACGCTGTCACCATGCGAATTAATTGATATATATCATTGGGCATACGGTACAAATCTCAGTAAGAGTTTGATTAGCTCGCGGTACCTAGGCTATCGAGTGTTTCCGGACCAAGTGATGTTCAGAAATTATGCCAAAATTGTGATAATTGATTATTGATAACATGAAGATTATTTTGTAAGTATTGTTGTTTTGTTTTATTTCGGTTTGGCAATTAAGTGTACCTAGTTAAATTTGGAAGGAATTCGGCCATGAACTGTGCAGAGCGTATTACGATATTTTGATTTGCTAAGGGTCTTATAAATTAAACTCAAAAAAAGAATTCCAAGAATTTGTTCGTTATTTTAAAAAGTAGATTAGTGTAATATGTAAATTCTATTAAGTCTGTAGAGTTCTTTATGAAAGTATTCAGATACTTAGATATCTGGTAGGATGTAAAAAGTTATATTTAACTGTGAGTGTGTTAAATTAGAATAATAAGGTTTTTACAGTTGATTCTTCATTTTTTAATTTCTCGTACGGATTTCGTCAATTACTTACTATACGAGGGTGGGACAATAAGACCTTGACTTTTTCAATAAAACACAGGATTTTTAATAAAAATTATATTATTTTTCAATGTACCTAGTCATCTTTCAGCTATATAGAATTCATCCAAACTTTCTCCAATTTTTTAATCCCTTCCAAAAAAGAGGATTACTGAAGTTCATCCAAATAGATAATAATATGTATGGGGCAATTTAAGATTACTATTTGAATTAACATAAATAGGTTGAAACACCTACAATTGAAGATTAGGTATTCTCTGATGCAGAACTTGAAAGATTGATAATAATGGGAACAATCTTAAGCATGAACATAATGAGAGTAGCCTACAAGAATAAAGAAACCTGCACAAATGATTTCAACAAGAATTTCATAGATATGTGAAATCTACAAGCCTGCACTAGACACGCGTTGTGATGTGCGTTGTGAATAAATAATTAGGCTTTTTATAATTGTGTAGGAGACGTATGATTAAAATACCATAGCGATTTTTATGATCTTCTATGGTATGGAAAGACAGCCAACCCGCACTAAGCCGGCGTGTTGGACCTATATGGCCTAACAACTCTCAATCGTATTCTCGATTGTAGAGTAGGCCCGTGCCCTGCAGTGGGACGTATATGGGCTGATAAAGTATATTAATTATATGGATAGGAGACGTGCACTACCTATTACAATATGGCCGCCAGCTTATAGGAGTTAGTGGATTTACGTACCTTCGAATTTCGGGTGCAGAATTTTCGAGTAGACAAAATTATTCCAGATGCTTTCCTTTATAATTAAAGTAACCTGTAATTTACTAAATACACGTTATTTCGAAAAGTCAATGATGTTTGTCCTGTTTTCGATTCTAAGACCTCAGGTTTGTTTATAGTTGTCTCTCGATTACAGTAAATTTTATACAGATCTGTTTTTATACAGATAGCTAAAATTTACTTATGGGCTTATGCCCATGTACATCTCACTGCAGGGCATGGGCCTTCTCTATAATCGAGGATACGATTGAGAGTAGATAGGCCGTACTACTTTAGTTACCATAATTTTAGTTATATGTTATCTAAATTCTATTAGCATGCTGCAATATTTGGAACTACAAATAACGTTGAAAAATATCTATTTAACGCATTCTTTGAAATATGTTTTCATAATGTATAAAAGAATAAGCTTTTATACTCGTAATCAGCCTCGTAGCCAGAATAACTACTGGACATATCGAGACTTAATATACATATTATGTGTCAGGATGGCGAGCGCAGAGGAATCCCAAGCATTGCCTTGTAATTCAAGCTGTTGTTTGTCTTGCTATTGTTTATGAGCGATCGTATCGCTTACCATATGGCGAACTTGTTTGTCTGGCCATTCATTGCAATAAAAATTCAATCATTTCCAAATCATTTCCAATAAAATAAAATGTGAAAAGAGAAAAAATGTTCATGACAACAACGCATTCGGGCTGCAAGATCGTAGACTATCTTTAAAATAAACAAAAGCTCTTCATTGAATTGCCACAACACAAAAGACCTTTTAATATACTATTTATAAATTATAAAGCTGACGTTCATTGTTACGGTAAACACGCATTTACGCATAATTAATTTATGGGGAATCGTCGGAATGTAATGCATTTTAAACTTGCGCACAATTGCATTCAATAATGACGGGGGCATTCGTAACTGTATTAATATGGTCGGTATTCAAATTAATTAACGTTTCGTGACCTCAAATTGTTCCAATTAGTGTTTTCGTCCTCATGTCTTCTGGCTGAGCGATTATGTCATTGCGTATTTTGAGATGGTTTGGGATTATTAGATTCTGTTGCTATCCATATGTTGGGTTGATGTGAGAAAATCATTTATACTTGATCGATAGTCACTAAAAGCAACTAATGTTAAGTGTCGTGTGTGTCTAGATGCCCCTTTCAGACGACTTTGAAATCAGTGTGGGCCAAGAAGACAAAATATTTTTTAAATTGCTATTAATGGCGAAAGGGTCATGCCATTCGCCTGGTGATAAAGGATACGAACGGGCATTAGCAAAACCAAACAACACAGTAATTACATAGCAATGCCTGTCATTCCACTGCGCTCAACATCCTGAGATATAAGATGTTAAGTATCAATACGCTTAGTAATCACTCTGGCTATAATGTCCTTCCAATTGGAACACATTACACAACAGACCATTTACCCTGCTGTATGGCGTGAGGAATAGAAATTGCGGTTATACCTACCCAAGTGGCGTCTCACATATGAGAGACCTGCCACCAGTAAAAACATTCCATAACTAAAATAGTTTAAAAAAATTATATGAATAAGGCCTGTAATTTAATAGGGGGAGATGGTTAACACTCGTCAGTCGACAATATTATGTCGATCTGCTTAAAACTGGCTTTACCTTGGGGGAACCCGAAACGCAGCACTTGTGTATATCACTATGACAGGTTTCCCACCATTGTGCATGGTCGTTGCTACTTAATAATCATATAGTTTACGCCAAAGATGAATGATAAACAGTTACACCGTTGGGGGGATCATAGGGTCTTAAGAGGATAGCGAAATAATAGAAGTAAAGCAGATCAATCTCAAGTACGTACGTATGTATGTATGTATGTAGGTTTGGATAAGCAGTGATACAGACTAACCATGTTGAGTGTCGACATAATGGTTAATTTTAATGTTTAAATAGGGTTCAATCAGTAAATTCTCAGTATGGTTATTAAATGAAAATACTTTCTTCTTCTACTGGCTGTAGTAAACTACTGTTATCACGGTGCCGGTGCCAAGATCCGCCTTCCGGGTAATTCATCTCCAAAATACAAATATAAATACAAATGAAAATGTTATATTCAATCTTTAACATGTTATACATTATTTAGATCCAGTCACTTTTTGTCCCTGTCTATTCCCAAGGTTGTTTTCACCATAGAAGAACGTGCAAGAAACACTAAAAGTTGAAAGCTACAGTAAATAATTCTAAAAGAGACTTCGACGTATATTTGGTCACCACAACCGTTATGATCTATATCTTGACTTCATTGTAGTTTTTAATAGCTTCGACTACGGACTTATCCAATTTTTTGGCGCCAAAGAAATTACTCATGGCGCCAGTAAAAGAGAAGCGTACGTGACTTTAATTCAACCATTTAATATTTGTTTTATACGCAACGTGCATTGATTGTGACTGACGTTTTATTTTATGTCGTTTGGAACAGATTTAGCAGGTTAATTGTAAAACAAATACACAGTTAGTTCCGTCTGTAATTGTCTCTTAGATTCACGCGAATGTTACACATTGACATGCTCGTATACCTTCGATTACTTTACAGCTTTCGTAGTCACGGGGCGGACTCACGAAAACTGTAAAGTAATCGAAACGTCGGGATGTTAAAAAAAAATCGTGAAGAATTGGTTTATTTCAATAGTTCCTTTTAGTAGGGCTTTATGATCTATTATGCACCTGTTATATTTATTGCATATTAATCTTTATACTAAATTACTCAAAGACTGTCTACTTCATCAACTTCGTATATCCACGAAGTAACATTCTCATAGTGTTTTTACAATATGCTGAGATGGACGGATTATAGAAGATTTTTTTTGAGATCGAAGATAATAAAATCTCATAGTGATTTTGATTCATCTCTATCATCTTTGACACAATGATCAGAAACAGAAAAATTATAGTTTAAAAAACTAAAAAAACACGCTTGCATAAAAGATCCAACTAAAAACTAAAAAATAATTGATAATGAGTTTAAGATTCGAAAGAAAATGGAGTAAAATACATAGTACATTTTATTGTTACAAAGCGTGGGGTGTTTACAACAATTACTTATTCTACAGCACCCCACGCTTTATAGCAAGAAAATGTGTGTATTTAACTCCATTTTCTTTCGAATCTTAAACTCATTATAAATTATTTGTTAGTTTTTAGTTGGATCTTTTATGCAAGCGTGTTTTTTTAGTTTTTAAACTATAATTTAATTGCTTGCACTAAAAACATTATCTACGGCTTTCTTATCAAAAAAAGACAGCTGCGCGCAAATTACCAACTTTTAATATTTAAAAAAAAAATACGATACTGGATAAGATAATGTCATATACTTTTTTAATTATTGCGTTGTCATCGGTCCTGGATAAGTATGCAAAGTTTGAATTAAATCTGATCGTTCAAAGTAGGACAAAATCGAGCTCAAAGGAGTCGGTTACATACATACAAACATACGTACAGGTGAAGCTAATAAAAGCGTGTTAAAAATACTATTAAACACAATCCGTCTCCAAGAATCACCACATTGACCTGTTGAAAGCGCTATGTATCCAACAATTTCTTACGACCTCCATTGTGCTATCAGTTCTGCTATGTTTTTGGGAAGCCTATGTTCAGCATTAGACTTCCTATGGCTAAAGAGAGAGTTCTCTTATGCAAAAGTTTTTAATTATACTGACGAAATATGTACAATTTAGTAGACAATGATGATTCAGCTACCAGCCGTCAGATTGTAATAATTTCAATGAGTAAGCGTGATGCATCTATTATGGTCTAAATCAAATTACTTGCGGTCATTGATGAATTTGTCCCGGACATGACAGGAGATCTCAACTTATGATGTAAGAATCTTTGTGACTAACTACGGCCTGCGTGTCTGTCTGTTTAGAGCCAAAGGTTCTTCATAAAATCTCCCTTTTTTATCAGCGAAAATTTTCAGACAAGCAGCATATTTGCTTGATGGTAAAAATCACGCCTGTCATTAAACAGAACAACTAAATTTGTAATTGTTCCTACTAATTTGTAATTGTTCCTTCTGTACCTATGTGAATTACATTGTACACTTGTTTGTTTGTTGTCCCAATAAATAAATAAATAAAATTGCGCACCAAAGCGACCCTGACCTAGGAAACTATAGGCATAACTATTGTCTTCCTGATGTTTCGTGGCTTGGAAATGAGCGAAGACTTGTGAGTTCACAGCCAATAAATGTGGCAATACGGTAATTATTATTTCATTTAGAGCTTTGCTATTGTTATTGACAATTTAAAAATTATTTTCTTTATATTATGCAACAGAAATTCGTTCTCAATAATTGGCGAATAGGAAAAGTCGTAAAACTGAGACATATATTAAAGATGTCTCGAACAGGCAATAAACTGCCAACTGCCTTGATTTGAAAACGCATTGATTTAAAATTCATTGCTGGCATGCCCGTTTTATGCAATATGGAAAGATTCATTATGTTATATCATATATGTAGATAGGCTGTAATAACTCTTTTAATATTCGACCATATACTAACGTGTATTTGCTAATTAGTATTTAATTCAATTAATTAATCCAAGTGGGAGAGGTCAGAGGCCTATGTCCAGCAGCGGAATTCTATGGCTGAGGACCATGATGATGAATCAATTGATTGATTTCTGACTATACGAAGTCGTGTGTGATTTATTACTGAAATTAACGTGTGTCTGTCTCACACTTTCATATTACCATAGTAATCGCAGTTTATAGTTTACATGATTTATGCCATCTCAAAATTCCCAATAAGGGAACGTTCTCAAAACTCAACGAGACAAACAAACCATAAAAATCAATTTTATTACCCTGAAATCATTGGCAGCGCAATAAATAACACTAGGACCTGGTGCTAAACATATTGGCCACTGATTGACTGCTGAAGGTCCTCTAAGTAGGTCGCAAGTGGTCGAGCAAGATCAATTGTTTGACCCAAAGAATCGATGTCGATAATAGTTTCGTCTGATGTATCAATTTGTATGCAATAGTTTTGATCAGGTCAATGTTAGCTAATTTGCTTGAAAATGTTTTACGCGCCAGTTTCGTTGATTTTGGAGTCTTTGTGTTCTACCAGAATCCTAGCATCGAGTCGACTGGGTCGGTGGTGTACTACGGTATGTTTACAAAGCTGACGTCTTGGGTTCGAATTCTGGGCCGGGAAAAGTGGTAATAGATTTTTTTTATTCATTACCACCTCGAAGTTAGGAATTTGTGCCCGATATGGCGACAGGCTCGCTCCCAATCGTATCGTGGGACGGAATATACAAGCCGAAATGTGGGTCTCCAGGCACCTCTGCCTACCCCTTCTGGGAAAAAAGGCGTTTGTTTATGTACGTATGTATTTGTGTTCTGTATCAGTCTTTTTTCTTCCATCCATTCGCCTAAATCTCCCTTCTATTAAGATCGGCTTATTATCTAAGTATTGTCTATTAGTATGGGAAATCGTCCAGTTACCACCCGTTACCACCATATTCTCTAACTATAAAATGAGTCGTTTGTTCGTTTGCCGAACTATAAACAGTAACATGTTATTTCAAAGGATATAATTGTAGATATCGCAAAAAATCTCCTTCGGAGGTTTGATCGATTCTCCAATTTCAACATTTCCTTGCGACAAATATTTTGACTGATCACCGCCCCTGGTATTTACCACGCTACACTCTCACCTGTTGCTTATGTTTTTATTTATTCTAAACTCGACGTTCTTTTCCAGGTTTTGTATTACGTTGTCAACATGTCTCTTCAGTACAAAAGCAGGTAAATATAACTTTCTCACCCTTGTTCTTTCTATTCAATCAATGCTATTAATAACAATTTGAAACGGAATGCTGAAGCGTCATTTCACAGGCATTTATTGCATGATACTGATCTATCTTCTATTAGGTTTTTATTTCTTGAGACACCTAAATTGAATAAGGGACGCTGATAGGAATGGAATGAATGTTTCGCCAAATAACAATAATAACACCCAACAGTTACATAGACCTGACCCCACACTAAGATTGAGTCTTGTGTCGCGGGCATCAGGAACTATGAGAGACTTTTCGGTCTCACAAACTTTCAGACCCGAAACAAATATTTGTGGGCCGCATATACTTTGCTCTCCTGAACCGAACTCGCTTACTTTCGTTTTACAGGCTCTAACCGCCTGCGCCACGGAGGCTGTCAAAATGAAATGAATATTTGTCCTTTTCAGACAATGTGACAACAGTAGCGCCGTTTCCCCTATCCCCTTGTGCTCCCCAAGAAAGCGGGGATGTGGACTTCCAAACAGTGGATCTGATAGCAGTGTACCGCCTGGACAGGCCTGAGACAGAGGGAGTGTCGTTGGTTAAAGGGTCCCAGGACTTGCAAAGAGCTTACAGGATTGGCTCGAGGGCTAACCTTACTATGCCGTTGCAGTAAGCGTTTTTAGTTCAATGTTATCGTGCTTTTAGAGTGCCTATTATGTATTTAATTCTCTCTATAGAAATAATAAATAAATACAGCCAAGAATCACATACATAGTCTTGACTGCACAATAAGATCTAATCATGTGTCGAGGGTAGGAACTAAAAGAGACTTCGGTCTCACAAACACCACGAAGCGAGACAAATCTTTGTGGGTCACACAAACATTTATCCCGGTGCGGGGATCGGACCCACGGCCTCTCGTTACAATGTCGGCGTGTTACCAACTGCGTCACGGAGGCTAAATAAGTAGTGGATGTCTTGTAGTTAAAAAGGAAGTGGATGTATTGTAGTAGCTATCTCAAATTGAGGAATAAAAGAAAAGAAAGAGGAAGAAAAGAGTTACGTAAAATTTAGATCGATCACAATGGAACGAAAAGATACGAATAATTGTAAATTCAAGTATTATAAAAACTGCCAACTTTTATTATATTCCGTCGTAGTCATATGATCTAGCGACCCACCTGATGGTAGGTACCACTCATAGATTCTAAATCCACTGACTACCAAAATGGGAGATAGGAAGGAATAAAAGTTGGGAGGAAGAAGATAGGGGTAGTTGAGTGTCCGGCTAATTGCTTGAGATCGGGCTCTTTGTGATTCTCCTTGTAATGTTAAAATATCAATTGAATGCTTTTTTTAACATAATTTCATTCTTAAAAATATATTCCCTCATTAACATAGAGTTATTCTAATAATCCAGGAAAGTATTCCCCAGCGGCCTTCCAGCTCACTTCAGTGTGGTGGGTACCTTCAACGCTCACGGCCAGCGAAGACCATGGAGCCTTGTCAGGGCTCGGTCCAAGGGCCTGGTGTTCTCACTGACACTAATACCTAGTACCAAGAGGCTGGCCGTTCTTGTGGAAGGAGCTAGAACGGTTTTTAATAGCTATGAGGTTAGTATTTGTTGATTCAATATTTAAATATACCTAAGTCTACACAAAACGATCGAGAACCAAAACAGGTTTTACAACTGTTTATGAATAAGATGCTTAATTATACTACTTAGAAGCAGAAAGAGAGCTTTTGAACGAATTCAACATCTGTAATTGAAACAAAAAATTTTGTTCAAAGTTTAACATTTTAGTTCACTAACTTTTCATCACGCTGCTTGGATAACGGTTATCCCTAGAGCAGAACGAATAAGAAACTAATATCATACATATCCTTTATAATAACCCTTTATTTATAGTTGAAGGATACTCGTTATTTAATAAAATTTTAATTTATACTTTGTTGGTAACAACGGATCCTGTGATGCCTTTTTAACCAACATAAGTTTTAAGAAGTTTTTATCTATGTACTAGCATACAGAGTCGGTGTTAGGACAAGGCGCGGGTGGGCGACGGCCCTAGAATACCAGTGCAAAACTAGAATACCAGTGCAAAAGAGCGCTGAATGCCGGGATTTACTGTAACCTATGGTGTGTTATCTATGCTTTACTGTCTTTCGTTTGGATTTGGATAGTATTTACAGGGCGCCGTGGAAGTCTCGCCCAGAGTGGAATTAATCCTACTACTAAAGCATGCGTATATGACTATGGTAGGCTAGGTAGGCCGCCCATTAAGTACAACTATCCACTGACCTACGATTTCTGTTGCAGCTTTTTTCTCCAGGTTGGCATAAACTGCACGTAGCTGTTACCAATAGTACAGTCCATGTTGCTGTTGATTGTGTTGAGGTAAGTTTTATATTTTTATTTTAAAGGTCAGCCAACAATTGTTTACCATGGAACATGTCTTATAATATATCTGGGCAATTAACAATTATTTAAGCGTAAGAATCTATTTTCCTGCCTTGGTGGCGTAGCTGTACTAGGGCACGTTTACAAAGCTGAGTTCTCGAGTATACGAGTACAAGTCTGAGAATACAAGGCCAAACGAGGGTGTCCTGGTTGCACCTCTGCTTACTCCTTCTGCCAAAAGGCGTTAGTTTATGTATGTGTCAAATATTTAAAGAAGTGATATAAATAAACAAATAAGTGTCCTACAGATCCTGCTGAAGACAGTTGAAATCTCATTATGTTTTGTATTTACAGCTGAAGCCGCAAAACATAACGATTCGGAACTTTAACAATGCCACGACGGTCACCATTGTATCCAACGACGACGGATCACCAGCACCAGTAAGTAACAATTTAAAATAGTGCAAGTTTTACATAAAAATAAAACTTGTATTATTGAGCAGAGACGATGCACAGCATCTGTGAGAGAGCGTCTTACTTCCTTTTCCGTTTTTACTCAATTTATTCCCTTTTTTCTGTTACTTCCGCTTTGTTCCGACCAATGAACGTTGAGCAGGTGTCACGTGGTCTCAGGAGATCGCCTGTGGTGGGACAGCGCGATGTTGGATCATAGAAGTCTCTCACCAGGAGGTCTTAATGGGATGCTGTGCATCGTCTCTGCTCAATAATACAAGTTTTATTTTTATGTAAAACTTGCACTATTATTCGGCATGTGACGATGCACAGCATCTGTGAGAGATGTGTTTATAGCTCCTGGTGACCACGTAACGACGCTATGTGATAAAGTTCAGGTTAAGACAATGAAACACTGAAAATTAAATATGCTTGGATTATATTGTATATAAACAACTTATTGGGCTTAATAATAAACATATCTATTCAATAGGCTCAAAATTAACTGCAAGATTTAATTCTGATGGCATTGATTTGCCAATTATTTGCTTTTGGTAAAATTTTGCAAATATATTTGGTCGGCGCCAATTACCTCGCGCAAGGATTTCTTCTACAGAGAAGTTTTCGTACCAATTTAAGGACGCTACTGCTGATCGTACACTGCCTGGTGAAGCAGAAATACCTGCATCTCTAAGGACCGACTTTATCCAGTTTCCAATTATTGCTCGCGATGCACCACGACTAGGTCCTCGTATAGAGATAAACAAGGCATTATTACAATCAGCAGTGCGTCTTTCAACTCCTAAGGCAATAACTTTTTGAATCCAGTAAATAGGACACACATTAGGATTATTATGTTTTAAAAGCTTCCAACCTGATTGTCTATAAGTACTCGTATCTGTCTTGGAGCCAAATGAGGGGTAAAAAATACAATAGTCATTGCTATTCACATAATATTCAGGGGAAATTTTTAAGAGTGTGAGATCGTGCACACGCCTTCCCGAAGCAAGGAGAAGTATACATGCTAATCTTCGGGAAGCTTCAAATAATGATACATAATTTGGCGAGTTCACTTGCAACCAGAGCACTAAATCGCTTGGGTCCCAAATGGGACGTTTTTCTACTTTGGGCTTTTGAAGCGAGATGGCATTCAGAATATGCTTAACTAAAAAATTAAAATTTAGGTTTTCGTTGTTATTAACTTGACCAAATGTTAAAACTACTGATTTGTGCAATAAAATAGTAGGGAATGCTAGTTTTTCCACGAGAAATAAATGGGCTAAAAATTTTGACAAACTTGCATCATTTGGGTGTTTAAAATCAAATGAATTTGCCATACACCATTTAATCCATCGATTCCATGCTGGCTGATAAGTTCTTAATGTAGATTCTCTCCAACTGGACTTAAGTAAGGACTTCTCTGCTTCTGACCATTCCTTGGTAACATCGTCCCAGCCCCAATTTTCCAGACATATAGTTCTATATCTTGAACCCGTGGTGGTGGGAGGCCGGTTGTCTGATCTATCAGTACCTGGTCTAATTGATGAATTTTCATTGGCTTGCAGAGTGCTCGTCGATGTAGATCCGGTAGCCAAAACGCCCTCTTCCACATTGGAGCTACAAGTATATAGACTCCTTCTGTCGAGTTCAGATGGTGTAGAACGCGAGGAACCAGACTTGGTGGTGGAAATATCCATGCTAGTTGGAAATGCCATTGCCGGCTGAAGGCATTGCAGAATTGGGCTGATTTGTCCAAGCTGTCCCTTGTTACATATTTTTGCACTACTGTCGTCTCTCTGCTGGCAAACAGGTCTATTTGAGGTGTACCCATCCGGCGAAATATGTTTGTCACCGCTGGCTGAAGGAGGTGCCATTCGGTCGGATACTTTCCCCGTGATAGTCTGTCCGCTATGTTGTTGAATTTCCCCGGAATGTATTCCGCGGAAATTGAAATATCCCATTTGTCCAATAGAGTCATGAGCTGATGAGTCATTTCCAGTAGTGTTATGGATCGTGTCCCACCTTCTTTCTGTACGTACGATACGACTGTCCGATTGTCGGACTGTAGTGTCACATGATGGTTCTGCAATAGGGAACTGAAATGCGTCACTGCCGCTAGAATGGCAAATAACTCTTTCCTGTTGCAGTGCCAGGTTCGCTGGTTGGGTTTCCATTTGCCCGATATCGTGAGGTCGTCTAGCTGTGCTCCCCATCCGTAGTCGGACGCATCTGTCGTCAGAAAATGCTGAGTTGATTTCAGGAATAAGTTGTTTTTCACTTGGCCCGATTCCAGGGTTGTAATCCACCACTTCAGGTCGATCAATGTGGACTCTGGTAGCATTACTTGTTTCCGTGATGTTAGTTTGGAAATATCTCTTGAAAATCGTTGGACGTGACGACAGTGTAACCGACCCCTTTTTACTACAAAATTGGCGAAGTTCAGAGTGCCTAATAATACCTGAGACTCTCTCAAGGACATTGTTCTCTTGATAACGATTCGCCTTAAGCTGTACAGTGTTGCTTGTGTTTTTCTCTCTGGAAGTGCCTTGAAGTTCTGTTTCGTGTTCCAGACTAATCCCAGATATTCTATTTTTTGAGTAGGCCGGATTACCGATTTCTCGTAATTGATGGTCCAACCCAGCCACTGGAGCGTATGCAGAGCCAATTGTGCCTGTGATTGTAGAAGTTTCTCGGATTGGCATGCTATGAGGAAATCGTCTAAATATACGACGACTCGTATTCCTCGAGACCGAAGATACTGCGCAACCCAATTTGTCAGGGATGAAAAAATTTTGGGTGCGCAAGATAGTCCGAAGGGCAAGCTCGTCACCTGAAGTACTTGCTGGTTGTAAACCACTCTTAGAAATTTTCGATCGCATTCTGAGACATTGACGTGAAAGTACCCTGATGATAGGTCGATTTTTATCATCCAATCCATCTCTTGCAGGAAGTGAGGTATTTGGAAGTGTGATATTAGTTTGAAAGGCTTTGGCACTATGTATCTGTTCAATCTTTTGAGGTTGAATATAGGCCTGCAGCTTCCGTCGCTCTTCTTTGTCAAAAACATTGTTGACAAAAAGCTGGGACCCAGTCGATTTTGGTCTGGAATCTCCAGCACGCCCTGATGGAGAAGTGTTTTGATTTGTTGCGACATTGCGGCTGATTGTTTTGTTTCGAACCGTTGAAGCAACCTCTGTGATGGATAGACCAGCAGAGGCTTGGAGGTGAATGGAAGACGCATTCCCGTAATCAGATCGAGAAGGGCCTCCGGAGCCCGAAGCGTCAACCACTGCCTGCGATGCGCTCGCAGACAGCCTCCGTAAAATCCGTTGATGTGCGACAGGGGCCTTACGTCATTGATCGGAGTTTCTTTTGACCGCTGGGCAGTCTTTCTTGAAGGATTGCTTGGGTATTGTGGTAAAGGTTCGCTTGGTATTATTGACGCCGGATGTTCCTTTTTTATAGTGTTGATGTCCACTGTCTCGAAAGGAATGGCCTCGACGCTTAATGTCATATTGATTGTTTGGTACTGTCACTGTTTTAGTGTTGGGTTTCTGTCCCTCTTTTTCTCGAGTGTACCAAGGACGAATCCATTTCTCAATACCACCGGTATTATGTATATATGTCTGCAGCCGAGACTCGTCAAAAAGATATTTCGAACTCGGAGGTATTTTACTCAGACCCTCTCGCAAGATCTTATTAGGTAATTGATTCAAAATACGATCCCGGCGAGTTTCTATGCACTTTGCTCTTTTTCCGCACACTAGTTGCATAATTTCTTCATTATTTTTATGAAATTTGGACGTTGGTTGAAATAGCTCCGAAATTTTATCAAATACGGCGGAAGGCGATAAAACTGTGTCCGAAGATGCTGCCCAGTCAATAATTTGCTGTAGGTTATTATTCAATAATTCTTGTTGTGCAAGTAAAGCGTTGGTCAAGGACGCTACAATCCTCTCAGAACTAGCAGCGTAATCCTTTCCTTTGACAAATTGTCTCAATTCGTCGTTAATTTCTACCTCCATAAACCCCGGCGTTGCAATATGAGATTTTAAGGCATCCGCGTACCGCACATTTTTCCAGTCCGGATTACCAAAACGTTGGAGCACCTCGAGTTGCTTTACCCGACTAGGATTTGCCATAGGTATTTTAGGTTCTTTTATTGTCGTTTTTACTCCACTCAAATTTAGCTTAAATGAACCACCTGGACAAATAGTACCCGCTGCAACGGGCCGATTTAAGGTAAAACCAACAGGACGTGTGCTAGGGCCCGGCGTTGGTTCTATTTCAGATTCATGCACTACTGGTAATGATAAAAACTCGTTGGAGGCGGTACCCTCTACCGGTAATAAAATCGCACCCGGCACTTGTGAGGGTGGCGTGTTGTGCCTTACCGAAGACTCCGAAACGTATTTATGCCATAAAAGATTCGTTAAGGCGCTCACTTGGTCAGATAAGGCTTGAATTGACTTACCCTGGCGGCTCCGTTTTACCTGAGGGTAGTCGGAATTCTCCGAGCTTGAATCGCTCGATTCGCTTGACGCTAAAGACCGGCGCTTGCGATGGTTTGAAGGTATAGTATCGTGCTCTGAACGACCGGCGCGATCCTCGGCAGAAGACGCGGCACGAACATCAACCGGCAAGTCTGCCTGATCGACATTCAAGCGC
This sequence comes from Hyles euphorbiae, assembly GCA_023078785.2. NCBI lineage: Eukaryota > Metazoa > Arthropoda > Insecta > Lepidoptera > Sphingidae > Hyles > Hyles euphorbiae. The sequence continues at coordinate 6,534,495 of CM041048.1, forward strand.
CCCGGAACACCAGAATCACTTTCACTCATTATACTGAATAAATTGTAACTACTACAATATAAATTTTGATATTTATTCACTAATAATTTAATTTACTTAATTTACTTTATTATAAACGATGTTGCTCTTCGAAGGAAGAACGACGCTATGATCCAACATCGCGCTGTCCCACCACAGGCGATCTCCTGAGACCACGTGACACCTGCTCAACGTTCATTGGTCGGAACAAAGCGGAAGTAACAGAAAAAAGGGAATAAATTGAGTAAAAACGGAAAAGGAAGTAAGACGCTCTCTCACAGATGCTGTGCATCGTCACATGCCGAATAATAAAAATAATAAAAAATCCGTTCAGACCATTGAGATATATATTACTGCGCATAGAGAAGCTATCCCATACAAATGTCTTGTTCTATTTTGGTATTTGAAACTAAATCGCTGTAGCGTGGAACAAATAATTAGTCGTCTAATCAAAAAGTATAACCATGCAGCGCTGAATCGCTTTCAGGGTTTAGTTTTCTCGCGACCAAAAGGCAGGCCCGGATCTAGGGGGGGGCAAGTCGGGGTGTGTGCCCCGGGCGGCACGTTCAGGGGCGGCATATTGAATCTTGGGAGACAACTACAAAACTGATCAATAATGTGACACCACTTACACTTTTTTTTTCGTCGTGTGCGAATTAGTGATTATGCGATACGGGCGCGTGAAAAAGAGATGAAAACTCAATATTTGGAATGTAATTTATCCATCTCAACAATTACGTTTAGTTTCAAATATCCAATTTGTGTTTACTAGTTAGTTTTAGTTGATTAACCGAAGAACAAACGTCTTTTATGTGGTACAGGCAGTGGTGAATTTACTAGTAGGCTGAGTAGGCTGGAGCCTAGGGCGGCAGATTTTAAGGGACGGCAAATCTGGGCCAATTTTTTTTTGTTTTGTTTTACTGAAATAATAAAAGGCAATATTTTATACACTGAGAAAATGGGGTTTGAAAATTAAGAATAGTTAAAATATTTCAGTAATATGTTCCCAAGTCTCCACGTTGACAATTGAATAATAAACACTTTATTAAATATCTATACTCGGATATTATAAAATATTCCAATAATGATACAAAATTAAAAAAAAAAAACTTGATTAAATGTGAAAAAACACTTATTAACAATGATTTTAGTCTTTAGAGTTCCTTGCTAAGAATATTGTTTTTTTTTTAATTGGTTATTTATTGTTTTCACGCACCCAGTGGTCAAGGGGCGGCAAAATTCCTCCACGGCTTCCTTTGCCTGTCGTAAGAGGCCATTAATAGGTGTCATTGGAGTCGCTGGCCAACTCTAAGATGTGCGGCAGTACTCGTGGTTTCATAGCGGACACCCACGGTTAGGGCGTCCGTTGCAGAGAAAATCCATGTCTACCTAAGTTGTGAGGAGCCATATTAGGAAGTGCGCCGGGTGGCACGGCGAGTCAACTAGGTGCTACTCGCTCATCCGCATCGCCTATCGTCCGTAGTACCTGCGATGGTCACCATGAGATTTAGTCGGTATGCCGGCAAAAAATCTTAGATTTTTTCAGGGATCCAGCCTGGCTGCAAAATCTATGCGGTACGGACAATAATTGTCCCCGTGCGCCCGATTGAAAGGCTGGAGACCCCGACATGCACCTTATGATCTCGTAGATATCGATTTAAAAAAAAGGTATTTTATTCACCCCTTGTATCCTTGATATGATCCTTGAGTATCCTTGGTGTGGATATCCGCTGTGATCTCAATCCAAGGATTCACATCGAGGGCGTAATATCTGCCACATCACGCAGGGTTGGAGTCCTGAACAGGGTGCGTCGGTTTTTCACGTCCGGTCAGCTTTGTCGCTTTTATAAAGCGCAGGTCCGGCCGGGTATGGAGTACTGCTCGCACCTCTGGGATGGATCCGCCCAGTACCTGCTCGATGCCTTGGATGGATTGCAGCGGCGGGCCATCCGCATTGTGAATGATGCTGACGTTACGAGCAACTTAGAGTCGCTACAACTCCGGAGAGATGTCGCTTCTCTAAGCGTGTTCTACCGCCTGTATCAGGGTGAGTGCTCTGAAGAATTGTTCAACTTACTCCCCTCCTCTCCATTCCTAACCAGAACCACGCGTGCTGGCTTGCGAAGCCATAGCTTGACGGTCCACACCATCCCGGCGCGAACCAAACGGTTCTCAAATTCGTTTTTGTGCCGCACCGTCAGGCTGTGGAATTGTTTGCCGGCACACGTGTTCCCTCCTTCCTACAATCCTGGGTCCTTCCGCCGTGGTGTGAAGAGGCACCTTAGCAGGCCGGCATAATTGTTTCCATTGGCATGGGACTGCCGTCCGATGCAGAGTATCCATCTCTGCCTGGGCGGCATTGGCACGTTCCATCAGATGCAATGCCGTCACTATACCAGGCCATTGTAAAAAAGAAAACCCTTTTTTAGGAAATTGAGTTTGAATCAGACCTGGAAGTTTTGAGGCCTGACAAGGCTATCCTTATAATATCCGCCATAATATCTGTGCCGCTGTACGTATGTATAATGTATATCAATGTATGTGTATGGTGTACTACCACGAGGTCTATTTCAGTCTACTCTGCCCTAGTAACCATAAGAAGTTCTATGGAATCGTTAATTCGTCGTGAGACATGACAGAATATTCGAAGTATACGGGGCCGTACTATCTCGGAAAGACGCTACTTGATGCCGAGTTCTTGAAACGTTTGTGTGGAATTCGGACCTGATATTCCAAGCATTCCAACACCTACATTTTTCTTCTCCCGTAGCGTCCATGTTTCAGCGGCGTACAGAAATACGAGAAAGTGCTCGGATAAGCCTGATCTTTAGTAGCCTTTGTAGTAGTACGATTCCTCCATATTTTCCTGAGCTTCTCCATTGCCCCTCTAGCCATCGCCATACGTCGTTTTATCTCAATGATACAACCACCATTGCTTTTTTTAAACAGCCTAGGATAAATGTACCACTGAACCAGTCTTGGAGGAGCCCAGCGACGGTTTGTGATGTGCATTGAAATCCCCCAAGACCATTTCAGCCGACGGGAACTGCTTCCGCTCGTCATCAGCCACATAGCTGAGATACCTGAACAGCCGAGTCGTCTCATCGTCCCCGTTGTGAGACCTGTAAAGGCACACGTCGATGCGGCTCAGGCAACCAAGATTCACGTGCAAACACAAAGCGGAGAAGGAGGGGCCCTCCATGCAGCTTAAACGGTGACAGTAGATGTCCAACCGAACATACATACAAGCATACCCCAGATTTAGGCTTGAAGTTTTCTTCAAGCGAATAACCGGGGTACAGCAGGTAGGAATATTCGGCTGGACAACGAATCCGCGTCTCCATCAAGAAGCGCAACACAGACTAGGCCGTCTCGAGATGATGGTGGACGGCATTAAGGTCGTTTGGAGTTTGCGGATGTTGGTGAACTCCAAGTGAACGCGATGGTGGGGTTATGCAACGCTGATAGACCTGCTTTATTTAATTGCGCTGTCATGAGGTTGAAGGAATGGGTTTGATGAAGAGGCATCGAGAAGCCAAAGTCCGGGCATTAAGCAGGCCGAATGGGCACCGGCATGAAAGGGTCGGCATGTCGCTAAAGGTCGGCTACATCCGGTCACCAACCGGCACGACGTACTCACCCAAGATTATGTGCGACATGGTGAGGCAGCACCTCGTGGTGGTTAGCCACGATTGGGCTCTTGTACTGTACTTTCTCTTTGGCCGGCGGGTCAACACTCCTCCCTTCGACAGCGACCAAAAATACGTACAAAATCACTATCAGATCACTGCGACGGTCTTTACGCCCCGTGGACGGTGACCGCTACCCAGACGGACACTTGAGTCCTACCACCACAAACTGTGTCAGTCATTTGGCACTACCCAGGGGTCACGTGTAGGAAAACTAGAGTCAAAGCCTACAGACGTGTGTGACGTTAACCCTCAAAAGTGACGCTAATATAAAGCGTGTAAAAATGTTTAACATGGTGGTAAAATGACGTTCTTTCCCGAAGGCCTGTGTTGAGTGGGCGTCTGGTTGCTAAAAATGATGATGATGATTAAGATAAAAATATAGGCAAGGGGGGGCGGCATTTTTCAGTTTTTGCCCCGCCTCGACAAATACCTAGATCCGGCGCTGCCAAAAGGTTGAAAGTGCCGTGAATTTCATTGGGCATGGACATATTCTTCACAAAGAACGTCTTATCTAGTGTAACATTGACGTTGATGGTTCAGACACGCTTCCTTGTAAGATTTACAGGAGTGGGTAGACTTTAATCTACCATTCTTGCCTTCCTAATAAACTCAAATATACAAAGTTATAGATTAGAATAGAAAACCCTTTATTTGTTCATTAAAGTACACATACATGATCTGTATCAGCCCATATATGTCCCCCTGCAGGGCATGGGCCTCCTCTAAAATCATGAGTACAATTGAGAATGGTTAGGCCAGTGATTCTCAACCTTTTTTTGTTGCGGCACATATTTAACGATTTCAAAATTTGGCGGCACACAAAGAGCGCCTTGAGACATATTCCTATTGCTATGCACGCCGCTTCATCACAATTTGGCACTACGAAAAAACGCGTTGCAAAGCAAATAATAAAATAATTAACTTTTTTGTGGATTTAAATACATATTCATGTTAAAAATATTTTTGTTTTTAAATGATATAATTTAATAATATTAACATTATTATATATTTGCAAAATTTGGCGGCACACTTTTGAAATTTGGCGGCACATAAAAGTGCCACGGCACAGTGGTTGAGAATCACTGGGTTAGGCCATATAGTCCACCACGCTGGCTTATAAATTCTTATCAATCGCTATGGTATGCAGGTTTCCTTACCATATTTTCCTTCACCATTTTAGTGCGTGGTGATTGACCATCAATACACATTACACACATATATATGTATAAAATATTAATTTATTTTCAGATAGATCTGCAGTGGCTTTCATTAAGTTGCAATAAGTACGTACTGAACGAAGACAGCTGTGAAGAGATCGTAAGTTGATTTTAAATTGACTACATAGATAATATGTTAAAAACAGATCCCATCAAAAACATCCTGTAAAAAAAATCCAAGTCTCGCAGCTCAGGTTTTCTACCGCAAAAAGTTGTGAGATGCATGTAATACCAAGTCGATTAATTTATTTAGTCCTTAAGGGACCTTCTATATAAAGTTATTACGTTAGTTATTACCATATCAATATTAAAAATTCTTTATGTTTTAACCCATTAAGTCCCAAGGGTAAAAATAAACACATATTTATTGGTTTAATTGCTTAATACGTTTATAAATACATCCAAAAAGAGCAAATTATAGTAAAAAAAAATATTGATTAATTATTTTACATTCCGCAAAATGTTGCGTCTAAGGAACGTTGGGATTACTGAACTTCAATTTTACAGGCAAGTCTAACAACGCTAGAGTATTAACGTGAGTGAAATATTTTAAAACAATCAGCATGAAGATGTACTTGACATTTTTTACACATATAAATTGTTGTACTTCTACACTGTCGACAGCTTCTTCACATTTTACTTTCGTGCTCTTCTATTACATGACCAATATTATCGAAGCGAATATTGGAAGGTAACGCGTTTTTGGATGGTCTTCCTAAATTTATATTTGAATTACCCAAAAAATGCGAATTATCTGCAAGTTGGGCTTCTTCGGTTTTCATCAAACTTACAGCGACGTAAGATTTGAATTCCATTTGATTCAAAGATCGCTCATTCGCCATATTGTAAATTTTCCACGAGTTTACCAATACACTGTCTATCAAATTGATGAACAGTGGCCACCACCACTTTGTCCCTCTTACTCGAATCCTATAATTGGCTATTGCATTATCATGGAGATCTACACCTCCCATATTTTTATTATAATCTGCTATAACCTGGGGCTGTGGCACATTCACCATCTTTTTTATTTTTCTATCATAACGTTTTGCTGTAACCAATGGTTCAATTTTTGCGTTGTTAGTAGTCTAGCCACAGTCACCACAGAATTGTCATTCCATCGAACCAACAGTACTTCAGGTTTTTGGTCAAAGCTATAATTTATTTATTTATTTATTTCAAGGAAAATGCAAGTTTACAGTATTTTAACCAAAACACTTACATTCTAATTAATAAGAAATGGAACATACACATTATTACTGTTATTTCTCAAATTTTAACAATTAGAGACATTTATAATCAAGTGATCCTCTCTCTTTTTTCTGAAGTTTTTTTCTTTTATTTCTCCCAACGTTGCGCATACGCAACATTTCCTGGAAGTCTAAGATAAACAACAAGTGTGACTAGTTTTGTCCAGCAAAAGGGTTTATATCATAAATAAGATATTGCTTGAGCTTTATACAGAGTAAAAAGTTAATCTTTATTTCAATTTATATTTTTTATGATTGGATGAATCTGTCGATCTTGAGATAACTCAATTAGCAGTTTTTAAAAAATAAAACTAATATGTATTTTTATTTAAAAAAACACTGAAAAAATTTGAATCCATTTTTTAGTTCTAATTCTCGAGACTGGCTTACATTTCATAGAAATAATTACATATTTTAAAACAAAAAAAAATCACATTTGAAATGTTGCGCTAGCGCGACGTTGGGTAATAATGGGTTAAATAAATGGATCGACTTGGCCATCGCATGAAAACATAATGTATCGTACAATTTATACATAATGCTGCTGGCCAAGTCGATCTATTTATTTAAAACGTAAAGAATTTTAATATTGATATGGTAATAACTAACGTAATAACTTTATATAGAAGGTCCCTTAAGGACTAAATAAATTAATCGACTTGGTATTACATGCATCTCACAACTTTTTGCGGTAGAAAACCTGAGCTGCGAGACTTGGAATTTTTTTACAGGATGTTTTTGATGGGATCTCACGTCTTTTTGTAGAGTCCTACTATTTTGCTTTTCTGTACTTCTTATTTCTAGAATATCACTAACGATTTTTCTTAAAGCCTCTGTTTTATGGATTTTTCTTATTTTTGTATGTATCAATTTATCACAAATATAGCGGATTTGATTATTAATGTTCTTTCTTTCATTGTAATTGATATTTTCGAGCTATTTAGTCTATTTATTTGCAAGTTTTTCTTCGTCATGTTTTTCTAGAGGAATGTTGTACAGTTTCATTGGCTCAATACACCATTTCCCTCTCTATATCCCCTCCTGTTATGCCTCATATATATATGTAGATATCTATCTGCAACTATTATTCCATTATATTTGGGTACAACGAGTCATTATTACTGCAAATGTAACTTTGTAATCCTATACATTTATATGGGATTACAAAGTTATTCACGCAGTTGGTCTATCTAGAAAACTAGACACAAATTATGAAATGTTTGAATTTTCCCTTACTTTAGACACTAAACACTAATTATATTCTAAATTTGAAGGTTCTATGTCTACTAGAAGTGCCTTAGACTTTTGATGATCGGTCAGTCAGTCAGTGAGTGACAAAATTACGAAAGTTTGACTAGTTACAATTCTTAAACTACTCGTTCAAATTGAATGAAATTTTAAATATACCGTGTTTACACAATGCCTGCTTAGTAACTGAAAATTCAGGCTTCATGCTTTAGCCACAACGAAGTTATAGGGGGTTGAAAATGGTCTGAATTGCTTCGAGAAAAGGATGTTACGGCCTATAGCTCGACTTGGAGGGGGCTCGGCCGCGCCCCCAGATTAACTATAAATTACATTTACCTTTAATGTATTTTTTCTTAAACTGACAGCCTCGGTGGCGCAGTTGGTTAGACGCCGGCTGTGAAACGAGAGGCCGCGGATTCGATCCCCGCCCGGAAACAGATATTTGTGTGAACCACAGGTATTTGTTTCGGGTCTGGGTGTTTGAGACCGAAAAGTCTCTCGTAGTTCCTGATACTCACGATACAAGATTCGATCTTAGTGTGGGGTCAGGACTATGTATGTGACTGTTGGGTGCATTTATTTATTCATTTTATTTAAATTTCAGGAACGAACAGGTTTTCTGATAGCTACACCGACACCAGCTGTAAGTAATGTTTATTTATTTATTTAATGGATCAGCTCACGTTTAAGTAAAAAATACGTATCCTTGTGATTGCTTTTCACAATAATATTGATTAATTTCAGAAGATTTTCAAACCGCGTAAATATATGTATAGTATGCACTATTAATTAACACTGAATTATTTAATGCTTTTTTGTTATGTCACGGCATAGTGACTACACTGCATCTGGTCGTAAGCACAATGCTGTCCATGCATCTAAAGCATAGAGTATTACAATTATGACAGCCGACAATAAACATATTTCTTTACAATAAATGACGAGACGAGTTTGCCATTTGCCTGATGGTAAGCGATACGACCGCTCATGGACAGTAGCAAAACTAAACAACACCATGAATTACAAAGCAATGCTTGGCATTCCACTGCGCTCGCCATCTTGAGACAAGATGAAAGTCTCATAATGGTTTCTTAGATCTACGCGAAAGTTACACATTAAAATAAAACTATTATTTACCACGTGACCACGAAAGCTGTAAGGTAATCGAAACGTCGTAAAGTAAAAAAAAAATTTAAAATTAAACCAAATCCACGATAAAATCCGTAAATAATAGCTTTATTTCAATGTTACGCCTCATTATGTTCAGTAGTTACTCTGGCTACAATGTCCTTCAAACGTGTGTCTTGTTTTTCAGTATGGATATGAACCAACTTCTTACCCACTACTTTCTGGATCCTGCAATGCTACATGCCCTCCTGTAAGTATTATCTAAATATCTATATTAAATTCTTGTAAAACTTAGCTTTTTTATTGCGATGAATGGCGAGACGCACATGCCATTCTACTGATTATCAGCGATACGACCGGTCATAGACAGTAGCAAAACCTAACATCATGAATGACAAAGCAATGCTTGGCACTTCACTGCGCTCGCCATCCTGAGACATGAGATGTTACGTCTCTACGTATGTCCAGTAGTTACTCTGACTACAATGTGCAGTGCATTAAAACTGCTGTTTAGTGGAAGAAACAAATATTTCCGAGGTACCTACCCATGTAGCCTCTCACATATGAGAGACCTACCACCAGTGCTTCCCGACAGTAGCTTGTTTTAAACTGCTTTATTCATAGATAATTTTAAAACCTATTTTAGTTATTGAATGTTTAGTCTTCTTCGCTCAAACCCAATTCAGAATGCGTCTGAAAGGCACAAAACATTTGCTATATAAAATAGGTTTAAAAAAGTCTATGAATGAAGCCGAGTGTTTAACTAAGAGAAAGATAATTCCTTTTTAGTATTGTAGTTAGAAAATATCTGTAATAGTAAGTTATTAATAATTTTAATTTATTGCAGGGTCCTGTTGGGCCACAAGGACAGAAAGGTGATCAAGGACCCAGAGGACTTCCGGTAATATTTTTAAATATCTAAAACTTAAGTCCTTGGTGTTAAGTTAAAACAAGCTTAAACCGAGATTAATTTCTAATTGAATTACATCGTGGTTATGGAAGACTATTAGATTCAATCAGTTGACAAGGAAATGAATTGTAGAAATCAACCAGTTTGATAACTTATTTCCTTTGATGTTGGTTAAAAATTACAATAGCCGCGTACTGACTAGCCGCGCAGCCTCGCGCGGCAGCCTCAGACGTTTGCTGCGGGACGGTTGCCTCGCGAGGCAGCCTCGATGTGTAAATTATTTGGATCGAGGCAGCTTCGCGCGGCATGGCCGAGCCAGTTTTGCTCAAGAGAAGTTTTGAGGCAGTACGTTCGGAAAGCTACCGCCACCACTGCCATTCTAATAATTTTACGGCTTGTAAAGTAAAGAAAACGGAAACCTAAACGTTTTTGGATGAAACTATTATACCAAAACAGATTGGATTTTTTTCTTCAAGTCAGCTATTGGAATGTTCATTTTCTAACTTATTCTCCATGCATCTTCTCTTAATCCTCTATTAGTATAATCGGGACATTGCGCATCCCAAAGTCTTCTATATTCACCGTATAGTTGTATTAATTTAAGACACTGTTCTTTATCCATGGCGCTAACCTGCGACGAATAAGCGAGGCGAAACACAACCGTCTTGATTGAGCGCGGCAAACGTACCGAGGCGCCTTTGAGCATGGACAAAAAACCGACAACGCTCGGCTCGGGCCGCGGCACGCTCGGGCGAGGCGGCGTGTGCGTTTGTCTCGGGCGAGGCACGTCCCGACTAGCCGAGCATTTGCTTCGCGCGGCAGGCCTCGTGAGGCTGCTCGGTCAGTCAGTACGCGGCTAATTACAAAACAATTTCACAATTTTAGTAAACAAATGACTAACATGTTTATTTACACATTTAGGGAGCAAGAGGCATACAGGGTCCTCCTGGGTTGACTGGCCTCACAGGACCCAAAGGAGACCCGGGAATTCCTGGAGCACCAGGCCTGGTTATTAACGTAAGTATTGTTTTGTCATTATGAATATAAAAGATATAGAAATATTAAGAGGAAATATCATTAAAACTCTTGAAGTTTGATTACAGGACAGTATGTTTACCAACTTTTAACTTTATTAGGTGTTTAGGTTTAGGGGAGTGCATAGCCTAAAGGTTAGGTAATGGGTGTGGCTGCCAACATGTACGGTGGTCTCGGAGTCAAATCTCAGAGCACACATCTGACTTTTCGGAGTCATGTTTTTATTATTAGTCTATAATTACCAACAATAACGGCGATGGAAAACACTGGGAGGAAACCTGCATATCATAGAGATTCGGAAGAATTTCTATGGCAAGTAAAAATCCGCCGTATATACTAGGTCAGTGTGGTTGACTATACGGCCTAACCCTTCTAAATCGTACTCTAGATTGCACATGAAGCTCGTGACTTGCAGTAGGACGTTTATGGACCGATATAGAACAGACAGTTTAAGATTAAGAGTTATTTTGCAGTGATACTCAGGATAAGTTGTTTATTGTGGCGAACTTATTTTGACTGTTGGGTAATACATGTTCGATCACCAATAGACAATTATAATAAAGTATTATTAATTTATCTAAAGGCCACTGGCTCGGAGGTTGCCGGTCCTCCAGGTCCACCAGGCCGCCGAGGAGCGAAGGGTGAAAAGGGCGATGTGGGTGAAAAAGGTACTTCTTAACATTATAGCATATTTTCAGCTCATGGCAAAATTGTCCGTAGTTTCTTAACTTATAAATGAAAAAAATACATCCTATAGAATCATAATATGGGCTATGTCGATAAATTTGGTTATACGGATCTCCTCATTTCTGATTTGATCTCGTAGAAAAATACCGAGCATAGCGCTCTCCATAGCTCGTTGAGTGACTTTGAGCCTCCTAATAAGGCCCATAGTGAGAGGCCACGTCTCGGATGGATTGGTGGGGGATGATTATAAAAAAAATATTATTAATATTTCATCTATGATTTCAGGTGACCCTGGGGATTCTGGTCCCGTTGGTCTAGCAGGTTTGCCAGGGAGAGATGGCGTGGATGTAAGTTATAATAATTTTGGGTATGAAATTTAAAATTAAATTCTGTCAAGTTGCTGAAATGTTTTTTTCCTCTATAAAATATTAATCTGAAAAAATAAGCTGATGAGGTTAGTCCCCAATTCCCTATATTTACACCTTTGTTCCTATTCACCCTGTTTAATGGTAACAATATTATTTTTCTGTCAGGGATTACCAGGCCCGCCCGGCCCCGTTGGGCCTCGAGGTGAAACAGGACCACAAGGGCCTCCCGGACAAGCTGCTAATGTCAACGCTTCTCTTATTCTAGGTAATTTCATTTAGCCAAGTCAATACGATTAACTATGGAAATAATCTGCATTTCCACCAGTGCCTAAATAGTAATATAGTTAAACTTAGTTCAGCGGATGCAGTATGATTTTTGCTCCGGAAAAAAGATACTTAATTTCTAATGGCCTTATTCATACAGTTTAAAAATCTATTTTAGATAGGTATTGAATATTTTGACTCCTTCGTTCAAATTGAATTTAAAAGTAGTTCGGAAGGGACAAACATTCGATAACTAAAATTTTTAAATTGTCTATGGCCGTAAGACTTTATATACTGCTTAGCAGATACTACATTGAATTGATGATAATTATAATATTATTCGGAGATAGTCCACATTTACCACTACAAGGCGCTACAGATTTTGTTGGAAAAATTTAATATTACATTTTATTTTGAATTTCAGGTGCAAAAGGGGAGAGAGGTCCTATAGGATACCCGGGAAGGGATGGAACTCCTGGCGCAAGAGGACCACCTGGATTAGACGGTGCTAGGGTAATTTTACGCATCTAAACTATGAAGCTATGAATAGCAATCCGTAATTTACCTTAAATGATTTACATTATAAATACGAACATATTTGAAGGAGATTATTTGTGTAATTATTATATAAGATATATGTAGGTATCTATGCCACTGTATTTTTTTAGGGATAGCATATGTTTAGTGGGGATTTTGGTTTAAAACGATAATGATGACCATTGTGTGTTTATAAAATTAGTAATTATAAAATTAGCCTTTACATAATTTCAGGGTCCACCTGGTTCAGACGGCGGGATGGGCATGCCTGGACTGCCAGGTGAAAGAGGTCCTGTTGGACCATCAGGTCCACCTGGAGAAAGAGGCCCGGAAGGACCACAGGTAAATAATTAAATAGCCACTGTACTGTATAGTTACATGCAAGTTCTTCTTGACCTTACCTTCTTTTTATTGCTATGAATGGGAAAATGAGCATATGTATGAGCTGATGGTGAGCGATATGACCGCTCATAGATAGTAGTAAATCAATCACAAACAAGAATTACAAAGCAATGCTTGATATCCCATTGGGCTCGCCATGTTAAGACATTAGATGGTTTGTTTTTATTATGTCTGGCTGCAATGTCCTACAAACCAGAACACAACAGTGCATTGCCTCACAGTTACATGGAATTCGAGCAACATGACTTCATCCAAACCGTTGACTTAATTTTGCTCAATTTTACAACTACTGGCGTGAAAACAAATACTCCAGAAATTGACCAAATGGTCCCCCACGCTGGCTAGTGTGAGCTAATGGGCTTCATACATACTTATATATTCCTTTAGTAAATATTTTATAGTTAGTATTTAATCACTATAAGCCATTGAGGTATACAACAACTTAATGCTATAAACTCCTTTATTTCAGGGTCCAGAAGGTCCACCAGGATGGCCTGGTGCCCCCGGTCCTCCAGGCGTCGCAACTGCAGTAGTTCCAGGGACTAGTGTTTCGGGCCCGCCAGGACCTCCGGGGGAGAGGGGGACGGTAATTCTACTATATACTGGCAGATGTACCAGTTTATCAAACAAAATAAATGCTAACTGCTGGAATAATTATTGTTTGCATATGTTATCCGAGTAGCTACAGCATTTTTTAGCTTTGGAGAATAAAAAGCTTGGAGTTTATATCTTACAATTCTAATCGCACTATCACAATATTTTGGTGTTGTGTAGCAGAAGTCTCTCGGCATTCAACAGCCTCCGTGGGGCAGTTGGTTCGATTTTATATACAGTTCCAATAATACTATAATAATATTCTAGTTGTTTAGCAGAATTCTCTGTGGTGTAGCAGAAGTCTCTCGACATTTGACAGCCTCCGTGGGTCAGAAGATTGGACTTTTTGTGAAACGAGAGGCCGCGGGTTCGGTTCTTGCACCGCATAAATATTAGTGTGATCCATGGGTGTTTCTTACGGGTCTGGCTATTTGTGAGACCGAAAAAGTCTCTCGTAGTTTCTGATACCCACGACATAAGACTCGATCTTAGTGTGGAGTGAGGACTATGTATGTGGCTGTTGGGTGTATGTATTTATTTATTTTTAAAATTAAATTACAGAAAGGCGATCGAGGTTTCCCCGGGATGCCAGGTAGAGATGGGATGGATGGCGTCCCGGGCGTACCAGGACAGATGGGCCCACCCGGTCCAGCCGCACCACATGGCTTAATTGTAGAAGTATATATATTTATTCATTAACAAACAATAACGAGTAATTTTAGACAGGATTTGAAGTTGGTTGGACGCCGGCTGTGAAACAAATGTTGGTGTGAACCACAGGTATTTATCTCGGGTCTGGGTGTTTGTGAGACCGAAGTTTCTCGCAGTTTCTGATACTCATACCACTCAATTTTATCATAGTGAGTCAATAGTCGTGATGTATTGTATGTGACTGAGGGAAGTATTGATGTATGCATTAAAATGGTATAAACGACATACGGTTTTTTTTTATTATTGCAATGAATGGCGAGACGAGCATGCCGTTCGTCTTATGGTTAGCGATGCGACCGTTCATAAACAGTAGCAAAACCAAACAACACCTTGAATTACAAAGCGATGCTTGGCATTCTACTGCGCTCGCCATCCTGAGACATAAGATGTTAGGTCTCAATATGTCCAGTAATTACTCTGGCTACAATGTCCTTCAATTCGAAACACAACAGTGCCTTTAAACTAATATTTGACGGGAGAAATAGACATTGCGGTGGTACCCACCCAGGCAGCCTCTCACATATGAGAGACCTACCACCAGTCATATGAGAGACCTACCACCACTTTTTCCGCATGTAATAAGATCAGTCCGCAATTTTAATGATTTGTGGTTGTAGGTGTTGCTTAAGCAATAGAACGTCACGGCCAAAGTATGTTGTCTGTAACATGACGTTATGTGAGACCACTAACCTGGATATCCATTGCGACTGCTGGAAGATGCACCGACGCCTAGTCATGATGTCACACTAAAAAGGAACCTTATATTACAGTCCTCTTTATTAAACATACATTATTACACGTCAAAATGTTACTTAGAGCAAAGAGCCGAAGTGGCGCTCGACGCGACCCGAGTACAAAGCTTCGTAGCCTACCCACATATAATATAATAAAAATATACGGACGGTAATTTGTTAATTATTCAAAAAAAAAGTGAACAAGTTTAATTAGTGCATAATTAAACTCCTGAGATATTATCGATTTATATATAACTAGCGGCCCCGCCCAGCTTCGCCCGGATACAAATAGATTTCTGTACAATAATATGTACGTATTATACATATACACCTTCCTCTTGAATCACTCTATCTATTAAAAAAACGCATCAAAATCCGTTGCGTAGTTTTAAATATTTAAGCATACAAAAGGACATAGGGACAGAGAAAGCGACTTAGTTTTTATACTATGTAATGATTCAATATAATTTTGGAATATAATCACATGACAGAAGGATATTTATGATGATGTTTTTATTTCAGACGCCATCACTATCAGAGAATGAAGTTAGGAATATTTGTGAAGGTATCATCAGAGGTAAGTTGACTTATTACAAAAAATAAAAACATTTTATGAATAGTTTTGTTTGATGTATAAACAACTTAATATTATTTCCTTACCAACCCACATTAGCCCAGGGTGGTGGACTATATGGCCTAACCACTATCAATCGTAATTTGATTTTTAGAGCCCGTGCCATGCAGTGGGACGTATACGGGCTCATACAGATAGAATATTTCCTTAATAATAGCAATGGCAATGGCATGTTTTTGTTTTAATAATATTATTGTGAACAGAACGGTTGAGTGAATTCAGAGCAACGTTGGATTTGACTCCGACCCATACTGTAGTCGGTAAACGAGGACCGCCTGGAAAGCCGGGAGCGCCTGGACCTCCGGGTAAGACTTTAAACCAGAACAATAGCTTATTTGGCTCACTATTTCACTACTGCTAATCCATTTTTGATTATGAATAGTATGAGCAGACAATATTCATGAAAAGAATGATATGTGTATGGTTAATTAATTACCTCTTTATTTATTTAAACACTTAAATAGTACGGGCGGTCTTAATGCCTAAGGACATTTTCTGCCAGCCAACCGTACGTTAGTTCAGAGAGACGGAAGCAGCTGCTTAGTAATGAAGAGGAAAATAAATGAAAATTGAAAAGAAAAACAAAAGAATAAAATATTATTAACAATGAGCGTATATATTTATACGAATACATACAAGTGCTACATATACAGGGTATATCAAGACTGCTACCGAAAACGAAGCCGGGTGGTAGTTTAAGCGACTTCAGACACAATGCAACAGAAAAAGTTGCAAAAAAAAGCGACAATATTTTTTTTGTTATTTTTTTCCTATGACCATATTTAGGTGGTAAATACATTTTTTCCTAAAATAATTGTGTATAAATAATTGTGAATATATTTTTTATTTATAAATAATCTAAGGTATAAAAGAGTTTAAATTATTATTTTAGCAAAAACTATGGATTTACCACCCAAAAATGAAGATATTTAAAAAATCATAAAAAATAATTGTCGCGTTTCTTTGCAAAATTTTTAGTTGCATTGTGTTTGTAGTCACTAAAACTACCACCTGGCTTCGTTTTCGGTAGCAGTCTTGAGATACCCAGTATATAAAAAAGTTCAATTTAAAGTTTATTGAATGTTTTACTTACAACTAAAAGCTTTTGCTTATAATTTAGATATTAAAATGGCAATTATTCCAATACAAGAATCTTTATCGGGGCATTCAAGACATATGTACATATTATGACAAAGTAATTTATGTCGTCTCCATTTTAGGAATACAAGGATATCCCGGGGAGTCAGGTCCTCGAGGATATCCAGGCGAGACGGGTGAACCGGGCAAACCCGGTAGCCCGGGTAGCAGAGGTGATAAGGGTGATAAAGGAGAACGAGGTCGTGAGGGCATGGGTATACCTGGTCCAGAAGGACCTAGGGGACCTCCGGGTAAGATGTTTTGTCATATTGACTCCATTTTTTGTATATACGTAAGTTTGATGTTGATCTGCCGAAATAGTAGACGAAAAAGCAGAATTAGAAAATGTTAAATTCTAATGGTTTTCGTGCTATTGACTGTTGTATGGATAAGTTTGTACAAATATGACTCACCCATCTCATTTTAAATTTAAATGTTATAACATATTTCCGCGTTGTAGGTCCAATGGGATCGCCAGGACATGAGGGGAGGTCCGGGGAACGAGGACAACCCGGCAGAGAAGGTGAGATGGTTTTTTATTTTTAACCGACTTCAAGAAAGGAGGAGGTTTTTAATTCGAGTGTATAGTTTATTTTAATGTTAGTATTATGACTGAAAATTATTTTTATTTCTTTCTTCTACATCCGTAAAACTTAATATATTGAAGACAGCTAATATTTATTTTAAACAAATTTCATGAGGATGATTCTTTAAAGAAGGAAAAGATTTACTCTTGACAATAATATTGTGAGTGTGTTATCCTATTGGTAATAGACCAGACGCGGCTGCCAATATTTTTCTTGGTGGGCGAGATACACCTCTGGCTATTCAGTCATGTGTGTATGGATAGTGGATTAAGAAGCACTATAACGGTGAAGAAAAACATCGTGAGGAAACCTGCATGCCGTAGATTTGTAAGAAATTGTATAGTATGTAAAGTCCGCCAACCCGGCCTAGGCCAGCGTGGTACACTATATGGTCTCAATATCAATTACTTTGAATTACAGTAAAAGCTCTTTATTCGCGGGGTATAGGTTCCGTAAATATGCCGCGAATACAGAAACCGTGAATATGGAATGGTATTTTGTATGGGATTATAGGGGATACGTTCCTTGGTGACAAAATAAAAAAAAAACAACATAAAAAAAAACAATTTAATTGAAGTTTTTGACCATACTTATTGATTATTATTTTCAGGCATAGGCAACGGTTTACAGAATTTTGTATTTTTTTCTTGTGTGGCAGTTTTTAAAAGCTCTTTCAGTTCAAACTGATATTCAGCAGTGGTATTAACAATTTGCCTCTTAAAAATAAGACCTCGTTCCATAGACGGATCAATTTTCATAAAGAAATCTCAAAGCTCATTTACCATTCTTAAACCTTCTCTGAGATTATTCAGATTAAATGTCACATTTCCAGTGTTTGTTGAAGCCTCTTCTTCAATGGGCTGTGCATTTAACATTTCCTCCAAGTCGGTTTCAGTCAAATCTTCATCTTGCGATTCAAGCAATTCTTGAATGTCACTTGATTCTATCTGTTCGAACCCATCTCGTCCTATTCCATTCGCAATTTCAGCTATTTTAGCAGCCAAAGTTTGAATTTCCATAGATTGTTGTAATAAAAGGTCTATTTTACTTTTTTATTAGTCCATTTATCGGCCCGTTTACAAAGGATTTTTGGTTGGATACATATTGGAATTATTTTTACTAATATGCATGTAATATGTACCGATTAGATCCGCGAATAAAGAAATTCCTAGCCGCGAATATAGGAATTGGGTCACAATTTTTTAATCCGCGAATAGTGAAAACGCGAATGAAGGAAGCGCGAATAAGGAGCTTTTACTGTATATAGAAGGCCCGTGCCCTGCAGGGGAACATGCCATATATGTACATACATATTACATGGGCTGATATAATTATAATGAATGAGAGTTTAATTTTTTTCAGGGCCTATTGGACCCCGAGGTGTTCCGGGTCCCAGGGGATCTTGTGACTGTCCTCCTCCTGTCTCCTACTACGCTTATTCACCACAGGGTCTCGTAAAGGGACCTTAAACATTCCTCATACATATTAAATACTGCTATGAATTCTAGTATTTTTACATCTTTATATTTGTGTTGAAAAGTTATACATTCGTGATAAAGCAATTATGTATACGATTTTTATATTTTCAATTGGCCCATTTATGTATTTTTATCTGGTATGTACTTAATAAAACTATTGTATGAACAAACTTTTTTATTTACTTCAATAAATAAGCACCCAACCATAAGCTATATAGAGGTCTCACAATTTTTCAGGATTTTTGGACAACAGATCATAATCTTTAAAAATCATATCTTTGTCCATTAAAAATCTTAACGAAGATTCATAATAGATCTCTAGAATGTAAAAATCTTGAAGGATTATCACGATTATTTACGATGCAATGAATAGTTGTTGTTCATTTTGGGTTAGTCCGCCATGTTAGTTATTGGCCGGTTCAACTTGACGCACTGAATCGATTTCAGCTTTGCAGAAGAAACACTGTTTGCTGTTCAAAAGGTGCTGCATTATGCATGCTCTGAAAAGACCATTTATTTATCAAAACTACTACGCTTGGTACCATTGGGAAATATTAATGTGTACTTTGTATTATTAGGATGTATTATCGGCCATCTTTCAAAATCCTAAACATTTATTCTCATATTTTTGATCAAAAATATTTACGTGGAGTCGAATTTTATCCTGTATGCTTTTAGGAATAGTTTCTAGGTTACTAAATCGGTAAAGAATTGGCGATTTGTATCAATCTGTTAATTCAATTGGACAAGAAAATGAGTGAAACACCATTTTGGAACACACGGAGCCGTTGACTTGTACATAAAAAGTTCGGTGAGTGGCTGGCTTATTCATGAAATATATCATGACATGAAGAGAGTGTCTCACCCTCACATCCACCACTGGAAATAAATCGAAATCAAAAGTGGCACGCATTGTGATCACACCGAGCATTGGAGCTCTGCGAGTCTCCGGGAATATCTTGAACTTGTCTCTTACTCGCAACGAAATCAATTAGAAATTCTATAGGAGGAGTTGGAAGTAAATAATATTGATTAATGCAAATGCAAGCGAAATGTCCTACAAGGTGGACGGACGACCTGGCTAAAGTTGCAGGAAGTAGCTGGATGCAGGCCGCTTTCAACAGGTCGATGTGGAGATCCTTGGGGGAGGCCTATGTTCAGCAGTGGACTTCCTGTGGCTGAGATGTTGATGATGATGATGAACTAATGTAATAAATAATAGTGTATTTATATGACGACATACCTGCACGAATGATGTCCACAAGGCACAAAGCCGGTGTCGGCGGGCCTGGCGTAACAGATAGTGCACAGCAGGTCGGACTGCGCCCCGCTGGAGCCCGGCGAGCGCGCCCTGATCAACGCGTCTCGCGCCACTCTCAGTCTGTCCAATACCACTTCCAGAGCTTTTAGCTCTTCCACCGTCACGTCTTCTGTATCTGAAAGATCCTAGGTCTTTAATAATAAATATGTACTAGTTATTCATTAACTATGTATACTATTACATTGTAAGCCAAAATGGTTGGATGAGTAAGTCACTTACCATCAGATGACCTGTTTGCTCATTCGTAGGACATGTTGCATAGAAAAAAGAAACACGTGTATATAACATCATAATAATTCATAATAAAGTATTGCAACTATCTATATCAAGTGAAAGTTTTAAATTAGTCAACAAAATATTATACCTACATCAGTCCTTCGGGGCCTAGTAAAGGAATAAAAACAAAATCTTTCTATGCAGTTTCAAACCATAAATAAAACAACATTTAATATTAGAGCATACTGATGATCCGTTTTAAGTTAAGTATAAAATACTAACATTTGTAAAACGAAAAGTGTTTATCCCTGGATTTTCCCAACATGAATTCTATACCGTCCAATCTGAATAGTGGTTCGGTCACTAAAGCTTTCGTTACTCTTTCCAAATGCTGAAATCAAAACGAATCATAATTATTTTTAATGAATTTGAAAAATCACTTTAAACCTCTTGTGAATGTCTCAGGACGGTTATAATATGTACGTACGTAATAAAGACGGGTTAGGTTAGACGATATTACTTCTTCAAACAGGTGAAGTTTTAAAGTGGGCGTGAAGGGCCAAATCCGCATGTGTAATATTTTCAAAACCATCGCGTCGCTAGGAATATTTATTTATCAGAAATTCAACATGCAGTTTAAGTTTGCAACAAAATCGGGCTCGTGACGGCTTTCGGCATTTTTTGCTATTTTTTTATTTTATTTATTTTTATTTATACTCTTTATTGTACATCTTAAGTTACATAATAAATAAATATATTAGGCAAAAATTCAATAGTACAATGGGTATTCATCATAGTTCGGAATTTGGCCTTCCATGCACACTTGACAAACTCACCACACGTACGTGTAGAAAAAACTTAATCTAATAAAATAATGAAACAGTAATATAAATTAAACCAGTAGGCCCCAATCTAGTTTCAAATATTTTCATCTAGCCCGGAGACATGTTTCAAGTAATAATTCCTAGAAAGAATATGACATTTTCTGTCCACCACATTAGTTGTTGTTCCTTACATCCGGAGCTAGCTTCGGGTCCAGCATCCTGATGAGGCAGCCTGCCACCGGGGCCAAGGCTACGTAGTAATGGACTCGGTCTGTGTCGGGCAGGCCTCGGGCCATGAGTCGGGCGAAACTGGCCCCGCCACCCGCACGGACGCACACTCGGGATATTACCGCCATTAGAATCTGCAGAAAATATTATAAATAAATAAATAGACTCAACAGTTACATACACTGTCCTGACCTCACACTAAGATCGAGTCTTCTCTCGTGGGTATCAGAAACTACGAGAGACTTTGTGGTCTCACAAACACCCGATACAAATACCTGTGGATTACATATTATGTATGTAGATTTATTTATTTATTTATTTAATCCTTTACTGCACAAAAATAAAAAAAAAATATAGTGAAGAAACAACACAAAAATAATTGTACAAGAGGCGGCCTTATCACTCTAGGTAATTTCTTCCAGGCAACCTTTGGATGGATATTGAGATAGGAAAAATGAGCGGGCAGTAGATATTTCTGTGCGGGAATCGAATCCGAGGCCTCTCGCTTAACCTAACCTACCATGTGACTGTTGGGTGTATTTATTTATCTTCCATTTTATTAGAACATCACGAAGCCTCTTCATCGCCAATTTAATTTGGCGTAATCCGCTTACTAAACAATATATAGACCAAATTGAACCTACCTGACAAGTCCTACCCAACAGCAGTTCGTTCTGGTCCTCACAAGCAGTGGGCTTCGTGAGCAGCTGCGGGCCGAGGTACAGGGTCATCTCCAGGGCTCGCGCCAGGCCATGGTAGAGGTCAAAGCACGTGGCGCACAGCTTAATCTGACGGGACTCTAGATGCGCGTCTACGCTCACTCTATCCATCTGTAGAAGATTAAAAAAATAACGTAGAATTAAAGCCTTTTGGAAATCAGAGTTCAAATATGTAACAGAGTTACAGATTAACAGATTCGGGTTATAGGAAGTTTTTTAGTACCTTTGTGTAGGTTATGACTTAAACTTATCCAAGAAGGTCTATCATAATTAATAAGATGAATAGTGAACATTAACTCTCTTGTAGAGGCAAATAAAACAACCAAGTTTCTTTCAAGTCTGGCGCGAGGTAAATAGATATCTGTATCTCCATGTTCTATGGTATTATCTTCTTTATCGAAGAACTGTAAAATCTCAAACCCTTTTTAACCTGTATGGGTTAAATTAATAAAAGTCGCTCTTGATTCCCACCTCTTGCATCATGGTGACGAACTCAGAGAACGCCCAGTTGAGTTGACTCAGCAAGGAGTTGAGGAACGAAGCCGACTGCGCTGGATGAGCGGCCAGGTAGTCCCTGATGCGGCTCTGGATCACCTCCGAGGGACAGGGACCTACAAGTATACACATTTAACTGAATATTTTAGATTTTTTTAACAATCACAAACAGTAGACACTGTTTGTAATTGGTCACTGGTGGTAGGTCTCTCATATGTGAGAGGCCATCTGGGTAGGTACCACCGCAATGTCTATTTCTCCCGTGAAACAACACTGCTTAAATGCACTGTTGTGTTTCGGATTGAAGGACATTGTAGCCAGAGCAACTACTGGACATATTGAGACTTAACATCTTATGTCTCAGGATGGCGAGCGCAGTGGAATGTTGTTACTGTTTATGAGCGGTCGTATCGCTTACCACCAGGCGAACGGCTTGCTCGTCCCGCCATTCACTGCAACAAAAAAAAAAAAAAAAAAAACTTTAATGATAAGTAAATATGCTAAATCGGAGGCACTGCTGTTTGATATTTAAAACGTAATTTATCCTATGTAATTTATTTGTATGTATGTTTTAGGGGTACATGAAACCGCTACCATCTTTGGCTTGCTTTTTTTTAAATAATATAAATTAAAAGCATGTATATAATATCTGTATTTCTACATAGTTAGTTTCAATGAAATGTATCCTCTTCTTCTATTTCCTATTGCCTCGTGCTTACATGAGTTTCAATCATGACGCAGATCGACTTTGCTTCTTTCAAGCAGCTTTCTAATCAGATATCAATTATTTTTCGGGATGACTTTCTGTTTTAATAGAATACAAAAATACCATATAAATAAGCTAAGCCCGAACAACAACCATACAAAACAATATCGTAAACAATTCCCTCACAAACGCTCAAGTGGGAAAAATAGCCGTATATTACCAAAACATTGACTCATCAGGCCGGCGTCGACCTTCGCGCCGAGATTGTTTACCGTCGGCTCTCTGTCACCGTATCTGTGAAATATACGCCCTTTTTATTTTGTTTTCATGCAGAGGCACTTGTTACAGTTGACTGACACATTGAATTACCTGCCAATGGAGATAGGTCAAGGTCAAACAACCAATAGTTCCATGAATAATGTCGTATGAAATAAGATGTTTCGTTAATTCAGACTAGATTAAGCAGAGTTAAATAGCATATACACCTAGGATAAAATACTATATATCATGTAGCCATTTAAAAAAGAGAGTATTAAAAGTATAAAAATTTATAATTAATTTCCTGGATACATTTTATTGAAAGACCATTAATTCCATTTGATACAAGTATTTAGATATCTATAATTTAATAAAACCGATTCTATAGTTCGAATAAATATATTTAATCTTAGAAAATATTTCGAATAGGTTTTTATTTCTCGGACACGCTAGAATCCAAAATGGCGACAATAATGTAATTGAAAATACAGTATAAGTCTATATTTCTTAGTTCTCACAATTTATCGAACTATTTTTATTACTGGTATTAATATTTATGGGCTTGTTTACATTGTTTCTTATTTGTTTCTGTATTTTTATATCATTTAAGTTTATACCGGTTGATACTGACATAATATTATAGTTTTTAAATAAATTGACATGTTTCTCATCACCCACCATTGTACAAAATATGAAAAACATCCGTGGTGATTTTTTGTACAAAATTGTGATTTTATTTAATTTCAATTTATTTAATTCAAAAATGTGTTTTTTTGTCACTCTGTTTAGATACTACTACTATTTTGACTTGCTTAACTCGTTCGCTGACAGTGGCCATAAACCCTGACACCACATTATGACAGTAGAATTTGTCATACTAAATGACACAGGTCTCTAGACGTAGTGCCATACTGGACATTTGTTAACTTGCCCTAATTCGACACTACGTCGACAGAGAGTAAAGCGACAGGACCTCCAAACGTGAGTCGACGAGGTCTGATTGAAAATATATTGCTCACAATATGATAGTGGATATTGCTCTTCATAATTCTTATATGAAAGTTATCGTCAGATGACGCACTGCCAATAATCTTAAAAATATGTGGCCTGTCCTTCGACGTGCTGTCATAACGCATTATTGTAATTTCACGTCTAATGACGTACTGTCAGCGAACGTGTTAACTGACATTCAGGTTGGTTCGGGAACTTACCCGAGCCGGAAAAAGATTCGTACCTATACCATTTGGCGCAGTTTTAATACAGAACGATTACAACGAAGACGTCTCGGGTTCGATCCCGAGTCAAAATAATATTGGATTTTTTTATTCATTATCAGATTGGAGTCAGGAATTTATGCCCGATATGGCAATAGGCTCGCCCCCCAGCATATTGTGGGACGGAACACACAGGCGAAACGAAGGTAAAAGACGCGAGATCGTGTGTGTAATATTTTTCATATTTTTTTGTCAACTATACCAACACCCTGATTTCAAATAAATTAACGTCTGAATGTATCAAAATAAGCGTAAACTTTGCAGACTATGAGCGTCCGATCAGTCGTCAATTCATAAAACAATTTACGAGTATCTGCTCCCGGCACGACGCGACGGCGACAAAATTTACTTTTCCCAGTAGACGGAATAAATATCTAGGTTCGAAACTTTGAGTAACAGGATCTGTCTTAATACAAGAAAATATCCTATGTCTATATCTTGTGATCCAATTTGTGTTTATCGAGTCAAATGTAGGACAGAATTTGTTGGTGTATTCATCGAGTAAAATATGTATATGATGAAAATTTATTTAAAAATTGAGGATAGGCCCTTTAGTATAATTGGAGTTTCAAATGGTGACCATGAAAACCGCGCACAAATAAATATTACATTTAAAAATTTAATAGATTTCGTCTAAACGGTGATTAAATCTATCTTCATTTTTTTCAAACCTTCTGTCATATACATCAAAACAAGCAAACATTTTTAAAATCGTTGCTAGCGATGGCTAATTTCAGTAACGCTCCACTAGAGATGCACTGGAGCGTGCGCACCACTTACGTCGATAAACTTTATGCGTTTCCCGTCCTGTCTATGTATTAATGTTAATGAAGTCTTGGGTCGAATCCCGAGTCGGGCAAGTTATATGTTATAGTGTATTTTTTGGTTCATTTTCAGCCCGGAGTCAGCTGTTGGTTCCGAATATGGCGATAGAGTCATTTTCACATCATGGGACAGTACATACAAGGCGAAACGTACACCCCTTCTGGAAAAAAGGCGTGATTTTATGTATGTATGTAATAATATGTATATCTTAACTACCCATGTAAACAGGTATAACTTATGGTATGGCCTTTAGTTTGTCAGTCTAGACCTTACCCAATTGACCTATCGATCGCCTCATTTTAATACAAAAATACCAATAATTAAGAAACCATTGGCGTGCCATAGGAGAGGCCTATGTCCAGCAGTGGACGCGAATAGGCTGATGATGATGATGATGAAGAAACCATTAGTATCTTCGTGACACAAATAGATTTCCAAATGACAAATGACAATGGACAAAATTAACGAATACGGGTCACGGCTACTCACATAAAGAACATTGGTAAAATCATTGTTAATGCAATTCTTAAGCGTCTATAAATTTCATGTATAAAAATGTTAATAATTAATTTTCTAAGTAATTTTGGTGCCTAGCTCACGGCGTACCTAAGCCTGAATTACGAAAACACATTTTTCGTAAAACTCTATTGATATTTGCTTTATTTTTATTGGACAAGCGTTATGTCGTTTCAATGTTGCCATTTTTAAAATATAAGGTTGACTGGCTTTCTTGCAGTGTCTTTCTCAGATAATTAATGTAAAAAAATAGTGCAGAGAAGTGAGAACAGCAAAATAATCACTGATTAATTAATTAAGGAATAACAATTTGTTTCTGACGCCTGAAAGCGCTATTGTGCAAATAATAATAAATAGTTGTCACCTGTTTCCTTTTTATTTCATTGCACATGATATTACTATTAGATTAATAAAATAAATAAGTACTTGATATTTAAATTGCGTGTAAAATATATTTTTTTACTTTTATTTGTGCGTCATAACTTTGCCTCACGCCAATATAAATGCAACAAAATAACATTAACTACCCACCGAGTTTGATAAGATGTAGAAAATCTGTAAAACTTTATAGTGGAATATCTTTTTTCCTAGGCTTGCTACAATAGTACATTTTAAGAAAAAATTGTTAAGGAATTCGAAATATATATTTTAAAATATTTTTCATCTCAATACACACAAAAAAAATTACAACAAAATAATGTATGGAGGATTATCATTGTTCTTTACTGGTGGTAGGTCTCTCTTATGTGAGAGACCGCCTGGGTAGGTAAAAACGCAATGTCTAATTGTCCCGCCAAACGGCAGTTTAAATGCACTGTTGTGTACTAGCCAGAGTAACTACTAGACATATTGAGACTTAACATCGTACGTCTCAGGACGGCGAGCGCAGTGGAATGCCAAACATGGCTGTGAAATTCATGGTGTTTGGATTTCTTACTCTTCATGAGTGGTCATATTGCTTACCATCAGGCGCACAGCATGCTCGCCTCGCCATTCATTCCAGTAAAAAATGGTTATCGAATAGGTATATCTATCGTCCGAACATTGTGTTTTATGCCCCATTCCGATATTGATTCTATAAATCTTGAACTATCGACCGTAATTCACGTTGTTACTGGATCGCGGAATATTGACTGGTAATATGTTTTATTTATGAGGTTTCTTGCTATCTTTAAGAACGTCTCTAAGCCCACCATTGGTAGGTCTGTTCTGAAGCATACAAGACTGGTCTTTATTCTTGAGGTGATAGAGTATCTTTCATTTTGATTGCAATGAGCTTAATAGGGCTTATTGAATATTTTGTTCTTACGTCTATTGAAGTTAATTTTTGGGTTTGTTAAACAATTGCTGTCAATTAAGTTATGTAATTGGCCTACTGACTGACTAATTCACTGATTATCCCCTCAACCGTCAAACGAACAGCGCTCAGGCTCGTCGGACTTCAAGCAATAAAGCAACCTAACGTTATTGAAATAGGGGCTATTTTAATTCAAGGACACAATATGGCGCTTACGACAAGCCAGGGGTTATATGATGATATTTTAAAGACGATACATAGACATGACAACTACTATTGGTAAATGGACTAGACGCGACTGTCAACATGTTCACGGTGGTCGCGGGTTCGAATCTCAGGGCACAGGAAGTCCACTGCTGAACATAGGCCTCCTCCAAGGATTTCCACATCGACTTGTTGGAAGCGGCCTGCATCCAGCGACTTCCTGCTACCTTAACCAGGTTGTCCGTTAGTCGGGTTTTCTAATAAATATAAATAAACTAGCGGCTCGGCCCAGCTTCACCCGGGTGCATATAGATTTCTCTACAATAATATGTACGTATTATACACAAAAGCGTTCCTCTTGATTCACTTTATCTATTAAAAAAACCGCATCAAAATCCGTTGCTTAGTTTTAAAGATTTCAGACATAAGGACAGAAAAAGCGACTTTGTTTTATACGATGTAATAATGATATAAGTTAGACATCTAAATTAAAGAAGGATCATAATTTGACAGACACCACTCCGTAGTTGGTTAGACGCCAGTTGTGAAACTACAGGTCACGGGTTCGATCCCTACACCGAGATATTTGTTTCATCCACCGGTATTTATTTAGGGTCTGGGTGTTTGTGAGACCGAAAAGTCTCTCGTAGTTCCTGATACCCACGACACAAGACTCGATCTTAGTGCGGAGTCAGGCCTATGTATCTGGCTTTTGGGAGTATTTATTTATAATTTAATCTAATATATAAAGTTGAAGACATACATACATACATAAACTCACGCCTTATTCCCAGAAGGGGTAGGCAGAGGTGCCAGGGCACCCACATTTCGCCTTGTATGTTCCGTCCCACAATGTGACAGGTGGCGAGCCTATAGTTATCGTATAAAGTTGAAGAGTTTGTTTGTTTCTTACGTCTAATCTCAGGAATTAGTAGTTCGAATTAAAAAGTGCTTTCTTGTGTCAGATAGGTCATTTATTGAGGAATAATATAGGCTATATATCATCACGTTATGACCTATAAGAGGGCAGCAATAGAGAAAAATCTAGCCAGCAAGGGGAAATTTAATTCATTTCTCGTAGTTTATAATATACTATAATTGAACTATAAGGTGGTAGCAAACACATCAATAACAAAAGTCATGACAAACAAGTTTCCAGCTCGGAAGCAATAAAGGACAAGACAGCACTCGTAAGAGTAATATATCATGACTGAGAAACAATCTCACAACTTCTTATTAAAGTTTGGAGGAAACAATATAACTTTTATAGATTTTTCTGATTTCGTATTATGTATGTTTTTACTTTATATACTTTTTATTATTATTGATAGAATGAGAGATATAAAATATTATGAATTTGTATCTGCGAAGTAAATTAATTACATAATGGTTTCTTATATTTACGCGAATGCTACACATTGAAATAAAACTATTAATTACGGATTTTATCGCGGATTTGGTTTAATTTTTACGTTTTTTGAATTCCCGACGTTTCGATTACTTTACAGCTTTTGTAGTCCGCTCCGTGACCACGAAAGCTGTAAAGTAATCGAAACGTCGGGAATTCAAAAAAAATAATGTAAAAAGTAAACCAAATCCGCGATAAAATCCGTAAATAATAGTTTTATTTCAATAAATTAATTACTTTAGAATTTATTGTGATATCCATGATATTAGTGTTTTAGTATCTTGTATTATTCAGACAGTTTTGAAACTTATTATATTATTAGGTATTGAATTTTGTTTTCTTCTCTCAAACTGAATTCAAAAGTCGATCGAAATGAACAAACATTCGAAAATTATTAAACGTTTTAAAATTGTCTATGAATAGGCCGTATATCTAAGAAGAGGACCTCAGAGTCAGATTTTAAAGTCTTCAAGCCAGTAAAATTACGTATTATAAGTTGCAAATATTTTGGTAATTTTAATAGTAAAGTCTTAGGACTAACAGTTTTATGTGGAAATTGCAAAACAGCTATTTTGGTAGTAGACTATCAGTGCTTTAGTGTTTTGACGTGACAACGTCTTAAATTAGGTTGCGGCTGGGAGTCACTTATGAAAAAGTGTAACGCCCGGTAACGTTACGATGAGTCACCGAACGAGAGAGAGGCCCGCCGAATGCCTTGCGTCTCTCTCCCACTCAACTATGATCGGTCTGCCGCGCGCGCAGCACTAGAGAATTAGGCGCATTGAATCGGCGCATGCTTGTGTCTCTGTCTTTGTCTTTCTCGAACGTTCTTGGCGTTGGAAAAACAAGAAAGCGTCACAATACAAGTTCACACGTGTGGTTAAAGTATCGTCAGCTGTGTCTGTAGTGAAAATATGGAGTGCTTAGATTCGTCATTTATCATTTACAACAACTACAACAATAAAGGTAAATAATTGTACACTGATATTTCATTATCGTAAACTATGATTGATTGATTAATTGTTAGATTGACACAAAAGTTGAGAAACTGAGTTTATAGGTTATGTCATACTATTGATAAATGTTGGTAGTGTTTTAGTAAACAAAATATATTTCTATAGTTAAAATTTGTGCAATTCTTATTTTCATTCAATTCCTTGTTCCTATTGTGCAATTTAATTATATTCATATCAATAAATATTCTACCGAGAAAAAGACGTTGTCACGTAAAATCTTCGCCCGTAAAACCGACTTTACAGGCAACCATTTTTATTATAGTTAAGTTAAAATATTGTCAGGAAACCTGCATACCACAGCAATTTGTAATAATATCTATGGTACGCAAAGTAAGACAATCCGTACTAGGTCAGCGTAGCCAACTACATGACCTAACCACGCTAAATCGTACTTTCGTTTGCAGAAGGCCCGTGTTCTGCAGTGGGATGTAAATGGACTGATACAGTACAAAGATGATTATGGTATATAACTGTACGTACTTGGCAGCAAGGTGTGGCCACTGTCGATGTCGAAACCCGAAGCCAGATCCGTGCCAGAATCGAACCAGCACCCAGTTGGACTGAGCCCACGCGCGGTTCTGGTATGGACGGACCAACTCCTCCACCATAGACATCTGTCTAAAGAAGAATATAAAATTAAACAATAACGTCATTATGTAAATCTGGCTCTCATTGGGCTCTTTTGTAATTCTGTATCTGCGTGTCGTTGTCATAGGCTCTTACTATTGAATAGTCTTAGATCATTTTCCACCATGTTAGCGTAATAACCATCTTCAGCCACAAAAAGTGTACCACTTAAGCTATCTTACCCAAGAACCAAAGTATTCAATAGTGTATCGACAGTGATACGCAAAGAATTCATGCTGAGCACTGCAGGTTTTTTATTGCAAGGAATAGATACGAGAATTGCATTCGCTTGAAGTTAGATACGATCGCTCATGCAAAACCAAACTACACCATGCATTACAAAGCAATGATTGGCATTCCACTGCTTTCGCCATCCTGAGACATAAGATGTTAAGTCTCGTTATGTTCAGTAGTTGCTCTTGCTGCAATGTCTTTTCAAGCCGGAACACAGCTGCGCATTAACACTGCTGTTAGGCGGGTGAAATAGACATTGCGGTGGTACCTACCCAGGCGGACTCTCACATATGAGAGACGTCCAGTAAAAGTCGGCGAGTCTATAAATACGCTAGTTTGTCTTTAACCCAAAAGAAAATTAATCGGAAAGAAGTCAATTTCAATGAGCTATTTCCCGCTTGCCACATTCAAGCAGTAGACCAAATATTGTCTGTGACGTATAAAGCCCATTTGAAAATTATTGTCAACTTCTATCTAGAGCAAAAAGGAATCCAAAACATTTGAATACTTCACTCACTGTTTCAATGGCACTCTTTCAATAGCCCTCATTGTAGCTGGTTGGGTCGCGAACGAAGCTAGCGTTTGTACCAATGACTCCCTCGTGCTGGCTAGGACTATCCTCTGGTCTGCAAACTCGGCGCACAGGAACGCTGCGCAGGATACCACTAGCTCTTCCCATTCTGAGTAGGAAAGAAGATATTAAAGGGAAGATTTGTCGTCAGTTAAATTTTTGTAGGAGTTTGGATTTTATGGCAAGTGCTGTTTACAAGCAAGAAACAATTATTTTTAGTCGATTAATATACTAAGTTATGTTGATTTGATCAAAACTGAATATGTAAAGGTTGAATTCTAAATATAACACATTTTCTTTAGTTTACTGGTGGCAGGTCTCTCACATGTGAGACACCCACCATAATCCACAATTTTTTATTTGTATGTTTTGACGGTAGTGTTAAATATTGTGTTTAAATTAATGTGATTTTTTAATTTTTATTACTCGTTGACAAATAAATGACCTTGCATACATTGTTTCAAAACAACACAAAGTTTTACTGTGGCAGGAAATTAGTTAAATGCATTGGAATTATTATATCGACTCCATCTTAATTTGGATACACGCAACAATTTAGTGAGTAATGGTTAGAACAATTAACGTAAGTACCGACTACCGAAATACATTAAAAAAAATGTAAGGCCACGGCAGTGTCGTAACCAAGTTGGGTTAATTAAATTATGTAGAATTTTTTATCATTACATACACAAATAACTATATTCAATTCAAATCATGTGCATTGGTAAAACCTGTGAATACATGTGATTTTTTTTTATTGAACGCTACAAAAAAAAAGTCTCATACTTTTTAACACATATTAAAAAAAGTTACTTGGAAAATATTGAATAACTTTATACATTTCTTAAGGTACGATTTAAGAAACTTGGCCTGCAGAAATTGCTTCTGTTTCAGTTTTCAATTTTGTCATGGAAGAAAGCGACAATGCGGCAGAACTTGGTTCGAACTTTGCAACTTTTTCACATTTATGTTTTTGATGAAATTCTTTCAACGGTACAATATTTATGAGCACTGCGGAAGATATCAGTTTTGGAAAGTCTTTTGAGAGTTATACAGGCATGAAAAGGGTAATAAATACCTGATCCTAGATACCTGGGGAACATATGGTGCTCTAAAATATTTTTTATGACGTGTCATAATATTTTTATTGCAATGAATGGCTAGACGAGCATGCCAATCGCCTGATGGCAAGCGATATGACTGCTCATGAACAGTGTCAAAACCAAAAAAACACCTTTAATTACAAAGCGATGCTTGGCATTCCACTGCGCTCGCCATCCTGAGACATAAGATGTAAAAAAAATGTCGTAAAAAATGTCTTTTAATCCGAAACACAACAGTGCATTTAAACTGCTGTTTGGCTGGAGAAATAGAACGCTTGTCATTCCGACGTATTTAGATTTGGATCTGTAAAAACAAATGTTTATCTAGCTAAACATTTAATGATAATTGAGACTTTTTTTCCTTACTTATAGACTACAAGCCCGTGGCAAAAATCGATGGGTCAAATGAACCACCAGGAGACCTATTTGGTAGGATACAGGGGCATAAAATAATAATATTCAGCACTATGCCGTCACTTGTAAGCTGTCCGTCTCAGTGCAGATGAGACTTCAAAATCATCAAGGAGAGGGGTTCATTTTGGTCATTTATTTTTGTACGGCATTTCTACCATCGATAGGTCCATGAAAAATAATAGAAAGAACACGTAGTGCCGTACAAAAATAATGCGTCACAAAGTCGGAAGAACGTTAGATATTCCGGCAAATTTGTCGCTAAATTTGGTCATTTGATTTTAAACGGCATCGGTTCCATACAGTAGCAATACCTCTTCTAAACCATTATTCCGCAACGCCGTACAAAAACTATGCGACAAGGAAGAAAAATCAGCGGTTGCAACCTACTCCCTTTCAGTGGTCCGGGGGGTGATTTGACATAATATGGGATAAATTTATTTTGAAAGTATTTAATGCATAGATAACATTTTATCACATGCCGTACATTTTTTGGTGATCCAAAGGTCTGTAGAGCGGAAAATATCTCTCGAATAATCCATGTAATAAAATATACTTTAGGGTGATATTTAGTATGATATTTACTGTACAGCATTTAGACAATTTATTTGTATCTAATGCAATCATCTATAAAAGTCAATGCCGTACATATCTGAAAGCTCACATTGATAAAAGGTAATAAACATAACAAAAACTTATTATTATTAATTCCTTTTTTTTAACTTTATTTGTCCGCAAAATAAGATGACACATATTCATGTTTCAGAAGGTGATCGAGAAGAGGATACGGACGTCGATGAGGACCTTGATTCCGATACCGACTCAGTCACTGATTCAGATATTGACTTAAAATTTGAAAGACATACCTACCTATTTTTTCATTTCTGTATATATATATCATTTAGTATATTTAATAACACAATTCAAAAAAATATGTCCATGTTTGCAGTATATGACATCGAAAAGTTTACAAAAATATAAATACTGAGCTCAGCTATAGTTTTTCAATTTTTGGATATAATATACACTGTTTCACTTTAAAAACTGGCATAATGATATTTTATACATGTTATTAATTATTCTCTTCAAAAATATGTTAATGCCGTGTAGTATCACACGACCATAAAGTACTCCTGAAATGGTAGTGCCATTTTAATCAGCCTAAAATTATGTTCTGCATTAAAATGTACGGCATAATTTTTTCTTCATTTGTTTACCTGAGAACTATTTAAAACAACAATAATATTTAGAAAGTTGCTGTATTTCACTAATCTACGATAATTTAAACTTTTGAAATGATTTGAGATTTTATTTTCCTCTCAATTTCTTTTCAAACATTTTTATTGAATGCCAATACTAAATAACAATTGTATTTAGCAATATCATGTAAGAAAACAGGCTTCCGTACAGGATCAAATGACCTTTCAGCTTTAAAAGTCAAATTTATGAGGAATTTGTGTATACATTAAAATTAACAATAATTTAGTGACGGCTTTTTTTAAAATAGTAATTTCGAGTGCTACTTAATGTTATGAAACCGATGCCGTATTTTTTCAAATCACCCCCCGGACCACTGAAAGGGAGTGGGTTGCAACCGCTGATTTTTCGTCCTTGTCGCATATTTTTCGTACGGCGTTGCGGAATAATGGTTTAGAAGAGGTATTGCTACTGTATGGAACCGATGCCGTTTAAAATCAAATGACCAAATTTAGCGACAAATTTGCCGGAATATCTAACGTTCTTCCGACTTTGTGACGCATTATTTTTGTACGGCACTACGTGTTCTTTCTATTATTTTTCATGGACCTATCGATGGTAGAAATGCCGTACAAAAATAAATGACCAAAATGAACCCCTCTCCTTGATGATTTTGAAGTCTCATCTGCACTGAGACGGACAGCTTACAAGTGACGGCATAGTGCTGAATATTATTATTTTATGCCCCTGTATCCTACCAAATAGGTCTCCTGGTGGTTCATTTGACCCATCGATTTTTGCCACGGGCTTGTAGTCTATTAAGTTATGCTGCGTGACGGATAATTTTCGTCTCATGAAATACACTATAGTAAAATAAAAATAAAAAAATCTCACTGGACGTACCAAATTTTCGGCTAC
Source organism: Hyles euphorbiae (assembly GCA_023078785.2). Classification (NCBI taxonomy): domain Eukaryota; kingdom Metazoa; phylum Arthropoda; class Insecta; order Lepidoptera; family Sphingidae; genus Hyles; species Hyles euphorbiae. Next base: position 6,569,494 of record CM041048.1, read on the forward strand.
CCGTTTGAAAAAATATCACCAATATCAAATTCTCTAGCTATTATGTCCTTTAAATTCTAACCATTAGAACTTACCCATTGCTACTTTCGGATAGAAATAGACGAATGGTGGAACGTATCCACATGGCCTCTCCGATTTACAAGCTAGTGAATAATACATTAGACTAGGCTGTGGCTATGGACCTTTGCCTTTCCGTCAGGATAAATTGAAAAAACAACAACAGCTAGTGAATAATAAAGGGTCAGCTCATTATCCCTTTCTCAGAAATAAAACGAAAATAGTAAAACTAATTATTATAAGAACAACTCGTTCATTACTCTTCTAGATGTCAACTGGTCTACGACAACTGAAGCACGCTTATTTAAACTAGTCGTTTGACTTTTCTCTGACGGTAATCAGATAAATGTCCTTATAAAAATATTTTCTTAAAATTTTTATCATTTTTTTCCCATAATTCTTTTTCATCATTTTTTTAAAGCTGTATGTACCTATAAAGGCTTATTACCTTCCACAATATCTATATATAAAACAATATATTATTTATATGGCGCACCGATGGTGTATCGATCTTATAAAAAAAATAATAAATAACCGTTAAATCAATGATTCACAAATGGGAAACCTTATTATTCCTCTATGCAAACTTATATAATGCTATATATTATGATTAGGCAAGCTTACAATAATTTCAAGAACGATATACATATAAATTTACCTGGTATCTGTTGAATAGGAACAGTGGGATGCATGTAAAGTCGCAGAGTGTTGCATAATTCCAGCATGGCGTCCACATGGTACTCGGGGACGAACGCAAACAGAGACTCAGTGAATTCAGAGTTGCATTCTGTACACAATTTAAATAAATTTGTGGCTGTCAAGTGAAATTTCAAGGATACATTGGGGGATTTGAATGTCATTAACAGTTATATGATGAGAAAAATATCAGCCACAGCAATTATCCTTTTTTTGTTTGTTATTTGACAGCCTCCGTGGCGCAGACGGTTAGATGTCGCCTGTGAAACAAGAGGCCGCGGGTTCGATCCCCGCACCGAGAGAAATGTTTGTGCGGCCCACAAATATTTCTTTAGGGTCTGGGTGTTTGTGAGACCGAAAAGTCTCTCGTAGTTCCTGATACCCACGACACAAGACTTGATATTAATGTGGATTGCGTGTATTTTTTTAACAGCAATTGTATCAATAATATAAAGTATAAAATGTTGGCGACAATTCATGCATTTTATATTGTAATGTTGATAACACCAAAAATACTGTTCAAAATTAATAATAATGTTAAATGTATAATGTATCAAAGTGAAGTCCAATGAGAAAAACTTACGATTCGGTTCCATATGTGCATTTGATCCGAAACGTGGCGTAGTTGCTCTTGAAGTAGGACTCTGGGGACTGATTCATAATATAAATACATTGAAAATGTTTTGCGGTCTGTGAGTTTTTGAATGAAGAGTGAGAGTAGAAAAGGGGGTTTATCGAGTTAGCGAAAATTATTTTTGTGTGTATCGATAGTCAATCACGCACTAAAACGGTGAAGGAAAATATCGTGAGGAAACCTGCATACCATAGCGATTTATAATAATTTCTATTGTATGTAAGTCCGCCAACCCGCACTAGGCCAGCTTGGTGGACTATATGGCCTAACCTCTCAATCGTACTCTCGATTGTAGAGGAGACCCGTGCCCTGAAGTGGGACGTATATGGGCTGATACAGATTTTTGTATACTGAAACAACTAATTGACCATAACTGAAATATCTGAAATATCTGGGCGGCATTGGCACTTTCCCTGGGCGGCATTGGCACTTTCCATCAGGTGCAATGCCGCCATTATGCCAGGCCATTATAAAAAAAAAAAACTTATAGGAAGGTAGCAGTCCCAAGTATAAACTTGCGTTTCTTATTAATACATGAAACACGATGGCAATACTATAACTTCACGTCGTTTTAGTTGTATAATCGATTTCTACGGCTCAGATTTAACATTAGTTTTGTAACACAATAATATTCTCGATTCCATGGGCTAGTGCATAGAACTATTTCTTTCATTAATAACAAAATACGTTGGCTAATGTTTTAGGCTACCTGTGATATAAATATTTACCTTTGATCTGAACTAGAGGTATATTCAAGTTGTAATGACGCGTAACTAGTACCCCCGAGCAAGGAGCTCTTTCCAGGTAGGATTTCTTTACTCGCCACCTGAAGAAAATAGGGAAAAAAATATAGGTTCATGGAGCTAAGACAGCTTCCGCAGCACAAACACAAACTGGATGTGAAGAGATTTTGATTCGATATAATCGACGTAATCTCAATGTTATTTATTCTCTTTTTATTGGTTTCTTAGATTTAAGCGAATGTTAATTATTGAAATTAAACTATTTTAAAAGTCGAGATTTTTACGTCGCGTTGGGAAGTTAAAAATGTAAAAATTAAACCAAATCCACTATAAAATCCGTAAGTACCTAATAGTTTTATTCTATTTATGTTTAATGAAAATGCATTCCTCATCACTCTTACATTATACATTTATTTATTTTAATTGCTTTTCCTTATACATATACTGTGACTACCCATTTCTTCCATACTTTCGTTCATTCCAATACTTCTTGAGGTTTGGAAGAAACGCCAACAGCGATAAGACCGCCGTTTGTAACACATATTTAAGCACTTTTTGTGTATTTTATATCCGAAAATTGTGTGGCGTATAATAAATTATTTATGTTTAAGTAAGTTAGGCAGATAATAATCCAGTCACTTGCAAGTTAGACTGTAGGCTACTTATTTATTCTCACTGCTGAACATAGTTTCCCCGAGGATTTTCACAGCGACTTGTTGGAAACAGTCTGCATCTACGAGTATTTAGAGATTCTACTAATCTATACTAATATAATAAAGAAGAATAATTTGATTGTTGTTGGCATTGAATAAGCTAATAACTGCTGGACCGATTTGAAATAATTAATAATTATAAACACTAAAGAAATTGTTTGTTACCTTTAATCTCAGGAATTACGGGTTCGAATTCTTTTTGTGTTGCATATGTAATTTATAGAGGAATGCTATAAATATAAAGATATCATCCCACTATGACCTATAGCCGGAATTGAACATTTGGTCGTCATCTTGAAAAGTGTGTCTGCACTCGGGTGGATCCGAGCCGGACTACCAATAAATAAAAAAAGTAACCTATTACCTGTTCATGAGCGATATAATTCGGATCAGAAGCCATTCTCAAAGAGTGCAGCGTGCCGGCGAAGTGTCTCGCCAGTTCCGTCTGTCTCTGCTTCGTCCATATTGCGCCGATCACCCAGCCCATTTGTAAAGCGCCTACTTCTAACTTCTCCTGGTAGATAAAGAAGACTTTATGAGACGGCTTCTTAGCCTCCAAACTAGGAGACGCAAATTAAGCAGCTGTGTGCAGGACCACGCAGGGTTTTGTTTGATATTCCATAGATCGGTGAACCCAACATAATCACTCCACTTTTCCCCGAGGCGGGGCGTTAGGAGAGCAAAAAAAAAACAAAAATATAATTGACAGATAGGATCATCAGTCATTGATAAATGAACATCGTTGTCTGCTACCACAATACTTAAAGACTTGCTGGGAAACTTAGGTGGTCCATTGTTAGCGTGAAACGCATAGAGATTGGGAATGGTGAAATATCCTAATAATGGATCATTATTGGATCTTCGGCTACTTAATCGCTAAACGAAAACCATCGTATTTTGTATTTTTTACCCCATGACACAAGTCTCTATCTTAGTGGGATGTGTAGGTACATACTTATAACAAAAATGATGCATCATTAAAGTGAGTCTTCGTCCATGAGATTTATTCAAAGTGGTGGCTGTCTTTTTCCGGATAATACTGGTTATTACTATGTTCATTTACCTCGTAAACACTTTTTGATCTTTCCAACTCTTTCAACATCTTCTCCATTAATTGTCGCTTTATTTTGTCTGGTTCTGTAAATTCTCCATTCACACCTAGAAAATTATCTACATGTTGAAAACGTTTGTTACAGTGTTCCCTATTAGAATTTTGTCTCTATGTAGTGCTCACTGTACAAAAGCGAAAGAGCCGACAGTAATCATTGTTGAAACTGAGTATCTGGTTTTGAATGGCTTGATATCATTGCATCAACCAACGGAAGATAAATAATTAAAGATAACTGTGTATTTGAACAATACTGCATTTACTATTAAGTGTGACATACATACACACATATATAAACTCACGCCTTTTTCTCAGAAGGGGTAGGTAGAAGTTCTCCTAATAGCAATCAGGACACTCAAATTTCGCTTTTTGTGTTCCATCCCACGATGTGATAGGGCGAGCCTTTAGTAATACCGGGCAAAAATTTCTGACTCCAGACTGATAAATTAATAGAAAAATCCAGTATCATTTTGCTCGATTAGTTCCGAAAGCGAGACCTCAGCTTTGCAATCATGCTGAAGTACAATTGCCCCAATGAGGCAGAACTGCTGTATTTGAGGACACAATAATTCCAGGAGATAAAAGGGATGGTATAAAGTACATTGAACTGGACGTCGACACATTTCAATTTCAATCGACACATTTTTTCATTTTGTTGTTATTCGGACGGATACGAAATCCGCCCCGGTTTCCAAATTTCCTACCAGCAGCAAAGTTCTACTGACCTGTCCCAGTATGTAGTTCGCTGGTGATGGTGTATATCCTGAGCTCGATGTCGTGCAGGCAGTCGGCCATGTCGAGCTGGTTGTCCCTCAACTCGCACAACTGGTCACAAACACAGTACATTCTTTTACTTCTGAAGATTTAAGTGGTGGGAGGTCTCTCATATGTGAGAGGCACTGTTTTGTTTCGGTTTGAAGGATATTGTGGTCAGAGTAAATACTGGACATATTGAGACATCTTATGGCTCAGGATGACGAGCGCAGTGGAATGCCAAGCATTGCTTTGTTATTTGAGATATTGTTTGATTTTGCTACTGCTAATGAGCGATCGTATTTTTTACCATCACGCGAAAGGAATGCTCGTCTCGCCATTCTTTTTAAAAATATGATATACACGGTTTAAAGGTTATTGTGGGCAAGGACCATTACCCTCAAATTATTGCATACGATTGGATATTAGAAATGGCCTAAGAATTCAACCAGTTGCTGGGTAACTAATTTTAAAATAGGGTTCGGAGGTGAACATAGAATAATCTCATGTATTATTGACCCTCTATTCGTCCAAAGTATTCATAGCTTGTGCTAAATACAATGTTACATATACTTTTTCAGCGTGTTTGATGGCAGCCCCATGGTACAGCGCCAGTAGACCGTCCACTAGTCTCAGATGAGCTGATCTCACATCGATCGCACCAGCTCCAGGCATCATAGACCGCGTGCCTTTCATCGCTAGTGCCGTCTCTCCTGTTGTTCTACTGTAAAAGATACAAAATAGATCCAATTTCAGCAAAGAATATGGTAGTAGGTAGTAAACATTCGTTGAAACAATTAAAATGCCTTGAAGTAGACTAGATCCGTTCTTAGAGTTATACTTTGTTGAATTTCACAGTTTTTAGGAAGAAGGTACTATGATTTCACCTTTGAACTATATAAAGTTAGTCATATAAGGTATATAAATCTAAAGGTAAAAATCAGCAGTACCATATAAAAGTAATCGTTTTAAACTGTGGTTGTATGGAGCCGTTGATTTATTTTTCATGATTTCAGGTTTGTCCCCATAATATAATTTGTCCATTATACCCTTTATTTTATCATAGCTACATTATGTACAATAGGATAGACAGCAATCTATACTAATATTATAAAGCTGCAGTGTTTGTTTGTTTGAACGCGCTAATCTCTGGAACTACTGGTCCGATTTGAATGATTCATTTTTGGGTAGTCCATTTATCGAGGAAGGCTATAGGCTATATATCATCACGCTATGACCTACAGGAGGAAAGTAGTAGTGATATTTCTAGCAAATACGAGGAAATTTTGTTCGTTTTTCGTGGTCCGATTGGTCGATATTCTAAACTGATAGTCAGAATTAAACATTTTGACCGCCATTTTAAAACGTGTATGCACCCGGGCGCGGCCGGGCCCGACCGCTAGTCTTATATAAATTGATTATTTTATAAATCGATAAAAAGCAATTTTTCACCTCAAACAGAGGAGCAATTGCATCAATGGCTAATGCCAGAATGGATTAGTTTGCAGGATTAATTCCCTTAAGATGGTTCTCGTCTAGATAAGTCTCGTTCGACGGTTACTCATCAAACTAAATCACCTCTAAAGAAATATCCCCAAGCCCAACTTAAGCTTGTTAAGCACTCAAGCCAACAATCAAATCTAAGATTGAGCAATTAACTACTGCCGCGCATTTAACTCAACTGATATTCCCGAATTATTCCACCGAGCGGTACATTAGCACCGCCAGATCCCTGTTGATCTTGTACAAGTTTTATTGAGTTTCCAACTATAACTGTAATTGTGTAGATTAAATTGTTAGCGTTTGATTTTAGTAATATACTAGATTATATCATCAGGGACAGGAAATTGTTGGATATCTCATCGAATCGAGGCTTTTTTCGGAAAATTTGCTTGATAATAATCAAGTGCAAAAACGGTACGTGTATCCCGGTCTATCATATATGAACTACAAATGCGTGGTGAATTAGCAACTAATCTTATGGGATCTGCCAAAGGGGATCATATACACACATAACTTGCCTGTTTTAGGGTAGCAGAGGTGTTAATAGGACCACCACGTTTCATCGTGTGTGTTCCGTCCCATGATGCCTAGCGGGCGAGCCTACTCGCCATATCGGGCACAAATTCCTGACTCCGGGCATATGATAATCCAATAATGAATAGAAAAATCCAATTTCCAATTTTACTAGCGCGGGTGAAAGAGATAGACAGAGGTCATAGTTTATACCGGGTATATACAGACTGCGACCGGAAACGAATCTAGATGGTAGTTTTAGTGACTACAGAGTACATATACAATGCAACTAAATAATTCGAAAAAAGCGACGATGGTTGTATTTTTTTAAGTACCAACCTATCGGGTGATAAATACATAGGCTTTGCTAAAATAATAATGTAATCTCTTGCGCGCATTATTATTATAGAGACGACTATGTATTTTTCACAAAAACACAACAATATTTGGTTTATGTCGGAAGTCAATAAATTTACCACCTCTTTGTTTAGAATACTCTATCAAACATTGAGATAATATGCTAGAGGGGACACTGCACACAAAATGAAGAGTACCGTACCGCTCCTTCTATTTCTGCCTCAGTCACGCCTACGCAATAACATTATCTTCCCTCTCGCTTCACTGTGTACCCGTGTGCACGCACAATACAGAGATTTTATTCCCGATGTCCGCTCTAGTATAATACCTCAATGCTATCAAATCACATATTTGTGTCAATACCTGTTTGGCATCGCAGGCATGGGTGCGTGCATGAATCTCGCCATCGACGAGATGACCTGAGGTAGCGTGGCCAGTCCGGGAGACCCGGCTGTCATATCACTCACACCTGGACAAGACACAATAATCAATATCCATTTGGAAAGCGGCCAAGTCAAATCCAACAGCTTGTGTTGTCAATCTGTCTAAAACTTCTGATCTATCATCTATCTTACAGTTGGTAATGGAATAAATGGAGCATTAAAATTTAAAGCCGTTTTTTTTTTATTTTATTTATTTATTTCAGGTTTTTTGAGACTCTATCCGGCACCATATGTGAAACATTTGTCTTGCTTATTAGCTAGCATTTTCAGGACAGTGCAGCGTTTGAACTGACCCGAGTTCTACAAAAATTTAAATTTTGACTCAAGGGAAAACTACTCCAGACATGCGAAAATAAATGAGTTTACAGCACAAAATTCTGTACACACATTTAATGAATGTAGGTATAGCTAAAAAGGAAGCGCTAATTTATTCAAATATTTAATAACGTTCTATCTAGAGACTACTAGACTATACAGGTTGTTGGAGAAATGACCATGAATTGAAATCACAAATTATCGCGTTACTTGTTCGTACAACAAAAAAATATGAAATTATATTTATTATTTACGGTGTAGCCAATGCATATAATCTTTTTGTTACATTTATCTCAATGTGAAATTTTATTCTATCGTTTAATTTATCGGAATATAAAGGAAATATCAATTATACAATTTTGATTTGACAATTTAATCATTATAAATGTTATAGATTAGGTTCACATGGATCGCGATTTCCTTTAATATCGTCTAATTCCAGCACCCTGTACAATGACATCAGAGCATCAAAATTACCAGTGTCAATGCCCCCAGCCCTGTTATAATTCGGCTCGAAGCTTTGTATGAAAGGATTGTCCTCTCCAAGCACGCTTATGAGGTCCTGTCTGGAAACAATTGTACTATTCACATTCCAATCAAAATTCAACTTTATTTACAAGTTCATAGAGTTCAAATTACTGCAGGTTTACATGCAATCAAAACTGGACTTTAAAGGTTAATGAATAGAGTTCAAATTACCGTAAAGTTCTGACTAGAAAAGGTAGGACGCCACCCAAACGGTCCACGTTGTAGAAGTCCAATTCTCCGTCGATGAAAGTCTTCGCCGGCAAGTGTGGCGGCAATTGGCTGGAATTGGCGAACGTGTTATAACAGGTCTGTGATGTTTATTGGAACCAATATTGGAGTGAGAGTTAAGTTGGTTATGTAATGAGGTTTTTTCATAGTCTTCGGTAGGCCAACGGGTAATTGGTTGTATAATATTACAATAAATTGGTCAATACTAAAAGCCACTTTCCAATTCACTAATAACAATCATAACTTTTTTAAATTATAGTAATCTGCGGTAAAATGTGTGTTTTGACTAGATATAATATTTTTGGCGGGAATACTTTTACTGTTGTAATCAAGGGGATTTTCCATATTAAAATTACGTGTTAGATTTTCAGTAAGTAGTCTTGTCTACTTTATGCCCTATAATATTTTACTGGTGTTTCATATATGAGAGGGCGCCTGGGTAACACTGCAATGTCTATTACTCCCACCAAACAGCCGTGTTAATGGACTATTGTGGTTCGGTTTAAAGAACATTTTTTTTTTATTTCAATGAATGGCGAGACGAGCAAGCCGTTTGCCTGATGGTAAGCGATACGACCGCTCATAAACAGTAGCAAAATTCCACTGCGCTCGCCATCCTGAGACATAAGATGTTAAGTCTCAATATGTCCAGTAGTTACTCTGGCTACAATGTCCTTCAATCCGAAACACAACAGTGCATTTACACTGCTGTTTCACGGGAGAAACAGACATTGCGGTGGTACCTACCCAGATGATCTCTCAGATATGAGAGACCTATCACCAGTAAAACACATTGTAGATAGAGTAGTGAACATATAGAGACTTCACATCTTATGCCTCAGGATGGCGAGCTCAGTGAAATGCAAAAGCATTGCTTTGTTAAGGTGTAGTTTGGTTTTGTTACTGTACACGAGCTGTCGCGTCGTATCGCTTATCATCAGGCGAATGGCTCATCTCGCCATTTATTGCAATAAAAAAAACATGTATGAATGACGAAATCATTTTTCATAATTAATATTAAACTTACGGGTTGCCAAGAGGGCTTTCCGTCCACAGTTTCAAAATGGCGGAGAGTAGGCGCGCGTGGCAGCACCAAGATATCGCCGGCGAGTTGCGCGATATGTTGAACAACCTCTGAAATGTATTCAAATTATTACTATTTCACTCCGGCGAATTCTTTTTGTGACGGCACGATACTTACAATTAGGTATATTGGTGGTTCAAACCATCTCAGCATGAACCAAAAGGTTCACAAATTCTTTTTGGTGCCGCACCGTTAAACTGTGGAATTGTTTGCCCTCACGCGTGTTCCCTCCTTCTTACAATACTGGGTTCTTTCGCAGTAGAGTGAAGGCATCTTAGCAGACCGGCATAATTGTATCGAATGGGCAATCCGCAATGGCATGGGATTTCCGACTGTTGCCATACGATTCTCTGCCTGGACGGGATTTGCACTTATCATCAGATGCAGTGCAGTTATTGACGAACTTGTATAAAACACCCCATTCATCCATAAAATTTCGATCATAATACAACATTTCAAATAAAATTGAGTATCAAGATTGGGCCAGTAAAAATAATTTGTGACGATCTCAGCACATATGTACATAATAACATAAGCTGTTTTTTTGGAATCCGCGTCTTCTCATTTCTACGTAGGATTCCTGTTTTATTTCACTGTACCAACCCTACTATCATATTACACATCTGTTCCCGAAAAGTTTCGTCAAAGCTTTGATTAGTTCGTAGTTGTAATTTATATGCATATTAGATACATGTTGGTGGTTTGTACTTTGTAACTTACGTAGCGGTGCCGTAGCAGTGCTACGGTCGTAGCGCTGGTGCTACGAACGTAGTGTGTTACATTATTTAGTTAAAAAAATGAAATGAAATTGTTGATATTAAGAAAATCAACTTCGAATAAGAATTAACATATTATAAAAAATATATTAAATTTTAAATATGTTGCATTTATTTAATATCGGTGCTCATTGAAAAGTTGGCAAAAAAATCTTTTAAGAAAAAAATGACGTTACCATGTCGAGAATACAATTGTCCATGATGTATCTTCTGAATTTTTCTAGAAATATCTTTCTCGTAGAAGGAACCATGTTCGTGCCGTCAGTATTATCTAGAAGCATCAGCAGGAACTCTAACTGAAAAATAAGCCTATTTTAAAATTAGTTGTACTATTTAAACAATGGCATGTCGCTTTATTATTCTATAGGTCCCGTAAAGGAGCGAACAGGTCACCTATGGAAGGTGATCATGATCATCCACAACGCTTGGATCACGGATATGCTAAGTGTCCACTAGCAATACAACCTTCAAAACCTGGTTGGATTCAGTTGCATTGCATAAACATCCATAGCACTTAGAAATTGAATATTATTATATTGCAATTTATACACGTTGCAAGCGACTACAGAGGCTAACTTCAAGTTTTATTGCTAGTTGACTTTGGCATTAGATATTCCCGGAGCCTCACTAAGCTTCAATGCTTCAGTCTATTTTCAGCCACAAGACATCCACTGCTAAACATAGGACTCTCAAAGGATCTCCACATCGCCTTGTAGGAAGCGGCTTCGACCATGCTTGGTGTCATTAAAATGCATGCTGGTGTTAATCCAGGCTGTTGCAATGATTGTATTCCTAACAAGAACCACGCGTGCTGGCTTGCAAAGCCATAGCTTGATGGTCCAAACCATCTCAGCACGAACCAAAACGTTCACAAATTCTTTTTTTTGCCGCACCGTCAGTTTGTGGAATTGTTTGCCGTCACTCATATTCCCTCCTTTCTATTATCCTGGGTACTTCCGCCGCAGTGTGAAGAGGCATCTTAGTAGGCCGGCATAATTGTATCGAATAGCATGGGACTGCCGTCTAATGCCATTCGATACCCTGCATTTGCGCTTACCATCAGATGCAGTGTGGTCACTATTTCGGGCCAGTATAAAAATGGCGGGTGCGAAGGCGCATTATTCTAGAAGTATACCTGAATTTGTTCCAAAGGCGCTATAGCTTGAGTTATTTTACTGCAATCTTCTTTATACTGAGCTTCCACTGTCGCATCGTCTTGTGGAGGAGGCATCAACTTCGATATCTTGTCTGGAATACAGTCATGCAGACAACTAGTTCAGACATTAAAAAAAGATTTAAAGTGTTAGATAATAATGTCATACCTGTACCTGTTGGAGCGAATGGTGATAGCTTTATGACTCCCTTCTCTGTCATCTCTGAAACAAAACGTTTCTATGAATGGAGTTCGATGCATGAGAATTGCATTGCATTGCTCACTCGAAAAAACACCCACATGCACACATACACAAACACACACACATACACATTTAATACTTTCTCGCTTTCTTGCAATATGCTTCACATGTAAAATTATTATTTTCGAATAAAGATGTTTCATTTTCAATTTTTTCAAATAGGCCAGTTTGACTGGTGTACCGCATTCTTTCAGCAGGTGGTAGCAGAAAAGGACGATTCAAAAGATCTTGTGAAAGACTATTTGAATAAAGAATATTTTGATTTGATTTGATTTTGATTCAGCGCGGCATATATGTTTCAAGTGGAATTTGGAAGATGACAGATCAGAGATGGTATAGTATTTACCATTATGTGCGGTGCGGATATTACATTTATTTATTTATAATATTTATTGTACACCAGTAACAAATAAAAAAGTACAAGTGGCGATCTTATCACTCAAGGTGATCTGTGCTAGACAACCAAAAAGGATACATTACGTAAAATTAAAAAAAATACCTACCAACAATCCTAGGATCGGCTTCTCCTTGCACAGGTGTGGGACGCTGCCACCACGGCTTCCGAATCACAGTCCTTAACACAGCATCGTCTGGACATTTTATATTCAGGAAATTGTCGAATCTGAAATAAATAAAATTTGACCGTCTCAGTGGTACAATTGGTTATAAACTGGTTTATGGCTTTTAAAATGCATTCGCATGCATTCGCTCTGACTCATGACTTGACACAACTGGTGAACCAGCCCACCAGGATCCCGGATGTGGCGAGTCATGCGCCTTCTTTGCTGGACCTTCTGCTGGCGAGTCACCCAGCCGGGTATCATGTGACCGTTAGTGCGCCTCTGGGCACTTCCGATCACTGCCTGGTTGGGTCGTCAGTACCGATCGCATCACCTCCACGTCCCGTGCAGGTTAGGCGAAGGGTCTGGCATTACTCGTCGGCAGATTGGGATGGTATGCGGGAATATTTTGCATCCATCTCTTGGAGGCAGCGCTGCTTTGAGGGTAAAGATCCCTCAGCAAGTGCCAACGCTATTGCTGACGAGATCAGACTTGGAATGGAATATTACATTCCTTCCTCTGAGATCGCCAGTAAGGGCCGTGGACGCTCCTGGTTCAATCGTGCATGCGCCGATGCTGTCGGTGACAAACAGGCGGCGTATCGCGCTTGGATCAGGGGTCGCGCCATGAAGGATCCCAATATCAGTTCCCTCAAAGAAGCCTATAACCGTGCCTCCAAGGCCTGCAAGAAGGCCTACGTTAGGGCGGATGCCCAGCGCGTTAGCAGGATTGGGCGTGCGTTGGCCGATCACCCAACTAGCAGTCGTGCTTATTGGAGGTTGGCCAGGGCCGTCCAATCTAACTTCTGTCGTCCAGCGTTGCCGCCGCTGAGGTACCCAGAAGGGTCGCTGGCCCACAAGCCGCAAGAGAAGGCTGCCTTGCTGGCAAATCTCTTTGCGGCTAATTCCCGCCTCGAAGACCGTGGTTCCCAGTCGCTGCCTACGCTGCCTGATTGCGGTTTCTCAATGGCAGATATTCGCATCAGGCAGTGTGATGTGCGGCGTGAGTTACGGTCTCTCGATGTGCGGAAAGCCAGTGGTCCGGATGGGATACCAGCGGTGGTTTTAAGGGCTTGTGCAGCTGAGTTGTCTCCAGCACTGACTCGCCTCTACCGAGCGTCCTACCGCACAGGTGTTGTGCCGGAATCTTGGAAAGAGGCCAATGTGCAACCAATCCCCAAAAAGGGTGATCGATCGGACCCTACCAATTACCGCCCTATCGCTATCACCTCAGTGATGTGTAAGGTCATGGAGCGGATCATAAACGCTCAATTGGTCCGCTACCTGGAGGATCACTCGTTGATCAGTGACCGACAATACGGATTCCGTCATAATCGATCGACGGGTGATCTTCTAGCGTTTGTCCTGCATCGCTGGGGTGAGGCGATAGACCGGCGTGGCGAGGCTCTTGCTGTGAGCCTCGACATTGCCAAGGCGTTTGATAGGGTCTGGCACCGTGGTCTTCTGTCCAAGCTTCCGGCATACGGTCTACCCGGCAACCTGTGTTCGTGGATTTCCGGCTTTCTGCATGGGCGTAGAATACGTGTAGTCGTAGACGGACACGCTTCGGCGCTCATGTCGGTAAATGCCGGAGTTCCTCAGGGCTCGGTGCTGTCGCCCACCTTGTTTATTCTGCATATCAATGACATGTTGTCGCTTGGCAACATTCATTGCTATGCAGATGACAGCACGGTTCATGGGCGATACCACTGCGGGCCTCCAGGTTGCCGTGTCGAAACTGTGAAGGGACGCGAAGATCTTGTCATTGAGCTCAACCGGACCTTGGATCTCATTTCTACATGGGGTTCCAGGAATATGGTTGAGTTCAATGCCAGGAAAACCCAGGTGTGTGCGTTCACGTGCAAAAAATCCCCGTTCTCTCCCCTCCCCATTCTTCAGGGTACTCCCCTCTCAGTGCGGAATGACCTGTGTATCCTTGGTATGGATATCCGCTGTGATCTCAATCCAAGGAATCACATCGAGGGCGTAATATCTGCCACATCACGCAGGGTTGGAGTCCTGAACAGAGTGCGTCGGTTTTTCACGCCCGGTCAGCTTTGCCGCTTATATAAAGCGCAGGTCCGGCCGGGTATGGAGTATTGCTCGCACCTCTGGGATGGATCCGCCCAGTACCTGCTCGATGCCTTGGATGGATTGCAGCGGCGGGCCATCCGCATTGTGAATGATGCAGACGTTACGAGCAACTTGGAGTCGCTACAACTCCGGAGAGATGTCGCCTCTCTAAGCGTGTTCTACCGCCTGTATCACGGTGAGTGCTCTGAGGAATTGTTCAACTTGCTCCCCTCCTCTCCATTCCTAACCAGAACCACGCGTGCTGGCTTGCGAAGCCATAGCTTGACGGTCCACACCATCCCGGCGCGAACCAAACGGTTCTCAAATTCGTTTCTGTGCCGCACCGTCAGGCTGTGGAATTGTTTGCCGGCGCACGTGTTCCCTCCTTCCTACAATCCCGGGTCCTTCCGCCGTGGTGTGAAGAGGCACCTAAGCAGGCCGGCATAATTGTTTCCATTGGCATGGGACTGCCGTCCGCGGGCGGCATTGACACTTTCCATCAGGTGCAATGCCGCCACTATGCCAGGCCATTATAAAAAAAAAAAAAAAAAAAAAAAAAAAAAAAAAAAAAAAAAAAAGCGTGAAAGTGAGGGCGTAATAGAAAATTATCAGTATCTCTCTCGTAAATCAGAATTTTATGATGATGACTGCATGATGTGACAGCGCTTTTCTTGTCCAAGTTCAAATTTTATTAACACCGGAGTGGATCTATGAAATTATGTTTTAGATCTTGAAAGTAATTGATCTATTTAATAACTTAATTAAGAAATCGAATGTCTAATACTTAAATTAATTTATTAATTATTCTTTTTGTCAAGTGTTTTTATTTGCACTACCGCATAATTCAATATTACATTAATCCAGTGCATCCAAAGGTTACTTGGAAGAGATCGCAGCTAGCGATAAGGCCGGCTATTGTAACTATGCCTTTAGTTTTTTAGTGCTTCTAAGCGTATTTCATTTTGGTGTAATGTAATGAAGCATATATGTACATATAAATAAATAACTAAATAATAAACAACAATGGAACTACTGATGGCGGTCCTCTCAGCAATCTCTTTTCAAAGACTATATCGAAATCACTTTTAACCTGACAAAAAATCCTGTTAGATAACTCACGAGATCTTATTGAAGAACACGTATTTGACTAGATGGTGTCTGGTCTCGCGATGCTGCATGAGGCCACACAGCACGTACACGCCTTCCTGCTGTTGCGTGAAGTGCATGTCCTGAGGAAACACGATCAGATGATGATACTCTTCATTGAAAGAAATGGCTTGACTTGGACTGAGTATAAGGTCAAGAATTTCGTGGATAGGTGGAAATGTTAGTGAAACATCTAAATTTATTCGATTTACACCACATTTGATTCACAATTTTTTTTTCTGGCTAAAGTTGCAGGATGTCGCTGGATACAGGCCGCTTCCAACAGGTCGATGTGGAGATCCTTGGGGGAGGCCTATATTCAGCAGTGGACTTTCTGTGGCTGAAATGACAGTGAATGAACAGCTCAATTTTGGTGTGAAATGAAATTTATTTTTCTAGATGTCTATAACATCTAGAAAAATAATGATTACATCTCTTATTAAATCCTATTCATTTGAGCAGGTCCGCAAATTACCATGCACAACAAATCCAATTAGTTTTCATATATCAGACATTCACTGAATGATATAATTGTATACAGGGTATCTCAAGAGTGCTACCGAAAACGAAGCCGGGTGGTAGTTTTAGTGACTACAGACATATTGCAACAGAAAATGTTGAAAAAAAAGCGACGATTTTTTTTGGTTATTTTTTTCCTATGGTCGTATTTGAATGGTAAATTCATTTTATTCCTGAAATAATAGTGTATACCCTTTTATTTATAAGGACTCTAAGGTATACAAGAGTTTAAATTATTATTTTAGCAAAAACTATGGATTTACCACCCAAAAATTACGATATTAATTTAAAAAATCATAAAAAAAATTGTCGCGTTTTTTTGCGAAAATTTTAGTTGCATTGAAATGAAATGAAATGAAAATGTTTGTACTCATTAAAACTACCACCAGGCTTCGTTTTCGGTAGCAGTCTTGATATACCCTTATATCAGTATGTTAACGTAGGTAGATTTAATTTTTACCGGTGAGACCAAATCATAGAGAAGACACTCTCTGACCATGCAGTGTTCGAAGATATCGCACAGAGCGGCTTCATCAAGGAACGTCCAGAGCAGGTCCAGCAGAGTGCATAGACGAGGCTGTGGCTGCGACAAGAGCTTCATCGCAAGACCTTCCTGGAAAGTAAATAATATTGATACTTCCATCAGCCATAAAGTAAGAAATTCACAAGAGATATAAATGTTGTGTGGAATGTATCTGAAAGTGCAACTTTCGTCTTACAACAGATGAAAACAGTGTGTTGAATAAATAAATAAAAAAAAAAAAAAAAAAAAACACCAAAATTGTACGTCACAGAAACTTTAAATTCGATGTATGTGATTTTTATGTGATTTTTATGGGATTTCTTTACTTATTTAATTGCAGATTGTTTGACCTTAGATATCTGTTCGTGCAAGCCATTCTAATAAGTCACATCACTTATCCATCCTGAGTTATAAAACTACGATTGACGATAGTAAAACAAAATTTCGCACCTATTCAACTTCATAACCCAACAGCACATGTCAATACTCACAAAGTTTTCGTCCCTGGCCTTCATGAAGAACTCCATGGCGTGGGGATCCACGTGCGACCCCCTGGACTTGAGTCCGAGGCCTCCTCGCAGGCGAGGCAGCAGCTCTGCTACCACCACGTACGAGAGACGCAACACGTTGCCCAGCTCCGTCACCACGATGCGAGATAGAGACATTAGGAACGCCTGAAGAACCATAAAATTTAGTCAGAAATTTCATCTCATTTTTGTTCATTGCAATGAATGAAGACGAGCATGCTGTTCGCGTGATGGTACACGATACGATTGCTCATTAACAGTGGCAATCTCAAACAACACCTTGAATTACAAAGCAGGTAGGAAGATTTTTATGGTATTTGGCGAACGAGCATACACCACTCTCGCTGGTGAGTGATTACGGAAACTTTATTTGCAAAATCGGGTATCGATATGGTTCACGCCTTAAACAATGTTAGAGGTATAGAAACTTACAAAAGACTAGAAGAAAAAGGGCTAATACACATGTTACTGCAGGGCACGGGCCTACTCTACAATCGAGAATGCGATTGAGAGTGGTCAAGCCATCTAGTCCACCATTGGTCTAGTACGAATGGGTTAGATTACTGCTGATCACCTAATTTTTGAATGACACTCCAGTCCATACTGATCACCGTTCAAATAACCTACCTTTTTTGACATCTTCTTAAACTCAGCACTCTGTGGATCTATGATAGAATGCGGCGAAGTCCTAGGAGTATACACAGAACCCGAGCTGTGTATGCGCAGTGCCACTTCATCTTCAGCGGCTTTTGAGGAGTCAGATTTAGCCTGTACGTGAATAGATACATATAGAGTGGAGAATACCGAAAATATTTTATGGCACAGTTGATAATAGTTATGTACAATAAAAATAGATTGTCCACTGTTGAGATACTTTTACACTTTTTTCACGGTGAGTGCTCTGAAGTTCAACTTGCTCCCCTCCTCTCCATTCCTAACCAGAACCACGCGTGCTGGCTTGCGAAGCCATAGCTTGACGGTCCACACCATCCCGGCGCGAACCAAACGGTTCTCAAATTCGTTTTTGTGCCGCACCGTCAGGCTGTGGAATTGTTTGCCGGCACACGTGTTCCCTCCTTCCTACAATCCTGGATCCTTCCGCCGTGGTGTGAAGAGGCACCTTAGCAGGCCGGCATATGGCATGGGACTGCCGCCCGATGCCAATGGATACTCTGCCTGGGCGGCATTGGCACTTTCCATCAGGTGCAATGCCGCCACTATGCCAGGCCATTGTAAAAAAAAAACTTTTTTTATTGTAATAAATGGCGAGATGTGCATTCTACTCGCCTGATGGTTCATGATACGACCGCTCACGGACAGTAGCAATACCAAACATCATGAATTTGAAAGTAATGGTTGGCATTACATTGCGCTCGTGATCATGAGACGTAGGATGTTTAGTCTCAATATGTCCAGTAGTTACTCTAGCTACAATGTCCTTTAAATCGGTACACAACATTGCATTTCCACTGGTGTTTGGCGGGAGAAATAGATATTGTGGTGGTACCTAATGAGGTGGCTTTTCACAAATTAAATACATATCACGAGTAAAAACATATCTGATGGTTGGCTGATAAACACAGGTAGTTGTACTACGGTGCGATTACAACGCTGAGGTCTAGGGTTCAAATCCCGAGTCGAAAAAAGTGATATTGGATTTTTCTATTTACCAGCCTGGTGTTAGGAATTTATGACTGATATGGCAATAGGCTCGTCACCTATCATATCGTGTGACGGAACACACAAGGCGAAACGTGGGTGTCCTGGTAACACACCTGCCTTCCCTTATTGGAAAAAAGTGCGAGTTTATGTGTCTTATTATTTATTTACAGAGAAATAACAAAGAGATTACATAATAATAATAATAGTAAAAATGGCGGCCTTATCATACTAGGCAATTTCTTACAGGCAACCATGTGATGGTTATTTAAGTAGGAGGAAGAAAGGGCATATTAATAAATTTGATTACCTTACTACTCTTAGCTGTGAGTGAAGGTTTCAGATCAGATATCCGGGACAGCTCTTCCAAGAGTACGTCGATGTATTTGAAAAGCAGGGTGGCCCGGGAACATTCCTTCGTCGGCGCGATTTGAAGCGGGGCGTATCCTTCCACTGGGAACCTAAAATCGTTTAATTAGAACCTATTATTGTGAGATAAACCTAATTTGATAACTTCTGTGGCGCAGTTGGTTAAGAGCTTACGAAACGAAATGGTGATCGATTGTTATACTAAGGCAAATTTTTGTATGAAACAATTTTTCTTACATCGTTGGTTGTGAGAATCAAGAGTCATAGTAATCATATGAATAAAAAATGTATATTAGATTGCAAACAGCATGCCAATATATCGACAGTGTTATGCTTAAGTTAGCTCAATAACAAAAGTGTCAACCCAATTATATCTCTAGTCTTTATATGGTATACATGATAGAGTAAATGGTTGCATTGCTTCAAAACTCAAATGATATACGTCCTTTCATACATCAAGGCATGTCATACCAATATTTCAGCCATTTTGTATTTTATTCAGTGTCTCTTAATGGACACTTCAAAAATTCTGATTGCAGTGAATTAAATATTTGGATTCATTCCTTACATACTATAATTGACTTAATTTATACTTAATAGGGATAGTACGTCCCTCGTATTTAACTGGCCGCTGGTAACGAAACCATACCGCGATTTAATTCGATCGTGGCGCCATCTCTAAACATCTGCTGTAGATTATGTTTCACGCTGAATTAAATGTGATTTTTATTATTATTTAGTTATGGAATCAAATTAGTTTCTGTCAGGTAAATTTCTAGATTTTTTCCTCTTCCGAAAAGCATTGTTTTATGCAGGTCAGTGTAATGCAGACTATTTTGCGAACGATGAAATTTCATGATTCAAGGTTTTAGTTATTAAGTTCTCAAATAGTTATTAAATGAATGTATAAATAAACATACATACATTGCAATTTCGGTGGCTTGTTACAAAATTTAAACAAAAATATGTATCTAATGAATGTGATAAATTATGGAGAAAAATCGTCTCACCGTCGGAATTTATAAATTAACTTACAGTTGTTGAAAAGGGATTATTTGTACAGTAATTATGAATTTTTAAATGGTACAAGCCTAAGCTCTGTTTTCTATATTTTTACGCATTAAGTCACTAGCGTCACCTACAGCTCGCCGATTTTGGTGAAGATGTGAGAAACTGTTCTAATATGTGTGAAAATTCTAATGTGTGAATGTTATTACGTATGTGACGTATATATATAAATAATTTTATTTAATTTTATGTTATTAAACATCTTGCGCCGACAGTAAAACTATACAGGCGGACTTAATGCTGTTGGCATTTTCTACTAGTCAACCTTTGGGAGAAGCAGAAATAAGACAAATTAATGTTATTCTCTATACGTGTACCTAATACTTGCAGGGCACGGGCTTCTTCTACAATCAAGGGTACGATGAGAATAGTTAGCTTATCGTTCTTCACGCTGGTCTTGTGCGGGTGGTTACCAATATGTTACAAATCGCTATTGTATGCAGGTTCCTTTACGACGTTTTCCTTCATCTTTACAGTGCGCAATTGATTATCAATACACACATGACTCAGAAAAGTGCCCTGGGATTTAAACCGGCGTAAACATGTTGGCAGCTGCGTCTGGCCTGTTAGTAACAGACCTGTTGATAAACAGGCTTCAACCACCTATTCTGATATGTTTCAGATAATTCAGATAACAATCATAACACCTGAATGTTAGCCACCTTTGGAGCACTACCATCGATCCTTCAAGCATGGACAATACTCACACAAATGGCACGTGACCGAAGTTGGCGTATAGGTGTTCTTGCATCGCCAGGGAGACAGCCGGGAAGTAAGCCACGCCGGAGCCGTGCGACACTCGGTCGAACGCCACGCCCATGGACAAGCCGTTTCTGTAGACCATAAAGTTTTGGGTCAGGTAAGGAAACTTATTGATGGTGGTAGGTTGATTGGACATTTGGTTGATTACTGAAGTGAAGCAGACAGTGTTTTATATTTCAGTTGATGGTGTTGTATACCATGTACTGGATTCAAATAAAAAGTTTTACTGTATAAGATCTGGTCAATAAGTTATGTAAAGAATTATTGAAATTTGTCTAACCAGTATACATGTTATTTTGATTCCCACCATCCTGTTTTAATGAGTTTCAAAGTAGTAAATTATTGATTCGAATTTGCTATCATTCATGAAAATATTTTACCTCTTTTAGAAAAAAAAAAACTTTAATATTAAAAATAAATATTGGCTACCTGTAATACTCCAGAGTGCCTCGGTCCAGGTCGATACAGGACCCGATGACGTCACCGGGCAGCCACGGCTGGCCGTAGGGCATGGTGGCCACATTCCACTTCCTCACCCTGCCGCCATCATAGGCGTATGAATGAGCTGTATCACCCACACCGGTATCCATTGAGAAAACGCAGGAGGCAGTACACCAGCCGATCTACAGAAATGTATTGTACTGTATCAGGGATGGGGATAGAATATCCCCCATATTCTATACTTCGACACGAAACTCATATATGTCCCACTGAAGGTCAGAAGGCCCGACAAGCGAGATTAAGGTTGAGAGGGGTTAGGCCACACAGTCCACCACGCTGGTCTATTACAGATTGGTGGACTTTACATACCATAGAAATTCTTTTAAATCGCTATGATTCACAGATATGTTGCGCGGTGATTGACTATCAATAAACATTCCGAATAGTCAAAAGTTACTTTAACCAGCCATCATCTCGTCCGATCCATTACCAACAGGCGTGTTGGCCTTTTAGTAACATAAGGGACCAGAGCAGATTGGGAAGCCATAGCATGTTTTTAATTTATGCCGTGGCATTGAAAGAAATTTCTCAAGACCGCGACATGAATTTAAAATATTTATGGAATTTATGTTGTATTCCCACCAGATAAGTTTAAATATACTTTAGTCAAAAACTGAATCCCTTGCAATTCTGTCCCAATCTGCGCTCTTTAAGGAGTGTAAAATAATAAAATACTTCACAAATTCTTGTTAGAGTTATACCTGCATAATTCCTTTAGTTCCTAGTTGCACCTCGTACATCCATTTACCGGCGTAGGCGCAGGCGGTTGCTCTTATTGTGGCGAAACTAGACAACCCCTGCACGCTCACTCTCTCGTCACCCACAAGAACCAAACGACCGGTACCTGCGATGACAATAACATACATAAACTCATGCGTTTTTTCCAGAAGGGGTAGGCAGAGGTGCCAGGACACCCACATTTGACACCCTCCATAGTCAGTTGGTTACACGCCGACTGTGAAGTGAGAGGCTGCGGGGTTGGTCCCCGCGCTAACGAAAATGCTTGAGTGGGTCCAAAATATTTGTGTCTGGTATTTGTAATCCGCAAGGTCTCTTGTAGTTTCTGATACCCACGACACGAGACTTAAATGATCTTAATGTGGAGTCAGAACTATGTATGTGAATATTGGTTATATTTATTTATTTATTTCGTCATGTATGTTCCGTTTAAAAATGTGACAGAGAGAGCGAGCTTATCGCCATATCGGGCACAAATCCTTGACTGAGGGCTGGTAATTAATAGAAAACTCTACAATCACTATGCCCGAACCGGGACTCGAACCAGAGACCTCAGGTTTGTAACCGTACCGTAGTCGGCTACGCCACCGAGGCTGTCAATATAGTTAACCTTATTAATATTTATCGACCTCTGAATTAACACATTACTTGAATTTTAAACGAGGCCTTTTTTACAATATGGACATGATAAACTCTGCGGATTTTCCAAAAAATTCACTTTTAATAATTATTTGTTATTGGACAATGGTTACACAGCGAATGGTTGGTCAGGTAACTATGGACTTACATTGTCCAGGTATTTCATGTCCCTTGGTTTTGCATTAAATCATTTCAGACGCAAAATGTGCATTAATAATGATGTACATTTGAGCATTTGATCCCGCATTGGCTATGACCCAAATCCCCACTTAATATGAAATATGTCTATGGCGGGCAAGGGAACGCTCTAGATAATTTCGTAGTTGATAAAATCAAGATGTGCTATGAAGCTATAAATAAATATACTAAATACAAACCTGTAGAAGCATCGAATACAACTATCTTAGGTCCGACGCGACCAGTTCTGTCGTCCACTGTTTCCGTTGGCTACAAACAAGATATATTACTATTTATTTATTTATTTATTTTTTAGGACAGCCAGTGGTTGTTACAATAGAACTTAGACTAATAAAATACACAATAAATAAATTAAGAGTAACACTACTATAGACTGTAGTGTTAAATAAATTTGCTGTACTAAGTTTTATTCCCTTTATGTTGCTGCCAATAAATCAGATACAATCAACAGAATTTCAAGGAAAGGGATTTAAGTGTAGTTTACTATTAAAGACTGGCAAAACACTGACAATTCTTTTAATGTGTGGGTACCTAGCACGGCGGTGACAAATTAACATTAGTTGCTCTTATTACTTAAATATATCCACTGTGATGAATCAGTTAATTGAAGTTTATGACGTTGTAAGATTGGATATTACTTTGAGATTGGAATTCAAATGTTCACAAATGAAGGTATAGTAATATACTCACTTCTGGCACTACAGGAGCATTTTTCTTTCCCGATTTCGATTTGTGACTCGTGACTTTAGCTTCGAGCATTTTCGGAAGGTTGTCGCGTACGTGACTTACGTATTTACTTCTTCTGTAAAGGAAGGTTGTATCAGATTATTTATCTTTATTTCTTTTTAATGGTCCATCAAGCTTGTTGCTTATGGTGTATGTCGCAGTAAGATATGTATTGTATGACGTCAACATTAATTAAAGCAGCTGTGCCTGTTGATGGTAAGTGAAAAAAGTTCCATATAAATAGTATAACTTTTGACGGCTCAGGTAGGTTGTCTTCTTTTTTTTTTTAATAACGGATTGCTCACCCATTTTATCGCAGTTTTTTTCGCTAATGTTAAGATTTTGGTCCTTGAAATACTCATTATATTGATAGGTAAATTGGTAGGAAGGTTGTCGATCTTTGAAAATGTATGCTAGTTGCGTAACGCTATACGTTGAACATTGTAGTCGACGCTACGTTTCGGTTACTTACATGTTCCACCTAAATCTATGTGGGTAGGCAAAAAAAAAATCTACAACCACAACTTCCAGAAAAAATATAATTCCGATCTTCGAGCCTACGTCACCTCATATCGTGAAAATAGTAACATTTCTGAAGGCCGGTCGCCCATATAATTGATGCTGTATTAGATGAAATTACAATGATCATCAGTAACATCATTCACTTTTTAGTCCAATGTAAGAAAGATGGTAGCCTGTTGGTAACGAACTAGACGCGACTGCCAACATGTTCACGATGGTTACGGGTTCAAATCCCAGGGCACACCTCTGACTTTTCGGAGTCATGTATGGATTGATATTGATCATCGAGCACTAAAACGGCGAAGAAAAACTTCATGGGGAAACCTGCATAAGTAGAGTAATGTAAAGTCCCCAAGCCCGTACTAGACACTATATGCACTCGGCCACATGTGGCCTAACCACTCTTAATCATACTCTCGATTGTAGAGGAGGCCCTTGCCCTGCAGTGAGACATATATGGGCTGATACAGATGCAAAGATAAAAGGAACCGCTAATAAAAAAAAAACTGCTAAATTATATTAGTAAGGATTTCAAAATCTTACTGTACATGACGATCGGTGTTCTCCTTCATCACCATATCATTACCGAACACTTTCCTGATGATATCATGAACCTCTCCTTTCTCAGCGGAACTGCTGCACACTCCAAACATAGACCTGAGAACGTTCATCATTACCCTCGCCAAAGAAATGTTATTGGAAAAGATACCGAACTCTGGCCTTTTGTCTCTTCCTGGTAAAAAACATTAAAATCTTTTACAAAAATTGTATCTCAAAATTGAACTGTCAATGTTATTTTTGAGTGTTAGGAAGAAATGAGGTTGCAATTTGAGGTTGTTGTTAATGGTTCTAGTAATGGACATTTTTATGGGTTTGGGAGTAAAGTGAATTAAAAATAAAGTTATATTAATCCTGGTTATTTTCAAACAAAATATGTGAAATAAAAATTAATCATATTCTCCTAATATTATAAAGGCGAAACTTTGTGTGTGTATTTGTGTCAAAGTAAGACCGGACAGGGCGGGATGTAATGGACGGGATTGAAAGAGCAGTATAAAGGATGGTCACATATTGTTTTTAAAATAAATCAGTTAGTGCCGAAATTGTAAGTTCCTGGTGTAGACTGGACTCAAAAAGCATCTGAAACAGAGTTGGGCTGCTAGGTATAAATAAAGTTACCTTTCCTTATATCACACCAGATGTGTATTAAAAATGAAATTTATTCTTAGATTTTTTCAGCTTAGGCCTCAGCTGTGAAATTAGAGGCCGTAGGTTCGACACGCTTACCAAAGCAAATGACACAAGACTCGATCTTAGGAGTGTGATCTTGATTATGGAGTTAGAACTATGTATGTGATTGTTGGTTGTATTTATTTATTTTTTATTAATTATGCTTCCACTATTATTCAAGTCTTCAAGTCAATAATGTGCGCAGGCCACTGAAGAACTCTCGTTTCGGAGGCCAAGACCCACTTTGGGTCGCTGAACCAGCGGAATCAGAGTAAGAAAGTAATTATGCTAGTCTTGAGTTGTCAGTATCGATTTGCCTTTGGTACTGAACTGTTTTTATATAAAATACGAGATTGATGAAGTAGAAGTCCCCTAAAACATGAGCAAACGACCTCTTTAACTCTAAAATGTAACCTAAATTTCCGGTACAAATAGCCCTGAATCATGCAAATGTGGTGAGAATGTAGCCGGTCGCCTGAATCCGGGCTCTTCATTACGGCACAGTATTTCACAGCTATTCCAGCGATATGCAATTATGCTTTTAAAACGAATTGCATTTCGGCACTTTAATTTCATGGAGAAGTAAATTATGAAATTATGTTTAAATTATGCATTGCAGGTTTTAAAACTTTTCGAGTCGTATTGGTTGATGTAATTTTGCAATTCAGCCATCATTAAGTTGGTTTAAAAGGCCTCCTATAAATGAGAGGCCACAGTTCTGTTTTCAAACAAACAACAAACTACAAAGGCCGTAAATAATTAGCTTACGTACTAGTGGAACTCAAACCTCATCAATGAGCCGTTTGTATCAATTAGTCATCTGGTAAATACAAGCTATTTCTCATACCAAAATCCGGCTTCGGAAAAAGCAAATCGTTTGTTTTTCTCCTTTTTCCGAGAAATGCGAACGGTTTTGATTTACTCGTCCAATCGCGATGTTTCCGTTCGATGCCTTTGTTAATTTGTGGGTATTGCAAACGGAACCGGAAGTACGTCACTCGATTGCCGACGCAAACAAATTTTTCATTTCGTTGTGGATGAATCAATGATTTTTGTTGACATAGATATTTTTTCTGCATTTATGTTTGGAGACTATGTTATACATAGTTGTTGCCTTATTGGTGTTTAGGCTGTGTTTTGAAGTGAATCGTCAGGTGGTGGGTTAGAATTCCAGTAAAGGTTAAGAATTATTTGTTTTTTTTGTCTGATGTTTTGGTGAGATTTGGGGTTTGAAAAACAATTAAAAGTTGCCTGTTGACCAACATTTTTTTTGTCTGATATGGCGATTTTGCCAATCACTTGGGGACGGAAATACGTTTGGGGAATGAAGAGTTGCATTTGTACCCATTCAAGAACAAACTCTTAAGCTCATACATATCTGTACCGGCTCATATACGTTCCACTGCAGGGCACGGGCCTCCTCTACAAAATATACATGTGAGTATGATTGAGAGTGTTAAGACCATACTGTCCACCACACTGGCCTAGTGCGGGTTGGCGGACTTTACATGCCATAGAAATTCTCACAATTTGCTACAGTATGCAAGTTTCCTCGCGGTGTTTTCCTTCACCATTATAGTGTGTGGCGATTGACTATCACAAATATATATCTGTATATTTTCTTAGTGCCTTAATTTCCTTTATATTAAAATAAACGATGCTTTAAACATCAACAAACAAGGCATATTTAAATTAATATCAAAACACGTCTGCGGTTTACTCCATTTAATGTGGAATGGTTGATCTCCTCACGCGTCAGTTGTCACGCACAATTACGGCGGAAATTTCATTTTAATGTGTTTTATTTATATATTACTGGTGGTTGGGATCTCATATGAGAGACGCCACTTGGGTAGGTACCACCGCAATATCTATTTTTACCACTAAACAGGAGTATAAACGCATTCCGTTCCGATTTGAAGAACGTTGTATCCAGAGTAACTGGACATAAAATTGAGACTAAACATCGTATGTCTTAGGATGGCGAGCGCTAAGCTATGCTTTTCTACTGTCCATGAGCGATTGTAACGCTTACCATCGGACGAATGGCATGCTCCTCTCGCCATTAATAGCAATAAAAAACATTTTAAATTTTTTGGTAAATAAAACGGCTGTTTGAATATATTGTATCTTGGTATCGAAAAAGATCGCTAATAAATTATTGTTATTATAAGATAGAAGCTTGATTGTAAATAGTTAATGGATTTCTGTATTGTTACAGTAATTTTAGGAGATCTTAAGCATCATTATAAACATGAAACATCTTACAATTGAATAGCCAAACAAAGGAACCGAGCAATCTGAGCAATATAACACATTATTAATATATCGGCAACTGTATCCAATACTAAAATATTGATACAATTTTAGGTTGATACGACTGACCTAATCAAAAACATCGTCGCCAACCTTGACGCTAGAAAAATACTACTGAATATCATAAAATAAACAAAAAGAACACACCAAAAGTAAGGCAAACTAATAATTTCTGGTCTATTAGACCGGGCCACAATAAAACTGTTTACATCGAGTCTCAGTTTTATACCTAATTTATTATAATACAGCGCTTATTAATGAAGAAAGGTTCAAAGTATTGCCATTCTGTTGTAACTGGGACAACATACAGGGTGATATTGACACATTGTACTTAATTTAACCTACATGTTACTTATTAGCCCAGGGAACATTATACATAATTTGAACAAAATATAAAGAGATTTTTTGGTCAAAAATGGTTTTTATTTTCACCATTTTTGACATCCCATATAGATACGAGTATTTTACCGCGTTGCTGAACTCCAGTTTGGTTCGGGAACTTACCTGAGTCGCAAAAAGACTCGGTATCTATAGGGGTTAATTGAAAGTCTTGGAACATAAAATCGCGATTTTTGACAAAACTATCAGACAGTTTTTGATCAAACTTTGTACAATTTTATCTATGGGGTTAGGAACATGTGGTTTGAATTAAATACAACATGTCAATATCAGCCCTGTATATTTGCCGAGAAGCTTCATATTTATTTTATAGACCAAGATTCTACAGCAAAACCTACCGAATTTAGTAGGGAAATTCTAAGGTTTAGTATTTATTTAGTGAGAAAAACAGAAACAATTATGTTTAACGTTAAACACATAAATATTACAGTGTACTTAAAACTAACGTCATAAGGAGATTCACCGGTATCTTTGCTAAGCTAACTTTTAAAATTACAACATTTAAGTGTCTACGCGACGTCTGGTGTTTGAAAATTAGCATATTTATGGTCTTGAAATGGTGCCCTATTTATCTACAGTTATTGTTTCAACTAGTATTATATACTAAAACTTTATTAATAATTGTCATTATAGTGTCACTATAACTAGATTGTCCGGCCGTGACCACGAAAGCTGCAAAGTAATCGAAACATGAGGAAGTTAAAAAATGTAAAAAATCCGCGATAAAATTCCGTAAATAATAGTTTAATTTTTTTGTTTGGTCCACAAACTGGATACACACAATTTCAATATTTAATGAAGTATTGATACTAAACAATTACAAAATGTGTAAAGATCCTTCTTGATGCCAACACGACTTTCATTAAACGAACATAATTCTTATAAAATACAAAATAATAAACTTACACAGGTTATATGAAATACAACCGTAATAAAAGTAATATTGCAAAAAATAATACTTTAAATATAACCTTTTTCGAAACATAAGATTAGTGTTACATTTGCGTAATCTACTGTGTTACTTTTGTGTAAATCTAAGTAACCATTTTGTATCAAATGTTAATAGTAATTAGCGACTTCACTGCACTTATTTTAATAAATGTAATGACATGATTGATAATTATTATCTGGAAAAGTGTTATTGCCCTGTCTATGTTGCCGTGCCATTAAAAACAGAAGAAAATCGTACATACAGTACCAACTATCGACCATTGAAATATGGAAGCAAATGTTTTTTTTCACGACGTTTTTAAAAAACAATTCCTTTCCCCAATGTTTTAGTGTTTCATAAAGTGTGGGGGCGGGTCGTGGCGTAATTTGGTCAATGTTTATTTTCCCTGCAATTTACAGTGAAGAGGGTCGGCGAAACAGCGACAAAATTAATTTCGCTTCCGACACTAATGCGATTTTTATTGGTGTTACGAGGAACAAATGTTTCTTGATTTCCGTAATATGTGCAGCTTAATTTAATTGAATCTGGAACTTTGATTTGTTTATTTATGTAGGTATCTTATATGAGAGTGGCTGCCTGGGTAGATACCATCGTAGTGGCTATTTCTCACGCCTAACAGCAGTGTAAATGCACTGTTGTGTTCCAGTTTGAAGGTAGCCAGATTAACTACTGGACATAATGAGTCTTAACATTTATCATCATAAGTCTCATGGTGTTCTTTGGTTTTACTACTGCCCATGAGCGGTCGTATCGCTTGCTATCTGGCGATTGGCATGCTCGGCCCACCATATATCACAATAAAATGATCTTGGGGATGATTGTAATATGATTATTATTAGTGCGAAATGATTTGGCCAATCTGTAAATAAATGTATAATTCTTCTGTGAGTATGTGTTTGAATTCCTCCTAAATGACAGGGCCGCTTGGAATGAAATATTTTGTTTATGTGCAATGGGATTTGAGAATGGTTTAGATTTGTCATCCATTAAGTAACATAAAAAAATATCACATTGTGGCGTGGAACACACATGGTGTAACGTGGTTGTCCTGTTAGAACCTTTGTCTAACTCTTCTGGGATAAAGGCGTGAGTTTATGTATGTATAACACATAAAATGACCAGGAAGTTTCTTAGTTGTGCCTTAGTGATGAAACGTGCGTGCATCACCTCGATGTGTTTCTTTACAAATCAATCAAAAATTCTAATCAGTCAGCCACCTATTTCATCATACTAAAATCTCTTTCACAATCCCGGTTAAATATACATCGATTCGTAAAACAATAAACACAGTTTGCTGTTCCGAAGCGTCCTGTTCCATTGAAAACACCATTGCGTTTACGACATGTTTGCAACGGGATGAAATAGCCGTGGACTCTGGAGTTATTGCGTTTTATTGTTAGACATTTTGATGTGGTTTTAATTGTGTTTGGCTAAGGCATGGTGTATACGGTTTTGCGTTTCATTATAGATTTTGTGAATGAGTTTTTTTATGGTTGGTTAAGATGGTTAAATCTTATGGATATAACAACAACATCGGATGTATAAATTGTGTGTTTTAATAATTTTTGTTTATAAAATATTATACTATTATAATTATTTTAAGGGTGAAAAAAGACTACTTAAAATCACATATTATGAGTGTAAAACCAATTATAAGCATAGAGGTATTGTTTAATATTCCTTTTAAATAAGATACACCAACTATCACATACATAGGTATCAGAAACTTCGAGAGACTTTTCGGTCTCACATACATCCAGATAGGAAACAAATACCAATGGATCACGCAAATAGTTCTATCGGTGCGGGGATCAAACACGCGGCCACGGTTTCACACCCGGCATCTAACAATTGCGCTACGGAGGTTGTCATTTGTTCATATTGGTCTCCAATATAATCATTTCTAGTCTAATTAAACTCCTAAAAAAAGCGCTCCCTTTATAATACGGGTAAAAGTGATATTGTATTGTATTGTATCAGCCCATATACGTCCCACTGCAGGGCACGGGCCTACTCTACAATCGAGAATACGATTGAGAGTGGTTAGGTCATATAGTCCACCACGCTGGCCTAGTGCGGGTTGGCGGACTTACATACCATATAAATTCTTATGAATCGCTATGGTATGCAGGTTTCCTCACGATGTTTTCCTTCACCGTTCTAGTGCGTGGTGAGTGACTATCAATACACACATGACTCCGAAAAGTCAGAGGTGTGCCCTGGGATTCGAACCCACGACCACCGTGAACATGTTGGCAGCCGCGTCTAGTCCGTTTACCAACAGGTCACCGCGTACTAAAGTGATAACACTGCATCTAATGGCATGAACATTTAGTAATCTACTACATGATATTATGAGTAGTATATACACATTAAACGGGCTAGTCGATCGCGATATAATTTTGCCGGCCTACTCTGTTTAAGTCAAGATTATGAAACAATTGTTTAAATCACTATGGCGGGTTTCATTACGTACTATCATTCAAGCAGATAATAATAATAATAAATAATAATAATAAATTTATTTATTTTCAAACTTCTATTCTAAGTTTACATGCTAAGCAAACACAATACAAAAAGTAAAAATAATTACACAGATTCAAATTAAAATTAAATTAAAA
Source organism: Hyles euphorbiae (assembly GCA_023078785.2). Classification (NCBI taxonomy): domain Eukaryota; kingdom Metazoa; phylum Arthropoda; class Insecta; order Lepidoptera; family Sphingidae; genus Hyles; species Hyles euphorbiae. Next base: position 6,601,408 of record CM041048.1, read on the forward strand.
ATATATCAGTATTTTAATTTATTCTTAGAACTAATTCTGATTTTGACTACTGCCCTTCAAACTAGGTGTAATACCTGTGTCTTGAAGAGCAGTATTATTTATTTGATTTATACATTGGTTACAAAATAATTCGTTTAATTACACAAAAAAAAGAAAAAGACATTTGAACAAGTGCCGAAACATTTCACATAAGCAATGGGTTGTGTTCGTTAGTAATTGAGAGTCTGTATGTGTATGTGTGTGTGTGTGAGTGTGTGTATGTGTGTGTGTACATCAAATTATACTGTTTGTACTATTAATAAACATTAGATATTAGATAAAAAGAATTATATCTTATATTCAGCAGAAATCAGTTTTTCTGTTTGATCATAATTTTGGTGAAGTAGCCAATCTCGAACTTTACTCTTGCACTCATATTTGTTAAGTATATATGTCCAATTTTGTGTGTAATTTATTGTATATTTGGGAACTTAGTACAAAATACTGATGGGTAGCAAACACTGTTCTAGAGCTTTCAACTTGATAAATCCGTGGTATTCTACGTTGATATTGTAAAGTGGGAATTAAGGGTGCAGAGACATGCTTACGCAATGTGGAACAGAGAATAAAAAGCTGTCTAACAGTAAGCAATTTACTATCCCGATATAGCTGTTCAGTTGGGTATCTGAAAGGTTTACACAGCATTACCTTTAGTATTACTCTCTGAGCCCTTTCCAGAGGGAGTAATAAAGTTTTTGATGTCCCTCCCCACGCGGTTATACAATATGATAATAAAGATTGACACAATGAGTAATACACAATTTTTAGAGATTCAGGGTCAGCTGAACTTCTAAGTAGTTTAAAAATGTATACAATTTTTCTGACTCTAGATATTAGTGCATCTATATGTTGACTCCAATTAAGTCTGTTATCTATTAGAACGCCCAAATATTTTATGTGGTTAGTTTGTTTTATACTAGGGCAAGAGCATGAGGGAATAGATCTTGTAGCGTTACAATAATGCAATTGAATATTAAGGGGGTAAGTAGGTTGAGATTTTTTATTGATTGAGAAGATAATGAAATTAGTTTTTTGAACATTCAGAGTTAAAAGGTTATCTACAAGCCATGTGGAAACAGTTACGAGACAATCCTCAGCACATTGTCTTGCTTCTTCCCAATTAGAACCATGTATAATTAACGCCGTATCATCTGCATATGTAAAGATATTACAATTCCTAAGTGAAAGTCTACATAATTGATCCACATATATCATAAAATAATTTAATTAAAAATTAAAAGACCGACTTCAATGTGCACTACAAAGTAATAAATAATATATATTTCATTGTGCTAGTACACATTGATTAATTTTCTTATTGACTAGACTAGCCAACAAATCTTAAATACGTAATATTTTGAAGGCGGGTCGCCAAGTGCCAAACGAGAACAAATTAAGTAATGTAACACAGTTGAATATTACCTACTTGTAGATATATCGTTGGCGCTCAGTTAGGTCCATATGTAAACTAGAAACAAATTAATTTAACATATTGATCCTAGGTGTACATTTGTTGAAATTTTAATAGAATTAATATGTGTCATATGTGTGGTCTAATTTTAATGTATTGCATACGATCAAAGATACAGTGGTCAAGGGTTTCAACTCCAGGGTACACCATTGACTTATTGAAGTCACTTGCATAATATACAATTATATACAAATATACAATTACTTTAACAGTGATAGGAATCATAGTAAGGAAAGTATAAGAAAGGGAAGGGTTGTTAAGTTTGTATGTTTCCCTCGATTGTAGATAAGTCCGATGCTCAACAATGTTGATTAAGAGCTGATATATTAAGGACGGGCGATTTTTCTATTAGTTATCAGGACAGGGACTGGAATTTGCACCCGATATGACTATAGACTCTCGCCCCCAATCACACCGAGGGACAAAACACGCAAGGCGTAACGTGGGTGTCCTGGTTGATACCAGGAGAATCTCTGCATACCCCTTCTGGGAAAATGGCGTGAGTTTATATAGATTAAGACAAATTAATATTGCGTGTAAAATTGCGTATTTTTCTCTAGAATGTTTTACACAAATTAAATTTAAGTGTAGGTCGTCGTGTTCGACACTTGGCGACCCGCCTTCAAAATATTACGTATTTAAGATTTGTTGGCTAGTCTAGTCAATAAGAAAATTAATCAATGTGTACTAGCACAATGAAATATATATTATTTATTACTTTGTAGTGCACATTGAAGTCGGTCTTTTAATTTTTAATTAAATTATTTTATTTATTACTTTTTAGTTTTCATAAGCATTGCAATGATGCCAAAGGTAATCCTATAATGAAAACTGGAATCAATGTATATAAAAAATGAACCATTGTGATCCTTTATAATTTCAAAAACGAAAATTAATATTTTATGATTCTTTAGGAAGCTACTCTGTGATTTCGTTTTTATTATAAAGAAAATACTAAAATCGGCTCAACCTGCTAGAGGTATTGAGTACACTTATGTGTGGTAATCATTCGTTACCCCCTCACCTCTACACCTACTTCACTTCCTATTTTTAATAAAACACATATACTTAACCTAATGGACGAAAAATCATTGCGTTTCTGCAAAGTTTTGTGGAGGTCTGCTACCCAGATTCAGATCATCACCATATTTTATGTGACCAACATTATGTATAATTCGTTCCGAAGAAAAGTTATTTAAAATCATTTATTTATTATCGCAGATATTTAGTATTTATATTTGCATATATACCCCCCCCCTTCCCACGCCCCTTTCTACTTTCCCCTTTCCACCCCCCCCCCCTTGTAGTAATAAACTTATACTGAACCAAATGTAAAAAGAATTATTGCTGTACTGTTCAATTTTGAGGAGTTCTGCCCTTCAGGTCCAAAGATATTCATCAGGTCTTCACAATATTTTTTTTGGTCAAACCTATCATATAATACTCTTTGACAAAAAAGTTATTTTTAAGTCGGTTAAGAACTGCCGGAGATATTGAGTATTAACAATTGTACCTATTTTCTACCCCCTCACCCCCCCATCCCCACCCTTTTCCCTTTTTCACCCACCCTTTGTAATAATATACTAATACTTAATCTAACGCAAAAAGAATTAATGCTGGACCGTTTAATTTTGAGGAGTTCTGGTCGGCAGATCCTAAGATATTCATCAGGTCTTCACCATTTTTATATGGGACCAACCCTGTATATCATGCTTTCCGACAAAAAAGAAATTTTCAAAATCGGTTCAAAATTGCCGGCGTAATCGCGTAACAAACATACAAAAAAAAAAAAATTCAGTCGAATTGATTACCTCCTCTTTTGAAGTCGGTCAAAAAATAGTGTGGGACCCAAAATACTGCCCTGGGGGACTCCGCACTTTAAGGGTTGGTCCTTACTTATCCAATCCTCTATTTGGACACATTGAGTCCTATTTGAGAGATAGCTTCCAAACAAATTCAAAGCATTACCCCTAACTCCGATGTTTTCGAGTTTGGTTAAGAGTTTAGTTTTAGCAGATGTAAATATACTACCCCAAAATAACAACTAAATTCACAAAGCCAACATTCAAAGACCGTGAACCGAAACATTCCACGACCTTGCACGGGACTCAAACCTCAGACTCAATTACAGCAGTTAATTAGATGTTCGTGAAATAGAGACGAGCGTTTCGACTGCATGTTCGGTGGCGTCTCATTTAAATACTAATCGAATTGGTCTAGAAATGTAAATATTTCATACTTGGAGTGGTACTACTGTTTGTGAATGTATTAGCTGTTATTCGACAGCCTCCGTTGCGCAGTTGGTTAGACGCTGGCTGTGAAACGAGAAGCCGCGGGTTTGACCCCGCATTGAGACAAAATGTTGGTGCAAACCACCGGATTTTTAACCGACTTCAAAAAAAGGAGGAGGTTCATCAAAATATATGCATAACATATTGAAGGCGGGTCGACCAGTACCAAACATATAGATATTTAAATTAATATAAGGCATAGGTCCTACATGTTTGGTACTTGGCGGCCCGCCTTCGATATGTTATGCATATATTTTGATTTGTTGGCTAGTCAAGTCATTAAGCAAATTAATCAACAAGCGCAAGTTCCATGAAACAAATATAATTTTTTTGCTTTGCAGTGGTACTTATTATTTAGTTATTTTTTGGTTTTTAGCGGTTTTTCGTTTTGAAGTCGGTTTTTATTTTTTTATTAAAAATTTTGGTTATTTTAATTTTTTATTGCAATCAATGGCCTGATGAGCATGCCATTCGCTTGATGGTAAGCGATGCGACTGTTCATGAACAGAAGCAAAACCAAATCACACCATGAATTACAAAGTAATGCTTGGAATTTCACTGCGGTCGCCATCCTGAGACATAAGATGTTAAGTCTCAATATGTCCAGTAGTTACTCTGGCTACAATGTCTTTTAAACTGAAACACAACAGTGCATTTACTCTCATGTTTGGCGGGAAAAATAGACATAACCGTGTACCCACCCAGAAAACCTTTCACATATGAGAAACCTACCACCAGATACAGATATTTTCTGTAATTAATTAATAAATTGTAAGTGAAAAGTTTCAATTTGTAATTAATAAAAGTGGTTCAATTTCACCCTAATTATGAATAAACAGGTAATTAATTAATTATGTATGTACCTAATTATGTATGTACGTATGTTTATTCGTCTATAAATTTATATAAGTATGTATATGTATAATACTTATGTATGTATATATAATATGTATGTATATGTGGTATGTATTTATATATAATGTATTGATATGTTTTTTTTATGTTTTTATTTATGTCTCCATGCTTTCGTTATCTTTATTTTACACTGCCCTATCTTTTTTCCTGCTCATATATCCATCCCATGGTTGTCTGGTAGAAATTGCCTTAGAGCGATAAGACCGCCATTTGTACTTTGTTATTCTGTATTATCTCTAAACTGTTATTTCTTTTTATTGTGTACAATAAAGAATTAAATAAATAAATAAATAAATAAACAGGTAAATGTTATGTATCATTTTATAAGAAAGGAACATATACTTTTTAGTTTCCATGAAAAGGTACCCAAGGACATCCAATATAAACATCAATTTACGTTTCAAATACGACCTCTTTCCTCCAACCGACGCAACGCGTTCAAAGCAGGACCCTTAAATAGCCGTTGTCCTTCTTGTTTGATTAAAACATCACATTAAAGCACATCAAAGCTTAACTGTCGATCAAAGAGGGTTATTTTTAAACGGCCATGTGTTAAGTGTATCCAGTTTACGTTCTCAGGAATTTGCTCTATATTTTCGCTGTTTGACATTGTCGTATACATTTTAAAAACAATTGAAGTGGTAGTTTTGCTCTAGATTGCTGTAGTGCTCGGCTACACTGGGATTGTATGACTAATGGCCGATGTCAATAATCAATCGAAAAAATTAGATTGAAGTAAATCTGGATTGTTTTCTACTTTTCGATTTGTCATTTACCATGTTGCCATAGTTTTTTCACTACTGAGATTGATTTTATTGGCAATATAAACTCATTTGCAAAAAAAGGGCACCCAAGCAATGAACTATTTCAAATGTTACTATTGGTTTGTTTGATAATTATAGGTAGTTTTACGTTCACAATTTTGTAAATTAATAAGCAAATAATCGTTTTCGTCAGTATTATCATAACATTTTGATAAAATGTATGGGTTTTAATGCTAAAGTTCACTAGTAGTGTATGCTCGCTAGTAGTGCATATGCTCGTGAATTAAAAGTTAACAAAGATTTTTGTTTGTTTTTTCTTCAATAAAGTAAAAGCAGATAAATGTTTAGTATCGAGTGTGACCCCCTCTAGCTGAAATCACAGCTTGAATTCGTCTGGGTATGGTAGCGAGGATATCCCGGATACTTGCTTGCGGAATACGTTCCCACTCCGCGGTAATCACATTCTTCAGCTCTCTGATGGTCTGCGGAGCCGGTTGTACTGATCTCACGCGTCGTTTCAGAACATCCCAGACATGTTCTACAAAATTGTGAAATTAAAACTACCTATAATTATCAAACAAACCAATAGTAACATTTGAAATGGTTCATTGCTTAGGTGCCCGTTTTTTTTGCAAATGAGTTTAGTATCAGAAAAAATATTGAGCTGTCAAACTTAAACGGCAAATTTTGGATTGGGATTGTTTATTGGCAGCGGCTGTCAATCATAGAAAACAAAAGTGGAATAACAATTTCAACAGCCTCAGTGGCGCAATTGGTTAGAGTCCGGCTTTGAAACGGGAGGCAGTGGGTTCGATATCCGCATCAACGTTTAAGTAAACCACAAGAATTTGTGTCCGGTTTGGGTGTTTGTGAGACTGAAAAGTCTCTCGTAGTCATATCCACGTATTATATGCACGACATAAGACTCAATCTTAGAGTGGGGTCACGGAGTGTACTCTATAAAAACAATACGAACTTCGAATGTTCGGATGTTCGATCGGAGTAAGATTTCCATTTCTAAAAATCAATAATATTCTCTATTATCTGGATCTGGATCAGCCCATATACGTCCCACTGCAGGGCACGGGCCTACTCTACAATCGAGAGTACGATTGAGAGTGGTTAGGCCATATAGTCCACCACGCTGGCCTAGTGCGGGTTGGCGGACTTACATACCATATAAATTCTTATGAATCGCTATGGTATGCAGGTTTCCTCACGATGTTTTCCTTCACCGTTTTAGTGCGTGGTGATTGACTATCAATACACACATGACTCCGAAAAGTCAGAGGATTCTCTATTATAAATATTTATTATTTTCTCCGAACTTATTCTATGGTTGGACATACGATAGAGGAATCCAACATTTTGTGGAGTATCTAGACACATTATTGATGTTTTACGTACGGCGTCTGAACATTTAAGTTCGTATCGTTTTTAGTAGCCCTTCAGGAATGTCTATGTAACTTTTGAGTGTATTGTATTATATAAATATTATAAATGCCTGTAAATAGGATTTCAATTCAATTTTTCCCTAACAACAAAATAATAACAAGGAATAGCTTAGCTGTATTTTCCGTTAGGTGTTTAAGATTGTCAAAGGCAGTAGTGTGATGATAGCAAGGGCGGATCCAGCTTTTACGCCAGGGGACGAAGGGGGGGAGGGTTTACATTATAGCTCATGTCAGATTTTATGCCAGGGGGGCTATATAGTTCATGTTAGAATACTGGGACCCATTTCAATACTCCAATTCGTAATAATGACTTTTTAAAGTTTGTTACAGGCGTGATTGAACACACACAGACTTTTTTACGAAATTTATCAACATACAAAGAATGAAATGTGCTTATAAATTTTATCAATAAGATAACTAATAAATTTTGTCAATCTGGGGCCAGCCCAGGGGGGAGGGTCATGACCTCCATGACCTGCCCCTGGATCCACCCTTGGATGATAGGGCATTTATATGCTTTCAATCAAAACCCGAGCTAGGCCGGTGTGAACTATATGTACCACTCTCAAACGTGCCCTCGATTGTAGAGGAGGCTCGTGCCTTGCAGTTTGAAATGTATAGGCTGATACAGCTACAGAAATTTTCGGAAGCTCAATTACTAGTGGTAGAATATTAAAATGAACCAACTAGCGACCACTGCTTATATTGTTTCTCTCTCTATCTCCTTTTTTTAATCCATCCCATGGTTGTCTGTAAGACATTGCTTTGGGCAATAAGACCGCCATTTGTACTTTTTTTGTTCATGTATTTTTTTTTGTGTTTCCTATAAATTTAAAATAAATTGTTGTTTGTCTAAATAAAGAAATAACATGTACTACTACTGTTACCGGTAAAGCATTCCACAACCGTGCAGCTTGTACTATGAAAGATTTATCTACAAAGGAAGTGGAATGCACGGGAATTTTCAGTCTTAAGTTTTCCGATGACCTAAGAAACTTCGCATGTGAGTCATGTAGGAATTCAAACCTATTTCTAAGATATGGGGGTGAGACAGGATTAAAGAGAATTTTAAAAAGAAGAGAGAGAATGTGTGTATTCCGACGAAGCCGTATGGGTAGCCACTTGAGCTTTCTGCGAAACTCTGAAACATGATCATATTTGCGTAATCCAAATATAAATCTAATACAGAAATTTTGGAGGCGCTCAAGTTTATTAAGTTGCTCCTCAGTAATATCAAGATAACTGGCACCCGCATAATCAAGGATGGGGAGAAGAAGGGATTGTGCAAGCGAAATTCTCGTGGCAATGGGTAGAAAATTACTCAATCTCCGCAAGGACCCAGCCGAGGCGAATAGTTTCCTACTCAACTCTCGGAGCTGCGGGCCCCAGGTGAAACATTTGTCAAGGTAAATACCTAGATTTTTTACACTGTCACTGTAAGGAATGGTGATTCCATTGCAAACGACAGGTGGTATTAGTGACCAGTCGAGTTTAGAGATCATCCTGGGGCTGCCGACAACAATTACTTGAGTTTTGGTTGGATTTATCATTAGTCCATAATCGTTACTCCAATCACTTATTTGCTTAATGTCTTCATTGATTGCCGAGACAGCATCATTTAACTGGAGCCAATGAGCCTGGGAATAAATCTGGAGATCATCTGCATAAAGGTGGTAAGAAGAACGGAGTTTATTACTAATAGAGTTGATAAAAATTGCGAAGAGTAGGGGAGATAGCACGCCGCCCTGTGGCACACCAGCAGAAGTCGAGCACCATGATGATACGTTGTTATCGACATAGATTCGCTGCCGGCGTCCAAACAGGTAACTACGAAACCAAACAAGCGCTGTTGGAGATATGTTAAGAGAGCCAAGTACGCTAAGTAGCACGTCAAAATCGACCGTATTAAAAGCATTACTGAAGTCAAGTAGCGCTAAGACTGTCAGCTTGCCTTCTTCCATGGCCGATCTGATATCCTCCATAATATGCACCAAGGTTGTAGTGGTACTATGGCCAGGGCGGAAACCAGATTGGAGAGGGTTCAGGAGATGGTTTTTGTAAAGGAAATCAGCAAGCTGGGAATGGATTAGGCGCGATCGATAACTTTTGAAAGGAAAGGTAGGATAGAAATAGGACGGAATTCAGAAAAAATGGAAGGATTACTTTTTTTAGGTAAAGGAATAATGTGGGCATCTTTCCAAGCTGTAGGGAAAGTTCCACTGGTAAGGGAGTAGTTTAAAATATGGGAAATGATGGGAAGAATTTCATTAAGGATTGGGATAATCATATTACGCCCAACACAATCACTACCAACAGAGTTGGACGCAATTAGCGTAATGTTCTTCCTAACATCACAATCAGCAAGCTGTTTGAAAACGAAATGGTACGGGAGCTAGCAACGTTTGAAAAGTAAGGATTTTAGGTCAGCTGATTTTGTGATATGTCGTCCTTCTTGCACTTTCGGTTAGAGTCTGGGCTATCTGGCTGGCGGTAGTGGTTGCGTTCATTAGTGCGCATCCTACCTGTCCAGGTAATAATCCTGGATTTTAAAAGCATTTTAGAAGGCGTAATTTTTGATTTTTTGTTTTTAAATAAGTCTCTCTGACATACTTTTTTTATTGCCAGACATCATTGACATTGCTAACTATGTGCTATACGCGATTTTATATTTTTATTTTATTAAAATTTTAAAGTATTTTATAATGTCTGTAATTTTAATATTATGTTATTTAAAGATAAGAAAAACTTAAAATAAATTTGCCAGACATTAATTCGATTGTTAAGTCTGGAATTAAAATGAAAAAGTCATGAAAAGTATTGCAGTATAATGCTAGTATTCGGAGAGAGACAGTTGCAGAAGAAGTCGAGAATGATACAGAGAACCATTACAAAAGTAAATTACTTGTCACTGTACATGTAATAAAAAATAATAATAATATTCAAACACTACGATTATTTTTCCATTCCAAATCCCATGAATCAGAACTACATAGAGCTGTAGTACGAGCTGATCATAAATATACACCACTTAACCTGTTAGATTCCACAGCGCCGGATCTAGGTTTTTTTCGAGGCGGGGCAAAAACCGAAAAATGCCGCCCCCCTTGCCTATATTTTTATCTTAATCATCATCATCATTTTTAGCAACCAGACGCCCACGCTTTATATTAGCGTCACTTTTGAGGGTTAACGTCACACACGTCTGTAAGCTTTGACTCTACTTTTCCTACACGTAACCCTTGGGTAGTGCCAAATGAGTGACACAGTTCGTGGTGGTAGGACTTAAGTGTCCGTCTGGATAGTGATCACCGTCCACGGGGCGTAAAAACCGTAATAGTGATCTGATAGTGATTTTGTACGTATTTTTGATCGCTCTCGAAGGGAGGAGTGTTGACCCGCCGGCCAAAGAGACAGTACAGTACAAGAGCCCAATCGTAGCTAACCACCACGAGGGGCTGCATCACCATGTTGCACATAATCTTGGGCGGGTACGTCGTGCCGGTTGGTGACCGGATGTGGCCGACATTTAGCGACATGCCGACCCTTTGATGCCGGTGCTCATTCGGCCTACTTAATGCCCGGATTTTGGCTTCTCGATGCCTCTGTAGTATATGGTATAGCAAGTATAAAATATATATATATTCCTTATTATAAATACCAATGTTCATTATAATAAAGTCAGTTACTAAGGAGCAGTCAGAGGTTTCATTTCACATCTCAACACCCAACCTTACATGGCGACCCTGCCATGTTTGGCACGGGGCATCGGGTCGCGCTTTGGACGCATTTTGCTGCGTGCGCGTGGATAGCGAACAAAGTATTAATTCCAATATTTTAAATATACTGAAGAAAGATGTGCAACTCAAACACACCCAAAGCCGAAGAAGTCATCATTAATCAAAATGGAATCGGATCTATTAATTCAGCTGACACCGAGCAACTGCAATTTCATTTATCGGCCATAAGCACAGTTATGATGATAATTCTTGGGTTGGCAGTCATATGTGCAGCTTATTTTGCATATAAGTGCTACAAGGGATGCCACCATAATTGGATTGACAATAGAATAATTCAACAAAACCTGAGAAGGTCATTTACTCGACGTAGAGAAGACACGGAAGGAGTTCGATGTGCAGCCACAGGGATGTCTACCGACGTGTTTGTGCCGAAAACAATTGCGTGATGATAAAGTAGTGGAAAAAAAAGGCGTGAAAAGTGATCAAATGCGTACATGTGCAACGGAAATTTGACTAGTGACTATTATACGTGTCCTTATATAAAGAAATTGTGTTTATCCATAATGATTTAAGGTACTTTTATTATTTTATTATGCTACTGAACTAAGTTAAATAATGTATGATGTATTGTTATGGCCCTAGAGCTTAATAATATATTCGAAAAATTGCGGGTTATTAAAGAAAATTTAGTAAAGTTGAATTATGAAAAGAGAACTGCAAGTCGCTTAAAAGAAAAGTTGACAGAAGCAGATATTGTGTTTAATAGATATACTATTTTAATTTCCAGTATCAATAAACAAATTAGTAAAGAGGAATTTAGTGGAGAAAGTTTATTATTAATACAATATTATAAAGATAAAATAAAAGTATTGTATTCAGATATAAAAGAATTTTGTAATAAGACACATATACATTTGACTGCTAGTATGAGTAGTAGTAAATCATCGGAATCAACATCTAAAAAGGAATTAAGTTCCAAAATGGAGTTTGATTTAAAAACCGCCCTAAGTTTGTTACCAGTCATGGACAATGATGTTTTGACGACTAAGCAATTGATAGATGGTATAGAATACTATAGCTCTCTTTTGGACAACGAGGCATGTCAAATTAACTTGATAAAGTTTGTTTTAAAAAATCGTCTTTCACATACTGCTAAGTTAAAACTTAAATCTAATTATACATGCATAGATGCATTATTAGCTGACATGCGCGCAATTCTTTTGCCTAAAAGGAGTTACATTGCGTTACAAAACAAGTTACAAAATTTGCGCCAAGATCAAAAGTCTATCGATGATTATGGTAAAGAATTGTCTGAAATATTTATGGATTTGTCTATTGCACAGGCTGATGGCAAAACGGAACATCTTGCAATTTTACAACCATTAAATGAAAAACAAGCTATTAAACGTTTTGCCGACGGGTTGCGCAATAGACGGCTTAGTACAATCATAGCCGCTCGCAATTTTGATTCATTGACGGATGCTGTACAGGCAGCGATAGACGAGGAGGTAACAATACCATCTCAACCAGGAGAAATGTTGACTATGAGGAAAAAAAGGCATAATTATTTTCCGTCAGGTGATAATTATAACTATAACAGTCATTTCAGAGGTAACCGTCAATATCGAGACGCTCGTGCCTACAATAATAGGGGACGCAACTTCAACCGTGGTGCTACATTCTACCGAGACCGCGGCCGACCTTATCAAAATAATTCGGGAGGTCAGTCACGGTCATACCGAGGTAGGTACCCTAGTTTTAATAATGATTCTAGAGTATTTCAAAGAAAGCCACGTCAAAATGCCAATGTTAATGTGCTAAACAAAGAAACGACTGAGGAAAATTCATTTCATGAACAAAGTACATTTTTTCGTGAATAACAGTTACATTTGTGCAAGCGACAGTACTTGTTGCATTGATTTACAAGTTGGTAATTATAGCTGTTCATTCCTAATTGATACTGGAGCTTCAATTTGTGCTATCAAATATAAACAAGTCAAGTCATTTAATATACCGATCCATATACAAAATGTAAAGATAAACGGAATCGGAGGCACAATAGAAGCAATTGGATATGTTTATTTAACAATTAGGAGTTGTTATGATTCATCGGGAAGTTTGTTTACACATAAGTTTTATGTTTTTAATTCCTTGCCTTGTAAGGCACATGCCATTTTAGGACAAGATTATCTTTCTAAATATAAAGCAGTTCTTGATCTTAATTTTTCAACTATTACATTTAAAAATAATCATAATGAAAATATCGTGTTGCCGTTAAAATCACATGAGGAGAGAAAATCAAATTGCTTTATTTTGCCGCCGAGGTCTGAATCGGTACATTATGTGCGGACTGACATAACAGATGAGTGTTTAGTATGTACTTCTGAATTACGCGAAGGAATTTTTCTAGCTAGCACATTAGTCAAACCTTTAAATGGCATGATACCTATTTTAATTTTGAATACAAGTGAAAATGAGGTTGAAATTGAAGATATTAAGCCAATTTTGCAAAAAGTTAGCGATTATAACATATGTGTTTTTAATGAATGTCCTAATTTACACTCAGATCGTGTTAAAAAATTGTTTAGCTTGTTAAATCTTAATCATTTAAATAGTGAAGAGCATTTAGCTATTGAAAAAATTTGTGCAAAATTTTCGGATGTGTTTTTGTTACCAGGAGACAAATTAACTACTACAAATATTTACAAGCATCATATTAATTTAAAGTCTAATGTTCAACCAGTGTATAGTAAGCCTTATAGAATTCCGTATTCGCAAAAGAGTGAGATAAGCAAACAGATTAGCAATATGTTAGGAGAAGGCATAATTGAACGATGTCAGAGTGAGTGGTCGAGCCCAATATTGCTAGTTCCTAAAAAAATGGATGGTACAGGAAACAAAAAGTGGCGTCTTGTAATAGACTATAGGAAATTAAATAATAATATACAAGATGACAAATTTCCACTTCCGAATATTGCCGAAATTCTAGACTCTCTTTCAGGATCTATTTATTTTTCTACTCTTGATCTCTCACACGGATACTATCAATGTGAACTCGATCCTGAAAGCCGAAAATATACTGCATTTAGTACAGGACAATTTCGGGTTTCCGAAAATAGTACAGTTGGATCTAATGCTTCGATTTCAGGACAGTATCAGTTGACAAGAATGCCCATGGGGTTAAAAACAAGCCCTAACTCATTTTCAAAAATGATGACGATTGCAATGTCAGGCTTAACTTTTGAGAAATGTCTTGTATACTTAGATGACCTTATTGTATTTGGAAAAAATTTAGAATCACATAACAAAAACCTCATAGACATTTTAACTAGACTTCGTCAAGTAAATTTAAAATTAAATCCACATAAATGTGTATTTTTGAAAAAAGACATATTGTACTTAGGACATGTTATTTCGGGTGATGGAGTGTTACCCGACCCTATAAAAATTAAAGCATTAATTAATTGGCCAACTCCAAACAATGTAGAAGAATTAGTTAAATTTATTGCATTTGCAAACTATTACAGAAAATTTATTAAGAATTTCGCCTCTATTGCCTATCCATTAACTCGTTTAACAAAGAAAAATGTTACCTTTAACTGGGATGATAAGTGTCAAACTTCATTCCACACAATAAAATCCTTAATTAGCTCTCCCCCGATTTTGCAGTATCCAGATTTTTCAGGAAATAATAAATTTGTGTTACAAACAGATGCATCGCAACATTCATTGGGTGCCGTTTTATGTAATTTAAATCAAAAGCCAATTGCGTTTGCGAGTAGGAATTTAAACAAAGCGGAAGTTAATTACCCCACAGTGGAAAAGGAGCTATTAGCGATAACATGGGCAGTTAAACATTTTCGTCCATATTTGTATGGTCGTAATTTTATAATACAAACTGATCATAAGCCACTTATTTATCTGTTCAATATGCGTGATCCTTCCAGTCGCCTTATGAAATTTAGACTTTTACTCGAGGAATACGATTTCACAGTAGAGTATATAAAAGGATCAGACAATATAGCAGCCGATGCAATGTCACGACTGCCTATAACTTCGACAGAATTAAAACTTATGCATGAAAGTATTATTACCGTAATGACGAGAGCACAACGTAAACAATACGTTGATTCACAGAGTTTTCGGAGTGCTGGTGTTCCTACCGACGATCGGCCTGCGCAACCGAAAGTTGTAGAAATTCACAGTAAACCGAAAATATCTGTTGAACTCAAGTTTATTGATAGAAATAGCTTAAACAAGCTACGTAGATGTTGTGACACAGAATTAGAGAATGACGTATTTTATTATTCGTCAGCAAAAATGATATTGTTTATAAAATCCCAATCACAACTGACGCCAGTCGCATTTGTGAGGGAACTTAAAGATTTTTGTGAGAAAATTAACGTGCACGAATTAATTTTTGTAAGAAGTAGATATTATGATAATTTTATAGAAAAAGTAGTAAATGAAATAAAAAGTTATGCAAATTGGTCCGGACCACGTTTATGCATCCTTAATAATATTAAGAGAATTGAAAATAGAGACGACCAAAAAGTAATATTGAACGACTTTCATCTTTTACCAACTAGTGGCCACGCTGGTATAAGACGAATGTATAACAATATTAAAAAATATTACTTTTGGCCTGGTCTTGAGAGGGATGTGAAAGAATTTATTAGGAAATGCGACAAATGTCAGACACAAAAACATAGTTCGCATTACGTTAAGGAACCGTTAGTTGTTACATCTACAGCCGTTTCGGCGATGGAAAAAGTTTTTCTTGACGTAGTAGGTCCTTTGGACAGAGATGATCAAAATTATTCGTATATCTTAACGATTCAATGCGAATTGACTAAATATGTAGAGGCCTATCCTATGGTAACGAAAAGTTCCGTAGAAGTAGCTCAAAATTTTGTCAATAATTTCATACTCAGATATGGTATACCTGATAGAGTCGCGACTGATAGGGGTACTGAATTTTTATCAAGTGTTTTTAAAGAAACATGCAAGTTATTGGAAATTACCACTTTACATTCTACCGCTTATCATCACCAGACAATTGGATCTCTGGAAAATACTCATAAATGTTTGGGTAATTTCTTGCGAATTCAAACTAATAACCATCCAGAGTCATGGAGTACGTGGTTACCCTTCTGGTGTTTTTCCTATAACACGTCAGTTCACACTGCTACAAAGTTCACACCATTTGAATTGGTGTTTGGAAAGAAGTGTAATATTCCATCAAATTTATGTAAGAACATTGTAGACCCACTTTATAATTATGGTAATTATCCTTTAGAGTTAAAGTA
The DNA here is from genome assembly GCA_023078785.2 of Hyles euphorbiae. Classification (NCBI taxonomy): domain Eukaryota; kingdom Metazoa; phylum Arthropoda; class Insecta; order Lepidoptera; family Sphingidae; genus Hyles; species Hyles euphorbiae. The sequence goes on from CM041048.1 coordinate 6,617,388, forward strand.
CAGATTGCAAACGTCGCATAAAGAAGCGTACGAAAATTTATTGCAATCTAAATTATTAAGAAAAAACAAATACGACTTGAATTGTAACCCTATTACGTATAAGGAGAACGACTTAGTATTAGTGAAAAACGAGACTGGAAACAAACTCCAAAGTGTTTATAATGGGCCATACAAAGTTATAAAAGATGTTACGCCAAATGTTGAGATATTAAAAGATGGTAAAAGTGATTTAGTTCATAAAAACAGGACTAAGCTATATGTGTCTTAATTTTTTTAATTATTGTTTTACTCTATTATACCAATGTATTTTTTTTTTATTTTTATGCGTTAGAATGACTTATACTTTATATTTTTTTTTACAGTTAATAAATATATTTTATTGTGTGTTGTACGTGTTATCGTGTTAGTAAAATGTTGTAATGTTGACAATAAGCATAAAATAATTGTATAACATTATTTTATTTTTTCTTTTCGGGTAAGGTGTAGTATATGGTATAGCAAGTATAAAATATATATATATTCCTTATTATAAATACCAATGTTCATTATAATAAAGTCAGTTACTAAGGAGCAGTCAGAGGTTTCATTTCACATCTCAACACCCAACCTTACACCTCTTCATCAAACCCATCCCTTCAACTTCATGACAGCGCAATTAAACAAAGCAGGTCTTTCAGCGGTGTATAACCCCACCATCGCGTTCACTATGGAGTTCACCAATATCCACGAACTCCAAACGACCTTAATGCCGTCCACCACCATCTTGAGACGGCCTAGTCTGCTTTTCTCTTCTTGATGGAGACGCGGATTCGTTGTCCGGCCGAATATTCCTACCTGCTGTACCTCGGTTATTCGCTTGAAGAAAGCTTCAAGCCTAAAGTCGGGGTATGCTTGTATGTATATTCGGTTGGACATCTACTGTCACCGTTTAAGCTGCATGGAGGGCCCCTCCTTCTCCACTTTGTGTTTGCACGTGAATCTTGGTTGCCTGAGTCGCATCGACGTGTGCCTTTACAGGTCTCACAACGGGGAAGATGAGACGACGCGGCTGTTCAGGTATCTCAGCCATATGGCTGATGACGGGCAGACGCAGTTTCCGTCGACTGAAATGGTCTTGGGGGATTTCAATGCACATCACAAACTGTCGCTGGGCTCCTCCAAGACTATCCTGGGCTGTTTAAAAATAACAATGGTGGTTGTATCATTGAGATAAAACGATGTATGGTGATGGCTAGAGGGGCAATGCTAAAAGCTACTAAAGATCAGGCTTGTCCGAGCACTTTCTCGTATTTCTGTATGCCGCTGAAACATGGACGTTACGGGAGAAGGAAAATGTAGCTTCCCTAGAGATGAGGTGTTGGAATGCTTGGAATATCAGGTGCGAATTCCACACAAACGTTTCAAGAACTCGGCATCAAGTAGCGTCTTTCCGAGATAGTACGGCCCCGTATACTGCGAATATTCGCTAATTTCTCACGACGAATTAACGACTCCATAGAACGTCTAATAGGGCAGATGGTTAATAGGGCAGAGTAGACTGAAATAGACCTCGTGGTAGGACACCATACACATACATTTATATACATTATACATACGTACAGCGGCACAGATATTATGGCGGATATAATAAGGATAGCCTTGTCAGGCCTCAAAACTTCCAGGTCTGATTCAAACTCAATTTCCTAAAAACGGAGTGAATACAATACCTTTTTTTTAATCGATATCTATGGGGAGATCATAAGGTGCATGTCGAGGTCTCCAGCCTTCCAATCTGATGCACGGGGACAATTATTATCCGTACCGCATAGATTTTGCAGCCAGGTTGGATGTATTACGGACAATAGGCGATGCGGATGAACGAGTAACACCTAGTTGACTCACCGTGCCACCCGGCGCACTTCCTAATATGGCTCCTCACAACTTAGGTAGGCGTAGATTTTCTCTGCAACGGACGCCCTAACCGTGGGCGTCCGCTATGAAGCCACGAGTTCTGCCGCACATCTTAGAGTTTGCCAGCGACCCCAATTACCCCTATTAATCGCCTCTTACGCCAGGCAAAGGAAACCTGTGGAATTGTTTGCCGGCGCACGTGTTCCCTCCTTCCTACAATCCTGGGTCCTTCCGCCGCGGTGAGAAGAGGCACCTTAGCAGGTCGGCATAATTGTCTCCATTGGCATGGGACTGCCGTCCGATGCCAATGGATACTCTGCCTGGGCGGCATTGACACTTTCCATCAGGTGCAATGCCGTCACTATGCCAGGCCAGTATAAAAAAAAAACCGTGAAGGAATTTTGCCGCCCCTTGACCACGGGGTGCGTGAAAACAATAAATAACCAATTTGAAAAAAAAAAAACTATATTTTTAGCAAGGAACTCTAAAGACTATAGTCAATGTTAATAGGTGTTTTTTACATTTAAGGAAGATTTTTTTATAATTTACTTGGGAGTGTCCTACCCCGAATTGCCCCCGAACCAAGGTCTTGTTGCACCTGTTGCACCTAAAGAAGTTCTCTATAGTCTTCGTCGCATGAAGAACCGGAAAGCGGTAGGGCCTGACTATATTCCGATAGAGGCGTGGAAGTCGTTGGGGCTTCATGGTGTGGAGCTTCTTGCTGCGTTATTTAACCGCATCCTAAATACCAAAAATAAGCCTGACTCATGGCGGTTGAGTGTGATAACTCCCGTGTACAAGGGTAAAGGCTGTGTTCAGGAATGCGGTAATTGTCGTGGCATTAAGGTCATGATGTTGGCTCCGCCAACAGTGTACTATCTCTGAGTGTCAATACGGCTTCCGTCCTGGCAGTGGTACTACCGACCCGATATTTGCACTCAAGATGCTTGGCGAGGCATACAGAGCGAAGAAGACGCCACTGCACATGACTTTCTTGGACCTGCTGAAGGCCTTCAACTGTGTGCCGCGACAGGCAATCTGGTGGGCGATGAGGGTGAAAGGGATACCGGAAGCCTATGTGGACAATATCAGAGACATGTACCTCCGATCCGAGTCCTTCGTTCGGACCGCCGTTGGCGATACGAATCCTTTCCCGATTGATTTCGGTGTGCACCAAGACTCGGCGTTGAGTCCATTCCTCTTCAGTATTGTGCTCGACGCCATTACGTCTCACATCCAGAACCCTGCGCCCTAGTTGTTGGATGAATGCCGATGACATTGCACTGGTGAAGGAGGACCGGCGGCTTTTGGGAGCGCAAGGTCAACCGGTAGAAGGAACGCTTGAGAGCGGTGGTCTGAAGTTAAATGTGGCGAAGACCGAGTACATGGCTTGCGGGAGTACGGACCCCCAAAGCATCGTGATAGGGAACGAACTTGCCGTGAAGACGGACAAGTTCAAGTACTTTGGGTCCGTACTGCATGAGTCCGGTGACATCGCCCTTGACGTCAAAGCCCGTATAAGCGCTGCTTGGGCTAAGTGGAGGGAGATCTCGGGCATACTCTGTGACCGCAGGATGCTGATGAGGCTCAAGGGTCTCACCTATAAAAGCATCGTGCGGCCGGTGCTCTTGTATGGGTCTGAGACGTGGCCTGCCCTCAAGCGGCACGTCCAGGAGGTCCACGTCGCGGAGATAAAGATGCTGCGGTGGATGTGCAACGTTACGCGTTTGGACAAAATCCGTAACGAGCACATCCGTGGCAGTCTTGGTGTCCGCGATGTGGCTGATAAACTCCCGGAATCCCGCTTGAGATGGTATGGTCACGTTCTCAGGAAACCGCAGGAGTGCGTCGGTAATGTGTGCCTGAGCCTCAATATTTCCGGACCTCGACCGCGGGGTAGACCAAAGAAGCGCTGGCTCGATGTCGTCAAGGAAGATATGTGGGTCAATGGCCTTACTATTGAGGATGCCGAAGATCGGGCGAAATGGAGGAGAATTTGCCGGAAGGCGGACCCTGGCACCGATCGGGATAACGCCAGGTAGAAGAAGAAGAAGAAGATCCAAGTATAGATATTTAATAAAGTGTTTATTATTAAATTGTCAACGTGGAAACGTGGGAACATATTACTGAAATATTTTAACTATTCTTAATTTTCAAACCCCATTTTTTCAGTGTGCAAAATATTGCCTTTTATTATTTCAGTAAATCAAAACAAAAAAAATTGGCCCAGATTTGCCGCCCCTTTAAATTTGCCGCCCTAGGCTCCAGCCTACTCAGCTCACTAGTAAATTCGCCACTGCCTGTACCACATAAAAGACGTTCGATGGTTAATCAACTAAAACTAACTACTAAACACAAATTGGATATTTGAAACTAAACATAATTGTTGAGATGGATAAATTATTATACATTCCAAATGTTAAGTTTTCACGCGCCTCTATCGCATAACCACTAATTCGCGCACGGCGAAAAATTATTGATGAGTTTTGTAGTTGTCTCCGAAGATTCAATATGCCGCCCCCTGAACTTGCCGCCCGGGGCACGCACCCCGACTTGCCCCCCCCTAGATCCGGGCCTGAGATTCCATGATGTACTTAAACCCGACCACTAACACACAAAAGCTGAATGCCTGGACACAAAAATCTCTCCACGGGAGACACCGCCTCGACTTAACTAATCCTATCGTTGACAAAATAGCTTCAAACGCGTGGCTTAAGCGAGGCGAAATGTTTCCCGAAACGGAGGGATTCATGGTTGCCATCCAGGACCAGACAATCGACACAAAAAATTATAGGAAACACATAATCAAAGATCCTACAGTCCAAAATGATCTCTGTCGGCACTGTCATAGTAGTCCTGAAACAATTCAACATATAACCGGAGCCTGTAAATCTATAACCCAGACGGATTACAAACATCGACATGACCAAGTAGCTGCAATAGTACACCAATATCTTGCATACAAATACGAGTTAATAACAAATAAAACGTCATATTATAAATATTCACCCAAAATAATACTAGAATCGGACAACTACAAGCTTAACTGGGACAGGACTATTATGACAGACAATTCATCACAATAGACCGGATATTACACTACACGATAAAAGAAACAAAGCAGTTTTTCTAATTGATATAGCTATACCAAATACCCATAACCTACAAACAACATATATAGAAAAAATAGCAAAATATAACCTTTCTATAGAATTAAAAAGACAGTGGCGAGTTGACTCCGTGCGGACCGTACCAATTGTGGTGTCAACTATGGGTGTAATTCCTAAGTATCTTCATAAAAGTTTGAAGACACTCCAAATACATCCCCTAACATATACCCTCATGCAAAAAGCTGTCATTTTAAATACCTGCCGAATAGTTCGTAAATTCCTGTCAATAGAAACATTTTAATAAGCTCATCAATTATTTTTCTATTTCTTACGTGTTTTAACTATCATTTATTCATTATCAGTTTCGTTTTGGCCGCAAGCCTGCGTAGCTGATTATTTCGCCAGAAATAGTAGAAATTATTTTAAATACCATATAAATAATAATAATAATAATCATTCTAGTCAGAGCAAGTTTCCAAAAAAAATTAAGCATAAAAAGGAATATAAAATTAGATTAAAATTTAAAAAACAACACTTTTTATTTAAATTGTTCTGATTACTAAATGTAAATTATAAATAATTAATATTAAGTTTTTCAAGTTGTTTCAGCCCATAGTGACGTCACAAAAAAAAGAGGCATCTTCATAATCATCATCATCATCGTCGCTGTCTTTGTCAGTGTCATTCATATCATCTTCTTGGGAACTTTCGTTATCTTCTAAAACTCTATCATCTGTAACAGAAAAAAAATAAACAGTGTAATTCTTCTTGTTCGTTATAAAACATTTTAGTTATTATTGATAAATATTCCATTTTACACTTACTTTGAATAATAATATCTGCAACTGAGGATGGTAATTGATCTCCCAAAAACCAGACAAAATCATATTTGTCACCGTTAATGGTCCAACCGAAAGCCATTGGAGATAAAGATGTTGGATGTTTTGAGTGAGCATTTCTCCAAATTTTCGTCACGTAACGAACCCTCAATAAATGCTGTTGCAATTCCACTTTACAGGGTGGCAAACTGGATGACTTCAGCTGTCTCTGTCGGAATACTAGCATCATACTGCAATACTTTTCATGACTTTTTCATTTTAATTCCAGACTTAACAATCGAATTAATGTCTGGCAAATTTATTTTAAGTTTTTCTTATCTTTAAATAACATAATATTAAAATTACAGACATTATAAAATACTATGAAATTTTTATAAAATTTTTTTATAAAATCGCGTATGGCACATAGTTAGCATTGTCAATGATGTCTGGCAATAAAAAAAGTATGTCAGAGAGACTTATTTAAAAACAAAAAATCAAAAATTACGCCTTCTAAAATGCTTTTAAAATCCAGTATTATTACCTGGACAGGTAGGATGCGCACTAATGAACGCAACCACTACCGCCAGCCAGATAGCCCAGACTCTAACCGAAAGTGCAAGAAGGACGACATATCACAAAATCAACTGACCTAAAATTCTTTCTCGAAAACGTTGCTACCTCCTATACTAAAAGGGGGACAATCGGGAGTTTTACAAGTAGAAAGATATTGTAATGTTTTGTTTTTTGTAGACCCATCTAAATTTGATGGAGAACAGAAATGTTGGTTGAGAGAATTTAAATTAATATTTTTAGAAATTGAATCATGACGCGATTTTCCGACTCCCAGAGATTTTAGAAATTTCCAAACTTTCACTTGATCAGCATCTTCAACGGAATTATGAATAAAACGGCGTTGAGCATTCCTACATACCTTTTTGCAGTGATTCCGGATTGTCACATATTTTTCCCAGTTTAAATCACTGGGACGACATTTGTACCTGGACTTCGCTTTAGCTTTTTTTGAAAGTAATACTTTGATATCGGCAGTAAGCCAGGGTGACGGTCGATGCTTAAGCCTGATTTTACGGGCTGGAGCATGTACATCATAGAGCCTAATAAGTTTATCCGTGAAAATATTGACTTTGGCATCGACGCAGTCAGAGGCCATGAGCGTACTCCAGTCAATGCTGACGGCATCCTTGTAAAGATCAGCAATATTCATCCCTCGAAAATTTCGCTGCAAAACTATTTTAGGAGAGGCTTTGGGTGGACGGACACGATAGGATAAAAATAAAAGGTCATGATAGGAGAAGGCATCAGCAGGACATTGACCATGTTTGGCAACATAGCTTGGTGACGAGACAAACATAAGGTCAAGGAGGGAAGGAGTACAATTAGGAAAATGGTGAGTAGCGGAGAGTGAGGGAATGAACAGGTTATTGGAATGAACGATGGATTGAAGAGAGGAAGAACGGAAAAAACTATGTATTTACCACCCAAATACGACGATAGAAAATAAACAAATAAAATACTTAGCTTCGTTTTCGGTGGTAGTCTTGATAATAATGTAAGTATGTTGCTAAAACTGAAGTAAAATACAAACATGGCTCCATTCAACCGTCACAAAGGTTTATACTTCGAAGAAAACTGAAAACTCATTTATTGTCCTATACGTAGCTCAAAGTTTTGCAGTACAATTGAAAATAAACGGCGTAAAGTACTAAGTCGAAGTCGCGTAAAATTTTTACTACCTATAGCGTACATACACCTGCATAATAGAATCTTCTTGAAGTTGATGACGTCACTGTTTTTATTTTGCATCTTTTGTTTATTGATTATTGCCACTGTTATACCAGGAGCTTCAATTAAATATATACTAGATACAGGGTTCGGAACAAAATCAAACGCCAAAAGTGACCGAGGTTGCTTATACTTATACATTTGAGTTAGAACTACGAGACGTAGCAGAAAGTCTTAAATTTTAATCAACTTCAGGTAACAATAAACCTTATTTCTTTAAATTAAGTTTTTTATGTTTTTGGATCATACTAAAATCAAATAAGACCACACGTTTATTTGTGCTCTTATTTCTCTTGCCGTTTTTTAAGCCGTTATTTGTAATCTAGTATATACTTGATCGAAGACCAGGAGGTACGATTATATGTTAATTTAACGAATACGTAATATCACGCCTTTCACTCAGTAAGGGTAGCCAGAGAAATGAGCCTCCCTGGTAGCACCCAGGACACCCAAGCCTCGCATTGTGTTTCGCGTCACAATATGATAGGGGACAAGGTTATAGTTATATCAGGCACAAAGTCCTGACTCTAGGCTGATAATGAGTAAAAAATCCTATATCACTTTGCCCGATCCGGAATTCGAACCCGAGACCTCCAGTGAACGCCAGTGAGAAAATGTATTGAAATTTAAAAAATCACGCCAAATTAATTGCCCTTCGATTCAAACCCTGGAATGCACGGTTCATAGGTACGTGTTGCGACTGTGCATTATAACAAGCTTAGAATTGAAATTGGCGTGGTTTATCGTATAATCATAAGGCGACATACATAAATACATATGTACATAAGCCCACGCCTCTTTCCCAGACGGGGTAGGGAGAGATGCAAGGGTAACTATTTTTCGCGTTGTGTGTTTCCGTCTCATGATGTGATAAGGGGCGAGTCTATCGCCATATCAGTCACAAATTCCTTACTCCGGGCTAATAATGCATAAAAAATCCAATATCACTTTTGCTGACTCGGGATTTGAACCCGAGACCTTAGCATACCTCATTCATGCATGAATTATTGTAACCCTTACATTCGGCCATAGGAAGTCAACTGCTGAACCTAGACCTACTTAATACACGGCGACCTGTTGGAAGCGGCCTGCATCCAGCCACTTCCAACAACTTCTATTAGGTCATCAATCCGCCTTCTACACCTACATCTACCAAACGTCTGATGTTGTGTCTACATAGACCAAGAGGTCATGAATGAATGAACGAAATTATATCAAAATTTCACAGTAACAAGTTTTTCTTTTTTTTTTTTCTTTCAAGGATATGTGGGTTGACGACGTAGAGGGATCATGCATGCCAGGCGATGGTTACCGTTCTTGGCATTGATTGAATCCTTACAGACGCACCGCTTCTCGGAGGGTTCACTAACTCTCCTACTAAAATATGGTTATTTGTCAACCGATTTCACTTTTAACGTAACTATGTTTACCCAGTCATGCAATACTTAATACCTAGAAAATTCACATAATCATGCACGTAATAATCTGTTAATATCCCGTAGAATGCAAATAGCCCTCCATATGAGAACATAACGCGTTTATTGGTGACACGAATCCGCTAAAAATTTCAATATAACCTCGGCAAAATGCAACCGCGTTGAAAAGCACTCGGAGTCTTACAAAACCGTATGATTTTTGACCTCCTTAAATGAGTTGGTTGGCACGCTCGCAGAATCACGCAGAGTTTTCCACAATGCTGCTAAATTGAGAAGGCATGTTTTGGGTGATTGAAGGAGATGTTAGGTGCTTTTCAATTTGGTAGGATTGTGTTTTTCAGCCCCGCCCTCCAGTACCAACCCCTGTCCATTCACTCGCTGTGAAGTCTCCGCGCGGACCGCACGTTCGCTCAAGTGCGCTACCACTGTCGTGTTTTTCAAATATAAACAATTAACATAAACACATTGTCTCGATCCTGTATTGGGTGATTAATCGGCGCAATTAAGGTGAGTGGTATAATAATTTATTTATTACTAGCTGTCGGGCCCGGCTTCGCCCGGGTGCAGATAGTTTTTGAGTCCAATCCACATCAAGAACATATTATTTCGCGTGTCTACTAACTATATTTCCCGCGTGCCATCGACTATATTTCCCTTCCGTAGGAGAGGACATCCCGTGCCAACAATTTGAATTTGAAAGAGTAGAAAATATGTATATTTGGTTTCCTGACTCATCCCACGGGAACACTACATTTTTCGGGATAAAAAGTAGCCTATGTGTTAATCCAGGGTGTCAGCTATCACTATACCAAATTTCATCAAAATCTGATGAGCCGTTTTTACGTGAAAGAGTAACAAACATCCATACATCCATACATCCATACATCCATACTTACAAACTTTCACCTTTATAATATTAGTAAGGATTTTATTGGCCGTAATGAGCGTATAAAATGGTATTTATTGTGGAGTGTCTCGATTTCTGAAATTGTCATTACGTGTCTTTTATGGTGATTGATTTTTGTTTGTCTGGCATTATCTATGAAGATATCAGAGTATTTTAAGGCTTTTAACATTAATTGAATGTATTGCACCTATTTTTTCATATTTTCATTTTGTAAATATTGCATATTTTGATTGTTTATTCAATATAAAAGTATGTGCAAATGAAAATTATTTGTTAAATTAGGCATATTTCATTTCGTAATTTTATTCTGTCGGGGTTTTAAAAATAAATAATGTATAATGTGTGGGTAAGTTCAGTTCAATGTCATAATATCATATCTTCTATCGTGTTATGAAATACTTAGGAGTATCAATTTTGTGCTTTTATGTAACTAAGTAATGAATATGGGACTATAAAAGTACGATGTTTTTAACATGACATTTCGTAGTTTTCATATACAGATAAACATGCACGTGGTTAAATATTATTGTTTTTTAAGCTTTTTTGAAATAAAGGTTACCTTTATTAATATCAACTTACAACTTTTGTAATTATAATTATATTGTATATTGGTTTTAAAAGAGCAACACTAGAGTATCTTACCTGAACTCGCGGCAAGGGAAGGAAAGCGCTTTTCTCTTGAAAACTGGTTTACAAACCGGGTAGTAATTCAAAAATAAATCTAAATGATATTTGAAAATTTTAATGGATTTAATGCTTTTAATTTTTTAATAGTTTTTAATGAGGTTTTTTTAGTTTGACATGATATTGTGTAACTTAATAACGTAAAATAATAGACATAACGTTAAAAATGCCATACTTACATTTTTATTTTTACACTAGCGGTCGGGCCTGGTACCGCCCGGGTGCATACACGTTTTAAAATGGCGGTCAAAATGTTTAATTCTGACTATCAGTTTAGAATATCGATTAATCGGACCACGACAAACGAACAAAATTTCCTCGTATTTGCTAGAAATATCACTACTGCTTTCCTCCTATAGATCATAGCGTGATGATATATAGTCTATAGCCTTCCTCGATAAATGGACTACCCAAAACTGAAAGAATCATTCAAATCGGACCAGTAGTTCCAGAGATTAGCGCGTTCAAACAAACAAACAAACTCTGCAGCTTTATAATATTAGTATAGATTTTTGATAAAAAATGTATTTACTCTGGTACCTAGTACCTACACTTGAATGCTGTCACAGTATAATATGTATTTCGTCTACACCCAAATCCCTTCGACCTCTATAAGGTCGCTTGTCTATCAAATAGGATCGCCCTTCACACAACAGTTAATTGGACTTGACTATTGGAAATTCGTATGCACGATAATGGCTTAATCTCATCGAATACTGGAAACTGTAGCCATTCATTATGTTTTCCGAGATTTAATTAATTTAATTCATTAATTTAGTGCAATGGCTGTCGAAAATATGAAATTTAACGGCATTCTTCTCAGATACAATCGCCCCCTAGAGCCCCCGTGAATCGATACTCAAGGCGAATTCGAAAACCAGTAGATAGATTTAAGATACTAAATTAAGTATACATTAAGGAGTATTTTAAGTATAGAGTAAAATAGGATAAGCCGTAGTTTTGTATAGTGGTGGAGGTGCGATGTATGATAATTGTTTATAGTGGGTACATTGGAAACAAATTGTAAAAATCCCAGCTGTTCCGTCAGTCTGCAATATACGTGTGAGCGATAAGTTGTCTTTCATTATTCATTTCCGTATTGGTACATACTGCCGATATATTTCAAATTCAGGATTAAAGTATAATGACTAACGATGCAATTTAATGCCTTTTTTTATAAAGTTGAATGACGAGACGAAAATTTGCCTGATGGTAAGCGATATGACGATATGACGATAGCTCAGGGACAATAACACTTTCAGTTTCCAAATAATAATATTAAAAATTCTGTGTGTAAAAATACTCTGTCATAATTTTTATTTTTAGATAAAGATATATTTTTGAGTTATAAATGATTATCAATTGATTATTATGGCACTTAAACCTAGGACCTACCAACGTTGGTAAGACTTCATTTACTTTGGAGATTAAGAAAAATGCAGTTTTCTTCTAAAGTGAATGATTAAATATAATTATTCACAAATTCGTATGCAACTTGAGAGGTGATATATGATGAAGATAAAATATTTGGCTAAGCTTCCAAAAAACATTTATGCCAGTCCAAATATTTAACCATTGCAGAGCATGGGCCTCCTTTACAATCACAGTTAGATTGAGAGGGGTTAGACCATATTGTCCAATTAACACGTCAAATATAATTACCGATAAATCTTTCTCATAATCATTACACAGAGCATCCATGCTATTGAAGGGTCAGGGTTATGTATGTGAATGTTAGGTGTATCTTTGACCAAATACTTTTGCCATCGATCCTTAGATATGAAGATAATTTCGGCCGTAATAGTAGGTTTTAGTCTCATAAGCGAAGAGCGTGGGTAGTGCCGCCCACGGAATCTCAAACTAAGGGCCCTCGCGCCACGAAGATTCAAGCTTTTTTACTCGTGAGAAATATTAATATGAAAATATGTGACCTTGATGTATTAAGTAGATAGGATTATCAGTTGGTTGATTGAGTATCAGTTGAGTGTGATAGTGTTATGCATGGTGGTCTGTTGGATGGCTGCCAATATATGAACCATTAATTGTGGTCGTGGGATTTAATCCCAGGGCATACCTCAAAATTTTTAGAGTAATGTATGTATTGATAGTCAATCACCACGCACTGTAACGGTGAAGGAAAACATCGTGAGGAGACCTGCGTACCCTACCACAGAAATTTATTTTATTTAACTTAATATACAGACATTGTATATTGATATTGGCGGACTTAATGCCATAGGCCACCATATTATGGCATGCCACTACATGGCCTAACCACTCTAAATTGTGAACTTGATTGTGCAGGAGACCCGTGCCCTGCAGTGGGACGGGTATGAACTGATACAGACAGAATGCCATAGGCATTCTCTGCCAGTCTATCATAAGATGGTGCTGATATGCAAAAATTAGGATGCATATGCTTAGTTGATGAGAGATTTACCTATTAATGCACATAAATAAAAATAAGCTTACAAATATGAATTTCTCTGGTATGTTGAGTTTTAAAACCCGCATAAGGCCAGCGTGGTGGACTAAGGCAGAACCCCTCTCAATCGTACTCATGATTGTAGAGGAGGCCTGTGTCCAGCAGTGGGACGTATATGGGTTGGTATAGACTGATACTGAGTGAGATTGCTGGAGGGGTAGGATATATTTTATGTTCGTTCGGATTGCGACTATCGTATACTCGTATTATCGTATACCGTATAGGGACCAGTCCTACTGGCTTATGTAAGTAGCATGAATAGAAACTATAATGGTTTTTCGATGGTATCTACTAACAAGTATTTGACAACCTACATGGCGCAGTTGGTTAGACGGCGGCTGTGAAATGGAAGGCCGCGGGTTCGATCCCCAGTCCAAGACAAATATTTGTGTTTATGATATCAAAAAGTCCCTCGTAGATTCTGATACCCACGACACTTGAGTCGATCTTAGTGTGGGGTCAGGATTATGTATGTGTATATGCCTCTCCTCCGGCCTCTCGTTTCTCAGCTGGCGTGACGTCTTGGCAACTGTACCACGGAGGCTGTCAAACAAACTACATAGGAATACAATATGATCTCATAATCTTCTATCAAATAAAAAGTAGGTTATAAGGTTAAGCTACATACCTCGGTTTTGTAAAATCTCTTACCTTTTCTCACAATGTTTACCTCCACTGTTGAAATTGGCGACAAAATAACAGTTTAAAAAATAGTGAAAATCCAATCCAAAAACCCCGTTTTTGCAGTCCATTTCTTGACAAACCCCTTTCTCCGACAAAATATTACAGAACCATATTGTTGAGTAAATCAAGTGATACAAGAGACTCTCTTGAAGAGGTAATGGTGCAAATGCTAGGCGCCATGAAGAGTTCATCTCATTTCATATCACATAATAAATAACCACGTCTCACCATAATGCTGGCAATTTGAGCAGCGATGTCGGGGACGTATTCTTAAACGTCGAGGTATGTCGCATTTTTATTATGCTTTTGGATATGAGATGTGAAATCTGTAACAAAAGCGTTTGCTTGGCATGGAAGGATACACACATTTTAATGTGCACAATATTTTCGAAATTGTATATTAAACTTAATTATCTCTAAAACATTTCTAATTAAGGATTGTTATTTAAATTAAATTGTATTTTACTAACCGACGTAAGTGATCGAATCGACCACGAGACAATAATACACCACAAGAAACAAGAATCGAATATCAATACTTTTTAAAATAGCTTTTTTCAATAATTAATTAAGACTAAGGAAACATCAGTCGGCCTTTCTTTTAACATTCAGAAGAAACAAAATCCAAACGTAACTCTAGGCGTAAAATACCTTGTGTATTTTAAAATAATAGAGAATAGTAATTTAATATCGATAGTTATTAAGATTTTTCAAATACGTTAACTGGCATTAAACAAATACACACAACGACAGGCAAATTATTAAACTACCAATAAAAAATAAAAATAACTACTATGTTCTCTTTGCCGCATAATATTTAACAACGTTTAGTAAGAGAAAGATGCAACAATTTAATTTAAAGACATTCGAAATTCGAATAATCCGGTGATGGCAAGAAGCTTATACCCCAATGGAGATTGCATTCCGTATATAAAAGTGAAGCTCAAAAATTTGACCTTGACTGACGTTGCTGTTGCCTGCTATCCTTTTCTTTAGAGTGACATGAATGAAAATGACTTTTTGTACATTCATTGTCACTCGAAAGAAAAGGATAGCAGGCAACAGCGACTGCATTCAAGGTCAAATTTTTGTGCTTCAGTGTTTTATACGGAATGCAATCTCCATTTGGGTATAAGCTTCTTGGGTGATGACGACACGATGGCGCCTGCGACGGCACATGAAAAGGTACATGCAGTTGGCATAAGGATTGCATTTCGCAAAATAAGATCCCGGTATTTGCTGGATTGGCCACTGGGTATTTTGAATCCTGCGTTATTTTTGTATTGCTGGCATGTTCAGAAATACTTTGTAAATATATAATCGATAAATTAATCATTATTCAGTAACAAATTACATTCTGATTTTAAATATGAAAAAAATCATGTTAGTCCATTCAAAAAAAGTTCACGAAAACATTAAAATGAAGTCGGTTAATAATATTATACCTACTGATTTTGTTAGACAAATGTTTGGTGATTTTGCTAATAATATGTCACACAATGCATACGGAAACCTGGTTTTATGGGTAGAAATCCCGTCCCCCGATATTGCAATTTGCCATCCCTAAATAGGCACTAAGTACTAACTACAAAATAATACATACGACCAATTTATTTATATTAAGTTGCGTGTCGCCGTTGTTTGTGATGTGTGTTTTTAAGTAGATATAGGACAACTTTCGCACTTGCGCACTTTTATTGGTAAACTAATAATCAGTATATTATTAAAATAGTTACAAAGAAGCAACTGTGTGACTACTGACTGTATTGTGTTGATGAATGCAGGATATTTAATAGCAGGCACCGATGTAGATCGCAGGACTATATTGGCGTCACGGTGTCTACAATATCATGGCAGTTTTCAAATCAATACGGCTATGTTCGTCTTCAAGATTAGATTTTGAAGAGAATTCTCACAGCAGAGAAGTGGCGCCATATTTTAAAGTCGGCTACAAGTACGTGTGTGTGTTTAATTATTTACACTCTGTGCCATGACCTTCTAGATCGCCCGGCTTGGCGCCTTTTTTGTGGGGGTATTGAATCATTAGTGTGGGTAGATTTACTTTAGTGAAACAATTATTGTGCAAGTACTAAAATTTAGAATAGTCCATGTTCCTAAAAGTGAAAAGTGACAGTGAAGTTTTAGGACTATGAGGCCAATTACGCAAGTCGCAAAGTGTCTTGAAATGTATTGAGCAAGGTGGTGCGCACTTCGAAGATTTTGTTTATCATGTAAGTAAGTTAATTTTATCTTTTTATTCGTGTTTCGGCTCATAATCGAATCTTCTTTAAATCATATTAGTAATGCATTAATAATAATTATAGTCAGTATCCTGCCTGACTTTTTGACATATTAGACAAACAGGAAACATATCGCAATTTATTAATTTTAAGCATGTTCTATTACAGAAATAACATTTTTAAATTGTGATTTCTGAGGTTGCGACAAATGTTGTTTCGCGTCAGGGTTTTAGTGAGACAGAAAGTTCGTCGTTTTTGATACCTTCGACACACGACTCCTTGATCTGCGGTCAGATTAATATATTATATTTGTGACGGTTGGGTGTATCTTCTCATTAATTGAAACCAAATCCAAACACCAAGATACTTCGCGACAAAATGTCGACCGTTCGGGAATAGCCTCGATCCCCAGGCCGAGCACAAAGCACAGTAAGTCAAGTTTACTCGCCCTAATGAGTTCTTTTGTACAAACTTATTCACATTTAGTAGACGAGTGGCGCCCTCTACGCTTGTTGACGTAGCGAAATATATTTCGACTATTCTCTTGGGTGTGACCGATGTTGGTAATTTGGAAGATGTAAATCCTAGGGTAAATTTTTTAGAAGTTTTTATTCGAGACTTGGTTGTGTTGTGATGGATGCACAGTTAAGTAATTATTATTATTATTTTAACCTTTTCTGCCCCACTGCTGGGAAAAGATCTCCCTCTCCTTTCATTTATCCCTATCAGCTGCTGATATCCAAATGCTGATAATTGATCGAGGTCGTCAGCCACCTTTTCCGAGTTAATTAATTAGTAACCAGTAATTATAATTTTGGTCTCAACGCCCATAAATAACGCGGGAGGAAAACATCATGAGGAAACCTACATACCATAGCGATTTATAAAAATGTCTATGGTATGCAAAGTCCGCCGACCCGCATTAGGCGTGGTAGATTATGACCTAATTATTCTCAATCTAGCTAGATTATAAAAGAAGCCCGTGTCCTACAGTGGGACGTATATGGGGTGATAAAGTACATTACAGTAGATAGTGGACAATTATCTCACAGTCAATGGCATGAAAAATCAATAAAAATAAAGAAAAGTGTTCACACGGCAGACAGCAGTTATAGCGCCCTTGGCATTGTAGGAGCCTATGACCGGCGGCGACGGCGTACCTATACCTTTACTGGTGGTATGTCTCTCATACGTGAGAGGTCATCTGGGTAGGTACCACCGCAATGTCTATTTCTCCCGTGAAACAGCAGTGTATATGCAATGTTGTGTTTCGGATTGAAGGGCATTGTAGCCAGAGTAACTACTGGACATATTGAGACTTTACATCATATGTCTCAGGATGGCGAGCGCAGTGGAATTTTGCTACTGTTTATGAACGGTCGTATCGCTTACCATCAGGCTAACGTCTTGCTCGTCTCGCCATTAATTGAAATAAAAAATAAATAAGAAAACCTTGGCTTTCTATATTACTCGTAGTATATAGTTTATCCAACTTTTTTATACTGGCCCGGTATAATAACAACACTGCGTCTGATGATAAGCGCTAAGCCGTCCAGGCAGAGTATTGAATAGCGTCAGACGACAGTCCCTAGATATTCGACATAATTATGCCGTCTTGCTCAGATGCTCATCAGACTATGGTGGAAGGACCCGGAATCATAGGAAGGAGGGAATAAGGGTGACGGCAAACTATTCCACGGCTTGATGGTGCGACACATAAAAGAATTTGCGAACCTAGATTGATGGTGTTTGAACATTGTTAGTACTATTAATCCTTGCTCTATAAATGCCTTTTGCGTGATTCTCTATACCAGATTTAAAGTGTATTTGGTAGTCGCTGTTCAGTGTGGATATAAAACCCTACCACTTGCCCAATACATATTTTTATTGCAATGAATGGCGAGACTAGAGTGCCGTTCGTCTAATGGTGAGCGGTACGGCCGCTCATGAATGGTAACAAAACCAAACAACACCTTGAATTACAAAGTATTCGCATTCCACTGCGCTCGCCATCCTGAGACATGCGATGTTAACTCTTAATATGTCCAGTAATTACCCCGTCTACAATGTCCTTCAATCCGAAACACAACAGTGCATTTTGACTGCTGTGTGGCGGGAGAAATAGAAATTGCGGTGGTATCTACCCTACCTACACCTACCTAGGCGTATGAGCGGCATATGAAAAACATACCGGTAAATGTGTACGATGATAGTGATGGAGTTCGTTAAGCCTTTCAGTGGCTGCGCATTCCAGCCGCACATTGACAAAAAAAAAAAACTGCGTACCCACAGAAAAGAATGCAATTATTAGCAGATATTTATGATAATGTTTTGTCAGCCTACCGACTGGATATTCGTGTCTAACCAGGGCACCCCGTTGAAATTCAGCGCTGCAGTTTGCTTTCCCATTCTGCAGCATAAAGCTGAATGGGAGGCCCATTGTCGGCGCAATAGTTTAGCCACGTAATTTTGTTGCATAATTGTATTTCTTGTCATGTTTTTATTTTTTGTATATTTTGCTATTTTATTACCTACCTATGTATGTTTGCGCCTTCAATAAATGTATTTCTTTCTTTCTTCTTTCTTTCTTTCTTAAATATTGATATTTTCACCCAAAATTCACTAAGCCTGCGGTACTCTTACCTATAAACTCATATTAAAACATTGCCGCATTGTATTATGTTAAATAAAACGCAAAACGCACGCTACTTACCGTCACGTTAATTCTAAAGGTCATTGTTTTAATATTTTGTTATCTTTTAATATTTCACGTAGCTATGCTCACGCGACGCAGTCTTAACCTTCAACTTTAGTTTGGAAAGTAGATTTTTTAAATTAATTAACATCTCATTATTATAATTATGAAAATTGAGGTATAGGTTTAAATTACCAACCCCAGCAATTATTATTTCAAAAGTTTTCAATTTCAAATTATTTTGAGTTGGGTAGGGTTGTTTTTAATAAATGGATAATTGGGAAAATCATTATACTATATGAAATGAATACGTCGTACAGTCAAACGTGTATCTGCCACTTGCAATTTTTCCTAATATTTTCAATTTACACTCCTTGCTTTTAATTTATCAAAAAAAAAACACTATAGAATAGCGTTTAAGCCAGGCTCCGCCTAGGAACCAATATACTTTTTTGAAATATCTATCGCCTATATTAATCAGGGATAATGTAGAATTTAATATTAAAATATTTTTTCAAATCGGTCTTGTCGTTTCAGAGCATATATATATAGAAGTATATACTACACCTTTCCTCTTAATAATATTAGTATATACATAGAAGTAAATACTACACTGCTACTAGAAGAAAAACACATAAAAATTCCGCAATAATTGCGACATAATCTGAAACCTGCTGAGAACCATTCTGAAACTCAAGTTCTTCAAAACAACAGAAAAGAGAAACAAAAGAAAACTTTAGGTCAAGGAAAACTTCAGTGGTAATTTGGCAACGTAATTTTGCAATCAGAAGCCCAAGTGTCGCGACTTGCACGCTGTAAAAAAGCCATTCGGACGCGAAATTCCGCTTATCAACAACTTGTCTTTTAGCGAAGTTTGTTAATGATCTTATGAGAGAACATTATGTTCTACTAGATTTTCCCGGCAACGTCGTCTGCTTGATTTAATTAATAAATAAAAAAAATATATAGCCACTTTATTGTACACCACACAGATCAACAATAAATAAAACACAAATGTGTAACACACGGCTGTCTCATGGCTATCGGCGATTAATTCCAGGCAAACCTTAAGATGCACTAGAATGAATGAAAGCATGGAAGAAATGAACGGTCACAGTCTAGGAACAATTTTTTTTAATAATCTAACAGATATGTTCCCATAGGTGTCCCATACCCTATTTACCCCCCATTTCTCTTCCCAATATGAGAAAAGCCAGGAATCACTTATTTATTATAAGATAGTACAATTTTGCATTTTTAGATTCCACCAGCTTGAAGCGTCACTGAATTTTATAAAAAACTTTTACTACCATCTAAAAGACTAAAATATTTATATTAATAAACAAATAAAGTAAACACAGGACCCCGCAGTAAGATCAATTAAGTCTTTTGTCGTGGGAATCAGAAACAACGAGGCGTAACGAAAATAAAAGACTGAACACTTAAATAACATTTGGAATTAATACAAGCATGCCATTCGTAAAATAGCTTTTTTTTGCGTCACTAAAACTACCACTCGGCTTCGTTTTCGGTCGCAGGATACACGCGGTTGAAGAAAACTATTCCGGTATTTAGTAATTACTATCGCATACTTGAACATGAAAGCTTACTGGGAGTATATACGATCGATGTCGGATAAATAAATAATTCACACCACCTTCACTCGGTGTTGCTGGTACAAAAATATATTATGTAGTTTGGTACGTAATTCAAGGGCTACTCTTGGTTTCCAATGGAAATATAATTTTGAATAATTAAACGGCTGCATTTGTAGATACATTTGTATTCCAATTAAAATATTGGTTTCTTATATTTATTATTAATAATTTTATTTTTATTTTTATTTATTAGGGAAAACAAACAATTGTATATTACAGAGTTGTACACAGGATAAAGTTATATTAACAATGAATAGGCAAATATACAATCAACAACATTTTCCACGGATAGATAAATAAGGATTACATAAATGTACAGGAGGCGTTAGGCGTAATTGCAAAACATGTTTATTCAAATTGTAAGTCACTGAGCGGATGACAAATATTTTTTAATGGTGGTAGGTCTCTCATATGTGAGAGGTAATCTAGGGTAGGTACCACCGCAATGTCTATTTCTCCCGTGAAACAGCAGTGTAAAATCACTGCTGTGTTTCGGATTGAAGGACATTGTAGCCAGAATAACTATTGGACATATTGAGACTTAACATCTTATGTCTCAGGATGGCGAGCGCAGTGGAATTTTGCTACTGTTTATGATCGGTCGTATCGCTTATCATCGGGCGAACTGCTTCCTAGTCTCACCATTCACCATGAAAGCTGTAAAATAATCGAAATGATGTGAAGTTAAAAACGTAAAAATAAGACCAAGTACGAGATAAAATTTTTAAAAAATAGTTTTATTTCAATGTTTTATCAACCTACATTCGAAATCATAACCCTAATCTTAATTCCCTGTAATATTACTTAAAAATCTCCATAAACCCATGTTCATTTATTAGGTTCATATCATTAGTAGGTGTAGAGTCTTCCAGTGCACTCTCGACTCGCCGGAGTGTTTCGTTGAATGAACTGCGCCACTCAAGCTGTAGTTAGCCACTCCTGTGTTAATCCGGAACTTTATTGTGTATATACTTGTATTATGAGCTGGGAAATATATATACACCCCTGTGGTAGTAATAGGGTAGGCAGAGGTCTTAGTCCCGTTTATTTCCGTCTGATTTTGTGTTGTTCTTAATACTGGGTAAGTTTATTGCTATTTCTCTCTCTCTCTCTTTGTAGCGGCAGGAAGTATATTGCTGAAAACTGAATAATTATAATTACATTTACTCACTTTCCTCCATTAAACATCTCTTAGATGCGGCATGTATTTTGAAATTTTCTTCAAGCTAGATCGTTTGTCTGCCTTATAGCTGGACGTCTGATCAATACGCCGGTTATGAATTACTAAGTTACCCAATTCCCTTTGAGATTTCCAGACCGAAAAAATCAAGCACCCAAAAAATCAATCAAATCAATCAACGCCGGTAGCTGCACATAGATTTTACATGATAACAATATTAAAACGACCAGAATTAACTCGATCCGTTTATTCTTTTTTCTATGAATGTGGAAGGGGATTATTTAATTCCCGGCAAACTTACTTACCGCAATCAAAAAATAATGACGTAAAGTTCACAAAAAAATATTCATTTTATTTATTTGAATATAACAATTATTAAATTATCAACTACTTTTGTAAATATAAAGTATAAAACATAAAAATGAATATAACAAATATCATTAAGCAAAAACAAAAGTTGAGATCACCAATTTCGATAAATTAAATATAGTTAGTGTTCTGCGAAATATGGACAACAAAGCCACTTTCAGGTTGGTCAATAATGGTACACCAGTTTAAGGTATTTATACTGAAAAACAGTATTAAAGCTTGTAATATGAGGCAAATATTATGGTTTTCAATGAATGAGTGGGAGCGTAGTGGGAACATCTTGCCATCTCTTTCACACCCGCATACTGCAATGCACATTAAGACTAGTGACATCACTAGTTTTGTTTTGCATCTCTTTTCTTTTACTTCCGCAACAAGATTTCAAACGTTTCTAGCTTCTTTAATTGTAAAAGGATTTACAATTTTTTTGGTTTCTTGTAAAAAAATTTAGTCATATACCCTATTTATTTTCTGTTTTATATTAATTTACGGGCAAAAATTGTAAATTTTTGATTGAACACGATATTACAGATAACATAACATTAACACAAATATACAAGTATGATAACAAACATCATAAGTAAGTTCTTTTATTTTTTAAGTGAATTGTTTAAGAAAGTTTAATATGTAGTTTGTAAAGTACAAAAAATGCTTTTTAATTACCGTTTTCTCCCTCAATTTAAGATATAATGAGACTTGTATCGTAAAATACAGCAGCATTTATCAGACAAACTGAAAATGTAATTTCTTTTGTTGTTTTTTACTGACACTTGTTTCTCAAATACACAGTTCCACGAATTTATAAAGTCATTCGTTTGTCTCGATTCTCAGCAATTCGGAGCTATATCGAGCACGGATATGACCAATTAACTGTCGATTTTACGACTGAAAGCTTAGTCAGAATACCAGTTCTGATAATTGCAATTTTGATTCCAAAGTCAAGAATTTAATGAATGAAATTGTTAGGAAAATTCGGTTATCAAAGGAAGGTTTCATTTAGTTATTGTCATTTAATTTAATTTTAGCGAAAAACCACCAACAAGGTGGACGGTTTGCGTTGTGTCTGAAGTCACTAAAACTACCATATTCATATTCGGTAGCAGTCTTGATATACCCTGTATATCACTGAATGCCTCGGTCGCGTAGTTGTACTACGGAATTTTTCAAGTCAATATCAGCCCGGAGTCAGGGATTTGTGTCCAGTAAGGCGATAGGCTCGCCCCCAATCACAAAATTGAGCGGAACACTCAAGGCGAATAATGGGTGTACTGGTTATACCAATACCCCTGCCTACCCCTTTTGCGAAAAAGATATCACCTTTCGCCTTAAATCCTCTGTTCCGTTAGTCTTCTACAATCCACGCTATTCTTCAACATAAAGTTGTTTTTACAATAGCTTCAATATTAAGATAAAAGGCGTTGATGTGTTCAGTGGCGCCAAGTCATGGTTCTATCGCGGTCTTACTTCTCTGGGGCAATGCAGTAATATCCAGTATGAAAAAACGCAAAAGAGAAATATACTTCTCATCATAAGGATTATAAGAAAAAAATTATAAATTTAATTTGAATTTAGAACATTAGGATTTGAAATCTTCATATTATATATTCACTACTTGATTCACTATTAAACGGCATTTGACATATTATATTCCTAAATATTTTCTGACATTACATACATTTTTTCTGATAATCGATAATTCCATGTATCTGATGAGAAAACCATATAAAAATAAAAATAAAAACAAATCCAGATGGTAAACATGATAGTTGAACAGTGTAATTTCCCAATGGGTGAAAGTTGGAAACCAAAAAGTAAAATTAACACAAAGTTCTTCCATCCGAAAACCTTGAGGCAATTTAAATACAGGAACATTTTGATGAAAACTCTCAACGGTGTCGCAACTTTACCTTTGCATAATTTTGATTAATATTTTGCTAACCGACGTATCAAAAATCGAATGCCTGTGGATGAAGTGTGAAGGACAGGTAGATGAAATCGTTTTGAACGGCTGTGTGGTTTGAATTTGGCGTCATTTAACCATACTAGCGTTCCAACCCGGCTTCACATGACTTCAAATGCTTTTTAGTCCAGTCTATATCAATAATTGTTTCTGATAATCCTTTTTTTTTAAATCCATTCCATGGTTTTCTGTAGGACATATCCTTTCTGGGATAAAATTGTACTTTTTATGTCTGTGAATTTCGTTTATATTTCTATTTTTTTTGTGTGCAGTAAAGTGTGCATAAATAAATAAATTCTTAGCTATTATGCATAGAGTTTTAGGTTTAAACTGAACGTGACTGCCGTCCTCTATACTGTTATACCGTTCCAACCAATTACATCCCGTTCCATCCCGTCTCATTCGGTCTTATGACTCAAGGCAATCCTGTCCTCTCCTATCCCACAATCAAACAATAACACAGGTACTCAATTAGCTACAGGGTCAACTGTCTGACTCTTATACACGTAATGCAGGAATACTTTTGACTTCTGAATGAAAACGTCTCAAAGACTGCAACGTTCAGTTGTTGTCTATACAAGGAACATGAAATGCTTAGAACAATGGACGTTGTCGATAGCCATCGGATAGTCCGCTTGTGATATTATCGCTTCATTTTCAAGCTTACCGTTCTATTTAACATCTATGGTATATGCTCTTTAATTGACATAATACGTATTTTGTTGTTAAAGGATATTGCTTAATTAAGGTGCAATGTTGGGTTGGAAAATAGGGAATATTCTCTTCTATTAATTTTAATTGAAGCTTGGTATGATATTCCCAAGAATGACATCAAGAATTTAGGGACGAAATGCAAAAATAATTTATAAAATATTTCAACAATTTTAAATTTTTTTGTCAATTGCAATAATGGTCACCAATGTCATTAAATTATTGGTAGATTGGTATAATTAATAAATAAAGACTTTCAGGACCAAAGTCAGTAAAACTCCCGTGAATCATGATCGAAAGCACTCTCTTTAATGGCACCCAGAACTAAAACTCAGCAAGTCTCAGGAAACTTTAACCTGCAACAAAATTTACTAAAATAGTAAAATGTAGGTTCTCAAAATAAACGATTGACAAATTCTGCACCGAGGCAAATGTTTAATGTTTGTGTGATACACTGTGTTTGTTTCGGGTTTTGGTCTCACTCAGACCCGTAAAATCTTTCATTGTTTTTGATACCCGTGATACAGGACTCGATCTTAGTGTGAGGTCAGGACTATTTATGTGACTGTTTGTAAGTATGTGTTTTTAAATAAAAATGTAACTTACAAGAGAAGCCAGCTATTATAAAACCATAGTATCTAGTACCTCATTTATAATTACTTGGTATATTAGCGGAGTATTCCAGATGAAATCCATGTTCCATTCACGTCCCCCCATCTCATTTCCGATACACGATCGTGAATAGGTTGATACGAGGCGCCAATTTAACGTTTCATTTCGTTTGATGTTTCACCTCATTTTCCTTGCATTCATGGTGGAATTAGCTGTTTGTTAGGGGTTAGTTGGTAGGAAACTGGGTGAGTAAATTGTAAGTTTTATATTCCGGATTAGAAGGGAAATGAGTGAGTAAATTAGAAGTTTTAGATTCCGGATTAGGATATATTTTTCTTTTTGATGTAACGTGTGTGGTTTAGTCTGTATCAGCCCATATACGTCCCACTTCAGATAACGGGCCTCTTCTACAAACGAGAGTACGATTGGGAGTGGTTAGGACATATAGTCTACCACGCTGATCTAGTGCGGGTTGGCGGAATATATGTAGATCGACAACATGGTCACGGGTTCGAATCCCAGGACTACCTCTGACTTTTCGAAGTTATGTATGTATTGATAATCAATTACCATGCACTCTAACGGGCTAGGAAAACATAGTGAGCAAACCTTAGTAGGTAAGGACCTTATTTGTGGTTTTAATGTTAAGTGTTCATTTATAGTAAAAGAATATACTTTGAATCAACTTTACATGAGTTGGTGGAAATAAGCCAAGAAACGAGAGGCCGCTAGTTTGATCCTCGCGCTGAGATAAATGTTTGTGTGAACTACAAGTATTTATTTCGGGTTTGGGTGGTATGGGACTGAAAAGTATCTCGTAGTTCCTAATACCTATGCCACTAGTCGATGTTAGTGTGGTGTATGGTCAGGACTATGTATGTGACTGTTAGGTGTACAAAAAAAGATGAAAATTGTTTTTAATCTACTTTTCTTTGTTAATGTAAATGCGTGGTGGCCTGTTGGTAAACGGACTAAACACGGCTGCCAACATGTTCACGGTGGTCGCGGGTTCAAATCCCAGGGCACACCTCTGATTGTTCGGAGTCATGTATGTATATTGACAGTCAATCACCACGCACTAAAACGGTGAAGGAAAACATCGTGAGGAAACCTGCATACTATAGCGATTTATAAGATTTTCTATGGTATGTAAGTCCGCCAACCCGCACTAGGCCAGCGTGGTGGACTATATGGCCTAACCACTCTCAATCGAACTTTCGATTGTAGAGTAGGCCCGTGCTCTGCAGTGGGACGTATATAGGCTGATACAATACAATTCTATGTCAACAAAAAAGACAATAATAAATTCCGAAAATCACGGATCCAACAATTCTACGTAGCCTTTACACCTACGTTTATTACTTTTAGATGAACCAGACGGAAACCGTCAAAGCTTTATTCCGATAATATTGCGAG
Source organism: Hyles euphorbiae (assembly GCA_023078785.2). Taxonomy (NCBI): domain Eukaryota; kingdom Metazoa; phylum Arthropoda; class Insecta; order Lepidoptera; family Sphingidae; genus Hyles; species Hyles euphorbiae. Next base: position 6,644,046 of record CM041048.1, read on the forward strand.
AACAAATCCGTTCCCCGAATCAACTTTTACTGGAAACTGAATAAAAAATGAACTGGACAAAAATATTTTTCCTTTGTACGACCGCCTACATTCAGAATATAACGAACAAAGAGTATACAACCAATGGTTATTCCACATAAAGAAAAAACTGCTATTGAGTTCGTGTGATTAAAACTATTATAGCATTTCTTTCGGCTTTCTGTACTGTACTGTATCAGCCCATATAGGTCCCACTGCAGGACACGAGCCTCCTCTACAATCGAGAGTACAATGTACAGGGGTTAGGCCATATAATCCCAGACGCTAATACGGTTTACGGACTTAAAAAATAGCCTCCTTGGTGCAGTTGGTTAGACGCCGGCTGTGAATCGAGAGGCCGTGGGTTCGATCCCCACACCAAAACAAATGGGATCTACAGGCATTTGTTAAGAGTCTGGTTATTTGTAGAACGAAATTTTTACGTCGTTTCTGATATCCACGTCACAGGACTTAATTTAAGTTTGGGGTCAAGAGTATAAAGATACACAACATTTTGTTAAACACAACAAATTATCGGAAAATACCGTACAAATAAATGAACAATTGGCGATCTTATCCCATGAGAGATGTCTTCCAGAAACCCAAAACTGACACGGAGACTATGTACTTATGTGGCTGTTGGGTGTATTTATTATTATTTATTTATATTTGTATATACATACATACATAAATTCACGCCTTCTTCCCAGAAGGAGTAGGCAGAGGTGTCAAGGCACCCACATTTCGCCTTGTATGTTCCGTCCCACATGTGATAGGTGGCGAGCCTATCGCCATATCGGGCACAAATTCTTGACTCTGGGCTGATACTGAATAGAAAAATCCAATATCATTTTGCCTAACCTGGGATTCGAACCCGAGACCTCAGCTTTGTAACCATGCCGTAGTACAACAGTTATTTATATTGGTATTAGTTTTTTATCCTTGAAAAACACTACCATAATATTTCCTTTCAAAGGCCGTGTTTTATTGCCCTTATTCAACAAATAAGGATGTCTGAGCTGACCTTCACAAAACTATCGAAGCTTTTTATTTTCCTTACATTGCGTGTTCTTACACAAAAAGGCCGTTTAGTTACTTTTATAAAGCTATTATATTTGAGTGTTTTAATTAGTTATTTTAATAAAATACTTGACTGGCTCGGTGGTGTAGTTTTCTTTCGGTACGATTAATAAGCTTAGGTCCCGCGTTCGAATCCCAGGTTGGGCAAAGTGATATTGGATTTTCCCATCATTATCAACCTGGAGTCACGAATTTGTGCCCGACATTACGATAGTGCGTGGTAGCCTGTTGGTAAACGGACTAGACGCGGCTGCCAACATGTTCACAGTGGTCGCGGGTTCAAATCCCAGGGCACACCTCTAACTTTTCGGAGACATGTTTGTCTTGACAGTCAATCACCATGCACTAAAACGGTGAAGGAAAACTTCGTGAGGAAACCTGCATACTATAGCGATTTATAAGAATTTCTATGTTATTGAAGTCCGCCAACCCGCACTAGGCCAGCGTGGTGGACTATATGGCCTAACCACTCTCAATCATACTTTCGATTGTAGAGTAGGCCCGTGCCCTGCAGTGGGAAGTATATGGGCCGATACAAAAAAAAATGCGGCAGGTTTTAGGAAATTTGGGTGTCCTGGTAGCTCCTCTACCTACACATTCTAGGAAAAAAGCATTTTATCATTTATGTATGTATGCAACTTTCACGATTTGCAGCAATGCTCTACTATGTCAATTCATAACTTTCCCAACAATATTATAAGGAATAAAATACACGTCGTAATGAATTGTCTAAAGCCCATAGTTTATGGTGAATCTGTCACACCAGCTTAGTTTATCAAATTGCGAGTCAGTGTCAAGTTCTGATAAATCTCTTCGGTTACCCGGCGTTTCTAAAGACCGGTTCACTAAGCCCTCTATCGCATTATGCAATTAATACCCACGTCCTTTCATCCAGGCCAAGGATGCGCGATCTTTAACATGTTGCCTTAATGTCTTCAATATATTCCGGTCTCAATTTACAGGAGTACATGCTTGTATGTTTTGAATAGTGCGTGGTGGCCTGTTGGTACACGGGCTAGACGTGACTGTCAACATGTTCACGGTGGTCGCGGGTTCGAATCCCAGGGCACAACTCTGACTTTTCGGAGTCATGTGTGTATTGATAGTCAATCACCACGCACTAAAAACGATGAAGGAAAACACCGTTAGGAAACCTGCATACCATAGCGATTTATAAAAAAGTCTATGGTATGTAAGTCCGCTAACCCGCACTAGGCCAGCGTGGTGGACT